>OX402591.1:3139524-4388167 GCA_948098905.1 Tiliacea aurago
AATGTTTCTTGTAAGGTAGACTTGTGGCTAGTGATGTCGATCATTTTGTAAATAAAAAAAAACAGCTTGAACTAGTGTCCCTTACAATCAATTCAGACTGTTGTCAAGTTTATCTAAGTTTTTGGTTAATCGTGGTAAAATCTATTACATTTCAGCGTGCAAACGAAAAAAAAAAAGTTAATTTAATAAATCAAAAACCCGACAGCGTAAAAAGTGAACTTAAAAAAAGATGATTGATATAACTCTTGTTTCCATCTTTTTTTAAGTTCACTTTTTACGCTGTTGGGTTTTTGATTTATTAAATTAACTTTTTTTTTCAACTTCGTTGGCGCATTGTACGATTTCTGGTAGGGACAAAACTTATGGGTTCAAGTCACCGACATGCTAAAGTTAACACTTTAACAGTATAACCGTAGCTATTCATAGTTAACTTTTCACTTTTGTCGGCCGTCCATGACTGCCTATGTGTTTTTGTTAATCAATATCATCAAGGCTCGATCAACTTAACGCACTCAACACATAACAAATTACTATTCAGCTGCCAAGCCACGTACATACACCAACATGCAATAGCCAACAATTACTTAGAGGCCCATTGCTTGATCGTTATCAAATTAAAAGCATACATTCCGTTTCGTCTTGCGCTTCCATTAAACATTATTGATGACGAACAGTTTAATGTAGCACTTTCTTTATAGTTTAGGGCCATGTTATCAAATGGATCCATGGATTGTGTGGAGGTAACTGTATGAATATTAGGTGAGAAGGTTATTAAGAATATTCCAACATTATAAATATTTTTACTGATTATTTGGAGCCCGTGCCTTGTTTTGTTTCGACAACGTATTAATATATCCTGATTTGATATCTTTAGTAACCTCAGCATAATATTACCACTCTTTTTCTCTGAGAGGAGTGTGACATCATCCACCACGCTGGCCCAGTGCGGGTTGGTGGATGTCGCACGTCTTTGATTTTTTGGTTTTAGGACATGTCGGCCTCCTCACGATGATTTCTTTCATCGTTTTGAGTCCATCGTTCATAGTTTTTAGGGTTCCGTACAAAAATGGTAAAAAGGAACCCTTATGGTGAGACTGACTAAATAAAAATTGTTTGAGAATGTGCAATCAGCGCTCTTTCATTTATGATACTACACATGCCCTAGTAGCCCCACTTCAAATTTTTAAGACCCCTTTTCAGTCCCTTTTGCAATTTTTTTTTTTATTTCTTTCTTGGTTGCAAAATAGTTGGGCAAACGTCATCTAAACTATTCTAAATTTCAAGTTGATAGCATTAGTAGTTCTTGAGATATACAGGTGTGACAGACAGACAGACAGACTTAGTCTCACCATAAGGGTTCCTTTTTACCATTTTGGCACGGAACCCAAATACGGCGATTTATGCGACATATTTTGATACTCGCAAATAAGATTAAAACCTATAAGGTACTTCCCGTTGACTTAGAATCATGAAATTTGGCAAAAAGCAAGGTCTCACAGCACAAGTAAAGTAAAAAGTCCGAAACCGTAAATTTGTAGTTACAAAACATAAAAAAAAATGGGATAAATTAATCCCAACTACGGAACCCTTCATTGTGCGTGCTCCGACACGCCCTTGACCGGCTTTTTCTTCGATATACTTTTCTTCAACCTCGAGAGAATTGTAACCTAAACAGCTAAAAGAAAGTTCGAAGGGTACATAAACGGATAATATCCATTTATATACATAGATAAACGTTTATATACATATACTATATACCTAAGATAAGTTGTTTGTGCTTTTTGTAAGAGTAAATTGTACTCATTATTTTCGTGCGGCTTTCAATGCTTGCAGCTTGTGTTAAATTGGGTCTGCATTACCGCCAATACTATTTTATTCTATTTACTAATCGAGTCTACTACTATCTAACCTACGCAGTTCTAAGGGCCTTATCATACTAGCGGTTTGGAAGCGGCTGCGGGGCGGAGCGGACGCGCAGCGCATGCGTCGCGAACACGCCGCGGCTGCGCAGCGAGGACGTCGCGGATGTGAGGAAGAAGAAAGTGAGGCGGGGCGGCCGGGCTGGCGTTTGTACGAGACAGTATTCACGGCGATCTAGTTGCGCGTCCGCAACGAATTCACTGCGCAGCCGCGGCGTGTTCATTGCGCGCCCGTAACCTATTCGTTGCGCGCCTGCTCCGCTTTGAGGACGCTCGTAATCCGCTATTATGATAACGCCCTAAGGGTCAATGAACACTGGATTGTAGACATACTTAAGAAATATATGAGTAGTACAAAACTCAACGTAATCCATCCAATCAATATTGCTTGAATATAATCCAGTCTACAGATGAGTTTTACAGATTATTATCACACAGATTATTTCTGATGGTTACTGCATTCTTAATTATGGATTTTGATAGGTAGGTATACGAAGATTATATATGGATTAATTATAGTTACGGTGATGGGAGCGCAGGTCACGTTCTGTTAAATTGAAATGTAATTACTGATAAGTTTTTCTCATGCAGTTTGATTAGTAGTTTTAAGTAGGGCGGAGAGGTACGACGTACTAAGGGCCGATCAAAATGCGTTTAAGCACAGATACTGATATAGCTTTCTATGGGATAATAATAATAATCATTTATTCAGACCATTTGAAACTTAAGCTACTAAAATAAAATTATTGACAAGTTGTAAAAAAAAAAGTTGATAAGTAAAATAAAAATAATTCTATTACTGACACCAGCTGTTATAGTCTGTGTGCCCATTGGCAAAGGTCTCCTCCATTTCCTTCCATTTCTCTCTATCGACTACTATTCGAGTCCATATTTTTCCTGCCGTGATTTCCATCTAGTCCCTCCAGCGTTTTCTCTGCCTTCCTCTATATCGTTTGCCATTTCTCGGATACCAGACGGTTACTCTTTTGCTCCATTTGTCTAAACCTCTGAGGGTGTGACGAGCCCATTTCCATTTAAGTTTCCTGGTTTTCCGTGTTCCTATGGGATATACAGGGTCAAATAAAATAAGAAAAGAATACTCTTTACTATGCAACCTTATGAATTATAGATACAAATGTATACATTTTACAAAGGATGACACAATGGGAAGTCTTATCGCTAAAAGCGATCTTTTAAAGACAACTAAAGCTAAGCGTCCACCGCGTCGGAATCGGCGCGTACGGAGCCGACGGATTTGTTGCTTATTGATTTATACAATAAGAACCAATACAAAGAAATAAATCCATCCGCTCCGTACGCGCCGATTCTAACCCGGTGGACGCTTCTAAAGTCTACTATCGATGTCTATTATCTTTAAAAAAAACCTCATTATTTTAAGTAATTACCTACACTACCAGCGGCGGTTAACCCCGTAGTCATCTGTACTTATAATAGACCTAGCTGCGCCCCGCGGTTTCACCCGCCTAAGTCTCGATCCCCGTGGGAATATCGGGATAAAAACTAGCCTATATGTTAATCCAGGGTGTCAGCTACCTTCACACAAAATTTTATCAAAATTGGTCCAGCCGTTTGAGCGTGTAGAAGTAACAAACACAAACACAGACTCACAAACTTTCGCCTTTATAATACTAGTTTGATAGAATACCTACTCTCACTTACCTTGGTTTTTTTTTTGTTTTGTTGATAATATTCATACGTAATGGATACCCATTACGTCTGGAGAGTTTCGCTAGCTAATCGAATCGTGCCATCTTCATAATTGTTTATCTACTTAAAACTAAGTATTTAGACTATATTCTGTTGCAATGTTTAGCTTACAGCTCAAGTCACATTGTTCTTCTTAGTATGTGTGAATCTTGGCCTTGCTCACCATTCAATACTTAACGTTTTAACTAAGCATGTGTAACGGGAAATACACACTAATTGCTTCGTCATCATCATCATCAGCCGAAAGACATCCACTGCTGGACATAGGCCTCCCCCAAGCTCCTCCACTTCGACCGGTTCTATGCTTCCCGCATCCAGCAGATACCTGCAGCCTTCACAAGGTCATCGGTCCACCTTGTGATTCACTAATTGCTTGCGAACCCGTAATTAATATTTTTTTTGTAATTGTTTTTAATTGCGGAGGCATCATTTATTCTTACTTTTAAACTTAATGCGACGGTGGGTGCAACAATTAACATAGCTTTACCCGACTGCGAGACTGCTAAGACACCCTGTCTTAGCAGTCTCGCAGTCGGGTAAAACTGCTAAGACAGGGTTATGTTTCCATGCGTATCAATGTGTCTTTGTATGTGACATTCTTTAGACTCTAAAAGCATCCTACCGGCTAATACATGCGGTCCATCGACACGTCTACGTCATCCGATGGTTAGCTAGGTTTTTTTTTATTATCTTTTTTATTTTTTTTATCGTTTTTATTATATTATTATCGTTCTAAAATCAAATTGGCGGATTTTAGACGTTAATATGTAAGTCTTGAAAAATATATTTATTTATAGTAGCTTTTTCTTTCGTTGTAATATTTACTGATATCGACGCTTCCGAGATTATGAAATCAGAAATTTCTCCTTTTACTCAACCACGTTTGAGTCAAGCACATGGTGAATAAATAACTATCTACTTATTAACGAATGCAAATATCACAGCACATGTCACAAACACATGATTAACTGCGGATAAACAGCGGCTATTTACAGCGGAATTCAGCGCTGGATATTAGCGGGACAGTTTAGTCAGCGCTTTATTTATGAGTCGGACACAATTTGCCCACAATTGGCCGTTACAGTGACGTGATTCACTAACTAACACCAAGTGCGGGGATGTAATGCGGTTTTGGTAGCTGGGACGGATGCGATACGATTTTCATTAATATAGAATAGGTTATAATACTGCAGTGTAGTTGTTTGCGCGGGATAGACAACACAATTAACAACCCCATGCAGTTTCCAAAAGTGACTTTCAGGTTATGACAAGAACTGGGGGCCTACTGAGAAGTATCGGCCGAATGTTCGGCCGTTTATTGACTTCCTTTCTTTTTTGAGTTTGTCCTCACCCGACTTCAAGTCACGTTTTTGACTTTGGCTAATCTATTTGACTCTCGTTTTTTTTTTCTTTCGACGTAGTTCGCCATAGTCAGCCGTAGCCAGGAAACTGCCGAACATTCGGCCGATACTTCGGATTTATGTTCGGAGTAGACCCAAACAGCACGCACGAACACGAACGTAAAGGCTTCTACAAACTGGTGCGATATCGCAGGCGCGACCGGCAGCGCGACCCTTGTCGAGCCCACGATATCTCGTCTCCGCGCGTTCATGCCTGACCCATAGCTATTATACTGCAGTTATAAGCGTGATACCTCATGATAATGGAATTGTCACATAAAGTCAAAGTCAAATTATTTATTTCAAATAGGCACATAAAAGGCACTTTTGAATGTCAAGAATTACAAAAAATAAATAGAATTGATTCTAGTTGCCCCTTCCAAAAGGTAGTTTCGTATGGAGGAGAATGGGCAAGAAACTCCACCGTTACTCTTTTAAAAATGTTTCACAATACTTATTTTGTTTATGTACATTATTATATGATTACATGTGAAGACGATGCATATGACCGTTTGTATAGTTTTACGGTCTAAAACGTGTTTTTTGGAATCTTTCATGGTCGCAATTAGATCCGGATAATTTATACCAGACAAATAATGGTAGATTGACAGCAATAGATGTCCTTTTTCACGGAAACACTCGTGTCATCTTTAAAGAAGTTTCTCATTTAATTATTTTTAAACTACTGAGTATTAAGGCTCGTGCAGACTGGCGTGATATCGCGGGCGCGACAGGCACCGTTACCCGATTTCGCGCCCGCGATTTCGCACCAGTCTGTACGGCCCTTTAAGGAGTATTTGATCATTCAAACAAAGTGACATGTCAGCGTCTGACATTATCATAAGTCACAACAGGCTTTCCCATGCAATCTCAATAAATAATCCCAATCCATCCACTCATTCCCATACGTCTACCACACATAATCCTTCCGTCACGACTCCGACACGACTAAAAATCGTCACGTCTAAACGCACGTCGCAATCATTCATTGTCTTGAAACTGTCTTTGTTGTCTCGTTGTTGCATTTGTCTCTAAATGTTTTAATGCTTTTAACTAACATGTACATCATTATGTATTGTATGTCCTACTGTGTGGTGTATTAACATATTTCGTTATGCTTTTGTTTTTGGTGATATATTTCCCGAATTACTGCTGTGATATTCGCAAGAGCCATGTTTTCGCTGAGTAATGTTATGTAGTGCTTGCTACAAAGAGATTTATATATCTTTTTTTTCTTATAGCACTAGTGTTATTCTGTTATGATGTTTTAGGTGTGTCTGCAGTAAATACTCATACGCTTTTATTTTTTTGGGTGGGAAATTATCAAATAACTTCTCCCGCTCTGGGCTGAGCGAGAGGGCGTGTCAGACTTTTAATGGCTAAAACCCACCCGTGTTCCTTCATTTGCCTGTGTGCCAGGGCCACCATATCCCTTTCGGACAAACTCGCACCCCTGGCAGGCATTGCCCCTAATGGACTCCGTCAATACGTGTTGAGATCTCTTTGAGGCGCGCGTGATACAACGCGCCGTCGACCCGGGCCAGCACTGCTATTCTGTAAAAATCTCACCGTGAAAAATTGCGTGGAGTGAGCTGTCAGTGTCATCTTACTGATGCTAGGGATTGACCAAGCCATTACATTTATAATCATAATAATCGAGATTATTATAATATTATTTTATGCTAATTCTGTTAAGCATTATATATAATTTCAAAGCTAGTATTTAAGTGTCTATGTATTACTAATTAGGAGGTTTTTAAATAAAATAGCAAAACAGAAATTCAGTCAGAAACTCAATTTTGTTTTTTTTTTCTATTTTTTCCTAGACTAGTCCCTAAACATTACTTTGTTTAGATACTTAAATATTACCTTTGAAATAATATAAAATGATCAACAGAATTAGCATAAAAAATATTAATAAAATCTCGATTGTGATTGTAAATGTTTAATAAAATCTCGATTATGATTGTAAATGTAATACTTAGTCCATCCCTAGCATCAGGTGGGATGACACTGACAGTTCACTCCACGCTCACTTCACATATGTTTTCACGGTGAGATGGTTACAGAATCGACATGCAGGTCATTATCGGACGGCGAGCTACCCATCGCTCACCGTCCGCAGGCCCGCGACTCATACGCTAACCTCTTTATTTTGATTTTTGAAGTGGTAACTTCTTTCGCTTTTTTCGCGTTGAACGATTTTTGGTAGGGGAAAAACTTATGGCATCACGTCACCGACATGCTAATAACCGCGACACGCTAATTGGACGTGTTACGATTCCAAAGTTTTAAATTTTCACATAATTGTGACCTCATGATTTCCATTTTTTTTTAAATGCATCATCATCATCATCATCTGCCCGCCTTTTCCCAACTATGCAGGGGTCGGCTTCCAGTCTAACCGGATGTAGCTGAATACCAATATTTTAAATGGAGCGACTGCCTATCTGACCTTTAAGGATCGTACAGACTGGTGCTATATCGCAGGCGCGACGCGATACTAGTAGCACAATTTCTTTATCGGTGCCTGTCGCGCCCGCGATATCGAGTGAGTCCGTAAGAGCCTTTATGCAAATATGTGTAAGATTACTCGTTTCGGTAATCCCAATGATTGAGTAGAGATTCAATTATAAACAATATATTTAAAATAAAAAAAAACAATTTATTGACACACACAAGTTAGGAAACATTTATAAATAGGAACAATTTTAATTGAAGGAGTGCTTATGTAGTTATAGCCGTGGGCCCCAAACTATTTAAATACTTCGTTCGAGACTTAATTCTAAATTAAAGTTTTAACAGCAACCAACGATTGTCCCTATTGGTCTTCAACTTAGATTGTAACATGGTATAAGTAAGAATCTTCACAGATTAAATCTGTTTCACTTTACACCGTTCAAAGAACACATCTTTTAACACAGAACCTTTCACTCACCCCTAACGGAACAAAAATCCCGTCATCTGGCGAATTCCACGAAATTCTCTCAAAAACGTACAGAAACCTCAAACATTAAGATTTACATTTTCGCAGTTAATTATTCAAGGAGGGTTTAAAACGCGGCTGCACTCACCCCCTCTTAATCCGGCGGAGATTACAGCAGACCTTAGTGACAAACATTCAGCTGGGACGTACGTGAATGATTTCGGTAAAGAGCTTGTGTGAAATTGCTTTATTTAAAAGAAATTTCGTACAGTATTGATTCTTTACTTTTGTAAAAGAGCTGATTTTTGAAAGTTTTAGATGAATAATAAGAATAAGAATAGAATTGTAACAATCTTTCGTTTCGCTTTCTGTGGAAGTGATTTCGTGAAAAGGGACGGAAGTGTGTAACATGAAGTGATATCTTGAGCATGGAATAAGTACTTTTTAATAGCTTTAAATTAGTAAGTATTTTCAAAAAAACACTACTACTTTACTCTACTTTTAGTGTTAGTCTGGAATTATTGTACTCATGGAATTAGTAAGTACTATACCTATAGATTGTAAGTAGTGGGCGACAACTAGTAATGAAAAATCATTCGAATAAGTATTTCAGTATTTAGCATTTTTTTATATTATTTAAATATTCCATAAATATTAACGCCGTAGACGCATCTTTGCCGAGATTAAAAAAAAAATAACCTCCGAACAGAGAGGACCGTCTCTGGCGCGAGACGGTGTGAATAGAGGCATTGAACCAATTTGGACTAAGTATAGGTATAAGTTATCTGTGGCAATTTCTATTCACGCACACGTGTTGGAAAACAAAAAATCGCACGCGTGTGAAATACATTGCATTGTGAATCTAATCGTAATGCGATATGAACCAGTTTCCGAGGAAGTGTATTAAAAACAAATTTTGCGAGTTGAAGCAGACACACGTCATTGTACGAGTACCCAAAATGTTAACTAAGCTCTTTACAAAACTATTAATGTTCAAGGTACAACGGCGGATATAATTAGGTAATTGAAGAACGCTTAAAACTATGAAATACGCCAGTTGCTACATTTCCTATCAGAACAGCTCAGTTAACAGTAAGTTCGTACAGAAAATCAATGTCTTATTAAAAAAACATACAATGAACGTACCAACGGATGTGACACGTTAATGCCATACAAAGTTGTTGTTGCAGTTGTTATAGCTTTTATTGCGATGCAACAAAGTCTAAAATTAATTGTAGAGTACACGCCAGATGTTGTAATAGGAGTTGGAATATGTGTGGTGCAAGTGATAAGATTGTGGCGACGACAAAGTTTGGAATTGCTTCCTGTGTTGCAAAAAGCTATTAAGTGATTGCATCTAGCAGTTTACGCCAGTACAATGAAAAGAGATAGTGCAAATATTTCCCTGTCGTATTGAAAACGACTGTTAAGTTGATTTGTCTGTGGGAACAGACCATACAAAAAAGATTTAAATTTATATCATACTGCGGATACTTAAACTATATTTCTACTTAATTTTATTGGTAAAGAAAGTCGCTAGACGAAGTGTTAAGTGTTATCAATTGTTAAGTGTAGGAATTTTTCATGTGTTTGCCAAGGGTATGCCTTTGGCAAAGGCATACTTAAAAAGTCTCAGTCGCAAGTACGTCTTTAATCAAGTATCTTTTTAACAGATAGAAGGCAAAAAACTTACCAAATATATTTGGATCTTATACTTTTTATGCTTTACTTCTGCAAAAGCTTATACGCATAAAATACATATTTAATCTATTTTTAATGGTAAATAGAACCGTATCGTTGTCCATGGGCAGGTGATGAGCAGGGCAACTCAAGGTGACAGAACAGTCATAATCTTTTATTTTTTAACCCCGCTGCCGCTCCTGACTTAAACCCTATCGGAAAGTATTAAAAACAATGTTGCATACCCCTCCCGAAGCGAGTTTACGACCCCTGCCCCTTTTATAGACACAACTAATAAACTTGAATCGCCTTGCTACCGGTGTGGCGACGCACCATTTTAAAACGACTTAAAAGCATACAAAACCCATACACTTACAATTTTATGGAGCTCGGCTATAGGATATATTCCATAATGAGTGTCCAGTATGGGATTTTAATGATTTTATCCTCGTTCGGCGGTTTCCTGTGATGTATGTGGTGTGGTGTCGGATTCCAATAATTATGGATATTAATGGGCTTGCGTTGTTCTAATTTTGTATTGTTGTTAGTAACTAGAGCGTGTTAGGTTTTGTGTTTGCGGTATCATTGGTGATAATGGACTAGGTACGGATTATGGAATTAGTTGGTTGTTTGCCTATTAGTATTTCAAAACTAACTGTTTCATCCTCCTCCTGGCCTCATCTATATTTATTACAATCAATCAATCAACTCAGCCTATAGCAGTCCACTGCTGGACATAGGCCTCTCCCAGGCTGCACCACAACACCCTGTCCTCCGCCTTCCTTCATGAAAAGATCATTTCAGGCACCAATCTACATGGTCTTCACATGATTTGACCAAGATTTTGTCTGGACTTTAAAAGAGACTGTGACCTCTGAGTTTGTTTCGGCCTTTCTTCTCAGAGTAGTCAGTTACGAAACGCCAACCTCATCTAGTTTTTTTTAAAATATGATTGACGTGTAATAGTGTTTGTACAAACCTACTTACAGAAATAAATAATTTATTTATCATATCCGCATCCAGTCTGTCCCAGCCACCTTTTTAAGGTCGTCGGTCCATCTAGCTGGGGGGCGTCCCACACTACGCTTGCCGATACGCGGTCTCCACTCCAGGACTCGTCTGCTTCACCGGCCATCGGTCCTTCGACAAACATGGCCAGCCCACTGCCACTTCAGCTTGCTTACTCTACATGCTATGTCGGTAACTCCGGTTCTTTTCCGGATAACTTCATTTCTGATCTTATCCTTCAGAGAAACTCCGAGCATAGCCCGCTCCATAGCACTCTGAGTGACCTTGAATTTGTAAATTTTTTGGGGTCAACGAAACACATATTTTTCTTCCACACACGTCTAGTAGCTGGCATATCAGAATTAACTTCCCTAAGCTATTCATTATCTTTCAAAACGAACAGGTTATCAGTTTTAAATAATCCTTCTCAATTATTAATAAAAAAAAAGAAAAAAACAATAAAAATCTTCTAAAAAAAAATTGACCAAGAATCTCTCTTCATCTTCTGTCCACCATGTTGAATATTCCATTGTCCTGGTTCTTGTTTCACGTACTTCTTCTCAGTGATGTTCTTGAGCAGCGTGATCTGAAATACAGTTTGAAATCAGTTTAGGATTTGAAGTTTTATAATGGAATTAAAACAATTTCAACTTCCCTTCCATTGATAATTCAGGAACTACGAGTAAGCAAACTCAAATAACAATTCATAACATCCACAAATTAAAAATAATTGAAAATGTTTCTAATTAAACCAAAACCAATGAAACCAAAGTTGTATAAAATTGCCACACACAGAATTTATTTGATTATTTAATTTTCAAACAAACATGTTCTAACCGCACAGAATTTTACTAGTTTAATTTCTAATTAAATCGAAAAAAATCAGGTCGCACATGCGGATTATTTATCAAACTCTAATTTTGATTCTAAACTTTTTGATTCTAAAATTTGATTTTAAACTTTAATTCATTGGATTGCTACAACACGGTATTGGACATTCATCATCCAAGATGGCCGCGACAAATCTGCGCGGAACGATCGTTGTAGATATTACCAGATTACAAAATAGAGATTGCTGGATTATTTATGTTTTTGAATTTAGAGTTTTGTTTAATTTTGACTACTAGAGTGACATTTTGATTTGTAACACTCCTTTTGGTCCTCCGTATCCTAAATGATGTGTCAAATTAGTGTTGAAATACCTATCTATTAAATCCTTCCTTTGGTATTCTGCAATTTTAAACTACGGAACATATTATAAAAAAATCGGTTAATTAGGGTCATGCAATAAAAGTTTTTAGCCTCTGTCAAGTACCTGGTACTTTTGACGGGCCTACGTTGTCCTCTCATACTTATTAACACTGTAATTTGAAAACATTGTAAAAGCCAATTTTTTTTAAAAGAGTAACCGTGGAGTTTCTTGCCGGCTCTTTTCCATAGGAAACGACCAATTGGAACCGCGCACCTAGTTTCTGACCGTTTCATAAGTGCCCATGTAGGCTTATGTGAAATAAAAATACTTTTGATTTTGATTTGATTTGTCAAAATTATAAACAATTTGCATTTGTGTTAAGCTGTATAAACTTATAAAGACATCACCACAAACATTATTAACTCATCAATCACGGTTAAAATAAATCTAATATTATACCCTTTAGAAACTAGGAATATTCCTCTCTGAATTTGCTCGCTGGCAACCCAGACGCTTCCCAATTACAACACCACCTTTATCACTGACGTCCAGATTTATTACTGACAACAAGCTGCAGTCGATGTAATGCAATTATTGAAGTTGGAATTTTATTCTGAACGAATAAAGTGGTATAAATGGAAATATTAGACTTGTGTGTTAAGGGGACGATAACCGACTTTTAATTATTTTATACTGAAGATCACGTCTAAACGAATAGTGTTAATGATTTGAAAAAAATATATGATAAATTACCTAGAGCATTTTCTCAATAACTTAATATGTGAATATTTTAGATTATGTTTATATTACATAGTGAAATTAATTTGTAAAGGTATGTCTAGCGCGGTTAAAAAACTGAGAATGGCGCAAAATTTACCAAGCGTATTTTTCTGAAACCTTCACCAATTTAAAAGTTATTTAATTATTGATACTTTAGTATACGCGTTGTATTAAAATACCTTTTGTTTTGGGTATAATAATTTAATAATGCGTCAAATTGGGGACAGCGCTCCTTGATGGACGAGTCCTATTACTGGCTGAACGTACCACGCGTTGCGTGAGCTCAGTTCAGAACACGCAAGCTAACCACTCAAGGTCACTGGCATATATCTGCGTCTTAATGGAGAAGAAAGTAAATAAGATAAAGCAATGAATAATTAGGAAATTGGAGAAAGAAATTCAAATTCAACAAGTTTATAAACCAATAAGAATTGGATTGTTCACAGCCACTTTTGAATTTGAATTAAAAAGTCTAGGGAAATAGTTTTGATTAGTATATTCAGTTGAATAATTTTGTTAGAGGTCTCCGAATATTATTCCAAGTCGAAACTATTTACGGTCAAGACCAAAATGTTACCCGAATCTGATATTACTAGTAAAAGCCATATTCCTAAATTATAATAAAATGCCTCTAAATATTCATCTTCCAACAGAATTCTAAATCGGATTTGAGCTCAAGCTCATAATTACAAAGACCACCTTTATCGTGGAAGCCAAGGAGTTATTATAGGAAACAATCTAGGGAGCCCGGGATTCCATTAGAGATGGATTTATGAAGCTCCTGTGTCAGTAGGTAAACTTGGATGGAAGATTTTGTGGCATGTTCCGGTTTTGATATTAGGGAAGTAGGGACAAGTTTTCGTGTCTTTCGAGTTCGAGAACATATTTTGTATTGTCTTATAGCTGCGATGTCGGGTTTCACGTCGATAAGTTCCCAAAGACAAGAACTTTCATTATCCTTGCTATATTTGAAATCTGTGACGATGTATTGAGAATGTGAATATTTGAACCCACATAATATAATGATGATGATATTTATTTTAATTTTGTTTTTTTTTTTTGTTTTATTTAATGAGTTGTTAAATGTTTAAATTTAATTGGTTGCAATTTTATTTTGGGTTTTTGACGTTACACGTCCGTGTTTTGCGTCACAGAAATTCATATGTGTACAAAATTTCAACTTAATCGGTTCAGTAGTTTCGGAGCAAATCGGCTGTGACAGACGGACAGACAGACAAACACACGAGTGAACCTATAAAACCCTAGTAAAGATTACAGGAAAAATAAAACGATGTCTCTAAATAGCATAGTTTTTCAGAAATCATCAACATCATATATACGTACGGAACCCTCGGTGCGCGAGTCCGACTCGCTCTTGACCGGTTTTTCCTTCTGAGGGAACCCTAAAAGTCAGCTGTTTCATGCAAGAGTGCAAAACTTATACGGCCAAAATGTACTCGTAATGAGCAGCTGATATTTAAATAACCGATCAAATTGTATGAATGGTCTATAATCACATACTGAAGTTATTTATGGTAACAGTATGCGCGTCGAACTCTCTTACACCCTGTATTTGAATTTTCATGATTATCGTGTTCTGCATACTTTTTGTACATTCAAATGTAAAGATCCAAACATTCGGTCTTCATTACATTAAAGTCCATTTCACGAAAGAAGTCCCGCAGACGCCGTGGCGCTGCAGGCATGGGTTATTTTAGGAATGTTGTTAACTTAGCGTATAATAATAATTAGTTCCACTTATTTCCGCGGGACTTCTTTCGTGAAATGGACTTTACATTCAAGGACTCCGAAGATTTACTTTTATTTGCAAAGTACTTGATATTTTTTATATCCGGCCTATGTAGGGTGCAATTCAGTTCGTTCGCCCATAATTTTATTGTCGAATAATAAAAATACGACTGGCCTATAAAGATGCAGCAATCACCATAAATGTGTTATTGTAGATAACGAAAATTATGATTTTGGGTTTTTTTATTTAGGTAAAATATTAAAATTTACTTTCGTAGAATAAGGAAAAAGAGAAGAATTTGAGTGAGCTACGCAATAGATTTTAAAAAGAGGTTTAAATTTGTATTATTAACATTGATGTATACGCGATGTTAGAGAGTGGCCTATCTTCCATTCCACAGTCCAACCGAAATAGATAGACATATTACGCGGGCTATAAGACAAGATAAGATAATCATTTATCTGCACAAACATGAGTACAATACATACAACACAAATTGTCAGCATGCAAGAGATGTGAAAAGTACAGGAATAAAACAGATCATCACGTTTGCCTTAAACAATGGCATGCAAATATTAATAAAATTAAGTAAAATGTCATTTCAAATCTCATTTAAAAAAATGTCATGGTATTATAAAGAGATCATTAAAAATAATAAATTAGCAAGACATAATCAAAATCTCTCATTTAAAAACTCATTTAAATCATAATAAGCTTTATCTGCTAGAAATTTTTTGACTTTCTTTTTGAACGCTACGTCACTTAACTGCTTCCAGCTTTTAGATAGCGGGAATGAGATCGCAATAATTGTCACTGTTACGTACCCATAACAACTCGCAAATTAACTACGATTCGGGCATTCCCCGCAAAGCGGGAGTAATGTAGGTCGATTGTGTCCTTTCCCCTGATTTATGCGGTCCACATCGAGGAGCGCGTACCATATCTTCCTATTTAATACATCAATGATTATTAAGTTAGTTTTTGTGATAGAGTCCGTCCATCTACTCTAGATTTAATCCTTCGCCGTCATTTCCAAGAACTTGGATGATTTTATTTTACAGCAGCAAAAAGGAAAAGCCATTTCTTTCTGAGTGAAACTGTGAATACTAACTAAAAAGCTTTCTTCTCTACCAAAGGGCCTTATAAAATGGCGGTGGTATCATTATAAATACCTGGATCGGTGTTTATTTTCATAGGCTCAGCGGTAATTGAGTTTCTTCGAGGAGGCGCTTCCGAATGAATTTAAAATTAACAATTCTTACCAATTGGGTAACCGCTGAGTAAATAGATGTTGGAATGCTGGAAGAGATAAGGAAGTGTACTTTATTTTTAGCTTTTTAATTGGAATGAATCAGGTAATATAACAGAATAAGGGGTGTATATAATCTACATAACAAATAAAACCAATATTTCGTTCATTCGTCTATATGTTTCAGAATCCAGCTTCTAAAATAAGGCACTCCTGCTATTATCCAAAACTTAATTACTGTGATTTTTTAAACTAATTATTCATGTTTTATCATATGAGCTGTTTAACGTTGGCTACTTAGCAGTGCTATTTATACCAACATTATTCCGACATTATTTAATGAAGCCTGACCTCGATGACACACACATCTGTTTCGTGTTTAAACATTTCGAAAATGTTCTTTACTAACTTTTTAAACCTTTGTATCCTGCTTATGCGTGTGAAGTTTCATTAAAATCGGTTCAGTCATTTCGAAAAACATGGGCTTGAAAGTTTGTATGAAATGCTGTAAGGTGTAAACGCTCTTATGCAAAAAAAGTTCCTTCCATTTTCTCTAGAGCAGTAAACGCATAAAATATCGAGGTGTTATCAGCGGGGCCCAGGTGGGGGCGGTTAATTTACCTGCCACCTGATTTCCCTGTAATTAAAGATGGGATTTTGAGAAGCCAACCCATTTGTTTCTGTCCTTTGAAGAACTTTGGATATTGAAACTGCTTATTACGGGAACTGGCTGATTGAAATGGAACTCTGGGATTAAGGACTTGTTTAGATGTCGTTTTGCTTGATTCTTGTTGTAATTGATTATGGAAAAGTTTGAGTCGGTTGTGGCGGAAAATAAGAATAGAATTTCTTTATTATGTATACCATAAAAGTTACAGATATAAATGTTTAAATTTTACATCATCATCATTTCAACCGAAAAACTGACTGCTGGACATAGGCCGAACGAGTGGGATTTGCCATAATCACCACGCTTGGCAGGCGGGTTGGCGATCGCAGTATGGTGTTAAAATGCATAGAGAACGCTGCTGCCCATTCTCTAGTAAGTCCCTTAGTCGCCTTTTACGACAACCATGGGAAGAAATAGGGCGGTGCTATTCTTTACGTCCGTCACCATACGGCGTAAATTTTACATAGGGTGACACAATGGGCGGTCTTATCGCTAAAAGCGATCTTTTACAGACAACCTTTGGATGGATTTGACGACACGGTTGGCGCAGTGGTTAAGCGATTGACTACTGTGCTGCGTGTCGCGGGTTGGATTCCCGCACGGAACAATTTGTATGACCTGCAAGTAGTTGTTCCGGGTCTGGCTGTTTGTGTATGTAAGTACACCCGCAATACAGGAGAAACTCCTAGTGTGGGGCAAAGTTAAAAAAAAAAAAGGATTAAAGGGAGCAGGAGAGACAATACTGCAGGTAGTCAATGGTGTACCATTTACATATACAATAAATACATAAAGCATATACATAGCTATATAAATATACAATAATAAACATGAAACAAGAGCAACGAACTGTATTATGTAATGATGATGGTTAAGGAGAGAGGAAGTGTTTTTTAAGATATCCGCATTCCTCATGTGGGTTTCTTAAAGGGTGATTAACGGTCAAAAGGAAATGCTAGAACATATACTTGCCTGTTAATATGTGAATGTTGTAGGTATTCTTGATGGAGTGTGGATACATCGGTAATCAATCAGTCTATTTGTGTTTTTTTTCCTGTGATCGTTTTTCATAATTTTTGGAGGGGCTTGTTGCTAAGTAATAATAGCATCACGGGTCGATCGATCAGTAAAATTTATAACACTACATTATTATTTGAGTCCTATGTTTTAAGAAGGATATAAAGATAAAAAAGAAAGAAGAGAATTTAATACTCATATTAAAAGGACACTTTGTAAACAAGCATACTTATTGCAAATAGTTATATCTAAGATAATAATGCTTGGAAACATGCTAGTCCAGCTCCATAGGACAATCTAGAGTTTACACAAAATCAAACTGGTTCCTGTATGTCAGCACCATAATTATGGTGCTCACATATTTACAAACATTGTAAAAAATAATTGTTTTCCTAAAAAAGGTTATCAGAATGTAAAATAAATTATATAAAATGTATACAATTAAAATAGTAACCAGTTTGATTTTGTGTAGACTCTAGAATCTATCGCATAATTAATTTATCCGTCATTGCTTCATTTTGATTATTTTTACCTATTGTGGTACCTATAGTAATTTTTATTCTAGGTGCATCGTCTTCACATAAATTTAATGTACCTAGGTATACAAAATATTCAAAAACATTTTAAAAGAGTAACGGTGGAGTTTCCTGCCCATTCATCTCCATAAAAAACTACCTTTTGGAAGGGGCGACTGGAATCAATTCTATTTATTATAAATTTCGACGTTCAAAGGTGCCTTTTATGTGCCTATTTGAAATAAATGATTTGACTTTGACTTTAAGGTTTAGTTCTAAATTCATTCATGGGATGTTTCATGAAATACACTACCTATACACTATAATATAATAGATGGGTGACCATATTTACATACCAATACCGCTCCGTACCACGGAAAGCACGTTAAGCCGTTGGTCCCAACTGTCATTCGTGGATCTTTGACAGTCGTTACGGGCCGTCAGAAGCCCGAAAGTTACAACCAGTCTAACAAAAGGGTATCGTATTACCTAGTAACCGGGTTGTGGAGTACAAGTTGTCGTTCCGGGTCTGGCTGTTTGCGTATGTGAGTTTATATGTTTGTAAACGCACCCACAACTAGTGTGGGGCAACGTTTTAAAAAAGAATAGAATACAAATTTATTTTGCAAATATGGGTAATACATAATAGGTGTTTATGATACATTAAAGCTCAGCCATATTTCACCATTCGGCATGCAAACAATTCACTTAGGTTTAACCAAAGCCAAAGAAATTCAGCAATACATTTTTATAAACTCAGTCACACTGTAGTATGTTTTATCCATTAAAAATGTACGTGGTCAACAGCACTCTATACACTCTTAAACAGCACTGTTCTCAAGTCTTTCCAACTCTTGGTAATTTATTGTAAATAATTGGGGCCATACAATAAACACTTCTGCGCACCAAATTAGTTTGACATGTTAATTGACATAATTCACTATTGTCACGTCTTTTTCTTGGGAATACATCAGTAGTTGTGTTCACTTAAATCGCCAAATGTATGGAACAGATGATTTTTATTTCGCGATTTCAAGGTTGGTCCCATAGAAAAAAATGTTCAAAATGATGAGTACAATGAATGACCCCTTTTCGGGTTTAGTATAAACAAAAACTAATGTTGTATAATAATCGTCGAATACTATACTCAAGCAGAAATCACGTAAACAAAACGTATCTAAATAAAAGCCTCTAGGCATTATGGGCGTGCCCGCTTAAATAAAGCTATAACTCGAAGTCACAAATGATAAACTAGCACCATCGAAGTAAAATAAAAACAGTTAATTATTAATAACAAAACCATGGTCAGCAAGACGACCAGTCACCACAAGCCACAAAATATATTACACACTAGCTTCTGCCCGCGACTTCGTTCGCGCGGAAGTCGTGAGACGTCACAATATACTAAAATAACAGCTATGCACAGTTCGGCTCTTCTTGGTAATGCTCGGTTCTCGTTAGGCAGCCGCCCTCGGCCCCCGCCGAACCCGTCGTGTCGCATCGCATTGCCCACCTGCGCTATTACTCCATTTTTGCTTAGCGTCCTTTTTGACCCTATTTGCTCGGCTCCTAATCGCCGCCGTAGCGTGGTGATATTCATTTTAGACGTTAAATCTATATTTAACTTCAATATTATAACTTAGGCTGACTACATACTACGTACGTACATTTTTATGGTGTAAATAATAAAGAGTATTCTATTCTATTCTTAACTCTTTAACAGATATTGCACACCAAAACTTCAAGTATTACCAATCCAATTAGTAAAATCATTGGCGACGCGATAATTGTTCGAGTTGGCAAATAGCCAACCATCGTGTCGGACAAGATTCGATTCCACGACAACGTCCATTATGTCCGAGATATACGGGCTAAGGTTTGACTTCACATGGCTAGGATTACTGCTATTGTTGTTTGATTAGGTGTTGCTTTGTTAAGTGATTATTACAATGATTTGAAACCCATAAAATATCTATTTCTTTCAACTACGTAGTAATGTTATAAATTAATCACTACAAAACCGATCACAACGCACGTATTTTTTGCTTAGAACCAAAGCAATGCAGAAATGTTGTATGAAATCTCATTGTTGCACTGAAAAATAGTGCAACAATGAGATTTCATACAACATTTCTGCACTGTTTTTATTTCTTATTTAGTTATAAATTTACCACAGAGGTTTAATGTCTCCCATTAAGTTTAATATAAAATGTATGCATTAGATCAAAAAGATACTGGTTGAAAATAAAAATCGGCTGAATAAAGCCGACTTGGTGAAAAACTTTGTTTTCATTAACTTGAGTTTTAATTTTGAGTAGGTATTTTTTATCACGGTAGGTTGATTGGTAGTTGAAAGAAAAGTAGATTACGCACCTTGCTAAAGTGAGTAATTAATGCACTTTGCGCTCGGTGCAACAATCTACTATTAACATTAATACATTCGACACAAATTGTCCACTGCTGCAGTTAAACTTTTGTTTTCCTTGTAGTCTTCAAAAACCAAGGGTTTAGGATTGCTTGCATTCATGAGCTTCTGTATCCAGTCATATATTTAACATAAATACTTTTATGCAGCCTTAAATCCATAAACGTGGTCCTTTTGATTTTTTTTTCTGATTAATGATTCGTGTATCGTGACTAAGGCCCTTCTAAGCTCTTCAAGGATATTCACAAAATATCTTATTTTTTTTTGTAATTGGCGTCTCGCAGGTCAACCTAGGAGGTTGCCGTCCGCTTAATCGGAATTTCCTGACTAAAACCCACCCGTATTCCTTCATTTGCCTGTGTGCCAGGGCCACGATATCCCTTTCGGACAAACTCGCAACCCTGGCAGGCATTGGCCCTAGCGGACCCCGTCAGTTGGTGCTGGTGTTGGTGCTGGTGCAAGAGACTGGCTGGATCGTATAAAAAAAATATCTACAACTAGCAAGCGCTTTAAGCGCTCGCAAGCACCTCCAAAACTAAACTGAAAACCACACCATTTGCGCCAAAATTTCAACCATTACAGAAGCAGAAAACAAAATAAATACGAAACAAAATTCACAAGTTATATCTCGGCAAGTTAACTTGGACTTCTTTAAAGCCCCTGTAATGTTGGCAGATTTCCAGAAATGCATACTCGTGCAAGCGGGTTCGTTCTTCAGACCAGTTGAGTTCTGGGTTTATCGGCTTTGAAAAAAAGTAGCTATTTAAAATAGTATTGGAAATGTCAAGAACTGAACACTGGGGGTGACTTTCGTTTTGTAGAAACGTTCTGGATACTATTGAACTGCTTATGTGCGAGTTAATATTCCTTTGTGAGAGTTTTAAATAGGTTCTTTGTAATTGAATGCATGTCGTCTAAGTTTGTATTGGCAATTAAAACTGTTGAGTGTTTTTGTATCTGTATTAACTGTATCAAATTTACGGTTTTGCTTTTGAAGATTAATATTTAGGACGTAAAATAAAATAAATAAAACTAGTTTATTGCAAGTAACAAGACTCATATACAAACAAAGGATACAGACAGGATAACAAGCACAGACAAAAACGAACACTCATAAGGTAACAATAGAATAGAATACTCTTTATTATGTACACCATAAAAGTTACAGATATCAACATAAACATCGACTGCTAGTCGTGCCTTCGTGTCGGACAGCAGCCCGTGCTGCGTCTCCCGCACCGCGCGTGCTGACCGCACTAAATAAGCTCGTGGAAGCCAACCCGGACTGCGATCTGTTCGCCAATAAATTTCCCAATTTAATAGTT
The DNA here is from genome assembly GCA_948098905.1 of Tiliacea aurago. Classification (NCBI taxonomy): domain Eukaryota; kingdom Metazoa; phylum Arthropoda; class Insecta; order Lepidoptera; family Noctuidae; genus Tiliacea; species Tiliacea aurago. Next base: position 3,161,106 of record OX402591.1, read on the forward strand.
ATGTGCCAAAATTTTTGTGAAAACAATAGTATTTAATTGGTGTTATTAGTGTATGGGTTATGTTTGTATGTAATTGCTTTCGTAAGCCGTGTAAATTAAATAAATAAATATAAATGTTGAAATTTTACATAGGGTGACACAATGGGCGGTCTTATCGCTAAAAGCGATCTTTACAATATGTCTGCTGCAGCATTGCCGGTAATAAGGGTAATCAAGTATTGGCGATCATCGCTAGGACGTTAAAAACTGATAAAAATTGTATTACCAGCAGCCAGAATCCTCCATTATTTACTTATCATTATAATAGTTCTAGTTATGACCAACAACTGTGGAAACATTAGGGGTAAAGGGGAGTGCAATGGTACGTAGGTACCATCAGAGATACTCGTTTCGCTCATAATTATTTCTTTAGTTTGATGACTTTATTCATATTATGGGTGATACTAATTATGCTTGTCGCATTAAAAACCAAAATGCTTATGTCTGCAAAACTGGATCGAATTTACAGTATGTTTACTTCGCGCGTTCGTGTTACGCCCACAGAAGCGCTTATGTATGCGGTAAGTCGGTAGGGATCAGTACCCCAAGAGTAAGTTTGCAAGTGAATAAACGTAACTAGCGCGTTTGCGTTAAGATTTTTATTCTCTCTCTTATACTCTTAGCATTATGATCTACCGGTCAAATTTTAACGCAAACGAAATAGTTACGTTTACTCTCTTGCAAACTTACACTTGGGGTACTCTCCACGTTCTGCCTTCCCTAGGCATGTGTATTGCGTACCTTTTATTCTCTCAAAAAAATATAAAAAGACGTATCACTTAACACAAGGTAATAAACCCACTGCACATAAAACTGAACACACCTTCTTCCAAATAATTTATTCATAACATCCAGCCTTTCAAAATAAGACAAGCTGAAACTTGTTCTAGGTCACTATAAAAGTTTAAGGTTTCCTTCGGCTGTGCGCTGAAATTTTCAGGAGTTTCAGTTGGCTGTACGCCAGGTGGAGCGGGTTCACACGTATTTATTATGTGCGCCTGTATATCGTGTTTTTTTCGACATTCTGAAGAATTCTATATGAATTCAGGCCGTTTTTAGGGTTCCGTACCAAAATGGTAAAAAGGAACCCTTATGGTGAGACTAAGTCTGTCTGCCACACCTGGATATCTCAAGAACTACTAATGCTATCAACTTGAAATTTAGAATAGTTTTAGATGACGTTTGCCCAACTATTTTGCATACAAGAAAGAAATGAAAAAAAATATATCTTTTTTGCAAAATGGACTGAAAGGGTCTTAAAAATTTGAAGTGGGGCTGCTAGGGCGGGCATGTGGGGTATCATATGAAAGAACGCTGTTTTCACATTCTCAAACTTTTTATATTTTTTTTTGGCTGCATAGTTTCCGACTTTTGACGAAAATTGTAAAAAAAAATACCGTTTCCCCCCCTTATCTACGAAGTTTGCATACATAAAAATCTGAAATTATTCTATGTGATAGAAGTATATGTAAAGATTACAGGAAAAATAAATCGATATCTCTAAACTAAATAGCACAGTTTTTCGGAAATCATCAACATCATATATACGTACGGAACCCTCGGTGTGCGAGTCCGACTCGCTCTTGACCGGTTTTTTTCAAGTGGACTGACGGTGGGCAGATTGGGCTTTTATAACGGGTGTGAGGAATGAGAGCGTCCTTTAAAAGAAAGTAGGTCAATGAACTTTGTTTCTTTTGTAAACGTACTGTATTTTTATTTTCATGTAGGTAGTGGTTCCGTGTGGTGCTGGACGTAAAGAATAGCACTCCCCTATAACGTCCCGTGGGTGTCGTAAAAGGCAACTAAAGGACTTACTAGAGAATGGGCAGCAGCGTTCCCTATGCATTTTAACATCACACTGCGATCGCCAACTCGCCTGTCAAACGTGGCGATTATGGCAACCCCCTCCTTTTGGGGGAGGCCTATGTCCAGCCGTGGACGTCTTTCGGCTGAAATGATGATGATGAATGAGGTAGTATAATGGAAATATAGCTGATGCGCCAGGGAATCAAAAATTAAACACTTTCTTCATTACATAATACGTTTATTAATTTTGTAAATATAAAAGTACACGAATAGGTAAAAAAAAAAAGTATAAAAACGTAGGAAATGAGAATATAACACTCTAGTTGTAGAAATTTAAAAAAAAACTTATAACCCGTTATGAGGTAAAACTTTGTGATAAGTTAGCTTTGAAGGAATTTTTCGATGGATTGCACACTCGTCAATTTCGCGTCGCTATTCACGTGGAAATTACAAAAGGAAGAATCGACTTAAGTTCTCCAGTACAGATATTGAGTATCTTAAAATGTTAGATAGGCAATAGGTCGTTATTGTCGTGTTGATGAAGAAGATGCCTCCGACTGCATGAGATTGTTTATAAGTATTATTATTATTATTTGAGTTCACTTTTTACGCAGTCTTTTTTGATTTTGATTTTTTTTATTAACTTTTTTTATTTTATACTTTTTAGTAAGGATTATAAAACGGTAAATTAGGTTATATACTCACTTATAATTAGGTGATAACGACCTTTTACTCACTCCAAAAGTTCAGAATATTTGTTTTATCATTTCTCATTAAAATTACTTTTAAACATATAATAAGTATATATTTTTGTAATCTTTTAAAACCCTTCATTTTGATACCACACTCGATAGGCTTGGGAGATATCTTTTTTTCGAAAACACACCTTTTGCCACCAAAAATCCGCCATTTAGATTTTTAATAATTTTAAAATACCCTATGACTCTGGCGCAATAAAGACGAATCTAACAACATACCATTTATCAAAATCGGTTCAGCCGTTTAGTAGGGACTGACATACATACAAACATACATACATACAGGTCAATCACATAACCCTCTTTTTTTGGCTTCGCCGCAGTCGGGTAAAAATTTTCAATTGTTCTTATCAACGGGATTTCCTATGACTCTGAAGAATGCTATGATTATTTTTGACAACGTTGTTTTGGAAAGACAATCTCAACAAGACAATCAAAAAATTGTTGACCGTTTTGCACGAAACGTATTTACAGCAGTTATTAGCTGCAGCAGACGCGTAAATAATATGTATGTTATGATTTCATGTGGATGTTCAGGCAAGGTAGAGTCTCCAACATTTAATAGGAGAAAGATACGCATAATTTTATACAAATATCTTTGCCCAAACTAATAAAAGCCTTTCTGAATGAATGAAATGCACCGACCCCAGGGTGGTTGTACCAGACTCAATTGCTCGAATGGACCCAAAGATTCAACCTAGCCCCTGAAGCCTCATGTTTAATGGGACTACAGAGACCATTGTATATCAGAGAGTAGACCGGGGGGCGCGATAATGGTAGGGAAGACGTGCCCTTGGGATATGGAAGGATTGTGAGAGCCTACCGGATATGCATCCTCCCAAACTAATAAAAGCCTTTCTAGAAAATCCCACATGAACAGTCTAGACCAAATCAAACTGGTTGCTTTTTTAATTGTATAATTTATTATTTTTATGACATTTATTTTACATTCTGTAATACTGATTGCCTTAACTGTCACACTGACCTACCTATTAGTTTTTTTTTTTTTTTCTAGGAAAACGTATATTTTTGTAAATATGTGAGCACCATGTATTTATCTCATGATTGATTTATCTGTCATTACTTCATTTTTAATTATTTTTATTACATATTGTGTAATAAAATTACTATACAATTTTATTCTAGGTGCATCGTCTTCACATATATACATAAATAAAATATTGTAAAACATTTTAAAAGAGTAACATTTTGAACCATTCTCCTCCCTACGAAAATACCTTTTGGATGGGGCGACTACAAGCAATTCCATTTTTTTGTAAATGTTGACGTTAAAAAGTGCCTTTTATGTGCCTATTTGAAATAAAATAAATAATTTGACTTTGATTTTGAAACAATAACATAATACACTATGAAAATACAAACAGTACAATGGCAAAGTTTAAACGTTTTCATAATTAAATCAGAATTAAAATATTTAAAAATCACTCCACTCTGACAAGTTATTCAAATACCAATATCTCCCACCAAATTAAATAACCAAACCGTTTCCGGAACCATTTCAATTAAAAACTTGAACGTCTCGTCAAAGTTTGACGGTTCAAAATGGTTCAAAATGCGTACCGTACAATTGTCCTGCCTGAATTATAAATGGCGATAAAACGTATCTTACAAATAGGAACGAAGTTTCTTACTGTCGCCCCTCTGCATATGTTAGTAGTGCCGTATGATGGTGGCACTCGATATAATCTGGTACTTGTGTACTATACGATACAAAAATTGATAAACTTAGATGTCCTACCATGATGTGACGTTTTGCTGTCAAACTAAACAGTTATCCCTATGTTTTGTCACTTTAACTGTTACAACATGTCATCCCAAACTAAAGCATTAAATGACCGCGGATAGGTTGGACGCGGCTGTGTTCAATCGATTCGTCATTGCGGCTTGATGAATCGATATTTTATTTAAGTACTACTTTTATCCCTGTACCTTTAATACCTTTTAAGTTTTTTTTTGCAACTGAATATAAAATATGTTTGTGTTTATTATTTATTTAAAAAAAATATTGTTCGTACAGTCAATGCCCCTTAGGGTTTTACTAAAGTTTAAGATACCAAGATCATCATCGTCATTTTCTTGCTCGTTTGCCAATTTATTTGGGGTCGGCAGAGCATAACTTCTTCCTTCATACTTCTTTTAGATAAGTATCCATTCCCAGCACATAACAAAAGACAAGTTCCTTAAATCCTAACACAACATTTTCACATAACAAACTGCACCATTCACTAAAATGTCACAGTCATTTCGCATGACAATTTAACGAGTATTCACAAGATAACGCTCGACAAATGAAACCTTTACGCGGCAGGTGTATTGAAACCGAACTCGAATGACATTATCCTGTGATTCCCCTCTAGCATACGAGATGCTTGTGGTTACTTCGTAATGGGTTTCTAACGTACTATTTTGCGTTTTGGGTTACCGGTTTAGTGAGCTTTGCTGTTTAGTGCTTTATTTTAGAGGATTTGAAGATTTTGTTAGACGAAGTGAATTTGTGGCATGTTCATTTAGAAATTCAAGTCGTGATAGTTTTTTTTTATACAGGGTTGTTTTTAAAACGTCAATAACATCTTAAGGTTTCATTGTACTCATCATTATGAACAACTTTTACTATGGGACCAAAACTGAAATCGCGAAAAAAAAAAATTGTTTCGGGATTTCTTGTTTGGTACCATAGTAAAAGTTGTTCATAATGATTAGTACAATGACCACTTAAGAGGTTATTGACGTTTTAAAAATAACCCTGTATAAGAACCGGAAGTCATTGTTTTATAAACAAGGATTTACATTGTCCCGCCAATGTTCTTTTTCTGTAGTAATTATTTTGGTCATACTTTTCATGTTGTTTCACAAAGCTAGAAGAAAACTCATAAATATCCATAAATACAATTAAGCACCTCATCTTGACAAATATCTGACTTTAAATAAGGGAAGTTTAATTACCGCTGAATGTCATTCACCTAATTCTCACTTAGAACGAATAATTTATCCTAACCGTCGCATCCCTAATGGAATATTTAAGTTCCAGGGTTGCTATCACCAAAATTACGAAGACAATGGATAAAAGAATGTCCCTTTTTCTCCCGTAAAATGTTTGTGACAACTTTTTGATTAATCTTCTGAACGAACACACAAATGAATATATTGTTATATCTGTGGTGACGGAAATGAATACCGTTCAGGAAAAACAAGGTGCTATGTGTTTGTGGAAGAAAAATAATGGTCCTATTGGTGGAGTTTTTTTTATCTTCAATAATTATATTGAAATTGTGTACTATATCCATGTAATACTTGGTAAGAAAATTGGTTCATGAAAATCTTTCACACTGTTTGAAGTCCTTGGCCTTTTTTTGTCTATTAGCCTTTGTCCTGAATCATCCAACTATTGAATAAGTGTAAGTGCATTATTTAAGGAGGACTTGATAGTAACTATTATCAGATACTAGTTAACCTTTGGTAAAATATAAAAGCTTGACGAACAATTAAGGCGACGATAACCCTTTTAATGATTTTATACTGAAGATCACGTCTAAACGAGTAAAGTTAATTATTTGAAAAAAAATATATGTTAAATTAGAGCATTTTCTCAATAATTTAATATATTGTGAATATTTTAGATTATGTTTATATTACATAGTGAAATTAATTTGTAAAGTTATGTCTAACGCGGATAAAAAACTGAGAATGGCACAAAATATACCAAGCGTATTTTTCTGAAACTTTCACCAATTTAAAGATAATTTCATTATTGATCTTTTAGTATACGCGTTTTATTAAAATACCTTTTATTTTGTGTATAATAAATTAATAATGCGTCAAATTGGGGACAGCGCTCCTTGATGGGCGAGTCCTATTACTGGCTAAACGTACGACGCGTTGCGTGAGCTCAGTACAGAACACGCAAGCTAACCACTCAAGGTCACTGGCATATATCTGAGTCTTAAGGAGCACATTGCATACTTAAGTACAGTATTTATAATTTTAAAACCTCGTAATATTATTTCAAGAAGACAAAACACAAGCCAGTGACAACGCTGGCATCCAGGCATCAACGAGTATATTGAACATTCTTCAATGGCTCCCACAGTCCATTGTGATCACAGCGTGGAAAAATGTTATAGATAATATTATCTACAGTATACCATACACATACTGTGAAACACATCATAGTTTTATGTGGGTTTACGGCATAATAATTTTGCAGTGCAGTGGGGCTGTGCACTTAGGTTTCATCGTAAAAAATATATATATATCTTAATATATATAAATCTCGTGTCACAATGTTTGTCCTCAATGGACTCCTAAACCACTTAACCGATTATAATAAAATTCGCACACCATGTGCAGTTCGATCCAACTTGAGAGATAGTAGGTAGGTAGGGTAGGTAGGTAGGGTAGGTAGGTAGGGTAGGTAGGTAGGGTAGGTAGGTAGGGTATGTAGGTAGGGTAGGTAGGTAGGGTAGGTAGGTAGGGTAGGTAGGTAGGGTAGGTAGGTAGGTAGGGTAGGTAGGTAGGATAGGTAGGTAGGGTAGGTAAGTAGGGTAGGTAGGTAGGGTAGGTAGGTAGGTAGGTAGGGTAGGTAGATAGGTAGGGTAGGTAGGTAGGGTAGGTAGGTAGGATAGGTAGGTAGGTAGGGTAGGTAGGTAGGGTAGGTAGGTAGGTAGGTAGGGTAGGTAGGTAGGTAGGTAGGGTAGGTAGGTAGGTAGATAGGTAGGTAGGGTAGGTAGGTAGGTAGGGTAGGTAGGTAGGTAGGGTAGGTAGGTAGGTTAGGCAGGTAGGGTAGGTATTCTTTTACCCATAGAAAGCCACGTTATTTGTGAGTGTCATAGAGTGAAAATGTTTACCGCCCAACGGAGTGGGCACGGGTCAGCTAGTATGAATATATGAAAGTATGTATAGTTGGGTAATAAAACGTGTAATAGGGAGATGATCGACTTTATAGTACGCTTGGTGCTGCTTGATATCAATATTTAAAGTAGCGTAGTGATGTGCCCGTGTACATAATATTTTGTGGAAACAGCATTTACCTGTGTGTAGGATATGTAAAGGCTCGTGCAAAATGGCGCGATATCGCGCCAGCCTGCAACAGACTTAGAGCTTTTCGAAATTGTTAACTTATTTTCAAACAAAAAATACTCTATTCTATTTTTTTTTTTTGCGTAGCAAGTGGCGTTCTATAGTTTCTGCCTACCCCCATGGGAAGAAGGCGTGAGTTTATGTATGCATGTGTATGTAACCTATTTTCAGACGCGCAAATAAAATTAATAACAAACAACTACGTTAATATTTGTGACTAGGTTTTAAAGTTTAGTTCTTAATTCTTTCATGACGATGGTTCATGAAGTAATACGAGTATATGATCATCATAGGATGGGTGACCATCTTTACATACCAAGTCCCCTCCGTGCCTCGGAAAGCACGTTAAGCTATTGATCTCGTCTGTCATTCGTGGATCTCTGACAGTCGTTAGGGGTCGTCAGAAGCACGAAAGTCTGACTACCAGTTTTACCAAGGGGTATCGTATTATTTAACATTTTTTTGAAATTATTATATAATTTCTAGAAAAGAAAAAGAAGAAAGAAAGAATATACTTTTATTTGCGGTGAACATAACGCAAAGAAAAAAAAACCGGCCAAGTGCGAGTCGGACTCACGCACGAAGGGTTCTGTACCATTATCTATAAAACCGGCAAAAATAAATGCAGCACGTTTGTTGTATGGGAGTCCCCTTAAATATTTATTTTATTCTGTTTTTTAGTTGATATAGTGGCAACAGAAATACATCATAATTTGTGAAAATTTCAACTGTCTAACTATCACGGTTCATGAGATACAGCCTGGTGACAGACGGACAGACAGACGGACGGACAGCGGAGTTTTAGTAATAGGGTCCCGATTTACTCTTTGAGTACGGAACCCTAAAAACAAACACGAAAAAATAGGTTGTGGGACTTCTCCCACTCTGGGCGGAGTGGGAGGGCCAGAGTGTCAGACTTTTACAGACTAAAACCCACCCGTGTTCCTTCCGTTGCCAGTGTGCAGGGCCACGATATCCCTTTCGGACAAACTCGCAACCCTGGCAGGAATATTTAACTTTGATATAGCATAAAAAAAAAGTTGATGTAGGTATGCGACATGTCGGATTTTTGTGCAATATTTAACTTTGATACAGCAAAAAAATCCGACATTGCGCACACATCAGTGCATTTCACCCGTGCCAAGTAGGGGCGGCTCGCGAACGAAGCATCTCTGCTTCAATTCTGGAAAAAATTGCTTTTCTCTGTCAGTTTTTTGCTGCTCCTCTTCAGGTCGTATTATATTTACAACGGATCTGGACGAAACTTGGTATTCAGGTTTTTCGAATTTAAAGTTTTTTTTTTGTTGTGTGGGGATTTTTGGTTGGATGGGTACTTCGTCCAAAAAGGGGGCTATTGGATATCTCTGCCTCATGAGATGCGATTTCAATGGTGCGTTCTTTTGATTTGAAAGGTAGTCACTTTAAGTTGGTCTTATAGAAGTTTGGTGAAGATTTGATATGGATCTTCGGCGTTATGACCAGAATAACTCCTGAAAATGCAGTTGGTAAATATCTCGTTTTAAATAACTTTAGTGGTATATTAATTGTTGCAAAAAAGTTTGTGCTTTACTGTTCACAGAACTACTAGTTTATAATCGGTACACATAATACTTTTCCTTCAAACTGTACTCGCAAGAAAGAATACAGATGAACTTATCCATTTCTTTTATATCCAAAAACGCAGCGTCACTGAAATTTTCTTCAAACGTGCGGTGACCCTACTCCACCTGACGCCAGACCTTAATACTTTAATAAGAAAGTTGGTGGCCACCTTTCCTATACCAAGTGAGACATAAAAAAGTTTAAATAGCATTCCTGTGTTCAGGGGGAGTAGTCACCAGGGCTCTGATTTACATTATATCTTTATGATTTTGCGAGAACGTTGATTATGATATGTTGCTGCTATTAATCCACAATAGCAGCAACATTGACATCTTTGCCGACAGTTTCTACCAATTTCGTAACAAACTTATGACCCCAACCATTCATGACATTTGATCACGTTTATTGCAGTCGTCCTATGTATAATCATCACACGAAAATTAAAATTAAAATTATTATCTATTATTTAAGTAAGTAAATCCGATGTTGTATTTTATTTTAAATTGTCTTTAATTTGTCTTTATATTATATTGTCTTCATAAAGTAAAGTACCGGCAATATCTTGGATATTTATCCTAAATTATTACAAAATAAGATAAGTAGTTCATTTAATCACTTTTAATTAATTTTTATAATTGATATGTGTTCTTTATCTATGTCTAAGCTGTGTACTTCTGTAAGTGACAAATTCACCATAATAATAGATGTATAAGTTAATTTATGTATTAAGTAAATAGTGAATAAGTCGTTGGAGTACCTATATTTAAATAAATAAAATAAATGATGAGTTAATTACGATTAAATAGGGAGGGGGGAATATACTACCTAACAGAGCTCGGAAACCGGTTAATTTTCTATGTAACCTTAACCGTTATTATTAAGGTTTTCGAACATATTTCGTTTTTATTTAATATTTTGTTACAAAAACAATGCTGAACTTAATGTGATGAAGCAATATTTGAATCTAATATTAATTGTATCAAAAATAATTTGTATCTTCGGAAATATAAACTAACCGGTTTCAAGCGCTAATAGTTTTTAGCTAAAATAGGCTTTATTTATTTTTTTCCTAATAATAAGCACAGAATTATTATCTATAAGGAAAAATTATAGTTGGTGTCCTTACTACATACTTGCATGTAAGGATCGTAGCTGGTGGGGTCCTGTAGTTTCTGCTTACCCCCATGGGAGAAAGGTGTGAGTTTCTGTATGTATGTATGAGTTTAAAATCTTACCTTGGGAAACAAGGAAGGAGTTGAAGGACAGTCCAAGTCTTTTCAAGACCTCGCGAGTTCTAGGCAAAGAATCCAAAACTTGGCCGAGGTTTATTTGTACCGAATCTACGTAAAACAATAGGTACTAAAATCTGTTTTTTTTCTTCTCCACTTTTGCCTCGACAACAATCTTGCAAAAAAACTATCACATTATTGACACCAGAAAAATTCGCTATTGGAACAACGATAGGTTATGCAAACTATTCCTCTGTTTCCAATAATCGAATTATGAAATCCATCTTCATTACAAGCTATTGTTCTCAATCCGATAATACTAATCAAAACTTCAACTTTCAGCCCCAACAGTCAAAGCTACGTTTTAGCCAATCAGCAATAACCTGCGCCTCCCTTCCCACCTCATTCCCCGCGTACGCCACAACTGATTGAAATTCCATTATTATCCATCCCTGCGGTAATAGTAATCTTTATAACTCGGGATTTTTCGTATCGCCTTTGAGTCTACCGCTCTTTGTAGTTGAGGATTTACTTGGATTAACCGAAAGAAGGATAGGGAGTGTGGAGAGGAAAGTCGTAAAGTGTTGAATTGGTTTTTGGATGACAGTTAATTTGTTAGTTTTGCGGTTAAGGGTTTTTGTTTTACAGCTTCGGATTTAGGTAGGTTTTGCATCCTAACTAATATTATAAATGCGAAAGTAAGTTTATTTGTTACCTTTTCACGCCTAAACCACTAAACCGATCATCCTGAAATTTTGCATATACGTAGTCAGGTGTACAGAAACGGACATAGGGTACCTTTTATCCCGAAAAAAAGTACTGTTACCGAGGAAAACAACAACAACGTTCTTATGATAATAGATGGCGCCACGTGTCTTTCGAATCATGATTGAATATATTAGTAGAACCAGAGTACAACCCGAATTGATTGTCACATTCTAAATTAACGCGAGCGAAGCCGTGGCCATAAGTTAGTGTGAAATGAATCGTTTTGACACTCACACTATCTATAAGACCTTTTAGTCTTAACTGTAATGAAATCTGGAGAGGTTTATAACTGTAAGTGGATAGCTAAGCCCATTATTTAATAATCAAGTATAATATATGACTACATTTTCAACAAAGAAGCTTTTTGACATGGAATCCATTGGTATATTGGTATGTCTTGCCCGCACGTTTCGTGAAAATTTACCGTTACGTTTCAAATGTTACTATCGGCAAACCAATATCTCACGAACCGCTCAACCAATCCCAGCACACCAGGAGTCACGGGAACGAGTCCCCCAGCCACCAATATAATAGTACTGAGAGATTTGACAATTGACTTCAGTCGCCTCTAGGCTTTGTCTGCGTGAGGGAGTTTTTAAATTTCTAAGTTATAAATATCTCGAGAACTACAAGAACGATCGCAAAAATACAAAATGTGTTGTGATCTTCCGAACTTAATCTCTCCAGTAACACCTATAAGCATCAGAAGCACTCACAGAAAATAATAACAACATTTGAACTCAAAAATTTGAAATGCCTCGCCCTAGAATTCGCGATATAACTCGAATCAAACATTTCAAACCGAAAACCGGCAAACCTAATGCAGAACGTCAACATGTCTATCGCTTAAGAATAAAATCAAAGAAATCGGCCGTGAGCTTAAAAAATGGCAAACATTTGAAGATTGACGAAACCCCGTCAGCGCCCAAGCGGCCCCCATTTCCGATACCTGAGTCATCCGGCCCCCAAATGTAGCTGTTTATTGAACTAACCCAGCTTTATTCCTTATCAAAGCACACGTCTGTCCATGATACCATGTCTACCGGTAGTGCCACTACTACCAGGGCATATTTTTGAAGGATTTTTTACCAAACAGTCCACATCTTTTATAATCCTTGACAGTTCACCGATTCTGACGTAATGTATAAATAGTGGAATGCGTGAAATTTGCGGCGCGCTGTGATGAACGTGTTCTCCACAAAGAGAACAACATTGTCAATACTTCTGAACAGGTATTTTTATTAGTGTACTCTTTATTGGAAATAGCTGGTAGAGATGTTTAGGATACTCCGCCTTGTATAACAGACAGTAGATAGAATCTGTAAAGTATCGGTTTTGGTTCACCTCAAGGAGTTCTATATATTATAATTTAGCGCAGTGCATGGTCGATGTGTTAAATTTTTTTAATACTGACCGAAGTACCTTCAATTTTACATCACATTCCCCTAAGGGATAGCCAGAGTTATTGTTACCTGATGTTATATGGTTCACCCACATTTCGCTAGTTATGTTTAAGTCCCATGTAATAGGGAACGAGCCTATTGCCATCAACTGGGCACAAATCCAGACTTTGGGCCTCCATCCACCACCACCAATCTTCACCTTCAATTTTGTATCTATTTAAATGAAATGCTGGTCAACAAAGTAAACCTCCCATGGTATGTGAAGCTCCTTGAACCAGTCATAGAAATCAAGAAACACGTGTGGAATTTTAAGAAGCAGCAGCGTTAAAAAAGCCAGAAAAACGGCTGGTTAAAGAAGAATAGTGCATAAGTAGACAAGGACGTTTTGGTACTCCATTGCGCGGAAATTTTAAAGGAACTAGGCGAAGCCGTGTCATGTAGTCAAAAAAGGAATAACACGCCAGTCCCTTTCATATTTTTAGGACTATAAAAGATACTTTGTGAAATGCATGTAGAGCTATGTCTGAAAGAAAGCGACGAGCGGTTCTATTAGCGGGTTTGAGGATTAAAAGTTAAGGTAGAAATATGATTGGCGTCAATAATTAAGCTGCCCTACCAGCTGCAGCTGCCGTAGTAGCCTAGAAGAAGGTCATCGTCCCTCTCATCTTGGTGCGGCATTTATTATTTTTCATTAGGATAAAATAATGCTCCTCAAGCCAAATTCGACCAGCCCTTTGGTCCTATAGCCAAATGAGTATTGGTCCTATTCTTCTTTGTGTCGCTACCACGATAGTATTTCAGATTTTGTTGGCCCAAAATTTCGCTACTTCTACAGCGTCGTTGGTGGTAGCACAGAGGTCACTGGCTGCATGTTTGAGGGTATTATAACTAGTCGATTTCAAAACCTATTTCCTCATGAGTGAGGGATGTGGACGTTTTATAAGAAAAATATAGTTATTGATATTATATTTCACGAATTTGCTGCCTAGCTAAACGCTCACTATCGCACCACAGCCTAACATGCATACATTTTGCGCTGAAAGTACACCCAGGGAGACGTCTCAACTATTTACCTTACGGAATCTGTCCGTCGAAAATAAAAAATGAGGCGGAATATTTTAAATTTAAAAAAGTCGCGCACCGGCGGACTTTTAACTGTAGTTGTTTTGTTGAAATATTTACAGTCATCTGGCTTCGAGAGGGAAATAGGGTTGCTGGGTGAATGGGGTCTAGAATTTGGCATGTGACGGGGTTTTAAGGCTCTTACAGACTCACGCGATATCGCGGGTGCGACGCGACACTAGTAGGACAATTTCTTTGTCGGTGCCTGTCGCGCCCGCGATATCGCACCAGTCTGTACGAGCCTTTAACAGTGACGAAACGTTGAAAAAAATATTTTTGTAAACTTAAAGAAGCTGAACTTGAAGTTAATCAAGCATCAGATGATCCCAATGAAGTATCAGAAGGGCTTGCGGACGGTAAGCGATGGGTAGCTCGCCGTCCGATAAGGACCAGGCTCAGGTCGACGGCGTGTTGAGTTCCACGCACGGCTCAAAGAGATGTCAGTACGAACTGACGGGGTCTGGTAAGGCCAATGCCTGCCAGGGTTGCGAGTTTGTCCGGAAGGGATATCGTGGCCCTGGCACATAGGAAACTGAAGGACCACGGGTGGGTTTTAGTCAATAAAAGTCTGACACGCCCTGCCGCTCCGCCCAGAGAAAGAAAAAAAGAAAGAAAGAAAAGAAAATACGTTTATTTGCGGTAAACATGACGCAAAAAAGAACATAAACACAAAAATTTTAAAATATTGGGGGAAACATGCGTCACATCCACGCAAAACGGCTATCGGTCAGCATTATACTGCGACCCTATGCAAGACAGAGCCCCAGCGCTGGTTTTCAGAGCGGAAGAAGTTATTTTATAATTTCCCACCCATAAAAAAAAAAATATCAGATGGAAAATCATCTGATGCTAGGGATTGACCCTGTTGACTCATTTCATCCAAGATTTCACGGTGAGATTTTTACGAAAAGGATCAGTTGTAAGTTTACCATCCACGCTGTTACCCACGTATCTGACCACTGAGTTTGTTTCGCCATTTCTTCTCAGGGGTAGTCAGATAGGAAATGTCGGCTACATCTAGATTATTTTTTTATATGACGTGTAAAAGTGATTTTAATATCCTATTTACAGAATAAACAATTTCATTTCATTTAATTTATGTAGTCCGCATATACATGCTCAAGTTTCTTGTAGAGCAGTGGTAACATCTGTGTGTTACGAGTTGTAGGTCGTGGGTTCAAACCCAAGCAGGCGCTTTACTTTGTGTAAATTATTTCATCACCACTGCTCTCAAAACGGTGAAGGAAAACATCGTGAGGAAACCGGCATGACCTAGAACCAAAAATTCGAAGACTTGTGACATCCACCAATCCGCACTGGGCCCGCGTGGTGGATTACGGCCCACTCCCTGTCACAGAGAGGAGGCCTGTGTCCCAGCAGTGGGAACATTATCGGCCTTATTACAAAACAAGGTTTATCTTTAGACCATGGAGCCATTATTGAATTTCGAACTTTATTCCGACTATGGTAAAGTTCGTAATACAAAACTGACAACTTAGTACCGAACTAAGTTTTCAGTTTTGTATAAAGATCGGTATTTCAATCACTGTTACGTTCTTATTACAAAAACTGGCTCCATGGTTTAAGCAATGTCAAAATATAAATCTTGTTTTGTAATAAGACAGTATAGGTTATGTAAGTTTCTTGCACTATTAAAACACCTTTAACATTACAGTTATAGGCTTATAAAGAAACTGAAAACTATAATTATTTCGCAAAATATCAGAAAAATGAACAAAACATAAAAGAATCAAGATAAATAATATCCCATTACTCCATTGCTCACAATGCCTATGTACTTTTAACATCACCTTCGTACGAGCGCGAATAAAATTGATAACGTTACTTTTTCCAATAAACTCTTCCGTTATTCAACATCAATCAATTAGCTGCGCTGGAAAAAACCGTATCTCTCACAAATTGAGATATAAAAAATGAAATACGTATTTTTTTTCATGGAAAATATGTACCTATCAATATTTATGTGTGTATACTGCTCTTTCATTGGTGCACGTATAATGTTGGGTATTTTTTCTTAATTTTCAGCATGTTTACATTTACATTGCTCAGATGATGTATGGCTTGATTCGACTCTTTACGTTATTCCTTCTTCCTCTTGTACGTACCTACAAGTTCTTAAAACAAAAACAAAACCTTGATACTTAGTTTTAGGGTTCCGTACCAAAATGGTAAAAAGGAACCCTTATGGTGAGACTAAGTCTGTCTGTCTGTCTGTCACACCTGGATATCTCAAGAACTACTAATGCTATCAACTTGAAATTTAGAATAGCTTTTTTTTTTTTTTAGAAAACGTTGTCCCACACTAGGAATTTTTCCTGTATTGTGGGTGCGTTTACAAACATTTAAACTCACATACACAAACAGCCAGACTCGGAACAACTACTTTTAGGTCATACAATATTTGTTCCGTGCGGGAATCGAACCCGCAACACGCAGCGCAGCAGTCAATCGCTTAACCACTGCGCCAACCGTGCCGTCTAATTTGAAACGCAAAATAGTTGGGCACCTAGTAAAAATAATAAAAGAATGCTTAATGAATGTAACACACACTAACATAATAATATGCGCTCCCACATATATCTGTGGGGCACTCATTTTAGTTGAAATGTTTAATAACCTATTCTGTATGGACATCCAATATAATAAGTATGCATATTTTTTTGACTCCAACTATGGATTAACATTTGACATGTTTTCAAATTTAACAGGAAAATTAAATAAAAATGGAATACAATGCATATTTAGGGACATTATGAACAGAATTAAAATTGACATAGAATTATTTCTAGATGACTTGACCAGTGACGTGAATATACAAAACTCACAGTTTTTTCTTTTATAATAATATACGTATTCTCCACCAAAACATAGCAGGTCTCATTAACAAATCTGATATCCTGACGGTACATTTAGAGAAATTAGCACAAAATAATAAACCCATAGACGTTATCTGTATAACCGAACATTTTATGACGACCGACCAGGGAAACACACTTGACATACCCAACTTCCGCCTAGCATCAAGTTATTCTAGAGACGTAAAGAGGGGAGGGGCATGTATACTAACTAGGATTGGACATGAATATACAACACTTAAAACTAACTGCTCTATTAAAGGTATTATTGAATGTAGCGCCATAGAACTAAAAGAACATGGGCTCATAATAGTTTGTATATACAGAGTGCCAAATTCATGTATAAATCTATTTTACGATAATTTTGAGAAATTATTACGCCAGATATGTGACAATACTAACAAGAAAATTGTTCTATGCGGAGATTTTAACATAAACATACTCAAACGAAACCGCCATGCTCTAGACTTTGAATATCTTTTGGAAAGCCACAATTTAAAATTAGAAATTAGATATCCTACCAGGCTTAGCAGTAAGTCTTGTATTGACAACTTTGCACACAATCTTCCTAGGTGCAAAAGTGAAATAATTGAATTTGGTTTATCCGACCACACAGCTCAACTGTTACAATGCCCTGTAAAAAAAACCTGTGTGATAAAATCTTGGCGTATTAAAAGACGGGATTATAGTACTGAAAATCTGAATAAATTTAAAAAATGCATAAAAAGCTTGTCGTTTACCGACATTTACAACACAAATGACCCTGACGAAGCTTATAATTATTTTCTAGACCTATTCTTATGTTTTTACAATTTATGTTTCCCTATCAAAATTCTAACAAAATCTCTAAACAAAAAATCAAAATGGATATCTAAAGGTCTTAGAAACTGTAGTAAAACTAAAAGAAAAATGTTATGGCATTATAGGATACATCCAACAAAAAGAAATAAAAACATATTTAAGCAATACGCAGCTAGATTTAAAAAAGTAATATCACTACCTCAGAAGTCACAAAACAATTATTACATAAATACATCACAAAACAAATCAAAAGCGACATGGTCAATTATAAACAAGTCTAAATATAACTTTCCCAAAGAGCCTATCACAGAAATACTTAAAGATGACATCAAGATAACAGATCCTAATTCTATAGCGAATAACTTTAACGACTTCTACATTGACCAAGCTTCAGAACCAGACCAAACAAATAATTTAAGGAATGACAGTCAAAACAAAACCCGACCATCAAATCATAAAATCAACACTAAAATTAATTCAATGTTTCTTACTCCCACAACACCTACAGAAGTAGACAGAGAAATAAAGCAGCTGAAAAATACCCATAGCGTGGGCAAAGATGGTGTCTGCACCAGAGTCATAAAATATGTATCCCCGGATATTTCAGCTCATCTATGCTACATAATTAACTTATGCATTTCTAACGGAATATACCCAGAAAAACTTAAAACGTCCATAGTCATTCCACTACACAAAAAAGAAGATAAACGGAAAATGGGAAACTATAGACCCATAGCGTTGATCCCCATTTTTTCAAAATTATTTGAAAAAATCATATATAGCCGACTATACAGTTTTTTAGAAAAATATAATATTTTGGTAGATGAACAGAAAGGCTTTCGCAAAGGGAAATCAATTAATATTGCCATTTATGACCTACTGAAAACTGTTCTGGTTGCCATGGACAAAAAAATACAAACATGTGCTATATTTATGGATATGAGTAAAGCCTTTGACCGAGTTGACCATACGATACTAATAATTAAGCATGTATGGCATAAGAGGTAAAGCGCTAGATCTCATCTTTTCATACCTGCATAATAGAAAACAAATAGTTGAAATAACACAAATATGTCAGAAAACACGAAATGAGATTAAACATAAGTCAAACTCGAAAACTATAAAATTCGGAGTTCCACAAGGTAGTGTTTTAGGGCCTTTACTGTTCTTGATATATATCAACGATCTTCCTAAACATATAAACCAACAAATGGTACTATTTGCAGATGATAGCACAGTTATAATAAAACGACAAAGAAAATGATTATGAGCAGGTAGTCAATCAAACATTAAATACGATAATACAATGGTTAACCGAAAATAATCTTAAAATAAATATGGATAAAACGAAGATTAAACACTTTCACCAGAGAACACCACTGACAAATATAAACGTCAGTTACCAAGGCGAATTAGTACATCTTGTGACAGATACAAAGTTTTTAGGAATTAATATTGACAATAAACTGTCATGGAAAACACATTTAGAATATGTCTGCGAAAGAATTAATAAATCCTCATTTGCTCTCTTCAAACTCTCAAAAACTGTTAATAAAGAAGCCGTATTAGCTGCTTATCACGGTCTTGTTGCACCTGTCCTAAGATATGGTATTCTATCTTGGGGCAACGCAGTTGATAAGGAATCTGTATTTAAAGCTCAAAAGAAATGCATTAGAGCAATGTGTAATGTAGACACCACTACCAGCTGTCAACCCTACTTTAAAAGCTTGAAAATTCTGACTCTGCCTTCATTATACATATATGAAATAAATGTTTTTGTTAAATTTAATCCTAATTATCATAAGACTGCTTTTAAAAGCTACTATAGACAACTACGTGACAAAAAAAGATTAGAAATTGATATACCATACGGGAAAACAGCACTTATCAATAAAAGTATTCTTTGTATGGCATCATTGATTTACAACAAGTTGCCTGATGATGTCAAAAATTTACCTGTTCATCAATTCAAGTCGAAGCTGCACAAATTCCTGGTGACTAAATGTTATTATAGTGTCAAGGAGTACTTACAGGATAAAAATATAGATAGCTTTTTATAAAGTAAGAGTAATTTATTGACACTGAATATTATGACAATACAAATAGTGTGACATGATTTAATAATTTTAATCGACATTTAACAATATTTCAATCGACAATATTTTAATTTGGACCATTATTTTTATTTTTATTTTAACTTAATTATTTGATTTTAAGTGATGATGAGACTTGTCCATGATCTGACAATTTTTTGTTTTTATTTTTAAACCAACTTTTGCAGTGTTCTGAACTTATTTTATTATTGTTTTATTTCTTTTATTTGATTTTTTTTTTCTTTTTGAGTATAATAATTGTGTGATGTTATTTTAATAATTATTTAATGATACGAAATATTTGCACACCTTGTTAGGTAATGATACAGTGTACTTTATATTTATTTGTAACATCTGTTTATGCATGCACCTGGATTAAGCAAATAAATGATTTGATTTGATTTATTTTTATTTTTTTAGGCAGCATGGTTTCCGACTTATGATGAAAAAAGTAAAAAAAAAATACCGTCCCCCCCCCTTATCTCCAAAGTTTGCATATACATCTGAAATTGTTCTATGTAATAGAAGTTTTTGTGACGAGTACAGGAAAAATAAAACGATGTCTCTAAATAACGCAGTTTTTCAGAAATCATTATCATCATATAATAAAAAAAAAAAAAATGTTTATTTCAATTACAAAGGACATATAGAATGTGTTGTTGGAGATCACCTTTTAAGCAAGGAATTGCTTGTGTTAGGAGACTCCGCGCTTCCACTTATCATTATCTTTTATGCAATTGAAATGTAGACAATGTACTATGCAAAATTATAAATAAAAGGTAAAAGGTAACTTAAAATTATACAAACAGCAGAGCAAATAAATGATTGATATGCCTAGAACAGGGCCAAAACGCGCGAATACGTGTGATATGTGTGAGTATGGGTGAGAGTGTGAAGAGTGAGGGTGTGTAGTGTGTGTATATATACGTACGGAACCCTCGGTGCGCGAGTCCGACTCGCTCTTGACCGGTTTATTTTTATTTTCGGAACGATTTTCAGTTTCTACTTGTAGGTATTGCGCTGTTACTAAAACACATAATAAAATCCTATCTTCACGAGAAAAAGTAGGGTGGAGTTTTCAATAGCCCGGGGACACATGCGTAATCTGAATATCAGAGAACCCCAAAGACCGAAATAAACTGGGTAACTACCGTCGAAATTCACGCGTAGTATTCGGCTTTCGGCTTAAAGACTAAATTTACATAAGTACATTAAATCATTCCCACCGCGCTATCGCTTTCTTTCATCAAAGAATTCATTTTCTGAATATAAATTTTAGATTTTCAACCTCATTAACTCTTATCGGCGATTTAAAAAGGTCCTCTTTGTGCCCCCTCGGGCAGTGGAATCATCCCCCTATTGTGACTGTGCCCAAACGGGGATGAAAGTAATTTACCATGATTTGAAATAGGAAAATACTTTTAAAAAACCGTACTGATTTAACTGGGTGAATCGGAGTGTATTCTTCCTGTTTGATTGGGCGAAAGGTAATTTTTGACAGGATTGGATGTTTCCCGCTTTTTCTAATGGATGGATGTGTTGGTGAGTTTTGTTAGGTGATTATTAATTGTTTTGATTGATTTGTATGTCGGTGTTGCTTTATATTAGACTAGCTTTTGCCCGCGGCTTCGCCCGCGTGGAGGTCGGAAATTATCCCACGGGAACCACCTGAATAAAAATAATATAATTCAATCATGATTCGAAAAATACGTGGCGCCATCTATTACCATGTCTGTCTCTGTACATCTGACAACGTATAAGCAAAATATTAGCATGATCGGTTCAGTGGTTTAGGCGTGAAAAGGTAACAAACAAACAAACTTACTTTCGCATTTATAATATTAGTTAGTTGGGTGGTAATCCGCCAAAAGTTTTATGAGATGGGGTAAGTAGGTTGAATTATGTACAGAACAAAAATAAAGCGTTTCTTCAACGTTTCCAAACAGTAGCAAATCTCATTGCAAAATCTCTCTAGGTATGTATAAAATGTCTGCAAACTTTGTAATCGTTTTAAATTGCCTACATTAATTTTATAACAAGGAGCTCTACCCATCAAATATAGCCATAAAACAGGGCAATCTCCTCGCATTTAATTATACACCGGCGAACATTTTAAACTCATTTTAAAATCAAAATCCCCTGTAGTTAAGCCACAGAAGGTGCGCAACACCGAATCGATCTTCAATCTTGGTGCCTCCCTAATACATCAACAATTGCAAACTTAACAGAACACTTTGAAGAAGAAAATTCACCTTTGTATGTTGAAGATAGAATTGAAAATGTTCCCGGTCGGTGGTAAATATAAGTTTGTACAAATATACCTAAGAAAAGTGGGTCTTTGTTGGCAGGTGTATAAAAAATGGCAGGCTGTAACAGCCCAGTCGAACGTTAGTAAAATGAGATCTCGGAGAGAATGATTTTTCAACATTAAAATGTCCTTTGACAATAAAATTTAAGTCTTTTTTCTCGGATGTTCGAAATATCGATTGAAGTTTTTCTCGAAAGTCCGATATTGATCGATTTTCATCAAGTGTTTTTGCAGCGTGTATATTAAATAGGTTTATTAGTTGTTTGTTTTACTAGACAAACAATTCGCGTTCTAAGTAGAGGCACTAATTGCGAATAAACAGTTCTGTTTATTGTTTATCTTGTTTAAAAGTGTATTTAAAAAGTGGAGCTTGTTTGCCTGTTGTGCGTACTTGTCTGGTTTATCTAGCACTTTGCCCGGACTTCGCCCGGGTGGATTTCGTACTTTCCTCTAAACATTTTAACACCCCCTTTAAAAGGTAGTTTTTGGAAATAATGATTACGATCTTTATCACTTACTTAGATAAATAAGTATTCGGACAAATTTTCAAGTTTTTAAATTACAAGAATACGTAACTTTCATGTAAACTGTGTCCTCAGCTTTTACCACACTGGGCTTGTTTAAAAAATCGTTTGCTCCCCTACATTCTAAAAGGAACCTTTGTGCAGAATTTCAGGTTCCTATAACTTCCAGTAGTTTCGGCTCTGCGTTGATAAATCAGCCAGTCAGTAGCACATAAGTAATTATATACAAGTAACTATTATTTAAAGATAGATTGGCGGAAATTATAGTTTAGTAGTTAGGATGATTTAGTAGAAAAATGGCATTTCAGTACTATGTAAAACAGTTATTAACGCCGTAAACTATGAAATAAATCACGAACCACGTTTCCCGAGCATAGTCCTAATATGTAGGCTTTACCTCACCATACGTGGTTTGATTAGGAACCTCCTCATTGACATACATATTCAGTTAGAAGAGACATCAGACGGTTTTTACCATATTTTTGTCTTGAATACGTGTTTGTTATCTCCATTCAAGCTACAGCTATATCGCATTGCCAGCTGCATTTTGAACTACAAGACATGAAAAGTAATAGCGTGTCAGTCCTTCATCGCGTGGAAGTAGTATGAATGAAATGAGGAAGTGAGCCATTCAGTAGTTGCACTTACAGAGAGGAATTGTCTGTTTTACGAGTGTCCAAGATTTTTATCTTGATACCTTAAGGGGCCCGGCGTAGCAAGAACAATTGTATAAAGACGAGATGTGAGGAATTTAAAATTTTTATAGAAAACTTATTTTTCTCATAACTATCAATGTTTAAATCAGTGTCCATTCCAAATATATATTTGGGAACCTAGATATTCTGTATTCCAATCGGAATAAAGGCACACTACCTTAAGAATATGTTTGATTTACAAATTATTTTGGTATTACGTTTGTATGAACTACGCATCCATCGCCGCCGGCCTCTTAATTACTTGGCTATACAAGTACCTTTTGCCAACAACAGAGCTGTAAAAGTATCACGATGTATGATCAACTTAGTTTACGATTTTCTCCGTATCGATTAATCTCAAATTTTCGTAAGAATACCTATTTTCATTGGTTAAATAGTAGGTATAAATATATGTACCATAAATTGGGCTTTAAACCCGTATTATTCTTACCCTAAGGTAAAATATGAAACATACTAGACCCCAAAATATACCCTAACACGACTATGAACAGTGAAACACTTACACACGTAAAATTCACACATATCTTCGATACATTTATTGTCTAAAAGAACATAATGCCGAACCCAATGGGAAAACGTCCCGATGTTGTTCACCACGGCAAATTAATCCCCAGTTTTCCCCTCTTTCCGTATTAACCATTCATACCTTCCCAATTCCGTTATTTCTCCCAAACGACTAAGCTATTTCTATTATTTTTTTGCCCCTTTTTATTGCAGCGCGTAGTTGCGACTATTTTCGCCGACTGAATAGTCGCAATTTGGTCCTCGGTTGGTGTAAGAATTTTTCCGTTGGTGTCAAGACCACTGGGTGAAGTAGTTTTAGTTTTAAATGGTTAAGAAAATTAGGTTCTTTTTGTGACTTAAATTAATTTTAATTTGCTTCGTAGTCGTTTCATGAAGAGTTTATAAAGGTTTGTGTTGGAAGGGTTGAAGAAAATGATTTTTTTTCAGCTTGTTAACTTGTTTTTGTCCTGGAAAATCGTTTAGTTTTTATCAAAGCATATTTATTCTGCTACTGAATAGTTCATATACATTAGAATTCTCGTAACATAAAAATCCTAATAAGTCTTCAATACTTTATCACAATACTAGTATTATGTGTATATACATACATTTGCCGTGTGGTGCCGGACGTAAAGCATAGCATCACCCTATTCTAAGGGACTTGTTAGAGAATGGGCAGCAACGTTCTCTATGCATTTTAACACCATACTGGATCGCCAACCCGCCTGCCAAGCGTGGCGATTATGGCAAACGCCCCAGGCCTATGTCCAGCAGTGAACGTCTTTAACGCCTGAAAGAATGATAATATACAAACATATTTCGACACGTTGGTGCATCTTTTTCTTTCAACCAACATAGATGCCAATCCTTATGTTTCCAACCATAAATTACCATCACACCATGCACCGTGAATAACTACTCACATAAACATAAAAACACTACTTATACTTAGCTTCCCATCCTCCTCTCATACGCGCTTATATTTTTATTTTACACGCAAAACATCCAATACCAATCGGCATTTCTCCCCTATGTCTATCCCCTTATTCCGTGTCATTGTTATTCTTTTATTCCAATACGGAATTGGAATGATTTCCATATGTTTGTTTGTGTAATTGAATGGTGGTCACGTTTATGGAAAATATTTTTTTATGGTGTGGTTATAACTCTATAGCTGTGGCGAAAATCAATTATTAGAGGACTCAGAACAAAGTGAACAGAAATAATCTTGAATTCTTAGAACACTTAGGATAAAGTTATGGTAGGAATACCTGAGCTACTTATTTATTTATTTTCACCATTTTTTTTTTTGGGGTTGGAAATTATCAAATAACTTCTCCCGCTCTGGGCGGAGCGGGAGGGCGTGTCAATCTTTTACTGACTAAAACCTACCCATGTACGTTCCGTTGCCTGTGTGCCAGGGCCACGATATCCCTTTCGGACAAACTCGCAACCCTGGCAGGCATTGGCCCTAACGTACCCCGTCAGTTAGTGCTGAAATCTCTTTGACGCGCGCGTGGAAACAACGCGCCGTCGACCCGGGCCTGGTCCTTATCGGACGGTGAGCTAACCATCGCTCACCGTCCGCAGGCCCGCGCTTACGGTGGCCGGAAATCGTCTTGCGACTCCCGACGCCGATTTTCACCCTGTGCTATTCCACTGCAGAGCAAAGGCCTGTGGCGGCATCTACATCGCCACATGCGAACTACGCGTCACACTGACGTCACGCAAAATCCTGCATCGCGCAAGCAGAGTTCACCGCGCGACTAGCATTTATACAACGTCATGACATCAATCGTCGGACAGTAGCCCATCAGACACAACATCGGTCTGGTCGGAGGATCCTCCCTTTAATATGGAACTTTACACCCTGTTCGTCATACCTCCTTCCAATAGCAATAGCTGGTTAAGCGATTGACTGCTGCACTACGTGTCGCGGGTTCGATTCCCGCACGGAACAAATATTTGTATAAACTACAATTAGTTGTTCTGGGTCTGGCTGTTTGTGTATGTGAGTTTAAATGTTTGTAAACACACCCACAATACAGGATAAAATCCTAGTGTGGGGCAACGTTTTTTACAAAAAAAAATAATAGCTACATAATTCAGCCAAAATATTTTTTTAGCAACAT
This sequence comes from Tiliacea aurago, assembly GCA_948098905.1. Classification (NCBI taxonomy): domain Eukaryota; kingdom Metazoa; phylum Arthropoda; class Insecta; order Lepidoptera; family Noctuidae; genus Tiliacea; species Tiliacea aurago. The sequence continues at coordinate 3,186,884 of OX402591.1, forward strand.
TCATCATCATCGTCATTTCAGCCGAAATACGTCCACTGATGGACATAGGCCTCCCCTAAAGGAGGGGGGGGTTGCCATAATCACCATGCTTGGCACACGATGGCCCATTCTCTAGTAAGTCCCTTAGTAGAGAAATAGGATGGTGCTATTCTTTACGTCTGGCACCACACGGAACACTTAGCTAACATTAACATGTGTTTATCTTTTATCTGTTCCGTGGTTTATCCAATGTATTAGCCAACCCTAATATTAAATTAGTCTAAACTTATTTATGAAGGGAGGAGAAGCTTTTACACCGGATGAGGCTCAAACCAAACACACACAATCCGATTGATTCAAACTTAGTTTAAAATTTCATTAAAACGAACTTTTCCATATGTACGCATCCTCCAACAAATATAGGGAGAATGTAAATAATTCTTAATTAAAATGAAGGATCATATTCTATACGTGTGCCCCTGAGCTATGTCTGCGGTCTGAGCGTCTTGTTCGGAAACTGAGGTACTTGTAACATACTGTAGGTACACGCACACGTGCACAACATTCGTTAATACAATATTCTGCGGAAAACTGCGGGACTACACTCGTGACTATCTCTCAACTTAGAACAAAAGAGAGATGTCTACGTGTGTGCGAAATTCGTCAGTATAACAAGTAAAGTCTCTGTATAACATGTAATCTGTGGCTGGAGTTTCCAGTTCGAAAACTGCGGTAACTGCGTCTGCAATTTTGGTATGAAATACTTTTGGTATTATACAGGATCCAGTACGCTATTGTTCGGGAGGTAGGAGTTGTAAGCTGAGCTATAATTTTGACTTTGTGCACTGGCGTTTTAGTGCTTTGGCTGGATGAAATATTTTGCTTTAAGTAAGTGTATCTACAATTTTAAATTGAATTTTTGTGAACTAACCTTTGTGTTTCTACAAAAATTGTAGACTGAAAAGCGTTATTATACCCTTGCTATTGCTATAAGCGTTTTGCAGCGTTGTACCGGACGTAAAGAATAGCACCACCCTACCGTGGGTGTTGTAAAAGGTGGCTAAGGGACTTACTAGAGAATGGGCAGCAGCGTTCTCTATGCATTTTAACACCATACTGCGATCGCCAACCCTCCTGCCAAGCGTGGCGATTATGGCACCCCCCCCCCCCCTTTGGGGGAGGCCTATGTCCAGTAGTGGACGTCTTTCTGCTGAAATGATGAAAGTCTTGTAGAATTATGCCCGTTTTCACTAACACTGGATGATAACTAATTAAAGCGCGTTATTGAACATCATCATCATGTCCAATTAAATAAAGTTAAGCAAGTAACAGAAATTAAGTTAATGCACGGCTGAAATGATGATGATGAAGCGTTTTGGAGCAAGTGACCTATTGGGAGAGTTGCTTGACATGAAATTGTTGACCCACAGCAGCTTTTACTTTTATAGCCATCCCCGTAGTCCTGAAGTACCTAGATTAACTAATAGACAGCAATAATGATTTGTCAGTGGATATTCTGCCTTCCTACGGCAAAACGCCGTAGTAATTATATTTAAAAAAATATATATGTTATTATGTTCAGCATGAAATACTCGTATCTCTCTGTCTAGGTGATAAAGCTCTTTTTAGTTCATAGCCATAGATACCTACAGTACAATTTAAGACTATTGACAAAGCTTCATACTTCACGTCAGACAAAACTGTCATTTTTACTGAAAATCAACTTACGAAGTAGTTACGGCTCTATAACGGCAGTATCGGCTAATGTTCAGTTAGTAAATAATATTTTCTGTAAGTTTATAAGGATTTGCCACAGATACTTATTCCCACTGAAATAAATTAATAACACCTCAAAAAACAAGTGAAAAACAACAACAACAGCACATCAATAATGTACAACATCTAAAAAAGTTTGACCAAGATTGACGTGACAGAAATGTTAAGTAAACCCAAGTGCTTATTGTTTTGATCTCAACACCGAATCTTTCTCCACGCTAAGCTTATGTAAATAAAAAACAAAAAAGACGTTAAGTTACTTTTACTGAGATTGCTTTGTCTCGTATTGGTTTTAAGATGCGTACAAAACAAAAGTATTATGTCTTCATAAATGGAGGAAGAACCTTATGTTAATATGGGTGCTGTTCCGTACAATAATAATATGTTTGGTAAGACTAAAGCAAGTGCTACGAAAAATAATTTAATAATATTTCGGAGTAGCAAACCTTTTTAAACGTTGCCCCACACTACGAATTTCTCTTGTATTGTGGGTGGGTTTACAAACATTTAAACTCACAAACAGCCAAACCCGCTTGTAGGCCATACAAATATTTGTTCCGTGCGGGAATCGAGCTCGCGACACGCAGCGCAGCAGTCAATTGTTTAACCACTGCGCCAACCGCGCCGTCATGTTGTAACCCACATACCATTTAAATTTCTAACAATAACAGCGGGCCGAGCACGGGCGTGCCAAGACGTTTGTGACAAGACATGATAAATTATGTCATGTCAATTTGTACTAGCATTTTATGACAAAACAGTTTTATCGCTTAAACTGTTATAAAATGTGTGACTCAGGTCATGTCACAGTAGGCCGTGCTCGCCCCGCTGGTATCCCTCTTGTGATAAACGTTAGTTTCAATCATAGGTTTATCATGCACTAGTGCTTTTCAATTCGCTCCAATTCGCTCGATTAATATATTACACAACATACACTTGAATGATTTTCCCTTAAGTTTCCACAATTCTGCTTCATTAAGTAGCTGTTGTTTTAATCACCAAGAGATTCTGATGAAATCTTAGCATGAGCGTATACCTAATTAATTGGTCCCTAAACGCTTAAATAAACAAAAAATAAATAAAGATCGTCAACTCACCTTCCAAATAATAAAAGGCACGAAGCTAAAATAAATAACCATTCACATAACGACAGTATAATCCAAATGCTCTTCAATTCGCTCCAATTCGCTCGATTAATATATTACATATATTAAACAAAATACACTTGAATGATTTTCCCTTAAGTTTCCACATTTGTATTCTGCTTCATTAAGTAGCTGTCGTTTTAATCACCAAGAGATTCTGATGAAATCTTAGCATGAGCGTATACCTAATTAATTGGTCCCTAAACGCTTCGTTCTAACTAGGAGTAAAACTCCGATTGATGTAGCCCTGTAGGTACGGCCGGCACCCCTGACGCCTCTTAAACAAACAAAAAATAAATAAAGATCGTCAACTCACCTTCCAAATAATAAAAGGCACGAAGCTAAAATAAATAACCATTCACATAACGACAGTATAATCCAAATGCTCTTCAATTCGCTCCAATTCGCTCGATTAATATATTACATATATTACACAAAATACACTTGAATGAGTTTCGCTTAAGTTTCCACATTTGTATTCTGCTTCATTAAGTAGCTGTTGTTTTAATCACCAAGAGATTCTGCTGAAATCTTAGCATGAGCGTATACCTAATTAATTGGTCCCTAAACGCTTCATTCTAACTAGGAGTAAAACTCCGATTGATATCGCCCTGTAGGTACGGCCGACACCCCTGACGCTTCATAAACAAACAAAAAATAAATAAAGATCGTCAACTCACCTTCCAAATAATAAAAGGCACGAAGCAAAAATAAATAACCATTCACATAACGACAGTATAATCCAAATGCTCTTCAATTCGCTCCAATTCGCTCGATTAATATATTACATATATTAAACAAAATACACTTGAATGATTTTCCCTTAAGTTTCCACATTTGTATTCTGCTTCATTAAGTAGCTGTCGTTTTAATCACCAAGAGATTCTGATGAAATCTTAGCATGAGCGTATACCTAATTAATTGGTCCCTAAACGCTTCGTTCTAACTAGGAGTAAAACTCCGATTGATGTAGCCCTGTAGGTACGGCCGGCACCCCTGACGCCTCTTAAACAAACAAAAAATAAATAAAGATCGTCAACTCACCTTCCAAATAATAAAAGGCACGAAACTAAAATAAATAACCATTCACATAACGAACAGTATAATCCAAATTGGCAAAGCTGTTTACGCAAGTAATCTCTTTACTGAATGATCCGCGGACCCCTAAATCTTGATAGGAATCTTCTAAAACAGGCTTGTCCCTTTAATCGACCCTTGGTATTATGTGTTACTGATAATGTAAATCAAATTAATGTAAGGTAGGTATTTAATTAATTGATGAACAGAAACGTTAATGAATTTAGGCTTAAACGGTTCCTGAAACGATTTGACTGAATAGAAGATTTTGTTTATTTATTGAATGGCTGTTCAATTCGGGTCGTGTATTTCCCGATCAGAAAATATCTTAAAGATTTGTTATATTTTGGCTCACGGCCAGAAACTGTTGGTTCCGATGTGATGCGTAGATGAAGTTTTTACACTTCTCTTGGCGCCAGATTTTAAATTGTAATCTCTGTAACTGGTTGTTATTTGGGCCAAGAAAGTTGTGAGTTATTCAATTTTAAATAGTAGCATTTTTCAGAATTTTGAAGAAGTTATTATTTCGGACGTGTGTACTCTGGCATAGCATAATAACATCTGTTTTATGTCAATTCTCAATTCTTTATTGCATTCCATATGTATTAATAGATGGTATAAAAAAGTAAAAGATCAATATAGACCCTGTCGGGCACAGCAAAAATTAGGAGAGAGGAAGAGGGCTAAGTAACAATAAAATTCAAGCAATTCATTAGATATTATTATAAATTATTAATATGTGTTTAGTTGGGTGCATAATTATGTGTAGGTGTATATATATATATATATTATTAGGTTTGTGTATACAGGTATAGTAAGTATATTAGTTATTTTTGAAGGTGGGGGGGTGTTTTTGAAGGTAGTTTTTAGCTCATCATCGATACTTAAAGGGAATTGCTCAGTTTGTTAGGGCAATTTGGCTTAACGTGAACATTAGGTATAATATTTAATGACTAGGGTTTTTAATAGTTTATGCCTCAAAGAAATGAATTATAGTAATAAGGTTGCAGGAGAGTGTAAAAATGGTTCATATTTAGCATGTCTAATGATAAAACTTGTCACTGAAAAAGTTACAATTATGAGTATTTATTTTCCAAAATAAATCTTTTGCCTTTTAAAAAAATATCAAACTACTATTATAATCGGATGTAAAATGATTTGATGGCCAAAAGCGATGAGTGTTTTGTTTGTTTTTAATGTAATTAAAGGAAAATAAATATAAAACCTTTTGAAAATCACTTGATTACAGATTTTTAAGAAAATACATACTTTTTACTCAGATTTAGAAATCGATAATTATCTTTAATAAAAGACTGAAATCACAATTATTATTAATGTGGCAACACAGAATCAGCCTCCAACCATAAAATGGCGACGCTTTTTGAACTCAATCGGCTTAAATACTTATTAAACGACTTGTTTTTACATTTACTTTCCTGCAACGAGAATCAAAAAAATATTAATTTTAGTTTTAATTATATTTTTTCGTAAAAATACTTTTTACAGAACAACTTGTCCACGTTAAGCCAATAATGAACAATTCCCTTTCTTTGCACACTTTTTAGGGTAAAACGGGAACCCTATTACTAAGGCTCCGCCGTCTGTCTGTCTGTCTGTCTGTCCGTCTGTCTGTCACCAGGCTGTATCTCATGAACCGTGATAGCTAGACAGTTGAAATTTTCACAGATGATGTATTTCTGTTGCCGCTATAACAACAAATATAAAAAAAATAATATTTAAGGGGGCTCCCATACAACAACCGTGATTTTTTTACTCGTTTCGCTCTATATTGATAACGGCAACATGTAGACGCTTGAAATATTCACAGAATATATATTGACTTTAAAAATAAATAATTAAATTAAAATAAAACAAATATTTAAGGGGGGCTCCCATACAACAAACGTGTTTTTTTGCCATTTTTATAGATAATGGTACGGAAACCTTCGTGCGCGAGTCCGACTCGCACTTAAAGCCAATCTTCTATAGCAACTGCTAAGAATTGGGCTATCTTTCTTGTGTAAGCAGCTCAAAATAATGCCTACTTTTCACGTGACATAATAATTATATTTTTCCAACACTCCCTAAAAGTGCGGTACCAGAAAAGAGCAAAGAAGCAAGATCAACATTGGTTAATATTCGCTCGGCGGCCAAGTTTGCGCTCCTCATTCATTATTTCCGACAAAGAATGTTTAATGCAATACAAACATCCAGTCGAACTGTGGGGTTACCCACTCAGAGGTAGGCAAACGTCTATTCTATAGGGTGGGTTTTTAGAAAGCAGAGCAATTTCATCATTCTATGCTGAAATCATTAAAACATAGACAGCCTTATTACAAAATAAGGTTTATCTTTAGACATAGGTTTAAACCATCGTGTCATTTTTTAATTACGAACTTGATGCCGTCTGAAATAAAATTCTTAACACAAAAACTGATTTTAAACCCGAGTCTAAGTTGTCAAATTTGTATAAAGAACTTTTTATCTCTGACGAAATAACGTTCCAAGTTAAAAAAATTACATGATGGTTTATACCTGGGTCTAAAGATAAACTTTGTTTTGTAATAAGACCGAGACAACTTAGAAATTTTGAGTTTTGGTGACATTTGACACTATCTGTTGGTGATAGTTTCGTTTCGTGTGGTGCAAATGAAATAAAACGTGGTGAGAAATAATCTTAGCTGTAATTAAGTAAACAAATCATACCTAAGAACATTCCCCTTTAGTTTTGCTAAATAAACATTCAAAAAAATTAATGAATAGATTTTTTCTACTAAAATCAATTACGAAAACCGCACCACACCATATACATAAATCCATCCAAATTCTTCCAATAAAAAGTAGCATTTCATCCATCGGATGGTGAACAAACACTTCTTAATCCCCGGTAGGTGGCAACACGAATGTTTGCGGAGAAGGGAAGAGGGGGGAGGGTGCGGGGGTGTCACATCCCCTCGTCACGTGACGTTTGATTATGGCTTGACAAAACACGTCACACGCCACATTTCAAGGGGGGTCGTGTTTTCAGGGTGCTGTGAGAGGAGACCCCTTTTCACCTGTGGTTAGTCTGCCCGTCTGTTGCAGATGGTGTTATTTTGATTGTTTTATGCTGAAATATTAGTATAGATTTTAAGGAAAGTGAAATAATGATTGGTTGATTATTTAACGCCTTCGGCATTGAATATCCGTCTAAACGTCGAATTTGATGATTGAATCTCGACTTTAAGAGGAAAAAATATTCGCATCTTTTCATGATGTTTAGAAATAAAATCAATATTGTTTCTCTATCTTTCCCGAAACTAATTTAATTTTTAATTAATCTATCACAGATTGGAAACACGTCTTGTTTTTGATATACTTTTGCCTACGATAAACTTGAAGCAATATGCCTCAAGCAATTATTTGAAATCTTAATTAATATCTACCATTAATAATTTCTAGAATTAATTTCTAAATCTAATTGAAATGGCTTTTGTCTAGCCTAACTGAAGTAATCTTAAGCTATCGGATTATTACTCTCTGGGTAGTTATTGAAATGTTGTGTAAAACATTTGCATAAATTAAGATTTCAAAACGGAGAAATTACTTTTAATAAAAAAAAGCTTAGAGAAAATGAGTCTTTGGTCAAGCGGACCTACTCGAAATGGGCCCGCAGGATCACTCAACCCAGTCACATTTTGAATACGTCGACTGGACCCACTGCCCAATATCATTATTAGTACAGTCACGGGGTAAAGCCGAATCTTTTGGTTTTATTTTTATGACTTAAAATGTTATACCAATATTATTCAACCAGTTATTTACACTTACGCAACACACTTATTCACTAACACTAAAACTATTTTTTTTTACTGTAATAATACCAAAATTAAGTGCACGAGCATCGCTAATATTTGATTTCTGCAACTATTACGTTGATTTGTATAATTTTATTCATACATGTTCTTTTATCTGTCTGTGATTTTAAATAGTGCTTAATTTTTTCTGTTTATATTTGAGCATTACATGTAGTTAATATTCTCGTTATAAAAAGGTTTATCTTGATTTATCTTTATCATCAAAATCTATAATCATTTATAATGATTATAGATTTTGATTGAGAATAAACGTTTAAACCTAATTTTATTACGTTTTATTATAAAAACATCTATTGTTTAAAGCTACCAGTGGATACAGTCGAGCGCAAAATTGGTTAGTCAAAAACTAACCAATTTTGCGCTCGACTGTATTCACTGGTAGCTTTAAACAATAGATGTTTTTATGTGGGTCCAGTTAACCAATAAAAATACAGAAAATAAATGATGTGGTCAAATGGACCCGCGGGTCCAGTAGCGACCAAAGACTCGAGAAAATATGCCTGAAATAATGAGAGCATAGTATAGCATAATCAGCCAATAAGATTCCCACTTGGACACGGGCCTCCTTTCTGTGAGAGGGGGAAGGCCGTAATCCACCACGCGGGCCCAGTGCGGGTTGGTGGATTCGGACTTCGGGGGAAATGTTGTCTTAAAAAAAGTCCTAGTCCGGAAAAAAGTGCATATCCCAAGAAAGACACAATTTATAGTAAAATAAAACATGGGTATGATCTACCCTTGCAAAATTCATGCCTTCATTGTTATTCCTCATTTTATTTACCACCATGATAATCCTGATCCCGGAGTCAGACAACCATGAAGACACATTATATCATCAAAAAAGATTAACGACGGAACCCGATGTCAAACTTTCAGCCTTTATTTCACATTTTTCGCGCGGTTTTACACACTGGGCGACCAGTTTAGCATGGGCCGTGGCGAAATATGGAACTACATGTCAATGAACTGATTTTGATGTGACCGCCATGTTGATCTATTGGTCACAGGTGGGAGTGGTTGAGGGCAAACAGCGAACTGGGGTTAGGAAATTCCAAACAGCAGCCTGGAGTCTGGGTGTGTGCTCATAGCAATAACCTACCTAGGAATGAAGACATAACAACAAATATACTGTATATTTGTAGACCATTTTCTATTTTGTTAAGTACCTGGTACTTTTGACGGGCCTACACTGTCCTCCCATACTTATTAACATTGTTATTTGAAACCATTGTAAAAGCCAATTATTTTTAAAATAGTAACCGTGGAGTTTCTTGCCGGATCTTCTCCATAGGAAACGACCAATTGGAACCGTGCACCTAGCTTCTGACGTTTCATAAGTGCCCATGTAGGTTTGTGAAATAAAATATTTTGATTTTAACTTCTTTCTTTTCTTTTTAATAAAAAATAAAAAGTTGGCCCGCACTAAGAATTTCTCCTGTATTGTGGGTGCGTTTACAAACATTTAAACTCACATACACAAACAGCCAGACCTGGAACAACTACTCAACTATCAAACTATTATGAAAGAGTGTGCTGTTAAACAGGTCTATAGGCAGAAGTACGTAGCAAGAGATAGGTCTCCTCGGGATTTACAGACCTGACTATATTTATGTTATAATTTTGACAAGTTATTGACATCTGTCCTTGCAACCAGCGCCGATGTAAACGCTCAAGATATAATGGGCAGTGTGTTTGGTATGTTAATTCTACACGTACAACTGTTTAATTATATTGTTCGTCTTTATTAAAGGGACTTGGACATTAGTTGGGATTGTTAATTGCGTGTTCTTGTTTAGTTTAGAATAACTGGACTGAATTTTTATGTTTTTTATTTTATTTATTTTTGTTGCTGCTAACGTTTTAGCTTTTCAAAGCTTTAACTTGGTAATTGAAATAGGCTCTTTATTTTTATATAAGTGAGGTCAAGAATGATAATGTGAAAGCGGTTGTTAAATCAACCTTAAGGTGCTTAACATCCTGCCAGGGTTGCGAGTTTGTCCGAAAGGGATATCGTGGCCCTGGCACACAGGCATCTGAAGGAACACGGGTGGGTTTTAGTCAGTAAAACTCTGACTTGCCGTCCGAAGTTGTTTGATAAATTCCCACACAAGAAAAAAGGTGCTTTACATATTATTTATCCTTTGACTGTACCTACTTAGGGCTGTTTGGCATTTTACTATTTTAACAACGATTGAATTCAAAAGAAGTTGTCTATCAACTCAACTTAGAACCATTTCGATTTTCCTTATCTAATATGACTTCCAAATACTCCAAGAACATATCCCATAACATTTTTACGCGTAAATTATCTAAATACAAAGTGATGTGCCGAGGTGCGCAGCGTTCGCATAATAAGCGGAATTCCCGAGACGAGCATAAGGCTCTACGCGTGAGCAGAATGGCAACGACAACATTAGCGACCTCTACAGGCCTAATATAGAAGTCAAACGGCCCGACACATGAACTTTGTACAACGATGAGCTTGCGCTGTGTAGGGTTATCATCTTGCGGATATTTTGACAACTACAATATCCGCGTCACTGAATTAAAAGATCTGAATAGTTTTGTGTTACTTTATCGCAGAGACAGACTACTAAAATATTGCGATAATTATGACTTCTAGCAGCTGCTTCTGACAGCTGGATGAGAGTTGCCGAGAATCGAGCTGAATGGCGTGCAACTGGTGAGGCCTATGTTCAGCAGTGGACTACTATGGGCTGATGATGATGATGATGATGATGACTTCTAGAAACAAAAAAAAAGTAGCGAGCCTTACATTAGCCGAAAATGATGTGTAACATCTGACATCTCATTCTATAAAGTACTTATCTACTAATTCTATGCTATTACAAAGTACTTGCTTATTCCATGTTCAAGCTGTCACTTTCTGTTACACACTTCCGTCCCTTTTCACGAAATCAATTTGCGTTGACTTATGAGTAGTAAAATGACAACATAGGCGACCTCTACAGGCGTAATAGGCAAACGGCTTGACACATGAACTTTAAACAATGAAGAGCTTGCGCTGTGCAGGGCCATCGACTTGCAGATACTTTTGACAGTAATATCCGATTTACTGAATAACTAGAAGATATGAATAGTAAATATAATGAAAAGATTAGGTAACAATTTATCCTTTCAAAATTAATAAACCAATAATAATTAATTAAACTTATGATACCATGTACAGTCATGAGCACTAATATGTAAACACTTGGCAAAATTCAACACCGATTTTCTCTTGGAATAACAATTGCAACTTTGAGAAAGATATATTTCATAATAGTTTAGGTTCCAAAAATAAATTGTTCGTAGTGAAATATAATAACAATCAATTTATACGGAGGAAATCATTTTTAAAAGTTGCTAAGTATATACTATATTAGTGCTTGTGACTGTACAAGATAATAGCGGCACGTGTAACCTATTTTAATGTTCTTGGCGGGAAAGTGAAGCGTCATGTTCAGCAGTTTGTTTAATTTTCCAAAATTTGTGTTTAGCCGAATATTAATGTGTAATAATGGTGGATTATTAACCATTAAGTGTTTGTGAACGTGCATTAGTGTAGGCAAATGAAACAAAACAGTGCAACTTCGCTTCAAGTTCTCTCAAGAAGTCCGCGTGAGGTCTCAGTAAAGTGCCACATCTTTACTGAAACTCAAGGGGAGTGGGCGGGGATATCATCATCATGCATTTATAATTCATTTCATCAATATTATACAAGAACTAAAACTTGACATTGGCTAAATGCACAAACCGTGCGAAGCCAGAAGGAAAAAAAAAGAAACCTATTTTAATAATTTTGTCGAGCTGCTGGTACAAAGGGTTAATTGTTTATAAATGCATACATATATACATAAATTCACGCCTTCTTCCCATGGGGGTAGTCAGCAACTACAAAACGCGACCTGCTACGCTCATTACATACGCCTTTTGCTTCGTTTACGTTCATACATCTGGGGCTAATTCACGTAATTTCATGACGCACCGATCAAGTTGCAGTGCAGGTGCAATGAAGTTTAAGTTTGAGTGATAGCTGAATATATATAGTATCTGACAGCCGTAGAGAATAGTAGAATACGAAATGCGTTGTTTTGATCGAAACTTAATTGCAACTGCACTGCTACTGCACTTCTTTAGTTACGTGAATTAGCCTGCTGGTCATACACGCACGCCGGTTGCGAGTACTACGCGCCTGACCTTTCTGAAGAACATCATCCCAGCCCATCGTCCCAGCGTTTCCCACATCTGCCTTTTAAATCCCCTCAACATGACCAAACCATCAAAGCATACCAATTCTAATATTTTTTTATCAGTACATCTTCTTTATACTTGCTTACAAATCTATGTTTTAAGTTATAAACATCATAAATAACGCTTCGCCAATTTACAAAATTATTCAGCAATCACCAATTTGCAACTAAAAGTGGTAATTATACCAATTACCACCCATGAATCGTTCTTTGAAGCGGTTTATAATGGAAGCTTGTAATTAGCGGTGGACATTAACGTTTTATGATGACTACCATATTGGTTTTTGATAAAAGCAAATACATTTATATTTACACCACTTCATTATTGCTGAAATTATTGATTTTAATGTTGGTATTATTTTATATGGTTAATTAAGTTGTATGAAAAATATTAAATAAACTATGGGCTTCGGATATTAGTAACATCTGTTCATGTTTTATGGTACTACTTATTGGTAAAACAATAAATTTTATGGTTCCGTACCTCAAAAGGAAAAAAACGGAACCCCTATACTTCTATAGGAAGACTCCGTTGTCCGTATGTCTGTCTGTCTGTCTGATTGTCTGTCAAGACCCTTTTTTTTCGTTCTCAGGAACTCGTGGAGGTATCAAGTTGAAATTAATGTCAAATACGTAGGTCTACAAATATCGATTTTAGCGATAAGACCGCCCATTGTGTCACCCTATGTAAAATATCAACATTTATATCTGTAATTTTTATGGTGTACATAATACAGAGTATTCTATTCTATTCTACGGCTACGGTCCCTTGGAGCTCTAAAATATCAAGCTTCTAAGTCAATGTAATAAAAAAATACGGCGATTAAAGGCTTCTACATACTAGCGCGACTTATCGCGCGACGCGACACGGCACAAAGGCCCCGCGTGTCGCGGGACGAGCGGTGCCTTTGTGTCGCGTCGCGTCGCGCGACAAGTCGCCCCGGTATGTAGAAGCCTTTATGCGACATATTTTGATACTCGCAAATAAATCAAAACCGGGTACTTCCCGTTGACGTAGAATCATGAAATTTGGCAAGTAGCAAGGTCTCATAACATAAAGGAAAAAGTCCGAAAATTGTTAATTTCTAGATTTAACACATAACAAAAAAAAAATGCGATTACAAGCTTACATTTGTAGTTGGAAAATTGAACGTGGCGTATATCGATGTTTGGGAGAACATGTTTCTCAACTACAATGTTAAGTTTGTTCTTGGAATAAATTGATACCAACTACGGAACCCTTCGTTGTGCGTGGTCCGACACGCACTTGGCTGGTTTTTTTTTTAATACCTAAAAATACCATGAAACTCGGATGTTTGCGACACCCCTGACTCTTGGTATACTTTCTACAAACATAAAGTTGAACTGTATGCGTCGCAGAACAGGTCACTATCAAGTCCGGTTCTGTTACTCCCAGTTATTCTGTATTTGGGCATCTTACAAGTAGTAATGTCACAATAACATTTCTTGTGATGCTATTAATAGGATCTGATTTTATCAAAACAATGAAAGAAGTAAAAGTTGGCAATCGAAGTAACGAGTCCATTGACATTGTATAATATTCGCACATTCATAATAAAGTAAAAAAGTCAAAAGTGACGATGACTTTATTCATTGGTTACCTTACCCTCTTTACAACCTCAACGGACACGGTTGTTTCGGGAGGTTCCACCACTGTGTGGATCGCCCGGAGGACACGGTGGAGCATACGGTGGAGGTCTGCCCGGCTTCCGGCCCTGGTTCAGGCCATGGTTCGGAGCGAGAGTGCATGGGAGGCCGTCACCTCCTTCTTAGCGTTGTATTCCACGCGCGCCTCAAAGAGTTGCGAGTTTGTCCGAAAGGGATATTGTGGCACACAAATGAAGGAATACGGGTGGGTTTTAGTCAGTAAAAGTCTGACACGCCCTCCCACTCCGCCCAGAGCAGGAGAAGTTATTTGATAATTTCCCACCCTAAAAAAAAACCTTTAGTAAAAAGTAAAAAGATATTAGCATGCGTGAGGGTACCCAATTAACGCAAGCATCGTATATAAGTAGATAATTGCAAACCACCAAAGAAGACAACAGAGCATTTTCTTCTTACTACATCACACTAATATTATAAAGGCGAAAGTTTGTAAGTGTGAAAAGAAAGAAAGAAATAAAGAAAAATAATTTAATTGTCACAGAAAAAAGGTGCGTACGAAAACATAATATGTAATAAACTCGAAGGTTACACAAAACAGATCCAAGTACACACAAGAAATGTATAACTTGATATGTAGCCGTGTATACTATCACGAACAAACAAATAGTCGGAAGCTGCACGTCATGAATGTGACAAGAAGGCTTGCACTCAGCATGCTTGGCTTGCATGGCATGCATGCATGTGTGTGTGATACTTCTTCACGCTCAAACGGCCGGACCAATTTTGATAAAATTTTGTATGGTGGCAGCTGACACCCTGGATTAACATATAGGCTACTTTAACCGCGGAGCGCAGCTAGTACTTCATCATTATAATATAGTATCCAATTCAAATTTTAATATTACTTGAGCCAATGAAAGTTTTAATGATAGTAGATAGTTGTGATAGCTGTCGACATCAATCTGAAAAATACCAAAAAACGCAGACAGATATCTGATCTAGGTAATGCCTTGTATAAGTCTAGACTGTTATAACTATGGTAATCAATCAAACTTAAAAGAAAAATCTTTCACTCTAAAAACTACATTAAGTGACTCCCTAAGGCAGCAGAAGAAAATTGATTACAGGTACTGTTGGCGTGTGAAAAACTTAGGCACACTTTTTAATTTATTTTTAGGGATCCGTACCTCAAAAAAAAAACGGAACCCTTATAAGATCACTTCGTTGTCCGTCTGTCTTTGTGTCTGTCAAGAACCTATTTCTCCAGAACGCGTGAAGGTATCAAGTTGAAATTAATATCAAATACGTAAGTTAACTGTCCCTCGGAGTTTAAAAAAATCAAGCTTCTAAGTCCTCGCAATAAAAAAAATACGATTATTTTATGCGACATATTTTGATACTCGCAAATAAATAAAAACCTATACCGCCTTATTACAAAACAAGATTTATATTTGACATGGCTTAAACCATAGAGCCAGTTTTTGTAATCAGAACGTAACAGTGATTGAAATACCGTTCGGTACTAAGTTGTCAGTTTTGTGTTTAGGAACTTTACCATAGTCGGAATAAAGTTCGAAATTCAATAATGGCTCCATGTTTTAAAACTGGGTCTGAAGATAAACCTTGTTTTGTAATAATCGAAGATCGGGTACTTCCCGTTGACCTAGAATCATGAAATTTGGCAAGAAGCAAGGTCTCACAGAACAACAAAACAAAAGGACAAAGTACGAAAATTGTTAATTTGTAGTTTTATTTATTGATGTATGGGATAACTTATTTTTCAACTACAATGTTAAGTTTGTTTTTGGGATATATTCATCCCAACTACGGAACCCTTCATTGTGCGTGGTCCGACAGGCACTTGGCCGGTTTTATTTTTATTTGTTTAAAGGGCTTTGTCGCTTAGCAATTAGGTACCACCGCGAAAGTTCCCGGTCGACCACTTTTCAACCTTATTACTATGGGCATAAGGGCGAAAAGTGGTCGACTGGGAACGTTCGCGGTGGTACAGACGCCAGCACATCAAACTACTACAATGTGTCAAATTTCTTTAATAGATTTTCAACTTTATCTCTACAGGATAAGGTTCAAGGTTGATTGGAAAAATTTGACAGTTTCGGGTAGTCAAGCTACCCGAAACTGTCAAATTTCTTTAAAAGATTTTCAACTTTATCTTTATTGCATAAGGTTCAAGGTTGATTGGGAAAATTTGACAGTTTCGGGTAGCTTGACCTGCTGGCGTCTGTACATGAGAGGCTTAAAAAGTATACATTATTGTACGATGATGTAGGTACATATAATCGTTGGGTGAATCGCTGCTCTCCTAGCTAGATTACTGAGTAATCTGTATTTAGGAGAGACAGTTTCAACTCCCTATTTGAGTATCACAATAATCATGTACTTATATTTAAAAAAGAAAAACAAAACATCTTAAAATTAAAATAGAATAAAACTAAATTAAACAATATTAAACAAAAAAAAAAACAATTTAATGAGTGCTGGTGTGGCGAGTCGAGTGCATGCGTGTGTTTGGATATGAATGTGTGGGTGTGAGCGTGTGTGTGTGCAATTCAATAAAATGAAATAGCTTCGATCAATAATAGCACTGAAATAGGGTTACTTTCATTTAAGTGTCGCTAAGTAGTTTTCAGTCTCGTCGTAGGTTTTATTCAGGAGGAATGCACGGAGGGCGAGTTTGAATTTGCTGTGTGGTAAGTCATAAATGTAGCGTTAATTTTATTGTACAAACAAGGGCCAAGATAGTAGAAAAATCTCTTTGTGAATTTGAACTGAGTTTGTGGAACAGTACAAATCAAATCTTTCCGTCGTTTGGTAATACTAATAAGAGGGGTTTTTAAATGTTGCAGGAGAATGCTTTGGAGAATGAAGTGTTGCCTTATGTTGAGGACCCTACAATTTTTGTACAGTTCTGAGGTTGAAAACAAAATAGGTCGAAATGTTGCAATTTTCAGTATAGCTCTGTGGGAGGGACACTTCCAACGGTTTTAGGGCAGTTTTTGTGGCGCCACCCCAGCAGCTAATACAGTAAGTGATTATTGACTGACACAAGGCGTAATAAACATTGCGAATTACAGACTGCTTGGCGACGTGTCGAAGGGTTTTAAAAATATATATTAGTTTTCTAGCCCTGCCTGTTACCAAGCTAATATGAGTTTTATAATTCAGGTATTGGTGGTAATTAGTCGCGCGCCATCCAGTGACGCGGCTACACGTCACTATCAATCGCAATTGTCAGCAATTATTTGTAAAGAAAATGCTTTCCCGTGTCTATACACGATATACAAATTACATTACTACTGTGATAGTAAAGAAAAACGTCTTATTTCATGCGTTACTTACTGTATTTTTGTATTAAAACATTTCAAATATTTTTTGTTTGTATTTCCTCTGACTGCTGCGACCCACGCGTACGAACATGCAGCAGCTAGTGACGTAACTAAGTATGTATGTTCATCGCATTCTAACAACTGATATCGGTAATAGGTCTTTCCTTTTCTTCATGCACTGTATGATTGTACGCAAGTATGTAGCTACATTCATGGCTTACGCTGTTTTTGAGTGCACTAGTGTTCGTGTATGACGCGTCTATTTATTATACGTCATTGAATGTGACAGAGTTTGTGAGCAGTGGTGGCCCAGTGGTAATGGCCCTGACTTACGAGTTGTAGGTCGTGGGTTCGAACCCAAGCAGGCGCTTTAAAATTATTTCATCACCACTGCTCTCAAAACGGTGAAGGAAAACATCGTGAGGAAACCGGCATGTCCTAGAACCAAAAATGCGACGACATGTGACATCCACCAACCCGCACTGGGCCCGCGTGGTGGATTACAGCCTGTGTCCCAACAGTGGGAACATTATAGGCTGATTTTAATGCTGTGACAAAGTTCAAAAGTGATCAAAGTTTTCCTACAGTCCTTTGAAATTTATTTTTCAATACACCTCTTCGTGAACTGGTTCTTATCGCACTACGATTAGGTTCACAATGCAATGTATTTCATACGCGTGAAATTTTTTATTTTCCAACACGAGTGCGGGAATAAAAGTTGCCACAGATAACTTATACCTATACTTAGTTTATCGGCTTTATACATTTTTATTTTTTATTTATGTCTAGATAGAGTGTCGCGCAGCAAAATAACTAAAACAAACAGGCCAACTTTGTTATGCTGGTGTGCGTGTCAGCTACATCTTACACTCGCGCCACGTCATTGAGCTGTCATTGTGTTATTCTATTGTGCGTGCATTTTGCGGCCAACAGTTGGACGCAATTTTTTTTCGACGAGTTCACAGCTTTCACCGACTATCTAGGATGGCAGGATTAGTTCCGATTTTTACTACGCGCCAAAGGAACCTTGTAGCGCTATGAACTAACTGTAAAAGTATTGTACATAACCATATAATTTATTTACAGATTCGTTTATTTCAACAAACTTCATTTAAAATACAAGGCGATTGTTTAAGAGGGAGTTGAACTTCTTTTCATAATGTTTTCAACCCGGATTTTCCATTCTTGACGTTGAGTTTTAACGCTCATGACCTCATAAAAGTTTCTTCGCTTATCGCAGTCTGAAAAATTAGTTCAAAGACGTATACTAGGAGGGGTGGGGGTGGGGGAGTTGTGCCTTATTTTGTGTCAAGAGTTTGCTTGAGGACAAAAGTCTACCCAAGGAAAGATAATTTAAGCCGAGTTTATACTGAAACACAAAGGATATATAGGGTGTTAAGTTAAACGAGGGACATACTTTAAGGGAGCGTAGTACTTATGAAAATGAAGAAGTTTTTTCTATGGTACCAACTCCATAAGGAAAAATAAATGTCAGCTGTTTCTAACATTTTGATCGTGTAGGTATTGCAGGATAGCTGATATTTTTTTCTAACTCATTCAACTCAACACTCTGAATGATTGACCGAGCGAGCGAAGCATCTCTGCTTAAGGTCTGGCAAAATTTGCTTTCCTGTCAGTTTGTTGCTAGTCCTCTACAGGTCGTATTTAAGACGCAGATATATGCCAGTGACCTTGAGTGGTTAGCCTGCGTGTTCTGTAAGAGCTCACGCAAGGCGTCGTACGTTCAGCCAGTAATAGGACTCGCCCATCAAGGAGTGCTGTCCCCAATTTGACGCATTATTAATTTATTATACACAAATCAAAAGGTATTTAAATAAAACGCGTATACTAAAAGATCAATAATTAAATTATCTTTAAATTGGTGAAAGTTTCAGAAAAATACGCTTGGTATATTTTGCGCCATTCTCAGTTTTTTTAATCTGCGTTAGACATAACTTCACAAATTAATTTCACTATGTAATATAAACATAATCTAAAATATTCACATAATAAGTTATTGAGAAAATGCTCTAATTTAACATATATTTTTTTCAAATCCTTCATCCTTCCTCCTCCTTCCTTCTTTATAATTTTTTTTTCTTATTCCTTTTTTTATCCTTTTTTTTTCTTTTTAGGGTTCCGTACCCAAAGGGTATAACGGGAACCCTATTACTAACGCTCCGCCATCTGTCTGTCTGTCTGTCTGTCTGTCCGTCTGTCACCAGGCTGTATCTCATGAACCGTAATAGCTAGACAGTTGAAATTTTCACAGATGATGTATTTCTGTTGCCGCTATAACAACAAATACTAAAAAATAGAATAAAACAAATATTTAAGTGGGCTCCCATACAACAAACGTGATTTTTTTGCTCGTTTTTGCTCTATATTGATAACGGCAACAAGTAGACGCTTGAAATATTCACGGAATATGTTGATATATATTGACTTTAAAAATAAATAATTAAATTAAAATAAAACAAATATTTATGGGGGGCTCCCATACAACAAACGTGTTTTTTTTGCCATTTTTATAGATAATGGTACGGAACCCTTCGTGCCCGAGTCCGACTCGCACTTGGCCGGTTTTTTTTTTCTTTTAGACGTGATCTTCAGTATAAAATCATTAAAAGTCGGTTATCGTCCCGTTAACAACCGATCTGGACGAAACTTGGTATACAGATACGCCTATATACAATTTTTTTGTCGTCAGGAATTTTTGATTAGACGGGTACTTCCTCCAAAAAGGGGCAAAAAGGGGGCTACTGGGTATCTCCGCCTTATGAGATCCGATTTCGATGGTTCTCTTTTTATTTGAAAATTAGTATCTTTAAGTGCGAGAGATATTACTCAGTGGAAGTTGTTAGAGGAGGCCTTTGCCAAGAGGCACACTGAACTAAGAGACGTTCTATAAACTACTGAAATAGCACACAACACAAAGAAGTTCAGAATAAAAAGGGCTTATTATTATCTTTATGTTAGTCTCATAGAAATTTGGTGAAGATCTGATGAGGATCTTCGGCGTGAGGTGCAGAATAGCTTCTCTGAATGTAGTAAATGGCTCACTTTTAAATTTCTACCAGTGGTATCGGCTGGTATATTAATTGTTGCAAAAAGGTTGTGCTCGCGAGGTCTTCTGTTCGCAAAACTACTGGTATGAGACCGTTTTTTTGAAGTGGAAACTTCTTTAGGCGCGTCGAGCACTTTTTGTGTGAACAAAAATCATGGAACTCGCGTCATCGTCACCGAACGCTTTCCATGAGTTATATGTATACTGCTTTCACTTCTATCGGCAGTCCCCAAAAATAGCCCCGCATGATTTTTTTACTGAAATGAACTATGAGATAAAATGTGTTATAATATGATTTATGCGAACATCACTATTATTATCACACGAACATTATTATTATTATTTTTTATGCGAACAGACAGCTGTGCTGCTGGGGAGTTTGTTGCGCCACTTCTTCTTCCCAGCTAAAGCACTAGGAAGTGGTGAAGGGTGGGCGTTTTTGGGGGAATGTCTCATGTAATTTTTGACGTTCGAAAAGTGCTGATTCTCAGCCTAGTTTGAATAAATGACTTTTGATTTTTTGATTTTTTATGCTCAGAGCACTTTGCGTGTACTAGCTACAGCACTGGCATTACTTCCAAATGCATTTCGCAGTTAAAGTCTTTTTCCGTTCATTCGTTCGTCTAGACTTTACTAAAATCGAGCAGAAACGTTTTAAAAACGAGTAAAAATAAGAAACTTATACAGTGTAGTTCTTGTAGATCGAGAGAGTTTGTTTGAAGCATATTCAGATTAAAGCACATCAAACATGAATAGTACAAAAGAAGAAAACGTTTTAACTATTACAATTTATTTGGTAAAATACAGGTAGGTCTAAGGCTCGCTTCCGCCACAAATCACTAAGTGTATTTAATGCTAACCATATACAATATTAGTTTTAGTATATGCGAAACCCGAAACACGTGTCTAGTATTTTGATGTAAAGAATCTGTGTACAAAATTTCCAAACTGTATCATGAAAAATAACAAAGATATATGGTTGTTATGTTACCGGGTTGTCCGTACAAAAACATGCTAACGGCGCCCCCGCGCCTCCAGGGTCGTCTTGCGCTCATTGATAATAATTTGTCAGTAGGTACCTAACCGTACGGCGATTGTATTTTAAGTAAATAAATGGTGATAACATTTTCCATCACTCTTAAATATTTTTGGGACAAAATATAACATGGTATAAAAATGATTGAAATCGATTCAGTTCCTTATTCTGAACAAACTATATTCATGTTTCGCATATATTAAAAATAATGTTGTATATGGTAAAATTAAATTAGCTAGCGAAACTCCGCAGACGTGATGTGTATCGATATCTAAACAAAATAAGAATAAAAAAGGCTTAGTGTTTTTTTTTTGGGTCAATGACCGCTGTTAGTGTTGTTTGTAAATATGTGAGCACCATGTTAGGTATAGTAATTTTATTCTAGATGCATCGTCTTCAAATTATACAACATTAATTTTTGTTTTAGTACCCGAAAAGGGGTCATTGTACTCATCATTTTTAAAATTTTTTTCTATAGGACCAACCTTAAAATAGCGAAATAAAAATCAGCTGTTCCATACATTTTGTCGATTTAAGTGAACACAATTGTAGGGAACAGCTGATTTTTTATTTGCGGTTTCAAGGTTGGTCCCATATAAAAAATTGTTCAAAATTATGAGTACAATGACCCCTTTTCGGGTTTAGTATAAACAAAAACTAATGTTGTATAATTCATGTACGTATACAAAATATAGTAAAACATTTTAAAAGAGTAACGGTGGAGTTTGTTGCCCATTCTTCTCTATACGTAGCTACCTTTTGGAACGGGCGACTAGAAGCATTTTTGTATCTTTTGACGTTCCAAAGTGCCTTATAAAAAACTAATGAATACGTGCATAATTGAAATAAATAATTTGACTTTGACTTTTGACTTTGTTACTTGAAGTAGGAGTGGAGTTGTTTTTGTTTTATCGTGTTTAGATATCGATACCCATTACGTCTGTGAAGTTTACAATCACACTAAACGTGAGTGTGTGTGTTTGTTACTTATTGACGCTCAAACGGCTGGTCCAATTTTGATAAAATTTTATGTGGAGGTAGCTGACATAAAACGTTAACATAAATAGGCTACTCTTTTCCCCATATTCCCACGGGATCAAGACTTACGCGGGTGAAACCGCGGGGCGCAGCTAGTACTTACTAAAACTGATGTTTAAACTGATATTTTATTTTGTGACCACACTACCTGCGGTTGATGACCCCAAAACACGTTAAGATATCGACATCCATCACGTTGCGTAGTTTTGCTAGCTGATTTAATTTGACCCTGAATAAAACATAATTCTGTCTCAGTCATCTTCAAACGGTTGACTGAAACAGAATGATGTTTCATATAATGTTTAGCATTAAACGCATTATTTTGGTGCCGGAGTTTGTTTAGTGCCGGACGTAAAGAATAGAGAATAGCACCATCCCATTTCTTCTCGTGGGTGTCGTAAAAGGTGACTAAGGGATTTTCTAGAGAATGGGCAGTAGCGTTCTCTATGCACTTTTAAAACCATACTGCGATCGCCAACCCGCCTGCCAAGCGTGGCGATTATGGCAAATTCCCCCCTTTTTGGGGAGGCTTATGTCCAGCAGTGGACGTCTTTCGGCTGGTATAGTAGTAGTATAGCATTATTTTGTGGTGTAAGCGGGCCTAGGAAAATTGAACTACATTCTTTTTACTGCTAAAATTAAATGTCTGCATATAACGTGGTTCTGGTTCTTACTACGAAATTTCCTCTTTCAACATAAAACCAGGCCTGAAAGCAATGTGTTGCAGTGATACAATTCACTCGGTCATTCAAACAAATGACCGACATCGGTCAGCCCGTGGGACAGTGATATTTAAATCCAACGTGTTACTGCCAAGTGCCAAGTTTAGCTTCGGACGATACTGTTATTTTGTTATCTTGATCACATTGTTGGATACTAAATAAGTTCTAGATCCAGGTAATGAGTTTTGAATAATGTGAAAAAATGTGATCTAAAATAAAGTTAATATTGGTTTTTCTTGTTCATTTCTTATTCAAAGTCGAACGAAAATCATTTATTAAAGAAACAAAAAAAAAAAAACTAACTTTCTACGTTATTTGTCTGAAAAACCCAATTACAATAATCTTTATTTTTGTAATTAATTAAATAATCCAAACAATTCAACGGATTAAAATTGTCATCCACTCTTTAATAAAGTAAAAAAAAACGAACAAACATACATACCACATAAAACCCACAGCGAACCTGGAGTGTGTTGCAGCGATACAGCTCACTCGGACATTGTAACAAATGACCGTAATTGGTTAGCCTGTCGCGTTGTGTTTCCTAGAGCTCGCTCGTAACGTCTCCGGATTACTTTTGGAGCACACTGATCGATGTCCAAGTTGTGATTTTGTTGGATAAATCGATTGGGGTTATACCTATATTGCGTTAGGTAGAAATGTTCGTGATTTTTTGCTAGTTTCTCGGATTTCGTTACAACACGTTTCAGATTCGGAGAAGGTTTCATTGTTCTTGAAGTTATAAGTTGGAATTGGATGATTCAAACTTTTCACACAGAGCTTCAGAAGATTTTGTGTATTTCTTGAAGTTTTATCGAATGTCTGGACGAATAATACAGACATTAGGCCTATCTCGTTACCTACTTTAACCCTTTTTTGCCTCGGTTCTTCATTTTTATCACCAATAACGGGTCTATAGTCTTTATAGACAACCAAATTATCTATAACAAAATATTTTTGTGACAAATTCCTAAACTCTTCTTTGATTACTTTTACATCACACACAATTTTATGTAACACCATAACACAAGGAATCGCTCTCAAGTAATTATACGTTTAATTTTACTTGTTGCTGGCCGCAAAATTACAGAAATGCCATTAACTTTTTACGACGAACAAAATGGCGAATGCGGGAGAAAACTGAAGGAAACTTTTCTTTCAGTTTTGTTACCCGAAAATGACCCTTATTCTATTAATGATAAAGGTTATGTGTGCAGAAAATGGGGTGTTAGTATGACTTTATGAGATTCTAGGATAGACTTTAATAGGCAGTCTGCGAGTTTCCGCGCTACTCAGGTCGTAACTGGGTGTCGTAAAAACTCGTTGCGTGTAGGCTTCAATTGGAGGCTCTGAACTGCTGTTGTTTGATGTCTTCTGTCTGTTATTAATGGGTTCTTTGAAGTTTTCCGAGTACCCGTAGTAGTGTCGGACACCATCCGTAGTAAAACCATCTTGGTAACAAATGGATACTAGGAACTTTTTAAATTGGCGCAGTCATGAAATCACCCGTGACATTTTTTTAAATCGATTTTAGGTTTATGGAGTTATATCTTCTGTCAAATTAGTCGTAATTATAGTATCCATCTGCAGAAATAAGACAGTTTGTTTTTTGTTTCGTCTACGAGTAGCAATGGACTAGAAATTATTTAATTAGATAGGTACCTGTAAAATGTCCCGTGTGGTGCCGGACGTAAAGAATAGCACTATCCCATTTCTTCCCGTGGGTGTCGTAAAAGGTGACTAAGGGACTTACTACAGAATGGGCAGCAGCGTTCTCTATACATTTTAACACCATACTGCGATCGACAACCCGCCTGCTAAGCGTGGCGATTATAGCAACCTCCCCAATGATGAAAATGTCTTTTTGCTCCCTAATTCTGGTCTATGATAAAGAAATATCGAAACTTTGGCTAATTGAAAGTCAATATTTCTCAGTTAATGAGAATAAAATGGAAAAGAATAATAAATATTACCTACGTTAGCAAGATCAGCTGGTAATGCTTTCATTAACAACATTATGTTTCCTTTTGTTTCAGGTAAGTCCTGGTCAGAGATTAAGTGCAGCAATGGAGGGTTATTTTTATGGCTAGTAAAGGTATACGAGTAACTATTTATACGAAATAGCTCCTACTAGTAGAAGGTAAGGTTTCCACATTTAATCCGGACTAATTTTTTTTCCTTTAAGCGTAATGTTACGTAAAAAAAACATTTTGCGTTTGTGCAGTTTAACATTTATGATTACTCATTTCATACAAAACTGCTCAATTGAGCACTTTGTCGTTTAAAAACACTTAATTTCAACCAGAATCGTGTGTGCGTGTTTAAACGTTATCACTAAAATTGCTTAATTGTACAATTAATATAACTCATTGTACTCCAAATTTCCCTTTGTATTGCAGCTTAAACAAAGCCCCACAAAAAGGCGTCATATGACGCTCCTGTAAACTTCAGACATATTAATCGCAGTAATCAAACAATACGCGAGCTTTATAAACAATACAGATTATTCAGCGGCAGACCATCTCACCTAGAAACGATAAATCTGCTACCTAAACCACCTGAGCATTCGACATCCCTGTGATTATGAATGAGGGGACACCCCTAGCTACCCCCTTCAAACCGTATCGCACGCACCGCATGCCACCACACAACTTTCAACTTTAAACCAACGAAACTGAGCACAAAATTACACGAACGTGTCTGTACTTAGCGATAACCGAATTAGCGTTCGAAAAGCAGACCCTATTCCGTGTTGCATAGCATACAAATCGCTAATTCTACTTTACTCTGAAACTGGGAAAGTGATTGTGACCTTATTGTTTGTGATGTAAGGTTGGTTTTGGCGTGTTGTTTTGGGGTGGGGGGGTGTCATGAGGGTTCGTTTGCACCCCGGCGGGGCCCGACGGCGGCGGCGGCCCGGGCCAAGCTCGTCTCCCGGGCGACCGCCGTTCGACCCGAGGGCTGCACTTGCACAACGTGGGCGCTAGTGTGCGCCGCACCTAAGCCGCGCGTTCGCGTCGATTGGCCGCGCTGAGTTTTCTAATTTCGAATGTTCGTTTCTCTATGGTCTATTTTTATTTATTTTTTTCAATTTGGGATTGAAACAAGTACGCGTTTACGGGATCTCGTGACGGCAAAACTAATGTTCAGTACTAAATTGAAATTCCTCAAAGGTTAACTGCGGAGTTTATTTTTCTAAAAGAATAACTGTTTCATTCAACTTTCAAAGCAAATAACATTTTGATGGCAAAACCCGAAGGTTGAAAGGCGTATTGAAAAGTTTGATTGAATGAAAAAAATCTATTGGGTTTATTCGTTCAACTACTCGGATGAATAAAATAAAAAAGACTTAAATCACTAACGCGAAATTAACTGCTTTCATGAATTTAAACTACTTTGGCCATTGCTAAGATGTCATAGTAATTAGGAACTCATTTGTAGAATAAACGTTTTTGAGTATTCATGAAAGAAAAGAAATAATAAATAAGAAGAAAAATAATAAGCAGAAAGTGGGCACTAAAGGCTCGTACAGATTGGGGCGATATAGTGAGTTCGACACGCGTCGTGCTGCCTGTCGCGCCAATCTGCATTTGCCTTTAATATTTTTTTTATGGTTTTATTTAAGTTGTCTCAAATATATTATAATATGGACGGCCTCGTTGCTCTGCTGAGCATGAGGTCCCGGGTTCGATTCCCAGGTCGGGCAAAGTGTTATTGGGTTTTTCCGTCTGGAATTTCTCAGTAGCAGCCCGGAGTCTGGATTTGTACTCAGTTGTTGGCAATAGGCTCGTCCCCTATTACATGGGACTTAAACATAAATGTGGGTGTACTATAGGTACACCTCTGCCCATCCCTTCGGGGATTACATGCGTGATGTTATGTAATGTATTATAATTTTAGAGACCACAAAATTACTTATTTGACATGCTGAGCTGGACTCCCATTTGGTGCAACCTTGAGACGCACACCGCACCCAATAATATTGATTAATGTCAGTGTCACAATTTTTTTTTTTTTTTTTTTTTTTCTTCTTTAAGTATGTTCTTTTTTTGCCCATTGTTTTTTTTTTAATACTTTAAAGTTGTTATCTATTATTTTTTTGTGCTGTCTTTTGTGTGCACTGAATAAATGTTTTATCTATCTATCTATTTTTAGGGTTCCGTACCAAAATGGTAAAAAAAACCCTTATGGTGAGACTAAGTCTGTCTCTCTGTCACACCGCGATATCTCAAGAACTACTAATGCTATCAACTTGAAATTTAGAATGGTTTTAGATGACGTTTCCCAACTATTTTGCAAAGAAGAAAGAAATTTGAAAAAAATATATCTTTTTTGCAAAAGGGACTGAAAGGGGTCTTAAAAATTTTAAGTGGGGCTACAAGAGCATGTGCAGTATCATATGAAAGTACGTTGTTTGCACATTCCCAAACGTTTTTTATTTATATTTTAGGCAGCATAGTTTCCGACTTTTTTATGAAAAATGTAAAAAAATATTTATCTCTTTCTCTCCTTATCTCCGAAGTTTTCATACATAAAAATCTGAAATTATTCTATGTGATAGAAGTGTATGTAAAGATTACAGGAAAAATAAAACGATGTCCCTAAATAGTATAGTTTTTCAGAAATCATCAACATCATATATACGTACCGGAACCCTCGGTGCGCGAGTCCGACTCGCTCTTGACCGGTTTTATATTTATGCATTCACCAACCAACATATTTTCAGTGCCTTCATATATCTAAGACTACATGACTACATCTACCTATACATAACACAGTGAGTCAGGCAATAGTAACAAAATAAAGGCGGCCGTTCTCGTCGGTTATCGGCGAGGGTTGATTTAACTAGATGGTTGCCGTGAACCACGCTCTGCCCGCGTATTTCCCCTACATAAAACCTAAGAGTTTATTTTTCAGGTAAATAAGTTTTGGGGGACAGGTTTCATGCCTATTTTAGTTTGGTCGCTTTGAGGCATGAATTAAAAATGCGACTGAAAAACCTCGTATTCAATAATTGAATAAAGCCTGATTTACACGGTGCACTCAAACTCAAACCCCCTTATTACAAAACAAGGTTTGTCTTCAGCCCCAGGTTTAAAACATGGAGCCATTATTGAATTTCGAACTTTATTCCGACTATGGTAAAGTTCCTAAACACAAAACTGACAACTTAGTACCAAACTAAGTTTTCAGTTTTGTATAAAGAACGGTATTTCAATCACTGTTACGTTCTTATTACAAAAACTGGCTCCATGGTTTAAGCCATGTCAAAATATAAATCTTGTTTTGTAATAAGACGGAATGCGTTTATTTCTAATAAACCAATTACAGGCACTTTTGAATTGTCAAGGGGTCGGTCAGTCATAAAGATGAAGCTAGTTGCCCATTCCAAAGCTTAGTTGGTAACTATGGAGAAAAACGGGCAAGTAACAAGGACACTCTTTTAAATTAA
Organism: Tiliacea aurago; assembly: GCA_948098905.1. Classification (NCBI taxonomy): domain Eukaryota; kingdom Metazoa; phylum Arthropoda; class Insecta; order Lepidoptera; family Noctuidae; genus Tiliacea; species Tiliacea aurago. The sequence goes on from OX402591.1 coordinate 3,215,256, forward strand.
CACATGATTACAAAATATTGATAAAGTACATCATTCATGTTGAAATTATACATGTGAGAACGATGCAAAACGTCAAAAACGTAATAAAAAGATTAAAAAAAATAATTAAATTAAAATAAGCCATGGCCGCAAAGACATGACCAGTCCTAATTGATGGCGCCCGTTCACGAACATGACGCATAGATTAGCATCATGCAGCTCAACCATGTTGTGAAGGGAGCTGAATGATCTAACACACCCGCCACCATCAGCGAGACATTACAGTGAGCATGACATACTCTCAGCCGCCAGGGCACATTCAAGTCAATGAAAGACGTACCCAGTAAATGGTAGCTTTATAGTAAGTACATAGTACTCACACATGTGCTATGCAATTAGGTGCGACTTAATTGCATCGTGTACCTAATGAAGACCTGTATTTAATACATTAATCACCAAGCTTGATTCTAATACTAAAGAATCAAGCTTGGTGCATAATTTCAGCACAATCAACCTATAATGTTCCCACTGCTGAGACACGGGCCTCCTCTCTGTGAGAGGGAGTGGGATGTAATCCACCACGCGGGCCCAGTGCGGGTTGGTGGATGTCACACGTCTTCGAATGTTTGGTTCTAGGATATGCCGGTTTCCTTACGATGTTTTCCTTCACTGTTGTGAGAGCAGTGCTGATAATTTACACACAGTACAGCGCCTGTTTGGGTTCGAACCTACGACCCCGACTCGTAAGTCGCTCCGACCTGCATCTCTCTATAATCTCAGCACTATTATTAATTCCGTAACAAGGGAATCATATTAATACAATTACCTTAAAGTTACACAAGGTTTCAATAATTCCTAACCCTTAAATAAACTTAAACCCTTCCTATATTTCTTTATTTAAGCAACATCCATAAAACTACTTATTGCATTCCCAACCGCGAATTTCCTAAGAATTCTTTATTGCATTTCTCTCCTTTTTTCCAAGTCCCTCACATCTACGCCACTTAATCTTTGAAACCTCCGTTCGTAATGGGCGACTTGAAGCGACTCGGATATTGCCAGTAAACGTATGTCGATATGACCCCGGCTTCCTCCCTGCCCCCTGTACTTAGAACTTGCCCGTACCGCCAGGGGAATGTACTTTAATAATAAAATAAAGTGTGCTTAATAGTAGGTAGGTAGTTTATTTTACTCAGCTATTTTCTTACGTTGAAAAATGTTGTGAAGAAAATTTTGTTTAGTACTTGAAAAGAAAAGACTTTAGGTACTTGACCTAGGATTAACCTGACCTTTTTAGGTACAAACCTGTTCTCTCTTTTAAGCAACTCAAGCATTATTTTAAAAGCTCTTAAAGTTTATTGTGGTGCTTATTTAAGACGCAGATATATGTCAGTGACCTTGAGTGGTTAGCTTGCGTGTTCTGTACTGAGGTCACGCAACGCGTGGTACGTTCAGCCAGTAATAGGACTCGCCCATCGAGGAGCGCTGTCCCCAATTTGACGCATTATTAATTTATTATACACAAAACAAAAGGTATTTTAATAAAACGCGTATACTAAAAGATCAATAATTCAATTATCTTTAAATTGGTGAAGGTTTCAGAAAAATACGCTTGGTAGATTTTGCGCCATTCTCAGTTTTTTATCCGCGTTAGACATAACTTAACAAATTAATTTCACTATATAATATAAACATAATCTAAAATATTCACATGTTAAAATATTGAGAAAATGCTCTTATTTATCATATATTTTTTTCAAATCATTAACACTACTCGTTTAGACGTGATCTTCAGTATAAAATCATTAAAAGTCGGTTATCGTCCCCTTAAGCGAACCGGTGAAATAACAATAATAACTATAGAGGCGACGGTGATCGATTATTAGGGTGAGAATACGCAGGCACAAACTTTACTTAACTTTTCAAAAAAACACAGTAATACATAAAATGGCTTTTTCCGAAGTCATATTACTATATAAAATTTTCATTATTTAACAATTTCCGCCTGATTTTTCTGAATATTGTACGAAAAAAATCCTTAAATCCCTAACACTCGGCACAATTTGAGGTCCTCAAAAGCTTTATTACATCGTTTGACTTTTTCTTCCATTCTTTCAAATAAAAGTTTTTGTTGTTACCATTTTTTCATCCAAAAAGTTTTTAATTTGTCCAAGTGCCGTCAAGATTTCTCTTTAAACAAACGAGAATCTTTCGGTCCTTTTGTACGAGTCAAATTCCAAATGAGTTTTCCCCTCACTTTGGCTTTTATAAAATAATGCATTAGCCACAGATGAAATTTAGGACAAAATGTTTTATTTTTTGTTTGATATTTCTTTTTGAGTTGAAGGACGCGTGTCTCTTTCATTTCAATTACTGAGGGTTTGAAAATATAATTCAAATCTATTATACCACATTAATTAAACGTCAACTGATACAAATAGACATGCAGCTGTCTTCATAAAATGTAATATTATTCGCTTTAAAGTCACCTCATTTACACCAGACATGATTTATGGTTCTATTCAACATGGTACTAACGAACCTATTTGAATTGGCGAAGTTACGTCGGTACTAATGGTCGTATTGGATTTGTCCCATTCGACGTAGACGACGTGGGATAAGAATGGGATAATTAATAAGGTCGTATCTTATTTATTTACTTCATTATCTTATTTATACATAATATAAATTAATGTCGCTTTTCGTGTCTGTGTTTTTCTTTCTTCTAAACTACGCTACTACAGATTTTGATGCGGTTTTCACCATCTTTTAGAGAATTTATTATGGTAGGTTTATACATATGTATCATAAATTAATACATACCTATTAAACTTTTTTTTTTTTTTTTTGTTTTTCTTCTGGCTTCGCACGGTTTGTGCATTTAGCCAATGTCAAGTTTTAGTTCTTGTTTAAATATTGATGAAATGAATTATAAATGCATGATGATGATATCCCCGCCCACTCCCCTTGAGTTTCAGTAAAGATGTGGCACTTTTCTGAGACCTCACGCGGACTTCTTGAGAGAACTTGAAGCGAAGTTGCACTGTTTTGTTTTATTTGCCAACACTAATGCACGTTCACAAACACTTAATGGTTAATAATCCACCATTATTACACATTAATATTCGGCTAAACACAAATTTTGGAAAATTAAACAAACTGCTGAACATGACGCTTCACTTTCCCGCCAAGAAACTACATACCTATTAAACTTCCATATAATAAAGAAATCGCGATGTTTTTAGGGTTCCGTACCAAAATGGTAAAAAGGAACCCTTATGGTGAGACTAAGTCTGTCTGTCTGTCTGTCACAACTGGATATCTCAAGAACTACTAATGTTATCAGCTTGAAATTTAGAACAGTTTTAGATGACGTTTGCCCAACTGTTTTGCAATCAAAAAAGAAATAAAAAAAAAAATCTTTTTCGCAAAAAGGACTGAAAAGGGGTCTTAAAATTTCGAAGTGGGGCTACTAGGGCATGTGGGGTATCATATGAAAGAACGCTGTTTGCACATTCTCAAACATTTTTTTAGGCTGCATAGTTTCCGACTATTGATGAAAAATGTAAAAAAAAAATACCTTTCCCCCATTATCTCCGAAGTTCTATATCTATAAAAATCTGAAATTATTCTATGTGAGAGAAGTTTATGTAAAGATTACAGGAAAAATAAAACGATGTCTCTAAATAGCACAGCTTTTCAGAAATCATCAACATCATATATACGTACGGAACTTTCGGTGCGCGAGTCCAACTCGCTCTTGACCGGTTTTTTTAACCCGTAAAAACCGTGCCAAGAAGGGCTAGGTCGTTTAATCTATAAATCCACGTGCTACACATACACACCTCTACATACTTCTTTTGTTTTATCCACGTTCAAACGTATTGGTCATACACGCGTGTCGGTTGGGAGTATCACGCACTTGACCTTATCAAAGACAGGTGCGTAGGTGGCATATATCTTATCCTTCTTAATTCCCCGATCGGTAGTTCTTCCATTTCGACCTAATAAAACTTTCTCTATCTATGTAACTGTTTATATGGTACATTATAGAAGTATTATAGCACAATAAACTGGTCGACCCGTGGGTGTCTGTGGGCGTTGTGATGCAATGATGCAGAACAATGGTGTTGTGACATCGTTGATGCGTCAACTTTGTGTTTGGTACCTATCGAGTTTATGGGGTCAGCTGTTTTAAGTTTAATATTATGAAAATACCAAACGTAATATAGGTGTTCTAATGCAAGGTCCTTTGTAGAATAGCCAGTGTCTATAGAACATAAAATATTATGTATCATGTACTCAAAATCAGTAAACTGATAGTATGGTAAAAACCGGCCAAGTGCGAGTCGGACTCGCGCACGAAGGGTTCCGTGCCATTATCTATAAAAACGAGCAAAAAAATCACGTTTGTTGTATGGGAGCCCCCTTAAATATTTATTTTATTCTATTTTTTTGTATTTGTTGTTATAGCGGCAACAGAAATACATCATCTGTGAAAATTTCAACTGTCTAGCTATCCGGTTCATGAGATACAGCTTGGTGACAGACGGACAGACAGACAGACAGATGGCGGAGCCTTAGTAATAGGTTTCCCGTTTTACCCTTTGGGTACGGAACCCTAAAAACGAGCAGAAATCTCCGTTTTCCTTCTTTGATCATAGGTTTATAGCAGGATTTATAAAGCACAGATGTTTATTAAAACAAACGTATTTTCTTATTTCACAGAAATTGTAATATTTATGTGCGATATAGGATTCACCGTTTCCCACTGGCTGTTTTTCAAAGCTTTTTGTGCGAATGTTGAATAGAATTCCAAACTGAATCAGAATATATTCTGGTGTAGATTTTTATCAAAGCTATGCAAACCAGTCTCGTCTGTTTATGTACAGAGACTGAAACATGTTGGGTTCTAAACTGGGTATGTATGGCTTTTTGAATAAGTCAAATCTTATCTCATGGTTCAGGTGAGGTTGCAAATGTATTTTAAAATAAATAAGTTTAAATATTGGTGTACAGGTCTAACAACAAAATAAGTGTAAACGCACAAAATGGTCCTTCGAGCCGGATGCTCATGGAGAAAATAGACCGATGATTACATATTTTTCTTTGGGACGCTAACTCACCAAATAAAAAGCTAGATAGGTCGAGAGGTAGGTAAATGATAAATGATTTATTTCTGTAAGTAGGTTTGTACAAACACTTTTACACGTCAATCATATTTTAAAAACTAAATGAGGTCGGCGTTTTATATCTGACTACTCTGAGAAGAAAGGCCGAAATAAACTCAGAGGTCACAGTCTCTTTTAAAGTCCAGACATAATCTTGGTCAGATCATGTGAAGGCCATTTATGTAGATTGGTGTCTAAAATAGTCTATTGAGGAAAGAACCACACGGTTTGAGAGGACCTGACCAGTCAGTGCACGCATAGGTGTAGGCAATAAAGATTTAGAGTTGTTCAAGAGTTTTTATGTTACTTTTGGTAACAGAATTCCACTTTTAACAAGCCAATCTACGAACATCTGATAGATAAATGACGACAACACATATAAAAAAGTACCATCTGTCAGTTTATCCAATTACATTGGTCTAACGCGTGCATCCCTTTGTAGCCTGACAGACAGGAAAAAATTGCCACAACGAGTATTTTGGGGCGCTAAGTCCCCTGTGACGGGCTGGGTGCAACGATAGAACGATTCGAATCAGTGGAGTGATTTATTTAAATTGTGAGCAGCCGAGTTCGAAGATTACGAGTTTGGAAAGCTCTTTGGAGTATTTGGTATCCGTTTTGTAGAAGTTGCGGGTTTTAGTTGAAGAACTATCTATGTATTTAGGTTAAAGGAGTGTAATTCTGCTCGCGGCCCTGACTGTCTCCTAAATTTTCAGAAACGAAACGTGTTCTTTGTCCTCGTTCAAGTATAAGCTTAATATTAAATTTGCATGAATTTCAAGCTTATTTTGATGATTTTAAGATTATTTTCATATAGATGAAAATAAATGCCAAAACCTTTTGCCTGAAGAATTTGCCTCAAAACATTTTCCAAGACATTTACTAGCAGTTGGATGTGGGTATTCAGGTGTGAATTAAGCACACTGTCAAGTATTTTAGCCACGACTGTAGCCAAGGAAATCGGCCTATAGTTTGACCTGTCCGAGACGTCTCCGGTCCTACTCTTGAACTACTAACCGAATAATTACAAGGTAGCAGCGACCCGGATTTACCAAATAACCTTACAATTACTCCCTACAACTACGTTAACGAAGCTATTCTTTGACAAACACTCCGCAAATTAAAAGTCTTCGTTGAAATAACGTTTTTCTTTACAAAATAAAAACGCATATTTATCTGCAGTGGTACATAAAATCCGTACGGAAAAGACTGTCGAGTAGGGCTGGCTTTGTCAACATTTAAAGCTCAGTGAAAACGCATAAAACAGCGCCAGTACAGCACTACAGCTCTTAGTCGGGGATTTTTGTGAAATAGTTTCACTACACTCTGCTAGTGAGAGGATTAGCTTGTACTGAAAGATAGGCGATAATGAAGCTAGCAAATGACACGCTGAAGAGAGAAAATGAAGAACTATGAGGTATAAACCTACTAACTATTATATTAGAAATATTTGTGATTGTCATTAAAACAAATTATTTTATTATTTATTTAACCAGAACGACATAAAGCCAGACACATTACATAGACACATAATTATGTATTACACTTTAGGTATTTTCACAAAACAAATACATTATTTAGGTAACGCAGTATTATAAATTACGGTTCGACACGTCACCCAAATTAATTAAAACTTATGTTTAAAAATAAGGCAGAGAAAAGAACAAATACAAAATTTAAAATTGTAGCAAAATTAAGCGCTTTCATTATAAGCCATAACGTGTCAACTGAAAGAAAACTCCTAGTTCTTAGTTTATATAGGTCTTTTTAGGGTTCCGTACCCAAAGGGTAAAACGGGAACCCTATTACTAGGGCTCCGCCGTCTGTCTGTCTGTCCGTCTGTCTGTCCGTCTGTCATCAGGCTGTATCTCATGAACCGTGATAGCTAGGCAGTTAAAATTTTCACAGATGATGTATTTCTGTTTCCGCTATAACTACAAATACAAAAAAAAAAATATTTAAGGGGTTTCCATACAACAAACGTGATTTTTTTTGCTCGTTTATGCTCTATATTGATAACGGCAACAGGTAGACGCTTGAAATATTCACAGAATATGTAGATATATATTGACATTCCACTGACATTGACATTTTGTGTGTTGACATAAAAAAAAAAAAAATTAAAATAAAACAAATATTTAAGGGGGGCTCCCATACAACAAACGTGTTTTTTTGCCATTTTTATAGATAATGGTACGGAACCCTTCGTGCGCGAGTCCGACTCGCACTTGGCCGGTTTTTTTGTTTTAACAAAGATTTATCATAATTATGCTTTAATCCTTTGACAATGACAACAAAATATCAACCAATATTAATCGCTTTGCTGTGGAGTCTATTCTCAAAACCCCATGCTCGTACGGTTTGTGTAAATTTGATTTTCATTACTAGCGGCGCAGACGTGTGCACTTCACGTATTGAGTACCTAACGTTTTTATATGGGAGGATTATAAACATGGTTACATTTACGAGAAGTCGTTATGTGGTGTTTTTTAAAAGCGGTCGTTGTACAGGGTTAGTGAGATTCTCTTGATTTTAACGAGGTTTAGTTATAGGGGTTTCTGAATCAGACAGAAGTATGATATTTGAGTGTTTCTTATTTGTTTGATTTGAGTCCCTGGTGTCTTGAAATACAAGTCACGGCTTAGTTTAGGCACCAGCCTCCCACAAATAAACATTGTCCTACATCATAATATTTGTATGCCCCATTTCTAAGTTATAGTTAATAAGTGTTATTTGTGGAAGAAATTAAACATTTTTATTATTTTATTTTGACATGTTGAAGGAAAGCTACAAAGCTGTTAGAATATTTTAAAAACAATAACTAAAAATTAATCATTCATCTATTCGTATAAATATTATATATACTATACATAATATTTATACGAATATTATATACTTTTCTTAATTTATATAAATGACCTCCCAAATTTCACTGAACAAAAAATGGTACTCTTTGCAGACGATAGCACAGCTATTATTGAATGTAATAATCCAAACAATTATCAAAATGACATTAATAATTCTCTATATAAAATAATAAATTGGCTTAATGATAATAATCTTGTAATTAATTTAAATAAAACTAAAGTTATGCTCTTTCACCAACGGCTTGAGAAACCACTAGTTAATGTTGCTTATAATTATACTGAAATAGAAGAAGCAAGTACTGTAAAGTTCTTAGGTATAACTATAGATGATAAACTGACTTGGAAACCTCATTTAGAGGAAATCTGTAAGCGATTAAGCAAATCAGCATATTTGTTACATCAACTTTCGAAAAAAGTAAATACTGATACACTGTTAACAGCCTATCATGGACTAGTCGCCTCAGTTCTGCGGTATGGTGTTATTTTTTGGGGACAGTCAACAAACAGAGAAATTGTTTTCAGGATACAGAAAAGATGTTTACGTTCTATGTGTGGTTTTAAAACAACAGATAGTTGCATTCCGTATTTTAAAAAGTTAAAAATATTACCCCTACCAGCTCTATACATTCTAGAAACTGCATTATTTGTGAAAGCAAATCCACATTTATTTAAAAAACTATGTGCAGTAAAGAAAACGCCGATACGTGCTCAATATATTAACGAATTATGTCTTGTGAAATGTAAAACTTCTCTAATGAAGAAAAGTTTATTTGGTGTTGCTCCACAATTATATAATAAAATACCCGATGAAATAAAATGTATGCCACTGCAAAAGTTTAAAAAAACACTTAACGGGTTACTACTTGAAAGATGCTATTATACTCTAGATGAGTTTCTTAATGACGAATCTATATAATTATAATGCTGACATAAATTTTGATATTGTTCATTAATACTAATCTTTTGAATTTAATTGACTGAAATGTTTGACATGAAATGAAATTGACTCAGAATAAATTGTAATAACATTAAATTTGCATGAATGTGTTAATAAAATTAGGTAATGAAATACTGTATTGTAATACATTTATCATTGTAATTGAATAATACTCACTTTGATTGTTTTTACTCATCAAATATTTGTATGTCAATATTGGCAAAACATAGCGCACTTCCTAATTTTTAAGATCTTTGTCTGTAATTACCTATGTTTCACAAATAAATTATTCTTATTCTTATTCTTATTCATAATTTATAAAGAGAAAAAATTTGTGAGTTCAAAAGATAAGAAAAATATTTCAGTAATGGAAAGTTACAGTATTGCCATTTTATTATATGTTAAAACAAGACATTTCGCGCCTATGAAGTCACGGGCAGAAGCTAGTTTAAAAATATCTTGAAATTTGATAATCTGTATTTTATTCTCGTTTTCTGCGTTGAGTTTTCAGTAATACTGTTAAAAACTTATTTGTTAAAACTAAGAACTACTATTTTATAAAAGAAACTTATATAATTGCCCACCGAACTCGCATAAAGGAGATTACTTACTCATATTCGTTTCATGCATGATTTCCTGTCTATAAAGATTGAGAGCCCTCCGTTCTCCGATAAGACGTGATCAAGTAACGGGGAAATGCAATTTTATATTCATGTCCCAAGGGAAATAATTACTCCCATAATTCGGGTAAATAGATCCTCCGGTTGAGCAGGATTAAGTAAGAATAATACCGTTTCTATGCTCTCTTTATTTTATGGTGATGATACTGACATGTTCGTGGAGTTTCTTGCCCGTGCTTTTTCATAGGAACCTATACCGCTTTGGAATGGGCAACCAGCTTAAAGTTTCTGACTGACTCCTTGACAATTAAATGTGGCGTAATTGGTATAATCATTGTTAATACAATGATTATAATAATTACGCCACTTTACGTTAAGCGAAAACTTATATATGGTGGAGGAGTGCAGAAATTTAATATTTTATAAAATATGCATTAGAAATAAATTAAATTAATAAAAAAAAAACATTACACACTACAATGCGTTTGACACACACATAGTACCAGGGCCTCATGACTTGAAGATAGATAGGTGACAGAAGCGACAGCTTGACCACGGAATAAATAAGTACTACTCATGGAATTATTAAGTACTATATAGATTGTAAGTAGAAGGGGTCGAATTTCGACCAGTGTGCGCCCACTAGTTGAAATAAATGCTTCAAGTTTAAATTTGGAAGTTATAGTTCTGTATTAAAAAACGTCCCATTACCTACTGAAATGATTCTTCAAAGCATACTTAATACGCAGCTTTTATAAAATGAATAAAATATTAAGTTTTCACAGAGGAATTTGCAATATTATTTATGAACGGTAGACACTAGACAGAGTCTAGAAAAGGCTAATTAAAATGCCAGACAGAAAAAAAGACGATTCACTTTAAATGTATCATGTTTGTCGATCTGTAACGGAAGAAAATTCTCTATTGCACGGTATTTTATTGATTGTACGGTATTACATTTGAGTTTGTTTTTTTTGTCTGGTCCTTATTTTACCTGCTGCATAAATGAATTTCAACATCGACATTAATACGTTTTAGTAACTTTGTAGGTGTCTGTATGGTGCCGGACGTAAAGAATAGCACTACCTTATTTCTTCCCGTGGGTGCCATAAAAAGCGATTAAGGGACTTACTAGAGAATGAGCAGCAGCTTTCTCTATGCATTTTAACACCATACTGCAATCACCAAACCGCCTGCCAAGCGTGGCGATTATGGCAAACCCCCCTTGGGAGGCCAATGTCCAGCAGTGGACGTCTTCGGCTGAAATGATGAATGATGAACTTTGTCGATATTATGATTGAAAACAGCAGTAGTTTATTAACTAATTGTGAACCGTTTATGAACAGTTGAAAAGGCTCATATTTCACCACTCTCTAAACTGTAGGCTCCAAATCTTTGACATTTATGTACCTACCTTTAAAAAGTTTAAATCCGTTTCCCATTAATAATGCATTTTGTAATACTTTTTTTATTGAACGTAGGAATGCAATATGTACCTAAGGCAGAAAATACTTGCAGGTAGACCGACAAAAGCGCAGCCATTAAAAAAAATAACAAAACAACTCAAAGGAAATTTAAGGGCAGCGCATCACTTTAATTTTGCCCGTGCCCCCTGCATGCCGCGTGCATTTTTGCTGGGTGTCTGGGCATAGGGCATGCGAACACAATGCATCTTAATGAATGCATTCCGAAGTCACGCGGCCTCCCCTGGGCCTGGCCTTTTTGATGTGCTAGGGGACGGTACCTTGTGTTTAGGTGAGTGTTACTGGCATTTGGTCCTTTGTAACGGAGGAAATACGTCGTGTTCAATTTTCAATTTAGCGTGATTCAATTTTGTTAAAATTGATCTTGTGTCGAAAGGAATATGTGGGCGTGTGTGGCCGATTCAATTCGGGTAAAACTTTAAGAGCAATTTATTGTAATAGAAAAAGTGAAAGTAAAAAGTAACAAGTTTGATGGTAGTCCTTACAATTATTAGGGTTCTGTACCTCAAAAGGAAAAAATGGAACCTTTATAGAATCACTCGTGTTTCTGTCTGTCTGTGACAGCCAATTTGCTCCGAATCTACTGGACCAATTAAGTTGAAATTTGCTACCTAGATACCTACACATTTGAATTTATGTGACCCAAACACGAACGTGCATCGTAAATAAATGAGTTTTTAATATGGGGTTCACATTTGGGGGTAAAATTAGAAAATTAAAAACAAAAGTTTTACAAACTGTACCGTGATCAAATGAAAGGACTTGATATGAGGATATCAAATATATGTCGGAGTTGGTTGTCAATTACAATTGTGGGTAATCAACAAAAAGTGTATGTTTTGTTTTTCTTATTGTAATTTAACGTGATTTGAACGTGGTTTTCTATCAATTATTGTCTAGTAAATCACAACATCATTTATTGAGTACTCTGTATACGCACTAATTGATTTTGGCAACTTATTTCGATAATTATTATAACCGATAGTTTTGTTCAAAACAATTGTTGACTTGTTACTTTGATTTCAAACTGATTTACTTTGTGAAATCACTATTGTTTATTTACGATAATTATTCTTGTATTATTTGATTACTTTATAATGTCAGTCTTATTAGATTTAACATGTTTAAGTGTTTTGTATCAAGTAAACACATGACGTACTTCCGTACGTCATCGGACAGAGTTGTCATGGAATGGCGGGAAAGCAAGGTGGGAACATCGCCCTATATAAGAGCGTGCATTCGGTGTTCGAGTCAGTCGATCTTCGGATTCGACTCAATAAAGAGCTCCCCGCTCCTGACAAAACTGTCGGTTTACTCGGTACAGCGCTGCTGTATATTATCAAAGTTATATTGGCTTGCAGATAGCGAGTGATATACTTTGTATTTGGGTGGCTTACACCGCTATACGAACTGTAAACTGAAAGGGTTTGTTCGTCTGACTATACTTGGTATTTGGGTGGCTTAGGTCACTATACGAACTGTAACCTTATAGGGTTTGTTCGTCTGACTGCATATTTTTAACTAACTATTTTGTTATTAATTATTATTGTTTATTCTTGTGTTATTTTTAAAAGTGTAATTACCTACTGTAATAAAAACCCTTTAATAGTTTATAGTCTTGTTTATCCCTATACAATGGGAACTCCAAATCCTGACGATATACCGCTCGGCACTCCTGATCCTACATCAGAAGTGGGATTAGGTTTAGCCCGGGAATCGGAAGGTGCTGGTGATCCATGGCGAGTAATGTTAGAGCTTCAGAACCAAAATATGGCTCAGTTAATTGAATCAATTAAAACATACTCCGCTCCATCTCCGGTAATTCGCTTGCCCGATTTTGACCCAGACCTACCTGATTCCAATGCTCAATCTTGGAGTACAACCGTTGATATTTGCCTATCGGAAAAGCCTCTTCAAGGTGGTAATCTTATTATTGCCCTCACTAAAGCCTTAAAAGGTAGTGCTAACGCATGGCTTTCCCAAGTATCGTATACAGGCATGACCTGGACAGACTTTAAGAGTCTCTTTCTCTCTCGTTATGACGTTTCAAAAACTGTTTCCGCTACCATCATTAACCTTCATAATAGTCAACTAAAAGAAGGAGAATCGTTAGCCGCATATGCCAGTCGACAGGTCACATCACTGACGTCTAAATGGTATAGCCTGAGTGTCGAACATATTGCTGTTTCTACTGTACTGGCCCATGTCTCCAAATTTGATTCCCGTGCTCAACGACTAGCATTTACTACCGAAGTAAATACCAGGCATAAACTTCAACAAGAACTGTGTGTCTTGTCCCATCTTAAGAGAAAGTCTCAGATTTCCTCTGACCAGAACGATTGTTCTCAACCTAAGAAGTTCAAACCAGGTACAATAGTATGTCACTTTTGTGGTATATTAGGGCATAAATCTAAGGACTGTCACAAGAAGGCCGAGCAAACCAAACATCCTGGACCAGGCGGCTCTTCACATAAGGCGTCGCCAAAGAAGATCGTCTGTTACCGCTGTGGGGAGTCGGGACACGTCGCTCCTCGCTGCCCAAAGGCGACCGGAAAGCGGCCGGGAGGTTCAAGTTAAGATGCTGCCGGGAGTTGGCCTTCGAGCAGCCAACCATCCGTGAAACGAGTTGAAGCTTGTGATGTACGACCTACGAGTATCACTGGTGTTCTTGACCAATCCGGTGAGTCGCTTGCATTTTCGTAAGTCTCTGGGGCTGAATGTTCTCTTATTGCTGTTGTCTGGCAAACATATTTCTTGTGTGGTCAATATAATAGTGTTACCATTACAAAAGTTAATATTATTGATCAATGCTCTATTCTTGAGACTCCGAATTTAAATGATGTTGATACTGATATTCCATCTGAATATAAACCACAGCTGATTAAGACTCCCCGAGTACACAGATAGTGGGCTTTCCTGCAGGCGTATGATTTTGACATTATGTATAGAGGTGACTTTCTTTAAAATAAAACGCCTTCCGCAATCAATCAACAAAGCAGAACAAAACCGTGTTGATATTACAACTCTGTCAGATATTTGGCTTTTAGCTGCACAACAGCGTAATTTTGAGATTTTAGCAATTGATTATTTTACAAAGTATGTTTTACTATACCATACTACCCAGATTGACGCATCAAATTGCATTAAAGCTCTTAAGTCCAGTGTCTCTTTATTTGGAGCACTTTCTCGGGTTATAGTTAACCAAGGTCGTTGTTTTACTAACTAAAACTTTATAGATTTTTGTGAATCCCATAATATTGCTTTGCATTTAATAGCTACCGGTGCTTGTAGGGCTAATGGGCAGGTTAGACGCATAATGAGAATATTAAAAAGTATGCGTACCGCCGTTGAAACCACTGAGCTATCTTGGCAAGATGCCATTGAAGACGTTCAAATTGCTTTTAATTGCACAATTAATCGCGTTACTAAATGTAGTTCTTTAGAATTATTGATTGGAAGAGTTGCTAGACCTCATCCATTCCGTGTAAGAGAACAAGCGGCCCTGGGTATAACTAAAAGTGCAGAATATGATAAAGTCCGATATGATAATTGGATACAGTGTATGAAAAATTCCTGAATGTCCAGTCACTGTTAGTGATGATGTCAATATAGATACTGATGATGATTCATCTGCTGCTGAACATACTATAGCTGAATTAACAAGATGTCTATGTTGACTCTTGTTTGGAATGTCTATCTTGACGCTCAATCGGATGTCTATGTTGACTCCTGGATTTGGACGATGAACTTGACGCTTATGCGGGTTGTCTATGTTGACGCCTATGCGGGTTGTCTATTCGACTCCAAATTACTTGTCAAATCCCATGGTGTGATTTTGGCTGGGAGACTATGTCTCTACTTTTATTGAGCTATGTATTGTCAGTATCAGTATGATGATTTTGAATGGTTGCGATGCAATTGCTATTGATAATAATTTGATTTGGCTAATTCAGTATTTTTTCTTTTCAACATCCAAGATCATTAAGGCTTTTGTTTGTCAGAAAGGCCGATCGATATTCACAAAGTGATTTTTGTTCCAGGATTACACGAGGTCGTGTAGAACGTCAGTTCTGGCCGTGTCGGAGTTGGTTGTCAATTACAATTGTGGGTAATCAACAAAAAGTGTATGTTTTGTTTTTCTTATTGTAATTTAACGTGATTTGAACGTGGTTTTCTATCAATTATTGTCTAGTAAATCACAACATCATTTATTGAGTACTCTGTATACGCACTAATTGATTTTGGCAACTTATTTCGATAATTATTATAACCGATAGTTTTGTTCAAAACAATTGTTGACTTGTTACTTTGATTTCAAACTGATTTACTTTGTGAAATCACTATTGTTTATTTACGATAATTATTCTTGTATTATTTGATTACTTTATAATGTCAGTCTTATTAGATTTAACATGTTTAAGTGTTTTGTATCAAGTAAACACATGACGTACTTCCGTACGTCATCGGACAGAGTTGTCATGGAATGGCGGGAAAGCAAGGTGGGAACATCGCCCTATATAAGAGCGTGCATTCGGTGTTCGAGTCAGTCGATCTTCGGATTCGACTCAATAAAGAGCTCCCCGCTCCTGACAAAACTGTCGGTTTACTCGGTACAGCGCTGCTGTATATTATCAAAGTTATATTGGCTTGCAGATAGCGAGTGATATACTTTGTATTTGGGTGGCTTACACCGCTATACGAACTGTAAACTGAAAGGGTTTGTTCGTCTGACTATACTTGGTATTTGGGTGGCTTAGGTCACTATACGAACTGTAACCTTATAGGGTTTGTTCGTCTGACTGCATATTTTTAACTAACTATTTTGTTATTAATTATTATTGTTTATTCTTGTGTTATTTTTAAAAGTGTAATTACCTACTGTAATAAAAACCCTTTAATAGTTTATAGTCTTGTTTATCCCTATACAATGGGAACTCCAAATCCTGACGATATACCGCTCGGCACTCCTGATCCTACATATATATATTTTTTTAATAATTTTAACATAATTAGTTTTAAAAATATTAAAGAAAATATATGAAATTTGACTTCCTTATCTCCGAAACTGCTGAGCTGAACTACTTATAGATTGCAGGAAAACCTATAAGAAATCTATGGTCTTTAAATAACATGGCAAATTACTGAATATTGTGCGTACAAACTTACATTTGCAGTTGGAATGTATGGGAGAACGTGTTTTTCAACTACAATGTTAAGTTTGTGTTTGGAATAAATTTTATTCTATTCTATTCTATTCATCCCTAACTACGGAACCCTTTATTGTGCGTGGTCCGACATGCACTCGGCCGGTTTTTGTAAATCATTTTACAACAGCTAAAGGGTTAATTTTAAATGTTTTAGCTAAACAACTAGTATTAAAAGAGCATCTATAAAATAATGGTTAACTTTATCACAACTATAGCCATAGTCTGCAACTCGATAAGCTACGGGACAAAAAAGGTTTCAGTTTTATTTTTATGCAAAGCGCTAGACCATTTATTCCCTTGGCAATACTAAAACTATCCAGTAGAATTCTACAACGTAGAGTGATAAGCGGTCAATGAACTCTGTTTTTCTTTTACTTCTCCAACAAAACAGGAAATACACTCACTCCAATAACAATTCCTATTCAATCAATCTCATATCAGATTAATCTCGATGAATATTCCACCACGTCGATCTTTATACATGCGACAATAAATCTCGGTTCAGAAGATGACAATTGTATGTAATCTGTGAATATGTTCATTTGTCACACACGACATGTTACATTATTTTATTGCCGTGATAAGAATGTTAGTAATTTTGTTGTTATGTGCTTTTGTTTTGGTAAGATGTAGGAGGCTTGTTCGAAGACTCGTTTTCCCTATGTTCATATCATCATTTCAGCCGAAAGACGTCCACTGCTGGACATAGGCCTCCCCCAAAAGGGGGGGGGATGCCATAATCACCACGCTTGGCAGGCGGGTATGCAATCGCAGTATGGTGTTAAAATGCATAGATAACGCTGCTGCCCATTCTCTAGTAAATCCCTTAGTCGCTTTTACGACACCCGCGGGAAGAAATGGGGTAGTGCTATTCTTTACGTCCGGCACCACACGGAACCGCGTATGTTCATATACGCTGCTTAAACGTGGACGCTGCGTGACATCGAGATGAAGAAGATAGAAGTTCTGGAAATGTGGTGCTGGAGAAGAATGCTTGGGTATCGTGGATCGAGTTTCGCATCAACACCTATATACGCCAAGAACTCGGCACCAAAAAGCGTCTGTCTGTTCTGATCCTAACGAGCATCCTCAAATACTTCGGACACGTCTTGAGACGTGAGGGACTCTATAGAACGCCTTGCCGTGCAGGGTAGAGTGGAGGCCACTAGACCAAGCGGACGCTCACCCATGACTGACATGGACTAACCAAATTAAGACGCCGACAAAAGGAAACCGTTGTCACTGTCAGATTGCATACAAAAGAAAGAGATGCGCGATGACACAACGTGTGGCGTAAAAATGCAAATAAGACCGATAATAACGAATTAATAAAAATTCATCCATCACCGTATGCAGTTTGGAATTTGCAATTTTATGGTATACTCTTAATTATAATTATAACTGTTAACGAAGGGATAAACTGCTTTTAAAAATAATTAAGAGTTGTCTTTGAAGATTTTTTTGATTTATTAAATTATGTTTTGAGTTCCATCAGCATTGCACAAAAGACGTGAAAATATAATTACGGTTTAAGAGATACACTGCTTTAAAAAACCACATTTTTGACCATTATCAGAAATCTCCGCGTTAAAACCGCAGTGGGCGATCCCTTGTATGAGTGCACAAGAAACACCAAAAATCGGAGTAAAAGGCGAAAAATCGTGAGGCGAATCACATCCACACCTGCATAGCTATTCACAATCGTTCGATACGCTTCCGTGCCGAATCGAGCATCAATCAATGTTATCAAATGAGTCCTATAAAGGCTGTTGCCAAATCCAAAACACTTAAAAATTGTCAGTTTAAATCAAATAGATGACCGCCATTCTTCCGATAGTTATCTGCTGTCGAGGGCAAGGTAAATTAGTTGTTGAAAATGTATAATTTTCGATACGACAGCTAGTCGAACCGTTCTGAATCGCTATGCTGGTCAAGAAACTACATGACGACCACGGCCGCTCTGACTAGAGTGCTACGGAGAAGAAGATTGGGGAAAGAGAAGGAGAAGACGTAGAATTGCAGCTGTCAATTGTTTCATGGAGAGCGTAGAAATTACTTCTGGGTCTTTTATTATATACCGACTTCACACGCGGTTTTACGACGTGACCGAACATCGACATTGTACTTTACATTATTAACTTTTTATACACATATGCAGTGGTGGCCCAGGGGCAACGGCCCCAACTTACGAGTTGTAGGTCGTGGGTTTGAATCCAGGGAGGCACTTTACTTTGTGTAAATGAATTCACCACTGCTCTCAAAACGGTGAAGGAAAACATCGTGAGGAAACCGGCATGTCCTAGAACCAAAAATTCGAAGACATGTGACACCTACCAACCCGCACTGGACCCGCGTGGTAGATTAGTCCCTCTTGAAGAGAGGAGGCCTGTGGCCCAGCAGTGGGAATATTATAGGCTGATTATAAAAAAAAACATAACAAATGTACCTTACCGTATTTTCTTTCTTTTTTTTCTTCTTTATTCTTTATCTTCCGGAATAAATTCTCTAAATGATGCAGAACGCCGCATCTAAATCCGTTGCGCAGTTTAGAAAAACGACGCGCTCATACAGACAAACACGGAAAACTTTACTTTATAATATATGTACTTATAGATTTCCCGATAACCTAATAAAGTACCTACACGAATCGCGGAACTAAAGTTTTTATGTTTAATCAGAGAGTTTTTTAAACACAGGTACACAATAGTACATACAAAACAATAGTCTAAGGAACACAATAATGTACTGAGTATATAAATAGCGTCTTATTTGAAACACCACAGAACTCTAAAGTCCAAATGCCCATTTTCATAAATACTTTAGTCATAAAAAAAAATTACACCCACAGTTAATACACTTCCAAAAGGACCAAGTAACCAAAAACAACAACATTATTAAAACAGGACCCACCCGAGCAAATAAACGCCTCACCCCACGGAATGGTGTCGGTACCTACCTAGTAGAATAGTCTGCTATGTGTAAAAGACACAATTTTGTTAGCGGACGTCCGATCGCCCGCGGCTCGCCTGCTTAGATGAAGCACTTATTAAACGTACGCTGGGTACGTAATCATTGCGTATAATGATTATCTAGGGGATAGAAGCGACAGATGTTGCTAAATGATTATGATGATGATAAATGATTTTTATTTCTGTAAGTAGGTTTGTACAAACACTTTTAGACGTCAATCATATTTTAAAACCTAGATGAGTTCGGCGTTTCCTATATGACTACTCTGAGAAGAAAGGCCGAAACAAACTCAGAGATCACATTCTCTTTTAAATTCCAGACATAATCTTGGTCAGATCATGTGAAGGCCATGTAGATTGGTGTCTGAAATAGTCTTTTGAGGAAAGAACCACAGAGATTGAGTGGACCTGACCAGTCAGTGCACGCATTTGTCAGTAATCGTGCAGCTCTACTCAGAACTTAAGGAGCTCAACGATGCGACGATCAATACCAAAGAAAGGACATTTGGGTAGGCCGCTTCTATGACTCAAACTGCCAGACCATGATTAATACTAACTGAGAATAAAAGAAAAGGAAAAAAGAAGCAATAACCCACATAGTCTTCACATTCACAATAATTAAAATAATATAATACTTTACAAGTACATATTCATATTATCATTGTATATCATCATAAAATAATAATTAAATGTCACTATAATATATAAAATAATAAAAGTTAGCAAAAAAAAAACATTCAACAATAAAAATAAACCACCTCAATATGAAAAAAAAAATTGGAGCAGCTCAATCCCAAGCCTTAGTCTTAGCCTAGTTTAGGTATTATTTTATGAAATTTTATTTATCGTA
Source organism: Tiliacea aurago (assembly GCA_948098905.1). Taxonomy (NCBI): domain Eukaryota; kingdom Metazoa; phylum Arthropoda; class Insecta; order Lepidoptera; family Noctuidae; genus Tiliacea; species Tiliacea aurago. Next base: position 3,235,340 of record OX402591.1, read on the forward strand.
TGTATAAGTATGAAATCCAAGGAGCTTCGAGGAACTCATGGCTATGTAATAACAGTTGCATGGGTCAATCTATCAGGTAGAGTAAGCGCTTGCTGGGGTTGGTCCGTGGATGAGTGACCATCTTTACATTCCGAGACTCCTCCGTGCCTCGGAAAGCAACGTTGGTCCCGGCTGTTATTCGTGGGTCTTTGACAGTCGTTAGGGGTCGTCAGAAGCCCAAAAGTCTGACAAGCAGTCTTACCAAGTGGTATCGTATTGCCCAGTTACTGAGTTGTGGAGGTCAGATAGGCAGTCGCTCCATGTGTGTGGAAACATTATAGTCTGATTATTTATGTAAGTTATGTGATTAAACTTTAAAAAAAGTAAAAAACACAGCTTATAGAAAAAAATATTTTATTAGAAGTGATAACAGCCAAATTAAAATGAAATAATAAGCGTCATGATCGGGTTTTTTTAGATAACTTGACTAGCTTCAATCTTGGCTTGAATGGTTAAAAAAAACTTAGGCATAAACCCGACAAGTCCTCTCCAACTATAATCTTTGCATGTTCTCTTTTAATTAAGTCCAGTGAAACCCGGCGACGTTATATTCGCCCGTGTTCATACGTGCGTAACATAAGCCGCGTATGTGTGTACTAGCCTTTGATGACACTGGTATTAGTTGACACACGTCGAGACGGCGTAGGTTACTCGAGAACCGCGCTCAAATAAATATAATCAGATGACTTTGTACACAAATTTTACATCGAAAAGGATGTTTATTTTAAAATGAGAATTTTCATCCTTTAGGGATTTTCCAACGTATTCATTTGTATGTGTACCCTTGAAGATGGATGAAGGTAAAAGGGTGTGTCTTTGAGGACAGAAAAAAGTAATTTAATGCCAGACTGCTGTGGGTTGCGTTGACAAATTATGGTGGTACAAAGACCGGCAGTATCCTGTGCCTTGATATTTGTTTATTTTTCATGGTAAGTTATTGTAACTAGCGGTCGCTCACTGGTCGAAATTCGACCCCCAATACTTACAATCTATATATTACTTAATAATTCCATACGTACATTAATTCCATGCTATTATATACTTACTTATTCCATGCTCAAGCTGTCACTTCTGTCACCTATCTAACTTCAAATCATTAAGCTGGTACTATGCGTGTGTGTCAAACGCATGATAGTGTGTGTAATGTTTATTTTATTAATTTAATTTATTTCTAATGCATATTATTAAAAAATATTAGCTTTCTGCACTCCTTCTCCATAATATAATATTTAACTGTGCCAAATTTCATACTCCTCCGTCCGCGTAATTTTCGTAAAATGTGTACAAAGTTTTTTCTTGACGTATTAATACGAGTATAATGATACTATTGAATTATTGTAATACTATTGAAATCTCATTAAAACCTTTAAGCGGTTTCAATGAGTATATTTTTATTCAATGCTGTTATGATTTGACTTATAATAATTTAATAATTCAATTCTCTATCTTCTTTATCTTATAATAATTTAAATTTCAAACACAATAAAATTAGCCCAAATTCCTAAATCGACTTAAAACTCCTTCAAACATCTGCTACGCTTAGCCAAAATAAAACTTTTATTCGTCACCATTTAATGCCCATTGAGAGGCTCCATTTGGGCCTCAAAAATGTCATTTCGCGCATTAATCACTCTGCGAAGGATTCCTCTCGGTGTGAAGGTACGCGGAACATTCCTGGCTTGCCCTTAATATACAGTGACGTAATTAACAGTCGTTGCGTACTGACTGGCCATTTGTCATGGCAGAATGAGAGGGCAATGAGCGGAATGAGGGGGTAGGCAGGATTGCAGGTCAAATGAGGATGTACATCACATGTCATAACTTTATTGTATGTAATATATACGATGTTTACATTTTGACCTTACTGTATTAAAGTCAGGGACACTAATTGTTAAACAAATTGACCACCAAATTCATCATCATCATTCATCATTTCAGCCGAAAGACGTCACTGCTGGACATGGGCCTTCCCCAAAAAGTGGGGGAATTTGCCATAATCGCCACGCTTGGCAGGCGGGTTGGCGATCGCAGTATGGTTTTAAAAATGCATAGAGAACGAGGCGACTAAGGGACTTAGTCGCCTTTTACGACACCCATGGGAAGAAATGGGATGGTGCTAATATTCTTTACGTCCGGCAAAAAACGGAACACCAAATTAAATTATTCGTATTATATTAAAAAAAATCACAAATGTCATTCTTTGATAGTTGCATGAAACGGCTCTAACACGATAAATTGATGTAGGGTGTCAATTATCTTAATAATTAATTTTCTTAACTGTACAATACAAATATTACGTCACCGTTCGTCTGAACGGTGACGTAATATTTTAAAATGACAGAGCATGAGACATCATGCTCTGTCATTTTAATAAATATTGTAGTGACGAACAGTCTTATATGAACTTTTTAAAGTTAAGTGTTTTTTGAGTTTTCGGGGGTTGTGACATACTGAACGTATGTCAAAACTCAAAAAACACTTAACTTTTAGATGTTTTCAAGAAATATTTCATCCTGATGTGGGTTAATATAAACAGTTTCATGAACTGTTAATAACTACACTACTGAATTGGGACACTGTAATAAAAAAATAATTAAAAAAAAATACATTTAATTCAGACCTAATTTTGGTCCATATTTTGTTAGTATTACAATAATATCTTAAAACTATGTTAGTCATAACACGTTCAATTAATGCGCTAATAACATAACATTCTAATAAATAATCGAAAACAAATTAAAAAAATGAAAATACAATTGAAATAAATAATTGCAATTAAATTAAAATTGAAAATAAATTAAAATAAGTAATTGAAAATAAATTGAAAATTAAAATACCAATCAATATTAAAATAGTAATGGTAGCGTAGGTATGTAAATAAAAAATAAAAAAAATATATATCAGAGTTATTTTAACCACGAAGAAAAGCATTTTAGGACAGAAAAGGTTTGATAGATCGCTACAGCTAAGACAAAGGATAACCGTCTGCAATACAACAACGTAATTAACAGAACGAACGCTATAATTAACTAAGGCTGGACTGGACCACTCATTTGTCATGAGAACAGCCTATTTACTTCCAGGGTGCGTAGGTTTGGCTTGAAATGTATCACCATTTGAAGCTGTCACTTATTTGCGTTTATCTTTCTGTCCGTTTGCCTGTATGTATTAAAGACAGACTTTATAGAATAAACGTTTGAGAGCATTACTGATGATTTCCTTTTTTTTTGGGTGGGAAATTATCAAATAACTTCTCCCGCTCTGGGCTGAGCGGGCGTGTCAGAGTTTTACTGACTAAAACCCACCCATGTTCCTTCCGTAGCCTGTGTGCTAGGGCCACGATATCCCTTTCGGACAAACTCGCAACCCTGGCAGGCATAGGTCCTAACGTACCCCGTCAGATGGTGCAGACATCTCTTTGAGGCGCGCGTGGAACACAACGTGCCGTCGACTTGGGCCTGGTCCTTATCGGACGGCGAGCTACCCATCGCTCACTCTCCACAAGCCCGCGCCTACGGTGGCCGGAAATCGGCTTGCGACTTAATGTTTAATTCATTTTTGTCATGATTTGATAGTAGCAAATTCAATGTCATGATGTCATGAAAAAGTCATTTAACGAAACAAATCTAACTTAGAGAGATGTATTAATGATTCTAATGATTATAATTCTGTAAATACATATTTCTGTTATAGTCGCCAATCATATTTTTATCAAAATACCTACAACCTAACATTGACCTCTAAATTGCAAAAAACTTAAGAAAATTTGATTTTGCGGACCTACCTTAACATAATTTTTTTGCATAACTTACTTGCATTATTTGAAGGCGTAATAACACATTTAAAAGGCACTAAAATCATATATCGCGCCTAAAGGCGACGATAACCGACTTTTATTGATGTTATACTGAAAATCACGTCTAAACGAGTAGTGTTAATGATTTAAAAAAATATAATGTTAAATTAGAGCATTTTCTCTATAACTTAATATGTGAATATTTTAGATTATGTTTATATTTCATAGTGAAATTAATTTGTAACGTTATGTCTAACGCGGATAAAAAACTGAGAATGGTGCAAAATCTACCAAGTGTATTTTTCTGAAACCTTCACCAATTTAAAGATAATCTAATTATTGATCTATTAGTATACGCGTTTTATTAAAATACCTTTTGTTTTGTGTATAATAAATTAATAATGCGTCAAATTGGGGACAGCGCTCCTTGATGGGCGAGTCCTATTACTGGTTGAATGTACGACCCGTTGCGTGAGCTCAGTACAGAACACACAAGCTCACTACTCAAGGACACTGGCATATATCTCCGTCTAAAGGGCGATTCGTATAAGACGCAACTAACAAGCTAATAACGAGACTATTTTGCGGTGCCCGACAGGGTCCATAAGGTCACATATAATTTGAACACTTTCAGTGTCCATGCATTATAATGCACTGAAGACGAAGCCCTATACGTTTGTACATGACATGTAATGCATTTTTGAAAATTATACATAACATAATATCACGCCTGTAATCCCCAAAGGGTTAGGCAGAGTTGTACCTATAGTACACCCACAACAACAATTAACAATAACTATTATAAGTAATGGTTATCTGAGGGTGATAGACGTAAAAATGTTCGTTCCACCAACAATCGTCTTCTACGATGTCCTTCGCACCATTCTGGCTTCATTCGTTCTTCTTTCTTTGTCCAGGCGGTCTTTCTTTGGAATGCGCTCTCTCTGAACATCAGGACGGCACCCAGACGGTTATCATTTAAAGTGAAGGCACGTGAACATATTCGTCAGAAGTTGGCCGAAACATCTCAACGGTGATTTGCTGGAGTCGTTTTCTTCGCTACCGGTCGTTATTTCTCCTGACAAAGTTTATTTTGGTATAATATGTAGGTATGTATGTATCTATCTATCTACGTATTTGTATTTATGCTTGTATTTTATAGTAATTTCCGAGCTATCTATCCCGTACGTTGCACCTGTCATGTTTTGTCTCTGCATCACCCTAAGGTTGACTGGTAGAAAATGCCTCAGGCATTAAGTCCGCCTTTGTACAGTGTATTTTTTACTTGTGCATAAAGTTTTAATAAATAAATAGACAAATTTTCGCTATCTTCGAATTAGTAAATGATCTTATAAAAAAACATTACAATGGAATCTGGGTGATAGGATTACCAATCTTGGGACAGAGAAAGTGTTAAGCTACGACCTAAGTACACATTAAGGCTTCTGCATACTGGCGGTACACGCGACGCGACACAAAGGCCCCGCGAGTCGCGCGAGGAGCGGTGCCTTTGTGCCATCATATTCTTGATTAAACCCCTTCACAGTATATCCCACACTCAGCCTCGGACACAACACAACAATCCCTCAATACAATAAAGTAATTAACAACCGGCCGGCAGTGACGTGGCAGCCATTTATCATAACGAGGAAGGCAACACTGAAATATATCAATAGTAATCATTTTCCTTTCCCCTTTGCACTTTGTTTTGTTTACCCGGGTGAAGAACTAATGTTCGTGTGGCTAGTAATGTTTGTAGGTGGCAATGCAATGGCCTGATAAAAAAAAACCGGTCAAGAGCGAGTCGAATCGCGCACCGAGGGTTCCGTACGAATATATGATGTTGATTTCTGAAAAACTGTGCTATTTAGAGACATTCTTTTATTTTTCCTGTAATCTTTACTTAGACTTCTCTCATATAGAATAATTTCAGATTTTTACCTCTGCAAACTTCGGAGATAAGAGGGGGGAACGGTATTTTGTGTTACATTTTTCATCACAAGTCGGAAAGTATGCTGCCAAAAAAGAAAGTATGTTTGCGAATGTGCAAACAGCGTTCTTTCATATGATACCCCACATGCCCTAGTAGCTCCACTTCAAAATTTTCTGACCCCCTTTCAGTCCCTTCTGCAAAAAAGATATATTTTTTTAAATTTCTTTCTTGCTTGAAACTATTCTAAATTTTAAGTTGATAGCATTAGTAGTTCTTGAGATATCCAAGTGTGACAGACAGACAGACAGACTTAGTCTCACCATAAAGGTCCCTTTTTACCATTTTGGTACGGAAACCTAAAAAGAAAGTATATAACCATTTGGCTTACATTGCATGTCGAGGAATCTCCATTTAAGCACACTAATTAATGCCTGTAGTTGAAGGCTCCGCTCTTCCCTTACATTATAAACGGACGAGTATAAACAGGTATACAAAATAAAACAAAGAAAGGAAAAAATAAAAACAAAATAAGGTTAAAATTACGATAAATTTATACGAGTGTGTGTGTGTGTGTTTGTGTGTCAGTGTGTGTATGTGTGTGTGAGAGAGAAAGATTTTGAGTGAACATGAGTGACTAAATAAAGCAAATAACATCACTTTAGTAATATTTATTATTATCTAAGTCACACGTTGCAAAAGTAACTTAACACGTTCGCTGCCTCTCGCATGGACACCTCTCCCCGCACCGGTGCGGGGAGGGGTGTCCATGCGAGAGGCCGACCACGCACCGGTGCGGTCTCGCGCCTTAGTAGATTCATACACTCAGTTTGGCGCCGGCACTGGGCCAAGAACGTTGTGTTTGAAGCGGCACTGCGCTTGAAATTTCAAACAAAAAAATATATTTGGCCTCCCGGTGACCTTCAATTTTTGCAAGTGGCAGTCAACCTGAACTGTGAAGCCATATTAATAGCTTTTTTTTACATTCATATTTTTTTGAAAAAGCAAGCGAAACGAGCGAAGCGTCGTTGCTTCAAGTCTGGCAAAATTTGCTTTCCTCTGTCAGTTTGTTGCTACTCCTCTACAGGTCGTATTTTACAACCGATCAAGACGAAACTTGGTATACAGGATTTACGACTTCATAAATAATTTTTTTTTCGTCGGGGATTTTTGATTGGAGGGGTACTTCCTCCAAAAAGAAGGTTATCGGATATGTCCGCCTTATGATATCCGATTCCAATGGTTATTTTTGTTTATTTAAAAGGTAGCTACTTTTATTTGGCCTCATAGAAATTTGGTGAAGATCTGATGAAGAACTTCGGTGTGATGAGCAGAAAAGCTCCTCAAAATGCAGTAAATTGCTCACTTTTAGATATCTACCAGTGGAATCGGCCCTTTAACTACTAGGTAGGGATTGATGAAGCAACTGGGACCACCTTCTCATCACAAAACTAGAGAAATCTGAAAAATATTTTCAGAATTCCCTAAATCGAGGCTTTAAAAACCATTATTAATGTTAGTTTGACAATAAGGTCACTAGATGGCACTACTGTGCACCGCTAGCCATGTCATTAAAAACAAAAAACATGGTAAATATCCTGTTTTACGTAACTTTAGTGGTATATGAGTTGTTGTAAAAAAGTTTGTGCGCGCGAGGGATACTGTTCGCAGAACTACTAGTTTTTATAATTATAATTACCAAATATGGTAGATATTCTATTTATCGACCCAAAGTATAAATGACAATGTTATTGCATACTGTCTTTTTTTTTAATAAATAAAAAATATATACTTTCACACATTACATTTCCATATCAGGAATCCAGTCAATTAATTAGGTAATTGATAAGTATTTGAAATGGGAATATTCAAATCAATTTCATTGTCAAAAAGAAATGTAATTCATCAACATCACAAAGTTTCCTTGAAGTGTTAAAAAGACTTTCATTAAATAAATTCCTCCATCAGATACGAGAATAACTGGCCACCTAGAACTCAAGCCATTCCCCTAATGTCACCCATCAAGAATTCCGAATTAAATTTAGCTACTTGAAAAATTATTTCTGATTGCGTCTATTAACATTAGACCAAGATAGGGTTGGTTATCGATGGCTTAATTTCCAAGAGTTATTTGCATCGTGTCAAACGCGTGCCGACTTAATTCCTCCAACATCTGCATATAAATTGATGTAATTTTGTACCGTGACAGCCCTGAGGCACTCCAGACAAATGTTTGTAGTCAGGGCTGTGTTCCTTCCGATTATTGGGGACACTAATATTGTCTCCTCTGATTGTCGCTACTGGTTTGTTTTATGTGCTAATGAGGGCAACCCTACGCGTTTGACGAATTCAAAAGTTAATTTAGAAATGGGGTGGTTGAATATATGAATGTTTTATTAACTTCCCCCCCTACTACATTTTTCCTTGACTTTCTTTCGGTGGGTAGTTCTAGGGAATTGGGGCAATTTCTTCTATTCTCAGAGACGGTTGGTATTTTTGCAGAGTCCGCGTCGTTATCTGCCAAAAATGCTTACGTATTCTTTCTTGCTTTTTAAGATTGGACCAATTGTTCGGATTCTCGGTTCTACATGTAATGATAAGTAACATATTTGGTTATCGCTTGGTGATATAACACCTTAAAGCGTTTTTGCTTTAGTATTTTCTCAGGTAAAAGCATTGATGTATTCAATAGGAAGATAGGCCACTCTCTAACATCACGTAAATATTAAATGGACTAGAAACACTTACATATAAACACACCCACACAACTACATTTCCTGATGTCGTGCGTCATGTGCCCGACAACCGAAATAGAGACATATTATGCGGACTATAGTGGGAACGAGATAGCAATAATTGTCACTATTACGTGCTAAACAAACGCCAGTTCGATTGTGACTAAGGTCGATTGTGTCCTTTTCCCCTAATTTATGCGGTCCACGTCGAGGAGCACGTACCATATCTTCGTATTTTAATACATCAATGGGTAAAACACATTTTTTTAGACATACTGTAGACACTTTTCCTTTAGCCGGAGGTAACAGTTTTTTTATCTTGATATTCCACCGTAGCCTTCAGCAAAGTTGTGCCAAGTAATTAAATCCAAAGTAAAGCCAGGAAAATTATTTGTTTTTAACATTGATTACCAACTTAAATTGTCCATATATTCGAATCACAACTGTCTTGTCTTTGAAAGCTTATAACACGGAAAATTGAAGTAGTGTGTGTCCATTTTCATTTCTTAAATAAGAATGCGCGAAAAAGCCTTCATCAACAAAACTTGCCTAGTGTTAATATGATTCGTTAACTCTGTGTCACTTCGGCACTTAATCTGCCTGGCAACACTTTGTGACACTGGCATTTGTATTCAGTGCGCGAATGATGTAAGGCTGAAGACTCACGTTACATTGAGTGACATACGTTAAGAGAAATTGTATGAAGATAGATACGAGGAGCAGATACTTCTTCTACGTTACGGGAAAAGATACGTGTAGTGTTACTATCATCATGAGTAAAATGAAAGAAAAAACCGAAATTCATCTTACATAATTTGTAGGACTTTTTTTTCCATTTGATTTAAAATGGTCCTGAGTATAATATTGAACTAAACTTAACATTCTTTGCAACTAAAATATATAGCAGCTTTTTCATCTAAATACATACAACAATCCCATTTCTTCCCGTGGGTGTCGTAAAAGGCGACTAACGGATTTATATAAATCCCCCCCCTCCTTTTAGGGGAGGCCTATGTCCAGCAGTGGACGTCTTTCGGCTGAAATGACATACAACAACATCACGCCTTGTTTTCCCGCACACCCACATTCGTCAAAATACATCATCATAATTAGGATTTAGAACAGCTGCTCTGGAAAGAGAGAGAGTATCCTGGGAGGCCTTAGCATAGAACGGGACAATACGAAATAATGATTTAAAAAACGAGTGAGCCTTACAGTAGTCGCATATGATGTGTAACATTTGACACTTTGGTAAAAAGCAACTGATCAGCGACCGACTTTAAAAACAGAATTTAAATAAGCTGAACCCTGAAATCTTTATTCGAATAATTATTCATTACTACTAGTGGTCGCCCACTGGTCGAAATTCGACCCCCTCTACTTACAATCTATATAGTACTTACTAATTCCATGAGTACACTAATTCCATGCTATTATAAAGTACTTACTAATTCCATGCTATTAAAAAGTACTTACTTACTCCATGCTCAAGCTGTCACTTTTATTGTGTCCTGTTGCACACTTCCGTCCCTTTTCATGAAAACACTCCCACAGAAAGCGAGAGAAAAGATGTTGCACATCAAAAACTACCATTACAGGTTTTTATGGATAAAACTAGCTGCGCCCCGCGGTTTCACCCGCGTAAGTCTCGATCCTGTGAGAATATTGGGATAAAAATACCCTGATACCCTACCTAGACACCCTGGATTAGCCTATATGTTAATCCAGGGTGTCAGGTACCTCCATACAAAATATTATCAAAATTGGTCCAGCCGTTTGAGCGTGAAGAAGTAAAAAACACACACGTTTATGTTTTCGTATGCACGTGTTTCTGTGACGAATAAAATTATTTTTCTTTCTTTCCTTTCTTTCTTTCACACTCACACACACACTCACAAACTTTCGCCTTTATAATATTAGTGTGATGTGATTTTATTAAAATTGGTCCAGCCGTTTGAGCGTGAAGAAGTAACAAACACACATACACACACTCACAAACTTTCGCCTTTATAATATTAAAGAAAGAAAGAAAATAAAGAAAAATAATTTTATTCGTCACAGAAACACGTACTTAGGAAAAAGGAAAACAAAGACTCGAGCAAGTAAACATTAAAAAAAAAAAAAAACTTATCTATATTAAAATCACGAGCACAAAAATAACAAATAGTCGGCAACTGCACGTCATGACTGTGACAAAAAGGCTTGCACTCAGCATGATGCTGTGCTATGGGGGACCCACAACACAGCGCTGATTTTCAGTGGTCACCCGAAAAATACGTACGGAACTCAAGTCAGGTTTAATGAGTTGAACAACAAAATAAAATAAAATAAACAGTACTTATAATATAATGCTTATACAACCAATTATTATTATTTTATTTTTTATTAGTGTGATAAACAGCATAGTTTATCACAACACACCAGCCTTTAAACAAACTTTCCACAGAAAATAGAAAACTACCTTTTCGTTTTCTAAATTAAAGCACGTATACACCCAGCCTAAGCCAGTTCCTAAAGTTTTCCTCACAAGGAAACGACTGTGCCAGTTCACTGAGACAAGGTTCCATCTCCTTTGAGTTGCGTAAAGATTTACAACCTAGTTGTAGTAATTGGATGTGTCGGTAAAGTGTGAACTGCAAACTTGATCGTGTGTTAGAGATGTTTTAGCAAGTCTTGATGATTTGAAGGATTGTGTGGGAATGGTGGCGTAATAAGGTCGTTTTGCATAAAAAAATGTCTTGTCTCTTCATTCTTTCGTGGCGAAGTCAGTAGTTCCGTTAGGTGCCGAACGTAAAGAATAGCACCATCCCATTTCTTCCCGTGGGTGTCGTAAAAGGCGACTTAGGGATTTACTAGAGAGTGGGCAGCAGTGTTCTCTATGCATTTTTAAAACCATACTGGGATCGCCAACCCGCCTGCCAAGCGTGGAGATTCTGGGAAATCCCCGCCCTTTTTGGAGGAGGCCTATGTCCAGCAGTGGACGTCTTTCGGCTGAAATGAATGAATGAATGAAGTCAGTAGTTTAGTCAGAGTTTCTTTCAGCTGAAAGTTTAATTGAATCAAATGTCATTTACAGACTAACCCTTTCTCAGTTCCTGACTGTAATCATTCCGCGGTGTTTAAGGTTAATGGAAGAGGCTGTGACTTCTTCCGATGTCAAGACGCTGTCGTAGGGTTAACCACAATACCTTAATTAATCAAATTACACGCATTACTGTACCCCTTCACTCATCCCCATACACTCACACACACACACTCACACATTCCTTACACTACACTTCACTCAAGCGCCTCTTTTTCCCTTTTGTTTAAATCTACTTGCATGTTCTTTTCTAAGTACATGTTTCACAATTCTATACCGGGTTATTTTTGAAACGTCAATAACCTCTTACGGGGTCATTGTTCTCATCATTATGAACAACTTTTACTATGGGAGCAAAACTGAAATCGCGAAAAAAAAAACATGTTAATTTCGAATAGTTCGTTAAAATGTAGGGAACAGCAGATTTTTTTTTCTCGATTGTAGGTTTGGTTCCATAGTAAAAGTTGTTCATAATGATGAGTACAATGACCCCTTAAGAGGTTATTGACTTTTAAAATAACCCTGTATATTTTGGAAAAAGGTATGTGGAAGAGCGGAGTCTCCTAATACAAGCATTTCCTTACTTAAAAGGAGTCTCCAAATCATATAATACAAACCAAGTATGATAATTGAAATAGACATTTTTATTTTTTTATTTTATTTATTTATTTTTATTTCTCCAACCTGTTTGGGATTCTGGGTTCGATTCAAAGGGCGCACAATATGTTTTTGAATGTTGCAAGACTTGCTCTGCTATTACATAACTTGATAGATGTGTATACTTACTCCTCTGCCTACCCCTTCGAGGAATACACGCGTATTTTTTAATTATTATGTATCTCTATCTAAGATAGTGAATAGACAGAATCATACCGTTTTAAGTTTTTGCCCCTTATAGAGTCTACCCCCATATAAAATAACTACGCCAGCCACGCACGACTTTATGCAGTTAAATGTATCATAAACACGAGTTTCAAGTTTCTCATTCGCTATGAATGCGAGTGGTGTTAATGAGATACGAGTAGTGAATGCGTTGCCACAGAATAGATACGTACAGAAGGTTGTCTCCATACAACGCGTGGAAACGCACGCACACATAGACACCGCGTTTACGTACAGCAACTGCAAGCGCTGTATAATATATATAAAAAAAAATAAAAATGTTTATTTCAGTTACATAATTTTAAATTAACAGACATGTTTTGGAGATCACCTTTTAAGCAACGCGATGCTTGTGTTAGGTGACTCCGTTCTTCCACTTATCATAAACCGTATATGCAATTGAAAAATATTATTCAAAACAAAAATATAAAAATACAATAAGGAGCGCACATAGGTGATGAATGCGAGTGGGTTTGTGAGTGTGTGTGTGTGATGGAAAATATATACATACACCTACATGTCGATATATCGAACTACGTATCAAGCGTGCTAGCTAAAAGATGCAGATGACGACAGCACCTGCCGCCACAGAATCCTGCATTGCGTAGTCACGAATGTTCTATACATAGCCAAATAACAACGGATCGGCAGTAGCACGCCAACTTAACAGTCGAAGGATCCTTCGTTTTCAATGAAAGAACTTCACAACATGTTCTAAAAATTTTTAAAATTATGTTGGCGTTTTCTTCTTTTCCGTGTGGTTGTTGGTGACACCTGGTTGATCAACCTGGTGTCACAGTTTTTATGCCACCCATGGGCCACCAGGGTCCACCTCAGGCAGGGGTCACCAGTACACTGGTCCATGCTCAGATTGAGCCTCAAACTGGGGACCTCGACGTCATTTTCACCTCCTAAGAGGTGACCCCGAGTATGAACGTTAGCAACTTGTATTCATTTGGCTCAGTTTGCGATCGCCATACGTGTGCATGCGCATGTTTCCGCTCGTTGTACTGTAGCTACCCTTCTGTACCTATTTATTCTGTGGCGCTGCGCAAATGATGTGCTGAACTGCTGACTACCCGCACTTTTGTACTTATTTAGTTTGTAGTTTTATATGTTCAGGGTAATGGGGGGAATGTTCTTAGGGGTAGGATATATATGTCAAATGACATAGATACAATACCATACGTAGCAGAGTATATAGGGGTAGGCGTATGTAGCAGAGGAGGTAGGAATTGTCTTGTAGAAATGTTTGTTTGAAAGTGATAGCTACAGATAATCCTGCTGGTGCAATGTCTTTTTAGAATGGGTATTTAGAAGAGCTGTCAGTGAGATAGCAGAGGTTAGAGAAGAGCTATTTTAGATAGAGGTATTTTATATTGAAGTATTGTACCAATTTTTATTTATGCAAAAGTAAGCTCTAGTACTTTACAAATTAGCTATGCTAAGGTTATAATAGTAGTATGATTTTGTTAAACCAACCAGGGTGGCATAATCGCATGTGCGACAAAGCCCTTTATTTTAATTTAAAAAAAAATGCTAAGAAGTTAAGTCAATGTTAGTTAAGTTCAGTCTTTTCAACGTTTTCCACGCCTAAACTGCCCGATTGTTTGATAAATATAAATTAATATGATAAGTAAATAAAATCTTGTAATAAAAAGACACGTGGAACTGGAACCGTGGATTTTCATCCCGGAAATGGAATTTTCATTATTGTCTTCATTTAGGAGTTTATGAGATCTCATGATATAATACACATAACATCACGCTTGTTTTCTCCGAAGGGTTAGAAAGCCCATGTGTGATATAATTTTTTTGAATAATATTGAATAAATATAACATCTAACGATACGTGATTTAGAAAATTATGAAATCGATTTTCGTTGGCTATTATTACTATCACAATTTACTTAAGACGCAGATGTATGCCAGTGACCTTGAGTGGTTAGCTTGCGTATTCTGAGCTCACGCAACGCGTCGTACGTTCAGCCAGTAATAAGGCTCGCCCATCAAGGAGGGCTGTCCCCAATTTGACGCATTATTAATTTATTATACACAAAACAAAAGGTTTTTTTAATAAAACGCGTATACTAAAAGATCAGTAATTAAATTATATTTAAATTGGTGAAGGTTTCATAAAAATACGCTTGGTAGATTTTGCGCCATTCTCAGTTTTTTATCCGCGTTAAACATAAATTCACAAATTAATTTCACTGTGTAATATAAACATAATCTAAAATATTCACATATTAAGTTATTTAAAAACGCTTTAATTTAACATATATTTTTTCAAATCAATAACACTACTCGCTTAGACGTGACCTTCAGTTTAAATTCATTAAAAGTCGGTTATCGTCGCCATAAGGTAAATTTTCCGGAAACAAGCATATTACGTCTTTCTAGCTCTGGTATAAACAATAAGAAGACCCTGTACTTCAACAAAGGCACACACTAAATTATCAAAATGATCTACAAGGCGCGTCCTATTACTATAGTTCCCAGCAATATTATATTACTAATTGTTAAGAGCACTTGCCATAAATACGGCTTACGACCCATCCCCCATAACACTATGGTTTAATTTACCATCGTTATTATGTGTTTCAAAGGTATAGTCGACCTCGTTATTGCTTATCCACCCTATGGTTAAATTTCACTCCCACGTCACACAACATCTAGCCGTCTTCTGTATTCGTCACATAGACGAATAGAGACGGCGAACTATTCGGTAAATATCTCACTTCACCTAATTCAAATCAAATCAAATTATAATATTTTAATTCACATAAACCTGGGCACTTATGAACCGTCACAAGCTAGGTGCACGGTTCCAATTGGTCGTTTCCTATGGAGAAGAGCCGGCAAGAAACTCCACGGTTACTCTTTTAAAAATAATTGGCTTTTACAATGTTTTTAAATAACAGTGTTGATAGGTATGGGGACTGCGTTTGCCATCCGTTTGTAAATATGTACGTTGTAATCTGTGGGAAATGTAGTGGGTAGTATATTTGTTAATTTTATTGTTAAGTTATTTATGTTTATTTTTACATACTGTTTGTTTGGCATTAAAAAATAAAATAAACGTGTCTATTTGTCTATGTGACAAATTGATCGTTTCACCTATATAGGAATTGTTGTCAAAAATGGTAAAGTATATAAGATGTCGACTATACACATGAAGACACATCAAGCTATACATTTCCAGTATAAGGTGACCTCGTATTGTGAAGGCTTTCCGTACAATAAGAGGCCAGCTTATACTGAAAACATATTATAGCTTGATGTGTTTGTCGTGTGTACATCTTATGGGTATGAACGGTGTAAGTGAAAATTTATGTTTTGGGGGTAGTTGTGAATTTAGTGGCATACATATGTGATAATGTAGAGTGTATTATTGCGTTGCTTATAAGTATGCCTGAAGTAATTAATTGAAACCTACAAATGGTATGTCCTGTAAGATTAAGCCTGTCTTACACAGACCAGGAAATTACTTATCATTTTAAAATTCTAGTTTTTTCTCGTGTAATGAATAAATCTGGCCAAAAATAGACCATCAGGCAAACCCATGGATTTGTGTCGTTGTGTCATCACAGACTTTTATGAATGTCAATGAAAACAGAACACAATAATTACGTCGAAAAAAAATTATAACATTGTGACCATTATCTTATTTACAAAAACTAAAAAAATACCCAGAGGATGTTATGAAACTCGGTGACAATTTCGAACTAAAATAGAGAGCGAATTTTACTCCAATTCAATACGAAGCTGAATATTCAAAAGGGTCGATATTGCATTACTAGCGAATGCATAAATATTTCAGTATTCTCTATTTACGGAGGAAACTAAAACAAATAAATGAATATTTAATTTTAGATAGCACTACTGGGATATTCTTATGAGTTTATACAAAGATAATTTTGCGCTTTAAGTGGGTGTTGTTTAGTTTATTTATTTATACTATATTTTATAACACGGGCATGATAATATCAAGACTTCAAACATTACCCCCTAGTTTTTGAAAGCATATAGGTACCTACAATTTAAGCCTCGTATCTTTCCAAGATAACAGATTTAAGGCCAATTCTCGAACTTAAGGGGGATGCGCTAAGTAGCCCGCGAAATTCTAATTTTCTTCAGTTTTTTGCAATTAGCAGGTCTGTGCCAGGTTGTATGTTGATTAAAATATGATTCGCGGACGCAACAAATATGGCTTTACAGAATTATAATCATTAGAATCAACAATACAACTAACTCTCTTCGTAGAATCCTATTAAATTCCTACTTCATGAAATAGTAATTCAACAGGATTCTAAGAACTTAAACCGTCTTATTACAAAACAAGATTTATATTTTGACATCGCTTAAACCATGGAGCTAGTTTTTGTAATGAGAACGTAACTCTGATTGAAATACCGTTCTTTAAACAAATCTGAATACTTAGTTCGGTACTAAGTTGTCAGTTTTATATTAGGAAATTTACCGTAGACGGAATAAGTTCTAAATTCAATAATGGCTCCATGGTTTAAACTTGGGTCTGAAAATAAACCTTGTTTTGTAATAAGGCCCAGAGAGTTGTATTGCTGATTCTAATGATTATAATTCTGTAAAGCCATATTTGATACGGCCGCGAGTTATATTTAGATCAACATATTAAAACCTGTTCATCCTCTTCATCATTTCAGCCGAAAAACCACGGCTGAACATAGGCCTCCCCCAAAGGGGGGGGAGGTTTGCGATAATGGTCACGCTTGGCAGGCAGGTTGGCAATCGCAGTATGGTGTTAAAATGCATAGAAAACGCTGCTGCCCATTCTCTAGTAATCCCTTAGTCGCCTTGTACGACACCCATCGGAAAAGAAATAGGGAGGTGCTATTCTTTACGTCCGGCAACACACAGACAACTTGTAAAACCAGTAAAACCTGTTACTGACCTGCAAATTGCAAAAACCGCGAAAAATCGCAAAAATTTGAATTTCGCGAATTTCGCGGGCTACCCTGACGCTTTTACTTTAAAAACGTTCAAGTTCTAGTCGCCATCATTACTCAGCGGTAATCAATATCAAAAAGCAAATATATCAGAGTTCTTTCGTCAGATTGAGTATTGTACAATCATGCCATTTGGTTTCCATACGTTTTTATTTTTATTATTTTATTTATCTTTTATGGTTCTTATACAATCTGGCTCTGGATGTACGACATTAAATTAAAACGAGCACAGTACTAGTCCATCGAAACATTTTAAATCACGAAGATTAGTAGTTAATGGAAAATTTAAAAATTGCAATTTTCAAACAAAATAAATAGCAGAATCAACTGCATAAAAGTAAACACTCTATATCTACGAAAAGTTACTGACCTTGCGCGGCGCGTTAGGCGCGCCGCGCAATGTTTACCTATTATTACGGACTCAGATCTACATCATGTTGAAAAATAACAAAATGGAAAATAATTTCCCGTGGCTAAAGTATTCATTGGATTTGATTTTTTTTTGTATACGGTTAAAAACAAGATACTCTTAACGTGGTTTATAGGAATGTCAATCGTCCTGTACACCTTGTATACTTTGTGAATGTGAAAAAATTGTAGGCTTTGTGGACTGTAGATTTGTTGACCATTTATTATTTTGTTAAGAACCTGGTACTTTGTGACAGGCCTATAGGTACTGTCCCCCCATACCTATCAACACTGTAATTTGAAAAGATTTTAAAAGCCAATTATTTCGAAAAGAGTAACCGTGGAGTTTCTTGCCGGCTCTTCTCCATAGGAAACGACCAATTGCAACCGTAAGCCGCATAAGTGCCCATGTAGGTTTATGTTAAATAAAATATTTTTCACTCCTCTTGCTCAAAAAGTCCGTAATTTTAGCGTACCAGAGCGGGGCTAAAATAGCATATCTTCCTCTAGGGGAAAAAGTATTTTTTTGTGTTTTGTCTGTTACCAACGAGCCTACAAAAACGAAAAAATCATTATTCTTAAGTCGAATCCGCAGCTGTAGCTGTATTAAGGATTTTGATGACTATAATTATGTAAATACATATCTGTTATAGTCGCGAATCATATTGTGATTAAGATACAACCTGACACTGACCTGCAAATAGCAAAAAACGTAAGAAATTTTGAATTTCGCGGGCTGCAGCTACGGATTCACCATAAGTAAAATAATCATGAATAAAGACTCGACTTATTACTGTTTCATAAAAAAAGAAGAACATTTTGCTTTTGAAAATCGAACTAAAAGCGGCGATCTCTTCGAGCTTCGGTAGAATGCGTGCATTGCGTTGCGGCCTCGCCGTAGCGTAGGTAAGTATAAATGTTCCTTGGTTGCGGCTACAGAAGAAATAAAAAAAAAAGGCATTGGCCCGAAATCTTTAGAATTTTTTATATTACAAATTGAATTGGTGACCGTAATTTAATTTACAACGGTGAAAATGTCATCATCTAGTGAGAATGGAGACCCGTATTTGCAGATGGAAGTGAAACGAAAAGAAATAAATTTCTATCTGTTGCAGTCAAGATGTATTGGATTATTTTATTTTCTCGCAATCGTAGTGAAAAGTAAAGTGTAACACACGGCGTTAAAAACCCTTACTACCTCGCTAGAGCTCGGGAGTAACTACCTCGTATATAATGGGTCATTTTAGCCCCTTGTATAACAATCTACTATTGATTTTGATATGAACCAATGTTCTTAAACATATAGGAACTGCCCCTCAGATACTTGATTAAGCTTTCAGAAACTGAGTGATAGAGAATCAGAATACAAATATAATTATATAATACACTTAACCATCCACCAACCACCAGTTTTGAATGTAATTTGCGTATAATAAATAGTGGGCATTTTTTTTTGGTGGTCACAAAATTGTTGAAGATTTTTTTTTTTTTTTATTATTAACCAAGTAGTCAAAAAAAAATATCACACACGCTATTTCAAAATATGTTAAACCCAAAAGCAAAAATGCACGTTACCACTTTAACGTATAATTAATCTAATACACGATAAGATCACTAGGGCTGTCACAATCGCAAATTACAAATTGGCAAGCCGGCAATTTTATTTGCGTAGCGTGCTTTTTAATTTGTCAAAGTGGTACTGACAAGGGTTGGTTATATTATAACGGGTCTACAATTTCAAGCCTTTATCATCGAGAGGGTAACGGTGTAAAATTCTCATACTTTGTAATTTGTATAAATTGAGTCAAATTGTAATTTAGAACGCGCTTTTTCCTCTTGTTTCTTTTTTTTGTTTTGTTTTGATGTTGTTCAGTGGGGTGTCCCGAAATTAATAATGTGGAGTATCCCTAGCGTGAAATTGACGTTTCTGATTTCGGTGGTATGATCATTAGATATTAGTCGTTGCCGGGTGACGTGAAACTGGGAGGCTCGGGTTTCTATTTTATTTTCAACTAGCTGCGCCCTGCGATTTCACCCGCGTAAGTCTCGATCCCGTGGGAATATCGGGATAAAAATTAGCCTATATGTTAATCCAGGGTGTCAGCTACCTCCACACAAAATTTTATCAAAATTATTCAAGCCGTTTGAGTGTGAAGAAGTAACAAACACACATACTCACAAACTTTTGCCTTTTTATAATATTAGTGTGATATAAACTACCATTAAGAGGTGTAAATAAAAAGTTTACCAGTTAACCTCCATAAATAGGTTTGTCATCATTTCAGCCGAAAGACGTCCACTGCTGGACATAGACTTCCTCCAAGCACCTCCACTTCGACCGGTTCTGTGCTTCCCGCATCCAGCGGATACCTGTAGCCTTCACAAGGTCATCGGTCCACCATGTAGGAGGCCTTCCAACGCTACGTCTTCCGGTACGCGGTTGCCACTGCAAAACCTTTCGGCCCCATCGGCCATCAGTTCTGCAAGCAATGTACCACACTGCCACTTAAGCTTGGCAATTCTTCGGGCTATGTCGGCTACCTTGGTTCGCCTGCGGATCTCTTCATTCCTTATTTGATCACGTAGGGAAACTCCAAGCATAGCCCTCTCCATTGCTCTTTGGGTGACTTTTAACCTTCTGATGATGCCCATTGTGAGCGACCACGTTTCAATGCCATAGGTCATCACTGGCAACACGCACTGGTCAAAGACTTTCGTCTTGAGACACTGCGGTATGTGGGACGAGAAGATATTGCGTAGCTTCCCGAACGCTGCCCAGCCGAGTCGGATTCGACGATTGACCTCTTTCTCGAAGTTGGACCTACCTAACTGGACAGTTTGTCCGAGGTAAACCAAGGTTTGTCAAGATGCAAAATATTTCAACATTTTTGTTATTTTTTATAACACCAGACTATTTCCAAATATGTATTTTGGTCACTACTAACATACACTAATCTAATCCTCCTTTATCTTCCTTAGAGGTATTATTTATTCAATTCCATCTTTCAGATGAGCATTCTAAGTTCCGCTTTATTACTTAGATATCCGTATGGTGCCTCACCCACCGGTAAACCCGACTTTCTTACCTAGTTCACCCCTCACTCATAAAACACATCGTAAAAATATTCGAACTAACTCTCATTGCGGCACTACTCCACCATAAATTACCCTCCACATATTCTACTTCATCATAACGTGTGCCAACACCTACTTAGGTACATTATACCGTTGACTTTACAATTAACAAGCTCCCATTGTTCCTACATACGTAAAACTCCAGTATAACAATAAAACAGCGTCCCAATGTTATGATTAGAGGAGGGGATTGTAAATTTTGAGGCCGTGGATTATGCTAATAATATGAAAATCCGTCCCTTGTTCGTCGACGACAAGTGTGGCGAAACACGCGCGAGTGGTTGTCGCAACCCTAGAGGCGTGACGTCATCTTGTCGCGGCATAATTCTGTATTGACGTGTATATTTATGAAGACCGCGCGGTCTTGTGCCGAATTTTGTGGCCTGAAGTGTAGGCGTTGATTAAAAAAATATAATTTGGGTATTTATTTTAGAACTCGAATATAAATACGTTATAGCAGTCACATCGATATACTAAATAGGAAGATAGGTCACTCTCTAACATCACGTAAATATTAAATGAACCCGATGTCGTGCGTCATGTGCTCGACAACCGAAATAGAGTACGCGGGCTATAGCGGGAACGAGATAGCAATAATTGTCACTGTTACGTACCCATAACAACTCGGAAACAAACTACGATTCGGGTATTCCCCGGAAACCGAGAGTAATGTAGGTCGATTGTGTTCTTTTCCCTAATTTATGCGGTCCACGTTGAGGAGCGCGTACCATATCTTCCTATTTAATACATCAATGAGCAGCCATGATGGATTGGAATATATAAATAAAACGGCTCATGGAATATCGTCATAAAATATGCTTCAAATTCATCACTGTTATTGATAACATGCATTCATAATCGTGATTGAACCAAAAATGGCTTTACCCAAATTCAATCATGCATGATCCTTAATTAAATTTATATTTAGCCCAAAAACAGCTACACATTATATTTTTGAAATCAATATGTTGCCTCTATAATTAATTCATGAGTAAACACGTTTAAATAAATACTAAACATTTATTAATAACAGGAGAGAGTGAGTGATTTTATTTAGAAATGTAACGAAGCGTTTTTACCGCTTCGCTTACCTCTCTGATCGTGAATACGCACAAATGAACGGAAAATTGAATTTATTTCACGTATTTATAAACGATTTTATTTTGTTTGTATCATGAATAAATAATAAGGAAATGATTGACTGTAGCTATGTAGGGACTTTTGTATTGAAATTACTGACAAAAATAGTTAGTTATAATACTAGTGCGGTAAGTTGGTTTTTACAAAGGAGTACACAAATGTAAGGCCGAGACTAAGTCGAGGGCGCGCGCGTTTGTAAATACCAATTTCCGCACGTGTGTCATACAACGGTTTTCAAAACATTTGCGAGCAAACAGTAAAATATGTAATGAAACAAAGTCGCAACAATCTTTGTCGTTTCTAATATGAAAATGGCGCGAAATTACAAATAGCGACAATTGCGCGTGGTGAAAATTAGAACTACATCTTCCGTCTCATTTTCTCTTAAGTATTAAATTGAGACAAAGATATCGAGCAAAAGCGCTTCCAAGGAGGTTCGATCATTCAGCTTATTTATTCTCGTAATGTGAAACTCCTAGGTGGAATTCTTATATATTTTTTACGGAAATTAAAAAAAGAACTGTAAAGGATACGTGCGGCGCTATACAACGGAGTATGTGGTAAAACGGGTACTTAGGTGAGAGTACCTATTTTACCGCACATTCCGTTGTTTGGTGCATAATTTTTAACTTTCGAACGATGTATGTATACAGGCTTCGTTAATGCATTACACAGCTTAGCTGGTTGTTTAAAACCACGACACCGATTTCTGCGGCCAAGCAGCGTAGCTGGGTTCCAATTTTATGGGTGTCAGTGTAATTACAGGCACGAGACGTTTCAGGTTTCTCTCTGGAATAGAAAATGGTATTGCAGGTGGGCTATTGACTTGTTTGCTATGCAACATAAACTCAAGCTTTCTTCCCATGGGGGTCGGCAGAAACTATAGAACGCCACCTGCTACGCTCCTTACATACTCCTTTTGCTTCGCCTACGTTCATATATCTGGTAATATACGCACGCCGGTTGCGAGAACTACACACCTGACCTTTCTGAAGAACATCATCAATTAGGTCACTATATGTCCTCCTACTCACCTCTGCTTTAGAAATACCTTTTGTTAGTCGCCTTTCACTCATCCTCTCAACATGGCCAAACCATCTAAGCATACTCTTTTAAATGTCTGTCACTGTATCTTTTTTTAAACTGCACCATTGCCTTATCACGTTTTTTTTTTTGCTATACAATAACATAAGTAATACATAATTGACCGAGCGAGCGCGTCTTTGCTTGAAGTCTGTCAAAATTTGATTTCCTCTGTCAGTTTGTTGGAACCGATCTGGAAAAAACTTGGTAGGTATACAGGTTTTACGACTTTATATATTATATTTTTTTGCCGTCGGAGATTTTTGATTGGAGGGGCACTTCCTCCAAAAAGGGGACTACTGGATATCTCCGCCATATGCGATCCGATTTCGATGGTTCTTTTTTATTTGAAAGGTAGTAACTTTAAGTTGGTCTCATATAAATTTGGTGAAGATCTGATGAGGATCTTCAGCGTGATGAGCAGAAACCAGTGGAATCGGCCCTTTAACTACTATTGATGTATCACCTGTGACCACCTTCGTATCACATAACTAGGCTGCAGTGTACCTCTGCCAATTAAAACCTATTAGTTAATTTTTCTAGCTGGCCTACATATTTTTACTCATTTATTTATTTAATTTACACGGCTTAAAAAAAACCAATTACATGTCAGGCGCATCCGTCATACCCTTCCACACTTTGAGCATAACGCCTACCTGGCCACATGCCCTTCTGGTCTCCAGCATATGATATCCCAGACATCCTAAAAGGAACTTGGTAGGATAGAGGTAGGGATAGTACCCGAGAGTTCTTCTGTAA
Source organism: Tiliacea aurago (assembly GCA_948098905.1). Classification (NCBI taxonomy): domain Eukaryota; kingdom Metazoa; phylum Arthropoda; class Insecta; order Lepidoptera; family Noctuidae; genus Tiliacea; species Tiliacea aurago. Next base: position 3,259,317 of record OX402591.1, read on the forward strand.
AGACAACGGTGGAATGCTTTTTGCACTTTTTCTAGAAGAAGTGCATACTCATAATTTTTCGTTACCATGTTTAATAAAACAAAAAACATTATTAATTTCTATCTTGTTTTAACAAAGAAAGATCCTCCAAAACGGTAAGAGTTAATCGAACAAAATAATTGACCGTACTTCAGTAAGATTCTAGTTGGCAGAGTGCCATTACTCTTCACCGCGGTGACCGTGAACCCTAGAGTACTTAGGTACTATACAATAGTGTTATCTGACTGTTTGCCTTTTCTTTAAGAGTGCATCATCGAAGGTTTTGATGTTTAACATCTATCCTGTCGCTTTCTATGGAAGTGATTTCCTGAAAAGGGACGGAAGTATGTAACAGGAAGAGACAACTTGAGCATGGAATAAGTAAGTACTTTACAATAGCATGGAACTAGTAAGTACTATACAAGGTTGGCGAGTTTGTCCGAAAGGGATATCGTGGTCCCGGCACACAGGCAAATGAAGGAACACTGGTGGGTTTTAGTCAGTAAAAGTCTGACATGACCTCCACGACCACGTAAATCGCGCTCGTTTTTTTTAATTTAGAATAGAATACTCTTTATTATGTACACCATAAAAGTTACAGATATAAATGTTTAAATTGTACATAGGGTGACACAATGGGCGGTCTTATCGCTAAAAGCGATCTTTTACAGACAACCTTTGGATGGATTAAAGGGAGCAGGAGAGACAATACTGCAGGTAGTCAGTGGTGTACCATTAACATATACAATAAATACACACATACACAAAGCATACACTTATCTAATAAATATATACAATAATACACATGAAACAAGAGCAGGGAACTGTATGTAATGATGATGTTTAAGGAGAGAGGAAGTGTGTTTTTACCTGAATCTTAAAAGTGGACAAACATTGAGCACGCGTTACCGAAACGGGCAAGGCATTCCATAACCGCACTGCTTGAACTGTAAAAGACTTGTCATAAAAGCTAGTGGAATGCATCGGCATCTCTAGTCTCAAGTTTAATTTCAAGCAGTAATAGCTGGCTATTTAGCTGGCACATGAACGAACGGATCCAGAGACGGGGAAGTATGAACGTAAACGAAGATAAAGGAGTATGTAAGGATCGTAGCAGGTGGCGGTCTGTAATTTTTGCCTACCCCCATGAGAAAAGACGTGAGCTTATGTATGCATGTGTGTTGTATGTGTGCAAATGCACGACTGTTCATGTTAAGTACGGTGACTCATGGTGAAAGTGCATCGTTTTGCATATATTGTATTGTGTATAACAATACAATATATGCAAAACAAACAAAAAAATGTGTTCATATGACTATTCTTTTTTTTATTATTGTTTCGTTTAAATTGATATTCATTTTTATGGTTTTTTAAATCAAAATCAAAAGTCATTTATTCAAACTAGGCTAAATAAGCACTTTTTGTAAATTTATTAGCTGGTGAGAACAACTCATGTCTCGTAAAAATATGACCCGGTTAGCCAGGTAGCTGAGCTGACCCTTTTTAAAATAGTATCGTTAGTCCTAGAGGCTATTTATATGAACCGCATTGTAGGTTGAAAATTAATCTGATAATCAAATATAGTGGAAAATCTTATTCAAAACCATCCCTTAGTCTAGGCAAATTGAAACACAAACAGAATCCGCACTTTGATTTATCAAACATACATCCTATCATGTCTTCCCATTGATATAATCCCCACTATATGACGTCACTCATAAAGCGAAGTACAGACAAGTGTAATCCGTAAATAATGATGTGCTTGCGAACAACGCAAATTATTTTAAAAGAGACTCCGCATTGATGTAAGCAGTGTGCAATCAGCTTTGTTTGAGAAATATATTGTTGTTTTTAGGGTACCGTACGTAACAAGGAACCCTTATAGTTTCGCCATGTCCGTCTGTCTGTTTATCTGTCTGTCTGTCCGTCTGTCCCCAGCTTAGCTCAAAAACTCTTAGTACTAAAAAGCTGTAATTTGGCATGGGTGTACATAATAACCACGCCGACAAAGTCGTAAAACAAAACTTGAAAAATACAATTTTTTAAGTGATTTTTTTTTCTCGTCTATCCCATCATGTATAGTTGGATAGGCCGTTCAAAAATATTGAGGGTCTGCCAAGAACATTTTTCGATTCGTTTGCGTAATATTATTTTTTTTCTTATAGTCAAGTGTCCCCTTCTCTGACAGCTAAATGGTTATTTCGGGATACGAGTATGTGAAAAAATGATGGCAGCAGTAAGTATATATAACGAAATTAAAAGGAAAACTATCACAGCTAAGTAGGCTTTATAAGTTAACGTGTAATAGTCGACCAACTTACATTTGCAGTTGGAGAATTGACCGTGACGTATATCGATGTATGGGAGAACATGTTTTTCAACTACAATGTTAAGTTGGTTTTTGGGATAAATTCATCCCAACTACGGAACCTTTCATTGTGCGTGGTCCGACACGCACTTGACTGGTTTTTTTTTCTGTTGTAATTATATTGGAGTAGGTTTTAAGAGTATGTTTGTCCTTTAAGAGTACCCACGTATCATTAAGAACATACATGTGTTTTGAATAAAGGCTTCTACATACTGGCGCGACACGCAACGCGACACAAAGGCCCCGCGCGTCGCGCGACGAGCGGTGCCTTTGTGTCACGTTGCGAATCGCGCTGGTCTGTAGAAGCCTTGATGATCATGTAAAGTTTGTGGTAATAAGTCAGATCTAATAAACTTACATACCAATTTTTAAAGAGGAAGAGGGAGATGATACTGTGATCTTAGTGGTAGTTCCAGCCACAATATCCACCTATGGCAAATCCTGTGTAACCAAGAGTTTTACTTCAAATATAAACATGTAATATTACACATCCCTCATAAATAAAACACAAAACAAGGTAGGCACACACTTAAAGAAAATTACACTTCTTAACTTACCATAGCTGACTCAGTAAGCAAAACTGGGGACTTTAAGTTACCCAAGTAATATGAGCAGAATCGCTGTATAAGTATTATTTATTGCGCAAACTGTGCCAGGGTAATTATTTAAGAAGTTACCCCTACCCCATTAAGGGGGAGATATTAGAATGTGGTGTTTGCGAACCAATGAACTGCGAATATTTGCTTCGCTCCGGTATCGAATTGTTTGGTGTTAACGGGCTATTTCCTATTACGATTGGATGTGGATTTAGTTTATTCTAATCTATTTGTCTTTATTTTGTCCATCTTTCCATTCATTATTAACCCCTTTACTAATTGCCAAGTTCTACTTTGCAAGTATTCTTCAATGTTATGAAAATACGGTGTCTAATAAGAAAACACATATTCATATTTTTCTCTTCTTGTTCGCACACACTATAGCTAGTGTGAATCTTTGGGTTCATTCGAGCAATCGAGACTGGTCAAACCACGCTGGGGTCGGTGCATTTCATTCATTCATTCATTCTTGTTCTCACACACTATTGTCTGCATTTATTTTTCATTTCTCCTTTCGAAGGTCTGCTGGAAGAAATTTGTTAAGAAATAAGCAGTACCTTTGTACTTAAATTATAATCCTCTCTGTATTTTGCTGTGTGTATATAAATAATACAATAAATATATGTCGGATCGTCAGGATTTACTCAGTTAGATTCAGACATCATTTGGGCAGAAGTTGTGTTTCGTGCAATGAAAACACACTGGGTGCTGTACACAGCGTTTATTGAAATCACAAATTGACACAATTACTACAAATTATAATCACTTTACACTTTAATAACTTTAGGTATTACAATCAACTAAGTATTATGGCCTTTGCCCTGCATTGAGACAAGAACAGATTGGTATGATGATGCAACAAAACGTAGGACAGTTCCGAAGCGTCTTCACAGTTCGATCACCAGGATAAGAATGCCCGACTTGGCGCGTTCTCTTTAACCTCGTAACCGACCGGAAACGCTCCGACTGTCATAGCGCGCCAATTCTAGTCTTTATAGTTGCCGCTAAGTGGCGCGTCTCGTCTTGTTGTAAACATTTTGCCGGATGCGACATATTTTTGGAGCGAAGATTTTTAACGCGGATTGCGGTAGGATTTGACTGGTAGAAATCATTAAGAAGCGAAAAAGCGTTATGCCCGAAAAAGCGTTATGCCCGAAAAAGCGTTATGCCCGAAAAAGCGGTATGCCCGAAAAAGCAGTATGCCCGAAAAGCATTATGCCCGAAAAGTCAGATTCAAAGTCTTGATTTTTGTTTTAAATCATACGTGAGAAGAAACTTCGTTCCCGACGAGGGTTCCCCGACTGCACACGTTTTTTTTCATTCTGTTTTTAACACTCTGTTATCTCAACATACCCACCACAGCTCAGGAGGTAGTTATTAGCGACTTCTGCTTTCATCAGCCACTGGAACAGAAATGAAAACACTTCTGCATTAGACGTTTGACTGTGTACCCATCATTGTCAGCATTCCAGCCGAAAAACGTCAACATTTATACCTAACAACAAAAAATAAACAAATAAAAACCAAAGGAATAAAAAAAAAAAAATTGTGGAAAAGCGATAAAATACGAGAAGCCTTTTTAAGTCAATTTGGTATAGTGACATCCCAATACAAAAGCCATTCACTAAATAAATATAACGTGACGCGTTATAGTGCATTCAAACGCGTTATTCAGAAAAGTCAATATTGCGATGCGTTCCATTAACAAATGCATGTATGCGCGCGTTATCAGTTGGGACCAGCCGACGGGGCGCGGAGCGTAAATGACACAGTGTGATGAATACAGTAGTACTAAATTGAAAAATGAGAGAAAGGCAATGAAATATGAGCAGCGGTGAACAACAAATTTGAATAGCATAATATCACGCATGTAATCCCCGAAGGGTTAGAGAGAGGTGTAAGTCCCTATAGTACACCCATATTTGGCCAGTTATGTTTAAGTCCCACGTAATAGGGGCCGAGCCTATTGCCATCAACCGGGCACAAATCCAGACTCAGGGCTGCTCGCGTCCAGCACTGGTTCAGGCCATGGCTACTGGGCTACTGAGAAATTCCTAATGGAAAATCCCCATAACACTTTAAGGGTCAGATAATCGCCGTTGACCTTGGCCATAAAAATGCACGCCGCATTCACGCCGCGGCACCATTAACTTTCATAGGAAATATTTATTTTTAGTAACGAAAATATGAATATTTAAAAAAAAACACAGATAGAATTATGGATATTAAAACAGTATATTCATACAAAATTAAACATAAAAATAACAAAGAAATATCGTTTTTGATGCCTTGGGTAGACATTACTTCCTGAATTTATTTCATAAAGTATTTTACTACAATACTTAAATATTCACATATAGAGTTGATGTGTGCGTTCTACATAGTTTAACATATTTTTTTTTGCATAACTTACTTGCATTATATGAAGGCGTAATAACAGATTTAAAAGTCACTAAAATCATATATCTGCGCCTTAAAAGTGATAAATAAGTAGGTTATTTGTGTTAAAAAGCTGCTACAGAGGGTCCGGGTAACAAAACGCACAGTGTGTTCAATACAGTAGAACTAAGTTATGAATAATTCTGCATCCTTTCTACCAATGTCTTTTTGATTACACAGTTAGTACTGCTAAATGACATGGCTTCAATTCAACTTACCTAGAACAAACATATTTAGCACTGCGATGAAAGGATTTGGGCTATGATGAGAAGGTCCGCAGTCTAACGGCTAGACTATAGAGCCAGTGCTAGACTCTAGTCTACTGGCAACCGTTTTCCTTCGTTTGCGTTCAAGTGACACGTGCGTGACGAGTAATTACGGGAATATTATATATAATACTATATTATTAAAAGTCTCAAAAAATGTCTTCGTGTTACGGATCTTAGTTAGTTATACCATATTTTCTCCCTGTAAAAAAAACCTAAAAAAAATATTACTCGTAGGTAATTGACCCACTGTTTATTCTATACTACATCGCGATAGTGGGTAGCCCGGCGCCAAGTGCAATATCCGCTTTGACCGCGCGTTCCGTTAATTGATTCCGACTCCATTCACTACAAAACATATTGCGAGTAACATTTCAAATATTTTTTTGAAGTACTGCTTTGACCAATTACTAGGTTTTTATTAATGGCTTGTAAGGGAATTGGTTAAGTTTATGAATTGAGATTTGGGAATAGTAATTGAGGTAATACTTTAATAAGGACAAGCCGCCTTATTACAAAACAAGATTTATATTTTGACATGGCTTAAACCATGGAGCCAGTTTTTGTAATAAGAACGTAACAGTGATTGAAATACCGTTCTTTATACAAAACTGAAAACTTAGTTCGGTACTAAGTTGTCAGTTTTGTGTTTAGGAACTTTGCCATAGTCGGAATAAAGTTCGAAATTCAATAATGGCTCTATATTTTAAACCTGGATCTGAAGATAAACCTTGTTTTGTAATATGGGGGATAGTGTCCGGAAAATAATAACGGCTGGTAAGTCAAAGAAATGTAGTAGAATCTGAAATGATATTAGCCATCCTCTTGGAAACGTTTTTTTCGCAAATATAATAGAAATTTTATTTGATTAGCCATACTTTTACATGACCGTATTCTTCTTACCCATGCCTTTATCGTATTCTTTGTGTTCTACAATATATTTTTGGATAGCTTGGACAGTTATTTGGTCCTGTTCAGTTCCCTGTCCAGACCCAAAAGTATAATTCGTGATTGACATGGGTTTCAATATTTTTATTTATCTGCAGTTTTTATACTGATCTGAAAATAAGAAAATGATTGTGTCGACTTGGTTTGGCGTAAAATTCGGTATATTTTTTCGTGGAAATATGGCTAATGCTACTTTTTTTGCTTTGATATAGTTATCGTATAACAGTATTTATTTTCTGAAATCTGGAATTTTCTGTAATTAAAACTACCAAGGTGAATTAAACTTGGTAGTTTTAATTACAGAAAATTCGATAAATCATTTAGTAAGTCGTCCAGTTCATGTTCAAAAGTGATTGGTCCTATGTAGCGAAGAAGTCAACTATCTGTTCCAATATCGATTAACACAGATTGGTAGATCCAGAAGGACATCTATATAATTCATCACTGAATCATGTATATACTATCATTAAACACATCCAATCGCCCGGAGGACACGGTGGAGCATACGGTGGGAGGTCTGCCCGGCTTGGGCGGTGCACCGCCGTGTCCTCACGGAGGCGATCGGCGGCGGCGATCTCTCGCGTCCGGCCCTGGTTCAGGCCATGGTTCGGAGCGAGAGTGCATGGGAGGCCGTCACCTTCTTCTGCGAATTAGTAATGCTTGCGAAGGAGGAGGCGGAACGCGTGAGGGCGAGGCAAGGTTCGCGCCCTCGCGCCCCTAGTCGCCGCAGGAGACGCCCCGGGCGTCGGGAGTCGCAAGCCGATTTCCGGCCACCGTAGGCGCGGGCCTGCGGACGGTGAGCGATGGGTAGCTCACCATCCGATAACGACCAGGCCCGGGTCGACGGCGCGTCGTATTCCACGCGCGCCTCAAGGAGTTGTCAGCACCAACTGACGGGGTCCGCTAGGGCCAATGCCTGTCAGGATTGCTAATTGTCCGAAAGGGATATCGTGGCCCTGGCACACAGGCAAATGAAGGAATACGGGTGGGTTTTAGTCAGTAAAAGTCTGACACGCCCTCCCGCTCCGCCCAGAGCGGAAAAAGTTATTTGATAATTTCCCACCCAAAAAAAAAAAAATCCAATTGTTATCACCCAACATCTGTTGATGGCAATCGTTACAAAACTCAGTTAATTTTAATAAAAGGGATACCGGGCATGCGTCCACTGTATTAATTGCTTGGAAAAACCAATCGGCGCAAGTGTTTAGCACTGTAGGCCAGGAGTCGAGTGAGCGCTGGTTACAACAATATGTGCCGATGTGTACTGCAAACTCTTTTCCAATAGTGCATTGATTGAGCGACGTGTATTGTGTGTACCTGGTGAACTATTTTTGCTTGTGTTGTGTAGGTTTTTTTCTGTGCTGGCTTGTATAGGCAGAATTTTTAGCTTTATGTTGGATAGATGTATGAAACAGGGAAACGCAAGTAATGTGGCACAAATGTTGACTCTTATGTTTTTGAATATTTTTTTAATTAAGTTATACAGGTTCAAATTAAATAAGCTAGCGCTCCGCAGACGTGATTGGTATTGATATGGACACGAAAAAATAAAAATGAAAAAGATTTTATGTTTTTTTTTTGGGTAACCGACCGTTGGTAGTGGTGTTACTGGAAGTATGATTTGAGAAAATCTGTTTTTATTAATTTATCGTGTTTAGTTATCGATACCCATCACGTCTATTAAATTTACTTAAAATAAAACTGATATTTCAAGTGACTACTCTACCTGCGGCCGATGACCCAAAAAAACTCTTCAAATTTATTTATTTTTTGTTTATCTTATTTAGATAACGATACCCATCACGACTGCGGAGTTTTGCTAGCTAATTTAATTTGACCTTGTATAACGCGGCTTGCGGTAGGAGTTGACTGGTAGGAATCGTCACGTAAGGAAAAAGCGTTATCCCCTCCATGAGACTTTCTCTCGAGTGTGTAAAATTAGTACGCGTGTTTAATAGAGAGCCATCTAGTATAAGTTTTTAGAAGCTCTCGTAAAGTTACTACACACAATTGTATAGATACTAGATGGCTCTGTATTAAACACGCGTACTAATTTAGAGTCTGTGGGTGGGTAAAACAACCTTTGTGAGCTAATAGAAACTTCGAAAAAAAGAAAGTCTGTTGTCAGTGTCAAAAGTTTTTGTTTTAAATCATACGTGAGAAGGAAGTTCGTTCCTGACGGGGGTCCTGACAACAGAAGAAAGAAAATACATTTATTTAGCACACACAAACCATTTTGAAATACGTGAAATTCAGACCACCTACACAAAAACTAAATACTAGTTTACAACTCAACTCAACTGAACCATTAACACCGCCCCATAAAAAATCGACAAACGAAACGCCGACACACCAAAGGGACATTTTTCATAGACGATGATGTTTTTATATTTATTGCTGCGGCTCCCGATCTAGCCAGCGACCGTTAAAATTAATATGCCTTTGAACGTTATTGCTCGAAGCTTCACAGGCTTTTTTACGTAGCCGTACGCAGCGGAACTAGGCGTCTTGTTCCAGGTATTTTATGGAACAAAATAGCTCAAAGGGAACGGTATATGAAAAGGGAAGATGGTAATTTAATGGAACTTGGGAAAGCTAGTTACGGTTGTTATGCAATTTTTTTTTTAATGCCGTGAGTATCTCCAGTTATTTCATTACAATTTCATTACATTTTATTGTGTTTTTTTGTACATAAAGAAGCAAAATATATTGTTTACAGGTTGTTAAAGAAACTGCCTGTCATAGCATAGGGGTAGGTTCGGTATCGATAAAGGAACCTAGGTAAAAAAAAAAAAAAATTAAACACAAAATAAATATTGCAAGATCAACCTTATTTAGTACTTACTAACTTAAAATAGCAATCGTTTAGAATTTTTTTTTTTATTTGACGGCCCTTACCCCGTTAAAGTACGAAGAGACTTATTTTTTTAATGTTTAATAGCACTCCCCTATTTCTTCCCGTCGGTGTCGTAAAAGGCGACTAAGGGACTTAGTAGAGAATAGGCAGCAGCGTTCTCTATGCATTTTAACACCATACTGCGATCGCCAACCCGCCTGCCAAGCGTGGTGATTATGGCAAACCCTCCTTTGGGGGAGGCCTATGTCCAGCAGTGGACGTCTTTCGGCTGAAATGATGATGATGATGAAATTTGTTGTTTATGGTATGTTTTTTTTTTTTTTCCCTGTGTCCCTTTATCGATACTGAACCTACCCCTAAGCTATGGCACGCAATTTCTTTAACACCCTGTATAATAACCAATGTAGTTTTCTATGGTAAATATTTGTCATATAGAAAATATGGTGTAACAATATTCGAGACACATTTTTTGAAACCATGAGCATTTTTATATATTATTTAAGTTTTACTCACAGAAAAAAAAATATTTCAGAAACTTTAGAGACTTCACTACCTAGGATCTTTATCGCTTTATTACAAAACAAGGTATACTTTTAAGGCGAGGTTAAAACAATCGAGTAATTTTCAAATTTAGAACTTAGTTAAAGTTCTAATTACAAAAACTCACATCAAACCCGACTCTAAGTTGTCTACTTTGTATTAAAACTGTGCTTTACCGTGCCCAGAATAAAGTTAACAATACAATAACTGGCTCAATGGTTTAAGCTTGAAGTAAAATTAGAAATCGTTCACTAATATGACGATTAGTACATCATGCCTTGGTTCCCGAAGGGTTAGGCAGAGGTGAACCACATAGGGCCAGTCATGTTGAAGTCGCAAGTAAGCGTAGTAGTAAACCCAGACTCTGGGCTTCTACTGATAAATTCCTTATGAAAAAACCCAATAACCCTTTGCCCGACCTGTGAATCGAACCCTGGACCTCATGCTCAGTAGTGGCGCTTGCGACCACTAGACCTACGAGGCAGTCTGACGGTTGGTGCTTAGAATATTACAAACCTTCTAGATTAAGAAGCAAACGTTAAAAGTAGGCTTGTCTTAAACAAAAAAATTGCCAAATCTATATAAGGTGTATCTATTCATACACGAAATCTCTTAAGGGGTAATTATCATTATGAACAACTTTTACTATGGGGCCAAACTTGAAATCGAGAAAAAAAGATCAGCTGTTCCCTACATTTTAACGAGTTATGAGAACATAAATGTAGGGAAACGCTGCTTTTTTTTTCGCGATTTCATGTTTGGTCCCATAGTAAAAGTTGTTCATAATGATGAATACAATGATCCTTAAAAGATTTCGTATATAAATAGATACACCTTATATAGTTTGTGGTAGCGAAAAAAATATATGTTATTCTTGAACATATTTCTCAGAACTTGGTTGTTGCCAAATCACATTTAGAAAAAAAATCTCGATACAAATTAAAGGTAAACTAACCCTTTACTTTGAGTATCAATCCAAAATATCTGTATTAAATATCAACGTACGGTTGGTATGTCTTATTTATATGCAGAACTTGGTTGTTTTTTATTTTCGATTACTCAACTTATTTTTGAGTAAATAGATAATTGCTTCATAATTTGCAATAAATTACAAGCGTTGTGTCATTGCGCTTCTCTTTCTTTTATAAGCAGTCTGACAGTGACCGCGGTTTAGCTGTTATCAGCGTCTTAATTAGCCTTCAGTAAGCTGGCTATTGACGAAAACGTAACCACATTTGTTTTTGTTAACCTTGGTTAAATTAACCTCCACAATTACCTCTTCCAAAAATAGCGAAGCCGGAAGTAGTTTCTGAAAACGTTTCCTGCCACTGCGCCTGTGAGCATTGCTTTATTTTTAGTAGGGTTTAGATATTGGATGTTAATATTTTTTGATCCATGGGCGTTTAAGAAAGAGTTTAAGTTGTTCTCTAAGAGCAGTTTTCGAAACGTTTTCGTGACAAGGTGGCCTGTTTTGTTAATATCTTTCTGGTTTTTTCGTAGAAATGTGTGAAGAAAAATAATAATAATAAAAATAATAAAAATAGCTGGCAACACCAACGTCAACAAACGTCTCCAAACTGGATCTTATAATTTTCATATTTTTTAGCAGTTTTAATAATTTTCGACTCAATATTATAGTTTATATGTGCTTTAAAAAAAAAAACCCGAAAGAAGTCTGAAACCAATTTATCCCAAAAAAACACCATATTTTATTTAAGACATGAATAAAAAACTGCCGATTAAGAGATGACATCTGTCATACCATGCCACTGAAAAACAGAAAATAATAATGAAAATTTTATCGAGATGTTGACGAGATCAGCCGTAAGAAGTGCACGCCCACCACCTCCGGACTCTTCGCTCAGCTCCGCCTCGCCGCCGCCGGTACCCAGCCCCACTGTGACGTCACCGGCCGCGGTAGTTGCGTCGAGCTCGAGCGACGAGTATTTCTCCCCGCCCACGACGCCACCACCTGCTCGTCGACGGGGAGGACGCCGGCCGCCGGATGGTTTAGGACCTCGAGGCCCACCGGCCTCTGATAGGGTCTCAGCTCCCGGCGGAAGTGTGCAGCGCATGAGATGGACACGAACCATCAATGAGAACGTCATGCGCTCATACTATGGGGCTACAGAGGGGGGAAACAATCTGACCGCGTACCGTGTTCGGATGCTCTCTCTTTTTCAGGTGCTTGAACCAGCTGTCAACGTTTCGGCACAACGACTATCGGATCAGGTGCGGGTTACCCAACGTAATCATATGTTGGATGACACTGTACTTGATCGCCTGCGAACTGAAATGCGGAATAGCCATGTCATCGCCCCCCTGTCGCAGACTGTTGTGGTACCACCGCAGTCCCACACAGTCCAAACTGACGAGGGGAATGATGACAGGGCTACAAACGTAAGTACCCAGTGCAATGAGAAATTGAGGAGTGCTTTGGAGGGTGCGATTCGGGAATATCGGTTTATGTCACCCGAACTTAGACCACGCTTACCTCGTTTGCCCATGCATAACAAAAATAGGGCGCTGGTGGCAGCTCTGGATTCGCAGTTGTCAAACTATTTTGATGACTGCGAAGACCTCACTGATACTCATTCGATTCTGTACTGCGCGGCTGTAGCGGCATATCGTGTAGCTCACGCAAAATGACTTTATAGCTACACGACCGAAACCAGCCGTACCAGCCTGGCAGTGCAGAATTGAGCGTCGTATTAGTGGGGCCAGAGCGCTCATCGGTAAACTAATCTGCTTCAGGGAGGGCAATACTCGCCCAAGAGTTATGCGCTTTGTGAGGCGGGCGTTCTCAGGGACTGATACCAGCCCTGAGGACTATTTATCTCGTGTCACAGAGCGCATAGACTTCCTGAAGCAGAAAGTGTATGCTTGGGCAAACCGTATTCGTAGGTATAAGCGGCGTGTGGACCGATACACTCAGAATCGCACCTTCCAGAGCAATGAAAGGTGGGTTTATAGGGCTTGGGAGCGACCGAATCAAGGTGTGACTGACACGCACCTGCCATGATGCCATGTCTTCTTTCTGGCACAGTATCTGGTCGGTGCCTGTCGGTCACACTGAAGGTGATTGGACTCGAAAAGTTGAGCGAGCCTGCGATCCAATACCAGAAATGGGTGCTATTACCATCTGCCCCCAAGATGTAGCTCGTGCGGTCCGTCCGTTGCCTAACTGGAAGTCTCCAGGACCGGACGGACTGCACAACTTCTGGATCAAATGGTTTGTTGGGTCGCACGCTCGCTTGGCGGCTCAGTACCAGACTTCTTTGGAGTCTGGTTCGCTACCCCAGTTCCTAACGACAGGAATAACCCACCTGCTCCATAAATCAGGTAGCACCGCGGAACCCAAAAATTATAGACCGATCACGTGTTTACCGACGGTCTATAAAGTTCTTACATCCATTTTGACAGCTTAAATTAACAAACATATAGACACTAACTCCATCATGTCTGCCTCTCAAAATGGATGTAGGAACGGGTCTCGCGGTACTAAGGAGTTACTCCTCATTGATATGACCATTAGCCAACAGGTTCGACGTTCCCGAAAGGATCTGTCGACATGTTGGATAGATTATAAGAAGGCCTATGACTCGGTGCCACATACATGGCTCATGAGGGTGCTGGAGCTGTATAAAGTAGATCCAACTCAGCGCACCTTCCTGATGTCATGTATGAGGCAATGGAGGACAGTCCTTCGCTATCCAGGATGTCGAAATATCCAGAGGAATAGCGAACCGATAAGGATCGAGCGAGGCATATTTCAGGGCGATAGTTTGAGTCCGCTTTGGTTCTGCTTAGCCTTGAATCCTCTAAGCACACTGCTGGAGGATTCAGGTCTAGGCTATCGGTTGAGGAGAGGTGGTCAGGTTATATCTCACCTCCTCTACATGGATGACCTAAAACTCTTTGCCCCCAACAATTTGCATCTGATGGAGCTACTGAAAGTAACTGAAACTTTCAGTAGTGCCATCAGGATGGAATTTGGTGTGGACAAATGTGCAGTCATGCATGTAAAGCGAGGGAAGATTGTGGAATCCGTGGGAACCCAACTTTCGGATTCCATAAACCTTAGAGCCCTCTCCGCATCCGAAACCTATAAATATTTGGGTATGTCGGAAGCGTTGGGCATCAATGTTACTGACATGAAGCAATCGTTGAAGGAGCGCTTCTTTGCCCGCCTGAAGAAAGTATTTAATAGTCTTCTATCAGGCGGGAACAAAGTGCGCGCCTTCAACGGTTGGGTCATGCCGGTTTTGATGTACTCTTTCGGCATACTCAAATGGACTCAGACCGAACTTGACGCCCTGGATAGGAGGGTTCGTACGCTGCTGACTGCATATCGAATGCATCACCCACGGTCCTCGGTAATGAGACTGTATATCCCGCGAAAGTGTGGAGGTCGTGGCTTTTTAAACGCTAAGACACTCCACAATCGCGAGATATGCAGTCTCAGGGAATATTTCCTAGAAGCCGACGTGGGGATGCATCGAGATGTGGTCGTGGTGGACAAGGGCCTCACCCCGCTCTCCTTGGCTACAGAGAACTGGCGCAAACCTGTAGTGCTTGACACTAATGATCGCAGGGAGGTATGGCAAAGTAAGGAGCTTCACGGACGCTTTTTCCGGGCCCTACATGAACCCGAAGTAGACTTTTTAGCGTCCGTAGCCTGGCTGCGTTTCGGTGATCTCTTTGGGGAAACCGAAGGCTTTGTCTGTGCAATTATGGACGAAGTTATCATGACTAAGAATTATCGGAGATTTATTGTGAAGGACGGCACGGTTGACGTGTGTCGGGCATGCCACCGTCCGGGAGAATCAATCCGACACATTATCTCCGGGTGTTCTCGTCTAGCTAACGACGAGTACTTGCATAGACACAACCTTGTAGCCAGGATTATCCATCAGCAACTTGCTCTGAAATACAACCTTGTGGAATCGGAGGTGCCGTACTTCAGGTATGTGCCCGACCCAGTTCTCGAGAGTGGAAATATCAAATTGTACTGGGACCGATCCATCATCACTGACAGGACTATTGTTGCCAATAAGCCTGATATAGTGGTGGTGGATCGAATAGAGCGGCGCACAATGATTATTGACATAACGGTCCCTCATGACGGGAACCTCGTGAAAGCCGAGAAAGATAAAGAAATCAAGTATGTTGACTTGGCTCGCGAGGTTGTCGACATGTGGGATGTGGACTCAGCAATCATTGTGCCGATAGTTGTATCAGCCAATGGCTTAATTGCCAAGAGCCTCGACCAACACCTAAAGAGGCTCTCGTTGGGCAGCTGGATTAAGGGCCTGATTCAGAGAGCGGTACTTCTGGACACGGCTCGCATTGTTAGGAGGTTCCTCTCTCTGGAGCCCTGACCGCCGGTAGCTTAGACCTTGTTCCCGATACCGGTGGGTTACTATTTTTTATACTTTTAAATGTTTTTTATATTTTGTTTATATTCTAATATTTAAAAATATAATTTATATGTATATTTAATGAAATAAAGGAATAAAAATAAAATAAGTTTATTTATTTTCTCTCACAATGGTTTTGTATCACTTAACGGTTTTGAATTATACATTTCACATTGTGTAAGCTACTGCCTGAAGTAGATTTTAGAAAAATCCTGCATTGATATTTTTAGTATTGATTTTAAAATAACGAAGATGGATTTTCAGTTAATAACGTTACTATAAATAAGGTGTTATAGTAAACAGTTTCTGTTTGTATTACAAGAAATATACAATATGTCAGAGAATTAACGCACAACCTCTTAAGGGGTCATTGTACTCATCATTATGAAAAACTTTTACAATGGGACCAAACATGAAATCAGCTCTTCCGTACATTTATGTTCGAATAACTCGTCAAAATGTAGGGAACAGCTGTTTTCGCGATTTAAGGTTTGCTCCCATAGTAAAAATTGTTTATAATGATGAGTACAATGACCCCTATGGAGTTTGTGCGATAATTCTGGGACATATTGTATAAGAAATAAAGTAAATACTATTTTAGTCAAAAAGAAAATGTAGGGAGTGATTTTGTCTGCTAAATGCAAAATAATAATAATAATACATACATACATAAACTCACTCCTTCTTCCGATGGGGGCAGAAACTATAGAACGCCGCTTGCTACGCTCCTTACATACTCCTTTTGCTTCGCAACACACATCACACGCACATCTAGTCATACACGCACGCCGGTTGCGAGTACTACGCACCTGACCTTGCTGAAGAACATCACCAATTTGGTCACTATTATGTCCTTCTAGGGCGTCCCCTCCCGGCGTTTCCACTCACCTCTGTTTCATCATACCTTTTGGTCGCCTTTCACTCATCCTTTCCACATGACCAAACCATCTAAGCATACTCTTTTCAATCTTTGTCACTACATCTTCTTCAATAATAATATATTCAAGAAAATACATTATTTGGTGCTTTAACAATTTCTACTTTCTATTTATATTGTCCAAATCCGATGATATTAGGAAGTTCATAAATAAAATCCTCGTTTTGACAATAATAGAGTTTTAAGTTTCGAAACCCTCAAATCCATATGTATGAGCCAATATATTTTTCCATCAAAACTTTACGAAAAAATACAAATACCAATAGAAATTCATCATTCGGCCATGGCAATATCCATTGCCTTCGGGGCGGTTACGTATTCAACAGAAAAATTATCCCACACCCAAATTACAACCTTACCCTGTTACAAATAGAATACAAAATCAATTTTCTGATTTACTTTTGCTAGCCACTTCTGTACTGCGTTTGTCGTTGGTATTTGAACTTTATATGTACGTATTAAGGTTTATATGTGTGTTTGATTGTCACAGTGACTAGATACGAAAGGTTTGTTGACGCAATCAACGTTGGCAGGTCACAGTACGGTCAAAGGTTCCGGTGCTATTTGCTCGGACATGTACATTCGTTGAATACAAACGATGTATATTGTAATTATATAGTTTGTGGACCGTGTGATGCTGGATGTAATGAATAGCACCACCCTGTTTCTTCCCGTGGGTGTCGCAAAAGGCGACTAAGTCAACTTTACTTTTAAATGATTTATACTTAAAGTAACCGTCATGAGAAGCTATAAATACATAAAATTGCAAATTATACAACTATCAACTTTAAACTCAAGATATCTAAGTTGATTTATGAATGAAGAAATTATCGCTAAACGTCATAAAATAATTTTAGTTGCAATGGAAACTGAACCATACGCAATTTCAGTTAAAGTTTTAAATCCCAAAGTATGAAATTTATCTCGTCTCATGGCGTTGACTTTAGGTAAGTATACAAGGTGTTACAGGACGATTGACATTCCTATAAACCACGTAAAGAGTATCTTGTTTTTTACCCGTATGCAAAAAATAAATCAAATCCAATGAATACTTTAGCCACGGGAAATTATTTTCCATTTTGTTATTTTTCAACATGATGTAGATCTGAGTCCGTAATAATAGGTAAACATTGCGCGGCGCGCCTAACGCGCCGCGCAAGGTCAGTAACTTTTCGTAGATATAGAGTTTTTACTTTTTATGCAGTTGATTCTGCTATTTATTTTGTTTGAAAATTGCAATTTTTAAATTTTCCATTAACTACTAATCTTCGTGATTTAAAATGTTTCGATGGACTAGTACTGTGCTCGTTTTAATTTAATGTCGTACATCCAGAGTCAGATTGTATATTGCTCCGTGTGGACGTAAAGAATAGCATCATCCCATTTCTGTGTCGTAAAAGGCGACTAAGGGATACTAGAGAATGGGCAGCAGCGTTATCTATGCTTTTTAACACCATACTGCGATCGCCAACCTGCCTGCCAAGCGTGGTGATTATGCCCCCCCCCCCCCACCTCTTGGGGGAGCCCTATGTCCAGCAGTGGACGTCTTTCGGCTGAAATGATGATGATGAACAAATACCCAGACAACGCTTGTAATGGCATGGTATAAATCAAATTCAAGTTTTGTGTCTGAACTGTAACTAAAGTTAAATATAACCAAGTTAAATGTAAAAGTGTGATACTTTTATATTTAACTATAAAGCACAGAAATCTCCATATTTTGACATGTTGGCTCATCCGTAGGTACATTGCACTTGTGCGAAGCAAGGGTCAAACTCAAACTCAAAGCATTTATTTCAATTAAACCATTGACAGGCACTTTAGAATTGTCAAGAAGTCGGTCAGTTACAAATATGAAGCTAGTTGTCCATAACAAATATTAGGTTCTTATGGAGAAGAACGGGCAAGAAACTCCACGGACACTCTTTTAAATTAAAATATTGATACAAAATATTGGTTACATCATTCATATTGAAGTTAAACATGTGAGAACGATGCAATACTTCTGAAGCGGGTGGGTCGCTAGTTCATGCTAAAATAACAATTTCTACGCTCTTAAGCTAATTAAAAACAATTTCAAGCAACGCAAATAACTAACACACCCACACACGCATACATTATGTAGTTGCACATATTACATTATTTAGCGTAGCATCCGCCTCTCGTAGCACCGTAGCACGCGAGCTACGCCGTAGATCTGCTACGCGCGTAGATACTATCTGTATTGTTGCGTAAACCGTGATGAATGTAGGCAGTTTGAATCTAACCTAGATTTTGTGGGAAGTATTGCTATGAGTTTTGTACTGGATTTTACAGGATAAAACCGGCCACTAGCGTGTCGGACCACGCACAATGAAGGGTTCCGTACTTGGGATGAATTTATCCCAAGAACAAACTTAATTTTGTAGGTGAAAAAATGTCCTCACATACATCGATTTAGGTCACGGTTAATTATCCAATTGCAAATATAATCGCAAAAAATATTTTTTATTTGATATAATTACAAATTATAACAAAGTCAAAGTCAAATTACTTATTTCAAATAGGCACATAAATGGCACTTTTGAACGTCAAAATTTACAAATAAAATATAATTAATTCTAGTCGCCCCTTCCAAAAGGTAGCTTCGTATGGAGAAGAATGGGCAAGAAACTCCACCGTTACTCTTTTAAAATGTTTTACAATATTTTATATAGGTACATCAATTATATAATTATATGTGAAGACGATGCACCTAGAATAAAATTACTATACCACAATAGGTAAAAAGAATGAATGATGAAGCAATGACAGATAAATTAATTATGTGATAGATACATGGTGCTCACATATTTACAAATATAAAAAAAACCGTTTACCTAAAAAAAATTATATCAGTGTGTGAGTTAAGGTTAACTATTTTCAGACAATTTCCTTTTCTTGTGCTGACCTTGCTTCTAGCCAATTTTCATGATTCCAGGTCAACGGGACAACGGGTCAACGGGATCTCTATAGGTTTTGATTTATTTGCGAGTATCAAAATATGATGCGTAACTGGCCGTCATTTTTATTGCCTGGACTAAGAAGCTTAATTTTGTAGATCCCAAGTAACGGTTCCTTTGAGCTCTAAATAAATCAAGGCCAACGTATTTGATATTAAATTCAACTTGATACCTCCACGCATTCCTGAGAAATAGGCTGTTGACAGACAAACAGACAGAAAGACGGACGGACGGACAACGAAGCGATCCTATAAGGGTTCCGCTTTTTCCTTTTAGGTATGAAAAAAAATGTAAGTATCTAAAAATACATAGGTACCTATTTTTTTTTTCTAAACCATTCAAATAATTTACGTTTGTAACTGAAGCAACATACGCTTTTATATTTAGATACATTCTTTTTATAATAGTTAAGATAAGATTTTTGTAATAGTTTTTCTCTAAAACAATTTAATACAAACATTTTGTAAATATGTAACGTAAATATCTTACACAAAACAGGGCCCGATATTTGTCTAACAATAAATTCGAACGATGTTATTTCAATACTTTATTATATACAATACTATGCCTTAATCAAATTCATGTAGGATTCTAGTAAAAATAAGCCTTATTTCTAGAAAATGAATAAAGTTCAAAGGGATATTTTTATGATTTCCTACCTTTTGGAAGGGGCAACTAGAATCAATTCTACTTTTTTTTTTGTAAAAAATAAATCCTAATCTATTTGAAATAAATAATTTGACTTTGACTTTTGGTACATCGGCTGTAATTGCTGTGATAGTATTGTTAGGGTTAACTTTAGACATTTACTGAACCAGCTAAGAATTAGTAATGTTTCCTTATGGTTGAAATACGTTTATTTAATATAATATAATCTTTATATATTTGCATACATTTTTTTTAATTCCGTAGTTCCTGCGCTAGTGTACACTGTATGGAGCTAGTGTCAACCCCTAGTTACATGATACATGTTCTATAAGGCTTAAACCAGAATAATTACATAAGCTGTATATAAATGTAGCACAAAATAACACAAACATTCATCCATTTTGATTATCCATTGAGTGTGGGAAAGTGTGTAATAATAAAAAATAATAATAATAAGTTTATTGATTCAAAATATACATAGACACGGGTTGTATACTAGTTACATGCTAAGACTTAAACAACTAACAATGGACACAAGTGGAAAAAAAAAATTGTCTATAAAAACAAAAATTTAAATCCTGTCTCCTAACTATTATTAAGCATATTATAAGATTAAGGACTACGTTGAAGACAAGGAAGTTTGGCATTAATTCCTTCTGTACATGTGGCTTCCCTGGTACCTTAGCGGCAACACTATGTAAATGTCTATTAACTGCTCCCAAATTACGATATTTCTTTTGTTTTGATTTCTTATGTGAAATAAAAATATTTTTGATTTTGATTGATTATAAAATAATACGAACAACGCTCCTTACAAAGGTCACACAAAAAATACAAAAATGAACCACAACATCATTTGTTTTAAGAATTAAATCTGATAAATGCTACGCCGTAGCTTCGTAGCGCCTTGCTACGCGCACGCCTACATCTGTTGCTACGTAGGATTATTTTCACAAGAGCATTATTTTTCTACTGCTTTATATTTCAATACAGGCTCTCATTTGTTTGATGTTTAAGTATGTTATTCCTTTTAGGAATAAAGCTATTCATTCTATTTTAAAAGCTTGAATGACACACGAGTCGGAGATGAACGTTTTATATGAAGAGATTTACCTTTCTACTCACATTTTTTCTGTTAAATATTGACATAATTATGACTCTTTTTGTAAGAAAGGTTTTATATAATTTATTGAGCATATATCAGCTTACACAAAAACCTTATTAGCTTTATAAAATACTAGCTTTTGCCCCCGGCTTTGCCCGCGTGAAAATCGGAAAATATCCCAGGGAATTGTACTACCGAGATTAGAAGTAGCAAATTTGATTAAAAGTCATTTTGACGGCACGGTTGGCGCAGTTAGTTAAGCGATTGACTGCTGCGCTGCGTGTCGTGGGTTCGATTCCCGCACGGAAAAAATATTTGTATGACCTACAAGTAGTTGTTCCGGGTCTGGCTGTTTGTGTATGTGAGTTTAAATGTTTGTAAACGCACCCGCGATACAGGAGAAATTCCTAGTGTGGGGCAACGTTTACATTATTGTAATTTCTAATTGCTGTCCGTTTAGTGCCGGACGTAAAGAATAGCACCATCCTATTTCTTCCCGTGGGTGTCGTAAAAGGCGACTAAGGGACTTACTAGAGAATGGGCAGCAGCGTTCTGTATGCATTTTAACACCACACTGCGATCGCCAACCCGCCTGCCAAGCGTGGCGATTATTGCAAAGCCCCCCCCCCCCCTCCTTTAGGGGAGGCCGTCTTTCGGCTGAAATGATGATGATGATGATGATGAATTTCTAATTGTATCATTAATATTTTTTGCAGCGCACGCCAAATAATGACTTTTTTAATGTAACCCAAGGTGGGTTACATTATTGTAATTTTCGTAGGGATCTCAAATTTATTTAAAATTAAGATTCAGCCCATGTTACTCGCTGATAGTGTAGCTTTCTATAAGTGAAAGCATTTTTAAAACCAGTTTAGTAGGTAGTTTTTGAGTAGATCCATTATAAAAAAAAAAAAACAAAAAAACGTAATACTTTCTGTTTATAATATTATTATAGAAATATTTTTTATCACCCCCATAAAAACATAGACAGCAAAAAAGCATCACATTACAAAAAATGTATTAACGTCGCCTAAATGTACCAAATTTACGTGAGTAAAGAAAGAAAGAAAGAAAAATAATTTTATTCGTCACAGAAACACGTGCTTAGGAAAACATAGACTCGAGCAAGTAAACATTAAAGAAAAAAAAACCTATCTACATTAAAATCACGAGCACAAAAATAACAAATAGCCGGCAACTGCACGTCATGACTGTGACAAAAAGGCTTGCACTCAGCATGATGCTGTGCTATGGTACAACTAACACTAGATAGAATGGAGCTGGCTGATGGGTTTCCTGAAGCAATCTGCCCAGCTTTTTCCTAACTATATTGGGGTTGGCTTCTAGTCTGACCCGATGCAGCTGAATACCAGTATTTCACATGGAGCGTCTGCCTACCTGACCTCCACAACCCAGTTACCGGGTAATACGATACCCCTTGGTAAGACTGGTTGTCAGACTTTCGGGCTTCGACCCGTAACGACTGTCAAAGATCCTCGAATAACAGCCGGGATCAACGTCTTTACGTGCTTTCCGAGGCACGGAGGAGTCTCGGTATATAAAGATAGTCACCCATCCACGGACCAACCCCGGCAAGGGTAGCTTGAGCTGATGGATCGACGCGTGTGGCTGTTATTACTTAGCCACGAGCTCCTCAAAATGGAAAGCTTCCTGAATATAGCCTAGAAAGTCATTCTTCCAGGAATAAACAGCGCTGATCGGAATTCGATTAGTAGGCGGCTCGCTCGAAAGCTATAAATGTCTCATTTGTCAAAGTTTATGGTTGACCCGCCCTAGTTTGTAATGTTTTATTCCACTAAGGACCTAGATTCGGTTTTGAAGAGCTATGTAGGTGACTGGCTAGCTGGTAGTGGTCGCCAGCGCTACTGCTGAGGTCCTGGGTTCGATTCCCGGGGGTCGGGCAAAGGGATATTGGGTTTTTCTATCTGGGATTTCTCAGTAGCAGCACGGAGTCTTGATTTGTGTCCCTTTGATGGCAGTTATAGGCTCGCCCCCTATTACATGGGACATTAATATATATAACTGGCGACATGCGGGTGTACTACAGGTACACCGCTGCCCAACCCTTCGGGGAAATAAGGCGTTATGTTATGTTATATAGATGAAATTAAGATACACTGATGAAAATGCAGACTAACTAAGAAACGTTTTCTTTTAGTTGGCATTAAAATGTTTGGAATCATTATTTATTTATTTACTTATAAACAAGATAGCATATTTGCCAGGAAAAAAAAAATTTATTTATATCCACAATGTGACATGTACATAATAATCAACGGTCTTTGTTACATCATACATGCTTTGTTTGATTTTGCTTCTTCACTTTGGTATGTAATTTAATGTTGGAGAATGATATATCATTCTCCAACATTTGAGCTAAATTAAATAACTACCCGTAATTAAACTAATGCATTACTTAGTAGACGGAACTATGAGTTTAACAAAGTTCTCCAAGCTTCAGAAGTCAAGATGTTTTTAGGCTCGTATGGATTCGAGTCAATATGCGTGATCACATTAAACAAGATTTTTGTTAAAGCAGACACTTTTTTTTTTCCAGTGTATTTAATATAACGTAATATCACGTCTGTAATGCCGAAGAGCTAGGCAGAGTTGTACCTACAGTACCTTCACCCACTTTGCGAGGAATTGGCTACTATGTATGTGTGCTTTATAGGTATTTATTTTGTAATATGCAAAATATACAATTTCGACAATACAATCGAGCACAAATCCAGACTTCGGGCTGTTACTGAGAAACCCATACGTATATAATATTTAATCCTGCGTTATTAGATGAGATAAATAGAAAATATGATAGTGATATTGTGAATGTTATAGTGCACTCTCATTTCATTGAAATAAAAAAGAGATGAAATACCCATAACTTATAAGAGCGTTTTATAAATAACCATGAATGTCGCAAATACATAAAAAATGACTGCTTGATCTCTTTTGATTCAAACTCAACTCAAACTCAAAGCATTTATTTCAATTAAACCAATTACAGGCACGTTTGAATTGTCAAAGAGTCGGTCAGTTAGTCAGAAAGTTAACGCTGTTTGCCCATTCCAGAACGTAGATCTCTATGGAGAAGAACAGGCAAGAAACTCCAAGGACACTCTTTTAAATCAAGATATTACAAATAATGAAGTGATGAGTTCATTATTCTAAAACTTGGATTTTAAAATCACTTTTACACGTCAGTTATTGAACAAGCTAACTGAATTCGACTAAAATAACAAGTCACGATTGACGTGAACCTCAACATTTAAAGTGCTTGTCAAAAAATATAGGTTGAGTACCAAGTTTGGCCCGATGGCCCTGATTCCACATTATTGATGAGACCGGGATTACTCGATGCTGGAGTCGTTTGGTGATTGATATCACCGGTCGTTAGGACCGATTTTATGTATTTTTCCTGGAAAGATCAAGTCAGGTTCGTTTATAGCCCACCTGATGGTAATTGCTTCCGAAGGTTTAGTGAATTGAGCGTGTAAGGGTAAGGAACTGTTTGGTCCTTTGAACCGAATAATGTTTCGTCTTTATGGGTTAGTTAGATACATTTGAGTATATACAACATGTCCCGGAATTAACGCGCAACCTCTTAAGGGGTCATTGTACTCATCATTATGAACAACTTTTACTATTGGACCAAACCTGAAATATCGAAAAAAAAATCAGCTGTTCCCAACTAGTTCGAATAACTAGTCAGAATGTAGGGAACAGTTGGTTTGGTTCCATAGTAAAAGTTGTTCATAATGAGTACAATGGAGTTTCGCTAGCTAATTAAATTTGACCCTGTATAATGTTATACACATTTAGATTTTTTTTGCCTTGTTTTTCCTGCTATTCAATCTGTACGAGTAGTGCAAAACTATTCAAGGATCATCCGCAATTTTTTTTAAGTTATTTACGCTAGCGAAATCAAAACAGTGCATTTTGTAAACGAATATTTTGCACAGCGGAGTGCTTATTTCCGTAGAAAAAAAACCACGGCGACTCGTCCGGAGTAATCCGTGGATTTTGTTAATTTCGTGAAACGAAAATTAAAATGGCCCGAAAAAATGTCGACGTGTCGTTTTTAGCAAATTACGTTTTGAATTTTTTCATTATTCTAACACCCACTGAAGCTTTGTACGCCCGATTCCTAAACAAATTCTGTGAAAAAGAAATCAGGTTTTATTATAAACAAAACTAAAGTAAATATTTTTAAAGCCTGGCTTACATATTTGATTTTCTTTCGCCTTTGAAACGTTGTTATAAAATTTTGAAAGCCCACATTCGAAAAATCATTAAACCGCGCTCAGGTAAAACAAAAACGTATTTTATTCAACGTAATGACATATCTATCATATTATAAAATCAAAACGACCTGTCTCTGACAATCCTTTGAACGTCAATCAAAATAAAGAGTAACACGTAAATGAAAAAAAAATAACCTATCATTCCAAATAAATAATAAAGTGGGAATAACTACAGGCCAAAACCGTTCACAAAAGGGCCTGTCAAAAACATCGAACCTTTGAAATAATGGGCGTTAGATTAACTGAACTGACGAAGCGAAATGTACTTTGTGTTACTGTCATTTATTATTTTTGTGATTTATAATTTTTTTTGGAAAGATATAATCATTGGTATGATATAAGCAGTGGGGTATTCAGGTGATGTTTAATGATTTGCTTTGGGGTCCTCGTTTTAATCATGTTGATTTCGAAGTTAGTTTTGATATTGGTGGATTGTACACAGGGAGACGACAATCATTACCAAACGGTATACTGTTTTTCCGGTATACCTCATTTGCTTTTAGGCATAAGACCTCAATTTATAAATAAAAAAATTATGAGGAAAAAAAAATAAAAAAAGAATGATCGATACAACATTTCTATTCGCTCATTTTTCTTTCTTTTTTTTCTGTCAAGTCAGTTTTTAAGTTTTAAAGTCAAGTCATAACACAAAATCTAAAAACAGAAAGCAGTGTTTTATTTAATTTCTTGACTTGTGAAACCTTTACCAAGAAATTAACGAAAATGAACCCGAACGTGTTCGTTAAGTTACAACTCTGGACCTAAAAGTACCATTATCTCATTACCTAATTTACCGAAATTAGAGCAACTTTTATTAACTTATGAATTTTGATTAGATTTATTTTTCCCCCAAAACTTCGGTAGCTCTTTCGTATTTAATTAATTTGGCATTTAATGTAATTTATCGCGAACCCTCCCAAAGTCATGATTTTCTTGCGACAAAAATCGTAAATTTTTCAAATTAAAATTAACCCTTTTTTCTGGAGTGAAGTGTGTAAGTATTGACGTTTTAGGTTTGGTCTTAGCAAATAAATCAGGTTTGTTTTCCGAGGGAGTGTTGATGATTGCTTTAATTGCATCCCGTGCATCTGTTCGTGTTTTAATTATTTTTGATGTGTCTCGTATATTGATATTTGCTTTGGTGCGTTTGTTTGTCCATCTCAAATTAAGTCGTAGATGTTTACTCAGTTGTTTTCTTTCTACCCTTCACTTATGCTATCTCTGCTCTGTTTATGTTTTATGTATCCTTACACATTGTACAACAAAGTCCCCCGCCGCGTGTCTGTATGTTTGTCTGAATGAGATAAACTCAAAAACTAGCGAACAGATTTTCAAACGGTTTTCACCAATGGACGGAGCGATTCATTAAGAAGGTTTAGGTGTTCAATTCATTAAGGTTTTGGGTAAATTGTATTGTAATTAAATACGATGGACATGTAAAAGTAAAAGTGTTTGTACAAACCTACATAAAGAAATAAAATCACAAAAGAAAAAAAAATAAAGAAAAAAAGTAAAAAGAAAGAAAAGAAAGTGTGTAAAGCGACGCGCCGCGAGTGTGTGGCGTGTGTGTGTGTATGTTTGTTACTTCTTCACGCTCAAACGGCTTGCCCAATTTTGATAAAATTTTGTATGAAGGTAGCTGACACCCTGGATTAAGACATAGACTTTTTATCCCAATATTCCTACGGGATCGAGACTTACGCGGGTGAAACCGCAGGGCTTAGCGAGTTTATAATATTTCGAATATTTCTTTATGATTATAATTTTAATTCTTCCACAAAAGCATCAAAGTTTACTTAAAAAAAACTAATTTCGCCGACACCGATTCTTTTTAAGCCATAATTAAGCATTTCACTTCTTAATTAACACTTCGTCCATAAATATTAAGTTAAGTTTAACTAATTGGCTATATTGTTAGGCGAAAGTTTCAATAAAATTGACCCTAATGTACCCCCGTGCTTATTCAGTCGGGTAACTAATAAGAAAACTTCTTTATTCAACCCTCTTTAGTTTTAAAATGTTTTATCTGCTCTACGTGCTGTGCCAATGGCTCGCTGAGCTGGCAACATCTCTTTGAAAATATTCTAGACTTCATTTTTGCAAGGATTTTTTATTATGAAAATGTTTTTTGTGATGTCTGCTGGGATTCTTATAACAACGTTTTTAGGGTTCCGTGTCCAAAGGCTAAAACGGGAAACCCTATCACTAAGGCTCCGCCGTCTTTCTGTTTGTCTGTCTGTCCGTCTGTCACCAGGCTGTATCTCATGAACCTGATAGTTAGACGGTTGAAATTTTCACAGATGATGTATTTCTGTTGCCGCTATAACAACAAATACTAAAAAGCAGAATAAAATAAATATTTACGGGGGCTCACATACAACAAACATGATTTTTTTGCAATTTTTATAGATAATGGTACGGAACCCTTCGTGTGCGAGTCCGACTCGCACTAGGCCGGTTTTTTATGGTTTATTAAAAAGGAGTTGATCTTCATAGATTGTACACTGGCTAATAATAATTCAGACTGTTATTGAAAATATTCGGTCCGATGAATAAATAGAAAGAAGTCAGGCATAACACGTGCATATAAAAGATTACTTAGAATTTGAAATGTCTAACGGTACTATTCATGGTGGTACATATAAATTATACATAATACATACGACCAAAGATTAAACAACAAGCAAATATTGATTCTATTTTCTGATACAAATAAAAAATAAAGCGTGCGTCTTTTCACACTCCAACATGGATATGTGTATCAAAACAGAGAACCAATAACTGATTCTTATTCCCTACCTACACTATACGCAATAATCTGTCAAATTTGTTTAAAAAAAGTTCAACTTTATTGTTCAAGCATAAGGTTCAAGGTTGATTGGGAAAATTTGACAGTCTCGGGTAGCTTGACGTGCTGGCGTCTGTACATTTAAAAAGCAAAATATTTCGCAAACAAAAAAGAAAAGTTAATGCTCCACGCCTCCGGATCTACATACTTTCCGTGCTTAAATAGGGATGTGATGACATAAATATCGATGTTTTCTTTATTTTTTTAAACATAATGGTCCCAAAATTTTT
Organism: Tiliacea aurago; assembly: GCA_948098905.1. Lineage (NCBI taxonomy): Eukaryota > Metazoa > Arthropoda > Insecta > Lepidoptera > Noctuidae > Tiliacea > Tiliacea aurago. The sequence goes on from OX402591.1 coordinate 3,287,843, forward strand.
TTTTGATGATGACGTTTCGGTAGTAAAAAAAATCAGCAGAACAAAGTGGCGGTTGAAGTGAAAAATTTACAGGTCATGTTAAAGCCACACTAGGTGCTTTTGAAATCGTATACCTACGATACAAAAGTAATTTTGTATCTAAGTAAAATATTTATGTAAACAAATTAAATATTCTTAGTAATGTGAACTTCTATATTGTAGAAATAAAAGCGTATAAAACTAGATGGAACATTTCAACTGAGCAAAGTTATTAACACAGTTTCGCTGTATTGGGACTTTGAAACTGTCAATTTCCTTTCGCTATCGTCTGCGCCACTATCGCTACAATAAAATTTTATTGGCTCGCTATCGCCGTAGATAAATATCGATACTCGAACTACGAGTATTATCACGAATTTATCGATACACATCAACAGCACTACTCATAACTCGGAGTTAAGGTCGAATCTCAAACAAAACGCGACGCTGAATTGCCGGCAAAAATGAGCTCGAACTTAGGTGGGCACCGAAATTAGATTTACGGGTTCGGGAATTTTCGGAACTCACCGGATCAGTACCGAACCTCCTGTTAGGGTACGCATTATCATATAAATGCAGAGTTGACGGAAAAATATTGCCGAGGTGTGCCGTGGCTCCACCTGTACTGTTGAGTAAAATAGGAACGTGAGCCAAATAATACGGTGTTTACGTGTACGAGGCGGGTGATTCAGTTAACTGTACTGCATGAATGTTTTATTTGCGGAGCACTGCCTCGGAAATGAGCCGTGATCATCTTTGTTTACACTTAATTCCTTTTCCTTTTTGATATCTCGATCGCTGTTTTTATGTTAAGAATTTCTATTAGGAGCAGAAACGTTTCGTTTTAAGCTTTTATCTTTGAGAAAATTATGTTTAGATACTCGTGCCTTTCCATTATACGTACATTATAATACTCTCGTGTATACATATGTATCTTGTTTTATCGCTGCGTCGTAAAATTTAATATTTATTGTAGCCTCACAAGGAGAATATTTCTGAATAATGGAACTTGTATGTGTCATGTCTCTATTCTCGAACAAAGTTCGCCTACAAGTAAGGTAAAGTTGCGGATTAACGAACGGAAATAATAATAAACCTTGTCCTTAATAAACCTTGCTTTTATTTTTAACTGTCCACAAAATTCATGATATAGCCATAAGAATGGAAATGTAGTTTTTGTACTAAACTTCAAGCGTATCTTGGCAATGAGCCGGTACAAAGAATGATAAAAACCTGCGCATTATCGCTACCTGTCAAGCTTGAAAGCAAGTATGCCTTAAACCTACCTATTCTAGTAGGTAATACTGCAATTACTTGAGAATAGCGTCAACGTACCCAAATTCGCGCACAGATTCGCCTCCTTCATATGTTCACATAATCATTATGAACCAAGCCACGTAGCGCACCTACGTTTTTTGTCATAAAAACAAACTGTTTGACACTAACGTTTGCCATCACAAAATTTCATTGCACCTCCATATTTCCTATTATTATTTTTTGGATCCGTATAACCGTAACATATAAAGGCCAAAAGGGATCCTTTTATACCAATTGTTTCGTCATAGCCTCATAATAAAAACCTTTACGGAGGTAGGGATTAATGTGGGATAGTTTCGGGGGAAATTGCAAGCGAGATCCCCCAAGGTCCCCCAAGGATTGTGAGGTGGGGTACCTAATAGTATTTATAATGCCAGCGTGTGGGATTAGGCAAGTACGTGAGGTTACCGCAGACCTTGTTAGCAGAATATGTGTTTATGTTGGCAAACCTATTCGGTTTTAAATGTATTTTCTGGTTTGAATGGTTGTACCTATAAGGTCTTTATTAGTCTTGAGTGTCTGCCTCGCGTGTGTGTCCGTGTCTGTTTTATTAGTCTTGAGTGTCTGCCTCGCGTGTGTGTCCGTGTCTGTTTTTTTCTGATCTGTGGTTATGTCAGTTGTTTTAAAGGTCAGAATTTAGTTAGCTGAGTTGTAACGTACATAATTTTAAGTCTGAATTTGTATAAGTAATCATTATATTAATAAGTGAAGCGAAAACTTCGTACCCTAACCTTTAGTTGTACCTTTACTTTACCGTTACTTGTACCCCAACACTTGTTTCCAAATGTCTTATAATGCGCACAGCAAAAGAGTGGAACTCTCTACCTGCGTCTGTGTTTCCGATCGCATACAACCCTAATCTCTTCAAAGTTAGAGTAAACAGGCATCTTCTGGATGGGCTCACTCCATCGTCGACTTTGTCTCTGTTACCTCTGCCCTAGACTAAGGACAAGAGCAAACCCATCATAAAAAAACCCCTTTTACGAAAATAACGCGGATGGAGGAGTATGCAATTTGGCACAGTTAAAGTTTATTTGGAGCAGGAGTGCAGAAAGCTAATATTTTTATATAATATGTATTAGAAATATATTAAATTAATAAAACAAACATTGACACACACACACATAGTATGTACCAGGTCCTCATGACTTGGATAGATAGGCGACAGAAGTGACACCTTGAGAATGGAATAAGTAAGTACTTTATAATGGCTTGGTATTAGTGTACTCATGGAATAAGTAAGTACTATACATGTTTTAAGTAGACGGGGTCGAATTTCTACCAGCAGGCGACCACTAGTTTACATAATTTTGTTATCGTATTTCTCTAGTTGTGAATTGACTATACAATTTTAGATAAATAAAACACGACGCGCACGACCTGTATTCGCCACTACTACTAGTCGTACAAATGCCGGCTTGCGTGCGCCTCTTCGTCGCCTGACAAGCAATTTTAATAAGAATTTCAGCAGTTTGGATCTGTTTGCTTTATCGCAAGGAAAGTTTAGACTCATGTTGCTTAACATATTGAGAAAATAATGTGACACTGTTGTTCCACTTAAGCGGCACTATTGGCAACTAAGTTATGATGATACTATGCTATTAATATTCCTTTTTTGTTTGTATTCCTCTTTTTAATATTCCTTTTTTTATTGTTTACAACGCTAGTCTAATAATTTACCAAATCGTCTCATTGTGTATCTGTGGAGAACGTGGTTGATTTCACATTTATATCATTTCTGTATCCTATCTCTTTGTAATTCTTAATGTGTAATTGTTTGTTTTCCCGAATAAATAAAAAAATTAAATAAAAGCTATAGCAATTCGGATCATAATATTTAATGAAAGTTGTATCTCATTATAACAGCATTCATCTCTAAAAACCCATTAAACAGCACCACGTAATCCCATAAAGCAAAATAAGGAACACATATAAAAGGCATTTCAACACAACTGCTTCCAACATACTCACACACAATTCCAACTTTCCAAATTTTATTAGAGCGGCCACCTGAATAATGCGTTTTACATCACGTACAATGAACAAAAGCTAAGTTCTAACTTGCTGAAATGAAATTCACTAAGTTACGATTCAAATTGGCTGTAGTAGTTTCTGAACTTTTAGCTTGGAACCGGGATCATATCTAACATAATAATAACGTATAGGCAGTCAGTGCCACAGTTGCTGTGGAGTTTGGTACAATTTTGTTTTTATACTGCTGCGGTTGGGAAAGAGAACTTGTTGGAATATTTTTTTTAACGTATCTTGCGGTAGGAATTGACTCGTAGAAATCGTCACGTAAGGAAAAGGTGTTATGCCCCCTGTATGTTACTTTCTTTCTCTGACAACGTGTAAATTTAATAAGCGTTTTTAGGGTTACGTAGTCAATAAGGAACCCTTATAGTGTCCGTCTGTCTGTCTGTCTGTCTGTCCGTCCGTCCGTACGTCCGTCCGTCTGTCCCCAGCTTAGCTCAGAGACGCTTAGTACTAGAAATCTGTAATTTGGCATGGGTATACATATTAATTGCGCCGAAAAAGTCGTAAAATAAAACCATTACAAACATTTTTTTTTGTGGATGGGATGATTTCTCGTCTATTCTATGGTGTGGGGCATCGTTGGATGGGCCGTTTAAAAGTATTGTGGGTTTGTGAAAACCATTTTCAATTCAGGGATCCGTTTGTGTAATATTAAGTTTTAAAGTGCTATTTTTAGTTATATCAAGTATCCCCCCCCCCTGCCAGCTAAATGGTTGGTTTTGGATATGTGAAAAAATTCATGGCAGTAGTATATATAACGTACGAAATTAAAAGGAAAACTATCAAAGCTAAGTAGGCTTTACAAGTTAACAAGTAATAGTCGATCAACTTAAATTTGCCGTTGGAGAATTGACCGTAATGTATATCGATGTTCGAGCATGTTTTTGAACTAAAATGTTAAGTTTGTTTTTGGGATAACTTCATCCTGACTACGGAACCCTTCATTGTGCGTAGTCCGACACGCACTTGGCTGGTTTTTTTAATATAGAGCCATCTGATATAAGTTTTTTTGAACTTTATGAGATCTTATACTAGATGGCTCTGTATTAAAAACCGTCTGTGGGTGGGTAAAACAGCCTATGCGAGCTTTAAGAAACTTCGAAACACTACACTGGACTAGTTGCGCCTGCTGGCTCGATCGTGGGAAGTCATAATAGCGTGTACTAAAACCTAGCCAATTAACATCTATGACAATAGATTATGTAGATTGATTGGCGAAAGTTTGCTGATGTGATTGGAATCAGCAGCAAAGAAAAAAACACACAAAAAAAAAGAAAACAAATAAAAAAAATCACATAATTACTCGTGACTATAAATATAACCGCCTACGATCCATCATTTGCACTTCAGCTTGGTCGAATCACTGTCTCCTAAGATACAGGCCATCCCTAGTTTAGGAAACAGGATTAAAATTTTTGTTTTTATAGACAATTATTTTATTTTATTTCTTCCACTTGTGTCCATTGTTAGTTGATTAAGTCTTAGCATGTAACTAGTATTCAACCCGTGTCTATGTATATTTTGAATCAATAAACTTATTATTTATTTTATTTTATAATTATATATGTAGGTATATAGGGTAACACAGATTTTGGATTTCCACTACTCTCCAGATGTACATTCAGACTTCTTTTGCACAAATGGCTCGTTCAGGACCTTAAGACGCAGTTATATATGTCAGTGATCTTGAGTGGTTAGCTTGCGTGGTCTGTACTGAGCTCACGCAACGCGTCGTTCGTTCAGCCAGTAATAGGACTCGCCCTTCAACGAGCGCTGTCCCCAATTTGACGCATTATTAATTTATTATACACCAAAAAAAAGGTATTTTAATAAAACGCGTATATTAAAAGATCAATAATTAAATTATCTTTAAATTGGTGAAGGTTTCAGGAAAATACGCTTGGTAGATATTGCGCCATTCTCAGTTTTTTATCCGCGTTAGACATAACTTTACAAATTACTATGTAATATAAACATAATCTAAAATATTCACATATTAAGTTATTGAGAAAATGCTCTAATTAAACATATATTTTTTTGGAATCATTAACACTACTAGTTTAGACGTGATCTTCAGTATAAAAATCATAAAGGTCAGTAACCTCTTTTATACAAATGGAGTATTGAATAATGAAGTGGCCGTTGATGTTCAACGTGCACCATAGAGTGGCCATTAGAATAATATAAGTGTTATATTAGTCTGTATTATTATGGGGTCTGCAGGGTAAGAAATGGTAACGTTACCAGATGCTTGTAGTGTTAAACATGCTTTAACAGTTCTTTGACATTCTTGCAAGCCTCCTCCAAAGGGGAGGGGTTGCCATAATCGCCACGCTTGGCAGGTGGGTTGGCGATCGCAATATGGTGTTAAAATGCATAGAGAACGCTGCTGCCCATTCTCTAGTAAGTCCCTTAGTCGCCTTTTACGACACCCACGGGAAGAAATGGGATGGTGCTATGCTTTACGTCCGGCACCAAACGGAGTAATTAGGAGATTTACATTAACGCGTTCTAATAGCGAAAGATAGTTCATTTGAATCGGAGCGATTAGATTAACTCAGTGTTCATGAAAGCAAAATAATTTTCAGCACGCTTTAGAGATTGGAAAATCTTAAACGCTGTAGCACATTTACTTTGGAATAATCTAACCTAGGTTATTTTAGCTAAATTGCTACATAATTCCTCTTATTGTATGAACCAATTTAAGGGCTTGTATAATATATTATGCTCTTACCAAGATTCATTATTTTGGGAAAGGGTTTCAGGATTTACACTGTGCAAGATTTTTTCTCTACACGAGTTTAGTGTTCCATATTTATATCTGTACGAGCTACGAGTATTCAAGTGTATTAGAATAACATTACCTACTTTAATTTGAGTAAATGTAAAATTAATTAACTCTAAGTTTCTGAATAAGCCTAGAAATAAATGAATGCGTTTTATCGCATTATTTACGCTGATAGCACACCTCCGCCGCGAAAGGAACCGCAGTAGTTCAATTGTACTGGTTCGCGTCATGTTCCGCTACTCGCATCCGATTCGAGGAACATGACTCGAACCTGGGCCCCAAGTCTGCTATTTTTATAAATTCAGCCATTCCAACACGATCCCATTGTCATTTTGCAAAAAGTTCGTAATCTGCTAAATTCATAATGGTCGATCATTGGTCGATCAATGGTCTCCTAATAGAATTGTGTTACTTATAATGACATTGTCGTATTGCCATTATTGTAAAACCCATTAGTAGAAATTTCATTCATTTGTCATTATGTACGAGATTACCAATAAATGCAATTTCTTTCAATGTAGTGTCAGTGGCCGACCATTGGAAAGTCATAATGACGCCATTATAATAGTAGATTACCAAACTTGTCAAAATCAAGAATTATGAAATCTATGATCGACCATTCTGACACTATTATAATAGCAGACTTGAGACCCAGTACAATTGAACTACTGCGGTTTCGCTGCTATGGTTTCACGGCGGAGGTGTGCTACCAGCGTTAACGATTCATAACAAGCAAGTAGGCTAGGCTAAGGCAAGGCAAACATTTATGAGCCATATTTTGGTAAAAAATAGGTTCCACAATATTACTAGGAATAATATCACAACTTCACGTCGTTCGTAGTTTGAACCACACATCCCTATTCATAGTTATAAAATATTGAGCAAGTTGCAGGGCGGTCGGAGATGCTTATTGAATTATATCCGTATCTGAGTTCATTGTTGTAAGTTTTAATGAATGGCCTTCCCAGTCCGAGGCTTAAGGCCTCCGCACGTGGGCCACTTTATGGGCCCAGCCTTTATTAATTTATGGCATGGGCTTAAAAATGTCAGGGTAATTTAGTGTATTTTAATCTTAATTAGAGTGAGGCACTTAGTAAAGGGACTCACATAAAGGTTAGTTAGTGCCCCTGATAAGGTGAAAATAACGGTTCGTCCGAAATAAGGTTTCTGTAGATGGTGAGATAAAAAGATGAATACGTAAGAGGTATTTATGTGTGTTTTATTTAAACTGGGGGTTAAAATGTGTTGTATATCTTTACACATAGTGTTTAATTAAACCTTATTGCTATAGAAGGTAAAACTTAATTTCGTCTTTTTGTAGACTCTCTTTCCATTATCATTATTTAGTAGCGGTTCCATTATTAACTATATTGAATCAAAATCAAAAGTCATTTATTCAAACTAGGCTGAGAATCAGCACTTTTCGAACGTCAAGAATTACATGAGACAGTCCCCCAAAAACGCCCACCCTTCACCACTTCCTAGTGCTTTAGCTGGGAAGAAGAAGTGGCGCAACAAACTCCCCAGCAGCACAGCTGTTTGTTCACATATAAAACTTGAATGTATACAATAAAATGAATTACAAAGTTTACAAAATTAAAATAATTAAAACACTTTATTCACTAATTAACCTAAAATGTGTTTGTTTCTCTGTGTGTTGTCTGTGTGGTGCCGGACGTAAAGACTAGCACTCCCCTATTTTATCCCGTGGGTATCGTAAAAGACAACTAAGGGACTTACTAGAGAAAGGGCAGCAGCGTTCTCTATGCATTTTAACACCATACTGCGATCTCCAACCCGCATGCCAAGCGTGGTGATAATGGCAAACCTCCCCTTTGAGGGAGGCCTATGTCCAGCAGTGGACGTCATTCGGCTGAAATGATGAACATAAAATGAAAATCAGTTTCAACCCAGTGACATCCAATGCGTTGATGGAATTATGATATCGTCCAAAAACACATTAATCAACAAGCTTTATGCTCAAACGAACTTCCGTATCGCAGTTATTAATCTACACAGTTTATACTGATAATAAACTATACCAATTTAAATATAAAGCATAAAAACGATAGCAGACTTAATTACTGTGAACTAACATTAACTCGAGAGGAATCTGAATCTGACGATATCCTTGTTACGATTCGACAAACAGTTGGTACTGAAACCCGAAGTTTATCTTTTGTCAAACTTAGATTAGTTGTCGATTACTTCAGAAACAATGCGGTTATATCTAATAGTTAAGATATTTGATGAATTAATTGCCTCAGAGCAAATTATTTGCAAAGGTATTCGCGGTTTCTCTTATTAATTAAATTGGGTAATTTGATAGAATTTATCAAAGCGATGGTCTATTTAGGCGGAAACGAACTTCGTGTTTCAATATTTATCGTGGATTGGCAGAATTAAATTAAGTGCTTTGCTATAAAAACTCTAATCTAACCTAAATCAGACAAATACACTTTGACAGTTTATCCGATGTCCTATCGTTTTATCGTTATCGTCAAGGATTTTACTAACATTAGGTGTCAATTAATTTACGTTAAAAGACATTGCTTCAAAAGTAGTACCCGGAAATACTATGCTTATTTATTTAATCAGCTTTTCTGACGAAATCTTGCAAAACCATGGCGACACTAAGAATAATGAGCTTATAACAGCGAATAACGCAGATAGACAGCTGCTGTCACAATCTTTGTCAGCCATCAAACTTTTTAGACGATTTTGTTCGCAAACAGCTCGATTTTCCGCTAACGCAGATGATTAATTAAACAAGCTGGAACTTCGATATTCTGTCTATTATTAGTGCTGTATTCAACCTTATTATGTAAGCCACAACTGCTGTTTTTGGATGCCGCTACCATTTACTTGTCTTTATTGTATGAGTCGGTAATAAAAATGCCGCGATTATCGTCTCGTCTATATGTATTTTATTAATCATGTGGTTTAACACTTGTTGCTAAGTGGAATTGTGGAAAAGATAACTCAATTATAGTTGTCAAAAATTAACTTGAATCGATTCGAGTACTCGATACTTCACCCAATAAATTGGTAACAAAAATTGACATTCAAAATAATTTAAATTAGAAATTAGGACAATAGAGGCAACCTCTAGCTATAGTACATAATTGCAAAAATAAATCAAATAAAAGTTTAAACTCAGTCAATAGTATCAATCTGGTGCATCAAAATATTCAAGGATTGCTAAACAAAGATTTAGAAGTAGAATTATTTATGAATTTTAACAGTATTGATATTCTTTGTATAACAGAACATTGGCTTAAAAGCCACCAGTTCTTGTTCAATTTTAATAATCACCAGGTTGGTAGTTCGTTCAGCAGAGTAAATGCTATACACGGGGGCTCATTAATTTTAGTAAGTAACCAGCTTAAATTTAAAGACCGTAAGGATATTGTGAGCCTATCTGTTGAGCGGACAGTTGAAATAGCCTGTATAGAATTGGAGCAGTTTATTGTATTAAGTGTGTACAGACCCCCTTCAGGATTGTATGACTGCTTTGAAAGGGTAATGGATGAAGTGTTGCACAAGATTTGTAACTCGAACAAGTCCATTATCACTTGTGGTGATTTTAATGTTAATTTGTTAGAAAACTCGGGTTCTTGTAGTAAAATAATAAGTCTGTTTCAGTCATATAATCTTGTAAACCTGTTTTTGGAGCCCACAAGAATAACCCCTACTAGTGCCACATGCCTAGATAATATTTATACAGATATTATACCAAGCCACAAAGAAATTATAAATTTACTAGATTCTGATCATTGTGGGCAAAGGATTACTATCCAAAACCAAAACAACAAAGTGGCTAAAAAGGATATCACTGTTAACCCCAAAACTGCAAGGCGCTTGGAAGCTTTTAAAGGTAAACTCAGTAACAAATTACCAGTTTCATTTATGCATGCTGATCATAATAATTTATATAATGATTTTTTTTATATTTACTGTCAACAATTTAATTCCACGTTTATTCCCAAGACTATCTCGGTTAATAGTAACGCATCTTTCAGTGATTGAGCTACCATTGGTATTCATAAAAGTAGAACACGGCTTTATGAGCTGTACAATGAAAGGTATTATGTAAACACTGATGAATTCAATTTGTATGTTAGAAATTATTCAAAATTATTTAAAAAAGTTTGTTGTATGGCAAAGTCGCGTTATTTGAGTTCGAAGATTAAAAACAGTAGTAACGTAATTAAAACGACTTGGAATATTATTAATAGTGAAACGGGAAGGTCTAGTAACCGAAATACTGACTATAGCCTGTCAATTAATGACAACATAATAAAATCAGACTCACAAGTCGCCGTGGCCTTTGAAAATTTCTTTTCAGATATTCCCGTTTCAACTACTAAATCCCTAAACTCATCACCTTCTGTTGCTGAGTCTTTGCTTAAGAAAAATGTTAATGTTTGCGAGTCGGAATTTCATTTTGAACATATTACCTGTAGAGATATAATTAAAACCTTTCACACTTTAAATGTAAAAAAGACTGCAGATCTGTGGGGTAATTCTGTAGAAGTTGCTAAGTCTATTATAGACATTGTAGCATCTACTTTAGCTCTTATCTTTAATAATTGTATTGACTGTGGGGAGTTTCCTGACCTTATGAAAAATAGTAAAATAATACCGTTGTTTAAATCAGGTAGTACATCAGACCCCTCAAATTATAGACCTATTTCAGTACTACCTACCTTTAGTAAAATTTTTGAGAAATTAATTTTAGACCAATTGCAAAGATTTTTTAATAAACATAAATTACTACATAGCAAATAGTTCGGTTTTACAAGGGGCCGTTCGACTACTGATGCCGGTGTTGAACTGTTAGGACATATTTATAATGCATGGGAAGATAAATGCGATGCCTTGGGCATTTTTTGTGATTTGTCCAAGGCATTCGATTGCGTTTTTCATGAAACGTTAATCAGGAAACTCCGCCACTACGGGATCCGGAACACCGCTCTGGATCTTCTTATTTCATACTTGAGTAATAGGATTCAGAGCGTTGACGTCAATGGGAAAAGATCTCCCGGATCTATAGTAAGAATGGGAGTCCCACAGGGCTCAATTCTTGGTCCTTTCTTGTTTCTTATTTATATTAATGACTTGCCTTACCTCATAAAGGATAATCATGATATAGTGTTGTTTGCAGATGACACTTCACTTTTGTTTAAACTTAAACGTCAGCAGCTGGTTACTGACGATGTAAATAGCGCGATCTCAAAAGTAGTTCACTGGTTTAATGTTAATAATTTACTTCTAAATGAAAAAAAAACCAAATGCATTAAGTTTACGCTACCTCACGTTAGGCAGGTGAAAACTAATGTGTTAATAAAGGGCGAAGAATTGAATCCTGAAGATAGCACTGTATTCTTGGGCTTGACTTTGGATGCTAAGCTTCAGTGGGGCCCACATGTAGATAAACTGTCAAAAAAGCTAAGCTCCGCAGCATATGCTGTTAGAAAAATTCGTAATTTAACTGACATAGAGACAGCCCGTTTAGTGTACTTTAGCTATTTTCATAGTGTAATGTCGTACGGTATTCTGTTATGGGGAAATGCTGCCGACATTCAGACTATCTTTGTTTTGCAGAAAAGAGCTGTTCGATCAATTTATAAATTAAGTCCAAGACACTCTCTCAGAGAGAAATTTAAGGAGATTAATGTAATGATATATGTCCATAAAAATATAAAATTATTTAAAAAATACAGTGATATCCATAATATAAATACTAGGAACAAACACAAATTTGTTGTACCTAAAACAAGGCTCAAGAAAATAGGTGGCTCGTTTCGATGTCAATGTATACGCTTTTATAATAAACTTCCAAGCCACGTTCAAGATCTAAGCCTTAATAAATTCAAATCATTCATTAAACGTAAGTTGTGCCAGAAAGCCTTTTATACTGTTAAAGATTATATTGAGGACAAAAAGGCTTGGGATTGAGCTGCTCCAATTTTTGTACATATTGAGGTAGTTTATTTTTATTGTTTTTTTTTTGTTTTTGCTAACTTTATTATTTTATAAACAGTGACATTTAATTATTATTTTATACACAATGACAGGAATATTTACTTGTAAAGTATTATATTATTTTAATTATTGTGAATGTGAAGACTATGTGGGTTATTGCATAATATTTTTTTTCCCTTTCTTTTATTCTCAGTTAGTGTTAATCATGGTCTGGCAGTTTGAGTCATATAAGTGGCCTACCCAAATGTCCTTTCTTTGGTATTGATCGTCGCATCGTTGAGCTCCTTAAATTCTGAGTAGAGCTGCACGATTACTGACAAATGCGTGCACTGACTGGTCAGGTCCACTCAACCTGTGTGGTTCTTTCCTCAAAAGACCATTTCAGACACCAATCTACATGGTTTTCACATGATCTAACCAAGATTATGTCTGGACTTTAAAAGAGACTATGACCTCTGAGTTTGTTTCGGCCTTTCTTCTCAGAGTAGTCAGATAGGAAACGCCGACCTCATCTAGTTTTTAAAATATGATTGACGTGTAAAAGTGTTTGTACAAACCTACTTACAGAAATAAAATCATTTATCATTTATCATTAACGATAAATCGATTCAAGTGAAATGTCAAAACGGGCCTATTATTTTTTGACAACTTATAGTGACTGTTTACAGAAATAAAATACTGTAAAGTTTCAAATTCGTCGTCTTTATTACTAAATTGCATTAAGATGCACACTACACTAAAATAGTTAATGCAAACATGAGTTTACTCGAGAAAATTGCAAGTGAGTAATTTTAGAAATTTTTCACTTCTGGAAGGATTATTACTTCCGGAAAACTTAGCCTATTTTTTGTTATGAGTATTCATAAGTCTTGGTATTCACGCACAACGCATAAGAGTCAACTAGTATTTGATACGATTAACATATGTATGTGTTTTTTTTAAATTAGGCAGTCCAAGTATAAAATCACCTTGGCCCGTTGTGATCACAATCAATTGATGACTTAACAAACTAATACTTAATTATTATACTTAGAGTGTCTTGCGTAGCAGCTACTGCACATGTATTTACTGTGTTCAAAACAAGTAAATTTCTCGCAAGATATGCAAACATCACGCGTAGTTTTGGTCATACGTGATCGTCGGCAAACGTGACATCGTCCGCGTGGTCCGCTCCGAGTACAAGTTGGAGGTTTATCGTTTAGATCAATTTGTAATTCAACGTCCAATGGCAAGGGAAGGCATAAGAACTCGAACATTTTTTGTTTTATTATCCTTGGTATAGCTTCTGCATGCATTCTCCTCTGAACCAACGGCTTTATCATGCTGAGAGCCAGTTCTGTTAGAAACTCACGACGCACTATTCTCTCTTGCCCTTTATTAATTGTGAATATACAGAGTGCATTTAGAGCAGCTAAGTTGAGCAGGCGAAATAATACATTCAGTGGCCATCTTCGTGAGTTCCTTGTCACATCGGCCTTTGAACACATGCTCTCCACTGTTTCTGTTGCCTTTTTAGTCCGATTATAATAGGCCAATATTTCTGGTTTGAGTTGAGTACCAGAGTTCTTATCTATTGAACCATCGCAATGCTTCGTGGACATCAAAAGGACAGCCTTATCTGGCTTGCAGACGTGCTGAACCAAGGTGGCAACATGGCTATATCCAAATAGCGAATAATGTAAATTTTTATCATTAATCGTTCTGAATATTCTTGGCACTTCTTTTTTATCTGGTCTTATTGCCCCGACGATTGTTATCTTCTTATCAAACAATACTTCAGCAGTTTCAAGTGTAGTGAACCAGTTGCTCATCGTAACATTACGATATTCTCCTTGAATAGGATCAGTCATTCTCACAACAATGTCTAACTTACGATTACTAACGTCATAAGGCCCAGGATTATCACCCAAGTAAATTTCTAAATTGTAAGTATATGGATACTGACAGTCCACCAACGCGAACATCTTGATTCCGAATTTAACGGGCTTCTTGGGCGTGTGCTGACGGAATGCACATCTTCCTTTGTAAGGTGTAATCAAGTCACCCAGATTTAGTTCGTGACTAGGTGTAAAGTGTTTTTGAAAATTGTTCACCACTATTTGGAACAATACCCTTATTGGTGCCATTTTATCTTCAGTTATACGATCAGTCGCGGGGTCGTTGAAACGGAGATTCTTCATTAAGAATCTGTATCTATTAGAACTCATCGTGAGGTAAACAGCTTCCATTCCAGTGCCTTTTTTGGAATCAAATAATTGCAAGAAGTTTTCTCTGCTAGTTTTTGCACATCCACTAAGGAAGAAAATACCCAACAGTGCATAAATTTCCACCTCATCAGTCAATTTAGCATCTCGTTCTCTCGAGAACTTTTTTTGTTCTTTTATAATTCGGTTATTTGTATATTTTGCAATCATATAAATAATGCTTTCATCGAAGAATAAATCGAAGCATGCAGACTGAGTTTTTCTCGATTTAGCATAGTCTGTAGGTCCTGGTTGAATGTTTGGAATGTAATCGCTTTGCAGCAATATTCTTGCTTCTATGGGTTGCTTCATCCACTTAGTGCCTTCGAGGCCCAAATGATAATTATTGGTACTCGGTCCCTCAATTACATTAAAAACTGTTTCCCAGTCCAGATCATCGACATCCGTGTTATCCTCCGCTCCAGTGCTGTATTCACTTCCGGTACTTTCTAACTGTTCTTCGATGTGATCTACATCGTCATCAGTGCCAGCTGGACCATCAATGAAATCTTCTTCTCTATCCTCTTCAAGCCATCTTGCTATAAGTACTTCAGACCTTTTTGCCATTGTTACCTGTAACAAAATCAATAAATTATTAATAATTTAAAACTCAAAGACTGAATAGGGTTATTAAAGTAAACTTAAAGATGAAGTTGCTGTGTGGATACATTTGAATAACGCCCTTGTAAAACAATAACTCCATTGACTTTTATAACATCACAGTGTTCCAAAATATCCCAAAGGATCGTCTGTTGTGTGGTCAATAAAAATGGACGTCATTTTAGAAAATCTCGTATCACAAATATCGCATCCCCCGTAACGAATACGCCTAAGAAGTAATAAAGTGCATAATACAACATTAGTTTTTGTTTATACTAAACCCGAAAAGGGGTCATTGTACTCATCATTTTGAATAATTTTTTCTATGGGACCAACCTTGAAAACGCGAAATAAAAATCAGCTGTTCCATACATTTTGTCGATATAGGTGAACACAAATATAGGGAACAGCTGATTTTATTCGCGATTTCAAGGTTGGTCCTATAGATTTTTTTTTTTCAAAATGATGAGTACAATGACCCCTTTTCGGGTTTAGTATAAACAAAAATTAATGTTTTATATCAAAACGTAAATATTCTATTCAGTAAAAAAAATACTCCAAAAGCACAATGCTTTGCTAAACCGCTATAATCTTTACTCTTGAGCCATACACCAAGGTTCATAGCAACAATAATTATTCACTCTTAAGAATTGAAGTATAAATAGAATTAAAACATCTCTCATACATTAAATAGATGCAGACAGATTCAATATAGATACATTCAACTGGAGGAGGTGGGGAAAATCGAAGCTCCCGCCGGTTTGTGTGTATCTACAGGTCGCCATAACATGGGGTGGGGGGCCCGCGGCCCGAGGATTCGTCAAGCCCACGCGTTCTACCGGCGTAGATACCTCCGGAAATCAAATGCATACTTTATATTACTGAAACGCTAAATTGTCAAAAAGAAAACACAACACAAACGCTTTGCGGCATCTCATAAGCGCTGAAACGCGTTCGCAACAATTTTGAACCCGACTCGCCACAAATTTTCTGGAGGGGGTGGGGTAGGCAAATAACGACAATGATCGAATTTACCGTTCAATAATTACCCTCAATCCTTAACTAAAGACAGAAATAAATCGAACAGAAAATACACACGTCTACATGATTAATTTGATATCAATACATACGTGAGTGGTCGCGTGGATGACACGTTGCACTCCACCCTCGATGCACTTTCTGACACAACCATACACTTCAAGCGCACGGCCGACACTGATGCCGAATAGCCGCCCTAGTTAAATATTATTGACGAGATTTATTTATGGACGCGAAAATTAAGGTGTTTTTAATTACTCTTATTGGCTGCTTAATGTTATCTACGCGACCACTCTGAGGTTGATTCTGATATGATATTCCTTTGTTAAGATTATCATCTTAAGATTTCCTCGTGGTATTCATTCTTGTGTTTGCAACTTTTTTATGCCTTTTACCTGTTGTATCTATGCTAAGTATTTTGATACTATATTTAGATTACTCGTTTAAAGGAAAAAAAGTTAACAGCCGTCTGAACGTTACAAGTCCCAATGGGATTTTTCTGAAAGGGGCGAGTACCTGGAGGTACTTTTTTTAAGTAAATAAAAAGGTCACCCACCTCGCCAAAGCTCTTAAGCGCATTGGAAACGAAACGAAATTTCGTTTCATGGACAAAATTCAGTGGCATCAATCGGTTTAGACAGCATGGCGGCTGGATGTGCTCTCATAGAATAAATTTTGCGTCAGACGATGAAATCAATGAAACTTGCATAATTTTTAGAGCGTAGTTCTAAAAGTTTCTTAATTTCCGCTACATCATTTATTTGTCAATTTAAAGTCTTACTTTGTTCTTGGACCAGGAAAAAATGCTTCGAGAATTATGTGAATTCCATTATAGTACTTCTACTAATAAAATCATGACTATTACCATACTAAGGTCAAACATGGAATATCTCAAGATCTTTTATTCGTTTTATTGCCGTCTCGTCCTTGTAAGGGCGTCGTATGGGAATGTATTCAGATATATTTTATTGGCTGTAGTTATGACAGTTAACAGCGAGCAGTACACTCGTCCGTGAATTATATTATCAACTGTTGCATCCATTGAGGCTTCCGTATGTTTAGTAGTTGTAGGCGAATGAATAAGGTTTACTGAAGGAGAAATCAATAACGCCTTGATCTATTTCTCTACATTATCCAGCACAGGTCCGGCTTAAATATTAATCCTAAAAGCGGTTTAGATGTACGTGGTTCGTGCGTCCTCAGGGAGTCTCTAACCCTAGTCGTTAGTTGTATATCTTAGCACATGCTACATGATATAAAACTTAATACTGAACGTAACATCAGGAGTAACTTACTGTCAGTTCAGAGTCGCCGTTCTCAATTCTAGTACGAACATATTAAGCAAGTAGCCTTTTAGCACCTGTGCTGTAATGCCCACGCCATCACCCGCCATAAAATATTGACGTCCGAACTACTGCACAGTTGTCTGTCTATTCTATGACCGCGGAACCGGCGGGGCGTGCGCGGGGCGTCGGCGGGGAGGACGTGGGGCGCGGGCGGCGCGTACCTGCGCCCGGCGACTCCCGCCATGGAGGGTTTCTGTATTGATTATTTGAGGGCGTTCACTTTCGCCAGTGTTTTAATGCGAGCTATGAAAATGTTTTTATTGGCAACTTGGCAGCCCCAGCGCCAAACTGAATGAACAGACGAATAAATGTACGAAAGCTCTCGTAATGCCCGATTATTCATTTTATACCGTCTCGCTTATTTGTCGATGCGATATTTTTTTCTTCGTTTTTCGTTTCAGTAATATCTGTAAAGAGCCTTATTTTGTCGAAGACCTCACAACTTCGCTTTTCAGTGATTATTTCTTATATCGTCTATTGTCATTCTTTCTTCGTATTTATATATCAATAAATCAATTCGTTTTGAGGAGAGAGAGAGAAATTGTATTCTTTTCTGTGGTGTCCTTGTATTGGCTGCTGATTGTTTAATTTTCCGAGTACTGCGCCAGTCTGTGTGATATTGTGTGCGCTTAGAATCGTTGAGGTCTTTGTTGTTACATAGAGCTGAGTATTAGTGCTTTCAGCGCGGTTCCGCTTGGCTAAAGCAGTCTCAAGCCAAATAGTCTAATTACATTGTTGACGGCGCGTCGAGAGGGGGAGGAAACATTGTTGAATGACGAATTAACATTTGCGTTTTAAACATATACCTTACATGTAGTATCTGCCGTTAATGGTCTTTGTTACTGCATGAAATAAATGGGAAAGACTTTTTCAATATTTGAATGAGCAGATTTCCAACAAATGTTATTATATTGGAACTATATTTTCAGATAATCTTAATTCGTTCCGGCACGCTAAACACCCATAGGCGTCATAACAACAAAATTTATATGGTGTCTCGTTCAGTGTCCTTGAGCTGCTACTACCTACATTATGTGTGTGGGCGGTATGATATAAACAGTTTGGGGAAACTAAAATAGGTATTGTTGTTGATATTTTTTGAAGAAACGACCATCCTCTTTGTTTCGTTATATCATCTACCTCAAAAGACAAATCATTTCTTGATAATCAGTTGATAATAATACTAGCTGTTTGAACTAACCTTCAAATTGGGCAAACTGAAAGCTGTTTTCTCTTCCCGCACCCAAAATATTTAGTTACTTTCCAACTTTATCTCGCTAACTACACCGGAATAAATTTATACCAAAATTACAGACCCATCAAAAACTTGAATTTGATATGAGCAGATGAATTTAACAGCGTTCCAGTAATAAAAGTAGAAGAAATAAATTTTACATCGAACGTAGACCATGAAGACCTTCATGAAAGAGGTTCAGTTCACGCCAGTGTAAGGTCCATAAAGATACATTGACATGTAAATTTGGAACGATAAAGTCTAAAAGCTTTTCTTTGAAAGCGGATTATGGTTTTTTTTATACCGCCACCTATCTGTTTGTTCAGGTACGCCTATTGAACGTAGGCCGTCTTAAGTAAGGTTTTTGGGACCTGCAATCTCGAGTGATTTATTTAGTCAATTGAGATTTTGAGGTAATGAATGGAACGGCTTATCACTTTGTGGGTGATTGCGGGGACTTTATATCTTAGATTTTAATCGTAGGTAGGAAAAGCTTAATCTTATAAAAACAGTTCCGTGAATGACAGACAACGACTTAGAGAAGCAACAAGAACGTCGAAAATCAAGATATTACAAAATCCTGGGTACATTACTCAGGATTTTGTAATATCTTGATTTAAAAGAGTGTCCTTGGAGTTTCTTGCCTGCTCTTCTCCATAGAGATCTACGTTTTGGAATGGGCAAATAGCTTCAACTTTCTGACTAACTGACCGACTCTTTGACAATTCAAAAGTGCCTGTAATAGGTTTAATTGAAATAATGTTTTGAGTTTGAGTTTGACTACTGACAACGGTGACGGTATATTTTTTTTGGAAGAACATTTATTCTTGTGCGTAGACCTAATCTAAAAAAAGATTTTGCAAAATTCAACTAATGATTTGTCTATGTATGTTGGCATGCAGACAAAGTCGCAAAGTGAGTTAATAAATATGATACGACCACCAATGACGCTATCAAACGTGGCGATTACACTAGTGTCCCTCAGGGCCGTTTGCTGTGGCCGAGTCAGATTGTGGTGGACGATTACTGAGTATTTATAAATATAGGGCTGGCAATAAATAATTTAAATTAATATTTTTAGTGATAGATCATTGTTGAAGATTATAATTTTGGAGAATCATGTTGGATCATTATTAGACTTAGCATTAGGTGAGACTGTTGTTAAACTTAAGCCTCAAGCAAAAACAATTAAGGACAAAGATATTAGACATTGGGCGAAAATAAATGAGTCCCCACAAAAACCAATCAATCAAGATGGATTCGATCCTACACCTACAAGATTCTTTCACAATCTAGGTCCTCACGTAGCACTTAGGTGTACACCGTTCCATATATTAAGGCATCACAAAAACTGCTTCACTAATCGTTTATCATATTCAGTCTCGGTAGAGTACCTGAGCAGATAATTTATGTGAATATTTCGCGAAGCTATCGGTAGGAAACATTAATTTCCGGAGACGTAACGAGATCGCTTCACGCACCTGCACACTGCCATGTTTTTTGATGGCGTATTTTCTGTACCTTGGATGTTGGTTGAGCGAAATTGTGTGCGGAATTATATGATAATAACGTTTTGCTTATAACTTTTGTATCCACCCACAATCTGAAAACAGTGCCAATAAGCTGATGACTGCTTCACTACTTATTTCCTTATCATCCACTGCTATTCCGCAGATATTAATCAATAGTATTCACACAAGCTTTTTCCTAGCATTTTCTATTTCCGACCATTTATTCATACCGTGTTACTAAGTCTCGCTTTGCTGAAAGGAAATAAGTGTGCGGTCATTGCAAACGCGACCATTTCTCGCTCCAGTGCTGTAGCTTGTTTTTTGTGTTCCACACTCGAATGTAGAATTTCCAACTCGTCTTTTTTCGTTGCTGTTACCACGCGAAGTCCTTCTCATATCACGTTAATCGGATGCAAGGCTTTAACTGAACTCAAACAATCTAATAAACGTCACATAATTCGTCCATAAAGGGGCCTTATTTTATTACTGGCGAAGACAAAATGGGTTTTTGGGGGCAATAATAAGTTAAAAAAGAGCCCCTTTCCCTAATATCGTGCAGAGCGAGCCACTCGCAACGAGTTTTACGTGACCAGTGTCTTAATATACACCTTTTGTCTAGCTATACTATTGTTTGGAAGAGACGACCTATCACGAAATGGTACGAGAGAAATAATGGTCCTGAGGGTTCAGATTTTGGAATAGATAATTTTCAATTTCGAATTTTGTAGAATTTTCGGGTGGCAGTATTGTTCCTGGTTGAATAAAAGGTCACTCCATTTTGTATTAATAGATAAACTACAGCCTACACCAAGGCGAAAACTTTTCTTTGTATTTGAAAATGAGACTTACATTCCTGATTTAGATATTTGTTAGTTTTTTTCTTCTTTTTATTACGTTGCCCAGGAATTTCTCCTGTATTTTGGGTGCGTTTACAAACATTTGAACTCACATACACAAACAGCCAGACCCGGAACAAATTCTTGTACGTCATACAAATATTTGTTCCGTACGGGAATCGAACCCGCGACACGCAGCGCAGCAGTCAATTGTTTAACCACTGCGCCAACCATGCCGTCTTCTATTTTTAAGTAACTAAGTAATTTTTTGTCTTCATTCTTAAAGAATATATCTTGTTCATGTATCGAGGTTTTCTGATATATTAATACGGAAATAATATTTGTATGGTGGATGCTTCAAATGGGGTGGCCTGACTTTTTGGCTTCATTATCTCAATTATCAAGATGTTTTCCTTCTAATCTACCTGATACAATTTCGTAGTCCTGTTTTATGATACACTCGAGAGCAATAATAGTTATAGCCTTTTCGCTCTAAACCTTTGTTTTACGAATCATAAAATTACACAATTCTTATGGGTCCTATCACAGACTTATACCTAGAAATATTATGAAAATAAATAAATCGCAAGTCCCCAAATCGTAGGGGAGTATAACGAAAACTGGTGATTTAGTGAATTCTGGGGTTACTAGTAAAGCGCTGTCAGTAAATTTTCGTTAATGGAATTATTTCGTTTCTCATATAGTGCTCGTTTCGGTCTAGGAATTATAGCTTGTATTAATTTTTTTGGGTCTTAAGGGCCAAATTTATCGGAATAATAGAGAATCGAAAAATCCTTTGTGATGGTAAAAAATCAACATCGTTAGTACATAATTTTTGATTTGAACCTTGTTAAAAACAAAATTAAGCTTACGCAAGAATTTGATAACTTAGAAAAACTCTGAAGTATTCCAATAAAAATGTTTATTAACAAAATGATGCAGAAATGCTGACGCTTTAACGAAAATAGCTGTATCCGAAATGAGCTCAATGTAAACAAAAATTTTAACTAAATTCACAATAAATTTCAAAAGCTGATATTCCCGAATTCTCAAAGATGGGATCTATTAAAAAACGTCGAAATTAAATTCGCTGACTTACTAGATGAGTTTAAGATTATTTATTCCCTTCCCTATTTAAGCATAAACAACGTTTTGTTCTACCGTTATTGTAGCCTTTATCTTTTGTTACTTAAAGGTTATTTTTGTTTGGTTTTTATGTTGATTAAGATTGTAATTTACCTGTCAGGGGTCAGTTCTGTTTGTGTAATGAATTCCGGTTTAAGCGCCCACTCACAAAGGCTATTGGGGATCGTACGGTGATTGCAGTGACAAGAGTTTTATGATTTAAATTGGCTGTTCACATCAATACTTTTGCTGCAGTCGTTGAAATGATAATTTAATACAACTGAGAAACGTGAAGCGTGTCAGAAACCTAATTACATCAGTGTGATGTAATTAGGTTTCTGAATAAGGAATAGTTTACTATTCTCTGTTAATTTCCAACAGAAAAAGTATTTTGGAACTAGGAGAACGTTCAAATGGTACCTAATTAAATCGTTAGTCAATTAGTCTTCCTAAGGAAATGTACAAAAAAAACTATATATTTTTTTTTCAGCCTTCCACGTGTTTTTAATACACTGAAAAAAAAAAAGTGTTTGCATTAACACTTATCTAGTGATCACGCATGTTCACTCCATACGAGCCTAACAAGATCTTCATTTCTGAAGCTAGGAGAACTTTATTAAATTATCATAGTTCCGTCTACTAAGTAATGAAACTAATGAATTAGTTTAATTACAAGTAATTATTTAATTTAACTCAAATTTTGGCCAGTTTAAGAATGATTTATTGCTATCAAGTTGCTTGTTACCATGAACTTAAATTATTATTTGATATAAAAAAGTGAAGAAGTAAAATAAAACAAAGCATGTATGTTGTAACAAACACCGGTGATTATTCTGTACATGTCACATTGTCGATATAAATATAATTAATTTGTTCTGGCAAATATGCTATCTTGTTTATAGTGAATAGATAAATTTAAAATTAATTTTAGAAAAAATTAAGAAAAATTTAAAAAATAATCATTCCAAACATATTAATGCCAACTAAGAGAAAATGTATCTTAGTTAGTCTGCATTTTTTTCAGCGTACCTTTAGCGACTAGAGTTAAGACTATCTGGAATTTCACTTGCTTATAATATCAATGTATGAGAATGACATAATTTACCTTGGTTAGGATGCTCCAATAAGCAGCCACTAGAAGAAACAGGCTCATCCGTAACTAAGGACCAGATGCCTTTACCGTTTCTACTGAACCCGGCCGGCGTCTAAACATTCGCAAATATGAGGCAAGCCCAAGTTCCTATTAACATTTAAATGCTACATTATGTATTAAATGTTTTGAAACATTCTCACAGATAGTCCAGTTCGTGTAATGGGGATTTTAAGCTTAAAAGGATTATTTTAATAATGAAACAGGAGAAATTATGGAGCGAGAACGCAATGGTAAACTTTGTTAGGGTTGCACAGACTGTGAATTATTTAGTATAACTTAGATGGCAGAATTATATATTTGATATTAATAATATTAGCCTTTTACTGTCCTACCGCAGGGCAAGGCCGCTTCTTATACAGAGAAGGCATGAGCATTATCCACCACAAGTTGATTCAATTTTAATACAGATTAAAGAAAATGATGGCCATGTTTTTCGTGGAATCTTTTAGCAATTGTGACTTCCTTTCCAGGTTCCATTTTCACGTCCAATGAATGACATTTTCTCTCTGCTATTACAATAGTGTCAGAATGGTCGAAAATTGATTTCATAATTGTTGATTTTGACAAGTTTGGTAATCTACTATTATAATGGCGTCATTATGACTTTCCAATGTTCGGCCACTGACACTACGATGAAAGAATTTGCATTTATTGGTAATCTCGTACATAATGACAAATGAATGACATTTCTACTAATGGGTTTATAATAATGGCAATACTACAATGCCATTATAATAACACAATTCTATTACGAGAACATTGACCGACCAATGATCGACCATTATGAATTTAGCAGATTACGAACTTTTAGCAAAATGACAATGGGATCGTGTTGGATTGACAGAATTTATAAAAATAGCAGACTTGGGGCCCTGGTATTTTGTGCATATTTTTTTAAAGCCATTTTTTATCAGTATGGGTAGTCGGCCTGCAATTCAGAAGGTATTTCCACTAAGCGAGATAAAAGGATCTTCCATATCCCTTCACATAAAATCCTCATTTAAAAACAAATGAAAATCCGGAAAAAACACAAGTACTCCACTTAAAATGAACCCCTACCTTCAAAAGCCGGGTAAGGGAAAAATATCCGAGTACCCTCATCGAAAGCCCATCGGAAGGGCTACTAAACCAATCATTAAGTTAAACTCGCATGTCCAGACATTAGACGTTTCTGTCTATCCCATTACAGATAAAAGGCACTAGTGTCCCGCAGATTTCGATTGTCCCTTTCTTGGGGGGCTGTTAGGGCTGTCGAAAGTAATTTGGGGCTTACCTGTGTCTTACAATTCGGACAGGTGGCTAATAAGGTAGCTGTTTGTGGTTTGTGCGAGTGATGAGAGGATTGGGTTGGCCGTTTAATTATGTTCTCGTAACAACACACCTCCGCTCAAATAGTGTCGTAAGTCAAAAAAATCAGTCATAAGTATGACACTATTTGAGATAAGATTTTGAAGTTTTCTGAAACGAATGGAACATTATAAGAGTTTTCAATTTTTCTGAGTTGTGACCCTATTTGAGCGGAGGTGCGATGTGTTAGACTACCTACGCCTCAAAGGTTGGTTTTAGTTATTGTGTGATTTTAGTCTAGTGCACCATTTTGTCTTTTCCACGTATTTGAGATAAGATTTTGAAGTTTTCTGAAACGAATGGAACATTATAAGAGTTTTCAATTTTTCTGAGTTGTGACCCTATTTGAGCGGAGGTGCGATGTGTTAGACTACCTACGCCTCAAAGGTTGGTTTTAGTTATTGTGTAATTTTAGTTTAGTGCACCATTTTGTCTTTTCCACGTAGAAGACCTATGTTTTTACCTCATTAACATGATGAAGCCTGATCGATGTACGGACACGGATGAAGCGTTCTGTAGTTACTGCACTTTTTGTCCAAATAATTCTGAAAAGTCTCAGAATATTTCAAGTCTCCTTTGCCAACCCTATGACAGATAGTGTGGCCCTCCTGCCGCTAGTGTCGGTCGACCATGACCCTTGCGATAGACCTCTTATACGTGTACCTACATTGTTTCAAGGCAGTGACAGTCTCGTATTGATTACTCCTACCCTGGACACACTTAGGCTGTGTCTCATGTATGTATGTACGAATTTAGATGTCATGAGAGATGTGTTTTGATGAGATGTCAAAGCTAGTTAAAAATAAGTGTACCCCGTAATGTCACAGTACAATATTTGTTGTAACTCATAGTTATTATAAGTATACGGCAATGTTATCGAAGCGCGGAGTCTCCTAATACAGGCACTGTTTTGCTTGAAAGAGGGCTCCAAACACGTTTAAATGTATTATTATGCTAACTATGACAATAAACTATTTTGTGTTTGTATTTTGTAGATGTAATGACGAAGTTGAGAAGGTAGGAGATGGTGTCATAGAGGTTAATGGAGTTCCGACCATTTATTGTTTTATTTAACCATTTATGTACACACACAAATATATATGATACTAGCTGCGCCCCGCGGTTTCACCCGCGTAAGTCTCGATCCCGTGGGAAAGCCACCCTTAAAGATAGATAGTAGCCGATTCTCAGACCTACTGAATATACATATAAAATTTTATAAAAAACGGTCAAGCCGTTTCGGAGGAGTATGGTAACTAACATTGTGACACGAGAATTTTATATATAAGAAGAATATATACACCGTGGCATTTTAGTCTTACAACGGCAGCCCACTTCATGTATCCAATGACTACTTATCAATCATAAAAGAAAAAAAAATGTATTAACATTTGAATATAAAAAAATAAAAAAATATATGACGCATGACGTAGTTTGAAACAGCCTGTTACGAGCCTTGCGTTCCAAGGGCGGCGCGAAATGGAGTGCAAGGCTCGCACCGCGCTCATAACAGGGTGTTTCAAACTACATCATGCGTCATAATTAATAATATAATAATATATATTTTATTAATTATTCAAATATTAATTTAAAAAATATATTTTATGAATGATTAGTAGTCATTGGATACATGAAGTGGGCTGCCGTTCTAAGACGATAACACAAGAAACAACACAAAAAATACGTACAAAGGTGATGCTTATTTCTAGATAAATCTCTTCCAGCGTACCTGCGATAGGAAAGTAGATAGAGAGGTGTAGACACCGTAAAATCAAAAACTATTCACTTAATAAAATACTAAACAGTTAATATGAGAATATACTAACATACATACACCACGACCATATTATATCATTTTGGTTTAGTAATGTATTTTTGAATAGATTCCAGTTTTATTTACCTACGAAACGAAAACTAGTTTTCTTGAAACGCATAAATTAAACTTTTGTTTGAATAACCCAAAGTTAAGTATTCTGATAACATGCTAATATTATTATCATAGCAAAATGCTAGGTTTTACCTGTTTTCTTAAATAACTTTAAGAAAATAGGTAGCATTTTGCTATGATAAATCTTTAGAACTTAAAAAATACAGGAAAATAATTCTTAAAAACAGAGACTTTTATGAAATTCACAATTTATTTTCCAGGCGTCACACCAAAAATAATTCACATAAATCCATCAGCTATTATGAACAATAACTTGTGCGAGGCACGTTAAAATCGCGGGGCGTTTCAAAGAAAATCGGGTTTTTATTAAATATTTCCCCTTCGAATGGAAGCCGAGACGCTAGCGCTAAATAACAGGCATACCGGACGCTCAGGCGCGGAAAATTTTCAAATAAATATAATAACGATGATAGAGAATGCCCAGCGAATATTGAAATTATTTGTTTTTGTTTTCAAGTGAATTTTTGCTGTAATGTCGACTGAAATGATGGTAGACAAGATCGATCAATTCTATGTTTACGTTAGATTTTACAAAGTTTGACTGAAATCTTTAAAAGTCCTTAAAAGACCTTTAAAGGTCTTTAAAAGACCTTTAAAAGTCTTGAAGACTCTGATTGACATACGAGTACACTACCTAAACTTATCTTATTTGGAAAGCTAATTTAAGTACCTGCCACGGTAAGTACTTCAAGGGTGCATTAGCTTATACAATTAAATTTATTCAATGACTTGTCATCTTGATTTTAAACGACACGTTGTTTTTTTTTTAAATTTAATTCTTTTTTTACAAACTTCACTGACATAATGTTTTTCTTATTTGACATTATTTTACCTACAATTTTAATTTCAACAAGGTTGTAACTTTTATTATTTGAATCATATTTTATATTGTTTTTTTTTTATCAATGTGAAGACGTTGTAGGCTTTTAATTCAAGATTAAGACTGTAGATCTGTAGACCATTTTCTATTTTGTTAAGTACCTGGTAGTTTTGTCGGGCCTACGCTGTCCTCACATACCTAATAACACTGTAATTTGAAAACATTGTAATAGCCATTTTTTTTAAAAGAGTAACCGTGGTGTTTTTTGTCGGCTTTTCTCCATAGGAAACGACCAATTGGAACCGTGCACCTAGCTTCTGACATTTCATAAGTGCCCATGTAGGCTTATGTGAAATATAAATATTTTTGATTTGATTTGGTTTGACATTTATCCAACAAACCGTGACAAACAACTCAACCAGAACTATTCACAACCAGAGCTTTCACTACAAATTACGTCTTAGAACTCTAACAATTTCCCTCTCCATACATACCACTACATTTAAAGATAATCAATTCTGCACAAAGCAACTATTTGCAACATTTACTCAAGTATTGGGAGTCAATTCATCATAAAACTTGGGGACACGACTTCGAACGCTGTCGATACCAGAGGCATCGAAAACTTTTACAGTCGTTTGTTTTAAGCTGTCGTGAACATCAAAATTATGTACACGATTTATTCATCTGTGTTTTTAGATTTTAATCGCAGTTTAGTCGTTATTTTTGGACTTGGGGCCAGCGTAGCATTCGTAGTTCATACAAACGTAATACCAAAATAATTTGTATCTTAAGGTAGTGTGTATTTATTTCGATTGGATTACAGAATACCTATGTTCCCAAATATATATTTTAAAAGGACAATGATTTATAAAGACGAGATATGAGGAATTTAAAATTTATATAGAAAACTTATTTTTCTCATAACTCAAATATATATTTGGGAACCTAGATATTCTGTATTCCAATCGGAATAAAGATACACTACCTTAAGAATATGTTTGATTTACAAATTATTTTGGTATTACGTTTGTATGAACTACGCATCCATCGCCGGCCTCTTAGTGTCAACTAGCGACCCGCCCTTGCTACGGAGGTTTTTTGCGTCTTGCCAAAACGTTGAGATGTATTTATTATACTTATGGATGTTTAATAATGTAATACACGCTTTTAGCTTACGGAATAAATTCTATAGATGATGGTGAAAATGCATCAAAATCCGTTGCGTGGTTTAAAAGTGCAACGCAATCACACAGACACGAAAAATGTCTTTAATTTATATTATGTATGTATAGATTTTTCATCCTGTGTTGAAAATGATTTAAAGAAAAGAAAGAAAAATAATTTTATTTGTCACAGAAAAACGTGCAAGTACAATGTTGGAAAACATAATATGTAATAAACTCGAAGGAATTATACAAAACAGATCGCAGTACATATTATAATCACAAAGGAGTAGGTGGTATTTAGGTAGTTCTACAATAGATGTGATTCGAGAGCAAGTTAAAACCTACATTCAGAAGTTGGTCAAATGAATGTGCAACGAAACAAATCTTGTTATACCTAATTCTTATTACAATCTTTAATCTTACTAGAGAATGGGCAGCAGCGTTCTCTATGCATTTTAACACCATACTGCGATCGCCAACCCGCCTGCCCAGCGTGGCGATTATGGCATACCATAGTTATGCCATAATCGCCACGCTGGGCAGGTGGCAGGCCTATGTCCAGCAGTGGACGTCTTTGGGCTGAAATGATTACACAATCTTTAATTATTCAAATAATATCATGTCACGTAAAAGACATGAGTCCGGAATACTTTGTGCCTACATGAATAAAACATATTTTGGCACTTTAAGTAGGTTCTGAAAAGATCAACCAAGAATCTTTGAACCTAAATTTATCTCACAAAGTTGACCCAAATCTTATACAACGCTACAATCTCAAGTAAATTTTCGAGTACAATTCCAAAGTTAGATCCATCATTCATTCTTGAATTATAAAAGTTAGGCAATCTTCCACTTGTGCTCAAAATTTTAAATCATTTCCAAGCAGTGACGCATATGATGCTGATTAAAACGACCCTGTTTGAATCCCCTTCGGCGATTTCTTTGTTTTATTCCTAACGCTAATTTTGTATCACAAAAGTTCTACGTGAACGCGTACTTAGAGTTGTACCAAGTTGAAAGTAGAAGCGACGATGGGTATCGGTCTATGACTGAAGCTTTAAGTTTTCGCGTTAAATCGCTCCATAATTGAAGCTTTTCAACTAAAGAATATGTATATTAAAATCAGTAAAAATTAGAAATACTAGTAAAACTCAATTTGTTAACAAGAAAATATAAAAAAAAAACAATGTAGGAAAAGCAAACAGCTAGTTACAGGAAGAGACAAATAATAAAAGATTTTTGATGAAAAATAAAGCTACCGTGCATAATATATTGCTATGTAAAGGACCTCAGAACTTACACCAGCACGTATTTAGCTTCCGATCGTAACTGTATGGAACCACCGAATAGAACTGTACTCAGATGTTTCGCTGATGGCGGCGTGTGTGTTGGATCATTTAGCCCCCTTCAAAATGTTTGAGCTCAATGGTGCTGATCCATGCGTCATGTTCGTGAACGGGCGCTGTCAGTTGGGATTGGTGATATCTTAGCTGCCACAGCTTATTTTATTAGTTTTGAATTGCTTTTTTATCTTTTTATCGCGGACGCTTTTGACGTTTTGCATCGTTCACACATGTATAATTTCAACATGAATGATGTAATCAATACTTTGTATATTGTATTTTAATTTAAAAGAGTGTCCTTGGAGTTTCTTGCCCGTTCTTCTCCATAGGAACCTACTACGCTTTGGAATGGCAACTAGCTTCATATTGCTAACTGACCAAAACCTTGACAATTCAAGAGTGCCTGTAAATGGTTAAATTTAAATAAATGCTCCTAATTTGAGTTTGATAGCGCGTAACAGATAAGGAACACGTTAAGAAAATAATTAGCGGTTTTCGGCGTCCAACCTCTTATAACATAGACCTCAACATAAAGTCGAGTACAGACAATAAGGAAGACGGTGGGAGGTGTTGTCCCTAGGCGCCCCCTCCTCCCTTTGATAATTTATTATTGAAACCTCGTCTCCATTCTTTTCTTTTGTAATATTGTCTCTCGTTTCTTATTTGTTCCGTGGTACTAATTTGTTTGTTTTTTTTTTCTTTCTTGATCGGCTCCGCTTTTGTTCTGCGTCTAATGAAGTGTATTTGGAAGGTTCGAGCAACGTTCGGGTAAATTAACGTTCGATTCGATTGTAATTGGATGGGTTTTCGTCAGGTTTAGTAGTGGGGAAGTTTGATGACCTGAGTGACGGGCGGTGGTGTATCGTACGAGTATCGTCAGTGTTCTGGACGGTTTGATTTTCAGTCTTCCGTAATTTGGAAAGCATTTATTTGGTTGGTAGGTATTTGTTATTGTGTCAGTTACAACTTGTCAGTTCAAATAATAATATGACATAATCATCATCATCATTTATTTGGTTGGTAGGTATTGGTCATTGCGTCAGTTAGAACTTGTCAGTTCAAATAATAATATGACATAATCATCATCATAATTTATATGGTTGGTAGGTATTTGTCATTGCGTCAGTTAGAACTTGTCAGTTCAAATAATAATATGACATAATCATCATCATAATTTCAGCCGAAAGACGTCCACTGCTGGAGATAGGCCTCTCCCAAAAAGGGGAGGATTTGCCATAATCGCCACGCTTGGCAGGCGATTGCAGTATGGTTTAAAAATAAAAAAATGCATAGAGAACGCTGCGGCCTATTCTCTCTCTCTATTATTAGTCGCCTTTTAACACACCCACGGGAAGAAATGGGATGGTGCGGTGTGATGGGTTGGTGATAATATGATATACTCATCATTAAATTCAATAGGTCTATTTCTTCTTGCTGGAAGGCCCTGAACTCTTTCATAAAAAAAAAAACACACAAAATAAACTCGTCATTATTTTTATCTTAAATAAACACGTGCAAAAACAACTAAAAAAATAGACGAAATATTTTCTATCTTAATATAATGTGAAAATTGTGTTTTCTTTTATATCTCCGCCGTACAGACAGCCTACGGATTTAGGTATCATCTCCGTACGCACCGCCGAGGTTACACCAAATTGGGAAAACTAAGGCGTTGGCAACACGCCAGACAGACGGATATTACGTGTCTTAATACACACTAATATAATAAGTATGGTCTGATATTGAAGGATAAAGACAAAGAAAAGTGGAACAATGGGTAGTTATGTTAGTTGTTTATGTGTGAGAAAAATACAAATAAGGTAATTAAACGTCACAATACTAAATGTGGGCGTACAAACAAAAACCCCCTTATTACAAAACAAGGTTTATCTTCAGACCCAGGTTTAAAACATTGAGCCATTATTGAATTTCGAACTTTATTCCGACTATGGTAAAGTTCCTAAACACAAAACTGACAACTTAGTACCGAACTAAGTTTTCAGTTTTGTATAAAGAACGGTATTTCAATCACTGTTACGTTCTTAATACAAAAACTGGCTCCATGGTTTAGGCCATGTCAAAATATAGATCTTGTTTTGTAATAAGGCGGAAAGAGTCTAGTTCTCGGCATTTATTTTCCGAGATAAACGCAGTTTTGTAAAGTTGGGTTATAGAATTAATTAATGCTCAATTATCAACAAGTTCGTATAGTTTTTCTCAAATCAAGCTTTTTCAAAGTTTCAATTTCAAATGTCTGATAAAAAAAAATGTGCTAGTTATTGAATATTTTTTAAATCCTTATTATCAATTGATTATTCTAGATACCGAATCTAGTCTTAACTCAATACGTTCACAAATGAGCTTCTAACAGTCAAGCATAAGCTTAGTTTTCTGTGAAATTAAAGGCATTAGCAACATTGTGATGTATGAAAATCTACGAAAATTGGTGAAGTTTTCGGTGAGACTAGAGGCATTAGCTGTATTACTGAAACAGGTGAAATACTTCACTTTACTGAGCTTTTTCCTGAGTAATGTCTTACAAGTATAATAAGAAAGATATGATTTTCAAAATCATTACAAGAAAAGTTTTGGTCCGAAGTGTAGAAGTCGTAGGTAGTATCAATATAATACGACTTTGTTGCTTAGTTTTGTGCATAAAATGAGTTATGTGTTGGCATTTACGTGGTGTAAATAAATGTAAACAGAGCGTTGCACCACAATATTTTTCTGAAACATTTAATTAAAGTCGAAATTACTCCAATCTGTGGATCTTTTGTTAAAAACAAGTAGTTTGGCACAAACAAGCTGAAGTTAATTTCGATCGGAGCGTGGCGCTGACGAAATTTTTTAATAAAAACATCACCTGCTCTGCATTTAGCAACACAGGGACGGAATGAGGTGAAGTGTGATGGCGAGAATTTTTGGTATGCTTCATTTTCCTTTTCCTAATACGATTAATTTTAAGGAAGGCAATGATTTGGGCTTTTTGGAGGATTGTTTTGATTGAAACTGTGTCAAAGTCGGATAATAAAGTATATACAAATAGAACGTGCTTTAGATAAAATATGGAGCTAGCTTTTTTTAATATACAGGGTTATTTTTAAAACGTCAATAACCTCTTACTCATCATTATGAACAACTTTTACTATGGGACCAAACATGAAATCGCAAAAAAAAAATCAGCTGTTCCCTACATTCTAACGAATTATGCGAACATAAATGTAGGGAACAGCTGGTTTTAATTTCGCGATTTCACACTGACAATGACCACTTTAGAGGTTATTGACGTTTTTAACCCTGTATGAAGATATATTAAATCAATATGGCTTAAAGTTTTTATTTCAACTATAGGGTGTTTTTAATATCGTGAGGATTTAATCACGCATGCGGGATCGCCCCGCAAATGTCCTTTTCATACAAATATTTATTGTAAGGACGCGGGGTGTGAACCTGGGCAGCAGTTACGCGTGCGGGGCAATCCCGCATGCGTGATGAAATCCGCATGATATTAAAAACACCCATAGTGCGGAAAAAAAGTTTTATGGAAGTACTGTGTACTTGTTTTAGTTTTTGCTTGATTGAGTTGCAGAATATGCTGATTTTAGGCAAGATACCTAAATATGATGATGCTAAGCAAGAAATGAAAATTACCTAACTCATTAGTTTCTAGTCAACAATCGGACCATTGCAAGTTGTCCCATGAGCATCATTAGAATAATTGTTGACTTTCACCGTAGACCGGATAGCATACATCAATGTACAAATAATATTGCATAGTAATTACCAATCAACCTACCAATTGTGTAATTACGCCGATATCCCCTCAGGATTCTACGCAGGAGGTTGTCTGTACTGTGTGTAGAACTATCCCTGTAAGTTGGTGGTCAGGATACCCGTTGAAGCCATGGCTGTGTGACTCGCCGCTCGAAAGCTTGAGCAAGTGATGATGACGTCACGCTGAAGTAGTTGCACGAAGGCTGCGCTGACGTTAATACTCGGGGTCACCAGTTTAGAGGGATGAGGAACAGGGTGTAAAGTTCACTCATCCTCCATAGAAAAGGGAGGATCCTCCGACCAGACGGGTGTTTTGTCTGGCGGGCAACTGCCCGACGGTTGATGTCGGGATGTTGTATATATGCTAGTCGCGCGGTAAACTTTACTTGCGCGATGCAGGATTTTGCGTGACGTCAGTGTGACGCGTAGTTCGCATGTGGCGATGTTGATGCCGCTACAAGACTAACTATTAAATATAGGACTGGTGATTAAGAACTCAAATGTAACCTAGGATTATTTTGCATAGATTAATCAAGTCTTTTCTAGTAAAAAAAATAAAGTAAAGAAGATATTTTGTTCTAAATATATCACTTGAAGCTACGGATGGCAATACAATTTAACAAAACCTGGAACGTTTTACCATGAATTTATAAGGCATAAAGGAGGCAGGCCAAATAAATCTGAACTCAAGAAAAAAATATATTACTTGCAAAAAATCTTACGAATATCCGACCCTGTACAGATGTTTGCATGTAGATGAAAGTACTGACTCACAGAAGGAAAATTCAGAAGCACCACTTTTAGAAAAAGCTTGACAAAAGAACTTCACACTTAAGCACTTGCTAAGATATTCTGTATTGGTGAAATATAATGTGCCCCAATCAAATGGAGTTCCAAATTATGACTCGTTCATAGGCTGTTTGTCTAAGATCTTAAATTTAAATTTTCTTGTTGACCGGAAACATTCAATGTTTTGTAGCATTCATTGCACCACCATATGATAAGGAACCCCCCTTTTAGGGGGAGGCATATGTTTAGCAGTGGACGTCTTTCGGCTGAAATTATGATGATGATAAGGAACAATACTTTATAGCCTTTTTTTCTGCTAAAAAAACGTTGCCCCACACTAGGAATTTCTCCTGACTACTAAACTCACATACACAAACAGCCAGACCCGGAACAACTACTTGTAGGTCATACAAATAGTTGTTCCGTGCGGGAATCGAACCCGCGACACGCAGCGCAGCAGTCAATTGCTTAACCACTGCGCCAACCGAGCCGGATGTTTTGCAATGAATGTACGTGAAATAATTATGCTTTAGGTGAAGTCTTCGTTTGTCTTTCAAGGTAACAAAGTATAGACTTTGTTACCTTGAAAGACAAACGAAGACTACGCATAGGCATAGGCCTACGTCGATTCTGCTGCATCGTTTTGAAATGATTTACGTATTGCCTTATGCCTAATTTTACAAGTTGCAGGGAAACACGAAACCATTTCATTCATTTCATTAATTAACCTAGCCAATACGTTACCATAGACCTTAGTGGGCCTTTTGTTCAATATATTTAGTATGGCTAGGCTAGAGAGACAGGTTGCGCTGTTCCGTGAGGGGCGCAACAATGTGCCTCGTTTGATAAATTGCGATATTGTTACCAAATGCCTCCCTGTCACATAACCAAATACACCTGACCCCCATTTTTTACGGCCAACCAAAATGGCGGGAGTTCAAAGAATTTTGGACAGACTACCGGGTTTTTTTGTCAACTCAACATATTCTGCCGGCGTAATTTGGACTGGTTCATTGGATTGTGTTAGGTTGTTGCTTTTGACGTGAATCCTGTGTTGAAAATAAGGTAGTTGTGGGCTCAGTGTTGTGAAATAGTTCGTTGATAAGCTTTGTTTTTCGCTAATTAATCAGTTATCTAAATACAAAATTGCATTTCGTCGGTCATATAAATAATTAATTAGTGCATAGTCCGGAAAGGAGCTAGAAAGTAGATATCTGAAGAAAAAGGGTTACATCTCATATAATTTTCTATAATTAGGTATTACCTTCTAAGGATTAAAACCACATTTTAAATATATTATCATCATCATTTCAGCCGAAAGACGTCCACTGCTGGCCATAGGCCTCCCCCAAAGGGGGGTTTGCCATAATCGCAATCAAATCAAATCGTATGGTGTTAAAATGCATAGAGAACGCTGCTGCCCATTCTCTAGTAAGTCCCTTAGTCGCCTTTTACGACACCCACGGGAAGAAATAGGGGAGTGCTATTCTTTACGTCTGGCACCACACAGACCTAAATATATATAATTTTTTTTTAAATATATCTTAACCATCTCCTAGAAGATTATTTTCCACACAATCAACTGACTTTCTTTCCACATAATTAAGTACTCTCCCCCTTCCACACACACCCTACATATCTAAAAGCTCAGATAAGGAGGTCCCTTTCATTTCCCGAATTTAGCTCGGCGTAACATTCATTTGGTAATGAGTACACGTGCAAGTCACCGGCCGGCCGGTCATTCCAACAGCTAACCATCAGTTAGGCGGCAGACAGTTTTGTATAGGTACCTAATTGCGATTTGGAAAGGGCGCTTTTTAATATACTTAGGATGTTAGGGTGCTGTTTTTTAAATGGTTTGTAAGTCGTGTGAGCGAGTCATTAGCTCTGGTTCCTACTAAATTAAAACCGGTTAAGAGCGAGTCGGACTCGCGCACCGAGGGTTCCGTACGTATATATGATGATGATGATTTCTGAAAAAGTGTGCTAGTTAGAGACATCGTTTTAATTTTCCTGTAATCTTCACATACACTTCTATCACATAGAATAATTTCAGATTTTTATCTATGCAAACTTCGGAGATAAGGGGGGGGCAGTTTTTTAGGGTTCCGTACCCAAAGGGTAAAACGGGAACCGTCCGTCTGTCTGTCTGTCTGTCCGTCTGTCCGTCTGTCACCAGACTGTATCTCATGAACCGTGATAGTTAGACAGTTGAAATTTTCACAGATGATGTATTTCTGTTGCCGCTATAACAACAAATACTAAAAAACAGAATAAAATAAATATTTAAGGGGGCTTCCATATAACAAACATGATTTTTTTGCTCGTTTTTGCTCGATATTGATAACGGCAACAGGTAGGCGCTTGAAATATTCACAGAATCTTTAGTTATATATTAACTTTAAAAATAAAAAATTAAATTAAAATAAAAAAAATATTTAAAGGGGGCTACCATACAAAAAACGTGTTTTTTTTTTTGCCGTTTTTATAGATAATGGTACGGAACCCTTCGTGCGCGAGTCTGACTCGCACTTGGCTGGTTTTTTTTTACATTTTTCATCAAAAGTCGGAAACTAGACTGCCTTGAAAAAAAATGTTTGAAAATGTGCAAACAGCGTTCTTTCATATGATACCCCACATGCCCTAGTAGCCCCACTTCTAATTTTTAAGACCCCCTTCAGTCCCTTTTGCAAAAAAAGGTATAATTTTTTAAATTTCTTTCTTATTTTTAAAATAGTTGGGCAAACGTCATCTGAAACTATTCTAAATTTCAAGTTGATAGTGTTGCGCGCACAACTAAAAACCCTACTACTAGCGCCATCTAGTATCAGGTAGCGAAACTAATAGAGTCAAGATGCTTCGAGAAAGTTCGATTCTAGAACTATCGACACCCGGTCAGTCGGGGCCGGTATGTACTCGAATGTTCTAGATGTTTCGGGAACTATCCGAGGCCCTATATAAGGCCGGTATGGGCCGCGACGGAGTTAGTTTACTTTTGAAAACGAGACAAGCGAGAACAACTGAACGATATTTGAGAGTGACATTAAGTGATTGTGTTTTAATTGTGTTTAAAGTAGTAGTGTGTTTAAATTGGTGTTCTTAATTAAAGTGTCTATTGTTTAGTTATTAAATCGGCAGTTTTTATTGTCACGAACCCCAAGCTCGTAACAATAGCATTAGTAGTTCTTGAGATATGCACACTTGAGATATGTGTGACAGACAGACTTAGTCTCACCATAAGGGTTCCTTTTTACCAGTTTGGTACGGAACCCTAAAAATGCATACTTACAAACATATTTTAGGCGCCTTGTATTGCTAAAACCAATAGATATGTTACATTACCTACGTTAATTTAATCTAGTTAACGAAACAAATGAACATCATGGGTTATGCTGACCGAAATCACATTTTAATGGCTGCGCTGTAAATTCCTTTTAAAAATGTCGGGGTTATTCTAAGCTGCACGACCAAGAATGAAGACTGGTCGTCGTGTCCTGGTCGTTACAGATGAATTGCGAAAGAAAAAATTCGTGTAGTAAGTTATTATATTCATCATAGTCTCAAATCAACTTGTATAATTGCAACTTGTAAAGAAAAATCGCTTATCTTCGATCAAAATTTGACGTTGGTATATCTCATAGATTCACATACACATATAGCTACGGAAAAGGATATAACTTGCAAAATAATAAGTGAACTACGACCGCAGCGTGTGTCGGATTACGCTCGTAATTTCAATATGAGCCGCGGTCCGCCGCCACTATGGACGAATGGACGACGGATTGTGGACGGACGGATATTGGACAGTACCGTCGGCATGCAGCGCAAAATTCCAGTGAATATACTGAGGTAATATTCACTTCGAAATTAATTTATCGAAAGTAAAATGATAACCGGAAGCTAGAAAATCATTTGTAAAAAGAATTGACGTCATCCGGAATACTGTCTGTCGGTCGATATATTTCATATAAATCTCTCTAATTTCTTAATTAGAGAATTTCGTAATTAATTTAAAAATGTCTGTCTGTCTGTCTGTTTGTCTGTCCGTCCGTCCGTCTGTCGCCAGCTTAGCTCAGAGACGCTTAGTCCTAGAAAGCTGTAATTTGGCATGGGTATACATATTAATCATGCCAAAAAAATGGTAAAATAAAATTATGAAAAACATTTTTTTTTAGGGTACCTCCCGTACACGTGAAATGGGGATGATATTTTTTTTTCTCGTCTATTCCATGGTGTGGGGTATCGTTGGATAGGCCGTTCAAAAATATTGTGGGTTTGGCAAACCATTTTTCAATTAAGGGATCCGTTTGCGTAATATTAAGCTTTAAAGTGCT
Source organism: Tiliacea aurago (assembly GCA_948098905.1). Taxonomy (NCBI): domain Eukaryota; kingdom Metazoa; phylum Arthropoda; class Insecta; order Lepidoptera; family Noctuidae; genus Tiliacea; species Tiliacea aurago. The sequence goes on from OX402591.1 coordinate 3,326,601, forward strand.
AGTTTTTGTTAGAGTCAAGTGTCCCCCGCCCCCTGCCAGCTAAATGGTTGGTTTTGGATATGTGAAAAAAATCATGGCAATAGTATATATAACGAAATTAAAAGGAAAACTATCACAGCTAAGTAGGCTTCACAAGTTAACGAGTATTAGTCGACCAACTTAAATTTGCAGTTGGAGAATTGACCGTAACGTATATCAATGTATGGGAGAGCATGTTTTTCAACTACAATGTTAAGTTTGTTTTTGGGATAAATTCATCCCAACTACGGAACCCTTCATTGTGCGTGGTCCGACATGCACTTGGCCGGTTTTTTTATGTTTGTAACGAATAGCGAAACTTCTGAACCGATTTAAAAAATTCTTTCATCAGTATATAGCTACATTATTACGCAATAACATAGGCTATATTTTTTTTTTTAAATAAGGATCCGTAAGAAAATTGCAATATTGTAACCCAAGGTAGAAAACCAAAAATTGTTTTTTGCGTGCGCTGCGAAAACTATTAATGATAGAACAAAATAATGTACTACAGGTTTATAGGTCTTATTAATGTCTCGACCCATACGCGGGCAAAGCCGCGGGCAAAAGCTAGTCTGCAATAAAGAGCTTTTCATAACATTTTTGGAATAGACGTATTTATATAAAAAGGTATATAATTTCCTCATCATATGCCTTTGAGGAATAAATGCTGCACTAGAAAAATAGTAACTGCTGCCGCACGGGTCGATCGGTCAGGCGCCGCGGTTGGTTCGTGGATGGGTGACCATCTTTAGATAACGAGACCCCTCCGTGCCTCGGAAGGCACGTTAAGTCGGCTATCATACGTGTATTTTTGACAGTCGTTACGGGTCGTTAAAAACCCGAAAGTCTGAAAACCAAGGGTTACCAAGTTCCTGGGTTGTGGAGGTCAGATATGCAGTCGCTCCATGTAAAATACTGGTATTCCACTGCGTCCGGTTAGACTGGAAGTCGACCACAAATATATTTATTTATTTATTCAATAACACATACATTTGTTTTGGAAAAAAGGCTAGGCAGATTGATTGAGTAAAAAATCTTACTGGACCTTGTAAACCTTGCGTAGATTTTTATACAATACTAGCTTTCGCCCGCGGCTTCGCCCGCGTGGCTGTCGAAAAAAAAACAGATTCTCTATCAGCAGTATTCCCCCAAAATCTACGTTTTGGAATGGGCAAATAGCTTCAACTTTCTGACTAACTGACCGACTCTTTGACAATTCAAAAGTGTCTGTAATTGGTTTATTTGAAATAAATGGTTTGAGTTTGAAAACATTATACATGTCTTAGTAGTAACCAACATAAGCGTGGTAAGCAGATAGGAGTGCAGTTTGATTTACAACTTTACGGAGGATAATAATATAGATAGCATTTTGAATTCGTTTTGTACATACTTGTTCAATATACGTGAACAAACATGAAACGAACACGAAAAAATAAACAAATGAAATGGATTCATTTGTTTATTTTTTCTACTGTTTTTGTTCTTAAATAATAATTGATGTATACCAACTTTTGAGTTATTCAAGGTACGCAGTAAAATTCTCCCGAAAACTTATTTACCCGATTATTTCTTATTTATTATTTTATAAGTTATAACCAAATTATTTACCGTAAACCAATCTTGGACCTGAAGAATAGAATTATTCACGTCGTCAAGGTTTTGTTGCCGTCGGTCTATTTTAAAGATCAATGACGTGTCATCTGCAAATAACACCATCTCCGGTTGATTTTGAAGTAATTGGGGTAAATCGTTAATGTAAACTAAAAAGAGGGAATGGATCCAATATCGAACCTTGAGGAACGCCCATTGCTTTTTCAGACCCCAAAGAGTTCACGACGTTTACTTGAACTCTAACCTTTCTATCTTTCTGGTATTATCTAAGTAAATCAAGAGCTGTATTCCTAATCCCAAAGTGTTCTAGTTTCAGCAGAAGTGTCTCATGGTTAACGCAATCGAAAGCCTTAGAGAGGTCACAAAAAATTCAAATGGCATCTTGTGCTTCCTCCCAGGCGTTAGAAATGTTCTTTATTAGGGTGACACCGGCGTCAGTGGTACAACGACCTTTAGTGAAACCGTACTGTTGTTCATGAAAGCTGGAATTTTTATTGAAGTGACGTAACATTTGATTGAGCATCAACTTTTCAAACACCTTACTGAGAACTGGCAGAATTGATACGGGCCTATAATATTGTTGGGTTCTTTACTATCTCCGGATTTGAACAAAGGAACTACTTTACTGTGATTCATGAGATCCGGAAAGACTCCTGCAAAGCTAAATAGGGCGCAATGGTTTCGATGACAGATCTACAGACTTTTACAGACATGCCGCATAGATCTTCTGTTGATTTAATTTTAAGATATTTAAAAGTTTTTTGAGAAACCTTAACTCCAAATGGCATACCTTTACATTCTTTCTAAGTAAGGCAGAAAACGCGGGTGAGGAACTTAAAATTTCAGTAGTTTTAAGGGGAATATTAGCAAAAAAGTTTTCAAATTCCTGAGCTATTTCTACCTCTGAAGTGCTGGGCCCATGTGCAGTCTCTAAATTAAATTCAGTATTACGCTGTTTTTTCCTACCTAATTCATTATTTATTATTTGCCAAGTAGTTTTTATTTTATCATCTGCTGATTTTATTTTATTGCTAATATAAAGAGGTTTAGCTATTTTGCACGCACTTTTAAAAGTTTTAGAATATTTAGCAACATATTGATGAAAGCTTGTATTATTCATATATTGCTTTAGGCCATAAAGTTCAAAAACATTTTTCTTGCTTTTACGAATATCTGGAGTCGCCCAATCACTAAATATGAACTTTGAGTAAATACGTTTAGTCTTCAGTGGTAAAGTGTCATTAAATCGCGTGTTTAATAGTGAAAAGAACTCGGCGTAGAACTCATGGGTCACAAATATTATTAAATTAACTCAGAATTTATTAGATTAACTAATTATTAATAATTAATCCATCGCCGGATGCAGTTGGGCATTTGCGATTTTATGGTATACTTATAATTATAATTATAACTGTTAACGAAGCTATAAACTGGAATAAAAAAGGCTTTCAAAATAATTAAGAGTTGTCTTTGAAGATTTTTTTGAAGTATTATATTATGTTTAATTATGTTTTGAGTTCCATCGCCTTATGCATAAAAGACTTGAAAATATCATACTGTTTTTGTTTTGGAAAAATATTTACGGTTTAAGAGATACACTCCTTTAAAAACCACATTTTTGACCATTTTGAGAAATCTCCGCCTTAAAGAGTAGTTTAAAAAAAAAACGGTCAAGAGCGAGTCGGACTCGCGCACCGAGGGTTCCGTACGTATATATATGATGTTGATGATTTCTGAAAAACTGTGCTATTTAGAGACATTGTTTTATTTTTCCTGTCATCTTTACGTAACTTCTAACACATAGAATAATTTCAGATTGTTATCTATGCAAACTTCGGAGATAAGGGGGGGAATTTTTTTTACATTTTTTATCCGAAGGCCGAAACTATGCTGCCTAAAAAAGAAAAAAAATGTTTGAGAATGTGCAAATAGTGTTCTTTCATATGTTACCCCACATGTCCTAGTAATAAAATATTACTAGGACAAATAAAAAATTATTAAGACCCCTTTCAGTCCCTTTTGTAAGAAAGAGATATTTTTTTAAATTTCTTTCTTGTTTGCAAAATAGTTGGGCAAAAGTCATCTAAAACTATTTTAAATTTCATGTTGATAGCATTTGTAGTTTTTGAGATATCCAGATGTGACAGACAGACAGACACACAGACTTAGTCTCACCATAAGGGTTCCTTTTTACCATTTTGGTATGGAATCCTAAAAACAAAAAATGTCACACTTTATAATTTACTTACTTTACTTTAATTACTTACTTATTCGTGCCAAGTTTCAGGTTTATTAACTCAAGGAATAAGATTTTTTATACAAACAAAATCCCCCTTTTCACCCCCTTAAAGGTTGAATTTCTAAAAACCCCTTCTTAGCTGATGCCCACGTCATAATTTGGGGTTAATCAAGCCACACAGTAGAATTCTCTCTTGTAAAATTGACTACCCCTTTTCACCCTGTTAAGGGTCATTACCGCACGGTCTCCCGTGAGGCGGCGAGCCTCCGTGCCGGACTGCCGCCGTGGGATCTGGAGGCAAAAGTCTTCGCGCACATCTGGGAGTGGCGCGAGGAGGCGAAACGCTGGGTCGAAACTCCGCTGCGGCGAGAAATCACGGCATAGCGGACGGAGCTCCGGCGGGATCTCATGGTGGCATGGAGAGTGCGATTGTCGCAATCCAGTGCTGGGCACGCCACAATTGTGGCGATAAGTCCCCTCTTTGAGGAGTGGCTAGAGAGGTGCCACGGCGTCCTCACCGGACACGGTTGTTTCGGGAGGTTCCTGTTCAGGATAAAGCGGGAGGAAACGCTCGGGTGTCACCACTGTGTGGATCGCCCGGAGGACACGGTGGAGCATACGGTGGAGGTCTCGCGTCCGGCCCTGGTTCAGGCTATGGTTCGGAGCGAGGGTGCATGGGAGGCCGTTACCTCCTTCTGTGAAACAGTAATGCTCGCGAAGGAGGAGGCAGAACGCGTGAGGGAGAGGCAAGGTTTGCACCCTCACGCCCCTAGTCGCCGCGGGAGACGCCCCGGGCGTCGGGAGTAGCAAGCCAGCTTCCGGCTACCGTAGGCGCGGGCTTGCGGACGGTGAGCGGTGGGTAGCTCACCATCCGATACGACTCGACTTCCGGTTCGACTGCGCGTTGTGTTCCACGCGCGCCTCAAAGATATGTCAGCACCAACTGACGGGTTCCGTTAGGGCCTGCCAGGGTTGTGATGTTTGTCCGAAAGGGATATCATGGCCGTGGCACACAGGCAACGGAAGGAACACGGGTGGGTTTTAGTCAGTAAAAGTCTGACACGCCCTCCCGCTCCGCCTAGAGCGGGAGAAGTTATTTGATAATTTCCCACGCAAAAAAAAGGGGTAAATTTTCGAAAAACTGGTAAATTCTTTTATTATTTTGGTTTGCAGTATAAATACTGAGTTTCGAGTTAATCGGACCGCGCGTTAAAATTCTTCCATACAAACTTTGTCATCCGCAAATCCCTATTATGGAGTAGTTTAATAAAAAACAAAAATGTCACACTTTATAATTTACTTAGGTTAGTATTCGTGCCAAGTTTCAGGTTTGATATAACTCAAGGAATGAGATTTATCCCCCTTTTTCACCCCTTAAAGGTCGAATTTCGAAACATCCCTTCTTAGCGGATGCTATAGTTTCCAACCATAAGCCGAAATATTAGTGATTTTAACTTAAAAAGAAAAATTCATCCCGTATTTTACCCCTTAAGGGTTGAAATTCTAACAACACCGTTGCATTAGCTTCCAACCATAAGCCTCTATAATAAATTTTGTGATTTTTACTGTGAAAATTAAGGACTTTGATACACAACTTCATCCCCCTTTTTAACCCTTCGGGGGTAGAATTATCAAAAACGCTGACACACGTATAAATTAATTTTTAATTGTCAGCCTATACACAAAATTTGAAGATCCTATCTCCAAAACTGACGGACTTTCATATAAACTTCCATCCCCTATTTCACCCTTTTAGGGGTAGAATTTCGAAAAACCCTTTCTTAGTGGATACCTACTCTTCACAAAGAACACACCCTCCAAATGTCATGTCTCTAGGACCAGCGGTTTAGGCTGTGCGTTGATATATCAGTCAGTCAGTCAGTCAGTCAGTCAGGACTTTGAATTTTATATATATAGATTAGTTTTAGTATAATTATGCGAAACCCGTAAAACGTGTCTAGTATTTTTAACCGACTTCCAAAAAGGAGGAGTTTATATGTTCGGCTGTTTGTTTTTTTTTGTTTTTATGTTTCTTCACCGATATCTCCGTCAATTATGGACCGATTTTGAAAATTATTTTTTTTTATGAAAAGAATCTATGTACAAAGTTTCAAAACTGTATCATGAAAAATCACAAAATTATAAGGTTGTTATGTTACCGGGTTGTCCTTACAAAAACATGCTAACGGCGCCCCCGCGCCTCCAGGGTCGTCTTGCGCTCATTGATAATAATTTGGCAAGGTACCTAACCGTACAGCATTTTATTTTAATTAATTAAATGGTGATAACATTTTCCATCACACTTAAATATTTTAGGGACAAAATATAACATGGTGTAAAAATTATTGAAATCGATTCAGTTCCTTAATCGGAACAAACTATATACAGGTTTCACATAAATACTAAAAATTATGTTGTATACTTGAATGCTATATATGGTCATAAAATATTGCCATAGATCGAGTAGATTAGATGAACGTCAATCTATATGCGATGTACCCTTGCCAAGGAAAAACAAATACACAAATCCAAGTTTTATTTGCTAGCAGTACACTACCGATAGCATCGCATAGCCGTAGCGATTGCATCGCATCGTTAATGCTTTGCCCTAATTGTGTGTTTGTATGTGCGTATGTGATGTGTCCAGGTATGTCTCACTGTACTGCATGGCTTTGAGAGTTAATGGTATAGTCAATCAGTAAATTAAATGTGGATTACTATGCAGTTTTAGTCTGAAAGTGTTTGGATTTAAGTTGATGAAACTAAAGTTGCTCATAGGACTGACTAACAAGGGGATCTACTCCGAACATAAATTCGAAGTATCGGCTAACTATGGCTGACAACGAATAAAAAGATGCTGCATTAAAAAACGAACATTATATTTGAAATACCATCTCTACAAACATAACAAAAAACAAAACGAAAAGACTAAGATGACTACACTCAAATACTGAAAAAATGCATATACAAGGCTCAGCAGCTTAATAGCTTATAGAACATTCATAAGACCAATAATACAAGTAAAGCGGCTTGGAACATAATTAAAACAAACACAAATAATATGACAAGTAACTCTGAAATTGACGTAATTAATGCAAATAGTAAAGTTTATGACAATCCAAACCAAATATGTGACTTATTTAACGACTTTTATATATCCGAAACATCATATTATATTTCCTTACACCAGTAGATGAATCAGACGTGTATAAAATCATTCACAGTCTAAGAAACACTAACTCGGCTAGATACGATGACCTGAGCACTAAAGTGCTAAAAATATGTGCAAATAGTTTAGTGTCTCCCTTAACCTACATTATAAACCTGTCTCTAACAGAAGGAGTATTCCCAACACGGCTTAAAAGGTCAATTGTCAAACCTCTTTATAAGAAAGGTGTAAAAACTGACATGAGCAATTATCGCCCAATAACTTTAATACCAATCTTATCCAAAATCTTTGAGAAGGTTATGTGCATTAAAATAGAGAACTTTTTAACAGCATGTGATATTATTAAAAAAGAACAATTCGGTTTTAGGAAGGGCAGTTCCACTGCTTTAGCATGTTTTGCGCTAGTAAAATGCATAACTGAAAGTTTGAATAAAAAATCTAAGATAAGTTGCGTGTTCCTAGATATGACAAAAGCCTTTGATTTTGTTTGCCATAAAACACTACTTGCAAAGCTTGAGCATTATGGAATCCGGGGTAAGGCCAACGACTGGATCAAAAGTTATCTTTCTGAAAGAGTACAATGCGTGGAAATAACAAAAACTTGTAAAAATGAAAAAATTACTTATAGGTCGGAATATAAACAAAATAATTATGGCACGCCACAGGGAGGTATCGTATCCCCACTACTCTTTCTAGTTTACATCAACGACATTCCAGAGGCAATAGGCAAAGATTGCATACTATTCGCTGATGACACTACAATAATGATTAAGAGTGATAATAACAAAAATTTAGAAAATGAAATCGTCCGAGCTCTGGATAATGCAATCGATTGGCTAGAAAAAAATAACTTAAAAATAAATATTACTAAAACGAACATAATACAATTTCAGACATACAATTCAAACATAAATAAAATAGACATTCATTATAAAGATTCTCACTTGACCACTGTCGATAATTGTGTATTCTTGGGTATAACGGTCGATAAAAATTGCAATTGGAAAACACACATTGATAAAATTCTTGCAAAAATAGATCGTTTTATATATGTCTTGAAAATAATTAGACAAACAGTAAACTGTGATACTGTAATGCTGGCTTACCATGGTTATGTATCATCCGTACTTAGATACGGTATTGTAATATGGGGGAACTCCTTAAATTTTGACAGAGTTTTTAAAGCTCAAAAAAAAAAGTTTTTTGTTAAGAGAAACTATAATTTATTTGAAACGAGCACTGACAGGCCAAATAGCCGAACACGGCATAAAGATAGACTTCGGCTGCCACCAATAAAACTAAAATTATTTAAGAAAAATGTATACTGCATGTCGATTATTATTTACAATCATTTACCAAATACTTTTCAAGACTTACCGCTGACAAAGTTTAAAAAAATGCTTTTTAAACTATTACTATTTAAAAGATATTATACTATTAAGGACTATTTAGAAGACAAATCAATAGAATCTGTAATTTGTAAGTTGGATTAATTGACATCGCTGATTGTGAAGACATTTGCACGCCATGTTATGGCAGGATATGCTGAAACAAATTTACTGTAACACATAGGGTGTTACAGTAAATTTGTTTCAGCATATCCTATATGTATCATATTCTAGCAAATAAATATTTTTGATTTGATTTGATTTGAACGGCGAAATAAAAAACGACAGTCAAAGAGATAAGCTAAAGTAAAAAATGTGACTACGTCGGGTAAGGATTCAAAGTGAAAAAAAGGAAACTATGGAAGTTATAAAACGGCCGAACACTTCACCGATACTTGGGATTAACGCTTCGGAGTAGACCCCCTTATTCCGAAGATTGGTCGAGATTACTCTTATAAATTTTTGTATTTATAAACATTGATATTACGTTTGTACAATTAATTTTGACAAACGTATGGGCAACTTTCAGACGTTGATCCATTGTCAATACTTCTTCTTCTCTAATGTTGGCGCGAACTGTACAACAATTAACTACTCAAGTATACTTAGGTAAAAAGATCAGCTTATTAAGTTAACGTTGTTATTTTTTTTAAGTAAATGATAAATGATTTTTATTTCTGTAAGTACGTTTGTACAAACACTTTTACACGTCAATCATATTTTAAAAACTAGATGAGGTTGGCGGTTCCTATCTGACTACTCTGAGAAGAAAGAACGAAACAAACTCAGAGGTCACAGTCTCTTTTAAAGTACAGACATAATCTTGGTCAGATCATGTGAAGGCCATGCAGATTGGTGTCTGAAATGGTCTTTTGAGGAAAGAACCACACAGATTGAGTGGACCTGACCAGTCAGTGCACGCATTTGTCAGTAATCGTGCAGATGTACTCAGAACTAAAGGAGCTCAACGATGCGACGATCAACACCAAAGAAAGGACATTTGGGTAGGCCGCTTATATGACTCAAATTGCCAGACCATGATTAACACTAACTGAGAATAAAAGAAAAGGAAAAAAAATAACCCACATAGTCTTCACATTCACAATAATTAAAATAATGTAATACTTTACAAGTAAATACTCATGTCATTGTGTATAAAATAATAGGTAATTAAATGTCACTGTATATAAAATAATAAAAGTTAGCAAAAACACTTCAAACAATAAAAATAAACCAAAAATTGGAGCAGGTCAATCTAATATAGTTCAACTTACGACTGCTGCTCTATTAATCCTTACATAGGTATTATATCAATTGACATAATTCCAATACCGACAGCTCAGTATTTCATTCAACTGACCCACCTCATCAGCAAACAGACGGGATATTCGATGCTGATACCGTACGAGTGTCCCCATTATTTAGTTCACGCGTCGCTTGCCGCGTGCCTATGCTAGCGCGGGTGATTCCACCCTTGTATAGTCTTACCTAATTCTGTCACATGTGCTTGAGGAAAGGCTATGTCCAGCGGTGGACGTCTTTCGGCTGAAAAGATTATGATGATGATGAAAATAAAAGTTTATTACAGAAATAAAGACTGTCAATTTCTGAACACTACAAATTTCAGTCACGTCAGTCAGTTTTTAATTTGCAATCCGCAGAATATCTGAAATTCCTCCGTGTGGTGCTGGACGTAAATAATAGCACCATCCCATTAGGATGGTGCTGGGTGGATGGGAGGATAGGAAATGTCGACTTCATCTAGCTTCTTTTTTTTATTTATAATATGACGTGTAAAAGTGATTCCGACATCCTATTTACAGAATAAACAATTTCATTTCATTATTTCTTCCCGTGGGTGTCGTAAAAGGCGACTAAGGGACTTACTAGAGAATGGGCAGCAGCGTTCTCTATGTATTTTGACACAATACTGCGATCGCCAACCCGGCGATTATGCCAAACTCCCCTCCTCTTGGGGAGGCCTATGTCCAGCAGTGGACGTCTTTCGGCTGAAATGATGACGAAATTCCTCGTAGAAAGGACATAAGTAACCCTTCTTTACAGTCGGGTGTAAGTAGCAGAATGTTTTTTTTATCAATCAATATTAATTTATTTAAATAAGGCTCGGAATCAGCATCAAAATTTATTAAAACAGCCCCCAAAACGCCCGCTCTTCGCCACTTCCTAGGGCTTTAGCTGGGAAAAAGAATTGGCGCAACTCTCCAGCAAAGTCCCAAGAATCAATACGAAGTAACAACCTCATCTAGTTTTAAAAATATGATTGACGTGTAAAGTGTTTGTACAAAGCTACATATAGAAATCAAGTAATTTATAATTTACTAACAAACCATGTTCCGTGTGGTGCCGGACGTAATGAATAGCACCATCTTATTTCTTTACGTGGGTGTCGTAAAAGGCGACTAAGGGACTTACTAGTGAATGGGCAGCAGCGTTCTTTATGCATTTTAACACCATACTGCGATCGCCAACCCGCCTGCCAAGCGTGGTGATTATGGCAAGGTAGCAACCCAGCGCCTCGTTTTGGAGGAGGCCTATGTCCAGCAGAGGACGTCTTTCGGCTGAAATTATCAATGATTACTAACAAACCAACCACATTGATATTCTAACTAAAAATTATCTAGCCAATACAACGTACAAAACGAGCGAAAAGCAATATCTACACATTCGTTCCATCTCTTACGTAATCAAGATATCATTGTGTCTAAGACAAAATAACACGAGCTACGAGTACACAAAACATAGTAAAGAAATAAAGCCGAGCCACGAAAATATTCCGGCCTCTGGTTAATTTCCTCCAGGGGTGGAACTTCGGACTGTGGACAGCGAGCCATTGCTAGTGATGTACCTTGTCCGGGATTCTGCGGACGCTTTTCTTCATTGAAAGAAAAGAAAAGAAAGAAAATGTATTTATTGGGACAAGGGATAAGAAGACCTACAAACAAAATATAAAAAAAAAACTTTTTACAAAAAAATAGTAACCGACTACCAAAAATAACACTACAAAGTGAAAAATAACTTTAATTTCGGAAGTCGGTGTCTTTGGATCTGTATTTGAGTTTTTTGCCACCGACTTCCGAAATTAAAGTTATTTCACTTTGTAGTGTTATTTTTGGTAGTCGGTTACAATTTTTGTGTAAAAAGTTTTTTATTTTTCACTTTTTAGTGGGTCAGTTTTGAATTTATCTAAGTTACAATAGCCTAATGTTAACTGCTCATCACCTTTTATAAAATATTGCTTTTCCCGATGCTGGGACGTTGATTGTTGCCACTCACCATATGCATATTGACGAGCATAAATTGCTTAATTGCAACCCGTTAAATAGGTACTCATTATTATATTGTTCCGGTGGCCATCTGTTGTCTTCATCATCAGTTCCACTTCACCAAATGGGGCTTTCGGAGAGTAAATGCACAAGTTTCTATAAAAAGTTCCCAAATCGCTATAAGTTTGCATATCAAATTTGAGGGTTTCCCTCGATTTCCATGGGATTCCCTCATCAGATTCTGATTTGGTGGCAATGGGACCACCTCGGGAGTATACCCTTTCAAACAAAAAAAGAATTTTCAAAATCGGTTCATAATTGACGGAGTAATCGCGTAACAAACATACAAAAACAAAAATTTAAAAAAAAACATACAGCCGAATTGAGAACCTCCTCCTTTTTGGAAGTCGGTTAAAAACTAAACTAAACATAAAAATAAATAATAGATCAATTCAATCAATTGCATTATTGCGTTTTTCAAGCTTGCGTTCGTGTAACGAGCTGTTTTGCTCGCTGACTAACGATTTGTAGAAGGAAATAGGTAATCATATTCAATGATTGAGGCGCTTCGTTAAAACAAAAAAATGCTTAACGTAGCCTAACTGACGGGGTCCGTTGGGGCCAATGCCTGCCAGGGTTGCGAGTTTGTACGAAAGGGATATCGTGGCCCTGGCACACAGGCAACGGAAGGAACACGGTTGGGTTTTAGCCACCAAAAGTCTGACACGCCCTCCCGCTCCGCCTAGAGTGGGAGAAGTTATTTGATAATTTCACACCCAAAAAAAAAAGAAAACCTAGCCTAGACTGTCATGCATTCATCATGGAGAACTTTAATTTTTGTTTCAAATTTTTCTAAGTTTTTTTATTATTTTGACTTACGTTGAACGCGCACGCAGACGTACATTGACATAAAATAAAGGTACTGCTGCAAAACTTAAAAAAATACCATATTCTCCAACAAAACGCCCTATCGCGTTTGTCCCAGTCCCGTATTTTATCGCCAGACGTACTTACATCACTATTCCCACCCGTACAACAAATTGGGGCAAAGTTTGCGGTCTTCATTTCCTGGCCGCAACTATTGCGCCACTGCCGACCAGATGAAAGGATTTTCATTAGTTTTTTCGACCACTCTTTTTGTAGGCAGAATTGATAGTGGCTGCCTATCTAGTATTCGGTTACAGTCGCTTCGACTATCTACATATTTGTGGTACGAAATTGGAGATTGGAGCTCGTTTTGTTCGATTTTCGTTTCAATGTTTTAGGCAGAATCTTACTTTACGGCTTATAAAATGTAGGTTTGTATAAAATATCTGCTGTTCAGGATTCAGTGTTAATCTAGGATTTCATAAGACCGCGGTGGCCGCCACATTGCGTCCGCAATTTACCGTCGAATGACGTCACTGAACTGTTTGAACATTTATGAAAGTAAGTTTGTGTGTTTATATTAATGTATTGTTTATATCTATTTATTGAATGCTTCGTATGGCGCCGGACGTAAAGAATCGCATCATCCCATTTCTTCCCGTGGGTGTCGTAAAAGGCGACTAAGGGACTTACTAGAGAATGGGCAGCAGCGTTCTCTATGCATTTTAACACCATACTGCGATCGCCAACCCGGCTGCCAAGCGTGGCGATTATGGCAACCCCCTCTTTTGGGGGAGGCCTATGTCCAGCAGTGGACGTCTTTCGGCTGGAATGATGATGATGAATGATGATTATTCACCAACAATTGATTATATAGGTTATATGCTAAAGGTAACTTGTGAAAGTGTGTAAGCAACAGTGCAACAATCACTTACAGACCAACTCCGGATACGTGAAGAAGTTGTACAAAAAAATATTATTAGACTTTTCTAGAGAGCGTGTTTTGATACCGTAAAGTCAAACCATTTCGTAAGAGCAGTGCTGGCCCAGTGGTTACGACCGTGACTTACAAGTTTGCAGGCCGTGGGTTCGAACCCTGAAATGTGCTTTACTTTTGGGTAAATTATTTCAACACCATTACTCTCAAAACGGTGAATGAAAACATCGTAAGGAAACCGGCATGTCCTAGAACCAAAAATTCGAAGACATGTGACATCTACCAACCCGCACTGTGCCCACTCCCTCTCACAGAGAGGAGGCCTGTGTCCCAGCAGTGGGAACATTATAGGCTGATTCATGCTAAGTCAAACCTCGGTGCCATCATTTTCATGACGGCCATCATTGCGGCCGTTTTGTGATAGCCACCGCTTTTTTAGAAAACCGCAGCTTTAGCGAGTTACGAGGCACTGAAAAAAACTTTTGGTCGGACTAACAGTCATAATATTCTTCTACCATGTTCCACTTTCTTTCCTCTAAACTCTAATTTGATTATCACCAACCTAATTAATAGAGAACTTTGGGACTTACTAGAAAATTGGCAGCAGCGTTCTCTATGCATTTTAACACCATACTAAGATTTAAGATTTATTTATTGAACAAATAATGGTTGAACAATCAAATAGTTACAAACAACACTATGCGTAGACAATAATAGCGTATTACAATTATATAACCATTAGTGCAATATGCAGTCTTTGTATGAACTCTGGTATCCAAAGAAAGATTTAGCTTGTGTTATGGATACTAGCATTCTCACATAAAAGAAATACATATATTTTGTAATAGGTTACATTGGTTGCATCAGAAGACGATATCAAGAGGACTTAGGTGACTACTCATCCGCAAAATATTTCATCCGCGGATGAAACGTTACCCTTTTAAAATTGTAAGGCGACGAATCATCCGCAAGTTCGGATGAGTCGTCGCATAGTTAATATTGATGTGGTCATATCGGCCAAATAGACGAACAAACATATTTTGTGTATAGGAACATTGTCTGTTCTTTAGTTTCATCGGTTTCGCTAGCTGCTATGTGTAATAATATCGTGGTTAAATCGAACAAAAATACTTCTATGCATAAGAATCGTTTTTATTAAGAATATAATAATTTTTTATACTGGTAAATCAGAATAATAAGCAATTTCCCTAAACAAATGACAGGTAGTTACTGTTTTACTGCGAAAACTGAGTTAATGTTATAAATATGAGTACATTTACATTTCAATAGTTTGATAATACTTAAATAACCAAATATTTACGACTACCGACGTTTTGTGCAACTTGTATCAGCGGTTTAAAAAACGAAAGGTTTGAGGGTATTTAGAAAATAATCGAGACAAGCTAAGTTGTTTTGTCATGAATATATTTTGTTAGCCAGTGTACGTTAAGTTGACAGAGTGTACGTTCATCTAGTTAATTACCACATATAGTAAATTAATTAATAATAGAATTGCATAAAGTTTTTATGTTCCGGTGCGTGGGAATAAACTGAGTTTTCATATTCCATTGCGGGTGATTGAGCTGCCTTGAGGTCAGATATTTTATTATTACTTATCCAAGAAAAATTAAACTCAAAACATTGTAACATTGTTTAGTTTCTATTTTAGAATCACAGTTATGGACAAGGAAAATACGCGATTTAAAATGATTTCATCGCAACGAGGAGAAAAACTTTTAATGGAAGGAACCTATCGTTATTATAAAAAACGTGAAAATAAAAACGGACATATAGTTTGGCACTGTGCTTCACAAAATTGTAAATCTAATTTGGTTACTAACTATGATTGTAACCTTATACTGAAAGAAAAACTTCATAGTTGTCAGTCTAGTAGTTTAGATAACCAATTATTGGAGAAAATTGACGAATGTTTAGAAAGAGCAAAAACTGAAAGTACTCCTATGCCTACAATTTATAAGGAGGCGGTAGAAAAATTAGAGTCTACAGGATTAGACTTAGTCATAAAATTACCAAAATACAACAATTTCAAGAAAAGAATGTATAAACTACGTAATAAAGAACTGCAAACTAAAAAGGTGCGATTTTTTAAATTTAAAGATGTAACAGTTCCTGGTGTTCACAAAGACTTTTTACTTGCTGATTATAGCGAAAAAAGTGATAGGATATTACTGTTTGCCACTGAAGAATCCAAAGAAATTCTCAAAAAAGCTAAACATGTTTTTTGCGATGGAACATTTAAAGCCGTTGTACCTCCTTTTAAGCAGTTGTATTCGTTACATGTTGACATGGGCAGTACTAATACACATACGAATATTATACCAGCAGTTTATGCCTTATTGCCAAATAAAAAGCAATCAAGTTATGAAATATTCTTCCATCTCTTAAAAAGCCAAATTCCCGAATTTGATCCTGAGTCCATCACTACTGATTTTGAAACCAGTGCGATGACAGCAGCTAAAGCTGTATTTGATAAAGTAACTACTCGAGGGTGTATATTTCATTTTAAAAAAGCTGTCCAAAAAAAAGCTAAACTGATTGGAATTACAAAAAAATCAAACATGTCAAGGGCTCACGTGAGGCGTTGTATGGCGTTGGCATATCTCCCAAATATTGAAGTTTCAGATGGTTGGCTTTATGTATTGGGTGAATGTATACAAAAGGATGATAAAACAGCGCAATTTAACCATTATTTTCAAAATACCTGGCTAGAGAAGAAATCTATCTTGTCTGATAAATAGTGTTTTTATAATATCCGGCACAAAACGAATAACGCTATAAAATGGTGGAACTCGAGACTGAATAAGACAATAAAGAGCAAACCTAACATAGCCGTTTTATTAAAATCTTAAAAAAGATGCCAAATATCATTCTAATCTGTGGAAAAATCAAGGATTTATTTCAAAGAGAACGGAAGAAAGTATGGTGAAGGAAAAAAAATTAATAACAGTTTGCGAGAGTTTATTGATAATGAAATTAGCCTCGGACATTGTATAGAGAAATTATCATATTAGTGATACAGATCGTTTACAAAATTTCGTGGTGGTTGATTTTTTGATTATAAATCTTTTTTTTTGCACCTAAATACTAAGAAGGTTTAAATTATTCAGATTTTTCGTTATTAATTAATATTTTCTAACTTATGTAAAAATTTATAATTCTTAATAACAATCTATTTAGATTTACTAATTTTTATAACATTAACTCAGTTTTCGCAGTAAAACAGTAACTACCTGTCATTTGTTTAGGGAAATTGCTTATTATTCTGATTTACCAGTATAAAAAATTATATTCTTAATAAAAACGATTCTTATGCATAGAAGTATTTTTGTTCGATTTAACCACGATATTATTACACATAGCAGCTAGCGAAACCGATGAAACTAAAGAACAGACAATGTTCCTATACACAAAATATGTTTGTTCGTCTATTTGGCCGATATGACCACATCAATATTAACTATGCGACGACTCATCCGAACTTGCGGATGATTCGTCGCCTTACAATTTTAAAAGGGTAACGTTTCATCCGCGGATGAAATATTTTGCGGATGAGTAGTCACCTAAGTCATCAAGAGTGGCGCAGTATACAAGAGAAGTACAAAATACTGCGATCGCACCCGCCTGCTAAGCGTGGTGATTATGGCAACCCCCCCCCCCTTGGGCGAGGCCTATGTCCAACAGTGGACTAATTAATCGTCGCATCTCAACTCCTACCCTAAAACACAACAGCCATGACGATAAGAAGCAAATTCACTTACATTTTTCAACAGGCCATATTAATGAAAGCAATATGTCTTCGTACGATCAACAGAGCCCAACGAAGCGTGTATTTTTTAACTGCATGTCCTACTTGTAACGTGAAGCGATGAAATATATCAAGCGCTGGAATTATTTATTGGAAAGTCATGAGCGTTTACACGGTTAAGAGTGGTGTTAAAAGGGGTTTTAAATAAATGTTTATGTAAAAATTTGGATTTTTATCCTGGTTCGCAGATTTTTCAATCGTGAATTTTAATTTGGTTGTTTTGCACGTAGTTTTCCCAATACTCGTAAATAACCTAATACATATAATTATGGTATGTTAAACAAAGTACCTACTTTAAAAACATATTTTTTATGAACTAATAGGAAACAAGACGAAAGTCATGTACAATTCGCACGTCTTGCCGAGTCCAATCCACATCAAAGGGTCGCTTCTCGAAGTTGTGAAGGAGGACGTTTACCTAGGGCAAGTTTTCCAGCTTGGTAGACACAACTTTGAGAAAGAAACCGACAGAAGGATACGGTTGGGTTGGGCAGCGTTTGGAAGACTTTGTCAAGTCTTCTCGTCGCCAATCCCGCAGTGTTTGAAGACTAAGGTCTTCAACCAGTGCGTCCTGCCCGTTATGACATACGGTGCCAAAACGTGGACACTGACAGTCGGGCTGGTACACAAATTCAAGGTCACTCAGCGAGCTATGGAGCGGGCTATGCTCGGAGTTTCTCTGAAGGATAAGATCAGAAATGAAGTTATCCGGAAGAGAACCGGAGTTACCGACATAGCCTGCACAGTAAACAAGCTGAAGTGGCAGCGGGCTGGCCATGTATGTCGAAGGACCGATGGCCGGTGGAGCAGACGAGTCCTGGAGTGGCGACCGCGTATCGGCAAGCGTAGTGTGGGACGCCCCCAGCTGATTTCCAAATGATTTTTAGAACTTTTCATCAATCGCATCGCTATAGCATAGCTCTGCGATACAACACTATTTTACATCGAACAATGGGCGCATCACCGGCGCGCGCGCTCCGCACGTGCTGTCCACCGGACCGTGGTTCCGTATTACAACAGTTGTGAGTGTGACGTAGCAGGAAATATTTCTGTGGGCTCCTAGGAGTGAAATATAGTGTGGTAATGCGGGCGCAGGTGGTGGAATCCATACTAATATTACTAGTAGTTCTGCAAACAGTAGACCACGCGAGCACAAACTTTTTTGCAATACTTTTTTGCTATTGACGGCACGGTTGGCGCAGTGGTTAAGCGATTGACTGCTGCACTGCGTGACGCGGGTTCGATTCCCGCACGGAACAAATATTTGTATGACCTGCAAGTAGTTGTTCCGGGTCTGGCTGTTTGTGTATGTGAGTTTAAATGTCTGTAAACGCACCCACGATACAGGAGTCATTCCTATTGCGGGGAAACGTTTAAAAAAAAAAATATATATACCACTAAAGTTATTAAAAAAAAAGAACCATTGAAATTGGATCTCTTAAGACAGATTTATTTATTTATTTTAGTGGTTCACCAACAATTGTTTACACAGGTTATATGCTTAAACATGCGAAAGTGTGTATGCAACAGTGCAACAATCACTTACAGACAAACTCCGAATGTATAAAGAAATTGTACAAAAAAAAAATAGGATAATTTTAAATTAGAAAGAAAGAAAGAAAAATAATTTTATTTGTCACAGAAAAACGTGCAAGTACAATACCTATTGGAAAACATAATATGTAATACTTAAAATGGAAGGTAAATATTACACAAAACAGATACAAGTACTTACATATTATAATCACGATCACAAACAAACAAACAGTCGGAAGCTGCACGTCATGACTGTGACAAGAAGGCTTGCACTCAGCATGATGCTGTGCTAGGGGGGACCGCACAGCGCTGATTTTCAGTGGTCACCCGAAAAAAATTTCATAACTAAAAGTGTAGTTATTGAACATAACGATTACATACAATGATTTAAATTAATCACTACATAGTATAAAACAAAGTCGCTTTCCGCTTCCTGTCTGTCCCTTTGTATCTTTAAAACTACGCATTGATTTGAGGATTTTGATGCGGTTTTTTTTAATAGATAGAGTGATTCAAGAGGAAGGTTTATATGTTTAGAAAAAACCAAGCGGGCGAAGCCGCGGGCAGCAGCTAGTAGTATTATAATAAGTAAAAATATCCAGTAGACTGCATTTTGAGGAACTAATCTGCTCATCACGCCGTAGATCCTCATCAGATCTTCACTTCATTTCTAGGAGACCAACTTAAAGTTAATATCTTTCAAATAAAAAAGTACCATCGAAATCGGATCTCATCAGCGGAGATATCCAGTAGCCCCCTTTTACCAATCAAAAATCACCGACGACAAAAAAAATCTATAAAATCGTAAAACCTGTATACCAAGTTTCGTCCAGATCGGATGTAAAATACGACATGTAGAGGAGTTGGAACAAACTGACACAGGAATGCAAATTTTGCCAGAATTGAAGCAGAGACGCTTCACTCGCTCGGTCAATAAATGCGAAAGTAGCTCTGCCTGTCTAATATTTAAAATCGTTTTATGCCTGAAATTTGGTTCAGCGGAAGTAAATTACGAAATATATTATAGAGAAATCTGCAGACTCAACTTTGACAACGTAGTACCTTTTGCAGTGAGATGTGCATCATTTGTTTTTACTCGCGTACCCTTCACCCGCTAGGATCATGGGACTGTCACCAATGAAAAAATCGGCCTATAGTATGGATTTCAGACCGGGGGGGGGTTTGGGTGGTTTGGATTTTTTTTTTTTTTTTTTTTAAACTTTATTAGTTTATAGAGTTTGATCAGAATGACCATGCCACCCTCATAGGGGCATTCTACATATACTTATCTACGCTTAATACCTAGGAGTACAATTTTGAATAATTTTTGGGCTGTCCTAGACAAGGGAGCAGCCAAGATACATGCCAACATTAATATAATTCAAACCGTTTTCTATGACATAGATACTCCTCTCAACCTCGGTCCGGACACATTCCGCTAAAATATGAGTGGTATCCTCTACCCTATCACACTCAGAACAATTGGGTGAATCACTCTTTCTCATTAAAAAGGCGAAGCTATTTAACGGAATATGTCCCGAACGAGGTCTGAAAGCAGTCACAAGCAGTCAGTTGGTTTGGTTGGGTTTGGATTATTTTTTCTTTATGCATATTTCTGAATGACGCTATCTACTTTAGTTCAATGAATTACATTCAATCAAATCAAATTCAAAAATATTTTTATTTTACATAAGCCTACATGGGCACTTATGAAACGTCAGAAGCTAGGTGCACGGTTCCAATTGGTCGTTTACTATGGAGAAGAGCCGGCAAGAAACTCCACGGTCACTCGCACGCTTTTACAATGTTTTCCAATTACAGTGTTAATAGGTATGAGAGGACAGCGTAGGCCCATCAAAAGTACCAGGTACTTAACAAAATAGAAAATGGTCTACAAATCTACAGTCTAATAAGCCCACAACGTCCTCACATTGACAAAAAAAAACAATGTAAAATATGATTAAAATAATAAAAGTTAGAACCTTGTTGAAATTTAAATTGTAGGTATAATAATGTCAAATAAGAAAAACATTATGTCAGTGAAGTTTGTAAAAAAAAGATAAAATTAAATTAAAAAATAACTTCGTAATTTGGGAGCTGTTAATAGAAATTTACATAGTTTTGCCGTTAATGAGGTACCAGGGAGGCCACATGTACAGAAGGATTTAATGCCAAACTTCCTTGTCTTCAACGTAGTCCTTAATCTTATAATATGCTTTTTTGATAAGGGCACGTTTAAAAAGTAAGTACATTATAAAAGAACTCTCTACACGTAAGCCCACATGACATAGATAATAGCACGGGACAAACGAACGAGCCAGCCTTACAGTAGCCGCGTATGATGTGTAACAATCTGACATCTCATCTTGGTAATAAGGAACTGAGCAGCGACAGAAATTAACCTCATAATTTAAAAAACCCCCTCTACTTACAATCTATATAGTACTTACTAATTCCATGAGTACACTAATTTCATGCTATTATAAAGTACTTACTAATTCCTATAAAGTACTTACTAATTTCATGCTATTATAAAGTACTTACTAATTCCATGCAATTTTTTTTTTTTACTTTGCCCCGTACCTGGAATTTATCCTGTATTGTGGGTGCGTTTACAAACATTTAAACTCACATACACAAACAGCCAGACCCGGGAAAACTACTTGTAGATCATACAAATATTTGTTCCGTGCGGGAATCGAACCCGCAACACGCAGCGCAGCAGTCAATCGCTTACCACTGCGCAAACCGTGTCGTCAAAGTTATTAAAAAGTACCTACTTATTCCATACTCAAGCTGTCACTTCCTGTTACACACTTCCGTCCCTTTTCACGAAATCACTCCCACAGGAAGCGAGAGGAAATAATTATGTAACACATCAAAAAGTCTTACCTTCATGTAGGTAGCAAGGTTATTTAGCTTGTTTCATTACAATAATTTGTTTGAATAATTTATTCAAGCACGCGTCAGTTACTAGTGTCGGCGCTTCCGAAGCGCGTGCGCATGTTACGTCATCGCGCGAGGAAAGTGCAGAAGTACCAAAGTACCAGTACCTAACAGTAGTCGCTAAAAGTTCTATCAGTCGTCCTTCTTCACAGGTGTAGCTCAAGCGAATTGTAAATAAATCATACATACACAATTATACAGCGTTATTTTTAAAACGTCAATAACCTCTTAAGGGGTCATTGTACTCATCATTATGAACAACTTTTACTATGGGCCCAAACCTGAAATCGCAAAAAAAAAATCTGTGTTCCCTACATTTTAACGAATTATTCGAACATAAATCACAAACACTTACAGTGGGTTTTTTTTCGCGATTTCAGTTTTGGTCACATAGTAAAAGTTGTTCATAATGACGAGTACAACGACCCCTTAAGAGGTTATTGACGTTTTAAAAATAACCCTGTATAAACTCACGCCTTTCCCATGAGGGTATGCAGACCCTATAGAACGCTCCTTACATACTCCTTTTACTGCGCCTACGTTCATACATAATAATATGGTCATACACGCACGCTGGTTGCTGAAATAAATCACGTCCTGACGAAAGGACTAGTTCCTTTCAGCAGCACTGAACTGCAAGTATGTATTTAATTTCGTCGTAGACTTTTCACGTAAATCAATCTATAATTTAGGTACGTTCAGTTTCTTGGAATTGTAGCATCGTGAGACTGAAAGTTATTTACTCAAAAAAATACCCAAAAAACTCGAAGTATTTATATCATATAAACCAATTACAGGCACTTTTGAATTGTCAAGGGGGCGATCAGTCAGAGAGATGAAGCTAGTTGCCCATTCCAAAGCGTAGTAGGTTCCTATAGAGAAGAAGGGCAAGAAACTCCACGACTACTCTGCATTGCATTGAGTTGATCTTCTGTTCATAAATATTGATCTACAGTTACTGCACGGACGCAGTGGCCATGACCATAACCTCATTTGCACATCAATGCACGCAGGTTAACGCACCATTTAATTACCTGAATTAATTAACCTTTTGTTTATTTTTTCGAGGTAATTCTTAATTGTATTGTGGTGGCCAATGATAATGGCATGTGTGATTGACCCTTATTATAATGTTGTAGGTAGGTACTCACTACACAGTCAGGTCACAATACATTACCAAATGCTTACAATAAAAAAACGGAGCTCCAAAAAAAACGTTACAAACTGAAAAATAATTTCGGAAGTCAGTGTCTTTGGATCTGTATTTTAGTTGTTTGCCATCGACTTCCGAAATTAAAGTAATTTTTCACTTTCTAAGGTTTTTTTTGGAGATCGGTTGTTTTTTTATTGGATTTTTTTTTTACTTTTTAGTGTGTAAAGTATAAATTTATGTACGAGTAGCCTAATGTCAACTGCTCATCAGCTTTTACAAAATATTGCTTTTCCCGATGCTGGGGTGTTAATTGTTGAGGAGTTCTCTTAGTAAGGAGGACTGGAGCTGATGGTGACTTCACCATATGCATTTTGACGAGTATAAATTGCTTCACAACCATATTAAGGTGCCTAATCGATTTTTATGGTGAAAATCAAACCATTTTTGTTGTAAAGTGTAATATGCTCATGAGGAGCATATTCTTTACAACAAAAAATGTGATTTTTTAAATCGGTCCACAATTTACGCAAAAGCCGGTGAACATACAAAAAAAAAAAACAAAAAAAAAGTAGATGAACATATAACCTCCTCCTCTTTGGAAGTTGGTTAAAAATATAAAGACAAAAAGAAACAAATCATAATTTGGGTACTAAAGAAATCTAAAAACTTAACTTGATATTGGTAAAGGATCTGATTATCCATTTATTCCATGGAAAAATGACCTACAAGCATACGACCGATAGTATATACATTCAAAAAAGAAATACAAAAACACCATTGCTACACAAATTAATACTTAGTTTCAAGAAACCCGAATTAAGTACATTTTCAACAATAATCATGAATGTTAACCTCAAAATCGCGTGCCTGAAAGCTGGTCGCATTTTTGCAGAAAGAAAAAAATATAGTCGCAATTAAAACAAAAATAGAAAAAAGAAGGGAAGTCGGCCGCAGGTAATTAGGCTCGCTTTCTGTGAGAACGGCACACGTAGCAAGTTTTGCGGTATACTGGCGGCCGATAAAACGTATGGAGGTAACTTCGAATGGGGGTGGATTTGTGGTGGAGCCAGAAAAGTTTTAAAATAGTAAACGTATGTTTTATTGGCGTGGTACATTCATCAACTACGCCGTATTATGTGTACATGCAGTTTTTGTGTCAAAATAAATTTGTCATTAATAAAAACTACTCTTTGAATCCCAATACAGCAAGTCAAAGGTAGCCTTATTAACTGTTAAATAATAAAGAATAAACCATAATGAACTTTGCCTTTATGTAAATAAAAAAAACTTATTCATATTCTATTATCTTATTATTATATTCTCTGTGTATTTTACAGTGTGTACATAAATAATTAAATAATTTAATATTTACTTATAAAAATGTTGTGTTGTTTTAATAATTTTTAGGTACTGTTCATGAGCTCTGGCAAAAAACCCGCATCCATATTTATAATTTTAACTTAAATACATCGACAATTTTAGTCCGACGAAAATTACCAGGCGACCACTTAACAGCGCCGCCACTGTAAATGATACAGTAAGATTTTTCCCTTATCTCACCCGTAGTAGCGGTAACGATGCGAAAGTTTTCAACTAGATACCCTCGTTACTGCTCCTTGGACGTTTGTAACGAGAGTTTTTTCTTTTAACGAATTTCCCTGGACGCAGTTTTGTGTATACTTTCTTCGTACCCGACTTGTAATAGTTTGAACGATTAACAAGCTCAACTTGACGGTTTATTCTAAGCGGATTATCTGCAAGTGTGTCCGAGTAATTTTGGTCGCGTGTGTAATATGATTTTTTGTTTAATCTTATTAGGATCGCGTGGACATATATTTTACTTATAATTGACCGGATTTTGTTTTCCACAAGTGCGGTGTTTTATCACTGTATATTTGATTACAGTTTTGTCAAGGCTTTGGTTTGTTAATTAATTAATTTTAACAAAGTTTGTGCGGCTACAGATATATTCAAAATAAAGTTGTATTATTTATGTTCGCAACAAAACTTGTACGTAGGTAGTTTATGATTTTTAGCTTTAGTAAGTTAATGCATAATCATTTGCTTCTGTTTCAACCGTGACTTTGTAACACCGTTTGCATCTTTTCTTATCATCCTTCATGGAAACCCCTTTCCCATATACTCTTAATCGGGATAAATAATACGTACACTGTATTTTTAATCGACTTCAAAAAAAAGAGGAGGTTCTCAATTCGAATGTATGTTTTCTTTTGGTATGTTTGTTACGCGATTACTCCGCCAATTATGAATTGATTTTGATGATTCTTTATTTCGCTTGGTAGGTCATATTCAGAGGTGGTCCCATAATTTTTTATCGAAATTGATGCAGCTATTTTGAAAAAAATCATCAAAAACAAAAAATATTTCCACAGTGACGTTTTAGTTTGTGGTTCCCTTCAGCAAAAGTTTTTCTCACTAGAATACATAATTATGCGGATGATGTTATAACTTCCTGTCACTGTTATTTACATAGCAGGTTTGAATTTGTGTGGGGTAGGTACCGCAACTAAAAAGTAAATTAAAAATACAAACTTTTTACAAAAAAAAATAACCGACTTCCGAAAAAACACTACTTAGTGAAAAATAACAAATTTCGGAAGTTAAGACACCGACTTCGAAATAAAAGTTATTTTTCACTTCGTAGTGTTTTCATGTAACTCGTTTTTTTTTTATAAATAGTTTTTGTTTGAAGAATATCATATTAATCATAAATCCTCTCAAAACTCCAGTTACCACCACGAAACGCTATTCATCCTTACATTAGCATATCATCGCGCCATGTTCAATTAGAACTTTCACAAAAGGTGCTCATCCTTGGGCACCGTACGTACTAAGTTGATATCCGGCTTTTAATTGTTGTGCTCAAACGGCTTAACATAGGTGTAAAGCGCGAGTTAACGAGTTGAATTAGTTTACACGAGTAGTTGAGTTGTAGTGGCCTTTGTAGTTCATTGAAGATTGGTTGAGAATAAATGTACCTCTGGCTTTGCTGTATTGCCAAAGTATGCAGAAGAAGCAAGAGAGAAGCACTGATTTAAATAAGAGTTCTGAGAAAAATAAGTTCTCTATAGAAATTTTAAATTACTCATATCTCGTCTTTATATCATCGTCCTATCAAAATATATATTTGGAAACATAGATATTCTGTAATCCAATCGAAATAAATACACACGACCTTAAAAATATGTTTGATTTACAAATTATTTTGGAATTACGTTTGTATGAAATACGCATGCTCGCCCCTTAATGTAAGTTGTAGTTCATCTTTAGCTACTACAATTTTAATTTCAACTATTTATTATTAGTTAAAATTAATTCGTTGACGGAGTCTTCGCTCTCTTAGTAAAACATCTTGGAGCTGCAATCGCTGACCGCTGGAATAGGCTCTTTAGCGGAGTGATGGGTTGGCTAAGATTAAGGATCATAATCTCAATAATCTGTGCTACTAGCATGTGCATTTTCGGTACAAGGCATTTAAAACTAATAGCCAATGAAGCACTAACAGCGACGAACTAACAAGACGTCGATTGCAAAAAAAACACGATGGATAATTTTGTTTTATTAGTCAATTAATTAATAACTCGACAGATATAGATTATTTTGTATTGTATTTTAATAAACATTATATCTCATAAAATAAATATTATTCGTTTTTGTACACAGGATATCAATCGAATTTGTTACATTTGTAATAACAATCATGTGATTTGGTGTAAATAGATTTATATTTTCATTATTTTATTGATATTTTAAATAGATTATTTATATTTTGTGAATGTGGGAACGTTGTAGGCATAACAGACTGTAGATTTGTTTTCTATTTTGTTTAGTAGGTACCTGCTACTTGTTTATAGGCCTACACTGTCCTCTCATACCTATTAACACTGTAATTTGAAAACATTGTAAAAGCCAAATATTTTTAAAAGAGTAACCGTGGAGTTTTTTGTCGGCTCTCCTCCTAGGGAAACGACCAATTGGAACCGTGCACCCAGCTTTAACTGATAACTAAGTATCGAACTAAGTTTTCAGTTTTGCATAAAGAACGGCATTTCAATCAGAATTCGTTCTTATTACAAACACTGGCTCCATGGTTTAAGCCATGTCAAAATATAAATCTCGTTTTGTAATACGACGGTTTGTGTTTTGTTTTTGTTTAACTTATTTAACATTTTCCAGCAGCAGCGTGCAGATCAGTTTCCATCAAAGACATTTAAGATAGATACCTAAGATATACTATAGAGAGGCCATCAGAAGCAATTTCATAGAAAATTTGTGATCCCATGTCTCAGTGACGCCATCTACCGTAATATAGTAAAATTACATAATAGCTAAGTTTTACACGATACACTTTTAATACCATATTGCACAATTAGAGATTATACTTCGAAAACAATTTTCTTTTGGTGACGCGAATGCGGATTGCGACTTGATATATGCAGGCGTAACACACTAGACTGAGCGACTTTTGCCCACTAGGACAAATGTATCGGATTACGATTTTGTTCGCTATGTCCCGCCTATTGTAAAGTAAATAGTTTAATGTTTTTGGTTTCCAGTATTATTTTAACTGAATGTCAGTGTAGTGTTCTCGTACCCTTTCCATACAATACACACACATACAATACAATATCTCGCACAGTGCGCCACTAATTAGTAGTCCCCAGTCAAAGACACGCGGCGCTGGATTAAACGCAGCTAATAAACTAACAACGGTTGGAGTTATGTTTAAGTGGAATATAGACTGAATTTTCTTGGTATACATTATTGATCTTGAAAATGTATCCAATGAATATGTTAGGGGAAGGAACCCGAATATCGGATACTTTATGAACATTTTCATAAAGTATCCGATATTCGGGTTCCTAATCGGCTAGAAAATATATTAAACGTAACTGTAGTTAAATAAAAAAAAATTGTATGTAATCTTAATCCCTTATCCCATAAACTATCCATGTTTTGTCTCTGCATCACCATAAGGTTGACTGGTAGAAAATGCCTCAAGCATTAAGTCCGCCTTTGTACAGTATTTTTATTAATAAATAAATACTATATGAAGTTTAAACGAATTACACAAGAGCAGTGATAGATTACATTAAATTACACAAACATAATTTATGTATTTATGGAACTTTTAAAGTCAACAAATTAGCTAATAAATGTAATATTAATCAACTCAGATATTTAACATTGTAACGTAGCTCCTAAAATCGAATATCCGATATTGAGCAATACCATGTATCCGATATTGGGAATTCACACATGTATTTTTTTTTTACGTGTCTTAGTTTTCCTACAAAAATGTTTTTTTTTAATGTTAGTAATATAGCATTTAATCAATTAAAATGAAGACATAACATCATAAAACACTACTATTTCAAAATAATTTCTTTAAAACAACGTAATATTTTGTCGAGACAAAAATCAAATGTGCATCGGTTTTGTCGCCATTTTGGCAAAGAGGTCGATGGAGTGCTTCCATTTAGTTTCGTATTATTAGCAACTGGGCTGATCGATAGATAATGATGATGATTGATGTTTCCAAAATTAGGCAACCATCCGATATTCGGGTCCCTTGTCCTACTTATTCCCTCTCAGTGATTGCGTCAGAACTTAACCTGAAAGGGGTTTGTTTACACTTTATTTATCAGATACAACAGATCATAGGTAAGCAGCAGGCAGTAAGCAGTGCAGTGGCAAATGTTGAACAGGTTCCGACAAAAAAGGAGATGATACTCGTACAGGTTGACCGGTAACAATAGATACAGCTTCTTGCCAGCGATTTTTATTCGTTGTTCATTCAATTTTCAACGGTTTTTAAAGAAAGCATGACAGTTTACTGTCAATAATTTGCTTCTAATTTAGTACCGTTTTTACTGGCCAACTTAACAATAGCCATTTTAGTCCAATTTACTCCAATAAATTAGCAACTTAGAACTGCAAATTAAATTCAATTGGTACTAAAATAGGGATACACAAATAACGTAGGTATTTGTTGTAAAAACGTTAAGTATCGGATAGCGTTGCTCACTGTGACGCACGCTCCGTCTGTTGCGAGCCTCACGATGTTGTTGTTATCCATTGTTGTGCGCGGGCTTACGGACGGTGAGCGATGGGTAGCTCGCCGTCCGATAAGGACCAGGCCCGGGTCGACGGCGCGTTGTGTTCCACGCGCGCCTCAAAGAGATGTCAGCACCAACTGACGGGGTCCGTTAGGACCAATGCCTGCCAGGGTTGCGAGTTTGTCCGAAAGGGATACCTCCAAGGGATCCCTGGCACACAGGCAACGGAAGGAACATGGGTGGGTTTTAGTCAGTAAAAGTCTGACACGCCCTCCCGCTCAGCCCAGAGTGAGAGAAGTTATTTGATAATTTCCCACCCAAAAAAAAAAAACCATTGTTGTCGACAATGAGACGGTAACGCAAACATTTACAAAGTTAAGACTAGATTAACGCAAGAGGTTACCTCCTGACTTTAAATATAGGCAAAAAAAATATAGAGATAAGTTAGAATTCATCGTTTGCGTAGTAAAACTACTTAAGTACAAGTAAACATAAAAGTGACTGGTATTTTTTTTGCGTAGTACTCATTTCAACCGAATTACGTCCACTGAAACACAAAAGCCTCTCCCCAATGGGGGGGTTGCCATAAGCGCCACGGTTGGCAGGTGGGTTGGCGATCGCAGTATGGCATTAAAATGCATAGAGAACGCTGCTGCCCATTCTCTAGTAAGTTCCTTAGTTGCCTTTTACGACACCCACGGGAAGAAATAGGGTGGTGCTATTCTTTACGTCCGGCACCACACGGACATTGCGTAGTACTTAACTGTTTAACTTAAAATATTAACACAATTTTCTAAAAGGTTTTATCGCGTGTATCTATCCCACATAATTATGCAAAAATTTATTTGACAGACTTTTGGCAGCCAGTAAGATCTACAAATAAAGTATGCGTAGCCGAATGAACGGTTTCGCCTACCATACTTAGGTACGTACCTAACTATCGTCACTCGTAGAGGCTCTTTAAATGTTGTCGGCAAAAAAACCTATTGTTGACAACAGTGGAAACACGCAACCCAATTGGACGGTCGTTAGCGTTTTCAAAAGTCCTGCCGATGGTTCCCGATCGGATCTCGTGGATAGTTCCCGGTTGTTCGGTTCATTGCACCCGTGGGAAGCGAGCGATTTGCGTTCTTACTGGACTTCAAAGAAGTTGAGTCTATGTCTAAGATGTTCCTAGGTCCATATTGTTGACTAGGGAATCAAGGGAGTAGCACGTGCGGTGGAGTGTACTGAAGTTGCTACGAACTTTGATTTGAATTTAATTTTAGATTGTTTTTGGAGAGATTTTGTTTTTTTTTTGAGTTTTCGACGTGTTCGGCTTTCTTGAGCTTCCAGAATTCCATTTTCTAGTTACAAAATTTTAAAGAGTATGCTTAGATGGTTTGGTCATGTGGAGAGGATGAGTGAAAGGCGACTAACAAAAGGTATTTATAAAGCAGAGGTGAGTGGAAACACCGGGAGGGGAAGCCCTAGGATGACATAATATAGTGACTTAATTGGTGATGTTCTTCAGAAAGGTCAGGTGCGTAGTACTCGCAACCGGCGTGCGTGTATGACCAGATGTATGAACGTAGGCGAATCAAAAGGAGTATGTAAGGAGCGGAGCAAGTGGCGTTCTATAGTTTCTGCCTACCCCCATGGGAAGAAGGCGTGAGTTTATGTATGTATGTATTTTATTTTACATTGTAAAATAGTGCATGTTTTTTTTCTTAAGTATACTGAATCCAAAATTGAAAGGAAATTTAACTCATGTGAAAAATACCTTCTTACGTGATTGACAACATAGATAGTACTGAGCACTATTTTATAACCACCTCAATTAAGGTTACGGTATCTAAGGGCATTTCACGGCACTAGACAAAGTTTATAACAATGTAAAACTAGAGTTTAAACTACCAACCCATCAAAACGCAGTCTCCCAATAAAAAACACTAAGTGCAATCACTAACAAAAGTCTAACACAAAAAAACAATATAATATATTTCTATTGAGCAGAAATCGTGAGCCGACCATGTTCGGTACAAACACAACAGGCTTTAATTAAAACATCGCGTTAGCCGACCCTTGTGTCCAATCAGGGGTGGTCGAAAAGTTGCCCACTCATCGACGGGCCAATATCGAGAATATCCATTAGAGGTACCCCTATGGGTAGGGGCTGTGCTGATAATTTTGTTTTGGTTCATTTTATTAATTGAAAATAAAATGTTGTTTCCCTTGTTTAAGATAGTAATGGATTAATTTGGTAGGAGCCTATTAATGACAAGAACACCTCGTTTAGAAGGGAAGAAAGACCTGCAGCTAATTATCTCATCACTCATCATCATCATCATTTCAGCCGAAAGACGTCCACTGCTGGACATAGGCTTCCCCCAAAGGGGGGGGGGGGGTTTGCCATAATCACCACGCTTGGCAGGCAGGTTGTCTAATTATCTCACATTATTTAAATTGTCTGTCTTAGTTCAGGAGTATTTCTAATGTATTTGTAAACAAAACTGTTGCCGTCAAGTATGGCAATTTTTTTTTATAATCATTGATACACTATCAAGAAAATCGACCGATTTTAATGAAAATAACAAAAAAATACCTGTGAAAAATGTAACACACAACATAATTTTATTTCGCATCGACAACCCTAATCCCACGACCAATCCCGATAATGACGTATGAAATGCACGTAAATAGTTAACGCATTGTGCGGGCGAGTGTACAAGCCCAAGAGTCTTAGAACTATAATAGTTTCACATTGTTATTAGGAATTTATATTAAAATATGCGGGAAACGATTTATCTCTAATTATACACGGTGGATGGATTCATGAGAGTCATTTTTCTACGACCCTTGGTTGAAGGAAAAGTGACACGTAATGTTGGTAGCAATGTTAGGGTTTGAGAAGGTGTGTAATATATTTCGGGGCGAAGAAAAGCGTCTCTATTAAAATATATAACTAAAACACCAAAAAGATCTGTATTCGCTCGATAAAGTGAATGAAAGCCCGCGTTTTAATACAAAGCGACTACATGAACGTCGCAAGTTTGCGTGAACGTTGTTCGTACGATTGCGCGATCAAACATTCTGATACCAAACAGGTGGCCTAACCGATATTCGCGCTAAGTTCACCGAGGCTCTTTTTAAACAAAAGTATAAACTCTTTAGCTCAGCAAGGTAATTTCTTATTTTCTGAAAAGAAATCGATTAACAAGTTGATGACTGACTCGCCAGGAGACGTTAAATGTACCTACTTATATAGGTTTTATCTTTTGGTGGAAACCCTATTTTAATGCGCCCAATACTTATTAATAATGAGATTCAATTATAAGATACATAAATTTATATTTTCAAATAACTGACCAATTTTTTTCTCCTTGTCGACAGGGCCAGGCGAAACGAGACCAATCTCTGGAGGACCTGAGACAGCACATCCACAAGTTCTACATCCCCCTCGCGAGGCAGTTCATCGTACTGTTCCCAGAAGGGGGCTTCTTGCACAAGCGACGGGAGGTCAGTCAAAGGTAAGGAACATTGTTATAAAATTTTCTATGGGCAGATATCAGGCGCATTACTTTTTTTTCCATTTGGCATTTGTTTGAACACAAAATTAATCAAGAGTGAAAAATTAATTCATCACCCAACCAACGATGTTGGATTGCGGCACTTGGCATCTTTCACTCGCCTACCGAATGATTGAAAAGTGACATGAGCAGTGAGCAGATCAACGTTCATCATTTCAGCCGAATTACGTCCACTGCTGGACATAGGCCTCCCCAAATGAGGGCGGTTGCCATAAGCGCCACGGTTGGCAGGTGGGTTGGCGATCGCAGTATGGTGTTAAAATGCATAGAGAACGCTGCTAAGTTAAGCACCTTAGTCGCCTTTTACGACATTCACGGGAAGAAATAGGATGGTGCTATTCTTTATGTCCGGCACAACACGGCGATTAACGTTAATTCCTATCTAATTTGGTCGGTGGCGTATCAACGTGGTTTGTAGCAACAAACAAAAAATGTACAGTCACTCGAGTAAACCGTTCACTCGAGGGAAGCGTCTGATTTCAGATTAACCACAATAATGGCCATACTGACTGAATGACTCATAGACCATAATTATGAGACAGAATAATTATAACACTCGTTATGTTAAAAAGTTAGTGAACAATATGCATACTTACTTGTTAGCTTAAGAAAATAAAAAGCGATACTTGTGCTTTAATCACTTTTTATAACATCCTGAGGGAAAGCTGACGATTTATGTTTTTAGAAACCGCAATGTTTTGTCCATTTGTCATCAATCATTTTGTTTTCTCATTAGCAAAATGCAAAGGTTTTCTTTAGGCCTCTCCCAACAGCTTATGGAGTCCCAAGAAAAATAATTAATACTTCTAAATTCTCAGGTTTGCAGAAAAGAACAACTTGCCGAAATTGGAATACGTATCACTACCTCGAGCTGGTGCTATGAAGGTCATCATGGAAGAAGTGGGGCCCCTCAGACACCAGGGTGCTGGTACTTCTAAAGAGGACTCGAGAAAAGGTGAGTTGCATTGAATTAAACTTTAACGTCAGTCTAGTGGTCGTATGTTGGAGAATTTTGTTTCTGCACTTAGTCCTTCATGTGGGCCATTGTGCGTGGGTTATGGCGGCCGTGGTTATTCTAAAGACAAAGTGTTTTTGGGTTTTTCCCAGTAGAAGCCCTGAGTCTGGATATCTGCCCGTTTGATGGCAATAGGCTTGCCCCCTATAATATGGGACTTAAACATTCATCATCATCATTCATCATTTCAGCTGGAAGACGTGCACTGCTGGACATAGTCCTTCCCCAAAGGGGGGGGGGGTTTAATCGCCACGCTTGGCAGGCGTGTTGGCGATCGCAGTATGATGTTAAAATGCATAGAGAACGCAGCTGCCCATTCTCTAGTAAGTCCCTTAGTCGCCTTTTACGACACCCACGGGAAGAAATAGGGTGGTGGTATTCTTTACGTCCGGCATCACACAGTCGAATTAAACATTACATTTCACGAAATGTGGGTGTTCTATGGGTAAACCTCTGCCTTCCGGGATTACGTAATGATAATCATTATGTTATGGTAAGTAAAATGGGTTTGTCGCGTCTGTCAGAGGGATTTGCGATTGCAGTGTGTTTGTCTCTGTGTCACCCAAAAAAAATCTCTAAGGCATTGAGCCCGCAAGCGCTATAGTCCGCTTGCAGATTCAGTCAATACAGAGGTACTAGGATAAATAAATAGCAACGTTTCTTATTGTTTTCTCGTTTTCACATTAATTATCATAATTTTAGCCGAAAGTCGTCCACTGCTGGTTATAGGCGTCCCTCAAGCGTCGCTACTTCGACCGGTTCAGTGCTTACCACATCCTGGGGATCCGCCTTGTGAGGGGCCTACGCGCACTAGGCCTTCCGGTACGCGGTTGTTATTCTAGAACCTTTTGGCCCCATCAGCCATCCATTCTACGAGCAGTGTGCCCCGACAACTAAGCTGCCACTTACACATACTCTCTTAGATTCTCCTGCGGGTCTCTCCATTTCTGATTGGATCACGCAGAGAGATTCTGATCATAACCCTATTTGCTCTTTCGGTGATTATGAGCCATCTAATTGGGCCCATTTTAAGCAACCATTTTGAGCTACCCAGCCGAGTCGAATTTGACGACTTCTTTTTCAAAGGCATACCTACCTAACTGGATATTTGGCCCAGGTAAACATAATCGTTGAAGGTTGATTCTAGCTCCATTCTTTTAGAAGCGCTATTGATGTCATCGATTCATTCATTGTACCGAGGCTCTCCATAGATGGGCTGTCATAGTCGTCACAAACAATTTATGTATGTAGTCAATCACAAAATAATCAAAAACACACAATAATTGTAATACTATTTATTTCTGAATTTGTTGAGTAACAAACATTTACAATACTTACCCTTTTACATTCTACAGACGACAACTTCAACCAGAACAACGCCAACAACAAACTGATCGTGGAATCTTCAGTTGGTGACAGCATCGAATGGATCCTGGACGTCACCATCGCCTATCCTGACCGGATCCCGCTGCATCTTCAGGACGTGGTGTGCGGGGTTCGGCCTCCTTGTGCCACCCATCTGCATTATAGGCTGTACCCTAGTAGTGATGTAAGTAGAAAATTTGACCCCCATTTGATTTTAATCATCCTTGAGTTTGTAACTTGGAGTGTGGTGTGCTATTGGTTGAGTTCTCTAGCAAAATTTATTACATATGTCGTTCCAAAAAAAACAGAATCGGATAGTTACGAGACCTCAGATGAAGACATTGGAAATAGCAACGTGTAACACAGCATAGCAGTGACATAGAAAAGCGTCGAAAAAGCTTTAACCCCGCCAAAAAGTTCACCATTCAAGATTCGGTGAAGCTGAACCTGGACAAACCTGGCGGCGACGTCACTAATCAAGTCTAGTCAAACCACGCTGGGGTCGTTGCATTTCATTCATTCATTTGAATAAATAGTACAAATTTTAATACAACTCTGCATACTTAATATTTCGAAAGAAAATTCCTACAATAAAAATCATTCCAGTAGCATTCCAGTCCAGCGATGTAAACCAGCGCTGGAATGCCTGGAATAATGTAAACCGGCACTGAAATGCACTGAAATATACCCAAATGGAATGTTACCAGTGATCAATCCAGTCCAGTGACTGGATTGACAGTCTACTTTTTCATTCCAGCTCGCCCATTCCAAAGCTCTAAAAGATCCGAGCGATAAAA
This sequence comes from Tiliacea aurago, assembly GCA_948098905.1. Classification (NCBI taxonomy): domain Eukaryota; kingdom Metazoa; phylum Arthropoda; class Insecta; order Lepidoptera; family Noctuidae; genus Tiliacea; species Tiliacea aurago. The sequence continues at coordinate 3,362,404 of OX402591.1, forward strand.
TCTTTTTTCCTATCTTCTTTCTTATGAATCATCACGCTCTACTTCACCCTGGATTCGACGACGAACTATTTTTAAAATTAGCATAAAAAGCCTTTTGGCCACTGCGAAATGGCCATTATTTCGGCCTTTACAAGAACCTTTTTATTACCCTAAAAAGGTCATTTCTAAAGCTTCATTATGCTGGCCTTTAAATGACCTGTGCTGAACATAAGGTTTTACAAAAACGGTCAGAAAAAGGTATTGCTCTATTGACTATAAAGTCAAAGTCAAAGTCAAATTATTTATTTCAAATAGGCACATAAATGGCACTTTTGAACGTCAAAAATTACAAATAAAATAGAATTGATTCTAGTCGCCCCTTCCAAAAGGTAGCTTCGTATGGAGAAGAATGGGCAAGAAACTCCACCGTTACTCTTTTAAAAATGTTTTACAATATTTTGTATTGGTACATCAATTATATAATTATATGTGAAGACGATGCACCTAGAATAAAATTACTAACAATAGTTAAAAATAATTAATAATGAAGCAATGACAGATAAATTAATTATGTGATATACTTTGCAGATGGATTAGTGATCGCATTTTGTTGTTATTATGGCTGACCATCGTTTCACAGCACCAAACCTTAACTAGTGTTTTACAATACCTTTAAAAGGTGTAGTCAAATCTTTGCAAACACCAATGTTATAAGAATTGCGTAGTTAACTGGCATTTATGCCATACTAGCTGTTCGCAATCCGCAACTTTGTCTGTGATCCAAGTTGAAAAGTAGCTTATGTCTTTCTCTAGGTCCCAATCTGTCATATTTCGTAACGATCTGTTCTGTGATTTAGGCGTGAAAGGTAATAACAAATAGATTAACTTTTGCATAATTATTATTATAGTGTTAGTAATGGTTGCTACCAAGAACATCTTCACAGATAATCCTCAAAAATATCTTCTTTATGCAGGTACCAGCAGACACCGAAGGCATGACCCAATGGCTATACGACAGGTTCATCGAAAAAGACCAGATGTTAGAAGAATTCTACCGCACAGGCCGGTTCCCCACCAAAGGCAGCGGTCCCCACCTCGCCAGGGTCGTCAGACAAGACAACCTTAGATACCTGATCCTTCATACCTTCTTTATAGCCTCTACTTACTTACAATTTGAGGTGGCGAGAGCCATCTACAACTATGTTTGGTAACGGAATATTTGTGGGACCAGACGTAATTTTTTTGTACCATGACTAGCGTTGTCATTTGTTTTGGTTTCGTGTTCGATGGTTGGAGTTTCTTGTGGTTTGTCAATTTGTTGTTTTTCTCTATTCCAATAATATATGTCAATCTTGAGGTTTCTGCATTCTTAAATTTCTTGCTTAGTTTTGATTGTATAATGGTAGTCAGATCTTGTGAATTGGAGATTAGGTTCCGGAGATGATTTACCAGTGAATGCACAGTGGTCATATTAATTATTTTAGGTATAAGTTTTGAGTTGTCATACATGACATTACCACTATTAAGTTAATTACTTTTACCAAACTGATTTGTACCCAAGGACCATTAAAATGCTGTACTGTTCTTTTAAATTCCAATCATCAAGCAACTTCAACATAGTACAATAAGAATCAAATAGATTAAATGAATACTCTCCATAAATCAGGTGCACCTATATCATTATGTTTGTTTACCATAATTTGACAGCACCACATCAGTTCATCACGTCTGGTCTTCGAAAAATGATGTTGTAACGAAATAAAGGTTTTGGATATTGGCTGCTAAATAAAATAGAAGTATTATTTAGTTATGGCAATATCAAGTACCGCATGATAGTGTGAGACAACCCTAGAGATGTCTAAAAAGAGAGCGAGTGTCATGATGTCTCCTGTCTCGAATGCCATGGCTAAATCTTCTACCCATATCAGTACTTTTAATAATAAATATCCAGCACTGTCCATACAACGATGAATTTCTTTACTAAAAATAAAATTCTTCGCAACATTATTGATTCGACCGGCCAATCGGTTTTTGTTTTGTATAGTTGTCCTCGTAATTACTTTACCACTTTTGCCAACAGTTCCCAGTAAATTGAACCTTCACTAAGGTTGATATAGAAAAATAGACCTGTGTTGTTGTGACCTGCTTTTTGTTTCATGAAGTGCAAGTGACCTTAGGTTGATAAAGCAATTAGGTTCGAGGTCGACTATATAAAATACTGTTGAACTAGTCATTCAATTATTTTTGTTTCGTCTTTCGCCATATTCGTTTAGTCAAACATTCGTTTTTGTATGGACTGTAAGAATTATAATAGTTCGCCGCGAACTAGTCTAGTGTACTTATCCCTAACAAAAGCATGAGCTAAGTTAGAACGAATAAAAATCATAGTTGTAATAAGTTTTCTGCGAACCGTATCGGTTCTGCTCTTGATCCAACGAAAAATAACAAGCAGTAGGTTGGTTTCTTTACTCATATCTTACCAAATATTTTTGCAGTCAATATCCAAAAGAGAATTTGCCCTCATTTTAGGAAGGTGCAACGCGGAAGTACATTTTTAATTTTAATTTACTTGTACTTTAGAATTTATTAAGTTTTTTTTTTTAGTTTTAATATGTGCGTTTGAGGTTACCTCGAGTTTGACATAACGAGTCAGAGCTCGATTGTTTCGTGCCCAGGGCACACTTAATTAAGACCAATAAGCACTTTCTTTTAGTGAGAGACTACATACGCTCAATACTTTAAATTAATTGGAAAAATAACGACTTCCGAAAATCGGATTTCCAATCGATTTAAACGTAGAACCGATCGTATGTGACACGAATATGTGTTAATCAAAGCGTGCTGTGACATACAAGTCAATATATAAGTTAAAAAAATCTTAGCATAGTAATTGTGCTTCGCAATGAACCAAATTTCAATTCCCTTGTGACAATAAAAAAGAAAAATAGACGAGTTTTTATCCCTCACTTTTATCACGTTTCACGTTCCACTTAATCAGATCCTCTCGCTTCAAAGTTTGAATTTAAAAAAAATCTAATTTTATACGAAGAATTCTCGAGTCAATCGTGGTGAGAATTCTAAATAAATTTGAAATAGCGAACGATGTTCGTGGTTGGCGTTTGGAAGAATAAAAAAAAGCTGGATTGAAAATTCCCGAAAGTTATTTACGGACTTTCCGTCAAACGTAAATACGACTATGGAAATCAGTGTGATTTTTCTTTCCGGAAATTTTATATTCATAATTTGTAGCTTAATCCTTGGTTTGGACATAATAATATTACAATTTATTATTTCTTTTATTTTTCAAACGTCGAAGATCGAACAAAGTGCCAGGTACCTTTGTCAATGTCTAAATTAGAAATAAGTCGGTGTATTATGATTAACGATAGCGTTTAAGAATCACGTTTTTGTTCTAACTGAAAATGTGGTCATCGTTCCTTTTAGTTCATAGCTACTGTACAGGTTTACTCAACGTGTAACTATATCTAAGTGAAAGTATGTGTTTTGTGGTAAAATTAAAATATGTGAATTAATGAATATGCCAAAACATATTTGCCGTAAGTGCCTAGGCTTATATTGGTGTAGTATATCATTGTAAAAAATATAAAAAAGTGTACATACTTTCTTAAATGACACACAAGAATGTAATTGATACCTAGTAATTATCTTGATATTGTACTTTAAAATTAATTATGAAAAGATTATTTTGAAAGCCAAAAGTGAGAAATAGGATGAGTTCATACTAAAGGCAACAATTTGGATCTTTTTCACTGTAATTTAAAATAATTTGAAGCACGCTACACATAGTTATAATTAAAGCAGATATTTTTTTATCCCAATATGAAAATAGTTAAATTATAGATAGACATGAATCGATCATATCTAACCAAGTTCCTTTATCATGTCCTAAAGTGTGCCTTTTGCAACTAGCTAACTTTTGTTCGAACATTTTGTCTGTATTTGAGCGTTGAAAAACTAATTATTTGTAATTCATTATAAATTATATCAAGGAAGATTGGTAAAACCCTTTATTTCCTTATTAAAAGTAATTTTGTAATTCTAAATCAATTAAGTAAGTATGATTGTGACCATATCAACATGTGATTAATTTCTCTTAGAATTGATAAATACGTTGTGATTGCTACCTTAAAAACTGTACATTTTCAGTCTAATTGTTTATAACTATAACTGCTAATAAATCTTGTATACTCAATTTAAACACACTGAATGCACGTTAAAATTTTCTGATATTTACACGAACACTTTTTTATTGAAATAAATCTAGGTTATTGGATTTGTCGTAAGTACGTTTATTTGATAGTAGCCGGTTTCAAATATTAGTTTTTAACCCCTTGAAAATGCAAATAATATAGTCGAGCTACGTGTCATAATAATCCTTGAATTAATTTTATTTCATTGTGCACTTCTGTTTGAACATATCCGCACGAGTCTCAAGTTGATGGCAAAACGCGCATTTTCTTCAAGTATTATGTTTTAAATATAACGTATTTATTGCATTTAACTATTAAATAGTTTTCTATACGATATCAACTCCGGAAATGTATTTTTACGAACATTAAGTTCTTTAAAAACGTGTGGTCTTGGAGATGAAAATATAATAATATTTATTTTAGCATCTTCGTCAACGATCCTGTATGTTGTTAGTTGATAATATCCTCTTAATAAAAAAAGATACAAGGTTTTTCTTCTTTAATTTCTTAACAAAGTGATGTTTGAAGACTAGTCGGATGTCGATGATTTTTATATTACCTTTTTTGTTATTTTTTATTTGCTGCGAGCGTAATACTTTTATAAAAGTTCTAATGTAACATACATACAAATCTATAGTTTCTAAAAGTATATTAAATAGGTAATGAAATTCAAACTGAAAGGATGTTGTGGAGAAATTACTTCTCGGATTTTCAATTTATTCAGTACACGGAAAAACTAATTTTAGTTAAATAAGTAGGTGTCTTTTTACATTTAATGGCGATTATGTCAAATTGAGAGACAATGTTGCTTGTATTGAAAGTGTAGGATTATATTATACGAAATTAACATCACTGCACTAACATTGTTTTAAATTAATGTATCCTTTGGGAGTTCCCATGCTTGTTGACACGGATCCGATCAACTTGGTAGCTAATTAATTGATTATGGTTTATTTTATAATGGACATTTTGAGAAGTTGAGTATTTTTGCAGGAATTAAAAAAAAAATTGGAACAAAAGGGTATTGAAAAAAACTTTTTTGGTGAATGACATAAAATGAAATTAGTCATTGTCATGTCAGTGTCAGATTCACTCTGCCAGTTTTATTGTGGCCGTAATTTATTTTATGTAATTCCCTACAAAATATATAGGAGAATCCTTAGTTACCAGTCGTATGTTTGATATTTTGCGATCCGGGTCGATAACTATGGGAAATCTCATAATTGGAATATTAACAGGGATGTGTAATTAATAATGTTCCCAAAGCGAAATTCAAGTGATTTAATGTAAGTTTTCTTTTAGTAAAAATTAAAAATTTCTTTTGCCAATAATTAATTATATTCGTAGTAAGTACATTCGAAATTATTTCGATTTCCAAAACTAAGGTGTTGTTTAGTAATGGTATTTTGCGAAACTTGGGTCAATGTGATTATTTTTAGAAAACATGTTGTTGTTTTTTTTTTTTAACGAGTTAAGTTTGTTTTTTTTTAGTTAAGGTATATAATAGGCGAGTAACAAAATTTGTGATGCTTTTCGTGTTATAATTTTTAGTTTTTTTTTTTTGCTTCTTTCTGTCAAACTTTGTTTTTTGTTTATACTTAAAACATTTTTATTTCTTAAAAGGTAGAAGTTGTAAGAATGGCGTCAGTCCTTAACATGAGTGAGATGGAAAAACTAAAATCTTGTTATATTTTTTTTTATTTCACGATACTTTTAACGGCATAACGTTAAAAGTGTCGTGATATAAAAAAAATATAACAAGATTATAGTTTCGACGTATACGAACACATCAGTTATTATGTCAAAATTGTTTTGGAATGTAGAATATGTTTGTAAAATATTTACAGAGACTAAAAATGTCCCATGAGCAAAAATTTCCGGATGGAAAAATTTACTTTGGTTCTGATTTCCATAGTCGTATTTAACACGAATTGTTTTCCAAAGTCGTCGAATTTTTTCGCCGGAAATTTTCAAGTGTGTGTTTCGTTTTGATGAATTGCCGGAAGCGTATCAGTGTAACCGAATTATATCTATCTATTGGTCTTAACTATGTGATTTGTATAAATGTCATTAAACTAACTGTCGGTGGCCTACTGTCAAACAATATCGAGAATTTATTTTCATAACTTTAATCAAAATATAAGGTTTCGTTACAAATGAAAGACCGAGTATGTCGTGTATTGTACAACTTTATAATTTAAATCTAAATCTTATAATATTTGTCGTTATAATCTAAATTATATAGGTAATATATATATATAGATATATATAGGTAATAGGGCTTGAGTTACCAAAAAATAATATTTTTTATAAATATTATAATTTCATCCATACTGGCACTATATATTTTTACAATATTCATTTCAAACTCAAACAATGTGATAAATAGAACTGATTGTGTGTAGAAGTTCCAAATAAAATAATAAAAAAAAAATATTTTAACATAATCATCTTACTAGTTAATTTGATGAGTTTGATCGACTAAAAAGATCAGTGTCCCTTGATCATAATTCACCAACACTAGTTTTATAAAATATTATTTCAATACTGCCAGCTAATAATAGTTATAACCTATAAAATAAGATACCTCTCAGGCTGCCTTTCGACCAGGGATGTGCGCAGATGTACCTCTATACCTAGCGAATAATTTGTATGGAACCCACCAATAAGGTCGTATCATTTTCCTAGCTTATCAAATCAGCACTGGTGGAGCGATCCTATTGGTAGATTTCACATAACACTATGCAAGTTTGAACATCTTTAAGGGGTAGCATGCGTAGTTCATACAAACGTAATACCAAAATATAATTTGTAAATCAAACATATTCTTAAGGTAGTGTGTATTTATTTAGATTGGATTACAGAATATCTATGTTCCCAAATATATATTTTGAAAGGACAATGATATAAATACTAGATATGACGAATTTAAAATTTCTACAGAAAACTTATTTTTCTCATAGCTCTTGTTTAAATCAGTGTCCATTCATAATATATATTTGGGAACATAGATATTCTGTAATCCAATCTAAATAAATACACACTACCTTAAGAATATGTTTGATTTACAAATTATATTTTGGTATTACGTTTGTATGAACTACGCATCCATCGCCGGCCTCTTAATAAGTTTACACAAACCGCGTTTAAAATCATGAGATCACTAGCAAAGGCATCATGGAGTTTTAAGTCGGTGCTAGATTAATCTCCGAATACCTTCCTTCCTTTGTCATGGACGAGGTGGTTAAAGCCTGGACAAAACATTTTATTTGATAAATGATTTTGTATAAGTAAGTGGGTTTGTACAAAAACTTTTACACGTCAATCATATTTAAAAAACTAGATGAGGTCGGAGTTTCCTAGCTGACTACTCTGAGAAGAAAGGCAGACACAAACTCAGAGGTCACAGTCTCTTTTAAAGTCCAGACATAATCTTAGTCAGATAGTGACAGAAATAAAGCTGAGCCAAAGTTCGGGCTAAGTGAAGTTTATAAATATAGGCCTCGGTATAACAACAGCTGTATTACGACACCCACATTTTCCAATAATGTTTATAAGTCCTAAAGTAAGGAACAAAATAGATTATTTTTGTCTCAATATTGTTATACATAGGCCACCAAATGAGCAGAATGCTTAGCTCGCTGTACATAATATACTTACGGACAATGATCCACGGTTTGTCAGTAAACACGTTTGTGGCACTCCATCTGTCGTTTTATTTACCTTACCTTTTTACTAAAGAGACCTATGAATTCGCCTACAGTATCTACAAAAAGGTGTCATCATTGTTAACCTTCAACTTAGCCTATGGCAGTCCACTACTGGACATAGGCCTCTCCCAGGCTGCGCCACAACACCCTGTCCTCCGCCTTCCGCATCCAGTCTGTCCCAGCCACCTTTTTAAGGTCGTCGGTCGGAGGTCGGGGTAGCTGGGCGGCGTCCCACACTACGCTTGCCGATACGCGGTCTTCAACCTTACCTAAATAATATGCAAAGTAAGTCAGAATCATTAATATTGGCAACTTTTTTGGTAGGTAATAGCTTAGGAGTAAGTGAGGGCTTTAAAATTTCTTCTGGAGTAAACATTATGTGCGCCGAGCTATTTGCGATCTCAGAGGCCATATGTTTATTGAAAAATTGTTGTTTAAAATCTAAAAATTCTGTAATTTTTTGGGATAGCAAAAGCGCTTTAGAATACATAGCTCGCTCCGCCTCTGGTTGGAGCATTAGCTTAATATGTTATTCTTGATAAAATTTATACATATAACTCTGAGATTGCAGTGGATCCCTTCACATGTTGGCTTGAGAGGTAAGAGGAGGCTGACATTTTGGCTAAAAGATCTTGTACAGACGGAAGTGAGGTATTCATAATTCCTGATTACTCAGAATATTTTTCACGGTACAAGACAATAATTATGGCAATAAAAGTGGAAAGAACATTTAGACATCAAATCGCGAGAAAAAGGAATATGGTACAAAACTATGCAATGTGAGCCTCCTCGGATACCGTGGTTTGCCGATGTTAAACTGGTTAGGTGATTACTTAAAATAGCTTTTAGAATACGATCTGGACATGTACCACTTAAAACAATTACCTTTTTAATGAAGAAATCCCTTTCACCTAACTGTACTGCTTGTGATAAACCAGAAGATGTCCAACACCTCCTTAGATATTGTATTTGCAATGATTTTGAAAAACAACATTTATGTACCTAAACAATTAAAATTGAATGCATTACATTTAGGTAAATTTCAATGTATTCTGGCTTACCCTGCAAGCAATAAAGCTAAGCTTATTTATAAGTTTATATTGAATAGTCCTAAGAAAATGTTGTAAGTAACTTTCTAGGAAATGATGGGGCTGACATGACTTGTTATAGGTTACAAGTCCCTAATAAATAAAAAGAATGAAAAAAAAACTTTTTTGGTAGGTACCTACCTACTTTGATCAGCCAATTATTATTATTTATGAGATTTGGCAGAAAATGAAATGAGCCCAGATCTGTCAACAACCATGGAGTTTGATTACACGTCGAGTTTTTTTTCAAAATACCTACCTGTTTAAGAATGAAAAAGCAGACTTCAGTACCTACTCGTATAATAGAAAAAAGCGTATCGGGAAAAAAATATTAACACCCCCATAATAATTTTCACCCCGATTAGGAAAACAGCATTACCTACTTACTTAAATAATTTTCTTTATTTTCTCTCAACAATGACAAACAAAACCACGCAGTAATAATTTTGGGAAACAATACTGCTTACACTCCAACATTATAAGCTGTGAAATATAACAGCGAAAGACTATTATCATTCATGACCCTTTACGTAATCTTTTGCCAGTTAACTTTGACCCTTCGACGCTGCTCGTGACCCCCCTTTTAGTACCAAGACTTTATAGTTGAGCGAGGCTGGGTAGTTCAAGGTAAGTTGGTAACTCAACCACCCTTGTCAGGAGAGGAGAATTAAGTTGAGTTTTGGAGGCATGTTTCGGTGTTCCTGTGATTAACACAGCCTTAGTCTTGAATATTCTGGGTAAAAATGTTTCAATGTTTGCGTGAAATATGTTATCAATTATAAAGACGTTTTTGGAAACTTGCTAATAGAATGGAAGTACCTATTTACCAATACTTCTAAAGGGGTCGGAGAAGCATGCGTAGTTCATACAAACCTAATACCAAAATAATTTGTAAATCAAACATATTCTTAAGGTAGTGTGTATTTATTTCGATTGGATTACAGAATATCTATGTTCCCAAATATATATTTTGAAAGGACAATGATATACTTACTTAAATAAAGACGAGAAATGAGGAATTTAAAATTTCTATAGAAAGCTTATTTTTCTCATAACTCTTGTTTAAATCAGTGTCCATTCAAAATATATATATTTGGGAACTTAGTTATTCTGTACATCCAATCGGAATAAAGACACACTACCTTAAGAATATGTTTGATTTACAAATTATTTTGGTATTACGTTTGTATGAACTACGCATCCATCGCCGGCCTCTTAATACTACCTACTGAATTAGCAGTGTTAGGTATAAATTATAATTATAAATCACGCCTTGTTTCTCCAAAGGGTTGGGCAGAGGTGTAGGTAGCTATAAGTACACCCACATTGCGCCAGATATGATTATCTATTATGATTAAATCATAATTATCAAACTTTAATGCCAATGATAAACCAGTGTCTTCCTAATTACCCACCATACTAGCTAATCTTTCAATACCGAGGCAAGACAAGGCATTTAAAATATAATTTCTGCCGCCACAGACACAAAAGAAGAGCAGAGCTCCTTTTAAAAGAAAGCCAAGTTACTTGTCCATTGTGTCACCCTATGAAATATTTTAGTGGTGTCAATGCTGCTTCCGATATCACAATGGATGCTATATAACTGTGAAATGTAAAGGCCACGCTCTTAAATGTTCCGTCACGTTTGCGGCGTACAAAAAACAAATAAAACAAAAATAGTTTTATAACATCTTCGTATTCAACAGTACTTTACTAAATTACGAGCTGATCTGACAAACGGGAAAAAAATCCCGTTGGAAAGACTAGTCTGACCGTCAATCTGACCACTGAGAAAAACCCTAAAATTTCTAAATTTTTAACTGTAACTCTGATGGTGTACATAATAATGAGCACCTATTCGATATTTTCTATTTTACCTACCTACTCAATAATATCATTTATTTTTCTTCATTCAACTCCACCGAAAAGCGTGGGAGAATAAGCAGCTATTTCTTTACTCCTACACACCTTCAGATCACAACACAATTTCAGCACCTCACCTTAATCAAAAACACGTCGACGTGTCAATAATTTTTATTACACAGTACCTTCTTTTTATCAAAACGAGAGAAAATAAACATCTAAAGAATAACATCACTGGGATATAATCGAATATCGAAGTACTTCCGCCAGTCTGAAAGAGGGGAAGCTGAAAATCGCTCCTTCCCGCCTGTAAATAACATTTTTAGGGTTACGCCGTAAAATAGACGTCGTCTGAACACGTGTCGTCGTATGGGTTCCGTGGCGGGGATGTAGGAGAACTAGATGTTCCTCTAGAGATGTTATGAAGCCTGCCTAGGTTTAAAAAGGTTACATTTTGGTATTAAGGCGCTGACAATAGAGGCAAATGATAAAAGTAGGCTTGTCTTAAAAAAAATGGCCAGATATATATATAGTTTGTGGTAGCGTATTTTTTTTAATTTTCATGATTGAAAATGTATCTCTAGACACCAGAGGTAATTTCAATTCGAGAATTAAATATTTTCCAGTCATTTCTGCTTTGACTGTCAATAAATGATAAATGTTTCATGTTTCTTGAACATAATCATGTACAACAAAACACGTTACAAATTAACGGTAAACTAGCCCTTTACTTTGTGTTTAAATCCAAAATATCTGTATTAAATATCAACGTACGGTTGGTATTAATTTATTAACAACACTGACACTTGGTTATCACTAGTACAGCGCGTGTCGCTTCGTGAGATAAAAATACTATATTGAATTATAATTCCTTCTAGTTCCATAATAAATACACACATACTAATACCAAAATGTAACCTTTTTAAACCTAGACTAGAGAAGTACCTGTTTTTTAAATTATCAAATAACTTCTCCCGCTCTGCGCAGAGCGGGGCTGTGCGTCAGACTTTTATACTGACTAAAACCCACACGTGTTCCTTCCGTTGCCTGTGTGCCAGGGCCACGATATCCCTTTCGGATAAACTCGCAACCCTGGCAGGCCCTAAGGGACCCCGTTAGTTCGTGCTGACATCTCTTTGAGGCGCGCGAGGATAAAACGCGCCGTCGACTCGGGCCTGGTGCTTATCGGACGGCGAGCTACCCATCGCTCACCGTCCGCAAGCCTGCGCCTACGGTGGCCGGGAATCGGCCTGCGACTCCCAACGCCCGAGGCGTCTCCTGCGGCGGCGCCTAGGGGAGTGAGATCGCGAATTTTGCCTCTTCCTCACGCATTCCGCCTCCTCCCTCGCGAGCATTACTGCTTCGTAGAAGGAAGTGACGGCGTCCCATGCACTCTCGCTCCGAACTATGGCCTGAACAGCGGTCTCCGCGGTGAAGTGTCAAGTAACTAAAGCTGGCAATATCAACTTTGAAATCAGTCTGGAGCAGTAGCTAAGTACCTACTAATTTGATACTTATAGTTAAAATCATTTATTTATTTAAAACTCTTGGCGTTTCAGTATTCACAGGTTTAGAAACCTAATGCGATAGCTAAGCCTACTTATAATATTAAATATTTTAAATAACACTATTACTAACAATTACAAATAACTACACAATACATTAACACCAAATTACTTATAACTAAAACAATACAACCTTATAATTATAACAATGTAATCTTCACAGAAAATTAACTTATGTATGCTTTACATTAAAAAAATAAAACAATAAAGAAACAATAAACATTAAATTACACTAATTGTTGCTTTCGTAACATATTATATATAAACTTACTCTTGCAAGTAAGTCGAGTCATTTTGATTTTACAGATTTATAAAACAAGACTGTTTTACACTTATATAACAAGCATAACCTCTAGTTTTTCGTTTGATAGAATCTCTTCAAGTCTTTCAACATCCGTGTCCTCAGTCCATTTTATGAGCCTGTCTGCAACGACAGCCGGGTCTGTATTGATAAAAAGAAAACACCATTTATGTTTTACGTTCCCGCAAAATGCTTCTCATACTGTATATTGCAATAAACAATCGTATAAAGGGATATGAAAGAAGATATTAAGCTGCTACGTATATTATGTGCATATTGTATAATTTAAAAATATGTAGGAACATAGATATAACCTATGATGTTATAAAACTAATACGTCATTGGATATAACAATGTGTTTATGATCCTATGTGGGATGCCCTATAGCAGTTGAAGTCGCCCTATTGTTCTATTCAAGTTTTTCTATTCGTACTTTAAAACCATAATAATTTATATGACATAGAAGTATTACTCTAAGTTATATGATATTAAGCTGCTACGTATATTACGAGTATGTGCATATTGTATAATTTAAAAATAAGTAGGAACATAGATATAACAATGTGTTTATGATCTTAGGTAGCGACGAATAGAAAAACTAGAATAGAAAAATAGGGCAACTTCAACTGCTATAGGGAACGCCCTATAGCAGTTGAAGTTGTCCTACTTTAAAACCACCTTACTTTAAAACAATAATAATTAATATTATGATTTTAAAGTAAGGTTTAAGAAACCGGGTCCGGTTCAATCGTTCAGGTTAAGCTATGCTTGTCACGGTTGGTCCGTGGATGGCGTGCTTTACATACCGAGACCCCTCCATACCTCGGAAAGCACGTTAAGTCGTTGGTCTTGGCTGTCATTTGTAGATCTTTGACATTTGTTACGGGTCGTCAGAAGAAAAGTTTACAACCAGTTTTACCAAGGGGTATCGTTTTACCCAGTAACTGGGCTGTGGAGGTCGGATGGTAGAAAGATGTCCACTGCTGGACATATATACCTCCCCAAGTACCGCCACTTCGACCGGTTCTGTGCTTCCCGCATCCAGCGGATACCTGCAGCCTTCACAAGGTCATCAGTCCACCTTGTAGGAGGCCTTCCAACACTACCTCTTCCAGTAGGCGGTCGCCACTCCAGAACCTTTCGGCTCCATCGGCCATCAGTTCTGCGAGCAATGTGCCCTGCCCACTGCCACTCGCTTTATGTAAAATACTGGTACCCAGCTGCAACCGGTCAGACTGGAAGCTGACCCCAACGTTGTTGGGAAAAGGCTAGGCAAATGATGATGATGATGAAAATATGGGTTGCAACCATAGCCTAAACGGACTTACCGTTTGAAGGAACTCCCTCTACTCAGGAGGTTATGACAACGGCCTCAGAATCGCCCACCAAATGGTATTCGACGTCATAAGATACTTTCAAGCCAAAGATGCCTTGCCTGGTTAAATTTTAAATAAAAATATATCAAAAGAAATCAGAGGTATTTAAACTTTTAACCGCATTAATTTACGACAACGGAGCCTTTTACTGTGCGTGGTTCGACATGCACTTGCCGTATCGATATATTGTAGTTGGTAATGTCCAGAACAATGAATACGTACGTCCCATCACTACAAACTGTATGCAGGTGCCGTTCGGGGACTGAAAATAATAATAATAAACTGTTCCACCGAATCGCACTTATCAAAATTTTGTTTCAGTGCGTTTATTGGAAGTGCTCAGGTGCGGTTCGGACAAGTGCTGTTGAAATCAGTGCTCTGAGTGGAATACCTCTTCATTTTAATACCTTATAATCTCAAATTGTGTAGGATTTACTTGAAACAAACTTGATAAATGCCAGTAAAATACCAAAATAAAAACAAATATCTTAGAAAGTTATCTCCGCCTGATATTAAAACTCTTCACTCCATATTATATCCAAAAATAAATTCTATCTACAAAATAAGCTTCATTATTTTTTCTCCAAACTTGTTTATTCAAACTGGAGTGGCAATAATGTCTGCAGGTGTACCTAACAACCAATATGTTTTGAGTTAGTACATAATAATGCTGTAGGGCTCTTCAAGGCAGGCGGCCCTATATTGTGCCTTAGACGGTGTACAGTCATGAGCTTATATATGTAAACAGTTAGCAAAATTCTAAACTGATTCTCTTGTGGAATAACGATTGCAACTTTGAGAAAAGATTTATTTCATAATAGTTTGGGTTCCAAAATACTATCTTCGTTGTAAAATAAAATTACAATCAATATAGTTGGAGGAAATCACTTTTAAAAGTTGCTAAGTATATACAAATTAGTGCTCGTGACTGTACGAGGTATATTTGGAAACTGGATTGAGAGTTGTTTAGGCGTATCTCAGAAAATAATAAAAATGTGAAATTATATCTTATGTAGGTATATGAACGAGCTTGAGACTGAGAATATTTTTTAATACAATCTGACGAAAATTTAAAAATGTATTACTAGTACCTATAGTTATAAATTTGGTATAAATCATACAACATTATTTTTAGTATAATTATGCGAAACCTGAATATAGTTTGTTCAGAATAAGGAACCGAATCGATTTTTTTAATAATTTTTACACCGTGTTTTTTTTTTCCCAAAAATATTTAAGTGTGATGGAAAATGTTATCACCATTTAATTACTTACAATACAATCGCCGTACGGTTAGGTACCTACCGCCAATTTATTATCAATGAGCGCAAGACGACCCTGGAGGCGTGGGGGCGCCGTTAGGAATTTTTTTGTACGGACAACCCGGTAACGGTAACATAACAACCTTATAACTTTGTGATTTTTCATGATACAGTTTTGTTTGTACATAGATTCTTTACATAAAAAAGACACGTGTTTTGGGTTTTACATATTATACTAAAAATAATGTTGTATAACACCAAAAAAAATCTTAGTATTTCAAATTAAATATCTTATAAAACCCCCAACTAATCTAAACTCAAGGGTTTAACTGTGAGCATTTATTTCAAATAAATCAATTTCTGGCACTTTTGAATTGTCAAGGGGTCGGTCAGTCAGAATGATGAAGCTAATTGCCCTAACATAAATTACCATCATTTTTAAACATCACCACACAATTTATAAACAACGTGTTTTTTTTTATATGCCATAACTCTAGGGTATGATTGAGGCCATATCAAAGAATCAACTGGCATATGAGTTATGTTCCAATCCTTCGTTATTTTTTTTTTTCATTTTTCATACAAAATAATTCGGCAAAGTCACGATTATTAATGTAAAACACCCTTACGTGAAATATGACAACGTCGACAAGGTAGCTTTCCCTTCACTAGCTGCCGCCGGGAAGCCCCGATACCAACATACCTACATATTTTATTTTACTACACTACTGCGAAGTTTGGCAACCTCGCAAAAGTAAAGATTCGTCATACTGGTGACAATTTTTGACCTAATTTAATTATGATTGATGATATCTCCGAAACGATGCATTTTTGGACCACCTATTCTCGGAGTTTTAGTATTATTTTTACCTACAGAATATAACCCTAGAGTTATGGGATATCAAAAAAAACAGGTTGTATATTTTTTTTTCATCGATTTTAAAGGCAAATAAATTTTAAGTATTTTCATGAAAAGTGGGTTTAAAGTAACCAGGTACAAAACCTAAACCATGAAGGAATCCAGGTGGTTAACCCAGGTGGTTTCATAAATTGACAGCAACCTTATTTTTGAACACAAGTTTTGTTGGGGTCACAGGCGTGCTTTTGGAATGGAAAAGAAACATCTAACAAAACAGTCATGGGGACTGCCGATTGAGCTGAAATGTTACATGCATATATGTAAATCGTATTACAATCCAACATTATTAATGACATGGAGCTGATCTGACGATGGAGCCGGAAACCTGGCCATGGGAACTCTGTACTTAAGACGCTGACAATAGGTAAACCGCTTTCACTGTCAGACTGTATGCAAAAGAAAAAGTAGCGCGATGACTCAACGCTTGTAATTTATTGCAAAATATGAAGCAATAATTTATTTACTCAAAAATTAGTTGAGTAATCGAAAATAAAAAACAACCAAGTTCTGCATACAAATAAGACGTTCTTGTTATTAATTAAGATCATAGACTTATCATAGGTTTTCCTGTAATCTATAAGTAAAGAACTATTTTCTGTATTTTTTTCAAAATTTCAGGCTCAGTAGCTTCGGAGATAAGGGGGGGGGGGGGGTGGTGAATTTCCATCTTTTTTCGTGAATAATTTTAAAAGTATTTATTTTAAAATTATACAAAAAAAAATCTCAAGACACAAGCCCTTTCATTTAATATGTCGCACGGTACGGTTTGCAAAACTTTTTTTAATTTTTTTCTAATTTGCTCCCAAAATGTGACCCTCATGTTTAAAATTCATTTATTTACGTTACACGTCCGTGTTTGGGTCACAGAAGTCCACATGTATACCAAATTTCAACTTAATCGGTCCAGTAGATTCAGAGCAAATCGGCTGTGACAGACGGACAGACAGACAGACAGACAACCGGACAGACAGACACACGAGTGATCCTATAAGGGTTGCGTTTTTCCGTTTGAGGTACGGAACCCTAAAAACATAAAAGTGAACACAGACATCCCATCCCAATGAAGGCATCCCTCTTTACTTTACAATAACGTCGCCAAACATCCTAACATCCCTGAATTCAAGTCAAAAACACGTTTTTAACAAAAAAAGAGAAAATCTTGAAAAGCGACTTGCTTTCAGAAGATTAACCGGAAGTGGCGTACTTTGTGTAGGTGACGCCCCCCGCCGCTAGGTGGCGCCGGAAATGAATGTCTGTTTGTCTTCCTCTATCACCTGAATTCTCTTTTATGTGCGCTTTTTTAGAATTTTGTGTATTTTTTGTTTGAGAATTCCTGGTGGACTGAAATGGATTTGGATTGCTTTAGAAGACTTTAGGTGACATATTTCTGAAAATAATTACAATACATAGTTCGAATGTTGGCAGGGCATGGGTCTACCAATAAACGAATTATTTGCTTATAAAAAACCCAATAACACTTTGCCTGACCCGAAAATCGAACCCAGGACCTCATGCTCAACAGTAGCGCTTAAGACCACTAGACCAAAGCGGCAGTTTTTTTATAAAAATGAGGCTGTTATTTTAGTATATTGTGGTGTCTTACGACTTCCACGCGAACGAAGTTGCGAGCAGAATCTAGTTTGCTTATAAATCCATAGAATAGAATACTCTTTATTATGTACACCTTACGAATTACAGATATAAATGTAGAAATTTAAATTTTAATACATCCATCAGTAAAATTAAATGAGATATAAAGTTGATGATTATTTAAATATTGCTTTAAAAATATTAGTTTATCTGCACTATCAATAAACATCCTAATATTATATTCATAACAAACCCTTCTTCCAAATAACCCGAAAAAAACCATCCATAAAAAATTACAAAAGAACTCCAGTTCACTGAAACTTCAGTTAAAAAAAAAATAAACAAGCTACCATTTCACATTTCAAAGCATGGTATAAAAAGCCATTGAAATTGCTCAATGCATCGGAAAGACTACGATAACCACACTGTGATGGGGTCGAAGAAGGGTGTCCACCCTAGCCCCGACATATGGACACGCCATGCATAATCGCGTTAACCAAGCGACGGTGAAAAATTGCAGGATAATGTTAATTTGAATATTTTGGTTTCGTGGTTCCGTCCGTGGATTTAGTTACTTTTAGTAGTCTAGGAGAAATTAATGGTAAAATAATGCACGGGTATACGAAAGTAGACATTTTTCTGTAACATGCTGAAATTATAAGACTAGAAGCTTTTTTTTTTGGGTGGGAAATTCAAAATTAAATCAAAATCAAAAATATTTTTATTTCACATAAGCCTACATGGGCACTTATGAAGCGTCAGAAGCTAGGTGCACGGTTTTAATTACCAAATAACTTCTCCCGCTCTGGGCGGAGCGGGAGGGCTTGTCAAACTTTTACTGACTACAACTCACCCGTGTTCCTTCAGTTGCCTGTGTGCCAGGGCCACGGTATCCCTTTCAGCCAAACTCGCAACCCTGGCAGATAAAAGTAGAAGCTAGCTTGTCTGTCTGTTCATAATGAACGATTCATTTTTATTTTACAAGCTTTTGTTTAACTTGCCTTGTTTGTATGTATGTTCGGGCTAAATGTTGCGAGCTGAATTGAAATATGTTGGTTCAGTTTCAACTACAATGCATTTTTATGATAAGCATGGCCTGATTCTACACCCAGGGTTGGCTTCTGACGAGGGAACTCCTCAACGGTACACAGTGCAAACACGAAATTTTATATGCGCATTTGTGTATGATAGTTCGTTCTAAAATCTACCATGACCTGGCTGCTGCACCCAGGATTGGCTCCAGACGACGGAACTCCTCAACAAAACACAGTGCAAACACAAAATGTTATATACGCATTTAATTATTACAGACACATTTGATGGTAAATACGGTAGGTACCTAAAATCATATTGGTAACAGAAGTTTGTGATTTTTGAGTTTGTGATGACTTTGAAATGGAATTATTAAGCTCCATTAATTTTATAACAATTACAGAATGGAAATTAGGACTGTTTCTCAAATACGCGTGGGCTGTCTACATATTTAATACTATAGCGGTTTTATAAATACATTTTGGAAATGTCTTTCAATACCTCAGTCAATCTTCATTAATTCGTTTATAAGACGGTTCTGCCAATCCTCCTGGGGCGCCGCCGTGAGAATACATTACCTGAGTATGGTTTTAAAAAAGTTCAGTAATTTTAAACTTTGTGTTTGAATGTGGGTTGTTTGTTTTGTGTAGTGTTGTGGTTAGGTTAGGTTATTAAATATACCCGGGGATCACGAAAGTAGTATAGCTCCCAAGATCCCAGGTGCAAGTGTGGAAAGGGGACACTGGGGTGGTTTTTAGTCAGTAAGAGTCTGACAGACCTCTCCGCTCGCCCCAGGACGGAGGACATCCATGAGAATTCTCCACCCCGTGAAAAAGAAAAAAAGGTTAATAAATATACGAATTTATGCTATGGTTTGAAACTTTAAAGTATTTAACATGTTTTTGGAGATGTTCGCGTTTCCAGATATTGTAATGATGTTAACCACCTTTTATCATCAGGTATTGTGCACTTTTGAGAGCAGTGGTGGCCTAGTGCTAACGGTCGTGACTTTGGAGTTGCAGGCCGTAGGTTCCAACCCTGAGATGCGCTTCACTTTGAGTAAATTATTCATCACCAGCAGTGGTGGATGTTTTCCTTCACCGTTTTGAGAGCAGTCTCAAAACGGTGAAGGAAAACATCGTGAGGAACCCGGCATGCCCTAGCACCAAAAATCCGAAGACGTGTGACATCTATCAAACCGAACTGGGCCTGCGTGGCGGATAACGGCCCACTGCCTCTCACCGAGATACCTGTGTTCCAGCACCACTGCTCAATGTTCCCACGAACATTCTAGGTTGATTAGGTACGTTATATTATATGGTGCACTTTTATAAGCTCTAATGCGGCGATATTATCGTGGACGTCCACGTCACGGCATCACGGTAAAACTGGGAAGTAAAATTTATGGAAATATATGAAGATACTTTTACGCTATAATAGTACACCAACTCAGCCTATCGCAGTCCACTGCTGGACATAGGTCTCTCCCAGGCTACGCCACAACACCCTGTCCTCCGCCTTCCGCATCCAGTCTGACCCAGCCATCTTCTTAAGGCCGTCGGTCCATCTAGCTGGGGGGCATCCCACACTACGCTTGTCGATACGCGGTCTCCACTCCAGGACTCGTCGGCCATCGGTCCTTCGACAAACATGGCCAGCCCACTGCCACTTCAGTTTGCTTACTCTGCAAGCTATGTCGGTAACTATATATAATAGTACAAACACACTGAAATCCCTCAACACATGTCACACTCTCCATCATCCTCCTCATCCTCTCCCCTCACTCACATCATAGCCCTTACACACACACAAATCACATACACTCACTCACACATCACACAGACACATTCACGCACACACACGATTGCGCGCGCTCACTTAAATGATCCTCTTTTCATTTTATTGTGTTTAGTTTAGCCTCCTTCTTTGATTTTTTTTGTTTTTTAATTTCCGTCCACGATAATGAAGATTTCCATACATTTTGCGGACGTGCACATGGACGTCCACGATAATATCGTCACGTTGGAGATTATGAAAGCACACAAATTAAGATTGCTTTTTCTTTGATTTTGAGGCATTATATTTCGTCAAACTGGTATGACAAACTGAATATGAGTATGACGACGTTCGGTGATACGATGGTTCGAATCCAAGTCGAAACAATGAACTCTTTTTGAAGTATTATTTAGATTATTCGTAACGAATTCAATGTTGTGGCATTGTAACATTTTAAAACTTGAGGGGGCACATACTGACGCTGTGTATACCTAAATATTTCTTAAATCTCTTTTTATGACCCCCGAGATAGGATATTTGGTGAAAGTCTCTTTATACATAGAACTCTTCTTTTTTTTTTTTGAGTGGCTAATTATCAAATAACTTCTCCCGCTCTGGGCTGCGCTAGGGCGTGTCAGACTTTTACTGACTAAAACCCACCCGTGTTCCTTCCGTTGCCTGTGTGCCGGGGCCACGATATCCCTTTCGGACAAACTCGCAACCCTGGCAGGATATACATAGAACCCTGGAATCACAGTTATTATGATAGATATATTTTTGATTAAGTGCTAAAAAAATATATTCTGAGAAAATATCGTGCTATTACTTATGAGCAGGTACTAAAAAATAACCCGACATCTAATCTACAGCACCAGCGAGTGCAATACGGAACCCTTTTAGCACGTCACGCCTCATCATGGTTCACGTCATCGGCATTCAATTAGCCACGGGCGATACTGCGGAACTCTAAACAGGGGGGCTACGTCACGGCTCTTCATTGACATGTTTGTGTATTATTGAATATGTGGATTTTGACCACAGAGGTACGATTTTCTGTGGAAATAAAATAAAAAAATTATAAGGAAAATGTAATGACAATAAGTATGGAATGGTAATGGTAATGTAATGGTAATACAATATATTATATACACATTTCACTATGGGTGAAATGTGTATATAATATATTGTATGTACAAATGCCTGAAATAAAATGTTTTTTTTTTTTTTTTTTATATAGCGCACTTAAAAAAAAATCTGATCACATAGCATTATAAATAAAATCATCAATTATGTATTGGCATAGATTGGGTTACAACAAAATGTGAGAGCCTGACTCCAGGGCTAAGTTAGAGTTCTTTATTTCAGGAGCCATTGACTTCCAGTTTTATGCAGCAGAGGTAATGAAATTATATTACTTTAAACTGAATTTAATAGACGAAAGTAAGTTAAGGCTTCTACAGACTGGCACAACACGCGCGGTGTGTCGCGCCGGTATGTTTAGCCTTTAAACAATAAGTACTAAAAGCAAAAACAACGTCAATAAATCACTAGTTACTTAATGCATTTCTGCAAAAGATTAAATTTTATTACACACATTTGAGATAGAAGTTTACTATTTTACGAGTAAAGTCTTAGTTCTAAAAACCAATCACCAACCAGGCATTCCAAAAGGTAGAGTTGTATGAGCACTGTTTGACTAAACCATACATTTTCTCTGCAAAAAATGTCGAAACAAGCATTTCTGTTTGTGACTTTAACCAATGACATTATAAGTAAAAAGAGGTAGATAGATTATACACGCTTCGCAAGTGGCACGTCAAAACAAGGCTAATTAGCCTAGTTACGTATCGTCTTGTCTCTTTTCCACTCCCGATAATTACGACATAATTAAACATCATCCTACTTCCACGTGTTATCTCATAGTATGACATTGTGCTGTTTTTAGGTTTCCGTACCAAAATGGTAAAAAGGAACCCTTAAGGTGAGACTAATCTGTCTGTCTGTCACACCTGGATATCTCAAGAACTACTTATGTTACTTGAAATTTAGAATAGTTTTAGATGACGTTTGCCCAACTATTTTGCAAACAAGATAGATATAAAAAAAATATATAATATATTTTTTGCAAAAGGGAGTAAAAGGGTTCTTAAAAATTTTAAGTGCTACTAAAGCATGTGGGGTATCTTATGAAAGAACGCTGTTTGCACATTCACAAAAAAAAAAAAATAGTTTTTTTTTAGGCAGCATAGTTTCCGACTTATAATGAAAAATGTAAAAAAAATACCGTTCCCCCCCTTATCTCCGAAGTTTGCATAGTTAAAAATCTGTAAATTATTCTATGTGATAGAAGTTAAAGTAAAGATTACAAGAAAAATAAAACTACGTCTCTAAATAGCACAGTTTTTCAGAAATCATCAACATCATATATACGTACGGAACCCTCGGTGCGCGAGTCCGACTCGCTCTTGACCGGTTTTTTTCAATTAAGATGAATGTCCTACTCTTCACCCAAAAACAAATAAGAATATTCTGCCCTTACAGAAACACGGTAATCCAACATACCCAATACTTAATGAAAGCAGGTAAGGCCACTCGATCCTCGGGCCCAAAATCATCCAATCACGGGTACCTATCAATTAAATTAAGTCCTAAACAAGCAGAGAATCAGGCAAATCGTTAGGTTGGCTTAGAAGTAGGGATGGACAATGTGGGAAACTCCGGGGTATAGAATTGTGATTTGATTTTCATGTTCTGCTTAGATGAGGTTTTCCGGGTATGGTGGATGGTAGATGCACGGTTTTTCGTTGGGCCCTTTTATTAACGAAAATATAATTATTTTGTTTTCGGCACAGCTAATCATGATAGATTGATGCACAATCTTCAATGTTTTCACTCCGATTTTAGTATGTATGCCAAAAAATGTTGCTGTCTACAAATTAGTGACACAACTCATAGGAAGAAACTGACCAGGCTGTCATCTTTTAACGAAATTGATTACTTAAGACTAGATTCAAGCCATTGGATTAGTTGAATTTAGTCTTAAGTAATGCTTGAGTACTGAGTAACGTTCTATAAATACGGGCCTAAGTATATTAGCAATTGCGACAAAACATTGGTATTAATAATTATAGGTTGGTTCTAATATGTACCTGTAAAGAGCATGCTAGTTTTAACATGCTCATAAGTATGTTTATTTGAGGCATGTGTGTCAGTAGCTTAGCACACACACATTATACTACGATTATACATCACTATATTATGTTCCGAAATTATCTGATAAAAGGGTAACAAGCCCCGTTTAAAACGACACTACTGGTAGTGCGGCTGGTAGTGTCCTTGCCAAAAAACGAAAAAATTAACTCATGAACACTAAACGAATTAATAACACATTCATCTGTATATTTTATTTAGAAAAGGTTTAGATTTCGTATTATCTCGCCAATTTTTCCAACAATTATTATTTAACTAACATTTTCAAATGATAATTGAATATAATCGAAAAAAATAAGGTTATAAAATTAAGCTCAATTGTCAAATGTAGAACATCTTCAAGATAATTTTCAGGTTTAATTAATTTAAAAAAAACATTTCATATCAGGCATTGTTGTACATACAATACATACATTCCACCCATCCCCATCAACCATTTCTCCCATTTTTCATTTCATTTCATTTTTATTTAAATAATCAAATCAATGCACTCAATTTGTAAGTAGCACTACAAAATAATATGGGTTTTCTGATCAAATAAATTAAATTAAATCGTTTATTCTGTAAATAGGATATCGGAATCACTTTTACACGTCATAATAAAAAAATAAAATAAAAAATAAGCTAGATATAGTTGCCATTTCCTATCTTTTGACCCCTGAGAAGAAATGGCGAAACAAACTCAAGAATATTTCTACTGAATATCACACTCACTCTCAGAAATAGCTCACTATTTTTAGAACAGGCCGTACGTAGTTACTGTTTTATGATAGTTTTCAAAACAGACTAAAACCGGGACATATCTCAATCCCGCGAATAACATCACTAGCGTTGTTAGTAATTGTCCGCTACAGTTTGCCAATCCTGTACAATTGGGGTTTATCTTTGCGGCGACTTAATTGGTGTGCCATGTTTGTTCCAAAGATTTGCGTATGGTTAAAATATAGTTGTTTTGGCCTATTTTATATTGTGTTAATGTTGCCACTTTTGAGTAGAAATTCTAGCGTATTTTATTAGCTTTTCTGTCTACTTTGAGTTCGTTGGTGTTTGAAGATCTTCGAGTGTAGGTAGGAAGACGGTCTGCGTTTCGACCTGCAAAGTGATTCTATAAAAGAAAAAAACCGGACAGGTGCAAGTTGAACTCGCGTGGTGAAGGTTCCGTACAATGAATATGTTTTTATCTACAATGTTTTTATCCTAAGATAATTTATCCCAAGTACAAACTTAAAATTGTAGTTGAAAAACATGTACCCGTCACCATAGGTACATTCCAACTGCAAATGTAAATTTGTACGCACTTATTGAGAGATTTACCATGTTATTTAAACAATATAGACTTCTTATAGGTTTTCCTGTAATCTATAGGTAAGGAACTATTTACTGTATTTTTTTCAAAATTTTAGGCTCAGTAGTTTCGGGGATCAGGGGAGGGAATGGTCAATTTTCTTAAATAACTTTATAACCATTTATTTTAAAATTATGAAAAAATAAATTGAGACCCTCACAACAAGCTCTTTCATTTGATAATAAGTATCAATGTCTTTTTAAATTCTCTAATTTGCGGGAAGGTGACCCTCGTAATAAAAATTCATTTATTTACGTTACACATCCATGTTTGGGTCATAGAAATTCATATGTGTACCAAAAAACTTATTCGGTCACTAGATTCGGAGCAAATCGGCTATGACAGAAGGACAGACAGACACACGAGTGATCCTATAAGGGTTCCGTTTTTTCTTTTTGAGGTACGGAACCCTACAAATTCAGTAAGTTTAACTACTTAGTTCGTGTAGTGGTCACAAGTGCGACGCGCATAGAGTAGGTAGTGTCCTGTGTTTGATTCTCTAGTCGGCCAATTATTAATGGGTTTTTCATTAAGAATTCTCACTACTTAGTCCTGGGTCTGTATTTGTGCCCGATCAATGATCTGATGCTCTCTCATTTACCTGCCTACCCCATCTGATATATTAACCCCAGGCGTGATAATCATTGTAATGTGACTGACCCCGACGTCATAAGATAAGATAAGATAAGTCTTTATTTGCCTTAAACATGTTATAAAGTTGTTACAGTAAGTAAAGCGTGTAGACTGCAAAGCAATATAGCCATATCTAGCATAACCTATCATAATCAAAAAATAAATAAAAATTAAAAATGTTTATTTCAATTAACATACTTGGTTTGCAGTATATGATTTGGAGACTCCTTTTAAGCAAGGAAATGCTTGTATTAGGAGACTCCGCTATTCCAATTATCTTTATCCAAAATATATATAATTGAGAAACATGTATTTAGAAAGAACATGCAAGTAGATTTAAACAATAAACAAAAAGGAAAAAGAGGCGCTCGAGTGAAGTGTAGTGTAAGGTATGTGTGAGTGTGTGTGTGAGTGTATGGGAATGAGTGAAGGTGTACAGAGATTAGTGTAATTTGATTAATTTAGGTTAACCCTACGACAGCGTCTTGGGATCGGAAGAAGTCACAGCCTCTTCCATTAATCGTAAACACCGCAGAATATACATACAGGAGCCGAGAAAAGGTCATCCTAAATAAATTAAAATTATATCTGCAATTTTGATGGTGTACAATAAAGAGCATTCTATTGAATCATTGATACCATGGACTCAACTTCATCATAGCTTTTAGTCTTAAGCTAATTTAATAATCAGCCTCCAAAGTTCCAACTGCTTGGACACAGGCGTCCTCTCTTCGAGACGGAGTGGGCTATAATCTACCACGTAGCCCTAGTGCGGGTTGGTAGACGTCATTGAATTGTTGGTTTTAGGACATGCCGCTTCCTCGACGTTTTCCTTCACCGTTTTGAGAGCAGTGGTGATTTAAAATTATTTACACAAAGTAAATCGCCTGTCTTGGTCCAAACCCACGACCTACAACTCGTAAGTCGGGGGGGCCGTTACCACTTGGCCACCTCTGCTCCTGCCCTAACTACTATTTAGCACTAATGAGTTAGTCCAGATATCAATCAATTAACATAAAGCGATCACTCTGCCTACCCTGTACAGTGCAGGTGGGAAGGTGACGCAAAGCTTTGTGCCAGCGCCCAATTGCCCTGAGTACACTGGATGGAGCGCCGGAAATAGACTGGGCACTGTTTAGATGAGCTAGTAACTTGTACAAGTAGTGGCGGATTACAGGACAGAAGGAAAATTGTTGTAGGTCTAACAGTCATCGTCTGTCTTTGTATTGTGGTCGCTTTTCTAAACACTGTTGACATTATTGCTGGCCCCGCGCCCGTTTCCGCAGCTCTCCCATGCAGCGCCGCGTGACCCCCTCACCCCGTCCCGCTGCCAGTGTCCGCAGCCTTGCCAAAACCCTTACAAAAGGATTTCGCTGGCGTCACTGCGAGTGCCCCAGGCGCTCCAAGTATGAAGCCTATGCCAGAAAAGGCACCGAATAGGGCTGATGATGAGGGTTTCGTGACAGTGCAAAGGAGGATGTGCCGATCGCGAACAAACAAGGAACGCTGCGGCAAAGCTCCTAAGGAGCCAGAAATGAGCTTGCGTGCCGCTAAGCAGAACACACCGGTGTACATTTCCCGCCTACACTACACCATTAAGGCGGAGGACATCGTGGAGTACGTGCGCCAGAAGACGAGGTACACGCCGAGGGTGCAGTTACTGGAGTCGCGCCGCAACGTCAACTTCAAGGCGTTCGTGGTGCAAGTACCGAATTGTTTTCTGTCTGTCGTCATGGAAGAAAACTTTTGGCCGCAGGGGGTGGTGTTCCGTCACTTCCACGGACAAGTACTACAGGACAGTACAAGGAGAAGCTAGTGAAGTGACGCAACTAACATAATTTTAAGCTATATTTATTAACACGAGTTTTTGTTGACTTTATATATGTAAGTTTGTAAGATCTAAGTCTGGGCCATTATAGCCTGAAATAAATGTTTTATTATTATTATTTTCACAGGTTTTTACTTACAACTTACATCGCTACATAAAATGTGACATCTTGCTGTCTATCTGTCTGTCCGTAAGCGCACTTAAACCACGAAAACCACGAATCCAATTTACGTGGATGTAAATTGAAATATTACGATTATAAGTATATGTCTGAGTGGAACAGTGGATACAGCCCGTAATATAATGTTATTCTAGAACAACTTTAACTGGAATTACATTTCAGGACACAATTAATCTATAAATGTATTCTTTACCAGTCCCTTAACTTTTCGAGTACTAACGTTTAAACGCACCACAGTTCATCAAAGTGATTATTTGAAACAGTTATATAGGTAGGTAAACTCTCAACCCTCTCTGTTCAATAATACTTTTGTTATATAGGATGAGCAATTACATAATATTATGTAGATAGGTAGGTACGTAAGTACATATTAGGTTCATTGTAAAAATGTGAGCACCATGTATCTATCGCATAATTAATTTATCTGTCATTGCTTCATTCTTAACTCTTTTTATTACCTATTGTGGTATAGTAATTTTATTCTAGGTGCATCGTCTTCACATATAATTATATAATTAATGTACCTATAAAAATATTGCACAAGATTTTAAAAGAGTACCGGTGGAGTTTCTTGCCCATTCTTCTCCATACGAAACTACCTTTTGGAAGGAGCGACTAGAATCAATTCTATTTTTTTGTCAATATTGACGTTCAAAAGTGCCTTATCTTATATGTGCCTATTTGACTTAAACAATTTGACTTTGACTTTGACTTTGATTGATTTTCCTGGGCCCAGTAAGTCGTTATCCGACTCTGTTGTTCACAGTATGATGATATCAATGTAGGTGAGGTCATCGGTCCATCTAGCTGACGGGCGTCCACACTAGGTTTGCCGATACGCGGTCTCCACTCCAGGACTCATCTGCTCCACCGGCCATCGGTCCTTCGACAAACATGGCTAGCCCACTGCCACTTCAGCTTATTTACTCTGCAAGCTATGTCGGTAAAGGTGGCTGGGACAGACTGGATGCGAAAGGCGGAAGACAGGGTGTTGTGGCGTAGCCTCGGAGAGGCCTATGTCCAGCAGTGCATTGCGATAGGATGAGTTGATTGATTGATTGAAAGTAGGTGAATGCTTATAATATTTTTTTACACTTAAAGCTTGTTAAAAACTGCCTTTCGAAAAATGCTATGGTTAGCGAGCTCTATGACGATTGGTGCCACTTTTTTGCCTTACTTCCCAAATTAGCCCTTGGGCAATCTGGGTATGCATGCAAGCATGTTAAAAAAATGTAGAAGAGAAATGTCTATAAAATTATAGGTTTTACAAATAAAATAGTTTATAATCTTTAACAAGCTTTGTACTGCATAGCTAGGGATAGAAGTGTCCTTTTATGCAAATAAATGCCTGCATTTCGTAAAAAGCCTGAAAGTCTGACTACTAGTCGTACCAAGGGGTATCGTATTACCCAGTTACTGGGTTGTGGAGGTCAGATAGGAAGTCGCTTCATGTACAATACTGGTATTCCGCTGCATCAGGTTAGACTGGAAGCTGCCCCCAACGTAGGTGGGAAAAGGCGGGCAGGTAGATAGATAGATAGGACACTCCGCTCTTCCACAATTTAGATAGGACACTCCGCTCTTCCACAATTTAGATTTACGTACTGTACATTCACTTATACAAATAATGCCAGTATTTACTATATAGATCATTTTAAGAAATTAAATTAATACTAAAGAGAGAGAGAGAGAAAAATAAAGAATACAAATATTTTGCATCAGCTTATTCAAATGAGTGTGTGTTTTGTGTATGTTATATATTATGAGTTGGGTATATGTGATAGGTGTGTGTGGTGTATGCGTGTTCATGTTGTACATATGAGTAAATGTACGCGTGAATGAGTGAGTTATTATGTGTGCTGCAGGACGACCTCCGTGTCCTCATAAGGTGAACTTATAAATCGCCTCTGTGGTCTAGTGGTAAGACCATCTGTCTCAGACCTAGAGGTCCCGGGATCGATTCCAAGCGGGGGCTACATTTTTACTCGGTTTTGTTGGTGGTAGGGCTTGTGCTAAGTTCGTCTGGCTACCACCATCTTTTCTAAGTCTGTCACCATAACAACAATTCTAACAGCATTTGTTGTGTTTCGGCAGTTATCTATAGCCAGTTCCTCTGAGGTTGAGGGCCGAGGGTAGAAGCGAGCTTCCACCACGCCTTCCCCTGCCACCCTCGGGATTCTTACCATCACGTTCCATGTTGGCCAGATTATTGTCTTTGATCCCTGGCCCTGACATCAACCAATCGCAACCAATGGAAATGATTGTCAAAATTTTTTGTGTATTGGATACGAGGGTTTTGGCTACTTTGTATGTGTGTATTTTAATTATGTTTATATTTGTTGAAAGGACGATGGGCAATCTACTATGGACTCCGTCCCCACTTTTTTTTTTGATCCAACAGACTTCATTTTTGTCTCATATTTTTTGTTACGGCCTATAAAATAATAAACCATTTGTTTCAAGAGTTAAATATATGGGGTTTCCTGAAAAAATCATCTATAAGTTTCATTTATCTGACGAAAATATAGATGATTGTTTTCTATTTTTCATCGCAATAATAGAGATAAAGCATAATAATTGCCGACATATATAATATGGAACATAAAACAATAAAACATCACGCCTATATTTCACGAAGGAGTAGGCAGAAGTGCGTGGAACTTACACATTTCGCAATTTATGTTATATGTCGCGATGATCATTTTACTTTCATGACATCACAATATTATTCCTCGTAGGGAGGGGTAGGCACGGGTGCACTTCTCTATTTGGTAGCTACATAATATATGTAGGTACAGGTACTGTATAGTATTTTTCGCCAAAATGAAAGAAATCAAACACAATGCTTGCTAACTAAAGGCGGTTCCGCAGCGCCATGTTAGGTGTTTTTAGCGTAATGATATGTTATGTTTTAAGTTTAATATTATATTATATTAAACTTAAAACATAACATTATCATTACGCTCGTAATCTTCTAACGGAAGGGTAAATGACACCCAGACTTATCGCAAGTTAGGTATTTAATGGTTTCCCACATAGAGGTGGAATACATAACATCACACCAATATTACATCACACCGTTGTTGCCCGGAGGGGTAGGCAGAGGTAAGTAGTGTAGTAAGTGACATAATTACATAGGTCGGTACTGCATTTAATTTCTCGTTAAAATGAAGGAAGTCTAACTAAATGATTGGTAACCAATATATGAAACTTAAAACATAACATAATTACGCCTGTAATTCTCTAACGGATGGACAGAGATGTATATGACAATCAGACTTTTCGCAAGTTAGATATTTAATGATTCTCCCCCGCATAGACATGAAATACAAAACATCACACCAGTATTGCCCCGAGGGGTAGGCAAAGGTACACTTCTAGGCTATAATTATAAGTATACTTGCTTGTTTTTTCATACTTATAACGCACACACAACATAACATCACGCCTTTTTTTCACAAGAGATAGCCAGAGGTGAACCTATAGTACACCCACATTTTGCCAGTTATGTTCTAGTCCCATGTACTCGTAATAGGGAGATATTTTATAGACTGTAGATCTGTAGACCATTTTCTATTTTGTTAAGTACCTGGTACTTTTAACGGGCCTACGCTATCCTCTCATATCTATTAACACTGTAATTTGAAAACATTGTAAAAGACATCAAGACAAACACACACAAAACACACAACACGACAATACACGCGAAGACATTTTTTTTTTTTAAAGAGTAACCGTGGAGCTTCTTGCCGGCTCTTCTCCATAGGAAACGACCCATTGGAACCGTGCACCTAGCTTCTGCGGTTTCATAAGTGCCCATGTTATGTGAAATAAAAATATTTTTGATTTGATTTGATTTGAATTTATTCAAAGTGGACTTAATAGCGCCTGTATTCCCCGCAAGTGTAGGCAGAGATGTATTGTTATGTCATGTTAAATAAACTTCTTATTTTTTCATAATCAAACATATTTTGTACTACAGTAGTACATTTCCTTCTTTTCCCTGGAAACCCCATGATTTTGATGGTCGTCGCCATAGTAAAGAATGATCAGTAAGCCAAGCCCTTTTAAATAAGATATGTCTCAAGTCTGTTGACTAAGTTTCAATTTTGGGGACGCCAGTTCCCATCGTCCTTTGCGTTTTGTTTGTGTAGAATTAACAATTTTTCTTTCATTTTTCTTTATTAGTAAAAATGACCAAAACCTGTTGTAATTAACAATTGAACAACCTCCCTTTAACAAAACCAAAAACAAATCTCCTCCGGTTACATCTGTCTTTCCAACAATTTTTGCAACATGTCTCGACATGGTTACGTTACGTCGCGGGAACGTGACATGAATACAGACGATGCTCGTTAACACTTGTTTGAGCGTCATTAACGCCTGATCCCGAAGAAAATTCGCAATAAACTGATAGTTCGCACGAAGTTATGATGAGTTTGAGACTGGGATCAAAGGAAGTGTGGGTAAAGGAGTTGAGGGAAGGTAAAGTAGACTTGGATGGTGAAATCACTGTCTCAGCATAATCAGCCTATAATGTTCCTACTGCCCTTGCCCTGCACTTGGACAGTTATAAATCTTTGTTTAAAAAACTTCACATTTTCCCTTTACCCTGCATGTACATCAAAGAAGTATGTATGCTAGTAAAACAATATCCGCACTGATTTCGCATGCAATCAGAAGTGAGCCGCAAAAAGGCTTCTGCTAGAAATAAGTATAAATACGAATTAAATGTAGATTGCAAAAATTTTGGAGGAATATATTATATGTTAATGCCATTCAGGTGTATAACAAGATACCGAACTCATTTAAGGAAATTCCAATCCTCATGTTCAAGAAAAAGCTGACAAGTTGGTTATTGGATAACTGTTTTTATGACATTGGCGAATATATGGAATATTGTAAAAATCCAAGATGACATTTGTACTTAATTTTAAATTAACGATTACCTAATTATTGTATTATTAATTTTTATTGGACTTATTGTAAATCACAAATCTTAGAATTAATTGTTCTTACATAAGATTGACATTTGAATATTTGTACACCAGTTGTGGTAGAATGTATAAAACTTAAAAAAATATGAACACCATACTATGTAAAACTACATTCTTACAAATAAATAAATTCTGATTCTGATTCTGACTGCTGGGACACAGGACTCTTCGAGAGGGAGTGCACCGTAATCCACCACGCGGGCCCTGTCACCCAGTGCGGGTTGGTAGATGTCACATGTCTTCAAATTTTTGGTGCACATGCCGGTTTCCTCGTGACGTTTTCCACCATTTTGAGAGCAGTGGTGACGAAATTATTTACACAAAGTAAAGCGCCTACTTGAGTTTGAACCCACGACTTACAAACTCGTAAGGCCGTTACCACTGGGCATCACCGTATGTTCCGTTGAAATCCTGGAGGGTTTAGAGGCATGAGGAACAGGGTGTAAAGTTCACTCATCCTCTACAGAAAAGGGACGATCCTCCGATCAGACGGGTGTTGTGTTTGTTGGGCAACTGCCCGATGGTTGATGTCGGGACGTTGTATATATGCTAGTTGTGCGGTAAAATCTGCTTGCGCGATGCAGGATTTTGCGTGACGTCAGTGTGACGCGTGTGTTTGCAGTTCGCATGTGGCGATGTTGATGCCGCTACAAGGGTTTCGAAATGAGGCAAAGATCTACAACGTGCCGCTACAATGGCGACATTAATTTAAAATACATGGGTAGGGCTAGTGGCCAGTAATCATAAAAAATATAGTAAGATAAAATACATCGTACATTGAAAAATTCCAATTCTCAAACAAAATAAATAATAAAGCTCTCTCTTTCCTTCAATTCGCCTACTCCTTGCACGTTATTCGTTTTAATTTCATTGATGCGATGTTATGATCCATGACCCCGGCAAATGACTTCTGCGCTACAGTTCTTTAAGTACAGGTTGCTCCAAATGCTATTTTAGAAAAAAAATATTTATCAATTAATAATAACGTTAAATGAAATAAAAAAATATTCTCATATAAAAAAAACCGTCTGTGTCTTAAATTAATGTCGATATTAACGCGGCACGCTGTACCTATATACTTTGCGTTTAATATAAGCATGTTTTAAGAGCCCGATAATGTATACATTGAGTCTATTGACGCAATGTATCATGATACACATACACCAGCACGCATTATACATTAGTCTTTATGTCACGAAAAACCAAAAAGGTGGCGATAGTGCAAAATTGCAGTTTTGGGACAAACTTTGGTCATCAGGGTCTTTTATAATAATTATAACTGACAATGCAACATACTCACTACAGGTGCTGTTTAACGAAGCAGGAAATATTTAAGAAAGAAACTTACCCTTTCGGTTTTATTAAATTAGCTCCTGGCCTATTTAATAAAACAGATTTCCTCAACTCATTATTCAAGTAACAAAATCACCAGCGATCATTGACACCAAAAAAAATCATCTAATCTTTTTTTTTTATGTAATCGTGTTTACATATCGATATCCACCACCTCTGCGGAGTTTTTCTAGTTAATTTAATAAAATAATAATGTTAAAGTCTGACGGCCAGTCTCACCAAGGGGCCCCAGTAACTGGGTATTACCCAGTTACTGGGTTGTGGAGGTCAGGTAGGCAGTTGCTCCATGTAAAAATACTGGTATTCAGCTACATCTGGTTAGACTGGAAGCTGACCCCAACATAGGCTGACCTCAATAACCCCAATATCATAGTTGGGAAAAGGCTCGGCAGACTGACGATATTATAAAATTTTACAGTCTATAGAATAATATTTTGTAGACGTTAGCAGCGAGGTACTTATTAAAATTATCAGCTAATTTAGTTAATAAGGTCGTGGGCGTAGGACTTACGCAGCTTGGTGTTGGATTTAAACGTAACTTGAGGTCAGTGACTTGAATTTTGTATTTCAGATTCTTAGTAGAGTCAGCGACACAAGTCGATTAACACTTCAGATTTATTAATATAATTATTAGAAACGTAAAATTTAAAGAATATTAACTCTTAGCCATTATAATTATAAAATTCTGAAATTGAAAGATTTTGATTGACACAAAATCTAATTATTTGCTAGAATGCGATTACACTGATCTTAAAACTAAAATGGCCCTTTACATCCTACCATTTTATATATGGTTTGCAAATAATTAATTTTATCCTGTGCACAATGTTATTATTTTAATTAAATAAAAAAGACAGCAACAACAAGTAAGAGCCATTAGGATTTTTATGGAACGAATTCATTATAAAGTAAATGTTATACCTATGTCAGATCAGGAGATAACGTTTAATATAATGTCTGATTAAGAATGTTTACATACATACATAAACTCACGCCTTCTTCCCATGGGGTTAGGCAGAAACTATAGAACGCCACCTCCTACGCTCCTTACAAAAAATATATAAATCATTTTAAATTGTAATTGATAGTGGCATAGCTATTATAATTTCAAACTGTTGATTCAATAAAATTTGAAAATTAAGTAATCGATTTCAAGTCACAATTTTGACTTTGAGTTATGGGTAAAACGGGAACCCTATTAGTAAGGCTCCGCTGTCCGTCCGTCCATCTGTCTGTCCGTCTGTCACCAGGCTGTATCTCATGAACCGTGATATAGTTAGACAGTTGATATTTTCACAGATGATGTATTTCTGTTGCCGCTATAACAACAAAAATACTGAAAAACTTATAGTAAAATGATAATAAAATGTTTATATAAGTAAAAAAATATTATTGATTTCAATTTCCGTCTCAGCGATCTGACCTGTCTTGTATTAATTGAGATTGTAAAAGCATTTTTATTATAACCATTGCGTTACCTTTTGTTTAAACATGGT
The DNA here is from genome assembly GCA_948098905.1 of Tiliacea aurago. Taxonomy (NCBI): domain Eukaryota; kingdom Metazoa; phylum Arthropoda; class Insecta; order Lepidoptera; family Noctuidae; genus Tiliacea; species Tiliacea aurago. The sequence goes on from OX402591.1 coordinate 3,398,119, forward strand.
CAGAGGTAAATCTTTAAAAAAGTCCGGTAATTTGTTATATACATTTACAGCAATTATGTACGAGTTCCTCACAATTAGAGCCTGCATTGCGGTAAACAGAGCTCATTGTTAAATGTATTGTTATTTCTAGGAGCTACATTCTGTTTGGTTACATCTTTGTGTTAGGTAAAATATTCCGGATATTGTTGTACAAAAAGGCATAATTCTCTAATTTTATACATGATGTGTAAAATCTGTTGCTGACCGTACTAGTTACTGCCTTCTTCAGGGCTTGAGGTTATGTTATTATTTTAGACCAGTTTACGTCTACATTCCACTCATGATTATCTCTTAAATCTTTGATAAAACCAAGCCCTTTATACCTCCAGTCCTCACATAAGGACGTTAACAGACTGAGAAGGGTCCAGACATTAGACATGTGTTACTAACAATATTATGTTGTACTGTAACAAGGTTATCTGCGGTAAGGAGGCTTCGTGTGGAATAAAGTATAGTGTCTGATGTTTTTGTGTTTCATGAGTACTTGTGTAGAGTAAAAATTACGGGTGCTTCTGACTTCGACAACTAGTTTTTGAAAACCTCTGCATTATTTTTTCGTCAAATCTTATGTTCATATAACATGAGATCGAGATGTAACAGGAAAATATATTTTTTTGTGACTGGGTAACCGAAATTTCCGCTGGATGCGGGAATTCTGTGCAATCCCGCATCCAGCGGAAATTTAGGTTACAACCGTTCAAAGTGGCGGTGCTTGGGAGAGGCCTATGTCCAGCAGTGGACGTCTTTCGGCTGAATAGAATAGAATAGAATATTTGTTTATTTCATTGGTTATTATGAAAGGTTACAAATCACTTACAAATAAAAATTTTACAAGTGCATTCGGTGTATTTTATCTGGCGCAGTTTGTCCGGGAGGAGATCTTTTGCAACCTGTTGTGTAATTCTTTTCACACACGGTTGAACTATATAAAACAAGTGTGAGAAATTTTGGATTTAAGATCCCATCAGGTCCTAGACCTGAAGTTACATATAAACTAGGAGTGACTCTGCAAGTAAAAGCCTATACTGACGGGAGAGGGCCGTTCTTTTGTGGAGCGGTTTACCTCTCTCGGTTTTGCTTAAATATACAATGTGTTTATTTATTTATTCTCAAGGCAACTACAACAGGTAACAATCACAGTATATCAGTGGGATCACAATATAGGTTTTGACCTGATTGTCACCCAAAGCGTAACCGCACAACATGGCCAGCAACAACAATAATGTTTAATGGTCTTCGCCATGGTATTCCGCGAAATTAAAATTTTCTTACGGTTTTTTGCTATTTGCAGGTCAGTGTCAGGTTGTGTTGATCAAAATACGATTCACTACTGTAACAAATATTATATTTACTGAATAAAACGTAAAATAATTGAATTTCGTGAGCTACCCTGGCGCTTTTTAGCCTTAAGCACATAGAATTGAATAGGCTTAGAAGCCAAAAGCGGTTTTTAGGGTTCCGTAGTAAACAAGGAACCCTTATAGTTTCGCCATGTCCGTCTGTCTGTCTGTCTGTCCGTCCGTCCGTCTGTCCCCAGCTTAGCTCAGAGACGCTTAGTCCTAGAAAACTGTAATTGGGCATGGGTATACATATTAATCATGCTGAAAAAATGGTAAAATAAAATTATGAAAATCATTTTTTTTTAGGGTAACTCCCTTACACGTGAAATGGGGATGATATTTTTTTTCTCGTCGATTCCATGGTGTGGGGTATCGTTGGATAGGCCGTTCAAAAGTATTGTGGGTTTGGCAAAACCATTTTTCAATTAAGGGATCCGTTTGCGTAATATTAAGCTTTAAAGTGCTATTTTTTGTTAGAGTCAAGTGTCCCCCCCCCCCTGCCAGCTAAATGGTTGGTTTTGGATATGTGAAAAAAATCATGGCAATAGTATATATAACGAAATTAAAAGGAAAACTATCACAGCTAAGTAGGCTTCACAAGGTAACGAGTAATAGTCGACCAACTTAAATTTACAGTTGGAGAATTGACCGTAACGTATACGATGTATGGGAGAGCATGTTTTTCAACTACAATGTTAAGTTTGTTTTTGGGATAAATTCATCCCAACTACGGAACCCTTCATTGTGCGTGGTCCGACATGCACTTGGCCGGTTTTTTAACTATCCCAAGCCGCTGGTTGAACGACAAGACATAATTGGATGATAGATAGATAGTAGATAGCGAAACCGAAATCAGACCCATTCGTTCGCGAAAGTTTGTACGTGTGAATGGATGGATGGATGTTTGTTGTCTTTCACGTAAAAACGACTGAACCAATTTTTATAAAATTTTGTATCGAGGTAGCTGACACCCTGGATTATTATATATATATATATATATATATTTGTATAATGGTGTGTGCTAGCTAACATAAGGCAAATAATTTAATTTAACGTTTTGTGTTGCGTAATGCAAATTATTTTATATTGTATTGTATAGCTTCAAGTTTTTTATGCGAACAGACAGCTGTGCTGCTGGGGAGTTTGTTGCGCCACTTCTTCTTCCCAGCTAAAGCACTAGGAAGTGGTGAAGGGTGGGCGTTTTTGCGGGACTGTGTCATGTAATTTTTGACGTTCGAAAAGTGCTGATTCTCAGCCTAGTTTGAATAAATGACTTTTGATTTGATTTTTTAGATTTTAACATATAGGCTACTTTTTATCCCTATATTCCCACGGGATCGAGACTTACCCTTACCGGGTGAAACCGCGGGGTACCGCTAGTAGAATATAATTTGGAATTATCTACCTATTGTGGCTTAATTAAATGAAAAATCACTCACGCCACTTCGAATACGTATAATTTATATTATGATCTAATTTGAAAATAAAAACAACACTTTTATTCTGCGCAACTGTAATATTTCACAACTAAACGACGACTAGCTCAGCACTACATTTTACTAATTAAAATGACTTTTCCGCCACTCAAAAATAACGATAACATTATAACCGTTATATCTGTGTTGCCAAAGTAAAATAATACATTCAGTTGACAACCGTAGCAGTAACTATTCATGATACGAGAGGCTTCGCTTAACATTTTGAATTGAGCCTCCTATCCACATACTTACACCCTACAATACATAACACTGTTACAAACGATGCCTTTGATATTCTATCTCGAGTGAAGGTTTACCGATTACCAATCAAACGCAATACCATAATATAATTAACACAAATTGATTAACAAACATGTACACAACCAATATTCAACACTAATACCTTTCTTTGTTCCACATCAAAGCAGAACTGAGCTTAAAGCAATAATTAACAATGACATCTGTATGCCAATCTCGCCTTTATGCCGCACTCACAAAGACGACAATTCCATAAACACAGGCAATTGTATAATCATTTCATAGCGCTTATAGAAAATCACGCATGTTACTTTGACAAAATAGTTGAAGTGGTAAACTACAGGAAATTGATCCTTATTGACTCGTGTTAAGGTTGGAAGCGACGGTAAATCTGATTTGATGGTCGTATCGTAGTCATTTAATGATGTCGTGAACGGCGTGCTTTGATCTCTTTTATGGTGTGTGGTGTAAGCGAAAAGAGGCTTTAGGTACTTTACTTAAAGATTTTCTTAGGAAAAGACACTTTCCTCAGTTTATTTTCCATATTTATTGATTACAAGGCGTACCTACTTACTTCATAACATAATCAGCCTATAATGTTCCCACTGCTGGGACAAATGCCTCCTCTCTCCACCACGCGGGCCTAGTGCGGGTTGGTAGATGTCACATGTCTTCGAATTTTTGGTGCTAGGACATGCCGGTTTCCTCACGATGTTTTTCTTTATCGTTATATTGAGAAAAAATCAAAAATAAAAACAATCAAAAGTCATTTATTCAAACTTGGCTGAGAATCAGCACTTTTCGAACGTCAAAAATTACATGAGACAGTCCCCCAAAAACGCCCACCCTTCACCACTTCCTAGTGCTTTAGCTGGGAAGAAGAAGTGGCGCAACGAACTCCCCAGCAGCACAGCTGTCTGTTCACATATAAAACTTGAGTCTATACAATAAAATGTAAAATGCAACACAAAACATTAAATTAAATTATTTGCCTTATGTTAGCTAGCACACACCACAATACAAAAAAAAAATGTATATATCGAATAATCGTCGAAAACTATACTCAAGCAGAAATAACCTAAACGAAACGTATCTAAATAAAAGCCTCTAAGCATAATGGGCGTGCCCGCTTAAATAAAGCTATAGCTATAACTCGAGGTCACAAATGATAAACTAGCACCATCGAAGTAAAATAAAAAACAGTTTATTATTAATAACAATAACAAAACCAAGGTCAGCAAAACGACCAGTCACCACCACAAGCAGCACCCGTTCACGAGCATAAAGGTCAGCCATATATTTTACGGAAGGAGGCAACCCGACCCCCGACGCTACCGCAAGCAGTGACATCTAAGGGAGCATGACGAGAGCAGTGGTGACGACATTATTTAAAAAACGTAAAGCGTCTGCCTGGGTTTGAACCTACGACCTGTAGGTCGTAGGTTGTATTACTCGTAAAATGGCCGTTACTACTGGCTACCACTGCTCACACTCCTGAATAACGCAAGAAAGTAATATGAAATTGTGAACACCGTCTTCGGAATCCACGATTCTCCTATCTATATTTTTTTTTATGGATAGTGGCAAATAGCACCCCACTGCAGGCCGAGCATGGGCTGCCCAAAACGTTTGTGACAAGACAAGATAAATTATGTCATGTCAATTTGTACTAGCATTTTATGACAAAACAGTTTTATCACTCAAACTGTGATAAAATGTGTGACTCAAATCATGTCACAGTAGGCCGTGCTCGCCCCGCTAGTCATTTAAAAGTCCTGTAAAGTGGCCAGCTGAATGAAGGAAATGAAGTGATGAGTAGCCACATAACATACTCGTAACACACGCCTGTAATCCCCTACAGATTAGGCAGGTGTACTTAGGAGTACACCCACATTTCGCCAGTTATGTTTAAGTCCCATGTAATAGGGAGCGAGCCTATTGCCATCAAACGGGCACAAATTCAGAATCTGGCCTGCTGCTGAGAAGCAAGCTGACTGAATAAATATTCACACATCCTCCCCTGAGTAGATCCTCCTTTAACTTCCACTCCCTTGCACCATACATCCTTCCCATGGCGAAACTTATCCGCTACCAATAGTTGCGGCCTATCAAAGGGGCACAACTTCGGCAACTTTCGTAAACTCCCGACTCGATAACGAGATTTTTTTCAGATTAGTTCGGTTTCGTTTAATAATGAATAGGTCTAATCAAGAAGCGAACTTTTTTAATTTGCCGAAAGTTTCTCATAGTATTCACTGGGTTTTAATAAAATGATCTTCTTACGTCAAAGATGTCTTTTCAAAAGACATGACTTTAGATACTGGTTTTTCGAACAGGTTTTAGAAGCTAAAATAACTAACTTTCAGTGGTCTGCCGATCTTTAATACCTACATCGAGGCCCCTTCAAATAGGTGAGCAAGGCGGCAAAAATAAATTCGAAGATGTTGTATGTCCTCATTACATCATCAGTATTTCAAATATTCGAAATAACTAATGTTTGCAAATTACAAGGAAATCTACATCGTTTGAGAGGTTAAATGGCGCTAGACTTTTGCGTATCTAGATTAGTTAGCTATTGTAGAATTAATATGATGGCGTCACCTCCTTAGCGAAGCAGTAATGCTCGCGAAGGAGGAGGCGAAACGCGTGAGGGAGAGGCAAGGCTCGCGCCCTCAGGAAGGAAACAAGGCGTGATGTTATGTTATGTGCTTCCAAAATTAAAGTTTTTTTCAGTTTTTAGTGTTTTTTTGGAAGTCGGTTGTTATTTTTTTGTAAAAAGAAAGATAGACGTCCACTGCTGGACATAGGCCTTCCCCAAAGGGGGGGGGGAGGTTTACCGTAGGTGGGTTGGCAATCGCAGTATGGTGTTAAAATGCATAGAGAACGCTGCTGCCCATTTTCTAGTAAGTCCCTTAGTCGTCTTTTACGACACCCACGGGAAGAAATCCACATAGACAACTAACTGTGGAGGCTTATAAATGGCTTGTCGTGAATTACCTCACAATTACTTCCGTATTGATAGATTTAAGCCATCAAAACACAATAAAATAAAATAAATAATTCAGCACATTTTCCTGTCATGAAACATTCTATAAATTGCAAAGATTTTATAAAACAAACCCTCAAAGGAGATACATATTGGTTTGTATTTCTTCCACAATATAGTAAGTGAAGCAAAAATAATAAACCCATGTTCAAGTGCAATTTAAGAAAGAAAGAAAAAAATGTTTATTCTGCACAAACAAGAAACGATTACAAAAATAAAATTGATAAAATACACACTCTAATACACAGTAGCCAAAAATATACTTGTACATACGAGTATTAGCACCTAATTTCAGTGACTACTAAACACGAATGACCATTTTTTGTAGTCACAGTCTTAAATCGGTGATAAAAATAAAAACGAAGCTGAGAGCTGTTATTCTTCCTGTTATTATGATATTTTTTTTAGTACTGGAGATTTTGACGGTCAAAGTTCCAACTCTTTTTGACGTTTTTTTACGAATACCAGTTTTAAATGCACGATCCCAGTACCAGTGTACCGTTGCATGCACTCATAAGCACAGTGTTTTGTGTGTTACGTTGTGCACGTTCGTAAACCGTTCTATTTTTACATCAAAAATAAAAGCCGTTTCCCAGCAAATATTTTAGCACACAGTTACTTAATTTGATGTACATGAGTAGATGACGGCTTCGTGAAGGGACTTGTTACACCCTGTATAATAGGCTGTCTGTCTGTCTGTGCGGGTTGGTAGATGTCACATGTCTTCGAATTTTTGGTGCTAGGACATGTCAGTTCCTCACAATGTTTCCTTCCTCGTTTTCAGAGCAGTGGTGACGAAAAGATGGTTACATCATCTTAGGTTACATCAGCCACATCAGAGCACACGCTTGTAACCTATACTCTTCAGGAACAATAACAGTCACTGTAGCTGAAATGGGCATGGAATGTGATTTCCATAATATAAATACACGTAGTAAACATGAAATTGTGTTACCCAAATTTAGATTAACTAAAACAAGCAAGTCATTTCTTGTAAACAGTATCCGCTTTTATAACAAGTTGCCACAATCGGTTATAGAACTTAGTGATGGAAAATTCAAAACGCACATTAAACGTGCCCTTATGAAAAAAGCATATTATAAGATTAAGGACTACGTTGAAGACAAGGAAGTCTGGCATTAATTCCTTCTGTAAATGTGGCCTCCCTGGTACCTCATTAACTGCAAAACTATGTAAATGTCTATTAACAGCTCCCAAATTACGAAGTTATTTTTTAATTTAATTTTATCTTTTTTTACAAACTTCACTGACATAATATTTTTCTTATTTGACATTATTATACCTACAATTTAAATTTCCACAAGGTTCTAACTGTTATTATTTTAATCATATTTTATATTGTTTTGTTTTTGTCAATGTGAGGACGTTGTAGGCTTATTAGACTGTAGATCTGTAGACCATTTTCTATTTTGTTAAGTACCTGGTACTTTTGATGGGCCTACGCTGTCCTCTCATACCTATTAACACTGTAATTTGAAAACATTGTAAAAGCCAATTTTATTTTTTTAAAGAGTGACCGTGGAGTTTCATGCCGGCTCTTCTCCATAGGAAACGACCAATTGGAACCGTGCACCTAGCTTCTGACGTTTCATAAGTGCCCATGTAGGCTTATATGAAATAAAAATATTTTTGATTTGATTTTTATTAAATCACAGTCTACGGACCTTTCTCAACAGATTTGAATAACAACATACTTGGTTCATACACAAGACCCCAGTCCAATCTGTCGAATTACCTCAGAACATTGGTTAAAAACAAGCACAGGAATGCACTAGGGTTACTTACCCCTGCTATAGGCTACTTGTCTGCAAAAGATGGAATCCTCAAGTGTCGCCGCTGAGACCCGATGCAATCTATATGCAAATATGCGTTCCATCCAATTAGAAATGACTTATTTTGTACGCAGTGGGAGAAGAAAACGCGGCGTTTTCATGTCTATTTCGAGAAATGGAACGGTTTTTCTACAATCGTAAATTCTTGGTTTACCAATAGTACGTAGTGTTTCGGAGTTTTTAATATTGTCAGATTTTTGAAGTTCCTTGTCCTTAAATTAAAATAAAGGATTTATTTTAAAACAAGTAGGTACAAAGAAAAGTTTACTTTACAAGTAATAATTAAACATACCAACTTCCTTATATCTTTTTTATGTTGCCTAAAAAACCTGTTTTTGCACTTATTTAAAACAAGTCGCAGTGCAAATTGCTCATAATTTTTGTTTAGGGTTCCGAGACTCAAAAGGAAAACACCCTGCAACCTCTGGAACCCTTATTGGATCACTCGTGTGTTCGTCTGCACAGCCGATTTGCTCCGAATCTACAGGACCGAATAAGTTGAAATTTGGTACGTAAATGAACTTCTGTGCCCCAAATATGAAAGTGTAATGTAAATAAATGAATTTTAAATATGGGGTCACTTTTAGGGGGCAAATTAGAAAATTAAAAAAAAAAATTGCAAACGGTACCTACCGTGTGACATACTTAATAAATGAAAGGGCTTATTGTAAGGATTGAATATTTTTTTATCATTTTAAAGTAAATACTTTTAAAATTATTTAACAAAATAGATGTAATTTGACCATACTCCCTTATTTTCCGTAACTTCAGAACTTACTTAGAAAAAAAAATACTGAAAATACTTATTTACTAGTTAAGTTACGGGAAAACCTATAAGAAGTCTTATGATCTAATAACATAGTAAATCATTCAATATTGTGCGTACAAACTTACATTTGCAATTGGAATGTATGAGGGAACATGTTTTTCAACTACAATGTTAAGTTTGTTGTTAGGATAAATTAATCCCTACTACGGAATCCTTCATTGTCCGTGTTCCGACACGCACATGGCCGGTTTTTTATTATTGTTTGATTCTCGATTGACCAGTATCTCACCTGAAGGTAAGCGATGATTTAGTTGACGATGGAGCATGATTACCTAGAAGTAACCTATTCACTCTCGCCTTGACCAAAAATCTTTTATTTTGAAGATGCACCTAATATCACCTAGTGTCACCTAATACCCTATACCCACCTAATATCACCTAACCCAAACCAAAACTTATAATGATGTCCAATAAAATATCCGAACATATCCTAACCGCAGCTGTTACAAAACCGAGTGCGTATCCAAACTTTCCGAGTCCCACTCGTAACGAATAGATTATTGCATTGTCGCGTCATTTGCATCCGGTAACACCTATTTGCTTATGGGATTTCTTAATAAAGGAATATGGGGGTCGAAAACCGAGTATGTTAATGGAATCTGGTCAAAGTGTTGATGCTTGTAATGTCTTGATACGGGAGGAAGACTGGTTTAATTGAAATTGTGAAGATTTTGTTTTCTATATCGTTCTAACAGTGTCTTGGAAAGTGGCTATGTAGGTATTATAAAGAGAATGTGAAAATGTTAGTATTTTTAGGGTTCCGTACCAAAATGGTAAAAAGGAACCCTTATAGTGAGACTAAGTCTGTCTGTCTGTCTGTCACACCTCGATATCTCATGAACTACTAATGCTATCAACTTGAAATTTAGAATAGTTTTAGATGACGTTGGTTCAACTATTTTGCAAACAAAAAAAACAAAAAAAAAAAATTTTTTTTGTAAAAGGGACTGAAAGGGGTCTTAAAAATTTGAAGTGGGGCTGCTAGGGCATGTGGGGTATCATATGAAAGAACGCTGTTTGCACATTCTCAAACATTTTTTATTTTTATTTTAAGCAGCATAGTTTCCGACTTTTGATCAAAAATGTAAAAAAAAAAATCCGTTCCCCCCCCTTATCTCCGAAGTTTGCATGTTTAGAGGTATGAGGAACAGGGTGTAAAGTTCACTCATACTCTATAGTAAAGGGAGGATCCTCCGACCAGACGGGTGTTGTGTCTGGTGGGCAACTGCCTGAAGGTTGATGTCCGGACGTTGTATATTAAATTAAATAAAAATAAAAATTTTATTTATTTCAAAAAAGTGTGGTACGCACGGCTAGAGATCATATATATGCTAGTTGCGTGGTAAACTCTGATTGCGCGGTGCAGGATTCGCGTGACGTCAGTGTGACGCGTAGTTCTTAAGTGGCGATGTTGATTCCGCTACACATGGATAAAAATCTGAAATTATTATATGAGATAGAAGTGTATGTAAAAATGACAGGAAAATAAAACGATGTCTCTAAATAGCACAGTTTTCCAGAAATCATCAACATCATATATACGTACCGGAACCCTCGGTTTGAGTCCAATTCGCTCTTGACCGGTTTTTTTTTTAAAGAAGTTTAGTTTTTTGAAGACTGGAAACCATCGGTAGGATAGGGTGGGTAGCTTAGAGATTTAACTATTTATGAGTAAAATCACACACACACATTGTATTTTAAACGACGGCAACGTATGGCAAGGTAAAAGCCTCTTCTAAAACAGAAAATGTATAACTAAATGAACGAGAATCAACTTACGATTTTTTTTTATTAATTCCGGTGATCATCAAAGGAAGGATCCCTGAATATTTTCAGTATTTCGTAAAGCAAATCTCCGTTCTCTAATTTAAATGTACCACAGTGTCCGGCCACGCTTAGTCGTATCCTACAAATTGGATATAGTCCTTTTTATGAACCGCACCGCTTTCCAAAGCGCTTTCCACCGGATGAAAGCGGAATTTTTCGTTTAGGATCGCTGTACGTGAGGCTTTGTAAGTGCAGCGTTTTTTACTCTTTTAAAACTACGTACTTTGGGATTAGTAGCAAAGTGTTGCTTTTAAAGCAGAGTAGACTTCTCAAAGGACAAATTAGATACTTCAAACTTTTTTACACTTCTACACTACATTAAACTTAGAAAAAGAAAGAAAAATTAGTTTATTTGTCACAAAAACACGTGCATACAAACAAAAAGCTAGCATTGAATTGACTCATGGACGCCGTTTTATAGTCATGCAAAATAAATATAATAAGGCATTTTAAGAAGAACGTGGTTATCAGAAGGCTGAAAGTCACCCAAAGGGCAATGGAGAGGGCTATGCTTGGAGTTTCCCTACGTGATCGAATCAGAAATGAAGACATCCGCAGGCGAACCAAGGTAACCGACATAGCGCGAAGAATTGCTAAGCTTAAGTGGCATTGCTCGCAGAACTGATGGCTGATGGGGCCGAAAGGTTCTGGAGTGGCGACCGCGTACTGGAAGACGTAGTGTTGGAAGGCCTCCTACAAGGTGGACTGATGACCTTGTGAAGGCTGCAGGTATCCGCTGGATGCGGGAAGCACAGAACCGGTCGATGTGGCGGTGCTTGGGAGAGGCCGATGTCCAGCAGTGGACGTCTTTCGGCTGAAATGATGATGATGATTTTAAGAAGGACTCTTAGCCACATAGTGCTTCACATCTCAAAGTTTTCTTTCACACATCAAAGCAAGAAACTTTGCCGCCTTCAAAAAATGAGAATAAAACGTTTCGCCTGTAAAAATCCTTAACCCAAATCGTATTCAGTAGTCAAGTGCACAAGCCTCAGCGTATCCGAAGTGCGTCTAATTCGGATAAATTCGTACTGTTTCGGTTAATTTAACCGGCCTGAGACCATCCCTATGATATTTTGTTTCAATGCTCAGCTGCGGAATTCGGACAGATGGGTTTGATTCGAGTTCACTTCAGTAGAGTTTTTTGTTTGAATAATTTAATGTGTAAATTCATGCTTTTCTTTTGTGGTTTTAAATATTTGTTGGGCCTTTTTGGGTGGGTACAAGTGGACGCTTACGAATTAGTTTTAAAAAAGAAACGTTATGGTCGGTAACACGTGCCAATATAAAAGCCTTGCGACGTCGCCGGAAAAATCTGTGACGTCACGCAAAGTGTTTCGTTGTGAGGTTCCAGAACTTTTATGATGTTGTGGTCAAGTGAATAGCCAATCTGCAAAGTTGGTAGCTAGGCTGGCTACCTATACAAGGAGAAATTAATTTAACTAGCGAAATTCTGCAGGCGATAATTATGGGCATAATTTCTTTAAGTATGTTCTTTTTTTTTTGCCCATTTTTTTTTATTCTTTTAAGTCGATAACTATTATTTTATTGTGCTTTAGTGTAGTGTGATGTCTTTTGTGTGCACTGAATAAATGTTTTATCAATCTATCTATAAAAAAAAATCTGCTGTTACATTTTGACGAGATAAGCGAACATAAATGTAGGTAACAGCTGATTTTTTTTCGTGATTTCAGGTTTGGTTCCATTGTGAAAGTTGTTCATAATGATGAGCACAATGACCCCTTAAGAGATTCCGTGTATGAATAGATACACCTTATATATTGATAGATAGATAGATAGGTTGATAAAACATTTATTCAGTGCACACAAAGACATCTGCACAACACACTAAAGCACAATAAAATAAAAGTTATCGATTTAAAAGAATTAAAAAAGAATAGGGGAAAAAAAAGAACATACTTAAAGAAATGATGCCCATAATAATCGCCTGCAGAATTTCGCTAGTTAAATTAATTTCTCGCTACACTTCTTGTATGAATAGATACACCTTATATAATCATTTTGCATGCTCCCAAAATATGCCTAAACTTCTCAAGCGTCTATAAATAAATATATTTATTACTTCCCCAGACCTGAAACTATTCCTTCATGTCTTTATCTTCCCGAATCTCTGGAATTGCTTACCACAAGAGATTCTAAACGAGGCTTATCATGGCGTATTTTTTCGAGCGATCACCTGCTGAGCGGTGGGACGAGCGTAATCGCGAATAAGCGCTCGATCGAGCGAAGTGAGCGGAGTGAACCACAGTGGGAGACAAAAGTGCTGTGAGGAAGTAGAGATGCTGGATGGGACAGACGCTGTTGAAGAGTTTACAGTTTTATGAAAGGAAACAACCATTTCTGCATATTCGAAGTAATTCCATGATGTTTGTACGTGTACCTGAAGAGCCGTTCTAAAACGAAACAAAAATAGTAAAGAAAAAAAAAAACCATAAAATACACAAAATAGCCAAAAGCCCAATATAGGTACGACAACAAAAAAAAAAAACATAAAAACAAAACAGAAACTAATAAGTATTTCTGTAATATTATTTTATCTTCTTCGGTAATAAGCCATCCCATTCTACTATGCATTGGGGTGCATGAAAGGAGCCTCCCCTAGCGACGTATCTACAGAGCCACTATACGTCCGGCGTATCCTGGGCAATCAGCGAGTTTCCACGCTGATTGGCTAATCCGTTCACCACGATGGCAATCCAAAGTCCATTTCGTACTCGGGCTTAGGACCGTAAAATAAAATAATTTTATTTCTAAACGATTGCTACTTTAAGTTAGTAGGTACTAAATTAGGTTGATCTTGCAATATTTTTTTTGTTTTCTTTATTGTTTTTTTTTTGTTTTCCTGGGTTCCTTTATGGATACTGAACCCTTAAGCTTTGGCACGCAGTTACTTTAACACCCTGTATATAGATAAGGTATTGTTTAGGTATATTTAACATTTTAGTTTACGACTTCGCATTATTCATATTTTTTTCTTCTTGTTTTCACACAGTATTGTCTACATTTCTTTTTCATTTCTCCTTTCGCAGGACTGCTGGAAGAAATTTCTTAAGAAATAAGCAGTACCTTTGTACTAAAATTATAATTATGTCATATCTCTCGGTATTTTACTGTGTGTACATAAATACAATAAATAAATTATTGCAACTGCAACGGACTACTAGTTAAAGGGTTGCATAAACTGCATCTTCTCTTATGAAGGTACAGTGGTACCCAATTGATAAGGCGCGTCGTGAATCTTCGTTCACACAGAAAAGAAAGTATGGCCCAGAAGATTAACAAAAGAATGCTTAAAACTTACAATCAACCTTAGGTCACTATTATAAGGTTCATAATACACTGGAGCTGTTAGCGTGCACTCGATCAGAAGTATGGCGGCTGACAAACATGCCACTTTTGACGTATAGCATCGTTCTCACATGTTTAACTTCAATATGAATGATGTAACCAATATTTTGTACCAATATTTTAATTTAAAAGAGTGTCCGTGGAGTTTCTTGCCCGTTCTTCTCCATAGGAAAAGGATTTCTATTTGGAATGGGCAACTAGCTTCATATTTGTAACTGACCGACTTCTTGACAGTTCAAAAGTGCCTGTCAATGGTTTAATTGAAATAAATGCTTTGAGTTTGAGTTTGCCACGCGGCGCGCGCTAACATGGCGGAAGCTGCCGACCAGCGAGCGGAGCGTGCCGATTGGTCAATAGCATTTCCCGCACTTTTAAAATTCACCTTCTGCGCAGGTACATCGGTAAGCCATATCAGTTGGGTACTACTGTATAGTATCTTCTTTTGAGAAGTTTACTAAAAAATATCATGGATATTCCAGTTATTTTTTACATCCTTGTGTTCCTTGTGGGCTGGATCGGAAATCACTTGGTCGACATTTGTGTCTTGAGTGTCGCGCGATATACCCTCGTGTGCCACCTCCGTGTCTTCACGCATTTCTAGCTTTAAAGAGCCAGCAGGATATATAAGGTTTTATTTGATTTGCCTGAAGACTTTGTAATAGATTTCTTGGTATCCTGTGTATTGAACAGATTCAGATTTCACATTTATTTTTACATATTAGTTTGTGTTATTTGATCATGATATTGATAAAAAAGATGAACTTGTCTGTAAGTAGGGGCACTGTTTGCACATCCATATCATTCATCATTTCAGCCGAAAGACGTCCACTGCTGAACATAGGCCTCCCCTAAAGGGGGGTTTGCCATAACCGCCACGCTTGGCAGGCGGGTTGGCGATCGCATTATGGTGTTAAAATACATAGAGAGCGTTGCTGCCCATTCTCTAGTAAGTCCCTCAGTCGCCTTTTACGACACCCACGGGAAGAAAAGGTATGGTGCTATTCTTTACGTCTGGCACCAAACGGACAAACAACGGACTGTTTGCTAAGGGTTCACTTGATGTACAGTCAGGGTTTTTTTTTATACACCACGTGAATTTGCCGAATAATAGCCATTTAAAACAACTGTCACAGAATGACAGTAAGTTGTGATTTGATTTTAAAGACAATATTCAAGAGTGGAGCTCTCTGCCTGCGTCTGTGTTTCGAACGCATACAACCCTAATCTCCTCAAAGTTAGAGTAAACAGGCATGTTCTGATTAAAAAAAAATATATATTTGGAAGTACATTTTGTTAAACAATTAATTCGCTAACTTCACTTATGTATGTATATTTTTTTAAAGTGGCACTTTTAACGCACTCCGGAATTCATATAGATAAATAAGTAGGTATTTGCCTGTATTAGCGTGATATTTTTCGGCAGTGATGAGTACAGATAGCCTCAAAAAGAAGTATAAATCGACAAGAATTCATTTGATGGTTTACAATTTGTTTTCCATAATTATGGACAAAAAACACGTTACACGTAAGAATATTATTGAGGCTCACTGTAACTACGGATGTCAACATTTTACGTCCAATTTGAAAGGTATCCTGTAGGCCATGCTCTGCGACGTAAACCTTTATAGGTATAACCTTTCAACTTCCCTATAAAAGATACAAGATAAGTAAAGAATGTTCAATTTCAACTGTTTATCGACTTTGCTAGATGACTTTGAGTTATTTAAAATGTTTTGTAATTAAACAAGAAGTTGGCTATCAGTTTGGGGGGCGAAACAATGAACAAGCCTTAATTAAATAAGTATTGGCGTTCTGTGAACGCTTTAAAATTGATTTGAAATATTTAGGTTTAAGGCCCGTTTTGTAAGAAAATTTACAATTTGTTGATTGGATTTTATTGGCAGTTCCTTTGTCAAATTAACATAAAATGGTAATGTATAAATTAATTGAAAATATATTGAAATGTAGAAGTTTTCGATGAAGAATACAAAATAAAAGAAGGTTGTGGTTTTTTAAGGTAGCCTGAATGAATAAAAAACGCTGTTAAGTCGTTAGTCATTTAAGCGTTAGGTCGTTAGTAACTTAAGCTGTTAAGTCGTTAGTAACTTAAGTTGTTAGTAGATCATTAGCTAATAGGGCGATTAAAATGTACAATAGATAAGCAGTTATTTTCGGTCCGTCGATGTATGACAGTCCATTGAATATCGAGACTCTTCCGTGCCTTGGAAAGCACGTTAAGCCGTTGGTCCCGGCTGTCATTCGTGGATCTTTAACAGTCATTACGGGTCGTCAGAAGCCCGAAAGTCTGACAACCAGTCTTACCAAGGGGTATCGTATTACCCAGTTACTGGGTTGTGGAGGTTAGACAGGCAGTTGCTTCATGTACAATACTGGTATTGCCTGGAAAAGGCTAGGCAGATTGAAGGAAACGGAAAATCTTCACTTTGTTCTCACTCAACTACCAACGCTTGCCAATGAAACAAACCCTTAATAATAATTTATTATGAAAGTGTCGTCATTTTCATAATAAATTATTATTAATTGTTTCCGGAACCTTTGATGTTTCAATATCATAATATTGGTTCGGTGCCCAATAGAAAGGGTTTGAATAAAGTGTGCTAATAATAATTCATTGAATCTTTCCTTATGCGAAGGAAATCTATTGTGAAAATTGGTTTGAATCAAAATTTTAAAGTAGCTCCAGGAAGTATTTGATTGAATTGGATTTCCTGGTATTGTGTAACAAGTTGGACAAACGATTGTATTTTAAACAAAGCCAAAGTCAACTTTAATTTTAAATGATTTATACTTAAGGAAAGTATATATTGCTACGTGTGGTGCCGGACGTAAAAATAGCACCATTCTATTTCTTCCCGTGGGTGTCGTAAAAGGCGACTAAGGGACTTACTAGATAATGAGCTGCGGCGTTGTCTATGCATTTTAACACCATACTGCGATCGCCAACCCACCTGCCAAGCGTGGCGATTATGGCAACCCCTCCCCCGGTTTTATTTGGGGCGAGGCCTTTGTCCAGCAGTAGACGTCTTTCGGCTGAAAATAAGTATATATTCAGTAAGTATAGAGGAGCTCATGGCTAAGTAATAAAAGCCGTACTGATCGATCCAATAGGTTAAGCTACGCTTGCCGGGGTTGGTCCATGGATGGGTGACCATCATTACATACCGAGACTCCTCCATGCCCCGGAAAGCGCGTACAGTCGTTGATCCCGGCTGTCATTCGTGAATCTTTGACAGACGTTACGGGTCGTCAGAAGCCCGAAAGTCTGACAACAAGTCTTACCAAGGGGTATCGTGTTACCCAATAACTGGGTTCTGGAGGTCAGATGGGCAGTCGCTCCATGTAAAATACTGATATTCAACTGTATCCGGGTAGACTGGAAGCCACACATCATTCCAGCCAAAAGACGTCCACTGGTGGACATAAGCCTCCCCCAAAAGGGAGTTGCCATAATCGCCACGCTTGGCAGGCGGGTTGGCGATCGCAGTATCGTGCGATCCCAACATGGTTTAGGTTACTATACATATACTGAACAAAGGTTTAACCTAATGGTGCTTGTTTAACTTTTCTCACGATTTTTCGCTACCAAATAGTCAATCTGTTCATATATTGCTTCTAAGATAAAATTAAATAATTTCATGTTGTATCTCTAGCAAGTTTTTAGCACTGCATATTTAAACTTCACAGCCTAATCATTGATTTATTGTGATACAATATTTATGTTGGATAAACTTCTTAGGTACTATATTAAATTAACAATTTTTTTATTGGTTTACGTGACATAATATATGTGAGGACTATTTGGCTCATATTATATTTTTGAATCTATTTTTTTCTCAGTTAGTTTTAATGATAATCTGACAGTTTGAGACCCAAATGTTCTTTCTTTGGTACTGTTCGTCAAATCTTGGAGCTCCCTAAGTTCCGAGTTGAGCTACACGATTTCTGACAAATGCGTGCACTGACTGGATAGGTCAAAAAACCATTTCAGATAAATCTACAAGGTCTTCACATTATTTATAAGACAAAATTAATAAGATTATTGAAATGTACTCTATGAATAAAATAACGATGAAGAAATCATTATCACTGTGGCTTTGGAGATTAACATACGATGAAACTGAAAATTTACTTACCATCTTAAAGTAGTGAGACAACTTACAGTCGAATTTGTAAGGCTATGGTTACCATATAAGAATCTACTAGCTACATTTATTTAATTTTCAACACACCCTCTCACACACACACACACCTCCTTCACCTTACACATCCAGAGGACAGCAACCCTTTCATTCTTTTTATAAGTAATTAAGTTTGTATTTAGTAATCTAAGCTGTTCGCTTTTGTTTGTAAGTTCATACTTGCATACCATACCCAGTTCGAGGGAGGGCTTGAGGCGCTGCATGCTGATACACAGGCTATAAACCTAGATCGGCATCAGATGCTAATAATTTACACATTTGTAATTGATTTACTTTTAAATATAAGTATAAAAGCTAAGACAAATTGTGTAACATGTTTACTCTTCTTGGTCTAATAAAAAAATATTTATTTATTTATTTTTATGATCTGACCAAGATTATGTGTGGAATTTAAAAGAGACTGAGCTCTGAGTTTGTTTTGGTCTTGCTTCTCAGAGTAATCAATTAGGAAACGCCGACTTCATCTAGTTTTTAAAATATGATTGACGTGTAAAAGTGTTTGTACAAACCTACTTACAGAAATAAAATCATATAACCAAACAATGAGACACTTAATATTGTGTCGAGCGTGTCCTGTTGTTTGCACTTTACAGGAACTTATGGATGCTACTGAAAGTACTGAACTAGTAGCCACATTCTGGGCTGATTATATTTAGATTGAAGAATAAATTAAGTAACAAAGTATAATAAGTTACATTAAAGTCCGTATTGCAGAAGGAAAATATTATGTTTAAAACTAGTGTTAAATCAAGTTTTAATATTAGAACATTCTTCAAGCACAAATTAATTGATCATAGTTCAGCTGAGTTTGGCTTTATTTTTTTTGAAAAATAAGAATAAAATAAAATTTCATTATTAAAAGTTCATGAAGCGAACCCAAGCAGTGATTTGATCTGTAATCAAGTCTGGCCAAAGTGTGGTCGAGACCACGCTTGAGCATAGATTGTCATGTAAATTTTTGTTATTTTCATGATTATCTGCGTTGTCAAGTTTTTTTTTAATATTGTTGTGGAATTGAAGCATTACTATCAAAATTGATTATTTAAATAAGTAGATTATTACAATCATTTATTTAACGACGATTCAAATAGAAGGTTGAACTTTAGCTTTCCTCTCAGATATTTAAGAGATACACGGGACCCATATAATTGCGAAAACTTTAAAAACAGGGCTACGTTTCATTTCAATATTTTTCATTATAAAACAATGTGCAAAATAATTTTCTATTTTATTTAACAATAATCAGCTGTAAAATGTAATCAACAAAAATTACAACGCTACAAAGTTATTTTGGCGCGTGGTGAAAATTGGAACTGCCGCCATTGCTGTAAAAAAATCACAAATGTCTCCAAACGACGCCCCCTGGCCAATGTCATTCAGGCGCCAATTGTCTCGCAACGACGCCCTCCGGCCAATGTCATTCTGGCGCCAATTGTCTCGCAACGACGCCCCCTGGCTAATGTCATTCAGGCGCCAAATGACTCCCAACGACGCCCCCCAATCAATGTTATTCAGGCGCCAAATGTCTCCCAACGACGCCCCCCGGCCAATGTCATTCAGGCGCCAAATGTCTCCCAACGACCCCCCCCGGCCAATGTCATTCAGGCGCCAATTGTCTCGCAACGACGCCCTCCGGCCAATGTCATTCTGGCGCCAATTGTCTCGCAACGACGCCCCCTGGCTAATGTCATTCAGGCGCCAAATGACTCCCAACGACGCCCCCCAATCAATGTTATTCAGGCGCCAAATGTCTCCCAACGACGCCCCCCGGCCAATGTCATTCAGGCGCCAAATGTCTCTCAACGACCCCCCCCGGCCAATGTCATTCAGGCGCCAAATGTCTCCCAACGACGCCCCCGGCCAATGTCATCCAGCCGCCAAATAATTCGGGAATGCCTTAATATCGCTGATTTCCTAAATAATTGGATTCTTAGAGTACATTTTAATATTTCTAATCTTGCGAAGATAAAGCTGGAAAATTAAATAAATCGAAAACGAAAACTGGTCGGATTCATAGACAATACACATCACTGAAGTTCAATTTGGGTCTCGATTCAGTTGAGTATAGATTGATTACCGTTCTGGAATAAGACCGATGCTCAAGTACTGATTCTACAGGGTGGAAGGGACATCGACGCGAATCCGATTACCATGGATTTAGTACATCATTCTTGATCCCCTGCGTTAAAAAATTTCGTCGGTTATTAAAAAAAAAAACGCTTTTTCATACATTTTGACCGAGTAGGTATTGCACTTCTGTAGGAAACAGCTGGTTTTTTTTTAAATTACCGACGCGAAATTTTAACGCAGAAGGGGCAAGAATGATGTCCTGAATTCATGGTAAACGGATTCGCGTCGATGTCCCTTCCACCCTGTATATGAACAGTGATCGACTGATTGACGATCAAACTGGGCTTGAGTATGCTCAGTAATATGTTGTCCCATATCTACTCAAGCTTCGCTACAAACACGAACTTCACATCCAAAAATGTAAAACTTATTGTAGCTCTTTCCACCTATCTCATGACTTTTACGTCCCTCCAATTCACGGCAGGTAGAGTAAATTAGACTCTACGCTGAAGCTCTACCCACCTCATAACTATAGAGTCGTGACATACGTAGAGTTGGACAAACTGTGAGCCTGTGACAGCGCGTAATATAATTAATAGAGTTTGTGCCTTCGCTACGCCCCCGGTTGCTTCGATGTACACCAGCTGGTGGGTTCTTATTGCGACCGCTTGGTTTATCTGTCAGGTTATTGGTACGTTGTGGACTTTGTGGGTGTTGTACAAATAGGACAAATATAAGCAAGGAAAGAAAGAAAGAAAGAAAAATATTTTATTTGGGACACGCACAAGAAATACAAATATAGCATTTAAAACTAACTTAAACAACAAAAACAATCAAAACTTGTGCGATGACAAAAAGGTCTCAGCATGATGCCGCGATATTTAAAAAATATACCGCAGCGCTGGTATTCTGAATAAAAAGAAAACAAAATTAAATATAAAACGTAACTATGTACAATAAATGTTACGTTTGACTCACGCCCAACCCAAAAGTCTGTGCCTAAATAGTCTGTGGTCTGTACTCAAGCCCGACACTTGAAACATCACTTGTCTAACACAATTTTGACGGCTTTTTGCGAACTGCATGCCAGCATTTTCTACGTGGTCCTCGACTACCTCTTAAAATACTAACTGGTCTTCTTTTAAATTAATATCACAATTTGCTGAACAAATTGGTATCTAGGTAGTTTCATCCGCATAAATACCTATTTATTATTATACATACTAATTAACATAATTAAAAGACAAGCTTAAAAGTGCAGACAATTTAAGTATTTCGGAAAAATCGTTGTGGGAAAAAAACCCAATCCTCATGCAACACTTTAAAATGTTCCCACTGACACCATTCTGCTTATCAGTCTGAAGTCCCCAAAAAGGCCGATTCAACGCAATAAATAAAAGGTAATAGTCGCTTAACATCCCCATCGGCTATCGACAGGTATTAGCCGTTCACCGCGACCGGCGAAATGACGTCATTAGTACAAATCGGCTAATTTTCGGTGAGAACTTATTGTTATGGATTGGTTACAATGGTGTTAAATTGCTTGATTAGTCCGGAATTGTTCTGGGAAGAAAATTCCATGAGGTTTGCTTTAGCTTTACTGACAACGCTTTATAAAACGTGTTTGTTACATTTTAATTTCAAATTTAATTACAAAGTCTAAGAAACATCATCATCATTTCAGCCGAAAGACGTCCATGGCTGGATATAGGCCTCCCCCAAAAAGGGGGGGGATTTGCCATAATTGCCACGCTTGGCAGGCGGGTTGGCGATCGCAGAATGGTTTTAAAAATGCATAGAGCACGCTGCTGCCCATTCTCTAGTAAGCGCATGCATTGCGCATGTGTCAAAGAAACATGCGCAATCAAAATAAATATGAAAGGAGAATATAGAATAAAATAAAATATTCAAATAAAAGATTATACTTGTTATTAATAATATGCTTTACTATAAAAGTACCTATGTAACTGCTATTCGTTTATACAACCAGTTACCGCAGCTAGTAAGCAATTAAATGTAAATATGTTTAAAACAAAATAAAATGTTAATTGATAAATGATAATTTATTTTATAATCTGCATGAGTTTTTCTAGAAAAATTATGTACGTATGTAATTTGTTTTTTGTTGTAATCTAGTTGAATTTTATTTTGCCTTGTACATTGCATATTGGTAGACAGCAGGGCCTAAAAAAAATTACGTTCAAAATAAGAACTTGATGTACACAGTTAAGCAATAAATATGTATTTTTCTTTGATTCTTCTGCTGTTTTATTCTTATTTGCCATCTAACGGGCAATTTTTTAGTTTACAAATATCATAGAAAGTAATAAAAATTAAAGTATTTTACCGCGCACACGTTCTGAATTAAGTAGTAGATACTTGCGAATCTTTATACAAAAAATCAAGAGAATATTGCTTGACTGATTAGCTGGAGGCATTCATTTAAAAAAAAATCAAATCAAATCAGAAGACATAAGTGAAACCCACCATCGCTCATGTACAAAATGACAAACTTCGCAAAGCGTCAGCAAATAGGTATTTGTTGACTGAATTTGGAAGTGAGTTCTGAAGATCTGTTAGTCAACAAGTTGGATGACAAGTTGGTGGACTTATTGAACCTGGCTGTGATCGACTACGATCATAATTGGGTTTGGATAACTGTGGGCGAATGGGGGAGAACATGGCTGTGGATTTGTAATTATTGTGACTTCGATTACAAGGTTGACCTGTTTGTTTTAGTTCTTTTGTAGCGCGACACTCTATCTAGACATATAAATAATCAAAGGTACAGACGGCTACACATTAAGCTATACATTTCCAGTATAAGCTGACCTCTTATTGTACGGATATTCTATAAAATGCGAGATCAGCTTATACTGGAAAGTTATAGCTTGATGTGTAGCCGTGTGTACGCTATTTTTTTTTTTTTTTTAAACTTTGCCCCACACTAGGAATTTCTCCTGTATTGTGGGTGCGTTCACAAACATTTAAACTCACATACACAAACAGCCAGACCCGGAACAACTACTTGTAGGTCATACAAATATTTGTTCCGTGTGGGAATC
Organism: Tiliacea aurago; assembly: GCA_948098905.1. Classification (NCBI taxonomy): domain Eukaryota; kingdom Metazoa; phylum Arthropoda; class Insecta; order Lepidoptera; family Noctuidae; genus Tiliacea; species Tiliacea aurago. Next base: position 3,421,513 of record OX402591.1, read on the forward strand.
GAACCCGCGACACGTAGCGCAACAGTCAATCGCTTAACCACTGCGCCAACCGTGCCGGCTATTGATAGTATCATTCTGTTAAACTGACTGTGAATATATTTATGAGTTCAATAAAGAAGAAAAATGAAAAATATATTAAGCGATGACTTCACTAAAGGCTAAGTAATCCACCACTCTCGCTTCCTCTAGACCGCAGAGATGTGTGAATGAAAGCATTCGCTGATGGAAAATAGTATTCCAACCTAAACAATCTTTTATGAAACCATATTATTATTAAAGAGTAGACCATTTTATGGAGGGACTCACGAGATCACTATCTTCGCGATTACCAGCTCTGGTGTTTACTATCTAAGTCCGTCAACGAAGATATTATTATGGGCCAGTCCGAAATTAGTTGATCCGTCAAAACAAGTGACAAATTCGATTTTTGTAACGGGTAAATACACATCGGGATTAGAAAACACTATCAAATCATGTAGTCAATCATTTTTAATTCGGGCCCCGAACTAATCTTATGTCCGTAAGTGATACTGAGTAGGAAACGCCCAAAACTTCGGCTGAAGGCCCACATTTTCACGTTCGTCCATCAATAATAATTTAATTTAATTATAACATTTTTATTTTTCAGAAAAAACACATTTTTTTACGGTTCACAAAACAATTTGCAAAGTAAAAATGGAACAATCCAGAAATAAGAGTATCGTTGGTGTCTGTACTAATGAAAATAAAAAACCGGCCAAGTGCGAGTTGGACTCGCGCACGAAGGGTTCCGTACCATTATCTATTAAAAAACCGGCCAAGTGCGAGTCGGACTCGCGCACGAATGGTTCCGTACCATTATCTATAAAAATGGCAAAAAAAACACGTTTGTTGTATGGGAGCCCTCCTTAAATATTTATTTTATTCTGTTTTTTAGTATTTGTTGTTATAGCGGCAACAGAAATACATCATCTGTGAAAATTTAAACTGTCAGGGTAGGTGTATCACGGTTCATGAGATACAGCCTGGTGACAGACGGACAGACAGACAGACGGCGGAGCCTTAGTAATAAGGTTCCCGTTTTACCCTTTGGGTACGGAACCCTAAAAATCACTGAAAAATACCCCTTTTGCAGGCCGCTGCATTAATGTACTATAACCAAACCTTCGATCGACCCGTTTTTAGTTAGCCACTAGCCCCCTATATTTTTTTAAATCTCGCGATACAGTAATGTTATTACATATCAAACGTCTCCCTTTAAAGGTACATTCGACTTCACATTAATCGATTTAGGCAATTTTATTACAAACTCAGTGAGAGCAAAGTGCTCAGTCTGGGGTCCTCAAAAACGGGACCAGCACGTTACACAGGGGTGTACAAGTACGTTAATTCCCGAAATAACTTGTCGACACAACCACTCCCTTTGCGCTGGGGATACCATGCTTTCACATTATTTCGGATAGATAAGTGAAAGTATTTATATTTAACTAAACAAATTTTGTTGAATGTTATTTATATGCAATTGAATAAATGAGCTTATAAAAATATATTTTAGTTTCTTTATCAGGAGAAATCTTTGGAAGATTTTTTATCCGATTTTTGGATAATTGAATACCTACTACTCATATAGGTTGCTGATCAATGGAGTCTCGTGGCACCACGTAAGTTTAATCAAGTCATGATGAGTTTAACCTAGTCCTGTAACGCTGTCGCTATTTGAATGATAACATTGTCAAACTTTAAATTCTTACCCCCTTATTACAAAACAAGGTTTATCTTCAGGCCCAGGTTTAAAACATGGAGCTATTATTGAATTTCGAACTTTATTCCGACTATGGTAAAGTTCCTAAACACAAAACTGACAACTTAGTACCGAACTAAGTTTTCAGTTTTGTATAAAGAACGGTATTTCAATCACTGTTACGTTCTTATTACAAAAACTGGCTCCATGGTTTAAGTCATGTCAAAATATAAATCTTGTTTTGTAATAAGGCGGTTAAGGTTTTAAACCATTTAATACTAGAGGCTTTTTGCTACTTTTTTCTTATTTAAATTTCTGGATAACATTAACATAATTTTAAAGCTGATAAATAGTCTTAAAATCCTCGTATGTACTAAGACTACTTACTGTAATATTTTTGCTACTTTGTATTTTTTTTTGTAAAGTTTGTCTTGTTTGTGCAGAATAAACAATTTTTCTTTCTTTCTTTTTCTTTTTTATCTATAATTTTGACTTCGTCCGAGTTTCTTTGATAAAACTAAGTTGGCATTTGAGAAAACCTAAGGCGAATTTTATACTAATAAAACTGAAGATGTGCTAATTGTGTGAAATTCAGTTTCACTCAAACCCAAAATCTTTGGATTCCCCGACCGATTCCGCGGACCAGTTCGTGTATTAAACCAGCGTATCTACCCTATCCGCGACTAAGTTTCAATTAAGCCACCCCCTCTCTCATTCGTCGCTCCACCTAAGCCTTGCGCGGCAGGGGCCTACAAATAGATTACAGGATTTAAACCACGATTGTTTAGGCTAGAAGATAAATTTCGATAGAAGCCCTTTTGTTTCAGAGGGAAAGATATTATTAAAATTTGATTAGAACTTTTAGGGTTCCATCCGTCCGAATGAAAAAACGGAACCTGTGTGTCTGTTTGCCCGTCTGTCACAGCCAATTTGCTCCAAATCCAATGGACCGATTAAATTTAAAGTTGGTACACATTATGCATTTCTGTGACCCAAACACGGACGTATTACGTAAAATGTGAATTTTGAATATGAAGGCTTTTGGAAGGCAAAGAAGACTTTAATTTTTTTTTGGAAACTGTACCATGTGACATATTAAACGAAAGGCCTTACTGTGAGGGTCTCAATATTTTTTTTAATCATTTTACAATAAAAAGTTTTAAAGCTACATAAAAAAAAAATACATTCCGCCCATAACTCCGAAACTATTGAGCCTAAAATTTTGAAATAAATACAGAAATTAGGTCTATTTTTTTTTAAATTGCAGGAAAACTTATAAGAAGTCTATGGTCTTAAAATAACATGATAAATCTCTCAATATTCTCTCTTTCCACTTCGTCATAGTTGCATATTATATATTTATTATTTTAGACTTATATATATTTTAGTGATACCCAAATAGATAGTCACCCAAAGGGCAATGGAGAGGGCTATGCTTGGAGTTTCCCTACGTGATCGAATCAGAAATGAAGAGATCCGCAGGCGAACTAAGGTATCCGACATAGCACGAAGAATTGCCAAGCTTAAGTGGCAGTGGGCAGGACACATTGCTCGCAGAACTGATGGCCGATGGGGCCGAAAGGTTCTGGAGTGGCGACCGCGTACCGGAAGACGTAGCGTTGGAAGGCCTCCTACAAGGTGGACCGATGACCTTGTAAAGGCCGCAGGTATCCGCTGGATGCGGGAAGCACAGAACCGGTCGAAGTGGCGGTGCTTGGGGGAGGCCAATGTCCAGCAGTGGACGTCTTTCGACTGAAATGAATGAATGAATTAATATTTTAGTGATATTTATTTTAGAAGTATGTATGCAAGTATATTCTCTTATTGTGTGTTTATTTTTAAATTAGTGATTAGTATAGTAATAATATTAGTAAGTTTTGATTTTGATTTTATGTATTATGTTTTCTTTTCTACTCTTACACACGTTGTCTACATCTTTTCGTCTACTTTCCTTGTCGCAGGTATGCTGGAAGAGATTTTTTTAGAAATAAGCATCACCTTTGTACCTATTTTTCTGTTCCTTTTTTCTTATCTGTTTACATATATGTATGTACATAAACTGTTAAATAAAGAAATAAAATAAATATTCTGCGTACGAACACACACACGCGCACAGCGTAAATTTGCAGTTGGAATGTATGGGAGAACGTGTTTTTAACTACAATGTTAAGATTTTTCTTGGGATAAATTCATCCCAACTACGGAACCTTTCATTGTGCGTGGTCCAACACGCAGTTGGCCGGTTTGTGGGGGTAGTTATTGTGTTGGGGTGTTGTTGAAGCGGTGATTAAAGAATAACAGTGTTGGTTAACCCCTCACTGATAAGTGAATTAATGTGATGTCAAGAGATTTCTTTCATAACTTTTGATATTCACGGATTCTTCAGCAATGGTCCGAAAGAAAAGAAATGCTCATATTAGAATCTATTCAAGTTTAGTGTCATCTCAGTTGTGAAAATGTAACCAAAATGTAACAAAATTATTGCAAGATCAACCTAATTTAGTAACTACTAACTTAAAATAGCAATCGTTAGTAGGTAAATAATCTTGCAACAATTTTTTATGTTTTTTTTTATTTATTTTTTTCGGAATTTATTTGTTTATCCTGTGTTCCTTTGTCGATACTGATCCTACCCCTACGCTATGAAATAGTACACTCAAACTACAGATAAAAAAAACGAGCAAGTCTTACAGGTAGTCGCATATACATCTGGCATGTCAACTTTGTAAATAAGCAACTGAGCAGATCAAATTAACCCCAAAATTTAATTAGCAAAAATTGGCTAAATGTAAATACTTAAATATTGAAAGAAAGAAAGAAAGAAATTACTTGAGAAAAAAAAAAAAAAATATATATATAAATAAATAATCGAAAAATTATTCATTACTATTAGTCGCACACTGGTCGAAATTCGACCAACTACTTACAATCTATAAAGTATTACTTATTCCATGAGTACACTAATTACATGATAATATAAAGTACTTACTAATTCTATGCTAATATGAAGTACTTATTCCATGCTGTCACTTCCTGTCATGCACTTCCGTCCCTTTTCACGGAATCACTGCGGAAAGATGTTACACATCAATATATTTCAGTTCCATGTAATATGATAAGGCTATGGTAATATAAACTATTTTTAAACAAAAATCAAGGCTTGCTCCATCCCTGCTACTCACAAACCAAGTTAGCGCGGTAAACAGTTCCCGTAAGCCCAGTTTTATTAGAGCGTCTAGACTAGATCCTTATTGGATCCCGCTCGATGGTAGGCCTCGGCCGAGCTTGCATGTGGGGTATAACATGAAGGGCTTTGTTTTTTTTTAATGTGAATTTATTTAGAATGGGTTTGCTTTTGACCTTAGTCTAGGGCAGAGGTGACACAGACAAAGTCGACGATGGAGTGAGCTTACCCAGAAGATGCCTGTTTACTCTAACTTTGAAAAGATTAGGGTTGTATGCGTTCGAAAACACAGACGCAGGTAGAGAGTTCCAGTTCTCCCGCTCTGTGCGGACTGTCAGAATTTTACTGACTAAAACCCACCCGTGTTCCTTCAGTTGCCTGTGTGCCAGGGCCACGATATCTCTTTCGGATAAACTCGCAACCCTGGCAGGCATTGGCCCTAACGGACCCCGTCAGTTCGTGCTGACATCTCTTTGAGGCGTGCGTGGAACACAACGCGCCGTCGACCCGGGCCTGGTCCTTATCGGACGGTGAGCTACTGCAACTGAAGGAACACAAGCAACTGAAGGAATTGAAGAAATACGGATAGGTTTTAGTCAGTAAAAGTCTGACATGTCCTCCCGCTCCGCCCAGAGCGGGAAAGTTTAATTGATAATTTCCCACCCAAAAAAAGGGCAGTGAAGCTTAGTTGATGCTTAATAACATCTAGTTCATTGCTTTTTCACATTATGGACAACAACTTGTCCATGTTTCATCCTCTACAGTATTATATTTAAAGTTTCAGCTACACTATGATATGAGATCCTAAGAAAGCATCTACCTGATACTGCTTAGAACTACCTCCCCATTTAACAATGAAAGTCTAACTACTGCACCTCGCCATACAATAGCCGGGCTCGAACATTGAAACCTTATCGCATCAGGCAATATTCTCTAAAATCTCTCCGTAAATGCAGGCAAAAGCAAAATATAGTTACCTCGGAGGAAAGCCTCCGTGAACCGAGGCGCCTAATTCAATGCGACCCTTGCCGTCCACGGTCACAATATCAAAATCCTATTAAAGAAGAGCGGATATTAGGATGGAATCGATAATTTTACGATAATTTTGGCACAGTGGTTAAGGCCTCAGCTCTCATGCACGAGATTATGGGCTCAAATCTGGGCAAATACCAGCGTTGCCAGATATTTTTTTTTTGGTAAACCGGGATTTTGAACCCAACGTGCTTAAGTGAAAAAAGCGAAAATCACTTATTTTTTACTAAGTACTTATCCTTCTATTTGAGTTTTAAATTAACTTTACTGTTCGGGGTTGGGGTGAGTTTAAGATAAACTAAGGTTTAAGATTATAAAGTTAGCTATATTTCAGTAATATAGGATAACGATTAAAACTAAATGAGGTTAATGAGATGAGGATGAGTCGCGCCCGATATGCTATCCGAATACGTACTGACAATATTACTTAGTAATATATAAAATATGCAATGCATAGAGCGCGGTGTCGCAATTACGCTGACATGTTTATTATTGTTCGGTGATTGACCTGAACATACTCCCGAGGGAGAAAAAGATGAGGTTAGTAAATGGGTATAGTTAAATGGGTAACGAAATTAATATTAACAAGGTGAAAACAATGTTCAAATAATACTAAAATTGTTATGTAGGATTAGTTATGTTATAGGATGAGATAAAAGTAACATTACAAACTAAACAGAATCGCTACAGTGTAAATCAGGAAGAGAAAACACGCGAAATATCGGTGAAGAACCTCTATCTTCCTTTTTTTGTAAGCACTCACTAGATAGAGCTAGTCGCTTAGGATCACCTTTCACAGATTTACTACTAGATTGTCCTTTTTCCCTAATTTCACTACACTCAATCACAACACTTTCTGTAACGGTATGTGGAGATGGCAACGCAGTCGCCGCAGAGGCTGTCGACCGCTCTGCTGTAGAAGTGGAAATATTTTCTTTACGTTGCCTTTGCCGCCAACGTTTAAAACAGTAAGCTGCCACCAATAACAAGATTCCCAATATGATGAGATAAGTAGCAGTATAAAGATGGATGTCGTGGTAGGAGATACTGGTGCTCAAAGGTTCACTCTGCTTCATAATCTCAAGACTTCTCTTAATAGCTTCAAATTGTCTGATGTTGTCTGAGTTATTGGGATTAAACTCATATGAGATTTCTGGCATAGTGATATTTATTATGTGATTGATTGGTGATATTTCTGGCGAGATGATCTTTGTCGTCGTGCTAATTTTACTAGACAATCTTTTGTTTGAATAAACCATAAAATCTTCTGTTTTTACTAAACAGCCTTCCCCAACACGCAACAGACCAGCACCTGATAACCTAACTGCCTTTATTTGATTTTCACACAGAAATTTGACGTGACATTCATTGCAGCATAAATAATAATATTTGTTTTCTGATGTTAACTCTCTCCAGTCATTCTTGCACGAGGTAGTTTTAGTTTTACAAGTTCTTGTGCCTGGGATCGTCTCACAAAGGCTATGATCATCTTTCATGTGGTGAATAGGCCTTCTGATATGACACAGAATAGTCACAGGGTTTTGTAATACGCATGACTGCAGATCCGTGTCTGTGATAGTTAAATAGGAATCCTTTCTCATGTTGATGGCTGCCAATTCCGAGATAGTTTCGACCTTCATCATCATGTTATCTTTCAAAATGCGTGGAACCGGGATAAGTTTGAATACCTCGTAAAGATCCCTTTCAATCAGGGGTATTCTTATTTCTAGAATTAGGTATTTGCCAGAGTATTTGGCTCTTACTTTGAGTAAGCTGTAAAGATCTTTAAGATTAAAGTTGTCGACAGGAACTACTAAGTCTCCAGATATTTGTGCTGATATAAGGCTTAGCTCTGATCTGAGTTGCTTCGGAGATATCAAATGAAAATCTAATTTTCCACTATAAATATCAGTTACTGTATCTAAAATTGAGTCCTGGATTCGTCGAAGTGTATACAACAAGTTGTTGGCAGTGAAAGCCGAGGTTATGAAGTCCGTGATTATAGTTATGTTTTGCACTTGCTGAGAGAGATTTTTATAGGAATCTTGGAGATAATTTAGCTTTTGATTTATTATTTTGTGATGTTTGTTTATAGTATTCTCCATCCTTTTCATGAGATTAAATTCAGCTTCTACGACCGACGTTTGGTTTTTCCAGAGGTTGTATAAATGGTTTTCATTATGCTTTAAAAGGTCAATATCCTTCTCATATTTATCTGCAAATCGTTGGTCCAACACTCCGAATAAACTATTTGCAACGTAGCCTACTCCGTCTAGCAAGCCGCGTCGCCGGCGTTTCTTATTAGTCATAAACGAGTCATTCATCATGACAATATTATTATAATGTTTAATTTCTTCGAACTCGTGCTCGAGTTGTAACATGACGCCGTCGCAAGGTGTTTGTGTTCTAATCGTAGAGCATAAGGTTTCAAGATACTTAATATACTTTAGTAATGCCGCCGTTCCTTCTTGATAAGGATTTGTGTCATAATAGACTATTAAATGCCAATCATCTCTAATTAAGTGCATATTAGATATTTTGTCGAAGTAGACACTATTGTCTGTCAGCACGGTCAAGTTGTAGGATGCTTGAGCGGTGTTTATTAGTGACAGCAAAAATAATGTCAAAGATAAAACCATAGCTGCGAATGAGATGCGACGTTTTTTCTTCGCCGCTGGCAATTTATTATTAACTTTTGGGGCATTTGGATCTTGATCATTTTTATTTGGTTCCCACCGAAGACCTAAAGTTTTGGTTAACTCCGGTTGCTTAAAGTCAAAGTCTTCCTTTTGGAGAGGATCAGAACTATCTATTATTTCCGGCAAGTTTGATCGCCATTTTCTGAGATTAAACCCGCCAGATTTGAGGAGGTTGATCATCTCCGCTTTAAGCTGTTTTGCAGCCCTCGCTGAATGTTCACCATGCATGAGATCATCCATGTAAAACGAGTGTTCTAAGATATCAGGAGCGCAACTTTGTGGATAATTTGGCCTTTCATCGATGGCCAATTGCTTCAGTGTCATCATGGCCAAAAAAGGTGCGGCTTTTGTGCCATAGGTAACGGTCGCTAACTGGTATTCTTTTAAAGGTTGAGATTGATGGTTCCGCCAGATAATTTTCTGATATTTCTGATCATCGGGATGTAGCCAGATTTTGCGAAACATTTTTTCGATATCTGCTGTAAAAGCGTATCTAAATTGTCTCCATTTTAAGATAAGGCTCTGAAGGTCTTGCTGTAAATTGGGTCCTCGGCACATAAGATCATTGAGGCTGTATCCACTCGAGGTTTTTGCCGAAGCATTAAAGACGACTCGCAATTTAGTAGTTGATGACTCAGAGCGTTGGACGCAATGGTGCGATAGGTAGCAGTCCGGATGTACGTGTGGCGCAACGGGTGTCATGTGTCCGAGCTCTAGGTATTCAGAAATAAACATTTTATAGTCACGTGCCAGTGCTGGTTGCTTACTTAATTTCCGCTCTATTTGGAAAAATTGAGCAATCGATTTTGTTTTCGACTCGCCTATATTATTCTCAAACTTTTCTTTAAAAGGTATTTTAACTACGTAGCTTCCATCTTCCCGTCTAGAGGTCGAAGATTGGTAAAACTCGATGCATTTTTGATCTTCTTCTGATATGGCTGGAGATTCATGAATGTCCTCCACTTCCCAAAATTGCTGAATCTCTTCGATATTATTTAAGATCACATTGCAATGGTACGTTTTGTAGTTGCCGCTTAAGATCCATCCCAACTGGGTTTGTTGGGCAATGGGCAATATGCCTTCTGAACGACAGATACCGTCCATAAGGATAGTGGAATAGATATCTGCCCCAAATAAGATGTCAATAGGCCTACTTTTGTAAAATTCGGGATCTGCTAGAGTTATTTGGTTAAGAGTAGGCCAGTCTGGCTTAGGTAAGGTACAGCTGGGTAAGTTATTTATGAGTCTAGTCATTATATATACGTCCGTTTCAAAGGTGAAATCGCTAACCAACGACGAGCATTTGATGGTAATCATGCCCTTACAGTTGTTTTCCTTATTTCCTATTCCAGAGATATAACCGTTACATTTCCGTCGCGGTAGTCTTAACAACTGAGCTGCGCTTTCCCTAATAATGGATGTCTGTGACCCTTGATCTAGAAGAACCCTCATTTTTTGGTAAGATACGTCCGCTGCTTGTACGTTAATTATTGCTGTGGCAAGCAATATTTCTGAGGGTGTCTTAAGAAGCGATGCAACTGTGTTACTTTCTTGCTGCTGAGATGGCGATTTCGTAATCGTAGCTGCATTTGACCTAGATCGATCTGACGTAAAAGATTCATGCAAAATGGTATTGTGGTCGTTATTGCATTCTTTGCATCTTATTTCGGAAAGGCATTTTTTGCCTTCGTGATAATGTAAACAATTAATACAAAGTTTTAAGTTAGCAATAGCGTTTTTACGTTCATTAGGTTTTAATTCTAATCATTTTTGACACGCATGAATTCGATGATCATTGGCGTTGCAAATAGGGCATTGCTTGCGATTGTTAATTTTGCGTATGGACTTTGACGATTGCGAAACTTGGTTTGTTGAGTAATTCGTTTTAGGATTGTTGTAATATGGTTTATAATTAGGACCCTTTGAAAATGATGGTTTGTTATTGTTGTTGGATTGAGATGAGGATGATTTCTGCATGGAATTTTCAAGCTTCTTACGTGAAGTTTCCAGCATCATAAACTTGATTTCCAAGAAATTAAGGAAATCTCCCAAGACGGGCAAGTCTCGTGGGGATTTTAAGGCTTGAAGATAATCTTCGTATGTGTCCGAGTCCAATTTTTGTGACAATATACATACCAGGAAAGAGTCCCAGGAAGACACATCGACTCCCAGATTCTTGATAGCATTCACGCTCTCGTACGTAGTGTCGTGAATGCGTTTTATATGATTTGCTGATTGTTGCTGGTTTGCAGGGATGTTCATGAGATTGTTAAAGTACGAAGTGAAGATCAGTCGTTTATTATTATAACGATGATTTAGGATATTCCAGCATACAAGATAATTGTCGGAGCTTATTTGGAGATGTTGGATCAATTTTTCGGGCTCACCTTTGATCTTACTCTTTAGAAACTGCATCTTTTGTGAATTTGACAAAGAGGGGTTGTTGTGCACTGCTTCGGTAAAAAGATCTTTGAACGAAATCCAGTTATTATAATTTCCCTCAAAGGCGACTATCTCCATTTTAGGAGTAGATTTTTCAATATGCGCAACGGACCACATTTTCTTATTGACGTCTTTCTTAATTTTGTTGTAATATTTCTCATAATGAGTAAATTGCTCTTCGTACTCGGGGTTTGATCCGCCATACTCGTTGTCTAGCTCCCAATGAAGCGAGTCAATAGCCGCCCAACGAGATTGTATCGTCTTCAGAATGTCTTCAAACTCCCATTTTTCCGTGATGAGATCAAGATCGATATTGGAAGATGTTCTCAAGAAAGCCTTAAAGTTGGTAGCTTGCCTTTTGAAGAGACCTTCGGCTTTACTCTCTTCAAGAGCAGGGGTTTTAGAAGCCGCGTGAGATGCGAGGCTCGAGGTTTGAGATTCCGCAGTAGGTTGGAACGTAGGAGGTTTCAATTCAGGGATTTGCGGTCTGTTTGCGAGGGGGTCGTAGTTTTTAATAGTAGTTTTAATGTTGTTATATTTTTCCTTCATTTGATCGTATTGATTGGTACTGAAATAGTCATGAGATTGATCACCAAAAGACAGCAAATTCATATGATTATTATGGAACTCTGTAAAGTATTGTTCCAAGGTAGCTAATCGACGACGTAAGTAGTCTGAGGTCTTGCGCTCTGCACCATCCTTCTTGAAATTGGTGAAGAGCCTATCTACGGCTTCGATGAGTTGTTGTTGGGTTGCTAAAATGTCATCCGTTTCCGACATTATAAAGATAAAAAAGAGACCTTACTTGTACTGAAGGCTTCTTTGGAGATCAAATGTCCTTGCGACGGCTGCAAGAACAAACCTGGAGTAACAGCGCGATGAGATGATGCGATGCTTTCGTAAAACTCAGGGTCAATCAGTATCAGCAGGATGATGGCACGTTTCCGTCCGGGGCACCGAGATAAATTAAGATCAGCAAGATAATGGCACCCTTCCGTCCGGAGTACCGAGGTCAGCAGGATGATGAAATTTTTGGAAGTAAATTCACTCAGTTCGGTTTGCCAGGGTCTGGTAATAAGTTCCAAGCGAGACACTCACACAGTACAATTATTTGATATACGCGTAATAGTCCCGCTCCGACGGCTCGAAGGACCAATGTTCGGGGTTGGGGTGAATTTAAGATAAACTAAGGTTTAAGATTATAAAGTTAGCTATATTTCAGTAATATAGGATAACGATTAAAACTAAATGAGGTTAATGAGATGAGGATGAGTCGCGCCCGATATGCTATCCGAATACGTACTGACAATATTACTTAGTAATATATAAAATATGCAATGCATAGAGCGCGGTGTCGCAATTACGCTGACATGTTTATTATTGTTCGGTGATTGACCTGAACATTTACAATGATGTTATACAATAGAAAATGTATTGTAATGAAAATACGTTACTTTACTTTACCTACTAATAACTGTCTGATTTTCCTTCTTTTTTTTCTAATTAAATCTTCAGAGGAATGTATATAAGTAATTCATTACTTAGGTACATATTTATTTTTTTATCCCCGAACAGCAGAACTGAGCTTGTCCCGCGCGGGACATTTAATTTTGGCCTAAAAATCGGGACGTCGCGCCAAAATCGAGACGTCTGGCAACGCTGGCAAGTACCTATTTGACTTTTTCAATTTATATCTACTTTCTGAGTTTCAGGGGCTTATAACTAAGTAAAAACAGCCTTCGCTTCGATGATCAGATTAAGCTACGCTTGCCGCGGTTGGTCCGGGGACGGGTGACCATCTTTACATACCAAGACCCTTCCGTGCCTAGGAAAGCACGTTAAGCCGTTAGTCCTGGCTGTCATTTGTAGGTTTTGACAGTTGTTACGGGTCGTCAGAAGCCCGAAATTCTACAACCAGTCTTACCAACCAGTGTTATCCACGTAACTGGATGGTGGAGGTCAGATAGGCAGTCGCTCCATGTAAAATACAGGTTTTCAGCTGCGTCCGGTGAGAATGCCAACTCTATATAGTTATGATTATGATTAAGATTATTTATTGAACAAATAATGGTTGAACAATCAAACACTGACAAACAACACCATGCGTACCAATACAATAATAGTGTATTACAATTATATAGGGTGACTGTTAATTAGTGACCGAAACTTGAACACATGCTTATACTCATGATTACAAGCAACTTTTACTATGGGACCAAATTTGAAAGCACGAAAAAAAAATCAGCTGTTCCCAACATTTTGACGAGTTATGCGAACTTATAGGGAACAGCATAACATATTGTAGGGAACAGCTGATTTCTTTTTAGCGATTTCAGGTTTGGTCCCATAGTAAAAGTTGCTTGTAATCATGAGTATAGTGATAAGTTCAAGTTTCGGTCACTGATTAACAGTCACCCTATATAACCATTAGTGCTATAAGCAGTCTGGAACAAAGCAAGAGTGGAGTGGTATGGAGTGGAGTTAGAGAAAAGCTAGGGAGATAATAAGGAACAGAGCAGACATTAGTGTTGATTGTAGGAAAATAAAGAACCGCAAAAATCTCGTTACTCATAATAAGAATCCGTACCAACTGACTACAAAACTCGCTAGAAGTAGTACAAAGCCAAGCCTACCATTGTATGGGATCCAATAACGGTTCGACGGACACATACATGGCCTGGTTACACTAGAAGTTGCATTATCCGGAAGGAAGGATGGAAAGATGATAGAAAATATTGTAGGTACGAGTAAAATGCGGGTTTCAGGGTAGATATTGGTACCTATTAAAGATGTATAAGTAGTTTATCTTGGAGATTACTGACATTGATGAAGGAAAATCTTCGTGAGGATAACTGGACTTAAAAGTGCTGATTGAGAATCAGCACTTTTAAGTCCAGTTATCCTTTTTGCAGCCTTGTTTGAATAAATGACTTTTGATTTGGATTTTGAAAGAAAAAAGTTATGAACAATGCTGATTTGAGCGGCAACGCCGGGACCCCCACGCTCTAAGAAGACATAAATAGTAACCTTATGGGTATACAGCGTGCCGCTACAGTGGCCAATAATCATAAAAAAATAATAAGACATAAAAAACTGCTTTTTAATATATTATATAAATTGAAAAAAAAAACAAACAAACTAAATAATAAAGCCTACTTCTTGCACGTTATTTGTTTTAATTTCATTCATTCGATGATATAGTCCATGACCCCGGCTAATTACCTCTGCACTACAGTTTTTTTCTACAGGTTACTCCAAGGTGCTATTTTAGAAAATTGTAAATAAATCAATAAGTAATAACGTTTAATGAAATTAAAATATTTTTAGAAAACGTAAAGGCGAAACTATATACGTGTGTTAAATTAATGTCGCCACTAAAGCGCCACGCTGTATAAGGTCAGTTGCGTAGTACTCGCAATCGGGTGTATGTATGACCAGAAGGCTAATTTAAGTAATAATCTTTATTTGTCCCTAATAATCAAAACACAGCACAGACATTATTAAAATAATTGGAGTGGACTGGAGCCTAAACTAGGGCAGCCCTGTATTTCAGGACTCCAGGTCTTCCTCCCGCGGCGAGTAAGTTGGTACAATTTATAACTGAATGAGAACTAGAGGTGTAATTATTAATTAATATAATATTGCGTGTGATGTGTGAGTGTGTGTGTGTGTTGTGAGTGTGTTCGTGTGAGTTTGTTGTGTTTGTGATGAGTGTGAGTACAGTTGCACGCATCTGCGTTGGGAGTATGTATATAGGTATGTATGCGTGGTTATTGATGAGTGATCTTTGTCTGCTCTTGATTCACTGCAGACAGAAAAAAGAAGTTATTTAGAAATTATAAGTAAGGATAGTTTCTAATTGCGTAACATACTCATCTGCCAGCCTTTTCCCAACTATGTTGAGATCGGCTTCCAGTCCAACCAGATGCTGCTGAGTACCAGAATTTTACATGGAGCGACGGCCTATCTGACCTCCATAACCCAGTTACTGAGTAACAAATCAAAATCAAAAATCAAATCAAAAAATCAAATAATTTTTATTTTAGGTATAAGTACACCCATATAAAAACACCCTATTACAAATAACACATTATTCATTATTATTCACCCCTTGGACTTTCTCTGACTGGTCCTCAGACTGGTCCTAAGACTTTCGGGCTTCTGACGACCCGTAATGACTGTCAAAGATCTACAAATAACAGCCGGGACCAACAGCTTAATGTGCTTTCTGAGGCACGGAGGGGGTTTTGGTATGTATAGGTCACCCATCCACGGACCAACCACTTTTATTACTTAGCCACAAGGTCCTGTTTGCGTCACACACTATTATTAGCAATAGGTTTAAGACCAGGTAGTCTAAATCCCATTTCTTCCCGTGGGTGTCGTAAAAGGCGACTAAGGGACTTACTAGAGAATGGGCAGCAGCGATCTCTACGCATTTTTAAAACCATACCCTGCCAAGCGTGGCGATTATGGCAAATCCTCCCCTCTTTTTGGGGAGGCCTATGTCCAGCAGTGGACGTCTTTCGGCTGAAATGATGAATTTATCCTAAGATAATATTGTAGTTGAAAAACATGTTCCCTCATACATTCCAACTGCAAATGTAAGTTTATACGGACAATAATGAGAGCTATACCATGTAATTTTAAGGTCATAGACTTCTTATTAGTTCTCCTGTAATCTATAAGTCGGCTGAAATGATGATATTTATCCTAAGATAATATTTTAGTTGAAAAACATGTTCCCTCATACATTCCAACTGCAAATGTAAGTTTATACGGACAATAATGAGAGCTATACCATGTAATTTTAAGGTCATAGACTTCTTATTAGTTCTCCTGTAATCTATAAGTATAGAACAATTTTCTGTATTTTTTTCAATGTTTTAGGCTCAGTAGTTTTGGAGATAAGGGAATGGTCAATTTTCATCTATTTTCTTAAATAAATTTAAACATATTTATTTTAAAAATTATAAAAATTAAAATTAAAAATTATAAATGTTTATTTCAGTTACTTATTGTATAGCTGACATATTTTGGAGATCACCTTTTAAGCAAAGAGATGCTTGTGTTAGGTGACTCCGCTCTTCCACTTAACATAACCGTGTATGCAATAGAAAAAACATATCATATTAAAAATAAAAATATAAAAGTACAAAAAACAAACAAAAATATAAAAATAAAAATACAAATACAAAAAAGAGCGCACATGGGTGGTGAATACGAGTTGATTTTAAAGTGCATGTGCATGTGTGTGTGAGTGTGTGTGTGAGAGTGTATGTGATAGTGTGAGCGTACATTGTTTATATGACTTTTGTTCATTTAGTTTTTAGGATTCCGTTTATGTTTATAAATAAATATAACTATATCTGAAATCCTTACAAAAAGCTCTTTTATTTAATATGTTACACGGTACAGTTTGCAAAACGTTTTTTTGTAATTTTCTATTTTGCCCCCAAAAGTGATCCGCATATTCAAAATTAATTTATTTACATTACTCGTCCGTGTTTGGGTCACAAAAGTTCATATGTGTACCAAATTTCAACTTCAACGGTCCAGTAGATTCGGAGCAAATCGGCTGTGACAGACCGACAGACAGACACACGAATGATTCTTTATGGGTTCCGTTTTTTCCTTTCCGAGGTTCTGAACCCTAACAAAAAAAAAACTACATGGTCGTGTAAACCAATATTGTAATTCGATTTTATCTGTAAAACAGCGAATGATATTCGATATGACTTGTTTTGTTTTCTGGATCCCCCTGGTATAGAAACTTTAGATCGGCTGGGATTATCCGATGTCGTACCCAAGATCTTATGAAACAAACAACGCTACTGGGCTTCGTTTGTTCGATCTTACTGATGAAGATTGGATTTCACCACTCCGTGCACGAAAAAAATCCTTTTTCGTAAATTTCTTATCTAATTGTTAGAAATCTTAAAATAATTGAAACATAAAGTCTGTGTAACTATAAAAGTACAGTTTTCATGGTGCTAAACTATTCGTGTCAGTTACAGCACCTGTTAATAGTAACATCACTTTTGCGCTCTCGAAAATATAGTTTATTCCGCCTTTGATTTACTTAATTATAATCATAAATAAAAATTTTGATTTTATTTCAAGGATAGCTGAAGCCCCGAAAAAAAGGTTTGTTACACATTATTTTTCTGCTATATTTTGCATCAAAGTTGAACAACCACATGCAAGTAGACCATAATAATAATATGATGTTGATATTTTTAATGTTTAAAATCACAAGTAGTCTCTTGTAAAAAGATGATCAAACGACAGTCTCGCGTTGTTTTTCGGAATACCTACTTGTTGCAAATATTAGTGATTTTCCATGAATATTTAATTTCTTTGAAAAATCCCTTTCAACCACATGCAAAAAAAGAACTCGACTTTTGAAATCATACATAATTTTGTTAAAGTTATTTTTCCGTTTCTCATAACCAATGAGCAAAATTTATCAAAATTAGCCAATTTCATGCACGGCATATTTGTTTTCATGGCATAATTGGACTGGTTAAGCACCAATCAAATAAAAAAATAATTAAGAATTATTTTTTTATTTGATTGGTGCATAACCAGTCCAATTTGTTTTTTAGAATAGAATAGGTCTTTATTTGCTTAGAATGTAGGTACATAAAAATAAGTTATTAAATTATATAATAGGATCTATGTACATTCTGCCTTAATACCTATAGCATGCAAATGAAATACAAAGTAAAGAATACTAAAGATATTACAAACAATTATCATTTAAGAAGTCCTGCACAGATGAATAACATTTATCTAAAAGTAATTCTGTGAAACGTTTTTTAAATTTTTGCAACGGTAAGTTTTTAATTTGGTCAGGTATTTTATTAAAGATTACAGGAGCCATACAAATCACATTTCTATAAGCTAGTTTTAAATACGCCCGTGCATAATAAATTCTGGTATTGAGATCTCATATCTGTACTTATATTATATCTATCTCTAGCTGTATAGAGTTCTATTCTTCAATGTTAATATAAAGTATAACTATGTACCTTGGTGTTAAAGGTACAATTCAACGTCATGTCTTTGGTAACAATTTTACAGCAATTTGTAGCAGTAAGGGCACTTGGACGGCCAGGTGGTTATCCGGATAGTTATTTTTACTTTCTATAGTTATTTCTAGAATAATGTTATCCTATTATCTCTGTAGCCGGATATACTTCTGTATGAAGACGCCTCTTAAGAGGGCGTACAACGGTCCACTAGCGCCACTTCTTTAAAAACATAATATTATGTCGTGACTGAGAAGGAATTATGAATAACGGCTAGTAGGGACCCTCGGTAAGTGTGTCTAGAATTTTCTAATATCTTTTATAAAGTTTCATATTGAACCACGAAGCAACAAAATACGATCTAGAGGAAAGTGGCCATGCGAGTAGCGGTACATGTTGCGAACCAGTACAATTGAACTACTGCGGTTTCGCTGCTATGGTTTCGCGGCGGAGGTATGCTACCAGCCTCAATATTCTATTTTATTCAATATTCCATTCTATCAATATTCTATCTTTACTTAGAACGAAGAGCATAAGATTTGGAATTGACTCATTGCTAGCTTTTATTGTATACCAATATTGTCAGATTTATTTTAAAAAAACCTTCTACATCTCCTCCCTTTTTTCTGTATTTGCAGATACAGTAGATAAATTGGCACTCCCACAATTAAGCCGAATCTAACGACACCTCTTATGTTAAAACCCATCAAGCCGTTAAGGCGAGCGATACATACATAAATACATACTCTCGAAAAATATTACCCTTCTTCTGGGGCAGTCGGGTAAACATTGGGGTCAATCTTTATTTTTTTATTCAGTACATTATACCAAATATTTTTCTCATTGACCTACATTCACGTCCAAAAATAAAACATTTTCCAACTAAAATTATTATTCAAGGTAGCGACACTACCCTTGATGGATCGCCATCATTCGTATCGAGCATTCTATCTTCATAAATTGTTCAAAACGCAATCAATCTGAGCACAACCCTTATTTATTGAGCTAGTGATAAGACAAATGTTTCAAGTTGGTTGTTTTGTGGAAAAGACCTTGACCTTGTGTTTACACACAAATGCAACACAAAACATCACGCCTGTTCTCCCGGAACGGTTAGGCAGAGGTGTACCTAATGGTACACCTAATGGTGCACCTATATTTCGCCAGTTATTTTCAAGTCCCATGTAATAGGAGGCGAGCCTATTGCCATCAACCAGGCACAAATCGTCCGTGTGGTGCCGGACGTAAAGATTATCGCCAACCCATTTCTTTCCGTGGGTGTCGTAAAAGGCGACTAAGGGACTTACTAGAGAATGGGCAGCAGCGTTTTCTATGCATTTTAACACCATACTGCGATCGCCAACCCGCTTGCCAAGCGTGGTGATTATGGCAACCCCCACCCCTTCCTCCTTTTGGGGGAGGCCTATGTCCAGCAGTAGACGTATTTCGGCTGAAATGATGATGATAATGACACCATGTAGAATATATCCAAGCAAACAAAAAGGGTCCAGTAGTGGGGTATTGAGTTAAGACTAGATTCGGTATCTAGAATAGTCAATTGATAATAAGGATTAAAAACTAATTAAAAAACTGGCACATTTATTTTGAAGTTGAAACTCTGAAAAAGCTTGATTTGAGAAAAAGCATTTTCAAATTTGACATGCCGCTGGTACCTTTTAACTAAATTTTTCTCTTAAAATTTCTGGTACTTAGAAACATCATAGACTTAAAGTCATTTACTTTATGAACTTGTAGATAATTGAGCATTAAATAATAATCAACTAAAATTGCATTTTTTTTTATGGGAAATTATCAAATAGCTTCTCTCGCTCTGGGCGGAGCGGGAGGGCGTGTCAGACTTTTACTGACTAAAACCCACCCGTATTCCTTCATTTGCCTGTGTGCCAGGGCCACGATATCCCTTTCGGACAAACTCGCAACCCTGGCAGGCATTGGCCCTAACGGACCCCGTCAGATGGTGCTGACAACTGTTTGAGACGCGCGTGGAATACAACGCGCTGTCGACCCGGGCCGGGTCCTTATCGGGCGGCGAGTTACCCGTCACTCACCGTCCGCAGGCCCGCGCCTACGGCGGTGAGTGACGGGTAACTCGCCCAGGGCGTCTCCTGCAGCGACGAGGGGCGCGAGGGCGCGGGCCTTGCCTATCCCTCACGCATTCCGCCTCCTCCTTTGCGAAGGCATTACTGCTTCGGAGAAGGAGGTGACGGCCTCCCAAGCACTCTCGCTCGCAATTTTTTCACCCAACATTACAAAACTGCGAACATTTATATCTCGGAAGCTAAATGCCGAGAACTGGACCCTTTTTGCTTGGACGCACACATATTTTATATCTTGGTGTATACGCGAGTTATGAACATTAGTTTAATCATTATTTTCATACAAAAAGGTGTAAGTTGTCCATTGTCGGTTAGGGTCGACCCTTAACCGACAATGGACAACTTAATGGACGACTTACTTTTTTATACTACCTCCGCGCCACCTCACTCTTTATCTCGCTCGCACAAGTAGCTGGCGGTCACGCGAGCAAGCGAGACACGGTGGCAGGGAGAAGACTCCAAGGCACCGATATTTTAGTTTTTTCTTTTTACGGTGAAAATAATGATAATTAAAAAAAAATAACATAAGACTTGCTTTATAGTTAGTTCAGTTAATATGAAAAATTTTACTATCTGATTTGAAGTATTTTTTTAATACCAGCTTTTTTGTTGTTTGGAGGTAACTTTGGATTTTTTTTCTATGAAGAAAATTTTATGGATTCGTGTTTTCGTCAAACACGAACGCACGCGACGGCTTAGCATTATTAGTCAAGTTTACTACATATTTATTTCAAAATGAATGCTGCAGTATTTTAGACATAACGGAGGATCATGCTAAGCCATTTGAGGTAGTATAGGCTCTTAATCAGAAAAAAACTTTTTCAATAATAAAACAACAGACTTCAAAAAAAAAAAACACTACAAAGTTAATAATAACTTTAATTTCCGAACATTAAGTACTCCCACGATCCCTTTACCGTTGCGTACACCAATAAACACAATGTTTTTAAACAGCGAATTTTTCACTCCAAAATATAATTCATTTCCCAGCAATGATTTATGCACAAAGTTACTTCTAATTTGATGTACAGAATACGTAGATGGCGGCTTCGTGATGAGTCTTTTTACACTCTGTACACGTGCGTATACAATGGTACATGGAAAAATTAATATTTTCAAAGAAACTAAATATTAAAGCTCTCTCATTCCTTCAATTAATTACTAATTAATAACATGCAAACGTTATTCGTTTTAATTTTGTTGATGCGATGTTATGATGTTACCCCGTCAAATGACCTCTGCATGTAGTTCTTTATGTACAGGTTGCTCCAAAATGCTATTTTAGAAAAATGTTAATAAATCAATAAATAATAACTTTTAAATAAATTAAAATATCTTCATAAAAAGAAAACGCAAAACCGTATATGTGTATTAAATTAATGTCGCCATTAAAGCGGCACGCTGTATATAAATTATAAACTGACGCATTGAATCCCATTTTCTAGATTTTCAACAAAAAAAAAATCTTTTACAATGCCCGCAACATCTGCTCTATTCATAGTACCAAATGACACAATTATAATACTTTTCCTGCGTATAAAAAAACCTTCAGCCATTATATTAGATTACAAAGACTCTAATACAACAATATTACATCTAGACTGAAACACAATACGTCCTCTCTGAAAGCAAACAAAGGAAAACTTAGGAGAAAAAAGATATCTGTAAAAAGAAAAATTTCAGCAAAAGTTCTTTTAGCATAAGAAACTTAACTAAGCCTTACAAAAATAGACGTAAAAAATGTTATGAAAAACGAATGATTTATAATAGGCCTCCTTAAAAATTTACGAAACCAAGACACCGATTTATTACATCCGAGTATAGGGACCAGGAATATTTAGAGCTGGACAAAAAAAAAACAAAATAATCCCAGAAAGGAATTTTGTACAAAATCCACATATACCTACGGTGTTACATAGTATAAACTTACCTCAGAAGGGATTCTAGGAGTCTAGAATTTAAAAGAATAACTCAAAATAAATCAAATCCTATTTCTTTCCATGGGTGCCATAAAAGGCGACGGAGGGACTTACTAGACAATGGGCAGCAGCGTTCTCTATGCCTTTTAACACAATACTGCAATCGCCCCCTTTGGGGGAGGCCTATGTCTAGCAGTGGATGTCTTTCGGGTGAAATGATGTTGATGATGATGATGAAATAAATCAACACAATAACTATATTTTTATTATAAACTAGCTGACTCAACATACATTGTCCTGTTCTAATTTCAATAATTCATATAAAAATCCCATAGAACAAACCATTTCCAGTTCTTTCCGAATTTTCCAATTTTCCGGGCAATGTTTCTTATTTTACTTTCCCGAAAAACCTTATTCGAACTAGGTATAACGAACACTTGAAAAAGAAAATTAACTAAATCGGTCCCGCCGTTATACAAAATGTAAATTGTACTGAATTGTCAGTGTTGCCGAAATGATTCCGATGAAACCGACAATTCACTTTAATGTCAAATGACTGGATAACTGACAGTGATTTTTTAATTATTCTAAATAACACAACACTTTTAACACCTAATTGTTGTTTTAATTTAATATTTTTTTACAATACACACTTGATTTCTCAACTCACTTTAGACACTGGCAGAATAGTCGACACCGGCTTTGCTTGCCATTCAACAAAAATAGAATAGAATATAACACAACACTTATCCACGGACTGTTTACTACAATAATGGTGAACAGTCCGTGGATAAGCCTTGTTTATAGTCCGTTACTTTTGTTCAGTTTCATTGGTGATGTATTTATTCATCACCAATGAAACTGAACGCGATTAGAACATCTAAACCGCGTTCAAGAGCTGTCAGTGTCATCATACTAATATAAATCTACCCTCAAAAAAAAAAACTTTTTATAAAAAAAAATAACCGACTTCCAAAAAAACACTACAAAGTGACGAATAACTTTAATTTCGGAAGTCGGAGGCAAAAAACTAAAATACAAGTCCAAAGACAAAGAAGACACCGACTTCCGAAATTAAAGTTATTCGTCACTTTGTAGTGTTTTTTTGGAAGTCGGTTATTTTTTTTTATAAAAAGTTTTTTTTTTTTCACTGTTTAGTGGGTCAATTTTTAATTTATCAAAGTTACAATACCCTAATGTTAACTGCTCATTACCTTTTACAAAATATTGCTTTTCCCGATGCTGGGACGTTAATTGTTGAGGAGTGCTCCTGGCAGGAGAACTGCCACTCACCATATGCATTGTGACGAGCATAAATTGCTTAGCAACCATATTAAAGTACCTAATCGAATCGCAACCCGTTAAATACTTATTATTAATAAGTTGTTCCGGTGGCCATCTGTGGTCTCTATCATCAGTTCCACTTCAACAAATGGTGATTTTCAGGAGCAAATGCACGAGTTACTATAAAAAATACTTAAATCGCTATAGGTTTGCCTATAAAATCTGAGGGTTTCCCTCGATTTCCATGGGATCCCCTCATCAGATTCTGATTTGGTGGCAATGGGACTACCTCGGGAGCATACCCTTTCAAACAAAAAAAGAATTTTTAAAATCGGTCCATAATCGACGGAGCAATAGGTGAACAAATATAACAAAAAAAAAAAAACATACAGCCGAACATAATAACCTCCTCCTTTTTGGAATAAGTCGGTTAAGAAATAAGTTTTGTTACAATTATCATAGCTTAGTAGCCTTGCTCGTTTTTTTTGCTTACCGGAGTTACCGACATAGCCTGCACAGTAAGCAAGCTGAAGTGGCAGTGGGCTGGCCATGTTTGTCGAAGGTCTGATGGCCGGTGGAGCAGACGAGTCCTGGAGTGGAGACCTCGTATCGGCAAGCATAGTGTGGGACGCCCCTCAGCTAGATGGACCGACGACCTTTTAAAAATGGTGGCTGGGACAGACTGGATGCGGAAGGCGGAGGACAGGGTGTTGTGGCGCAGCCTGGGAGAGGCATATGTCCAGCAGTGGACTGCTATAGGCTGAGTTGATTGAGCCTTGATAACCTCTATGTTGATTTTAACGAGTGCCATTATAAGCCCTTCCTGATATTTTTATTAAAAAAAAATACTAATCGGACAACAACGTTTAGTAAAATGCTGTTAGCTAAGGTGACTGTTCGTTTAAAAATCAAAATAAAAATCCGCAGTGGTGCACGTTATAAATATTTGAAGGGAGTTCTTGTGACGAGTACAAGCACTTGTTCAGTCTCTAACGTGCCCAATGCTGGGACGCTGGCCTCCTCTCTGTGAGAGGGAGTGGGCTATAATCCATCACACGGGCCCAGTGTGAGTTGGTGAATATCACATGTACTACAAACGGAAGGAAAGAAGGAAGTTCTAAAAACTAAGTTCTAGAACTTTTGGTTCTAGAACTTAGTTTTTAGAACTTCCTTTTTAGGGTTCCGTAGTCAACAAGGAACCCATAAAGTTTCGCCATGTCCGTCTGTCTGTCTGTCTGTCCGTCCGTCCGTCTGTCCCCGGCTTAGTTCAGAGACGCTTAGTACTAGAAAGCTGTAATTTGGCATGGGTATATATTTATTAATCACGCCGACAAAGTCGTAATATAAAACCATGAAAAATATATTTATTCTCTCATCTATTCCGTGGTGTGGGGTATCGTTGGATAGGCCGTTTAAAAATACGTAATATTAACCTTTAAAGTGCTATTTTTTGTTAAAGTGTTAAAGTCGACCAACTTAAATTTGCAGTTGGAGAATTGACCGTAACGTATATCGATGTATGTTTGTCAACCACAATGTTAAGTTTGTTTTTGGGATAAATTCGGAACCCTTCATTGTGCGTGGTCCGACATGCACTTGGCCGGATTTTTTAGTTTCCTCACGATGTTTTTCTTGAAGTAAAAGTAAATTTTATGACTTTACTTGGCTAATCTTTGAAAGAAGGCCGGCCGCCTCTACCACATTCTAAACGCAAAGTTTTATATTTCCTACCCTCCTAATTTAAACGTCGCTTAATACAAATCCCCTCATGAATTTGTTTTCGAAGGAAATATTTGTGTATTTTCTTTGTGCGTAAATTTAATGATATTTAATATCACGACATCAAATAATATTTTATATTCGGTATCGATCGGTATGGAAAATATTATGAATCTGTTACCTGAAATATTTTCATAAATATTCATGGCTTGGCAAAAAGGTATTTAACACTTTAAGAGGCTGACAACAGGTAAACCGCTGTCACTGTCAGCCTGCATACAAAAGAAAGAGAAGCGTGATGATACAAAGCTTGTATTTTTTTGCAAAATATGAAGCAATTATTTATTTACTCAAAAATTAGTTGAGTAATCGAAAATAAAAAACAACCAAGTTCTGCATACAAATAAGGCGTTCTTGCTATTAATTAAATACCAACCGTACGTTGATATTTCATACAGATATTTTGGATTGAAACTCAAAGTAAAGGGTTAGTTTACCATTAATTTGTATCGATTTTTTTTTCTAAACGTGTTTTGGTAACAACCAAGTTCTGAAAAATATGTTCAAGAATAGCATAGGTATATTTTTTCAGCTACCACCACAAACTATATAGATTTGGCATTTTTTTTGGTTAAGGCAAGCCTACTTTTATTATTTGCCTCTTGTCAGCGCCTTAATTAAAGAAACATAACCAAAGGAAAAAGATTTCTGTTCTTGTCAAGTTAAGTCACACAATTTTATTTTTAACCACCTTCACCATTTACTTACCAATTCGATAGTTTTCTTTGAAGGTAAACCCAGTGCTCGCTCCAACATAATTACCTATCATATATTTAAACACAATAAAATAAAAAACATTTTCACCTAACTTATTTATTTGTCCTATTATTATTATTATCATTTATTTCAGGCAACACCCATAGTGTTAGTAACAGCTATCTTAAAAACTAGTGTTAGTAGACATACAAGTTTTATTCCGTGGGAAGTTTCATCCAATGTCGCAGCATTGGAGACTCCCATCTATCTGCGAATAAACTCATAAACTCAAGATAGTGTTGGTACTGCCGCGGAGACGAGCAAGCAGAGAAGCGCTTCTTTTACGTATGATGGCCGCAAAACCATCTATATGCCTTTCCGCAAACATCCTTGAGACTAGAGATGCCGATGCATTCCACTAGCTTTTATGACAAGTCTTTTACAGTTCAAGCAGTGCGGTTATGGAATGCCTTGCCCGTGTCGGTAAGGCGTGCTCAATCTTTGTCCACTTTTAAGATTCAGGTAAAAAAACACTTCCTCTCTCCATATAAATCATCATTACATAATACAGTTCCCTGCTCTTGTTTCATGTGTATTATTGTATATATGTATATATTTATTAGATAAGTGTATGCTTTGTGTATGTGTGTATTTATTGTATATGTTAATGGTACACCACTGACTACCTGCAGTATTGTCGCTCCTGCTCCCTTTAATCCATCCAAAGGTTGTCTGTAAAAGATCGCTTTTAGCGATAAGACCGCCTATTGTGTCACCCTATGTAAAATTTAAACATTTATATCTGTAACTTTTATGGTGTACATAATAAAGAGTATTCTATTCTATTCTATTCTTGACGCGCTACATCGCCACGGCAGCCTCAACAGTATCCTGAGTGCGTTATTATACTGGACACGTAGATCGCTATATGCACGCAAACTGTAACTAGCTGCACGTGTAAAATGACGAGCAAAATGATTTAAACAAAGTAATCTTGACCGCCTCTGTACATCGCGTACCGACAGCGATCTACGTTCCCTGTCAATGTCCTTGTTATCTTTCAACTCAACGGTAACCCAATGACCCAAGTACTTAAAATTTGTCACACTATTTAAGGGAGCTTATTATTATATATTATTATAGCAGAGAAGGGGCTGTATATTATTAGTGCCTTGTTTCTTATTTCGTCCTCTTTATAACGCTACACTTATACATAATTCTGTCTGGCAATGAACTAAAAACAAGAGTTTTACTCCGTAATGTTATGAATATAATTATTTACTTTCTTCCAAGACCTTTTCCGAGAAAACTTGGCACGAAATATTTACATTTTTGTAACAGAAATAATATCTAAGTTAGGCTCCGAGGAATAAGTAGGGTTACATCACCCACAATATTATAAACAGGTCAAAAAAATATTCGCCCAGATAAAGGCTACCGAAATGGTTGACTTCTAAGTCAACTGTCGGTGGCCATGATTGTTATGAAACATGGGTAAGGTACCATAATCATTAGCAGGGAAGTTGAAACTACAGGGCAAGAAAGGTGTATGTAATTAATTGCTCTGCACATGGTATAAAATCGCTGGACCCTTCGTGCTATAGATAAGATTAAACACTCATAATCAGCCTATAATGTTCCCACCGCTGGGACACAGGCCTTCTCTCGGTGAGAGGGAGTGGGCCGAAATCCACGACGAGGGCCCAGTGTGGCTTGGTAGATGTCACAGGTCTTCGATTTTTTAGGGTTCCGTAGCCAAATGGCAAAAAACGAAACCCTTAAGGCTTCTACATACCGGCGCGACACGCGACGCGACACAAAGGCTCCACGTGTCACGCGACGAGCGGTGCCTTTTAGTCGCGTCGCGAGTCGCGCTGGTCTGTAGAAGCCATTATGGATTCGTCATGTCTGTCTGTCCGTCCGTATATCACAGCCACTTTTTTCCAAAACTATAAGAACTAGACTGTTAAAACTTGGTAAGTAGATGTATTATGTGAACCACATTAAGATTTTCACACCAAAATGGAAAAAAAACAATATATTTTGGGGGTTCCCCATACTTAGAACTAAAACTCAAAAAAAATATTTCATCATACCCATACGTGTGGGGTATTTCTGGATAGGTCTTCAAAAATGATATTGAGGTTTCTACTATCATTTTTTTCTAAATTTAATAGTTTGATCGAGAGACACTTCTAAAGTGGTAAAATGTGTGTGTGTCTCTGTAACTTCTAAAATAAGAGAATGATAAAACTAAAAAAAATATATGATGTACATTACCATGTAAACTTCCACCGAAAATTGGTTTGAACGAGATCTAGTAAGTAGTTTTTTTTTAATACGTCATAAATCGTAAACCGCAATTTACCTTTTTATAAATAATGGTGCGGAACCCGTCGTGCGCGAGTCCGACTCTCACTTGGCTGGTTTTTTTTTTGGTCTAGGACATGCCAGCCGGTTTCCTCACGATGTTTTCCTTCACCGTTTTGACAGCAGTGATGATGAAATTATTTTCACAAAATAAAGCACCTGTCATTCCTGGGTTCGAGGTATGACTCGTAAGTCGCAGTTGTTACCACTGGGCCACCACTGCTCCAGGGCCTCAAGTCTGCTATTACAATAGTGTCAGAATGGTCGATCATTGATGTCATAATTGTTGATTATGACAAGTTTGGTAATCTACTATTTTAATGGCGTCATTATGACTTTCCACTGGTCGGACACTGACACTACATTGATAGAAATTGCATTTATTGGTAATCTCGTACATAATGACAAATGAATGACATTTCTACTAATGGGTTTTATAATAATGGCAATACGACAATGCCATTATAATATCACAATTATATTACGAGAACATTGACCGATCAATGATCGACCATTATGAATTTAGCAGATTTCGAACTTTTAGCAAAATGACAATGGGGTCGTGTTGGAATGACTGAATTTATAAAAATAGCAGACTTGGGGCCCTATATAGATAAGATGAAACACTCATCATTGTCTAAATACTGCCCCGAGATCAGCCACCCTGAAAGTTAGGTTCAGCCTCCTGCTGAAAACAAGAGAAGAAATTAAAATTCATCCACAGGTGTCGTGTGAAAAGTTGGAGCGGAGTTCAGGATCCGCGTTAGATACTGTGACGAGCCTTGGAGACGTATTCTGGAGGATATTGTTAGAATTTTAAAATAAAAAAAATAAAATAAAATTCATTTAATTCAGATAACTATACTACTATACTATACGATACTATACATTTACAATAAAACACACACACCACTCAAATTACCCGCTCAATAAAGGATCTCCACAGCGGAGAAGAGATCCTGTCGGCAACAGTCTTCAGAATTCCGTTGCAGCTGCCACGCATTCTGCAGATCAGGGATACGGTTTTCTTGCGGATGACGGCATGAAAGCCGTCAGTGCGATACAGCGCAAACATCCCCGATGCACTACAGAAGCGAGGCAGCCGCAACGTCATCCTGAAGATGTTGTTATACTGGACGCGCAGGACATCCAGCGATCTTTTGGTGTGACTGACCCACAGATTCCCCGTATAAAAGCTCTGACAATATGCCTTGAACAACGTTAGTTTCACTTGTTCAGAGCAGCGGGAGAATCTACGGGCCAGCATGTTACCTCTGACCGCTAAAGCCCTGCGCTCCCTCTCAATATCCGGATCGTCTTCAAGACCCCGTAGACCCCCCCCCCCCTCCCAAAATAAACACCGTGACTTAAGTAGTCCATTTTGACACCGTGCGAAAATAAATCTACTAATTTCAGTTCTTTGACTGGCAAAAGGCTGGTACTTTTATTTTATTAATACCTACGGGTTATTAAAATAAAAGTACCAGCCTTTTGTTTTTCCACTGCAGGGCAAAAGCCTTGATGCATTGATCTATGATTGATGTAAGTCATAAATAAAAAAGTACTGCACACATTATTTTTTATTATTTTTTTGGATAGGAAATTATCAAATAACTTCTCCCGCTCTGGACGGAGCGGGAGGGCGTGTCAGACTTTTACTGACTAAAACCCACCCGTGTTGCTTCAGTTGCTTGTGTGCCCGGGCTACGATATCCCTTTCAGACAAACCCGCAACCCTGGCAGGACACCTATTGAGCTTTTTGACTGAAGTAATTTTTACTCAAGCGAAAACTAATAAGTTTGATGTTTATAGTTTCGCCATGTCCGTCTGTCTGTCTGTCTGTCTGTCTGTCTGTCTGTCCGTCCGTCCGTCTGTCCCCAGCTTAGCTCAGAGACGCTTAGTCCTAGAAAGCTGTAATTTGGCATGGGTATACATATTAATTATGCCAAAAAAATGGTAAAATAAAATTATGAAAAACATTTTTTTTTAGGGTACCTCCCTTACACGTGAAATGAGGATGATATTTTTTTTTCTCGTCTATTCCATGATGTGGGGTATCGTTGGATAGGCCGTTCAAAAATATTGTGGGTTTGGTAAACCATTTTTCAATTAAGGGATCCGTTTGGGTAATATTAAGCTTTAAAGTGCTATTTTTTGTTAGAGTCAAGTGTCCCCCCCCCCTGCCAGCTAATTGGTTGGTTTTGGATATGTGAAAAAATTCATGGCAATAGTATATATAACGAAATTAAAAGGAAAACTATCACAGCTAAGTAGGCTTCACAAGTTAACGAGTAATAGTCGACCAACTTAAATTTGCAGTTGGAGAATTGACCGTAAAGTATATCGATGTATGGGAGAGCATGTTTTTCAACTACAATGTTAAGGTTGTTTTTGGGATAAATTCATCCCAACTACGGAACCCTTCATTGTGCGTGGTCCGACATGCACGTTGCCGGTTTTTATTTTAATCATTGTTTGCTTAGCTTCGTAGTTTATAGGAACAAAAATTGTGGTTTTTAATGACATATTGTATTAGGAGAATTATTAAAATAATTAGGCTATATAGTTTGGCTGTTGGTTTTTGGCCTGTCGTCAGTTTGGTAGATCTCGCACTGTCCGGAAATCCTATACAATACGAGATCATCTTATACTGGAAATGTATAGCTTGATGTGTAGCCGTGTGTACAATTAAGTTTTTCAAAAGAAATAACAGTGAAAAAAATCTTTTAAAAACGTTGCACTAGGAATTTCTATACTATGTGATATAATGGCAATCCTGGAGTTCTAAAATACAGGCCTAGGCTTAGTTTAGACTCCATATCTTCCACAAATCACAAAATATTCTCAAAATACCTGTCAACTATATGTATAACTAGTATAAGATGTAATTTGTGGAGATAAATAAACATAATTTTATTTTATTTTTTTATTCTCCTGTATTGTGGGTGCGTTCCAGACCCGGAACAACTACTTGTAGGTCATACAAATATTTGATCCGTGCGGGAATCGAACCCGCGACACGCAGCGCAGCAGTCAATCGCTTAACCACTGCGCCAACCGTGCCGTCAAATAATAAAATACTATCGAATTAAAAAAATACCTTTTTCAAATTTCCATTTAGAAGTCACACAGTGGCATCGCATCACCTCTCCAGAATACAGCCCGCCACAGCTTGCGCCAACTTGTGTAATTTCGACAAGTTTAAAATTTTCCACCTCCCTCCCCGCGCCTTCAGTTCCCCCCGCCTGTCATTCTTCGGAACTCCACGTGAATTAGATGATGTTTTTGGGGACAAGTTTTGAATTAAATATTGTTCGCATTTGCAATATCTTAAGTAACTTCAGTTGAAGGAATGTCGCCATTTCCTCGTGGGCTTTTAAAATCGGCCATTTTGTAATTTTGTGTCAGAACAGACAACGAGATTTAACAGTATCCATAGAACTTCTGAATCACCAAAGATTGATTTTTTCTTGTGTGCTGTAATTTTTTTTCTGACCGCTGATTTTCTGCATATAAAGTATAAAAGTCGTCGTTTCGCCCAAGTATATTTCTTTGTTTACCACTCACAATAAAGCCGTCAGAACAATGAAGCCGAAAAGAAACTGCAAGATATAATACAACCTAGTTTGATAAATCAATTTTTTTGCCATCTCTTTCTTGTTTTATCGGCAAAAGAAGGACAACAATACACATTTTTAGTTTAGTAGGTGTATACACTTTTCTCTCACCATATCTTCATTGTACCGACAACAAGGACAAAAGGTACAATTCAAAATGTAACACTATACACATCAAGCTATCTCCTGGGATAACATAGACATTTGAATTCAGGTACACTCGGAATTCTACTGGTCCCCTGAGAGTGAAGCTTGAAGAAGGATCCTGTAACGAAAATCTCGAGAACTTCATATGACGTAGGTATGTTTTGAATATTTTGTACTCAGCACAAAATATTCAAAACATATGGTTTAAAATTTTCAAGGATTTGTTGACTGCTAGAATAAGGTGCTAACCCTCACTAAATGATCTTCCTTACATGATGGCTAACTTATCGGATATAATTCAATTCGCTGATGACACTTCTCTTATTTTTAAAATAGATAGAAAAGATACGGATGTCTTACACGTCAACGATAGTCTGGCTGTTCTTTCGAAATGGTTCGCAGCTAATAAGCTCTTACTTAATGCGAACAAAACAACATGTCTTAAGTTCTCACTACCAAATGTACCCCAAATACAGCCTACGCTGTCCTCTCATACCTAATATTACTGTAATTGGAAAACATTGTAAAAGCCATTTTATTTTAAAGAGTAACCGTGGATTTTCGTGCCGGCTCTTCTCCATAGGAAACGACCAATTGGAACCGTGCACCTAGCTTCTGACGTTTCAAGTGCCCATGAAGGCCTATGTGAAATAAAAATATTTTTGATTTGGTTTGATTTATGCCTAATGCCTTAGGCGCCACCTTCACGGATAAGAGAATCGCAGATAGTCACGCTGTGCCTTCGTCTATCGTCACGATTTTCTTGCCCGTGGAGGTGGTGCCATAAAAAAAGTAGTTCTTATATGCATAATGATACCACATAATGGTTCTACGATTATCCGACAATAGAGGGCACTTGTTCCGTGTGGTGCCGGACATAAAGAGTAGCATCATCCCATTTTTTCCCGTGGGTGTCGTAAAAGGCGATTAAGGGAATTACTAGAGAATGGGCAGCAGCATTCTCTATGCATTTTTAAACCCATGCTGCGATCAAACTCAAACTCAAAGCATTTATTTCAATAAAACCATTGACAGGCATTTTTGAATTGTCAAGAAGTCTGTCAGTTACAATAATGAAGCTAGATGCCCATTCCAAAATAGTAGGTTCCAATGGAAAATAACGGGCAAGAAGTTTCTTGCCCGTTAAAAGTGTTCCACGGACACTTTTTAAATTAAAATATTGATACAAAATATTGGTTAAATCATTCATATTGAAGTTAAACACGTGAGAACGATGCAATACGTCAGAAGCGTCCGTGATAAAAAGATAAAAAACAAAAAAAAAAACCAATTCAAAACTAAAATAATTAAAAATAAGCCGTGGCAGCTATGAGATGACCAGTCCCAACTGGCAGCGCCCGTTCACGAACATGACGCCAACCCGCCTGCGAAGCGTGGCGATTATAGCAAATCCCCCCCTCTTTGGGGGAGGCCTAAGTACAGCAGTGGACGTCTTTCGGCTGAAATGATGAATGATGATGAGAGGGCACTTACCATCCTTTGCAACAATGAGATAAAAATGAGAATTCCTCGGTGCGTCTAAAAAAAAAGTCGCAGCAGCTTATTTTAAGCCCCATCGCATATTATTATTTATTTCCACATTACATCTCTACTAAATATAAACCCGCCACTCTCCTTAACAAAAAGGGTTGCCATTATTCGAGAAAATATTTTTCTTCCAACCTTAGGGTGAAAGCTCCAATTCTCGTCCGTTCGAACCTAATTGTCGTTTTTACCCTACACGTCACGTGTTGACGGAAGTGATATTAATTTAGGGTTCCGTAGGGTGGGTAAACAATTGACCGCTTCGAGTATTATTGTTATTTTCCCTTTAGACCCTTTTTCGGGGATTTTGCGTCTTTATTTTGAAGGTAAATCGTACCGTGTCAACATTGATCAATTGTTCAGCGTGAAGCATTGTTTGTGGGACAAAGAACTTAATATTAATGTCACGGGTATATAATATACATAATGTATGGGTTGATTAATACCTTATGATGTGGGTTGCAAATCTTTAATGGCTTAGAAAGATAGATGGAGTGGTACAGTTAGGGTCCTAAGTGGGTCAGTCATAATTATAATATCTTAAGACATTCCCCAAGATGTATGCGACTGCCATTTTGTATCAATAAAGAGGCAATTTTATCTTTACTTGCATTTTTAAGTTTCCGAAATAAAAAGAAAAAAAGAAATTAAGCCGTCGTGGGACGCTTGGCAGATGTGAAACATCGAAATTATTTTGTATAAAAATATACATAAAAGGATGGTTTATTAAAGGAAATAAATATGGCATAACCAAAAACAAAATATTCAGGTTTTTTTTAAAGAAAAACCTATTCTTTATTAAAAAAAAACATTTAATTTTGGTATTAAATTAATATGTTTTTATTGTAACAAGCGGTCTGTCTGGTCACATCAAAAAACGGAACCTTTTTATTCTCACATTTTTATCCGTCTGCCACAGAGTTTTTTTTTTCATAATATAACTTATTTTCTCATATATTTTAATTCCTCATTCACACGTACGTAAAAATCTAATCTTAAGAATTACGAACGTGAACACATTTTGTCATGAAACTCCAATTTCAAAAACCAATTACACTGAAATTAAACAGCGTTACTTCCCAGTATTTCACAGGGTAGCTATAATTGAAAACACGACTTCCTCACAACCATTACGAACACAAAATATATAATAAACACACCAACAATCGAAAAAGTATTCGGGAGGCGCGAACGTCACCTCATTCCTGACAGCGCGGGGATCCTGCAAACTTTTTGATTAATTACATTTCGCTCGCCGTAGAAATATTGCCACATTCCAGGTAGAAGTTATGCGAAAGGTTGCAGAATTAGCAACGGGTAGAGGGGTTAAAGAAATGAGTTAAGTAAGATAATTTCTTATATTACTAAAGAAAACGTTTGTTTTAAACCAATGGGATTTCGTGAAATACGTTATATCACATTTTTGGAACAAAACCTTGATTAACCAAAATTAAACGCTAAGAAAGAAATTAAGAACAATGATATTATATTAAACATATATGTTGAGAGCGCACAATCGTGAAGACTCAAAAAGGCCCAATTGGGACGTGTTGACTTTAGTCCGCGACACGCATGGCGACGAGTAATACGCTTAGTTGAAGCAGCAAAAAAATCAAAAAATGCTATTGTGTGTATTTTGAAAGTGTATCAATTATGATAACAAAGTTAATAAAACACAAGGGATCTCATATCACATGTAAGTACGAAATATACTTCGATTGATTAATTATTTCAATTATTTTCCTCATATTCTCATATTTGGAGGGTAGAAAAAATAAAGAAATGAAAATTCATTTTTTTGTCGTGGGGACGCATTCACTCCATTTACAATTTGTTAGTCTGTGATGCCATCATACGGTGATTGGTGGCAAGAATAATGTTTGTTTACATTCACGCGCAATTGAAAACACTAGCTGTCTCTTTTTTTCTTGTTGTTTTTATCAAGCCATCTCTTTTCTATCATTTTAACTTGTAGTGAAATGTAAAATGAATGGAAAGTGGGTATGTGTGCTGCCGCTGCTGCGCGGGTCACTTTTTTCGGTTGTTTTGTGAGTGTATAACATATCTGTTTAATATAATATAATTTATTAAGACGCAGATATATGCCAGTGACCTTGAGTGGTTAGCTTGCGTGTTCTGTACTGAGCTCAGGCAACACGTGGCTGAACGTACGACACGTTCAGCCAGTAATAGGACTCACACATCAAGGAACGCTGTCCCCAATTAAACGCATTATTAATTTTTTATAGACAAAACAAACGGTATTTTAATAAAACGCGTATACTAAAAGATCAATAATTAAATTATCTTTAAATTGGTGAAAGTTTCAGAAAAATACGCTTGGTAGATTTTGCGCCATTCTCAGTTTTTTATCCGCGTTAGACATAACTTTACAAATTAATTTCACTATTTAATATAAACATAATCTAAAATATTAACATATTAAGTTATTGAGAAAATGCTCTAATTTATCATATATTTTTTTCATGTCATTAACACTCCTCGTTTAGACGTGATCTTCAGTATAAAATCATTAAAAGTCGGTTATCGTCGCCTTAAGAGACTAAAGCTGTGGCGGGACAGTGCTTCCTTACCCAATCTATTCGTCCCACCTGCTGAAGATCTCCCGCCTGGACATTAGTTGCTTTGGATACTCTGAAAGTCTTAACAGACTCCGGTCCTAGGTCGGCCGAAGCAAGGAAAACCTGTTCAGGTGGAGCTTTATAGACGACTCCATCTTGGAGTGTAAATGTGGTGCTGTTCCACAAACGATGGGACATTTAGTATCATGTCCTGCGTGTCCTGTCAGCTGCACGTTACAGGAACTGATGGACGCTAGTGACGGCTCCAAACACGTAGCCGAATTCTGGGCCGAGTCCATTTAGATTGCCATCGACAAGCTACCCAGAAGAACGCTAGAACTTTAAAATTTTCTGAACAAACGCCAAAATTGGGAGCTATAGGTAAATAGGCAAATCAAAACATCTCTTCTATACCATTACAGTTGCAGGTAGTTCGATTTTTTTTTGTAATTTAACTGAACTGTCAGTGCACTGAAAAACATTTGGCATTGGTTTATTTGTAGCCCTCTAAAACACGGACTGGTGAAATGACACGATCTTTTATCACTTTAATATTTTTACTTCAATAACATTAATATTTAAATTCCAAAGCCTTTTCTAAATGTTCTTCGTTCTAAGTGTAAAGTATGGAACGCGACTTTCAAGTTTATTACCTGACATGTTTGAAATACCGGTTTTATTGTAGGGGAAGGGGAGGGGGAGGCCGGAACGTGTCGGAAAGATTTTTTATATTCATATTTACGTTATGTACCTAATGGACTCAAGTCTGTGGGAAATGCTCATAAGTTTACCATCGTTTGGTGTGGTTAATGTTACATTTGTATATCTGGCTGGAGAATAGTCAATCTTATAATATTGGTATTTAGGTCGCGTGTTGCATTGGCTTTTGATAACTAAGCATTCATCTGACCAGAGGTATCGTTATCATTTCTATAACGGCTATCATCATGCAGGCCAAAAACTGGAAAGTGTTCATGCTAGGCCCTCTGATGTTAGTGTCGTAACCCTACGGCTACATTGTCGCGATAACGCGAACTCCACTTCAAATGATAAATGATTTTTATTTCTGTAAGTAGGTTTGTACAAACACTTTTACACGCCAATCATATTTAAAAAAACATAACACTCATTTTTTGGGCAGTCGTGTAAAAACTAGATGAGGTCGGCGTTTCCTATCTGACTACTCTGAGAAGAAAGGCCGAAACAAACTCAGAGGTCAGTCTCTTTTAAAGTCCAGACATAATCTTGGTCAGATCATGTGAAGGCCATGTAGATTGGTGTCTGAAATGGTCTTTTGAGGAATAACCACACAGATTGAGTGGATCTGACCAGTCAGTGCACGCATTTGTCAGTAATCGTGCAGCTCTACTCAGAACTTAAGAAGCTCAACGCGACGCGCGCGCACATGCGACGATCAATACCAAAGAAAGGACATTTGGGCGCTTATATGACTCAAACTGCCAGACCATGATTAACACTAACTGAGAATAAAATAAAATAAAAAAAAAATTACCCACATAGTATTCACATTCACAATAATTAAAATAATATAATACTTTACAAGTTAATATTCATGTCATTGTGTATAAAATAATAATTAAATGTTACTGTATTTATAAAATAATAAAAGTTAGCAAAAAACATCAAACTATAGTTTTCATTCCACTGTCAGTTCGTTGCTACTCCTTTAGAAGTCGTATTTTACAACCGATCTGGACAAAACTTGGCTTATAGGTTTTAAGATGAAAGAGAAAGGTTATAATTTTTTATCAGGGTTTTTTTAATGGAGGGATACTTCCTCCAAAAAGGGACAAAAAGGGGGTTCTTTTTTTAATTTGAAAGGTAGTAACTTTAAATTGGTCTCATAGAAATTTGCTGAAGATCTGATGAGGATCTTCGGCATAATGAGCAGAATAGCGCCTCTAACTGCGGTAAATTGCTCACATTTAGATTTCTACCAGTTACCAGTGGAATCGGCCCTTTAACTACGAGGCAGGGATTGATGGAGCACCTGGGACCACCTTCTCATTACAAAACTAGGCTGCAGCGCTACCTCTGCCAATAAAACCTATTAGTTGACTTCTAGCTGGCCTACAAATTTTTACTCATAATTTTTCTGATTTTTATTTGTATTCGACTTATTGTACGTTGTCATGTTTTGTTGTTAGGAAAAAAGTAGGTCAGTCGCTGTCAAACCATAGAGGATCGTTGGTTGATTAAAACAGGTACTTACTTATATTTAATGGTTGCAAAAAAGTTTTTGCTCTTGAGGTCTACGAAATAAATCAAAACGAGTAGTTCTATGGTCAGTACCATAGAACTAGTTTATTCCGGTAATTTGTAATCTATTTATTTGTGCTTTTGTGTGTTGTGCTATGTTTCTGTGCACTGAATAAATGTTTTATCTATCTATCCACCTCTCATCAATCCATTTCTCTAATTATATGTTTTACAGAGCACAACGGGGCTATCCTTTTTAATCCGTTCGAACATAGAAATAAAAGCTGTACAATAAAAGTGTTTCATCAAAAACGTTTTTAATGGACAAAACAGCGGTATTCCATTAAAAACTAAAGGTATTATGCAAAACAATTTCAAGTCACTCGGGTTGTGTTATCAAAATGGCGGACGGCTAACATAAAACATGAAGTAACTGCTCTGATAGGAAAATGGTTTTATGATAACAGTCGTGGGAAATAAATGATTTATTATTATGAGAATGGTAAAAATTATAATAGCAACGATTGTTACTGCTATAAAATAAATAAATAAAATGAAAATTGCCTTTATTTCCTCTGACCCTTTGTATATAAACAAGTTCTTATAAACTAATAACTATTATTTATATTATAACTACTGCTTGTTAACCCTATATTATCAAATTAAGTATTATTAACTAATAACTATTATTTATATTATAATTTCTGCTTGTTAACCCTAGAACGTCCACGCCGCGAACTGTCAATGCACAGAAACGTCACGATGCGAGTGTCAAATTTTGCGCTATAAACTTCAAACTGAAGTATAAATACAGATTAAAAAGATTTGAACTGTTTACACATGTCAGTGCCAACTACGTTTAGTTCCGCGTCCGAAACGCCAGTAATATTGCAAAAAGGAGCTTTATTAAAGCCCTTTAGAGCTGATTTTCATTAACTCCTATAGTCGACACTGTAGTGTTCCCTAACGTAAGATGACAAAAACTTTTTCGATACTCAAGTATCTCCTGACGTTCAAGTGGATATTAAAAAATTAAGTATTATCAACTAATAACTATTATTTTTATTATAATTTCTGCTTGGTAATCGTATATTAGCAAATTAAGTATTGATACTCTGTAGCAGGTTTGAAACAATTAAACACGAACTATAATTCACACTCAGTCTGTATTTGGGCAGAGTAACGTCCATATCACCAGTTCACAATATAATAATTGTTAAAAATGATTTGCCTCCCTTTTTATACACTTAACCGCCTTATTCAAATCAACTGTCAGTTATTTACTCAATATGTTATGAAATACTAAATTATTGTTATAAAAATCAAATAAATGACTTATTATGGAAAATACAAAGAATATTATTTAGATATTAATGAGGATATTTGAAAGTAATTTAGGAATAACTAAGCAACTACTACGTAATAACCGTCGAGTATCTATTTGGTACTTGTTAACAGTATTCAGGCTGTTTTGGGACATAAGCCTCCTCTATTACCCTCCTCTTATTCCTGTCTGAGCTGGTTCTTCGCCAACCTTTTGACAGATCATCCTACCATTTTTTCACCCGTCTGTCTGTTTCTACGTCTTTTCCATTCCTTGGCTTGACTTTTTTGGTCCATTTTTCAGTCTTAGATTTCCATGTAAGTGTTTTTTACTCTAAAGTCTGCCACTTTCGTGATGTTCCTAATTTTTGTGAGTTTCCATTTGTCTAGCAGTCTCAGATTCATCATGCTCCTCCCCATTCCTCTTTGACTGCACGGCCTGTGTTATTTTTTTGTGATAATGGCTAATATTGCTAGAACATGTTTAAGAAAATGTCATTGTACAGTTATCTTGCTTGATAGACTATTTTCTCAAAAGGAAACTGCTGTTGAAAAAAAATGCCAGAAGTATGTCACCTCCAAAATGCATGCAAAATGAAATAACCTGAAGTAGTTAGGTTATAATTATTGAGTTAAATGCTTATTTCGAATCTAATTGGGATCTAATTTGAATTAATCCGATAGGTAATGACTGTTTTCCTAATTTCCGAATGGGGAATCCTTGAAAAGACACTAACCAAACTCGCAGAGAACAAAGTAGATTCCAGTCTTGCCTTGTTTTAACTATACTCTATTTGAAATAAGATTAGACATATAAATAAACCTTGTTTACAGTCCGATCAACCGATTTTGACTTCTATTGCGTTGGTGACATGACAAATGGCAGCTGTAATAAACAGCAACACAAATGGTATTGTAACCACGTTTTTGCTTTTAATGCCATCCTTTATGCATAGGGAATAGAAGTCAAAATCGGTTGAACGGACTGTAAACCAAATTAATTAAATGTCTAATCTTATTTCAAATGGAGTATAGGTAGGTATCACACAACCCAAAATAGATAACACAATCATATAGTTACATCTACAAATTAGATCTAAACTTCTATCTCTGTACAGTATTGATAGAGGCTATTAATTCGTCGATCAGACGACGGTCACAACTTGAGACTAAACCCTTTCCGCTGCTACCTGTTATTGATGTCACGGATATTAGAAACGTGGAAGTGACGGATCACAAAGAGCTTTGATACAGATTGTACGTAGAACATCGTATTAAGTGTACTTTCTGCCATGCATTGGAGGTACATTGGATTTCCTATGCCTTTTTTCCTTAGAGCCTTAACAAATTAATTAAATTCTTAATTCCCATTAAAAAAAACTGTCGGTTGTCGCACGTCAGAAATGAAAACTAAGTATAACTTGTGAATTGTATCGAAGCGTTCGGTGACGATGACGCGAGTTCCATAATTTTTGTTCACCCAAAAAGTGCTCAACGAGCCTATAGAAGTTTTCATTTAAAAAAAATATGTACAAACAAAGTGAAAACTGCGCTAGGTAAAAGGTTACTTCATAATCTTTGAAAAATCATCTGAATAATAGAATTAAATCAAATCAAATCAAATAATTTAATTTTGATTTACTTTTTAATATTAATGAATTGTCAAAATTAATGACATTATCATTGCAAGTGTGTTAAAAGTAACCTATGGGTTACCTTAGGTAAACACGGCTACACATCAAGCTATACATTTCCAGTAAGTATACGCGAACCTCTCATTGTACAGAAATCCTACACAATGCAAGATCAGCTTATACTGGAAATGTACAGCTTGATGTGTAGCAGTCTGTACCTATATTTCTAACAGGTATCACCGCAATAAACAGTTCTCAGTAGGTATCAGTATCACATACGAATAAAAGAGGTAATATAAATGTAGCTACGTTATTGTATCAATCCTATACATTCATAAAATATCAACCCGACAGTTCACTTAACTCAACCGATACGCACTTGTATTGTGCCATTTATAATTATAGTGAAGTGCTGATTGGCTAAAAATCAATCGAATGCGTGAGCCTTGTTTAATTAAATGCCAATCAACGTAGTGAAATGTCACTACTATCTGAATGGGATGGCAGTTCAATTATAGTCAGTAACTTGATATCCTTATTAATATAAATTATGGGAAAGTGAGTATGTCGACTGTCTGGTTTGAGTCAGTATTCGAAGCTAATTGCAATGACAATAGGTACCTACGTAAAAATATAGTCCTTATTTACAATAAAACCGGCCAAGTACGGGTCGAACTATGCACAGTGAAGGATTTCGTAGTTGGGATGAATTTATCCCAAAATCATAATTATTTGCAAAACTTGTACTTAGTTGTAAACATCAAGAAATCATCAACAATACATCGATATACGTCACATCAATTCTCCAACTGCAAATGTAAGTTGGTCAACTATTACTCGTTAACTTGTAAAGCCTTCTTAACTGTGATAGTTTTCCTTTTAACTTCGTTATACATATATACTACAGTCGTGAATTATATCTCACATCCAAAACCAACCATTTAACTGGCAGGGGGGCGACACTTGACTCTAACAAAAATTAGCACTTTAAAAGTTTAATAATACGCAAACGGATCCCTGAATCGAAAAATGGTTTTGACAAACCTGCAATATTTGTAAACGGCCTATTCCAACGACATCTCAAATGATGGGATAAACGAGAAAAAAAATATCATCCCCACTTTAAGTAGGTACCTACTTACAAAAAAAAAAAAATTTACTGTTTTGTTTTACCACTTTGTCGGCGTCGAGTCTCTGAGCTAATCCGCGGACAAACAGACAGACAGATAGACGGACATAGCGAAACTATAAAGGTTCCTTGTTGTCTACGGAAGCTTAAAAATGCAGATTTTTTACTAAGTTAATCTCTAGAGTCCAATTTAGTCTGAATTTCTGATTTAGACTTAATTGGACTCACTAACCTAGAAACTGTGGAATCAAAAATCTCGTTCTATAAATTTCCAAACAAATCTATAGCACGTAGCTTCCGTCTCTTTCTTATGTAACGTGTTGTAAAGGACAGCAACACCTTAAGCTCCTGTCGTATAACTTCCAAGATTGGCCACATCTAGTAAAAATACATCCTAAATACGAATCGGGGACAAAGTTATTTCAATTATAATGCAATTAAAATCTAATTTTGTGGGTTGTTAAACTTTGTACGATGGATTCAAATTAAATTACACCCGACCAATATGTTGGGATATCTGTACATTATGTACAACTATGTATGTATGTGTTATAGCTATGTAGGTATGTGACTTAACTAAGGATATTATGTGAGCATTGGACATTAAAATGTAGAACTGAAAAATCGACAGAGCCATATTATTTTGCTGGTAGGTATTTTATTTTTGCTGGGATTCGACTCAGCCTCCACCAGTTGTAGTGTGCGGGACGTGTTACACTATTCAATGAATGCCCTTTTGGAATATGTAGATTATATTTATATATTAATATTCAATACATTTTCGTTTTGGTGCTAACTTGAGTCTGTCTCAGAGAGAACCCATTCCCAACCCATCCTTTTAGATCTATATTCTGATTTTAATATTTATTTTTATTAAGCTGCCAGTGCTAACTAGCGGTTACAATGATGTATTCTCATAGAACCTTTACAGTACCTACTCGCTTATGATGTCATCTAATATCTCACCTCGGTGATAAGCAACTGAGCAGCAACAGAAATTAAACTCAATATTTAAAAAAACCGGTCAAGAGCGAGTCGGACTCGCGCACCGAGGGTTCCGAACGAAAATATGATGTTGATGATTTCTGAAAAACTGTGCTATTTAGAGACATCGTTTTATTTTTTCTGTAATCTTTACATACACTTCTATCACATAGAATAATTTCAGATTTTTATCTATACAAACTTCGGAGATAACGGTA
Source organism: Tiliacea aurago (assembly GCA_948098905.1). Classification (NCBI taxonomy): domain Eukaryota; kingdom Metazoa; phylum Arthropoda; class Insecta; order Lepidoptera; family Noctuidae; genus Tiliacea; species Tiliacea aurago. Next base: position 3,465,189 of record OX402591.1, read on the forward strand.
TTTTTTTTTAAATTTTTCATTAAAGGTCGGAAACTATGCTGCCTAAAATAAAAATTTAAAAAAAATGGGAATGTGCAAACAGCGTTCTTTCATATGATACCCCACATGCCCTACTAGCCCCTCTTAAAAATTTTAAGACCCCCTTTCAGTCCTTTTTGCAAAAAAGGCATATTTTTTTAAATTTCTTTCTTGTTTGCAAAATAGTTGGGCAAACGTCATATAAAACCATTCTAAATTTCAAGTTGATAGCATTAGTAGTTCTTGAGATATCCAGGTGTGACAGACAGACAGACAGACAGACAGACAGACAGACTTAGTCTCACCATAAGGGTTCCTTTTTACCATTTTGGTACGGAACCCTAAAAAGAAGAGCAGAGGTGGCCCAGTGGTAACCGCCGCAGGTCGTAAGTTCGTACCCCGATAGGCGCTTTCATAATTTCAGCCGAAAGACGTCCACTGCTGGACATAGGCCTCCCCCAAGCACCGCCACTTCGACCGGTTCTGTGCTTCCCGCGTCCAGCGGATATCTGCGGTCTTCACAAGTTCATCGGTCCACCTTGCAGGAGGCCTTCCAACGCTACGTCTTCCGGTACGCGGTCGCCACTCCAGAACCTTTCGGCAGGTGCCAGGCGACAGGCGCTTTACCGTGTGTAAATTATTTCTTTACCACAACTCTCAAAACGGTGAAGGAAAACATCGTGAGGAAACCGGCATATCTTAGAACCAAACATTCGAAAACGTGTGACATCCGCCAACCCGCACTAGGCCTGCGTGGTGGATTACGCCCCACTCCCTCTCACAGAGAGGAGGCCGGTATCCCAGCAGTGGGAACATTACAGGCTGATTATGTATTTAAAAAAGCTTAATACTGAAATATTTATTCAGATAATTATTCATTACTAGTGGTCGCTCACTGGTCGAAATCCAACTCATTCTACTAAAATAATTATATTACTTACTAATTCCATGCTATTAAAAAGTACTTATATTCCATGCTCAAGCTGTCATTTCCTGTTACACACTTCCGTCCCTATTAACGAAATCACTCCCTTAGAAAGCGAGAGGGAGAGAAAAGATGTTACACATTAAAAATCGATGAATGGTATCGCTTTTTAACCTACTTCCAAAAAGGAGTAGGTTATATATGTTCGGCTGTATGTTTTTTTTTTTTGGCATATTAGCAAGAAAATCGTTTCGGCGTCGTAATTTCCACTTTCTACGTGTAGGAAAGCATAGTTTTTAAGATTCTACTTCTGAATAAAAATTTGGCTGATCTGCCTTGGAAATCAACCGTAAAATGACTGTTGTAATATCAACGATGATCAACGTTCCTACTAGATAATCTACAGCATATTATATATTATCATAATCTATTGCAATTTTTTCTGAACACTTCGACTATATCTCTTCAAGCATACCAGCTACTGCTACTGTTTAAAAAATACAAGACCAAACAGAACACTTTAATCCAATCAAATTCTAAAGACACAACTCAACCAAATTTTTCCCATTCCTAACAACTCCTTAAACAACATTAACTCAGCTTAATCTAACTAAATTAACTCCAGACTTCACATCGTGAATCACAATTTTAAACCAAATAAAAAAAGGTAGAAGCTAACTGTAGCACTTTTCCTTAAGAGTCTGCGTTTAATCTCAGCACTGACTTGTGCTAAATTGCTGACATCAATCCGTGTGATTACTGCGCTGAACCTTGTACTGCTTTACTGTGTGTCTTAGAAGATCTTATCTCCAGTCTTCAGTGCAGTTGTATGATTAAGGTACTTCGTTTAATAAGGTGGATGGTTGTATCTTTAAGTAAGGTGATTTGGGACTATATTAAAAAAAAACCGGCTAAATGTCTGTCGGTCCACGCACAATAACGGTTCCGTAGTAGGGGTGAATTTATCCTAAGTACAAATTTAACATTGTAGTTAAAAAACATGTTCTCCAATACATCGATATACGCGTTCAATTCTGCAACCGCAAACGTAAGTTTGTAACCGTAAAAAATGTGATAAAACTACAAATTAACGATTTTCGGAACTTTTTCCTTTACTTGTGCTGTGAGACCTTGCTTCTTGACAAATTTTACAAAAAAAAAAAAACAAGTCCAAGAGTAGAGTATTAGTCCAAGGTGATCAAGTATTTTTTTTATTTTTCATGTAGTATTTCTTCACTCTTGGTCAACGGGAAGTAGGTTTTGAGTTATTTTCGAGTCTAATATGTCTCATAAATCGCCGTATTTTTTATTGTGTTGACTTAGAAGCTTCAATTTTTTAGATATCCAAGGAACCGTTAGACCTACGTATTTGATATTAACTTCAACTTGATACCTCCACGCGTTCCAGAGAAAAAGGGTCTTGACAGACTGACAGACAGTCAGGCAGACAGACAGACGGACAACGAAGTGATCCTATAAGGGTTCGGTTTTTTCCTTTTGAGGTACGGAACCTTAAAAATTGCCAAGGTTGTGACATTTTATGTCTCGTAAACTTTTAACATGTCATTGTCGTGAACGTTTATTTCTTTTAAATTTAACTAAATGTACTAAAGAGAGATTCCTCATTACTGTGGGTAAACTATATGAATATCTCTGTCTGACCCATCGGGGAGTACAGACGTGATAATAAGTTATGTTATTCCTCATTAAATTTTAAATTTAAATAAACATTCAATTCATATTTGAAATCATATTGATAGTTAGTCTTTACTTAACTTGAGATTCTGGTCTCAGATGTAATGTTTGTGAAGTTAAAAAAGTTCAAGAAGGTACTGCATTTGGTATTCAAAGAAGAATTATGATCTATTTATTTTGTAGTACATCCATGACCATGTGTGGTGCTGGACTTAAAGAATAGCACCATCCTATTACTTCCCGTGGGTGTCGTAAAAGACGACTAAGGGACTTACTAGAGAATGGGCAGCAGCGTTCACTATACATTTAACTCCATACTGCGGTCGCCAGCCCATCTGCCAAACGTGGCGATTATGGCAAACCCCCCTCCTTTTGGGGGAGGCCTATGTCCAGCATTGGACGTCTTTCGGCAGAAATGATGATGTGATCCACGACAAGATTGAAAAACACCCCACCTAATGTTTCGGTTACACCTACACGGGCTAAGGGTTGATATTGAAAATTCTCATTCTGTGCCATTCTTCTTTATACTTATCCAAATATGTGACAATCTCTTCAACTTGACTGCACGACCTTAATCCTTACCTACCAGGTCTTTGAAAAACCCTAGCTTCAATTGGTTTGTTAAAGAAATTTAACCGTTATGCAATAAAGTGTTGGTGTTTTTAAATTCAAATATCTATAATCATCTAAGTTTGCATGCTTTAATTTTAAGCAAAACATGTATGATCTCATTTCCTTTAATAACACCTATGTATACCATGTTTTAAGCAAATAAATTATCTTATCTTATAAAAATCAATTCGACATTTTCTTATTACAAGCATTTTCGATAGCAAGTAGCGGTCGTAATTGTTCTCACCTCCATTAAAATAACAATTATTAAAGTCACTACTTTTAATAAAACAATACAAAAGGAGCCCATTCCCCAATTTCCAAAGTCAACTAAAGGGGTCCATTCAGAATTTAGATGTGTACTTATCATAACTATATACAGCGTGTATTCGGAATGTGTGGTTATATTTAAGGATGTGGTACAGACCATCAAACTAAACAACTTTATATATGGGACCAACATCGTAATTGCGAAAAAACTATCAACTGTTCCATACAAAACTTTAATACCTACTCGACTCAGATGTCAATAGGGTCAAATAGGTATTGAAGTTTTAACTCCTCATAATTAGGGTTCCGGACCTCAAAAGGAAAAAACGAAACCCTTACAGGATCACTCGTGTGTCTGTCTGTCTGTCTATCCGTCTGTCATAGCCAGTTTGCTCTGAATCTACTGGACTGATTAAGTTGAAATTTGGTACACATAATTATGTATTTCTGTGACTCAAACACGGAAGTGTAACAAAAACATACGGGGCAGTCTTTGGGGACTGCCGATTGAAGTGAAAACTTAGTAACTTGTGAATTGTATCGAAGCGTTCGGGGACGATGACACGAGTTCCATGATTTTTGTTCACCCAAAAAGTGCTCAACGCGCCTAAAGAATTATTCACTTCAAAAAGTTTTGCGTACCTACTGTACCGTGAGACATAACCAATGAAAGGGCTTGTTGTAAATCCTTACCACAAGCCCTTTCATTTGTTAGTTTATATATTTTATTTTTATAATTTTGAAATAATTCCTTATAAGTTATTTAAGAAAATTGATGAAAATTTACCATTCCCCATATCTCTAAAACTACTGAGCCTATTTTTTTTTAAATATAGAGAATAGTTCTTTACTTATAGATTACAGAAAACCCCATAAGAAGTCTATGGTCTTAAAATAACATGGAAAATCTCTCAATATTGTGCGTAGGTACCAACTTGCATTTGCAGTTGGAATGTATTGGGGAACATGTTTTACAATGTTAACTTTGTTCTTCGAATGTAGTCATCCCAACTACGAAACCCTTCATTGTGCGTGGTCGACACGCACTTGGCCTTGTGGCTTTTTTTTTCTCAATTACGTTTTTCGTCCCATGGAGAAAGTTTTTCAGTTTGATGGTCTGTACCAAATCCTGAAATACAACCACATATTTTTGATCCACGCTGTATACGCACTGAAACGGAAAAGGTATATTTCGTATTAAAACTCGAGACTTTCAGTGGCCATGATAGCAAAGAACCCCAAAATAAAGGGGTGGAAATTCTACCCCCTAACACGTAAAGTTATCCCTCGCGAGTTGTAAAACTACCCTTTCTTATTCGAGCACTGCCTGGGGATATAGCCTAGAGCCTAGGGGAGGTCTGTCATAGAGTAGCTAGTGTGGGCTATGTTGCAGATGAGTTTTTTTTGGGTTTTACGCCTTGTCAAATGTTGAGTTTTTGTATATACCTACGTTAAGGTCTGGGGCTGCAGTCTCGACATACATACCGATCACTTTACGACTGAATTCGATCGCAAAGTCCGCATGGGGTCCCTAGACGGTCAAAATTGCTTGACAAGATTGTGATTTTTTCGTGCTTATCAAGCAATTTTGACTGTCTAGGGACCCCATTATGACTTTGCGACTGGATTCGGTCGTCAAGCGATTGCTATCTATGTCGATACTACAAGCCCTGGTCAACCGACTAGACATGCGGAAAATGTGTCAGTGAAAAGGAATGAATAAAGTATATCTTATCGCTCAGCGAAGTAGTCCACTCATTTAGTTCAGCAAAACAGAACTAGTTGATATCCTTGATAACGAGAGAGTGATTGAAAATCAACCACGAATGGTGCACTTCACTAGTTCAGTTTTATACCTATCTTCTATCTCAATTTTCCTTCATACTTTATACAGGCTTAGCTATGACTGTAACCATGAAATATGAATCTAAGCAAAACTATTTTTATTAAGTAAGTAGTATGTTTTCTGTCGTAAGTGTGAGACCTTTTTGTCTAGGTTGTAGAGATACATTTGAATGACTACTGATTGAATGATAAGTTTATTTTGCGAAATGAAGTAGTTAATTTTTATTTTTCAAATATTAAAGTATTCATCACACTAACACTCATCATATGCATACATTCACTCATCACATTCACACTCATCACTTACATACTTACACTCATCACATACACACATATATTTGGTCACCTTTAAGTCCTAAGTTTAATTAATTATACTGAAACCGGTGCATTTGTTAACCTATCTTTTGTAATTCATGTAATCTGTCGAAAGAGACTGGATCCTGGGACACAGGGTATCCTAGTGCGTTATCCAGTGTCATACCTAAATATTGTAACACTTGTATAAGAATCAATAAAACTTTTTATTATTTATTTCTTTCAATCGTTCGCGAACTACCTATGTATACAACCTGTTTTTTTTTATATCCCATAACTCTAGGGTTATATTCTGTAGGTAAAAATAATACTAAAACTCCTAGAATAGGTGGTCCAAAAATGCATCGTTTCGGAGATATCTTCAATCATAATTAAATTAGGTCAAAAATTGTCACCAGTATGACGAATCTTTACTTTTGCGAGGTTGCCAAACTTCACAGTAGTGTAGTAAAATAAATAGTAAAATAAAATATGTAGGTATGTTGGTATCGGGGCTTCCCGGCGGCAGCTAGTGAAGGGAAAGCTACCTTGTCGACGTTGTCATATTTCACGTATTACATTAATAATCGTGACTTTGGCGAATTATTTTGTATGAAAAATGAAAAAAAAAATAACGAAGGATTGGAACATAACTCATATGCCAGTTGATTCTTTGATATGGCCTCAATCATACCCTAGAGTTATGGGATATCAAAAAAAACACGTTGTATAAACGACGGATGGACTGGACGCAACTGCACGTGTCGACCGTTTGAATGATTAGGAAGTCACGTGACTATCCGCGTCAGTTTAATCGCCTCCATGCTAGTTAAATGACACAATCGGCGTGAGCGAATTCGTCCCGCATCCTACATCCCCTCGCATCGCTTCAGGTTGACCAGAACTTAAAGCATAGCTGAGGAAGGTGAATTTGTGAGTCAGTCACGCTACAATCTTCTTCATGCAGTAGATACTGCTGATCATATAATATCATCCTTTACCTACTTAGTCACTTCTTTTACCAAAATAGGGTAGTAAAATCAATCTGCCTAGCCTTTTCCCAACTAAGTCTAAACGGATGCAGCTGAATACCAGTATTTTACATGGAGCGACTGCCTATCAGACCTCCACAACCCAGTAACTGGGTAATACGATACCCCTTCGTAATACTGGTTGTCAGACTTACGCGCTTCTGACGAACGACTGTCAAAGATCCACGAATGACAGTCGGGACCAACGGCTTAACGTTTTTTCCGAGGCACGGAGGAGTCTCGGTATGTAAAGATCGTCACCCATCCACGGACCAACCTTGGCAAGCGTAGCTTAACCTGATGGATCGACCCATGTGGCTGTTATTACTGAGCCACGAGCTAGAGTTTTAGAACTTTGTTTATTAACATTGTACGTTACTAGTTATTTAACTTGTGAATTTTACTACAATGAGCCAATTCATCAGATTTTGAATGATCTGATTTGTAATGATGTATTATTGAACTATCTGATTTTAATTCCACTGATTTTATTACACAGAATTATAAATCTGTTACCGTTAAATAACTTTGTTTTTTAAGAACTTTGTTTATTAAGAACATTGAGCTTTCCTACGTTACTAGTCATTTAACTTGTGAATTTTACTACAATGAGCCAATTCATCAGATTTTGAATTATCTGATTTGTAATGGTGTATTATTGAAATCTGATTTTAATTCCACTGATTTTATTACACCGTTTAACCGTTTAATAACTTTGTTTTTCAGCAAAAAGTAGCAATTTTAATTTGGAACTAGACCTTGCACAGCCTCTGAGAGGCATTCTACTTATATCTACAAAGGCACTTGTCCTCAAACTAATCGACAGTCGTACGTCGCATCCGGCACTCTTTACGGCCTATTTGCAATGAACGAGTTTTATAACCACCCTGTATCCTTATTTCCAGTATTTTTTATTCTTCGTATCATCACCTTGTATTATGCCAGCTTTCCGTGGCGACCGCGCGACGTTATCACGTCGTTTATGGATTCAGAGTTGTTTATGAAAATGTTATTGAATCTATAATGTGCTTGGAAATTGAATGATTTACCGTACCTCAAAAAAGAAGGTTTTGTGTTTTACTTGTTTATTTTTTTATCAATTAACCATTTTTTTATATATTTTTTTTATTTAACTAATATGTCTATTAATTTAACTAAAACATTTATTAATTTAACTAAAAAGTTTATTAATTTAACTAAAAAGTCATTATAAGAATAAGAATAATTTATTTGTTCAGATATAAACAGATATTTAAATAACATAAATATTAACATAACATCACGCCTGTAACCCCCGAAGTCAGAGGTGTGGGTACTACAGTACACTCATTTTCGCCAGTTATGTTTAAGTTCCATGTAAATAATACATTATACACTTTATTCTATAATCAGATATTGATCATCTGTGTCTGAACTACATATAAAATATCTGTATTTCAGAACTCAGCGCTCTGCCACTGTTGTAGGCGACACTTAGAAATTAAATTTGTTTGACCTCTATTCACATCTATAACATATTCAATTAAATAGATTATTTTTATTATTAAATATTATTATAAAAATTATTATTATAATTTTTTTATTAATAAATATTAGACAAACAACATTAGAGTAAAATTAAAAATGTTTTTTTTCGGCTCATCTTTGAACGCATCTGATGGCAAACGATGATATTATGATCACCATAGAAGTAATCTATTTAATCTCGAAAGCCTTAGCTATTTAATTAATTGATACAATTTTTGATTATTTCAACGTCTTGGAGACACGGTTACGTTTAACACAAGATATCCTGATAGGCTAATTATTCCTCCAATGAAAAGCCATTTATATCACAGAAGTTGCTTTCCAATGGTTATAAGGATATATAATATAATAAATTACCAAAATCATTTAGGGAATTACCAATCAATCGGTTTAAAACAGCGCTATTCAAATGGCTTATAGAAAAATTATTTTATTCTGTGCATGAGTACCTAAACTTTAAATATTTACACTGACATTTAACTATTATAATTTGACAAATGTTTGACTTTTCTATTGTTAATTTATTATCTAGGATATATGTTCCAATTTTATTATCATTGATTTAATTATATTTGTATCAATTATTATGTAATCAATTATTTTGCATGCTAGTTTTAGCGAATTGTTTTAGAAACTTAAAAAAAACCTGACCATCTGTAATGTACTACAATTCTTGCAATAAATAAAATTTAATTTAATTTCATTTCAATACAAAATGTAAAGATGCTTTCAATCACAAAATGTCACACTTTCTTCAACATACAAGTCTAAAAATAGGCAGCATTATTTTTAAAATACATAATGAATGGTCCTTTATATATAACCATTAAAAGCCGAAAGGTATTCCGCAGATCCGTCTCAATTGTTTGCGCAGTCGCGCGCTCGTTTCTTGTCGTGGCAGCCCGAGGTGCGAAATCGCACTCCCGGTATTCCTTGCCACATAAGGGAAAGAATAACGAATGACTTTTTCCCTTGCGTCCGTAACAAAATTCGAATTCCCGATAAGGGAATCGGATAGATACAGTCGGTGTTTTTAAACTAAAATGGAATTTATTAAGAGAATAAAGTGCATTTTGGCAGCTTGTTTTTGATCAAAGATTGTCCGCTAAAACTTTTATTTCTATTTTCGTCATGGCTTTTATCATCGTATCTTTATAGCAACTTGCCAATTTTATTTCTGCCTCGATAATATCAAAATAAACTTTGCTGCCTGTGTGAAAACAAACAGAAACTCTGTACCAGCCCTGCTATGCTGCCGTATGTTAATTTAAATAGTAACAGCCCAACTTCAGAATCAAACTAGCGAACTATTGGACCGACTCAATAACGACATCTAAACAAAGTTTGTCACAGAACAATGCAGAAGCGACACAATGCCCAATTACTGAACGCAGCACGCAGAAACGGCAGTTCATTCATGTGAGAGCTTGTTAGACGCTCGTCTGTGTCTAGCTTACAGGGGTGTTTCACTGGCGCGCTTTTTCTGGTAGGTGAGCGACTAACAAGCTGAAACTCAGATAATAATGTTATTTTTTTCAATGTAACGTTAAAAGTTTCCTACTATAATTCGAATGCTGAGATTCAAGTGTTAGTGTTTTATGAAAGAAAGAAAGAAAAATAATTTTATTCGTCACAGAAACACGTGCTTAGGAAAACATAAACTCGAGCAGGTAAACATTACACAAACCACATCTACAATATAATCACGAACACAAAAATAGCAAATAGTCGGCAAATGCACGTCATGACTGTGACAAAAAGGCTTGCACTCAGCATGATGCTGTGCTATGGGGGACCCACAACACAGCGCTGATTTTCAGTGTTTACCTGAAAAACCCGTTATGTTTCTTCATCCATTAATGGAGATTTGTTTGGGAAGGAAACATTCTTCTATATCTTAAAGAAAATGAATCTGATTTTGTATGTTTTTGTTTTCAGGATAGCTGAATAATTAGTATGGCACACGCTGAGCTTACTTTTCTCATCATAGCTACACGGTTGGTAACGGAAGATTCTGGCTGACTGGAGTTGCAACCGAGGAATTTCACCGTACTTTATAACACCATTTTCAGGTTAGTTTCATTTTTGTAACTTGGTTCTAGTTTTAACCATATTTTTTTTTACTGCATGTAAATATAATATAAATTAATATTTTTGTAATATGTAGATGTTAAGATTCACAGTTTGATATCAAAGTTATAACTCAGTGAATTGTATAGAGGCATGAGGAAATATAGGTAAAGTTCACTCATCGTCTATAGAAAATGGAGGATCCTCCGACCAGACGGGTGTTGTGTCTGCTGGGCAACTGCCCGACGGTTGAAGTTGGGATGTTGTATTTTCCAGTATTTGCCAGTCGCGCGGTAAACTCCGCTTGCGTGATGCAGGATTTATGTGACGTCGGGTCTTTGATGCGGACTTCGCATGTGGCGTTGGAGATGCCGCCACAAGTGCAAGGAAAGTAAGTTTGAGTAGATGCCAATAGTTACTCTCTTTTATAAATAAGAAAAATAATCAGTCAACTCAACCAAAACCTAACCATTGCGGGACACATACCTACCTACACCTACTTCCTCGAAGACAAGATACACCACAATACTCAAACCCAAGAATAAGGTACCCTGTCCATGCATTTCACATACCGTCTATGTCAGCTATCCCCTTCATGACGTAGAACTATTTGCCAATACAATTATTGCATGTTTTAACAGCAACTTTGAAATACCTAGACTATCTGACTATTATCCGTCGTAGCAAAGCCGACCCTTAACTAAAGATGAGAGAGGGGTGACCACCTGTGCGGGGGGAGGCCAGACGTCAGCTATCGATTATTCGAGAGTGAATACAGAGAACTTGTTCGGGACCCGGGAGCATTTCCTTTACAAAATTCACCACACAAAATATACACCTTACTCCTCTCAAAACAAGGTCGCTTTCCCTTTGACGAAACTCATAAATCACTCGTGTTCATCCATGTGTCTATAATGACGCTTCAATCTGTCAAATTAGAACTTAAAATTGACAGCTCCAAGGTCGAATTTGGCATGGCAAGTCACGTCGCTTCGTATTACGGAATCAATTTACGTTTATGAAAAATTTTCAGAGTACGATTCCATGTAATATTATGGTTTGCTCCGGAATTAAGGTTGGAAGAGATTTTTGTATGATAATGAACGTGTGTTCGTATTCTTTAAATATTATATGGAAGGATGTTTGATGTGTATATTTTTGAAAAGGATGTTTTATGAGACAAAATGTATTAATTACATGAATGTATTTGATGGAGTCCAACTAGTATTCGATCCGTCTGCTCAAGTCTGTTGGACGCGTCGACAAAATTTTTAATTGGGGCCCAATTACTGGATAGTATGTATCATCTGGTATATAAGTAAAAACTGGCCAAGTGCGTGTCGGACCACGCACAATGAAGGGATCCGTAGTTAGGAAATTTATCTCAAAAACAAACTTAACATTGTAGTTGAAAAACATGCTCTCCCATACATCGATATACGTTACGGTAAATTCTTCAACTGCAAATTTAAGTTGGTCGACTATTACTCGTTAACTTGTAGACCCTACTTAGCTGTGATAGTTTTCCTTTTAATTTCGTTATATACACTACTGCCATGAATTTTTTCACATATCCAAAACCAACCATTTAGCTGGACACACACACTTGACTCTAACAAAAAATAGCACTTTAAAGCTTAATATTACGCAAACGGATCTCAGGATTGAAAAATGGCTTTCACAGATCCACAATATTTTAAACGGTCTATCCAAGGATACCCCACACCATGCATTAGATGAGAAAAAAAATATCATCCCCGTTTTACGTGCAAGGGAGGTAAAAAAAAATGTTTTTCATGGTTTTATTTTACGACTTTCTCGGCGTGATTAATATGTATACCCATGCCAAATTACAGCTTTCTAGGACTAAACGTCTCTGAGCTAAGTCGGGGACAGACGGACGGACAGACAGACATGGCGAAACTATAAGGGTTCCTTGTTTTCTACGGAACCCTAAAAACGTAGGTAATACCTACTGTCCTACAAGGTCTGTTATATCATAAACCATAAAATAGATAATATAGTACGTATACCCGTTCTATAAAAGGTGCTGTTGTAATTTAGCAAGATAAAAACTACCCAATTGTATCTGAAAACTATTCATAATTAGATAAACTATAAATTACTTTGATTTAAACCTTGAAATAAACGTTCTAAATGCAAAATTATAAAATCAAAAAGTCCCCAATTTCGGCTGTCCTGAAAATAGACAATGCCTTTATTTCCCTACAGTTTGGTGAATAAAAAAAGGGGTTATTAATTATAAAGACAATGGGAATACATCAGTCGTTGTCGACTCTCCGTATTTCACAATGAGGCTTTTACCCCTTTTCTCTTCAGCCCATGTAGGTACAGATGTTTTGAAAAGCTTAGGACACAAGGTTATTCAAATTAAAAAATTAGGCAGTCACGGACTGCCAACATAATGTCAGTGAAGTTCTAACAGTACGAAAGTCAAAAATGGCTACTTTACAGGAGAGTGAAAAAACAAAAGAAAAGTGTTTAATTATTAATACAAATGAACTCTGTGGTGATTTGAATTGAACCCATGAAAATTAAAACATTGGAGCACTTGCTGCACGACGAATTTGTACGTGAATAGCTGATATACGCAGTGTTGACACCCTGACATACGCAGTTTTGGCGCCAAAAACTGAGATACGTAGTGTAACTATTTTTCAAATAACGCGTTCTATTGGTCAGATTACCGTGTTTTGATTGCTCGATACGATGCGCGCCATTATGCTTTATCCAATGACATCCAAATCTCAAGACACTCATAAAATAACTTACGCACTGTTAGAACTTCACCGACGATAAGTTAAAATTTAAAACTTTGGAAAAACATAAATAACTAAGCGTATACATGTACACAGGCCGCTGCGAGTCACCAGTCTGGCGCAACACGTCCTATTAGCATGTCGCAGTTAGCATGTCACTGACGCGAACCCATAAGGTTTTCGCTAGTAAAATCGCTCAACTCGCCTAAATAAGTTTTCATTTCAATAAAAATATGTAAAGTCGAATTATTAATTCAGTGGAGTAATCTGACATGTACTAGCTGTCACTTTATGTAATAAATTGGTCATATTTATTGTAGTATAGATTTAGTTACGTGTAATATAAATGTGTAAATAATAAGTGTAAATGTAGAATACAATAAATACAATAAATATGACCATTAAATTACACAAAGTGACAGCTAGTACATGTCAGATTACGCCAGTGAATTAATAATTTGACTTTAAGTTGTAATTATTGTAAAACATATTATATTTTTTAGTCACTTTTTGCGCAGACAAAAATTTCTTCTTCCTGTGATTTCTGGCACTTTCGCCCATATTATGAATTTCTACAACGAAAGCACGAAGCTCGATTTCGATTAAGTACTAGAATTCTTACATACTTGTATCCATTTTCGTAATTGGTTTGTGTTTATTAAGTTGGTGTATACTCGTAACAGAATTACCTGACTGAAATATTTACCTGTCCATAAAAACAAAGGAATATTTTATATCTAAAGGGAGGCAGCACTTATGAAACCACTCAAAACCGAACTGGACATTTAAATAATATCTTCCCACTCATGCACCCCAGCCCTTACTTGAATCTTTTTTTATTCAGCGCAGAAAACAAGAGGAGTGAATTGATAACGTCACGCTATTGAAACGGGTCGGTCAGTAAGAAAGTTACTTGTTCACTCGTCCAGAACTAGTGATAAAGTACTTGTTAGTACTTTTTGTTTGTTTACTATCTTTTACGAGCCTTCTTAAGGCAGTTTTTAGGCTGAATTTGTAAGATCACACGGTTAGCTCTTTGACTACAATCTAATTTTCTAATGAAGGACATTGCGACGCGATTTTGGCTTATGGAAATTGTTCTAACAGAATCTCGTCACGCTGCCGATCTAGAGAAAAAATATCTGGTGGCTGGTTAATAAACTATATTTTCTTGCTGTGAATATTTATTTGAGACATAAAAGCCGAGCAATCTTGTTTGTTCTTATAATTTCCAGCACGACGCGACAGCACAACGCGACAGCGCGACGCAATAGCCCAACGCGACAGCGCAATGCGACAGCGCGTCGCAACAGCACAACGCGACAGTGCAATTCGATAGCGTGACGCGATTCTGTTAGAACAATTTCCATGAACCAGAATCGCGTCACGCTGTTGGATTGCGCTATCACGTTGCACTGTCGCTTCGCGCTGTCACGTGTTGCTGTTGCAACGCGCTGTCGCGTCGCGCTGTCGCGTTGCGCTGTCACGTCGCGCTGTCACGTCGCGCTGTCGCGTCGCGCTGTCGCGTCGCGCTGTCACGTCGCGCTGTTACGTCGCGCTGTCGCGTCGCGCTGTCAGGTCGCGCTGTCGCGTCGCGCTGTCACGTCGCGCTGTTGCGTCTCGCTGTCGCGTGGTGCAGTCGCGTCGCGCTGTCTCATCGCGCCTGTTTATGGAAGCCTTTATTCTTTTCATCGAGGCATTTCATTTTGAGCCACACAAGTTCGGTAAAAGCAAACATTTAAGATACAATATAAAGGCTATCAGAAGAAATGTCATAGAACAATAAATGTGATCCCTTGTCATAGCGACGCCATCTAGCATAATATCGCATAGTTACATATTATAGTTATGTTATGACATAAGATAGGTACACTGTGTAACCTTTGATTACCAACCGTCAGATAGTTTGTGGAGTGTATCACACGAGACATAGATCCACAGACTGGGCGCTCACTATAACTTGACGCCTGACGCAAAATATTGGTAGCACTGAATTTTTCAGTCATGTGATTTCGAACTCTATTAAAACGAACAAAATTCAGTGCTACCAATCGCGTCACGCGTCAAGTAATAAGTAGGACGCATTGTAAACTGAGCGAGGTGGGCTCTGTAGGTAATATGTCTTATTACAAAAAAAATGATTAAGTACTGGTTTAAACTGAGACCACAAGGTGTAGGATTGGTACGGTATTAAAGTTAATATCAGGCTCAAAATGTGTTCTGATTACAAAATTAAGACTATTCGAGGATCAGTTAGTACCAAAGAAGGTTCATGGTTTAAATAATATCCACAAATAAGAAACAAAAATGGCATTCTTTCATTCATTCATACTGGTTCTATTTGAAGTAACGTTCCGTTTCTCTAAATATTGATATTATAGTAACACTTGAAATGCTTAAATGATTATTTAAATAATTATTCATTCATACAAAAATATGTAATAAATTGTGCTTTGTTTAGGTTACATGAACAAGCACAACTTGTACTTTTAACGTGCTTTTTTAACCAAGTTGTCATATATTTTTTAACACCTCTAACGTGAAGTGGATTATATACGGCGGCGGCACGTAATTTGAGACGAATATTTATGTTGCGTCTTATTAACAAATCTTAGTAGTATTGTTGCTGGTATGTGGTTTGTTCGTGTGTTGTTGTATATGGTTAAATCGTTGAAGAAACACTTAGTAGAACATGGATTTTTAATTATTATTAGGTAAGCAATGCATTGTATCATCTTATTTCGACTGGCTAACGCGAAAAATCATATTATTATAGGAAATATTACGTCTTAAGTACGTATGACGATGTCTGTAAGATCACCGAGACGTCTCAGCTTATCCTAATCTTCCAAATCCATGTAGTCAATCATCTTAATATTTATTTTTAACAATTTGTAAATAAAAATACAATAATCATCAACGCTAACCTCAAATAAATTAATACCGAAGTTAGTCCATAGAAAAACTAGTGGTCACGGCAGACTAACTTTAGTACCATAGATAGTTCATGAACTAGTGATAAACTTTTTTATATAATAATGTTTTATTTCGTCATGATTTAAACCTAGTAATAACCCCAGTACTGAATTTAAATCGTGTTTTGGAATAAGACGGATAGCGTTTAAGAAACAAATGAAGATTGCAGTAGAAGTCAAACATGATAATGCAGTTGGTACTCCTAAAAATGTATTATTCCCTCAGTGTAACATCAAAGAGACAATTACTATTTTCCAATAACTCCATTTCAAATAAAACAACAAGTATCCAATCAAATTAATAATAAAACCTTCCATTATGACGAAAAAATTAATCGATTCGTCAGATTGAAGCCGGGATAACCAATGTTATTAATGAAAAATGTCGTCTGCCGTGAAATCGCCGATGCCACTTCCAAACTATTAAATAACCGTCACCGTATCGGTACTGGTATTGGTACCGGTATTATTGACTGTGAGGGCCATTGATGTCAATCACGATATCGTAATACGAGGGGACGATTGTAATTGAAATGGGAATCGGTGAAGTGATAAAGGGGTATGAATTGACGATTGATTATTTCAAATGAATCTGAAAGAAAATTTAAATAAATTGACAAGGGCTGTGGATGAAACTACAGGCAAAATACATGGAAACAGGGGGGCAATGCAACGGCCCGTAGGGACTATTATATGGAAAAAATGGATGTGTCGTGTCTATATTATAGCCGTTTGTCAGGTGACAAAACAAGTCAGTGACATAGATAAGCAATTAAGTTATACGGAACAGAACCGGACTTGCCCACATAGCTTGCAGAGTAAGCAAGCTGAAGTGGTAGTGGGCTGCTCATGTTTGTCGAAAGAATGATGGCTGGTGGAGCAGCCCGTCTGCTGTGAAACATCTTTCCTCGTAGTAATTTCGTGAAAAGGGATGGAAATGTGTAACAGGAAGTGACAGCTTGAGCATGCAATAAGTAAGTATTTATTAATAGTGTGCGGCATCATCATCGCCACATGCGAACTACGCGTCATGCTGACGTCACGCAAAATCCTGCATCGCGCAAGCAGAGTTTACCGCGTGACTAGCATATCCAACATGTCCCTGAATTAACGCACAACCTCTTAAGGGGTCATTGTACTCATCATTATGAACAACTTTTACTATAGGACCTAACCTGAAATCACGAAAAAAAATCAGCTGTTTCCTATATTTACGTATGTTCTCATAACTCGTCAAAATGTAGGGAACAGCAGATTTTTTTTTCGTGATTTCTGGTTTGGTCCCATAGTAAAAGTTGTTCATGATGATGAGTACAATGACCCCTTAAGAGGTTGTGCGTTAATTCTGGGACATGTTGTATACAAAGTCCCGACATCAACCGTCGGGCAGTTGCCCACCAGACACAACACCGGTCTGGTCGGAGGATCCTCTCTTTTCTATGGAGGATGAGTGAATTTTACAACCTGTTCCTCATACCTCTAAAATAGCATGGAATTAGTTAGTACTTTATAATAGCATGGAATTAGTGTACTCATGGAATTTGTAAGTACGCTACTTAGTTGCTTATTAACCAGGTGAGATGTAAGATGGCATCATCTACCTGTAAAGCTCGCTTGTTTTTTTTTTTTAATAGCTTTTATTTCCTGCCGAAACGCAGTTTAACAAACTTCTTTACCAACAACCATTACCATAACCAACAATATTAACATTTATGCGAAATGTTTCGCCTCCATTAGCGAATAAAAATATATGATTATGTTACTAATAATTTAATTACTTCCCTCAAGTTTTATAATTAAGCTTAATGTGAAAGGGGCTGCCGTGAACATGCACAAACCCACATATATACCTACAGACATTTTAAGAGCACCCGCTATATTATAAGACCCCTGTACAGGAAAATTCTTATGAAATTAATTTCAGTAATTCTGTAAATGAAAGGCCAAGTTAGGCTGGTAACATTAGTACTGTTAGATAATGTTATTATTTCGTTACATATTTTCTTATTTAATTTGGAATTAGGAAAACGTAGTTGCGCCCCGAGTAATTATTTGTACTAGCATCTGCTCGCGACTTCGTTCGCGTGGAAGTCATAAAATATCGCATTATACTAAAATAACAGCCACATTTTTATAGAAAACGACCTCGTTGGTCTAGTTGTCGCAAGCGCGAGGTTGTACATGAGCTCCTGAGTTCGATTCCTGGGTCAGGCAAAGCGTTATTGGGTTTTCTCATCTGAAATTTCTCAGTAACAGTCTGAAGTCTGGCTTTGTGCCCGGTTCGTGGCATTAGGCTCGCCCTTATTACATGGGGCCTAAACATAACTGGTGAAATTGAATGTGGGTGTACTGTTATAGGTAGGTTACACCTCTGCCTAACCCTTTAGGGAATACAGGCGTGATACTTTATTATTTATGTAAAAGATAAATACATAGATAAACTCACGCCTTCTTCCCATGGGGGTAGGCAGAAACTATAGAACGCCACCTGCTACGGTACTTAGATACTCTTTTTGCTTTGTTTACGTTCATAAACCTGGTCATACACGCACGCCTGTTCCGAGTACTATACACCTTACCTTTCTGAAGAAAATCACCAATTAGGTCACTATTATGTCCTCCCAGGGCGTCCCCTGTCCTTGTCCCCGTCCTGGCATTTCCACTCATATCTGCCTTGTAAATAGTTTTTGTTAGTCGCCTTTCATTCATTCTCTCAACATGACCAAACCATTTAAACATACTCTTTTAAAATGTTGTCACTGTATCTTTTTTTAAACCACACCGTTGCCTTATCACATACATTTTCAGTCTATCATTCATAGTCACGCCACACATGCTTCGCAAAGAACACATTTCCACAGCATTGATTCTACGTTCATGCTTCTTATGCCACAATTCACTTCCATTCATAAACGTGGCACACCATTGTGAACAGCCAGTCGAGCCTTTTTGGGCATCAACTGGTTGGTCACAATTGTATGTATCACACAATTCATTTTATTTTCCGCATTTAATCTTTATAAAACTTCCCTGAGAAATGAAGAGATCCGCAGGCGAACCAAGTTAGCCGACAAAGCCCGAAGAATTGCCAAAATTAAGTGGCAGTGGGTAGGGTACATTGCTCGCAGTACACATGGCCGATGAGGCCGAAAGGTTCTGGAGTGGCGACCGCGAACCGGAAGACATGGCGGTGGAAGGCCTTCCACAAGGTTAACCGATGACTTTGTGAAGGCATCAGGAATTCGCTGGATTCGGCTAGCACAGAACCGGTCGAACTCATAACCGCTTGGGGAGGCCTATGTCCAACAGTAGATGTCTTACGGCTGAAATTATGATGATGTGTTAAAACTACAAATTAACAATTTTCGGACCTTTTTCTTTACTTGTGAATGTCAAAATAAGTCGCTTATACATATAACTCTATTTTTGCATTGCGTTGAATGTGAAGTTAAATTTTTTTTAACTCCAGCGGACCGTGTAGACCTACGTATTTATTTATTTATTTATTTATTTATTTATTTAATATTTATTTATTTATTTAACACTTTAAGCACACAAAATGTACAGAGGCGGACTTAACGCCATAGGCATTTTCTACCAGTCAACCTTTGGGTGATGCAGAGACAAGCCAAGACAGTATTTCATATTAGTTTCAACTTGATACCTACACGCGTTCTTAAGAAAAAGGGTCTTGACCGACATACAGACAGACGGACGGACGGGCGGACAACGAAGTGATCCTATAAGGGTTCCGTTTTTTCCTTTTGAGGTACGGAGCCCTGAAAAATAAATTGGAGTCTCATTTCTCACGAAATGTATGGGAAAAGGTTTTTTGCGATTGCTCTTCAAGTACTCAAACCTCAGTTGGTCTGATAGCCTCATATTACAAAACAAGGTTTATCTTCAGACCCAGATTTAAAACACGGAGCCATTATTGAATTTCGAACTTTATTCCGACTATGGTAAAGTTCCTAAGCACAAAACTGACAACTTAGTACCGAACTAAGTTTTCAGTTTTGTATAAAGAACGGTATTTCAATCATTGTTACGTTCTTATTACAAAAACTGGTTCCATGGTTTAAGCCATGTCAAAATATAAATCTTGTTTTGTAATAAGGCGGAGGGAGTTTTTTGATCCTCATTTGAAAATCTATGGATCTATTGGCAACAATTTTTTTTTGTGAGTATGCCTAATTTCTTGCTGATTGAAGGTACATTTTTTTTTAAATCAGTATTAGCAGATCAAAATGTCTCAAAAAGTTAAGGATAGTCTCCTAAGACCGATTTCATGAAGCTACACCGGCTAAGGTACCCTTACTGCCCCATTTCAAAAAACCAGCCTGTATATGTCATGAATTGACAGCTTAGCGCTATAGCATGATGATTAAATCTGTAACTATCTGCAATATCCGTTTGGCTCGTCTTTTTACAATTTACTGTAACCTATAGAGGAATACAAACATAATGCAATATTGCTCATCCCCCATAGCAAATACCATGATAATAATAATAAGTATAGCCTACCAATTGTTCATAAAGGGCAAAATATAACAAAATGCAAAATTTGAACAGAATCTATCCGGTATAATTTGCGTGATGCTGGAATTTACATTCAGCAAACAGACAAAAATTATATTTTCGGCATTGGAATCGATCCCAGACCTCGTAGCAATTAGTATTTTTCAAAAATATTCAATGTACAATTTGGACTTCGCTACGATTTATTATAATAATAGGTAAAGATAATGTTTCATAAAAAAAGAAATCTTGATCTTATGTTTTATTTATAAACAAATTTTTTTTTATTAATAATGTAGACATTTTTATAATAATATAATCCAAAGTTGTGTCGTTTTGTTCTAGCACACTTGAAGATATCGCCATCTGGCCAAGCGGATTACAACCGAATGGTTATGAACTTTTACAAGTTCTATGTGAGTTCAAATAGTTATCAAAAGATGGCGCAGTTTTAGGAAAAATTTTCGCGCCAAAGGTAAGTAGCAGGATAAGTATTTGAATTTTAATAGTTTTGAACGTAAATAATTTAAATTAAACTAAATATTAGTGAGTTGATTGTTTAAAATAGGAAATCATTCGACGCATTCACATAGTTGGTAAGAAAGTAAAATACCTAGATACATCTAAGTAAATAAAACGTGCTGTATGTACAAATTAAATTCATTATTATTTTCTAAACGTTTTGTAGCTTACCTAAGCATACAAATCAATCACAATAGGCATTGAAAAACTGTAAAGATTTGGAGACCTTAAATTATGCAAAAATTGCTGGTGTTAGCAGACTCCGCTCTTCCACTAAGCATTAACGAATAATTTGAAATTAAATGTAAAAATACAAAAAAAGGAACAAAAATAAAAATAAGAAAATTGGTTACTTTTAAATTATAGACAAAGCAAACTATGAGAACGAGCATTCATTGAGTTAACATTAAATTACCTTTCAAGTGAAGCGAAAACTTTTTACCCCTTTTTTACGAAAATTACGCGAACGGAGGAGTATGAAATTTGGCACAGTGTTAAAGTAATATAATAAATATGGAGGAGGAGTGCAGAAAGCTAATATTTTTTTTACATTGCATTAGAAATAAATTAAATTATTATAAAAAGAAATATTACACTCAACAGATTTTTTATTTTTTTATTTTAAACATTGCCCCCCACACTAGGAATTTCTTCTGTATCGTGGGTGCGTTTACAAACATTTAAACTCACATACACAAACAGCAAGACCCGGATAAACTACTTGTAGGTCATACAAATATTTGTTCCGTGCGGGAATCGAACCCGCGACACGCAGCGCAGCAGTCAATCGCTTAACCACTGCGCCAACCGTGCTGTCGCGCACACTCACTACCTACCATGCATTTAACACACACATACAAACTACCAGGGCAAGTCATGAGAACTTGAAGGTGACAAAAGTGACAGCTTGACCATGGAATAAGTAAGTACTAGGTACTCATGGAATTAGTAAGTACTATATAGATTGTAAGTAAAAGGGGTCGAATTTCGATCACCACTAGTACAGAGAAAATCCGGCCAAGTGCATTTCGGACCGAATTTATCTCAAAAACAAACGTAGCATTGCGGTTGAAAAACATGTTCTTCCATACATCGATATACGTCACGGTCAATTCTCCAACTGCAAATTTTAGTTGGTCGATTATTGCTCGTTAACTTGTAGAGCATACTTAGCTGTGATAGTTTTCCTTTTAATTTCGTTATATTATATACTATTGCCATGATTTTTTTCACACCTATTCAAGAACAACCATTTAGCTGGCAGTTATTTTTTGTTAGTCAAGTGCCTGACTGGCACACCTGACTAAAAAAAATATCTTTAAATAATAAATAATATCTATAATTTAAATAACTAATAACTAAACCCGTAATATTTTTAAACTGCCTATCCAACGATACCCCACAGCAAGGGATAGACGAAAAAAAAAATGTCATTCTCACTTTACGTGCAAGGGAGGTACCCATTTATGGTTTTTACCACCTTGTCTGTGTCAGTAATAGGTATGCCAAATTAGAGCTTACTAGTACCTACTAAGAGTCTCTTAGCTAAGCTGGGGACAGACAGATAGACGGATAAGGCGAAACTATAAAGGTTCCTTGTTGACTATGGAACCCTAAAAAGGGAAACATGCGCATGTTTGCTTCTTTAGGGTTCCATAGTCATAGGAATTGGTGTGATGTATTGTATTAGGTAAAGTTATCATTTTTTAGTTCTACCCTTGGGTATATAAGTGTATATTATAAGTTTAGGTGTAAAAAAAGGGTGTGTTGTTTGTATGAGGTAAAATTATCATGTTTTAGTTCTACCCTTGGGTATAAGTGTATTTAAGTTAAGTTTAGGTGTAAGAAAAAAATCGCAATGTGTCACAGCGCGGTGCCATGAGGGTAGTGAAAAATTTAAACAAGGAAGTTGTGAAAATTTATATTTTGTTTTAATAATTATTGTAATTGAATTTTCTGTTGCCGGATCTATGATAGGTACATATATTTTATTATAATGTGCCGTATAGTTAATGGGCAATCCCCATTAACTATATGGCACATTATAATATGGGTTCCTTTCGATCATTACCTGTTTCTGTGTTAATTCAAATAGAAAGGAAATGTTTTGACATTTTCAGTTCATTTGGCATTTTTTGGTTCAACCCGGTTCAACTCAATCCGAGAAATGGATACTAAACGTCTTACTAATAAGATAATAGTAATAAATCATGGAGTGAATATTTAAGTTTCTAGTGCTGCGTGGGTGTGAAGATATTGCTGCTAAGCTTTGAACTCTGTTGCTTATGAATCCAGACAAGGTCGAATAAAGATTTGAGTAATTCCATATTATTTTTAACCGACTTGAGTTCTCTGTTCGTCTGTATGTATTTAAGTACATGTCTTTTCATAGATATTTTCGTCAGTAAAATTATGGACTGACTTTGCAAATTCTTTTTTCATTTGGTAGCTTGCGCCATTTCTCATTTATACTTTGTATTTTCCCCATTTAGTCTATATGTGCATTATGTAATAATAAATGGAGGTGTGGCACCTACACACTTACTCCGAAGATAAATCCGAAGTATCTGCCAATGTTCGGCCATTTCCTGACTACGGCTGACCATTTCTAAACAAACAATAAACAATTTCATTTCATATGGCTGACAACGGAGTTGGCAAGTGCGAGTCGGACTCGCGCATGAAGGGTTCATTCTTTTCTTTTTTTTAAAACGTTGCCCCACACTAGGAATTTCTCCTGTGTCGTGGGTGCGTTTACAAACATTTGAACTCACATACACAAACAGCCAGACCCGAAACAACTACTTGTAGGTCATACAAATATTTGTTCCGTGCGGGAATCGAACCCGCGACACGCAGTGCAGCAGTCGATCGCTTAACCACTGCGCCAACCGTGCCGTTCCGTACCTTTATCTATAAAAAAGGCAAAAAAACACGTTTGTTGTATGGAGCCCCCTTAAATATTTGTTTTATTTTAATTTAATTATGTATTTTTAAAGTCGATATATATCTACATATACTGTGAATATTTCAAGCGTCTACCTGTTGCCATTATCAATATAGAGCAAAAACGAGCAAAAAAATCACGTTTGTTGTATGGGAGCCCCCTAGAATATTTGTTTTATTCTATTTTTTAGTATTTGTTGTTATAGCGGCAACCAAAGTACATCATCTGTGAAAATTTTAACTGTCTAACTATCACGGTTCATGAGATACAGCCTGGTGACAGACGGAGAGACAGACAGACAGACGGCTGAGCCTCAGTAATAGGGTTCCCGTTTTACCCTTTGGGTACGGAACCCTAAAAAGACAGTCAAAGAGATAAGTCAGAGTCAAAAAGTGACTTGAAGTCGGGTAAGGATTCAAAATCAAATAAGGAAACTTTGGATGTCAAGAAACGGCCGAATATTCGGCCGATACTTCGAACTATCGCTTCGGAGTAGGTCCCCAGTTCTCGGCATTTAGTTTCCGATACGCAGTTTTGTTCCCTACAAAATGGTTGAGTTGGATGGTGCTGATCCACGCGTCATGTTCGTGAACGGGCGCCGTCAGTTAAGACTGGTCTTCTCTTAACTGCCAGGGCTTATTTGTAATCTTTTAATCTTATATTTTAAATTGTTTTTTAAATAAACAATGTAATTTTTTTTACATTGTTCTCACATATAGAAGCAACAACAATAATGTACCCAGGATTTTGTAATATCTTGCTTTAAAAGAGTGTCCTTGGAGTTTCTTGCCTATTCTTCTCCATAGAGATCTACGTTTTGGAATGGGCAAATAACTTCAACTTTCTGACTAACTGACCGACTCTTTGACAATTCAAAAGTGCCTGTAATAGGTTTAATTGAAATATAAATGTTTTGAGTTTGAGTTTGTAAAGTTGGGTGAAAAGTTTGCATTTCGCTATTTTAATGGATTAACAATTAATGCTCAATTTCTTATAGTACAAGTTCTATACTACAAGTTCTTATAGTTTTTCTCAAATCAAGGTTTTTTTAGAGTTTCAACTTCAAATGTTTTTGAATATTTTGTAATCCTTAATCATCATCATCATCATTTCACCCGCAAGACGTCCACTACTGGACATATACCTCCCCCAAAAAGGGGGGGATTTGCCATAATCGCCACGCTTGGCAGGCGGGTTGGTGATCGCAGAATGGTTTTAAAATGCATAGAGAACGCTGCTGCCCATTCTCTAGTAAGTCCCTTAGTCGCCTTTTACGACACCCACGGGAAGAAATGGGATGGTGCTATTCTTTACGTCCGGCACCAAACGGAACCTAATCCTTACTATCAATTGACTATTCTAGACACCGAATCTTCGTGCGGTCCATGGCCCTTTACGGGGCACCGGTGTGGGCGCGTTCTCTGAGGCTGCGACCAGCCCAGCGGTTGAACGCGTCCCAAAGGGTCATGGCCATCAGGCTGGTCCGAGGATACCGCACGGTCTCCCGTGAGGCGGCGAGCCTCCTTGCCGGACTACCGCCATGGGATCTGGAGGCAAAAGTCCTCGCGCACGTCTGGGAGTGGCGCGAGGAGGCGAAACGCCGGGGTGAAACTCCGCTGCCGTGAGAAATCACGGCACAGCGGACAGAGCTCCGGCGGGATCTTATGGCGGCATGGAGAGTGCGATTGTCGCAACCCAGCGCTGGGCACGCCACAATTGTGGCGATAAGTCCCCTCTTTGAGGAGTGGCTAGAGAGGCGCCACGGCGTCCTCACCTTCCGCCTGACACAGGTCCTCACCTGACATGGTTTTTTTGGGAGGTTCCTGTTCAGGATAAAGCGGGAGGAAACGCCCGGGTGTCACCACTGTGTGGATCGCCCGGAGGACACGGTGGAGCATACGGTGGAGGTCTGCCCAGCTTGGGCGGAGCACCGTCGTGTCCTCACGGAGGCGATCGGCGGTGGCGATCTCTCGCGTCCGGCCCTGGTTCAGGCCATGGTTTGGAGCGAGAGTGCATGGGATGCCGTCACCTCCTTCTGCGAATTAGTAATGCTTGCGAAGGAGGAGGCGGAACGCGTGAGGGAGAGGCCAGGTTCGCGCCCTCGCGCCCCTAGTCGCCGCAGGAGACGGTCCGGGCATCGGGAGTCGCAAGCCGATTTCCGGCCACCGTAGGCGCGAGCCTGCGGACGGTGAGCGATGGGTAGCTCACCATCCGATAACGACCAGGCCCGGGTCGACGGCGCGTCGTATTCCACGCGCGCCTCGAAGAGTTGTCAGCACCAACTGACGGGGTCCGCTAGGGCCAATGCCTGCCAGGGTTGCGAGTTTGTCCGAAAGGGATATCGTGGCCCTGGCACACAGGCAAATGAAGGAATACGGGTGGGTTTTAGTCAGAAAAAGTCTGACACACCCTCCCGCTCCGCCCAGAGCGGGAGAAGTTATTTGATAATTTCCCACCCAAAAAAAAAAAAAAAGACACTGAATCTAGTTTCAACTCAATACCCCACTACTGGACCCTTTTTGCTTTGTCGCCCACAAATAATTCTGTGGTTGCAGCGTTCTCCAGTCCTGCCAGGTTTGGTGATTACCTATAAAAATATCACAATATCATCATCAGCACTGACGGTTCATTCCTGTACCACATAGCAACAATATTACAAATTTAAAACATCCATGTCCAAGTGACATACGATTACCAATTTTCTTCAGTATAACTTTTCCTTAGACATTCTCTGTAATTAAATAAGTATTATTTTGTCTGGTTCTCATACTGATTAAAGCTAGGGCTGCCTCTTTTAAATCATAAACACTTAAATAAAACTAAAACTTTGAAAATACTGCGTGCGAACGTTTTTCTTGAGCTCCAATGGGAGTTTGTCTGCATGTTCTTCTTGCATGATTTTAATATTTTTAAAGTTTTGACTATGTTTTCACCCGGATGCTATAAAAATCAAAGAAAGTGACTTTAAACCCACAACGCTTTCCAATGGCGTCTGATCTACAGAATAGTCATGGAAATTCCGACGTATCGCAACCCTAAAAAAATACTTCGACAAAATTGTGGATAGTCTCATTCATGCAGCATGATTATATTAACAAAGAAGCCCTTAGATATAAAGTTCTTAATCTGACTGAACAACAATAAACAACGGTTTTACTTTTACCATTTAATCTAGCATGTTTACTATTCAAAAATGTACCTAAACATTATGTTTCTAGAGTTTATTCCCGTGTGGCAAGTGTAGTGAACCATAAAGTGCAAGTTGTTAGAAATTGTCATTGAAAAGTGAACTTACAGTTGTACTGTGTAAGGTTTATTTTCGTTTTTAAAGTAAGATAAACACAAGCAGTGGTTTGTTGACTGTGCAGAGAATCATTACGCTATTGCTCGTAGTGATGTGATGACGTGAGCTTCAATTGTTTTTTTTTTAATATAATTTTGAGTGTGTGTTTTTAAATGTCGAATTTCGATTTTTAAAGTTTTGTTGTGGATTTTTTCTGAGTTTTTCTTGTGAGTATTTTATTATTTTTGATTATTGTTTTTATGATCTTATTGTACAGTTTTTCGCAAAAACTATTGTGGAATGTAACCGTTAAGAATTTCATGGAATTAGTTTACCAATTATCCAACAATGAAAAAGCGGTCAGCTTTTCTTTTGCTTTGGAGAAAATATGGGTTTGGCGTTGGGTTTATGAACTGATCTAACTAAATTTTAGTATGCTGAAAATTTTTTTAGATGGATAAGCTAGGGTCGTGCGTAGAATCATTGACCTAACATAAAAAAATATTACTCAATATATTTATTGCTTTTACAATGAACTTAGGTGGTAGGTTTACCAATCATACCAGACAAGAACATGCCACTGAACAGTCAGGGTAACCTTATATAATTACATCAAGTTTAAATCATAACATAGTTGAAACCTTGTTTTTAAGTGAGTTTATAATTTAACAGTATTTATCCTTTTCGTAATTTGCTTTTATTGTCCAAATAATTATGAACTAATAACGTCTATCCTTAATACATAACAGTCAATACATAAATTAATGAAGAACAAGAACTAATAAAATAACTAAAATAAAAATAAAAAATTCAAACAACCCCTCGAAAAATCATTTCCCCAACCAGAAAAAAATAAATAAAATACAAAACAAAATCATTCACTTTAGATGTAAACCGTGTCGGGTAAACTGTGGCAGAACAATTACATTCTCAATTGCAGTCATTAGTAGACAACGATCAGGCGTGCAGTCGTTTGGAACCGCCGTCAACTGCACAAGCCATATG
Source organism: Tiliacea aurago (assembly GCA_948098905.1). NCBI lineage: Eukaryota > Metazoa > Arthropoda > Insecta > Lepidoptera > Noctuidae > Tiliacea > Tiliacea aurago. The sequence continues at coordinate 3,493,509 of OX402591.1, forward strand.
GATAGGGAATTTTGATATAATAATATTTCCGCACTAAAAACTATTGCTTTTTCTGGGCAAAAATACCACTGTCACTTTCCAAATAAGAGATTGGTGTTGCAGTTACATTGACAGGCAAAGAGATGCGTTCAATGTGGTGTAACAGTGACTTAAAGTGCAGTTAGTACAATTTCTGCAGCAACTACTTATATAATTATGTACCTAATATCACAGGCACGCTCTTAGGGTCGTATTTATAGAACGTTACTCAGTATTCAAGCATTACTTAAGACTAAATTCAACCAATCCAATGGCTTGAATCTAGTCTTAAGTAATGCTTGAGTACTGAGTAACGTTCTATAAATACGGGCCTTAGCCCCCTTTTGTTTTTGCTTTATACTGTGCAATGACTGAAGATTTAAAATGTTCATGAGACGCATATAACTATTTAATAATTTTAGATAGAATGTCGATTAAATTTTGTACTGTAAATTCAATGAATAATGTCATTCCACCCCATTTTACTGTGACATCAAACATGTATGTAAACACTTCCGTATTCGATCAAATTCGCAGCGACCCGCGTATGATTTCCGACTGACAATTTATTACATACTTTCAAGGAAATGTTTAATCTAAAATACTTTTGCTTTGTCGTTAGGCTATTATGCAATAATTTGACACCCTTTTCTTGACTATAGAGTCTTCGGTCATCTGGACCCGCTCGCTACTGGACCCGCGGGTCCAGTTGACCACTTAGTTTATTTTCTATATTTTTATTGGTTAACTGGACCCACACAAAAAATCTATTGTTTAAAGCTACTAGTGGATACAGTCGAGCGCAAAATTGTTTAGTCAAAATATAATAAAACACAATTCAATTAGGTTTTTAACATTTATTCTCCATCAAAATCTAAAATCTTTAATTAGGTACATGTAAGTAAAATCAAGACAAACCTTTTTATAACGAGAATATTAACTAAATGTAATACTCAAATATAACAGAAAAAAAATATGACATAACACACACATTTCTTGAAAAGGATAATGACATTGAGATCTTATGCACAAGACCCTGACAAGCAATTTTCAAAAGCTCAGCATATTCAAAAAATCATAACCTGTTGCCATCACTTAATTGTTTATTTAAGATTAACTTTAGTGTCAGCTGCCACATATCTTGAAAGTTAGAAATTTTTGAGAAAATAATATTCTTTCAATAAATATTTAAAGAAAGCTCACTGAAACATGACTGTCTTTGTAATCGGGTGATAGTGTCAATTAAAATGACAGTGCAGGAGCTGTCTTGTTAGCTCAGCAATGCATTCTTTGTTAGTGTACCACGGTGACAGGTACCTACCCATTTGGCCAATAATTGACAGCTACAAGTGCGCTCCTTAAAATTGCTTTCGAAGTAAGAAATCCATAGTGAAGCAAATTAAATAACTTGACCAATTATCTTGTAACAGTTGAATTAATTTATTATAATTGATTTCAAATAAATTAAACATGAAATCGTACCATCGGAAACGGTTTTTAATTAACTCAACAATTATTATCAATTCAATCAATCTATTCACGCATTCACAGCTCAGAAATGCGTATATATCAGGTCCAATCTTCTGATTAAAATGAGACACATTATAATATCTGATGTGAAACTACGTTCAAGCAAGCTGTAGTGATATGCAGATTTTGTTTGAAAATTAATTATTGGAAAACCTGTTATTATATTGTATGAAATTGCTTTTTCTTATGAAGAGCGACGTAATGGCTCCGGATAATAGTTAGTTAGCTCCCGGTCTATGTAACAGCTTGATGTCAAAGAAATTGAGTAAAAAGTGATTTACGTTAGATGTCTCAATTTTATTAGCACACAGTGATCTTATCTTTTGTTATGATATAATGGAATATGGAGTAGTAGAAACTGCCAACTACTAATTTTTACGCATTGGTATTCGTGTTTTAATAATGAAGAGAACGTTTTTATAAAAGTCAAAGTTTCTGTTTTTTTTTTAAACATACAAACCGAAACCATTATGTGATTTAATTAATTAAAAAAAACAACTAATTTCTTCTATTTATTTATATGTATAGTTTTCAAGAAGTGGTCCTTCGAGCCGGATATCATTTAGAATTAAATCATTAAATGATAAATGATAAATGATTTTATTTCTGTAAGTAGGTTTGTACAAACACTTTTACACGTCAATCATATTTTAAAAACTAGATGAGGTCGGCGTTTCCTATCTGACTACTCTGAGAAGAAAGGCCGAAACAAACTCAGAGGTCATAGTCTCTTTTAAAGTCCAGACATAATCTTGGTCAGATCATGTGAAGACCATGTAGATTGGTGTCTGAAATGGTCTTTTGAGGAAAGAACCACACAGGTTGAGTGGACCTGACCAGTCAGTGCACGCATTTGTCAGTAATCGTGCAGCTCTACTCAGAATTTAAGGAGCTCAACGATGCGACTATCAATACCAAAGAAAGGCCATTTGGGTAGGCCACTTATATGACTCAAACTGCCAGACCATGATTAACACTAACTGAGAATAAAAGAAAGGGAAAAAAAATATTATGCAATAACCCACATAGTCTTCACATTCACAATAATTAAAATAATATAATACTTTACAAGTAAATATTCCTGTCATTGTGTATAAAATAATAATTAAATGTCACTGTTTATAAAATAATAAAGTTAGCAAAAACAAAAAAAAAAACAATAAAAATAAACTACCTCAATATGTACAAAAATTGGAGCAGCTCAATCCCAAGCCTTTTTGTCCTCAATATAATCTTTAACAGTATAAAAGGCTTTCTGGCACAACTTACGTTTAATGAATGATTTGAATTTATTAAGGCTTAGATCTTGAACGTGGCTTGGAAGTTTATTATAAAAGCGTATACATTGACATCGAAACGAGCCACCTATTTTCTTGAGCCTTGTTGTAGGTACAACAAATTTGTGTTTGTTCCTAGTATTTATATTATGGATATCACTGTATTTTTTAAATAATTTTATATTTTTATGGACATATAATAAATTTTCAAAAATATACTGAGAAGGCACAGTCATTACATTAATTTCCTTAAATTTCTCTCTGAGAGAGTGTCTTGGACTTAATTTATAAATTGATCGAACAGCTCTTTTCTGCAAAACAAAGATAGTCTGAATGTCGGCAGCATTTCCCCATAACAGAATACCGTACGACATTACACTATGAAAATAGCTAAAGTACACTAAACGGGCTGTCTCTATGTCAGTTAAATTACGAATTTTTCTAACAGCATATGCTGCGGAGCTTAGCTTTTTTGACAGTTTATCTACATGTGGGCCCCACTGAAGCTTAGCATCCAAAGTCAAGCCCAAGAATACAGTGCTATCTTCAGGATTCAATTCTTCGCCCTTTATTAACACATTAGTTTTCACCTGCCTAACGTGAGGTAGCGTAAACTTAATGCATTTGGTTTTTTTTTCATTTAGAAGTAAATTATTAACATTAAACCAGTGAATTACTTTTGAGATCGCGCTATTTACATCGTCAGTAACCAGCTGCTGACGTTTAAGTTTAAACAAAAGTGAAGTGTCATCTGCAAACAACACTATATCATGATTATCCTTTATGAGGTAAGGCAAGTCATTAATATAAATAAGAAACAAGAAAGGACCAAGAATTGAGCCCTGTGGGACTCCCATTCTTACTATAGATCCGGGAGATCTTTTCCCATTGACGTCAACGCTCTGAATCCTATTACTCAAGTATGAAATAAGAAGATCCAGAGCGGTGTTCCGGATCCCGTAGTGGCGGAGTTTCCTGATTAACGTTTCATGAAAAACGCAATCGAATGCCTTGGACAAATCACAAAAAATGCCCAAGGCATCGCATTTATCTTCCCATGCATTATAAATATGTCCTAACAGTTCAACACCCGGCATCAGTAGTCGAACGGCCCCTTGTAAAACCGAACTGTTTGCTATGTAGTAATTTATGTTTATTAAAAAATCTTTGCAATTGGTCTAAAATTAATTTCTCAAAAATTTTACTAAAGGTAGGTAGTACTGAAATAGGTCTATAATTTGAGGGGTCTGATGTACTACCTGATTTAAACAACGGTATTATTTTACTATTTTTCATAAGGTCAGGAAACTCCCCACAGTCAATACAATTATTAAAGATAAGAGCTAAAGTAGGTGCTACAATGTCTATAATAGACTTAGCAACTTCTACAGAATTACCCCACAGATCTGCAGTCTTTTTTACATTTAAAGTGTGAAAGGTTTTAATTATATCTCTACAGGTAATATGTTCAAAATGAAATTCCGACTCGCAAACATTAACATTTTCCTTAAGCAAAGACTCAGCAACAGAAGGTGATGAGTTTAGGGATTTAGTAGTTGAAACGGGAATATCTGAAAAGAAATTTTCAAAGGCCACGGCGACTTGTGAGTCTGATTTTATTATGTTGTCATTAATTGACAGGCTATAGTCAGTATTTCGGTTACTAGACCTTCCCGGTTCACTATTAATAATATTCCAAGTCGTTTTAATTACGTTACTACTGTTTTTAATCTTCGAACTCAAATAACGCGACTTTGCCATACAACAAACTTTTTTAAATAATTTTGAATAATTTCTAACATACAAATTGAATTCATCAGTGTTTACATAATACCTTTCATTGTACAGCTCATAAAGCCGTGTTCTACTTTTATGAATACCAATGGTAGCCCAATCACTGAAAGATGCGTTACTATTAACCGAGATAGTCTTGGGAATAAACGTGGAATTAAATTGTTGACAGTAAATATAAAAAAAATCATTATATAGATTATTATGATCAGTATGCATAAATGAAACTGGTAATTTGTTACTGAGTTTACCTTTAAAAGCTTCCAAGCGCCTTGCAGTTTTGGGGTTAACAGTGATATCCTTTTTAGCCACTTTGTTGTTTTGGTTTTGGATAGTAATCCTTTGCCCACAATGATCAGAATCTAGTAAATTTATAATTTCTTTGTGGCTTGGTATAATATCTGTATAAATATTATCTAGGCATGTGGCACTAGTAGGGGTTATTCTTGTGGGCTCCAAAAACAGGTTTACAAGATTATATGACTGAAACAGACTTATTATTTTACTACAAGAACCCGAGTTTTCTAACAAATTAACATTAAAATCACCACAAGTGATAATGGACTTGTTCGAGTTACAAATCTTGTGCAACACTTCATCCATTACCCTTTCAAAGCAGTCATACAATCCTGAAGGGGGTCTGTACACACTTAATACATTACACATACATTGTTCAATTTCACTTTAGTTTTCCTACACTTACATCTGTTTCATGTTTTTGCACGTAAATATACAGTCTGAACCGTATCGTATCGAGTTGACACTGACCACGGTCAGTCACGACTTGGTAGCAGTACTGTGCTCGATTTGATCACGATTTTGCATGAATAAATGGGCTGGTAGCATTCAGTCCCTCTTTTAGAGGGAAAATCGTCTTTTATTATCTACCTAGCTGATACTGGATGCATGCCACTGGATACATTTTACAGACTAAATTGTTATATGTGGGCAATAAAGCAAAAAGGGTCCGGTAGTGGGGTATTGAGTTAAGACTAGATTTGGTATATAGAATAGTCAATTCAATTAAATTTATTCAATCAATTGATAATAAGGATTTAAAAAAAATCTAAAACTGGCACTATTTTTAAATCAGTCATTTGAAGTTGAAACTCTGTAAAAGCTCTGAAACTCTGATTCGTGGATGGGTGACCATCTTTACATACCAAGACCCCTCCGTGCTTCCGAAAGAACGTTTAAGCCGTTGGTCCCGGCTGTCTTTCGTGGATCTTTGACAGTCGTTACGGGTCGTCAGAATCCCGAAAGTCTGACAATCAGTCTTACCAAGGGGTATCGTATTACCCAGTAACTGGGTTGTGGAGGTCAGATAGGCAGTCGCTTCATGTAAAATACTGGTATTCAACTGCATCTGGCTAACCAGATGCAGCTTCCAGTTTCCAGTTTGAGTAAATAATGCACTTGTGCTAATTTAGTGCACTCGCATGCGCTCGGGCACCAACATACCACTCGTGCATTAATAACTCACTTTGCCCTCGGTGCAACAATCTACTATAAAAAACCCTGCAGAAATAAAAGTGTATCTGAATGCCATCGGGGTATTTTCCCTAGAAAGTTGACTACAAGTGGGCCACTGCAATTGACTTACAATAAATAATTTATGTTTATAGCGCAATAGCGACTCTATAGCCTGAAGGCTGAGGCGTTTGACTGTTGATTATATTTTATTTTATGATCTTTGTGATAAATGCGACTGTAGTAGTTCTTAGCTTAGCATATTAATTCAGATTTGATACACAGTAGTCTAATGTCAATCGTGTCATTTGGTTTCACTAGATTTTAATTTTTATTATTTTAACAATATTTTATAAGAACTGAGGGCTGGCGAAGTCATATCATCGACGGGCACGTCAACATACTGATGTGGAATGATTATTTTATATTTTGTGAATGAGACACAAAATATAAAAGTGTGAGAACATTGTAGACTTAGAATAGAATAGAATACTCTTTATTATGTACACCATAAAAGTTACAGATATAAATGTTTAAATTTTACATAGGGTTAGACTTATTCTAGCTTCTGACGTTACATAAGTGCCCATGTAGGGTTACGTGTTTATTTTTCCTTTATTAATAAGAACTAAAGTTCTTAATAATTTATTACAATCTAGCCTAATAGACTAATAAGCAATTTAACTCTAACTTATTATTTTACGTGATAGATTACGTTATAACTAAGAATAGTGTGTATGTGAAATAAAACATTTTGATTTAGATTTTAGCAAGCATGGGAATATGTGACCATATACAACATATCCCAGAATTAACGCACAACCTCTTAAGGGGTCATTGTACTCATCATTATCAACAACTTTACTATGGGATAAACAAGAAATCGCGAAAAGAAATCAGCTGTTCCCTACATTTTAAATTCGAACATAAATGTGGGGACCAGCTGATTTATTTTTGCACGCAAGAAGTCTCCTTTAAGGGTACTGCAGACTGGCGGGTCGCGCTATCACATCGCGCCTGTCTGCGGGAGCCCTTGTTTTTACTAGGTACTTAAATTGTTATTGTGTTGTTACTTATCGATATTTTATTTATTAGTAGCTCCATTTAAAACTGAGTGTGTAAGATTTAGTAAATGAAAATAATAATCATTACATAGTAAAGGCTTCTACAGACCAGCGCGACTCGCGACGCGACACAAAGGCACCGCTCGTCACGCGACGTGCGGGGCCTTTGTGTCGCGCCAGTATGTAGAAGCCTTAATGCAACGCGGGCGCGGGCAGCAGCTAGTACTTCATAAATAAATAATTTAGTGTTCAATGAGGAGATTTTGGCTCATAATCAGATTTTTTATATTCCCTGTGAATGTAGGTATCTAATAAATCAAAGTTAAGGGACAACATAGTGTAAAAACTGTAGGATACTTATAATGTTGTTCTTATTTTATTGTTAATTCCAAAAATCTATTATTTATTTTGGGCGACAGGTCCTAGCCGAGTTCTTCGTATAAACATTGATTGCACTATCTCCTTGCTTATTTTATAATTCTACAGAACTCACTTCCCGTGAGATCAAAGGCTCCCAAACAAGCAAAGCAAGCTCTCTAATAGTATTTCTTTCCCATCTTCGCTGAAGTTTTTCTATAAAAAAACTTAAATAAAAAGCGCAATTTGAACCCAACGTGTTAATTTCAGCTTAATATATGATAAAAGTAAAAAAGCACCGCCTAAAATTACTCGAATTAACGAAAAAATAACTAACGAATCGTTGTCTAGGTCATTTTATATGTAGACTATTTCGGAAGAAAGGTTTCTATACCAAGCTGTCAACATCGGAGAAAGATTGTACGTCGTGCTCGACGTTGTAGACAGTTGTCTAGGGTAGAGAAGACAAGTCTCTTCACATTTGATTTTGTAATCGCAGTGCTACAAACAGTAGAAAACTTTCTGTTGTCTACACTGAAACGTCATTTTTGTCTATTCTTCCGTCGACAAAACGCGTAGAAAGGGTTCTCGTGCTAAGCCTGCAGATCGATCGTTATTGCTCGAAGGGAATGTTCACGGGGCAGTCACATCTAGTTTTTTTGTATAGTTATTTGGTGTAGTTGTCGCAAGGGCCGTGAAGTTTCCAGGTCGGGCAGTGTTATTAGTTTTTTCCCAAAGGATTTCTTAGTATAGCACGCCGGAGTCTGGATTTGGGCCTGGTTGATGGCAATAGGCTCGCTCCTATTGCATGGGGTTAAAGTTAACTGGTCAAATGTGGATGTACACTGTACTATAGGTACATCTCTGCTCTTCAGGGATTACGGGCATATTGTTATGTTTATGTAAACCTTATCTCCTGATGGCCAACCATTGGAAGAGATTTAATACCTCATTGTATGTTGCACCGGTCGACGTCATCACGTCAACACCGACTGTTGCTGAAAACCAGTGCTGGGGCTATGCTTGCATAGGGTCGCAGCATTATGCTGGGCGATGGCCGTTTTGCGTGGATGTGACGCGACATAGAACAAGTTGGGGGATTTTTTTTATCCCAACTTGTTTATTTTTTGTATTTGTGTTCCTTCTTTGCGTCACGTTTACCGTTCTTATCCGTATGTTCTTTCTTTTTCTTTAATAAAAAAAAATGTGCTATCAATTTAGAATATCATCATCATTCCAGCCGACAGACGTCCACTGATGGACATAGGCCTCCCCCAAAAGGGGGAGGGCGGTTGCCATAATCGCCACGCTTGGCACGTGGGTTGGCCATCGCGGTATGGTGTTCAAATGCATAGAGAACGCTGCTGCCCATTCTCTAGCTGGAATATCATACCTATCAAGAATGTAATCGGGAGCAATGTCAGCACTGCAGTATGCAGTAACAATTCATACTTATGCATCGCGAAATATGCGTGAAGATAATTAACTGTCACAAATGTTTTCCTTCAGTTAAAAAATTAACATCAAACGGTAGTTAGTTACGTATTTTATTTGATTAAACCGATCTGTCTGATATAGGAATTTTAAATATATAGCAGATTCAGTCACGCAAGTGCCAAATCGAGACATGTGCATAAAACATTAGATTTTACTGTCTACTATTATATCTGTGCTCACAGCTCTGGCGTTCACTGCAGTTCACTGTTAAAAAATTTGGAAAATCCAAAAGTGCACGCCTCATAACATTCACGTCGATTTTTTCTTGTTACTGCTAACAATAAGATAATTAATCAAATGAAGTAAAATAACAAAAAAATATAAATAATAATAAAAAAAATACAAAAACAATTATTAAAAAAAAAACAGAAAACTCTGCTTTGGTTTAGTGGCGCCATAATTTATAAGTTGAGGAAAAAAAATACTATAATAAATAGATAGATATACAAAAAAATACACAGTCGTATACTTATTAGTTTTTTATGAATAATAATTAAAAGACAGTGAATTGAACGCTCATATTAATTGAGAAAGTCCGTAGTGTATTACTTTAGATAATAAAAAAAAATATTCCGGTACGAAAATTTTTTCGACCAATTTCCCTGCCACATACACCAATCTATAAACACAGACACGGACGTCCAGGAAAGATCATTTTTTACTGTTATTATTTACCATGTTATACAAAATAATTGTTATTGAATTATATTTTATGTGTCTGACAAATTATGTGACTTGATATTAGTACACTCATATTAACTTGTAAGTGCGATATAAATAAAAAAAATCGATTTCAGTTTCGATAAAACTGTTTTTTTTTTAATGTCGAGAGTAGAACACAACCTCAACGCTTTGATTATGAGGCGTGCAATATTTTCCGGGACGAAATTTTATTCAGATTTTGTTTAGTAACTAAATATACGAAGAGACTCACTCTTCCATAAATGTAGGTATAATATATGCGAGTAGGGATAGTCATGGTTAATCTGAACAGACTAAATCAATCTGCCCGCCTTTTCCCAAATATCTTGGGGTCGGCTTCCAGTCTAACCAGATGCAGGTGAATACCAGTATTTTACATGGAGCGACTGCCTATCTCACCTCCACAATCCAGTAACTGGGTAATACGATACCCCTTGGTAAGACTGGTTGTCAGACTTTCGAGCTTCTGATGACCCGGAACGACTGTCAAACATCCACGAATGACAGCCGGGACTAACGTCTTTACGTGCTTTCCGAGGCACGAAGAAGTCTCGGTTTGTAAAGATGGTCACACATCCACGGATTAACCCCGGCAAGCATAGCTTAACCTGATGGATCGACCTGCGCGGCTGTTAACTTAGCCACGAAAACATGAATCTGAACAGACTATGGTATTTTATTTGTCACGCGGGACAAATGTATCCAAATCATCATCATTTCAGCAAAATTTCCTCTGCTGGACATAGGCCTCCCCCAAAGGGCGCCTGCGGGTTGGCGATCGCGGTATGGTGTTAAAATGCATAGAAAACGCTGCTGCCCATTCTTTAGTAAGTCCCTTAGTCGCCTTTTATGACACCCACGGGAATAAGTTTCCAAATATTAGCTATTTATTTATTTATTTAATATTTTAAGCACATAGGGGTGGACTTAATGCCATAGGCATTTTCTACCCGTCAACCTTTGGGTGATGCAGAGACAAACAGTGGTAGGTGCAAAAACCAAAAAAAAAAGCGGCCAAGTGCGTGTCAGACCACACACAACAAAGGGTTCCGTAGTTCACCACCACCGTAGTAACATTGTTGTTGAACAACATGTTCTCCCATATATCGATATACGCCACTGACAATTTTCCAACTGCAAAAGTAAGTTTGTAATCGCAAAAACATATTTTTTTACGTGATAAAACTTCAAATTAACGAATTTCGGACCATTTCCTTTACTTGTGTTGTGCTTCTTGCCAAATTTTACTATTCTAGGTCACCGGGAAGTACCTTGATTTATTTGCGAATATCGAAATATGTCGCATAAATCACCGTATTTTTTTATTGCGTTGACTTAGAAGCTTGGTTATTTTAGAGCTCCAAGAGATCATAGACCTACCTACGTATTTCATATTAGTTTCAACTTGATACTTCCACGCGTTCCTGAGAAAAAGGGTCTTAACAGACTGACAGACAGACAGACGTACACGTTGTTGTACACATTACAACAACGTGGTCCCGTTTTTTCCTTTTGAGGTACATAAAATACGCTTTAATATTCAGGTTTTTCATGATATAAATCTGAAGAATTATCTTCGTTATTGATTTATCTGTGTGAGCTAAACAAAAAGGTGTAAAACGATATTTTTATAGGTATTGTGTCACACAAATGAACATTCTGATTAGCTTTTAAGTGAAAGTAAATACTAAGAATAGCACCACGTACCCAATTAGCAGATATCTTCATAAATCTTTATTGAAAAAATTACAACTATGATCCTAAACCAACAATTTGAGTCTGAACAAAAAGCCGTTAATTTAAAACTTCCCACAGAAACAATAAGCCTTCTTGATGCTCATACAATCGATAACCTTGCTTGGGAACGTGACTTATTCCCATACAGTATTAAATCAGTACCATGTTAATACTGTATGCACCGAACAGAAGTAAAACGTAGAAAAAGTGATTCTATTCCTTAGTCTAAGCCACACTCTAGAGTTTAGATTCACTTTTGGGATTTACTTATATTTCGTTCATATTTTCATTCCGAAAGACATTGCATACGGAACAAATTTTGATTAAAATAAAAAAATTATCTTCAAATATCATTAAGGCTCACACAGACTGGTGCGATATTGCAGGCGCGACGCGACACTAGAAGCAAAATTTGTTTAGCGCTGCCTGTCGCGCCCGCGATATCGCGCAAGTCTGAACGAACCTTTAATCTTAGGGAGTCTTACGATATTCATTTGTATAATTTTGATTGATTTAATTTGTGTAATACGCCACAGTAAGCCAATAATACTAGTAGTAGTAAGATAAAACTTAGATTATTATATCTTCAAGTTGGTAGGCAGATTTAAGCACTAGCAAAAAAACTAAAACAACAAGAAAGCACAAAAATGCTACTACCGTAACTGACGATATTTTAACAGTAATTACAAACAAATCCAATACACGGATAACTGACAAGATTACAGATGATTACGAAGACCGCTTACCATAAAACGATATACCTCGTTAGCCTAACGAGATGGCAAGTCACTCGACATCAGCTGACTGTAATTATGATGCACAATTTAACATCAAACTCTTCGTTGAAAAGATTAAAGGTTATGGAAAAGATTAGAAAGAAATAATTGATCTTGGAGCGATTATAATCTAAAAGATGTATGTTCCACGCGTGAAAATTCGTAGTTTTCAATGGGAAAAAGTCTCTGTGTTGATGGTTATTCAGAATGCTTTCTATTTCTGTGTCTTTAACCCAGATCAGTTCAGTCGTAAAATGTTTAAAGTTTTCTAGACTTAGAGTATTGTTTTGTTCAATGTTATGTAGACATTTGTCAACCACCACACTACGATTCATTGCTGCTTGAATGGCAAGATGTCTTCTAAAGGTTTCGTTGATTTGTGTACTTTCCTGTCCGCGACTGTTTTTTTTTTATTGACTAGTAAAACAAAACATTGTTAGTTCAAAAAATTGGTCAAGTTCTTTAGACAAAACCCGAGTTTCCCTAGAACAGGCTGGAGGTCAAATGGCAGTTGATTCGCCCTAAATCATAAACTACCAACATCATGGGTGAAGGTCATGCGCAAGTATTCGCAAATCAGCGAATAACTTTTACTCCAAGTCACGAATTACGCGATAGTTTTGGAAAATCATCGTAAGTACCAAAATCGTGACTATATAGACAACACTGTGAGAACATGATTGTATTTGACCTGAATTTCTAGTTACTCGTGCGTTTATAAAATAAGGATAATATATGTAAAAGAAATAATTATGTTAATGATGAGAAAAACGTGATTCTGATTCGGGGTCTGCCAAGCATGTGAATAATTTTGCGTATATATTTAGACAGCATATTTAAATCATAAGGGCAGGTGAGTGTGATGATAGTTATAATGCAACCAACAATTTAAATACATTTTAAGTTTCGGCTTGTTGATAGCCTGATTGCTATGAAGCCCCTTTTCCGTTGATGACGACTTGACTGAACTAGTGCTGTGGGATTTACAATTTATAGGCATACTATAAGCACACTACCTGTTGCGTTTCAAGGATCTGGTCCATACTTATCACATCATTTTTATAGTGGTTCTTTAGGCATATTTTGAAAGATAAATAAGATTTGGCTTCAGTATAGTGGATTGAAGGCACCAAATTTCAACTGTTACTATCTTTGGGCCTCCGGACAAAATGTAAGATTTTTAGGTGTTCTGCACTAATTCACAGCACACGACAATCCATCACTCTTGAGGGACAAATTAAAGTCATTACATTACACCACTTCTACAAATGATGATAGCCACCCAAATACCAACTGTAGTTTTATTGACTAACAGTTTCATTTTGTAAAGCATCATCTTACAAGAACGTTAGTTTTCAAACAACGCAAATATGCTTCATTATGTTCTAAGTAACTATGGTTCCCACATTCATCTTATAGAAAGTGCAGATTTAAAAATACAAACATTGTATGGTATTGTGTTCATTATTGTTGATTTGTACGAGACAAAATAAAAGTGCGTGCAATTCTAGCAAGTAACGCAACCGCGAGAATGCCTCGAGAAGAAGAAAAACTAAATTTAAATAAAATCGCAATATGTGTGCTGTGATGAAGGACCAAATATTCTTAAATCATTCGAGTGTTGCCAAGAAAGTTTGAAAAATAAAATAAAAATTGTTTCTTATTTTAGCCGTAGTTTAATTCCCGAAAATTTAGGTAGATATTGCTTTTTCTTGACGTCTCGGAATGCAATAACTTCTATCCTTTTTTTTTCTTCTTCTGTTTCACTCAGCGGGCCATACAGCGACCTACGCGTTCAATATAATAACGCACTGAGACTATTGCTGCGGCTGCGACAGGGATGGTTTTGCTGCTATTATCAGAAAAAGATTGTGCATCCCTGATGCTGCGTGTTTGCGGCAGCACCAATAGTATTCTCCGTGTGTTCACAGATCGGTGGGATTCCCCGATGTTGCGGAGGTGGATGAAGCTCCACGCTGAATTTTAATTTTAATTGTTTTGTTAATCTTTGTCTGTACTCACACTAGATGATAAGTAAAATTGTTACTAATCCTATGGACATTTGTCTGAAATAAAAAGTATTCTATTCTATTCAACTGTACACGCCAGCATTTAATTTTAACTCAGCACAAATTAAATGAAATATATTTACAGTTACCATAAATTCCACCTTAGCCAATGAACATGAGGTTCACAACCAGTTTCAATGGCAACTGAGAGAAATACTGCTTTTCTGCTAATTAGCCTAACAATGTTCCAGTAATAAATAACTGTTAGCTTACTATTATTTAAAACCTATACTTGTAATTTATAAGGCAAGGTAAATAGCTATGCTACGTGTTATTTGACTACGTTTGAAAGCAGCTTAGTGAGAAAGCAGGAGAAATATTTGAATATTTATTATAAAAAATATTTGCAAGTATTAGATTTTCTTGAGATTTTTAGGTTTGTTAGCCCATTTGCGACAATTCATCTTAATTCAGCTCGTTGACATATTGTCTCTTGATTGTTAGCAGATAATATATACCAGGCCTTGAGCTAGATAATTTTTTGCCAATTAAAATTGCATACTTAAATAAAATTCAATTTTCCACAAATTAGCAGACACAAAATTGTTGTTCTTTATAACTTTGTTGCGTTTTATATTAATTTTGGTATGCATCATAAATCGAAAACGAAAGTGTTTTCAGTTGTCGTGATTTTTTAACTCTGCAATTAAAATTATATTCATAAAAATTTAAGTATCTTTTAATGATTGAAATCTTTACTAAAGACGTCATCAACTCATCTGCCCACCTACTAAGCCGCTGACAGAGCGATCGTGAGGTCGTTGTTAGTTCAAATACTTGCCCCTTTGAACTTTTACGAGAACCCTATCCAACTATTGTTTCTACAATATATTTTATGGCAATAGTTTCCAATAATATTAGCTTCACTATTTTTTTTTTACTCTAAGACATCGTTTTATTTTCAACACCATTAACATCGACGCAATCTTTACAAATGACGTAAACATCATAATCAAAAGAAAGTGAAACCCAGCTGTAACAAACATTAAACTGTTACTAATAACAAACAATACTTTTATTGCAGATTCCGTTGACGAAGCAAAAACTATAAGAGACTAGAAACTTTATGATGGCGGCTAAACCGTATCAAGATTGGAACAAACTGGTATGAAGGGATGTGAAACAAGATTAGATCTTTGAGAAACCGCAGATCGAGAGCTCTTGAGGAACTTGTGGACGGAAATATTAATATACTAAGAAGAGAACAAACGCGAAAAACCGAAAGTGAAGATAACAAAACGAGAACACAATATTCGGACACGTTATAGCTCATCATTGACATTCAAGTTGATACGTCTTAATAAAATTTGGACGACTGCAATAAAGTTCTTTCCAATAAAGTGTTACGGGAATATTTTAAAGAATTGGAAATCCATCTTCAAATTGTATCCAGTTTTATACGAAGTGCGTCAATTGCGCTTTCAGTCTTCACTGCTCAAGTCTTTACTTGCACCAATTCGCAAAGCTGGTAATCAAAGATTGATCGAAGAAAGGAAAATCGTTTATCTTTATTGGCGTCAGTCTTCGTTTGCAACACACTTGCAGCACACGAAGGAATATAACCTGCTGATTTATTAGAGAAAGCTAATAATATTGACAATAGAAATCCTACCGAAGAAGTCAAAGACCGTCACTTCTCAAAATTATGAAGTCATCAAAGACGAGAATCAGCTTGTTAAGTAATTGAGTATCATCACAATGAAAAGATAACATTACAATCACGACAACGTAATTGATACTTGCATAGAAACCTATTATTTGCCTAACAAAATTGTAATTTGCGGTTGAAAATCTCTAATAGCTTTTTGTTCCGACGAAAATTGTGAAGATGTAGACGAGGCAATTGGATTAGCAACGGTAAATGTAATATTGCACGCTGTAACCTTTACAAAGGTTATAAGAAATGATGATGATATTATGAATCGTAATAAAGAAGTACTTTTGCTGGTACCAAGAAAGAGAAACAGTGTTATGGAACAAAGGAAAGCGATACAAATTATTGAAGAAATGGAGTGAACGAGCACAGGTAGGCACTACACTGGACAAATGTATTTACCAGGTGAGTTTTATTATATTGTTATTAGAGTACTGCAAAAAGTTGTCCGTGCTTGGACATTTAAAAGTAGGTACGTTCACGTGTGAAGGAAAGTTTGACAACATTTTGGAAAAAGTAACGACTCTTGGAAAAAAAACATTTATACAAGCACATCTACTTCTAAAACAAAAGTAGAATCAACAAACATTTCTAGTAAGCAATTGACAATTTATCAGTAGCTAAAGACAGCGCTCGAGATCAATAAAATCTACGGAGCCCGTGAATTCAAAGTGCGATTTTATATTTGTATGCATGGTTGATGTGATTTTATAGTAATCTGCTGAAGCAATTTGGATGTAATGATTGTCATTGTTGTTTTAACGAGGTGCTTAGGTGAGAGCTATGTCATGAATTTCTCACGATGTTTGCATAAAAAAAAAACTACTAACAAATATATTTTATTTGCTACAAATATTTATGTCTGCAGGCGTGCAAAGCTATACGCATCATTATAACAACTTATTCGAAGCAAGTTTGATCAATTACCATTTAACTAGTTTTAACCGTGACTTCGACCGCATTGTGTCGTTCCGTATATTTTTGCGTGATTAATCAAAAGTTAAATCATAAACTTGTAATAGGATTTCAGACACGCAAATGAAATAAAACAAGTTTAAATAATTGATGTAAAGATTCGCGTAATAGTTTCATAATTATAAAATATGGTTGTTAGGCAAACAAGTATTTTACTGCGCGTTGTAGCAGTTTTTACAGAAAGCACTGGTACAAAACTGTCTTTTTTGAAACAGCAGCTTCAAACTGCTAGGTAAGGATGAAATACAATACAAGGATCGGCTCCATGATTTTCCACATCATTATAATTTCACTCTATGTTGCTGTTTCTGCCCAAATTTTCGGCTATGTCATTATTGCGGACCAAGTCAAAATCACCCTGTTCTAGGCGTTTTGTCAAGGTCGGTATGCGGGGGTCTATGGGTCAGATACACCAAAAGTTCGCTAGATGTCTTACGCATCCAATATAACAATGTTTTTAGGATGCTGTTGAAACTGCCCCGATTCTGTAGCGCATCGGAGATGTTTGCTCAGAACAGAACTGATGGCTTCCATGCAGTGATTCGCAAAAATGTCGCATCATTGATGCGTAGAACGCGGGTCAGTGACAATAGCATCCTGAAAACAGTGGTTACAGAGCCCTTACAGCCCATTTCTGAGGCACTATGTGGGGAGAATGGTCAGGTAGCATATTCCTGGCTTTATCGTTCTCTGCACATCCTGCCACAGTCATCAGCTATTGTTATTTTGGTTTTGTGTACTACTAACACTAGTGATATTGTACTAACAAATTGGAACATATTGTTGTCAGAACTTAATAATTAAATAAATAAATTATTACCAACTCCAGCGTTTTTTAGCTTGCCATCAATACATTTTTTGATGCTAACCTAAGAAGGTTAGGTGGAAACCAATATGACCCGTATTAGTTGGAACTAATACGGGTCATATTGGTTTCCACTCTAGTGATAAACTAATAGGCTGTAGCAGACAAATTAGTAGAGTGAGACATCTATTAGGTACAAAGAAAATGCAATCTTCTTTTGGCTTATCATAATTGGTGGTTTCTACCGGTGGGTGCCCTTAAAACGTTTACTTGTACTAACCTTGTTCTAAAGTTTTCACTTACCAAGCTTGTGCATAAATCATTATGATATATTTTCAAGAAAATCAAGGTTTATGACGTTAAGACAATGACAATGAAATTCTAGAGAAAATTAATGAGTCACTCTTGCTTTTGAATAGGTACTAGAAAACAGGTGATTTTTTATAACAAACGGACCACCAACACTGATTATACAGTTTTTTATACGAGTTTGTCTGATCTTACTTAAGAGGCGGTAGCTATCTATTGTTTTTCAAAAAACAAAGTTCTGTACTTATTATTATCGACAGTCCAACCTTGGAAGTACCTACGAGACATAAAGGGCAACAGACACTTTTTGTTAGCAGTACTTTTTAATTTGGTGTTGACAAAAACTCGTTGATTGACAGCCGAAGAAAGTAGTTGCAATGATTAAATTTAAATTAGAGTAAGGAAACTGCAGACTGGGATATTTTGTGTAAGATTTAATGAAGGAGAGGACAAATACTACGATACTATTTAGAATTTGACATTATACAGTATGTAACAAAAACCCTGTTGTTCCTTTTTGGGACGTATACATTAACCTACAAGCTCAACATTGGTGGAATTATAATTAAAAAAAAAAATTAATTGGCTAGTCGAGAAGTCAAAATCAAGGAACTAAAAAGGTAAGAAATCAGTTAAACATTAAAAATATTAATAATTAAATATTTATTTTATTTTATTTTTATTGCATAGTTTTTACAAATGACTTGCTTTATTACGTATGTATACCAATTCTTAAAACGTAGGTAGAAGGAACAACAGGGTTTTTGTTACATATTGTATACAGCGTGTTACGGAAAGGGTATATCCATACAAACAGGGTGAAGAGTGCATCTGGTTCAGAATCTCTGTACAAAATTTCAGCTCAAAAAGAAAAACTTTGAAAATATTTTTATTTTTTTTATTTCTATAGTTTATTAAATTTAAATCATAACAAACGTGTCACCGCACTACGAAGGTCACTATCCAGTATCTGTGTCTGTGCGCCTAGTATACACACACGCCTGCACAGCTCTGCGACACGGCGCCGCGCCGACACGCGGCGGTGCCGGCGGCACAATTGGCGGCGGGATCAAATGAATGGATTAAAACGTGTACCGATCAGCTGACTTGGTCTAGTGGTGTGTAGAATTGAATTGGAAACCTTTGATTTTTATTATTTAAATGTTTCTTAACTATATAATTATGTAGGTATTATTAAAAAAAATGTTGCCATGCAGTTTGTTATCACCAAAAGAATCCGTGCCTTTGATATGTATATACCCTTTCCGTAACACGCTGTAGAAGCTGAATCTTTGAATTAGTGAACCGTACACAGCTAGTTGGAGAGTTTTATCCCAAGTCAACCATATAATAATATAGCATAATTACAAAATCTGATAAAAATCAACAACATAACTAACATTTTTAACGCAATCTGAACTTTGTCACCAGAAAGCGACATACGCCATGATTATCTACATCGCGAATTCGCGACATTATAAAGTAAAGAGCACAAAACTGTAACTCCGCATATTTCCAACGAAAGCTTAAAAACATTACGTGTTTGGACTATAAAACTTTATGATGAAGGTACAAAATAAAAATATTCTGTGTTCGTATTATTTTCATACTTATTGGCATTCGTGTCTTCACCTTTACCTCACGTCACGGGTCCATAATAATGTAAGTCATAGTAAGTTCAGTTATTAAATACACATGGGACATAATATTCCATTTGTAGGAGGATACGATTACTTCTCTTTTTCTCTCCATTCATCTATTTGTGGGGGAACCCATATACTAGTCACATCATACTGCACCATGCATCCAAATGGATGCTACGCAAAAGCCTAGTGAGATTTTGATATAAAACCTTCATTATGTCCTGACCATCCAATAGTATCCACAGTAATAAAAGGACAAAGTATCATGATGCTACTTAAAGTATCCATAATTGAAACAAACGATGTCCTTGCACTTACACTGGCAGGAGAAAGTAAGTGTTTTATTTTGCAGCTCATTACAAATTCTAGCGGTGTAGATACTATCTACTCTCACTGTAGTTGTCATGCACTTAGACTTGACTTCTATAAACATGAAACGTCACACGTTTAGGCTCAAAGATCATAAACGTGTAGTTTGTCACGTTGGCTTCGTCACAATCATCACAAAACAGCTGATGACAATCAAAATCTTACTTAAAATAATATTTTCAACACTTTTTTTTTTTCTTTTTTTTTTCTCACTTTCAAAACAAAACTGGAAAAATGTTTAGGATTTATTTAGTCAAAGCTTAGGAATTTCACTGAAAGCTACTTACACTAAGAGTGCATGTCTATCGAGTAAAAACCGGCCAAGTGCGAGTCCGACTCGCGCACGAAGGGTTCCGTACCATTACCTATAAAAATGGCAAAATTATCACGTTTGTTCTATGGGAGTTGCCCTTAAATATTTGTTTTATTTTAATTTAATTATTTATTTTTAAAGTGAATATAATTATGTATAACTAAATATTCTGTGAATATTTCAAGCGTCTACCTGTTGCCGTTATCAATATAGAGCAAAAACGAGCAAAAAATCACGTTTGTTGTATGGGAGCCCCTTTAAATATTTATTTTATTCTGTTTTTTAGTATTTGTTGTTATAGCGGCAACATAGATACATCATCAGACTGTAAACATTTCAACTGTCTAACTATCATGGTTCATGAGATACAGCCTGGTGACAGATGGACAGACAGACAGACAGCAGGCGGAGCCTTAGTAATAGGGTTCCCGTTTTACCCTTTGGGTACGGAACCCTAATAAATGACGTGAATTAGGTAATAATTATCACGTAATAGTTTATACATATAGACGTAAAACATTATAGCCCACACGAATTATCCTCAAAGTTACTTCTGAGAATTCAATTTTCTAACTGACGTTTTCAACTAGTTTATGGATTTCATCTCTGTATAATCCAGTGGTAGTCAACATTGTTCCCAGAGACTTTTGCGAAGCAGGCTGGTAAGGTTAAGTTTGCCATAGAATGAGTGAACAAGAAAATTGCTCAACTAAATGTTAACAATCTAAGTACTACTAATTGCTGGCATGCAGCATGACTGCCATGACCGGTCAATGGGGTTATTGTCGTAATCAGATTCTTGGCAGGTGGTGCAAAATTCACCCACAGGGTTGGGTAATCTCTGTAAGGAGTAAATCTGTCTATCACTGATGAATGATGATTAGAAATCGGATATTCGGATTCATATTCACCTAAAGTTTGAGAATTGACTAGTATGGAGTGCGCGTAGGTACGGGAAAAAGTGTCAGTTTCCAGGACTGACGAATTTTTAAGAACTACTCTTTTGTACTGTGGATCCCCGAATAAATATAAATTTCACTTTAGAATAAAAGGTTTTGAAGAAATAATAATAGTGTTTTTTAATTTACTAGTTCTAAATAGATAAGAAATATTTGATATACTTAGGAATACAAAATTGTTTACCTACACACTGTTATTACTGAAACCTCGCGATCCCGGAATAAAAATATATTATACTTTGTATCACTTGCCGGAAAAAAAAATGTACTTTAGATAAATATGCATCCGATTATAAGATCTCTAATAAAAATAAAAATAAAATAAAATACATTTATTTCAGACATAATTAATAAATTGTCCATAAAATGTTAGTAACAAAGGTCTTAAAAACAATGTTAATGTAATGTGATAATGATAAACCAGTGCTAAAAGCAGAAATGATCAAAAATTTTATCATAGACCAAAAATGTTGAGTACCATTTTATTCTACAACCTTTGTTAGTAAATAATTAGAAGTTAGTACCAACAGATACTATCTCTCACGATTCTAAAGACACGTCCAATAACTGTCGCTTAAGAGCCAACTAGTCGCGGGCTCGAACTCACTGGCGGGCGCGGCCAAAAAGCACGCTGTCTCACCTAGCATCGTGTCCGACAGAGACAGCACCAGTGATGAGCAGTTAGAAGCTAGTCTACTCGCATAACATCTAGCCGCACGCACACAAACACAGGGCATGATGATTTATACTAAACCGCGCGCGTAAAAACATACGAAAACTCCTTTGGAAGGTGGGGTTTTATGAAAAAACTACTGCATAAATCAATTATGAATAAAGTTTATTATAATCTTCGACAATTGAGCTTTGTCGGAACGATCTTTGTTTTCGAGATTTTATACTTCTTTTATTACTTATTTACGCCCAAAGTTGCGTTAAAATTAGCAGGAAAAAAGAATCTTTGTTGGCTCATAACTTTTTAATGCCTTTTTTTTACTATTCTGCTTCTGTACAGACAAAATTAATAATAAGACAAAACGATATCATGTTTTACTTTAGATGTACAATGTGTAACAGTGGAGTAAAACCCCCCCGAAATTTGTATGGAAAAAGTATCGACTAGTTGCGCCTTAATTAAGAGATTTTCTTGTGACGAGCATGGGGTTGTGAAGAGTGATTGTGATGAAAGGTCCCAGCAAGGAATTCGGGTCTTGGTAACTTGTTCACTGAAGAATAAGATTTTGACCATCGGCATTTTATAATACCCAAAGACATGCTATCTAGGTACTAGAAATTCTTAACTTGCATTAAGCTTGGATACAAAAAAACAACCATAAACTAGTTATTTAATTATCTTTACTAATTTTACTAGTTTGCTGTTCGTCTCAGATTTTTTTATCTTGGCCTCTGTAACAATTTGTTTATGGTAATCTAGTTTTCTCTGTGATGGTTCGTAATAACAAAATCCAGTCAATCATCAGCCACAGTGAAGAACTTTGAGAAATGGAAAAGACAGCACCATCTGTTAGTAAACAGACGTACTAGGTGGAGTGGTAGTAAATGTGAAACTTAATGTTTTGACTTCTTAATAGATGGCGCTGTGCTCAACTTCAACTTGGTACTTTAACGTTTCAACGCCAGATGGCGTCATTACATGATAGTCTTGTAAGTAGACAATAGGGTATTGTCTTCCTGCCTGAAATTATTAAACAATTTAAAACCATGTTTGTATTATGGTGTTTTAATTGGACGCTCACTTCATTTATGTTCACTTCAAATTAAAATATGAACTTATTATTAAGTTTAAACGTTAATTTGATTATAAACATTTTAGTGAAAAGTTTGATTTTAAAATATGGAAGTAATGCTAAGTGTTGGTTATTTTTATTTGAGGCACTAAAGTTGGTTTTATAATCTCACGGCCAGGCAAGGTGTGGATGGCGTAGGGATGAAATGTTTGTTTTGCATGTACACCCTAGTTATAGATGTGAAATGTACGCCAATAAATTTTATAAGTCTTCAATTGGATACCCCTATTGTGTAATTAAAGGCTTTTTTTTCACATTTGAAAACAGACCCATTGTTTATTTTTGTCTCAAAAATATTTACATGCCACTTGGGATGACGTATGGAGTCTAACGATGTCCCATACATCTAAATCTGTTCAGACATTTCAATGTTATGGTGGCACAAAGAAATACACGAACACACGTACATGAACATACGTACATGAACCATAAACACATTACACTCCTTTTTGGGCAGTCCTGTAATTAAAGGTATTCTTGACAGAATGAGCCTGAGATTAGAATAATCTTTAAAACATGGGAATTCTCATCTGAGGTCCAAAACGCAATGAGATTATTTGAAACCAGGTATAAAAAATAAAATAAAAACGTTTATTTTGAGTTGAACAACACAAGAATCATAGGCACAAAAAATTACAAAATTAAAAATAAAGAAAAACACATTAAAAAACAATCAAAAATGGTTTAATTGAAATAAACGTTTTGATTTTGACTTTGAATTTAACTAACTAGATCCTTTTGGAAAGATAATTTTAATAGTAATGAATACTGCCCACTAATTACACCAAGAACTAAATGTAAATATAAATTACTAGCTGAACCGTCGAACGTCGTCCTGTAAAAAAAAAACCCTTTGGTTTTTCTCTATTTTTTTTCTTTTAAACCACCCCAGTAAAATGAGAATAAAACAAAAAAAATATTGGTCAAGCCGTTTTTGGGCAGTCGTTGAGCAGTCAGCAATTGATTTTTATATAAAATAAATTATAATACACTCCTTTTTGGGCAGTCGTTGTGTAGTCGGCAATTGATTTTTATATAAAACTAGCTGCGCCCCGCGGCGGTTTCACCCACGTAAGTCTCGATCCCGTGGGAAAGCCACCCTTAACACTTAGGGGTAAAAAAAATAGATAGTAGCCGATTATCAGACCTACTGAATATGCATATAAAATTTCATCAAAATCGGTCACGCCATTTCGGAGGAGTATAGTAACTAACATTGTGACACGAGAATTTTATACATATAATAGGTTGGGGAAAAAGTTTCTACGCATTTTTTAAGAAAATTCAAAACATTTATTTACATTTAACTAAAGTATGTAGGTAGGTACCATTTTGTTCGATAACTTTTTGCCATCTTGTAGGTAGGGACATGATCCCATTGCTATAGAAATTTTGGGACTTCTGATCAAAATACCGCGACAAGTGGTTTTGGCAGTCCTCTCGTGATGTTAACTTCACACTGCCTAAAGAATTCTGAGGAGACCGAAACAGGTGGAAATCGGAAGGTGCAAGGTCAGGACTATACGGCGGATGCATTAACACCTCCCAGCCAAACTCTCTTAATTTTTGCTGAGTGGCTAAAGATGTGTGAGGTCTAGCGTTATCATGATGAAAAACCACACCCCTTCTGTGGATTAATTCCGGCCGCTTTCTCTCAACTTCTTGCTTTAATCTCATCAGTTGTTCGCAGTAGAGTTCAGAATCGATGGTCCTGCCTGGTGGTAACAGCTCATAATGAATAATGCCCTGCCAATCCTACCACACACACAGCATCACCTTGTTGCGATTTAACCCGGGTTTTGCCACAGTCTGTGAAGCCTGACCGGCCTTTGACCCCGACCTTTGACCGACGTTCTTGTCGTACGTGATCCACTTTTCAACACCTGTTATCTGCTTCTTAAAAAATGGTTCGGTTTTATTACGTCGTAATAAAGAATCACAAATGAGTACACGGTTCATTAAGTTTCTTTCAGTGAGCTCGTGAGGTACCCAAATAACGAGCTTTTTTGTGTACCCAGTTTTTTTCAAATGTGCCAAAACTACTTTGTGGTCAATTCCCAGTTCTTCAGGTCGTAACTACTGATATGCCGATCTTGCTCCACTTTTTCAAAAATGGCATCCATTTTATCCGTAATAGGGCGACCAGAGCGACGTGCAAATTTCAAATTTCCGGATTGAAAACGCTTAAACCAAATTTGTGCTACTCTCATAGACACTGCACTAGGTCCATAAACATCGCAAATTTTTTTCGCGGCTTGCGTTGCATTTTTACCTTTTTTGTAGTAAAATTTTAAAATGTATCGAATGACTTCATTAGATTCACTCATCTTGACGTACGAAAAACAAATGAAAATCACAAATTATCCTAATTTGAATTTGGAATTATGTTCTTTAAAATTTAAACTGTCAATGATACCAAAACCAGCCAGATACAAATAGTATAGCCAAAGAAATTTTATTACAGGTTCATACATACTATAATGCGAAAAGACTTTTTCCCCAAGAAGATAGATAAGAAGATAAATTATAATACACTCCTTTTTGGGCAGTCGTGCAGTCGGAAATTGATTTTTATATAAAAGAAATTATAATACACTCCTTTTTGGGAAGTCGTGTAAAATGTAAATAATATGAAGACACTTGGGTGTCTTGTACTTAACGCTAATGAGTCAAAGTAGGTCGTATGCTAAACACCCCGCGTTCGCCTGCTTTCCACGCCATTCAATCATCTTGTCCCTCATTTCAAACGTTTGTTTAACCATTCCGTGCACCTCCCTATCTATAGGAATAGAATTAAAAACATGCGAACACGTGTCACCAGGTTGAGCTGCACGATTACTGACAAATGCTTGCACTGATTGGACAGGTCGACTCAAATTTGTGTGGTTCTTTCCTCAAAAGACCATTTCAGACACAGATCTACATGGTCCTCACATGATCTGACCAAGATTATGTCTGGACTTTAAAAGAGACTTTGACCCCTGAGTTTGTTTCGCCATTTCTTCTCAGGGGTAGTCAGATAGGAAATGTCGGCCACATCTAGATTATTTTTTTTTTTTTTTTATATGACGTGTAAAAGTGATTCTAATATCCTATTTACAGAATAAACGATTTCATTTCATTTCACCATTTCATGAGATAATGGAAACCTAAAGACTAATATTGTAATGAAATAATATTATTCAGGGTTGAATATGACAAGATTTTGTGGGCCTGCTACCTCTGTGTCAGAGATGTGGGCAAAACACACACGTGCAGATCACAGTACTGTTATAGTTGGTGCGTTAACATATTGGATTCCCCAAGCTTAAGGCGACGATAACCGACTTTTAATGATTTTATACTGAAGATCACATCTAAACGAGTAGTGTTAATGATTTGAAAAAAATATATGTTATATTAAAGCATTTTTTCAATAATTCAATAAGTGAATATTTTAGATTATATTTATATTACATAATAAAATTAATTTATAAAATTATGTCTAACGCGGATAAAAAACTGAGAATGGCGCAAAATCTACCACGCGTATTTTTCTGAAACCTTCACCAATTTAAAGATAATTTAATTATTGATTTTTTTAGTATACGCGTTTTATTAAAATACCTTTTGTTTTGTGTATAATAAATTAATAATGCGTCAAATTGGGGACAGCGCTCCTTGATGGGCGAGTCCTATTACTGGCTGAACGTACGACGCGTTGCGTGAGCTCAGTACAGAACACACAAGCTAACCACTCAAGGTCACTGGCATATATCTGACTCTTAATAAAGAAATTCTTTAAAAACCATGTGTTTTGATACGAAGGAAAAGGGAGTGAATGATAACGTGCTGGCTGACAGGGGAACATGGAAGGGAAAAAACGAGCGTGTCTTACATTACACGCATAATGAAGTTTAACATCTGACATCTCCCTTGGTAATAAGCTACTAAGTAGCGACAGAAATTAACATCAAAATTACTGATAAACTGAACTATTCTGTACTATTTGTTCGAATATTATTCGAACTTTTTTAAATAAAGGGGAAAGGGCCTAGTCTAGACTCTAGCGGAAAGGACTGAGCGAGTAAAAATAGTTAATATCAAACTCATTCTGCTAAAGCAAACGGAGCGGACTCCGTTCAACTAGCAATAAAAAATTAGGTACATAGTGAAGTTTCCTTCTCTTTCTCGGCTCTTTCTTAGTAAAGGTAAAACCTAATTTATCTGGTTGGACTTGCGCTCTATCCGCTCACCAATTTCTTGCTAATTACCTAACCTTTTGCAGTGGTAACGGAGCAGAAGAAGCAAAACAACATGTGATGTCTGATACCAATAATTTACTTTGAACGCTCTGGTCAGGGGCTGCAATCTCGACATAGATAGCGATCGGTTTACCACCGAATTCAGTCGCAAATTCCTAATGGGGGGTTCCTAGACAGTGAAATGTTTTTCAAACTCAAATTCAAAGCATATATTTCAAATAAACCAATTACAGGCACTTTTGAATTGTCAAGGGGTCGGTCAGTCAGAAAGATGAAGCTAGTTGCCCATTTTAAAGCGTAGTAAGTTCCTATGGAGAAGAACGGGCAAGAAACTCCGCGGACACTCTTTTAAATTAAAATATTGTTACGAAATATTGGTTACATCATTCATGTTGAAATTATACATGTAAGAACAATGTAGAAAGACGTGCACGTTAAAAGCGTCCGTAATAAAAAGATACAAACAAAAAAAAAACAATTAAAATAAGTTAAAATAAGCCGTGGCAGCTAAGAAATTACCAGTCCTTACTGACAGCGCCCGTTCACGAACATGACGCATGGATCAGCACCATTCAGCTCAACCATTTTGAAAGGAACTTAAGGATCCAACGCTCACGCCTCCATCAGCGAGAAATTTAAGTGAACATGACACACTCTCAGCCACCAGGGCACATTCAAGTCAATGAAAGACGAACTCAGTAAATGGTTATAGATAGTATTTACAATCTCTAGCAGCTCCAACAATATTTTCGAATGCTAATTTAGTTAGTTAGTTTATGCGCCCTTGTGGAGCAGGACCAGCGTAAAGGCTTCTACATACCGGGGCGACTTGTCGCGCGACGCGACGCGACACAAAGGCACCGCTCGTCCCGCGACGCGCAGGGCTATTGTGCCGTGTCGCGTCGCGCGACAAGTCGCGCTGGTATGTAGAAGCCTTTAAGCCAATCATTTTTGCCAGCGATGTAATCCCGCAACTTATAATATGCTTAACTGCATAGTGTGCATTTTATACAAGACTTCAATTTCGTTTTATTAATTTGGATTATGTATTTTATTGTGTAACATTTTAAACAGTACCCCATAAAGTTTGAGTCTACTTTAGCCAGTCTGAAACCTGGTGGAACTAATTGGTCCCTATTACTATTCCCATAATTGTGTCTTTCACCTCTCTTACTGAAAAGATTTAGATTTTTCTTTACGTACCTACATGATGTTTTCATACATATATTGACAAGGTCATAGAATTATATATTGCTAACGGGTCCATATTGGCTCAACTAAAGTTCTTTATCCGAAATTGTTCTTCCTAACGATTTGTAATCCGAATGATCACTCTTCCTAAAATTTTTCATCCTAAAGTTTTCATTCATACTATTTGTAGTGCTACCGGCGATGTTCATAACACTCATGTTTCCGAAAATTGTAATTAATAATATCATTAATGTAAATATATTTAAACTCCTACTGTTTTTTATCATAACGCTTTTATCCCTAAAACTATAACTATACATGAGATAATTATGTCTAAAAAACCAACTGTTTAGAATGATTTAAGGTCGTTTCACAGATTTTTGTCTTAGAATGAAATTCAGGTCAGAATGTCGTCTTGGGGGCACTATAAAAAAATACTTATAAAAATTTCGCGACCAATTTCGAGGTAGCGCTCGCCGGCCGCTGCCGCGGCACCGCTCGCTACGCTCGCTCGGCTCGCGCGTATTTGGTCACAGTTCTAACCTAACCTAACCTATGGATATCTTTGCAGGTACACACCGCTATAAATAAAATTAAAATATGACTTTGAATAATATTGTAAAAGATGGTTATGTTGAGAAAATATAGGAAAACAAATAAAAGTCTATTAGATGTTTATTGCTACTGACATTATGAAGTTAAATGCTTCGGAATTATGAACATTAGAGACAGAGTAGTTAGGAATTGTGATTGTTAGGATAAAAAATGTTAGGAAGAACATTTTCGGATTTCCAATTATCGGAGTTGAAAATTTAGGTGAACTTTGGCGCACCCATTGCTAACATTTCCATCACTTTATATTTTCAAGTTGGCTGTTTTTGTTAAATCAAATATACATCTTCTTAATAAAGTATCCGAAAATAGAAACCGACCAATCAGGAAAAAGTATACAAATTTGCTAATTGTTAGTGGTTCCAATACCGCCCTATTAAAGAAAATTATTTTAAGTATGGGTCCGATCAATGATATAATATCATTGGGTCCGATCATATTTAACAAAATACCCAATGTAATAAAAAATGAGACATTTCTACGTTTCAAAAAGAAATTGAAAGATCTATTAATAATTTAAATTGATAATAATGACATCTCTATACTCCTGACTTGTACTAAATCATTTATATTTTAATTTAACTGTATTGACCTCGAACTTGACGAATTTATCATCTCATTTTATTAAACTTGACATATTGCCTATTTCAAATTATTTACTGAATTGCATCTTGACATGGTAAACTTGTATTGATTTGATTGAATGTGTTATAATATATATTGAGTGAGTCTTTATTATTTTTCATAGATTGTTTGCCCTAGTTAAGGTAGTTAGTATATGGATCATTTTAAACTCAATACCTGTAACATGTACCTACTTTCTGTGCAAATAAAGAAACTATTCTATTCTATTCTATTCCAGATACCGTCATGATGTTAATATTCTTAAATAGTTCCCATAAAGAATCGCGCCTGTGGAGGCCATCATACAGTGTGAGTCTTCATAATGTGCACATATCGAAATGAGGGAAACTTAGCTTAATTTTATCGACGGAAAAAATAGTTTAAAAAAATCTAAAAATTTAATTTAATTTTTATAGCATTTTTTAAATTTTGTTCGCTGCTGTGACCCCTGTGTAAACAAATCGGTATAACTTTTAAACTAAACAATCTGTCACGATGAAACAAACTCAGTAATGACTGGAAATAATAGGGCGTCTTCGTAAAATAAAAACTAACGAAAAACTCGCCCTCAATTGAGTATTAGGGTGATTTTATAACAAACATCTGATATTTTTTCATAAATTTTTATAATAATTGTAAAATTTCTCAGTAAAAGTCCTGATTACCTACCCTTTTTTATTACTTTAAATTATTTTCCATCATATCAGCTTTCCAAAAGTAAAAATACCATGTTTATAACTCAATCACAACGTTTCCTATCAACTGTTAAAGAAAGGCCTTGCACTCGACTACGTACTTTACTTTAGCAGGTAGAGACCTTAGTTTCACTCTTTTCGATATGTGCACATTATGAAGACTCACACTGTATATTGCTCTGATGGCTCTTTTCTGTAAAATAAAAATATGTCGAGACTTGTAAGGAAATGTTACGAGTTGCCTAATTTTAAGTTGAATATACAAAGGAATACATTCACCATGATTAATTATGCACTCGCTTAATTTACCATTCAATTTGTTTGCCATTTCAACTTGACCTATGGCCATCTTATTTGTTTTCAATATTGACTTACGAAAGTAGATACTTATACGTAAGTTCGGAACTTGACTTATGTAATACGAATATATAAACTACGGTGATGAGATTATTTGAAAAAACTGTTGCTTTATTTAGGGTAGAGTTTGAAGGAATAGAAAATGACAATTGTATAGAATATTATATATAACCCAGTAACCAGAGACCGTCAACCCCGGTTAAGAGTCTTTCGAAGGGGTAACCCATTCGATGGGTTACCTTTATCATCATGTAACCCATTGAAAGGGTTTTATACTAGAAACCCATTGAAAGGGTTACATGATAACCCATTGAATGGGTTTTATACTTGAAACCCAGTTACATGATAATTGATAACCCATTCAATGGGTTCTATACCTACTTGAATCCCAGTAACATGAAAAAATCATAATATTATTTCGATACCCGCCCAGCACGCGTAGCATGACCAATTCTATCGGTATTCTACCCAGGGACCATTTTAGAAAAACCCTATCGAAACCCTTTCAACGGAAAGAGTTTTCGATAGGGTTTTTCTAAGCAGTTAATCAAAAACCCATATGGTGTGGGTAATTTTGAATGGCTTAAATTAAGCCGTTCAAAAGGGTTACCCACACCGTATGGGTTTTTATCGAAAAACCTTTCAATGGGTTACCAAAACTTAATTTAACCGGTGGGGTGGAGTTTCTTACCCGTTCTTCTCCATAGAGATCTACGTTTTGGAATGGGCAACTAGCTTCAACTCTCTGACTAGCTGACCGAATTTTTGACAGTTCAAAAGTGCATGTAAATTATTTAATTGAAATAGCTTTTAGTTTGAGTTTGAATAGAATATATTAATAATCCTCTTGATTGTGTACGCCATCAAAATTACAGATATAAATGTGGAATTTCTATGGGTGACACAATGGGCAGTCTTATTGCTACCAGTGAACTTTTAAATACAACCTTTGGATGGATTATGAGAGCAGGAGAGAGGAGGGAGGGTGTGTGGGTATATAAAGCATCCTTTAGTTCATATTGTTGAGGTTTGGAGGTTTTTGTTTAAAGTTTCTCAATTATCTATCATACTCGTATCTTGAAATCATTCACTACTGTTGCATTTGCAAATATAGTTGTACGCAGTGTCTCTTGTATAGCTCCCAATTGGCTTGATTTAAACTTGTCCATTTCATCTGATCTGATCTGTCATCTGTTTGTTTGCTCATGTCCCTTATCTGTTGCTGTTTTTTTTGACTCATTTACTCTGTTGACAATTAAATGAACAGTGCATCAATTTGAATGTAAATGTATCTATCAAATAGAAGCCAGTCGTATGTCCTGGATAGGGGATCCTCCATTTGCACTGGATAATGAGACCGTGTTCCTCAAAGCTGATAACCTCGACTTGATCGTCAGTTCAAATATGTATTCACAAGTTACTGTTTTATTGTAAGAAGTAGCTCACTGCTTATAGGCTGTACCTACGTCAATAACCAAGCATCCAAAGAATTCAAAGATCCATCGACATCGTTGTCATCTTACGAAAACAGTAAATTAATTTACATACTTAACCTAATCGAGGCCACGTTTTTGGACTTCTAATTTCTTCCGAAGGGAACGGAATCTAGTTTACCTGTGTCGACACAGCTTGTTGGAATTCACTGTGTCTTGTGTGTTCGACTAGGGGAAGTGGCACGACATACCGTTATGCATCTTCGACCGCCAGTCTATCGGTATACACGGTGGTACCCGGGCGTATCGCAACGGGTAATCGCGAGTTAACGTTTAGTTCGTTGCAAGTATTAATTAACGGTAAGTTAACTCTTTTTTTGTGATGCGGTGCGTTCAGCCGTTTTTGTTGGATTGCGTTCTGAATTTGAAATTTTTGTTCGAATGCGTTTCTTTTCTATTTTTGAGTTTTAGAGCATTCTTTTGTTTTAATTTTGTCATGACCAAAAATGGCCTCTTTCTACTTTCCCCCCGAAAGTAAATAATATTTCCTTTCTTTTTTCATATGATCGTAAAATGAGGTAATTAGGTTGTTATGATTCTCTAACCGATGAGCTACTCGTAGCAACCTGTTAGCCGTAGGCTGGTGCATTCTTGCGGCCAAGTGCGTCCAACGTAGCGTCGCGGTTAAATTATGAGATACTTTATATTATAATAGAGCTGCGTAGAATCACCTAGCCACCATTTAATTTTATCTCGTAGGGTTGCGGTTGAAAAGCTTTAGAAACTATGTTTTAAGTGCATTTAAAATACGGAAATAATTAAATATTCTTTTCGTATTTTAGTTTCGTCTGTGTGGTGCCGGACGTAAAGAATAGCTACTAACCCATTTCTTCCCGTGGGTGTCGTAAAAGGCGACTAAGGGACTAATTACTAGAGAATGGGCAGCAGCGTTCTCTATGCATTTTAACACCATACTGCGATCGCCAACCCGCGTCAAGCGTGGCAATTATGGCAGCCCCCCCGTTTCGGGGAGGCCTATGTCCAGCAGTGGACGTCTTTCGGCAGAAATGATGATGATCATGATGATTTTAGTTTAGCGTTAAAGAGTGGCATTACATTTGCATTAAATTAACAATGACACTCTGTTAATAAGTAGTGGAAAAACATCATAAAACTTTTATTTTTAATGGTCTTTTAGAACTTTTTAAAACCGGGACTTTTGAAGTTGGGACAATTTTTAAGATGTCCAAGTATTTATGCATCAATTTATTCTCTAAGAGAAGAACTTTCCACTTTGACTATTACAATCTGATAAATAGAGCAAATAATTATAGATAAAAAAAATAAAATATATAGCTGCTCACTCAATTAAGATCGAAAGAGCGACAGGTGTAAAATAACGCCTGAAATTTAAAGAAACCACTAATTCTGGTCAAAGGAGTTGAAGGACTATGTTTACCGGAAATAAACATATTTTCTTTATTTCCTTCTTTCTTCTTTCTAAATACGTCACTGGAACGTATCAAACAATGTATTCGTGCGTGTGTTCACTAATATCCAGTTATCTTGTAATTAGCATGCAATTACTAAATTCTTGTCATTGTACCGGAGAGAGCATAGAGTTATGCAATTTATAGAATAGCAATTATTAAAAACACAAATGACATGAAGGTAATGTTAGTCAGATATGGGATAACGCGGGCTGAAGTGGAAGAAGAAGTAGATAATGTCCGATTGTTGAAACAATAGAGGTGCCAAAGAAAAGGAAACCAAATTCAATGGAAATAAAATTGGGCCCCGGAGTACAGACACTATAGTAGATGGGGTTAAGTGCATGGATGGTGTGACTGCAGTAGGCTAAACCTACAGGAGTAATAAAGGGTATCAAAATAGTAAAAATACTTAAGCAAATATAACAATAGCTTAATAATGGCGAAATTAGCTTATGGAACTGTTATCGTGTTTTAGATATATGAATATGGATTTATAGGTTCAGAATCAATGGCATCCAAGATAGCTGTATATTGGGACGCTGGAGGCTGAATAATGATGATGATGATGATGACGAGTCCTGAAGCGACCAGTATCGTTTGCGTTTGTAATGCTTGAAACATAAATTGTTGCATTGACAGGAAAATTGTTGTAGTTGGTAGTGGTTAGGTATTCATTAATTAAAGCCTTGCTGGAGTTATTCGAGTTAGGCCCGAAAATATTAAAAATATAAAGCATATGTGAGGTAACAAAGTTACGATAACCAGCACTGGAGGCGACGGAGCATTCGATTAGGTAAAATTTTTAGATACTGAATAAGTAGTTATTAACTTAGAAATTACAGGATATTATGAAATTAATTCTGTCACTTAATCGTTGATAAGTAAACAGTAACAACAGGACTCAATAGTGATCCAATTGCTATTTGTTTTATCAGTCTTACATCCGATAAGTAAGACACACACAGATCCCAAACATCCTACGGGTACATTTGTATTATCCCAATTCAGAACTTGGAAAATATTTGTAATGGATAATAGCGATATTATTAATCAGCAGTGTCATTACGGGCTCACATCAACATAATTTTATTATTTTTAACTGACTTCAAAATAGGAGAAGTTCTATGTTCGGCTGTATGTTTTTATGGTATAATACAATTATTTTTAACATTCTATGAATAAATTATACATTATTTTTGTTCGAGGAATTAGATCTAGATCAGTCTCCCATATTTATATTTCTTTAAACTGTGATTGTTAAACCTTTTTGGGATCCTTCCTTCCTTGTCTTTAGTACAAATCGATATTTTGGTCAATTGTGGACTGATATTGGAAATTATTTTACATTTGTTAGAGGAAGCTTGTGCGGTGGTCCCGTATACATTTTGTTAAATTGGCTATTTTTTGAGTTAGCTTCAAAAATACAGTCAGCGGTAAACTTCATAAATTAAAGTAAATTGTCACTTTTTAGTCTCTTCTGTGAAGACTCATCTGTTGGGAAGACATCGTATACCGTAGCATACGTTGACTTTGCAAGCCACAAATATTCACAAAAAAATAAGAAAAAAATTACAAAATTAATGACAATTCACAGGAGTCAGCTTTAAAGGCAAGACTCAACATTTCACTAAACTCCTTATCACCCTCGTTATTTACAATGACATCTTGACCACTAAATGAGTGTGTACAAACAAAATAATATACGAGTAACAACGGGTGAAAGTGCCTCACTCACCTACACTCTGAAGGCTGTGTACATTCATTATTCAAGATGTAAACATTAGCCTACACTGAACTTGTCTTCTTAGAAATGGAACATGGTATTCTATTAATATGTCCTTAGATGTTGGGCATTGTAGCTAGTCTACATAAATTTTATTATTTGTATGAAGGTTTTCTAAAGATTGGTTTAATCACTGTTTATTTATAGCTATTGTGCGCTTTAATAATTTCTAACGTGATGATATTATTATTATCGTGGATGTCCACGTCTATAAAATGTATGGACAGTGCGGGTCATTTGGTTTAAATAGGTTCTTATTTTTATCATTTTAGTAATATTTTATACTAGCTTTTGCCCGCGGCTTCGCTCGCGTTTATTCAGAATTTGACAATAAATTCAGGTTTTACTGTGCTTGTTGTTTGGCCGGTGCAATCATGGGCTTAACACGCTACTGAAGTTTCTATAATAATACAATCATGATTCGAAAGACACGTGGCACCATCTATTATCATAAAAACGTTATTGTTGTTTTCCTCGGGAACAGTACTTTATTCGGGATGAATGGTACCCTATGTCCGTTTCTGTACACCTGACAACGTATACTCGTATGCAAAATTTCAGGATGATCCGTTCAGTGGTTTAGGCATGAAAAGGCAATAAGCAAAGTTACTTTCGCATTTATAATATTAGTTAGGATACTTAGATTCTGTTTTAATTGGTGAATGTGAGAACGTTGTATGCTTAATAGACTGTAGCTTTGTAAACCATTTTGTATTTTGTTAAGTACCTGGTACTTGTTGACGGGCCTACACTATTAACACTGTAACCATCTTTACAAACCATAACCCTTCCGTCCCTCGGAAAGCACGCTAAGCCGTTGGTCCCAGCTGTTATTAAAATTTGTACATCTTTGACAGTACTCGTAGTTACGGGTCGTCGGAAGCCCGAAAGTCTGACAACTAGTCTTACCAAGGGGTATCGTATTACCCAGTTACTGGGTTGTGGAGGTCAGATAGGCAGTCGCTTCATGTAAAATACTGGTATTCAGCTGCATCTGGTTAGACTGGAAGCTGACCCGAACGTACAGTTGGGAAAAGGCTAGGCAGATGATGAGGTGATAATAGGTGTTGTCAAATGTCCATCTAATACTGTCCATTGGAAATCAAATGAGTTTTATTATTATTATATCTGTTAGCATTATTAGATCTGTGTCGGTGTAGTGTTTCCCTACACTGAATCAAGGCTACTTTCGCTCAAAGATTATTCCGTTTTAAGGGCACTTTCATTTGGTACAAGTTATCCTTGTTTCATTATACGAGTAGGTAGGTATAACGCTTTCTCCGTTCATCCGGGAGATATTTAATGCTTTTATTATTGTAGTTAGTTATAATGAACTTAGTTTATGGGCTTTAAGTTACTCTTATTTAGATTATGGCAATAATTATATATTTATATGAAGTGTCTAGAAGCCAGGCTTCTTATAAATACACCTTCTTTTTACTATTAAATCTAATCTCTGTTTGCCACTATTTGGTTTTATGCATGTTTTACAATGTCATCTATAAACTATTACTGATTTTAGTCAATCCCATCGTTTGCATCTGCCATACAGAATAGCTACCGAACAGCTAAATTCGATGCTTATATAGATCAGCTATGATAGCTTCCTCCCTTCGGCTATTTTTCGATTTCATTCGAAAAATAGCCGATTATCATGGATAAAAGGATCGGTCATGCAATAGCTACTAGGCCAATTTGGCAAAAAAAGAGTAGCATAAAAGAGAAGAATTTCACAGTCAACTTTAAAAGTCAACTGTGAGAAGTAGGTTTTAGCGGTTGGTTTTAACTGTTAAATTATAAGATAAAACAGTGACATTATTTTTTCATTAGTGTCAATTCACAAAGTGCTGACAAATCTCGCTTTCTTTACTAACATTCAAAACATTATATTACTATGGAAGTAAACATTCTAGAAATAATACCACGAAAGCTTGGTGCAACTGATTAGTACCTGATTAAACCTGATTATGAGGTTGCCAAATTTGTTTGGAAATACTTATAATTATTTAGATTTAGGGCTTTTGACTACCGATTAGGGGGTTATCATAGATATTTGCTGCAAGGCAAAGTAGATCAAGACTCGATGGCTGCAAGGCCACTGATCCAAATGCCTTATTGAAACCTCCTCTGACAGCTAACCACGTTATTATTGAAATTAAGGCAAAGACGATAATG
Organism: Tiliacea aurago; assembly: GCA_948098905.1. Taxonomy (NCBI): domain Eukaryota; kingdom Metazoa; phylum Arthropoda; class Insecta; order Lepidoptera; family Noctuidae; genus Tiliacea; species Tiliacea aurago. The sequence continues at coordinate 3,531,236 of OX402591.1, forward strand.
ATGATCAGCATAAAAGTAAAACAGGCTTCGTGAACAAAACTAATTCAATTTATCAATTGTAAAACACAAAAAGGCAGATGTGTGTCAGTCATTGTGACCATTAAAGTCCCGTTGTCTTCGTGAGCGAAGTGGCACACTTAGCCTTAAATGAATGGTTTTTGTACCATAACAAGCAAAGGATGGCTTTCTTCGCACTGTTTGAGAAAGGGAAATGAGTTTGAGGTGATGCTCCTGTCATTTTTTGTGATAGTGCGATGTTCACTTCTTTGGTTATGTGGTCAGGTTTGATAGTACAGAATAGTGCTATTACTCTTAGCTCATGTTAAAGAAGATACGTTATACTTTGGACATATAGAGCATGCTTGATGTTATTATGATTTCATAAAATTCACTCTCGTGATTTTCAAACTTGTCATTAAGTTTCAAATCATCCTTTCTATCGACAGCGAAATTAATTATAGTTTGGCTTTTGATTCCATCATCACGCTTAGAACTTAGTATCTATACATTTATTGTGCGGTTTTAAAATTCCAAACGTGACGTTGTTATCGTGGACGTCTACGTCAATAAAATGAAAATTCGTGTTATACCGTTATCGGGGCTGGAAATTTAAAAGCGTCTTCATATATATATATTCTCATACATTTTACTTCCCCGTGTTGTTCACTTCACGGACGAACTTATAAAAGCTTATATCATCCACCACTTGTAGTTTTCTGCTGCTACTAGTTACTCGCTGTATTCTTTTATCATCTATGCTGTCCTGTGCTATATTGCTCCATTATTATCGTGTGTTTGTCAGTCTGTGAGGAAATAATACAGTTGGCATTTAACCATTATGTCAAAATTGTTTTACGTGGAACCCATCACTTAATCTACAAAAGAAGCAATCGTGTACTATAAAAATACACAGTTTAACACTGTATCATGCAATATAGGGTGGTCACGGAAACGAGGACCTAAAGGCAATGTCACGATCTATTAATAAAAAAAAACATATGGTACATACAGACAACAAAAATAACACTTTTAATATCACGTAAGACACACCTCCTCAATTTGCCAAAAAAGAACTTAATGTGACAGAAGTACAGTAGGAAATCGATTGTATACTTTGCGTGCGTTGTGAAGCGCAGAGTGACATAAATTGGAAAGTGTTTCCGCCTATGGTGGACCAACCATGGCATAGCATTGCACACAAATTATCGTGTATAGATACAAACCTTTTATTATGGTATGTAAGTGTTGGGTTATTGCACTGCTGCTGTTGGTTCTTTGTGCATCAACAGTTCATAGAAAAGGTTCCGTACTGGAAAATTGTCAGCTGGTTTACTTAAAGATGTTATAGATTTTGGAAAATCTACTGAACTGGGAATCTATGGAGTTATGTAACTAATATTGAATATTTAATCACTCTGGATGCTCCAAAGGCATTTTCATTTAATTTTTATAATATAATAAGTGATCGTGCGAAAGGCTTGTTTCATCACAATTACTTTCAAAGCGGCATGTCCTACTACACACGGCTACACATCAAGCTATACATTTCCAGTATACGGTGACCTCTCATTGTACAGAAATCCTATACAATGCGAGATCAGATTATACTGGAAATTTACAGCTTGATGTGTAGCTGTCTGTACCAAAAATTCGAAGACATGTGACATCGTAAATAACGTTGATGAATAGTATCCAAATAATAAAGTGGAAAGCATTTAGCAATATTTCAGATTATCAATCCTCGTGAATACAGACCAAAAACAATCACGATTTACTAATGGAACCACAAAGTAGTTCCAATAATACAAAATGCATGAAACAAAAATAAAAGTCACGGTTACTTATCTTTGTCTAATAAAGGAAGAATGTAAAAAAATCGGTCAGTCATGATCAGAATCGAGAACGCGAATTTGTACCATTTGATTGTATGCAGCTATGCGCACTGACTTCATTGAGCTTCATTACATTTTATCGATTTTGCTGATAAGAGAGCACTTAAAGTTATTTTGAATTAAGAATAGGGGTTCGAAATATAGCGAGAGAGATATAAAAGAGATTTCGAATTATTTATAGATTTAGACATTTGTTGAAGATTTGATTGCACAGTATCCCTACAATAGTTAGGTATCTTATACACCAGAAGGGCAGAAGGTAAAGGGACTGACGGTCAGTATATTTATACAATGCACTACTCAACATTAATTAAGAACCGACGATTAAAAGAGGCAATGAACCTCTCCTCTATAAATAAAATTTATACCGTTAAATACCTAATGCTACCCTTCGAAAGCAAGCAATCTCTCCTAGGAAAAACGAGTAGAAGTAGAAATGGGAACGCGTGCCAGCGCGCGTCAGTTATATCATTAACATAATAATCGTGCGCAACTCGGCTGGGTACAAGATAGGTGAGGAAGCGGTGTTTAAGAATGTTCCAGATTTCCAGTTCTGAATAAGAGAAGCTAAGGGTAGGTATAGATAGTTCGGGTTGAGGTCAGAAATAGAAACGTATTTTTTTATCATGAGTACTCATTCTATAGTCATCCATCATCATCATCGTCATTTCAGCCGAAAGACATCCACTGCTGGACATAGGCCTCGCCTAAAGGGGGTGGGGGGGGGGGTTACCATAATCGCCACGCTTGGCAGGCGGGTTGGCGATCACAGTGTGGTGTTAAAATGCATAAAGAACGCTGCTGCCCATTCTCTAATAAGTCCTTTAGTCGCCTTTTACGACACCCACGGGAAGAAATAGGATGGTGCTATTCTTTACGTCCAGCACCACACAGAGGACTATACAAAAAACGACTATAGTCATTACTGGGGATCATTAATCACAAATATATGTGACGGCGAAATTATAGCATGTTATTGTTTTTTTTTTACCTTAGAGATTTAAATATTGACAGAGGTTTAGTTCCTTCTGGAAAAAAAAATCATGATGTTCACAATCAGGTTTATAAAATATCGTGTCCAGTCTCTAATGTTTCCGGAATACTTATTCACAAATTATCGTTAAAATATAATTTCTGTGAATAGAACATCAACAATAATGTGTTGTTGATACATCTTCACTAAACTAAACGACATAGCGTGATACACTTCCGAAATCAGATAAAGCATTAACGTGAAAGGTTGACCTAGAAACTAAATCTAGATTGTATAAGTTCAACCAGCTATTACTCATCATGTACAATCTGCTAGATAGATTACATTAAACAGGTTTAAAGTAGGACTGATGAACTTGAAGTTGATGCAGTTTGCAACTTTCAATTTTGATTCATAAATGATATGGTTTCTTGAACTGGAATGCTGTAGTAAATGGAAACATAAACTGATTCCCAAGGCCTAATTGCTTTAAGTCAAGAGTTGTTCAGCAGATGCACCATGAATGAAATTAAATATACATAAAGTCTGCAGCAAAGTTTTCGTAGGACATACATTTTGTAACTTCACGAGGTTGTTCCTAGCATCTATCTAGTAGAAGTCACATCAAGAAACACCCGTAAATATAATTCTACTGGCATTAATAGATAATTTTTAGGAATCATCATCATCATCATCATTGGCAACATTGTTCCGTCCACTGTTGAGTTTATGCATCCTGATTTTTGGGCCGTGTTTCACTGGTCTGTGAGAGTCTCAGGATATTAGAAATAATACTCTCATTTTTAGAAATAGATCCCACAAATTTAATGTTATATACAACGTGTTTTTTTTTATATCCCATAACTCTAGGGTATGATTGAGGCCATATCAAAGAATCAACTGGCATATGAGTTATGTTCCAATCCTTCGTTATTTTTTTTTTTCATTTTTCATACAAAATAATTCGGCAAAGTCACAATGTAAAACACCCTTACGTGAAATATGACAACGTCGACAAGGTAGCTTTCCCTTCACTAGCTGCCGCCGGGAAGCCCCGATACCAACATACCTACATATTTTATTTTACTATTTATTTTACTACACCACTGCGAAGTTTGGCAACCTCGCAAAAGTAAAGATTCGTCATACTGGTGACAATTTTTGACCTAATTTAATTATGATTGATGATATCTCCGAAACGATGCATTTTTGGACCACCTATTCTAGGAGTTTTAGTATTATTTTTACCTACAGAATATAACCCTAGAGTTATGGGATATAAAAAAAAACAGGTTGTATAATATATCTCACGCCATTTCTTTTAACTTGGCACTCAATGTCAACGTACTATACAAGTCGCAATTAAATAGTTGAATGTTACGGTCAAGTACGATCAACACAGCAGGTTACTAGCGGGAAGTGGGAGGCTGCGGATGCAAATGTACTTAACTGGAAAATTTTATCATTATGGTTTTACTGACTTAAGTAAAACAGATATTGCGGTCAAGTCATCACAATCAGTACCCCGAGTGTAAGTTTGCAAGTGAGTAAACGTAACTAGCGCGTTTGCGTTAAGATTTTTATTCTCACTCTTATACTCTTAGCATTATGATCTATCGGTCAAATTATAACGCAAACGAAATAGTTACGTTTACTCTCTTGCAAACTTACACTTGGGTTACAGTATGGGAGTCTTAATATTATGAGATGGAATATAAACAGGGACTTACTATAGTTTCCAAGGCTCGTGATCATACTATGAAGTTCAAGATACTATAGATATACATTTATAGTTTTTGATGCAAAAAAGATGAGGATGAAACTATTTTACATAATATCATTTAGTCATATGGAACCAAGAACGAGGCTTCAAATCATACACTTTCTTAGAGTAAGTACAAAATATTTTTAACTGTTTGAACATTTGTTCATATGTTACCGATTAATGAGTTTTAAACTCTATTAAGAATAGATAAATACTGAGAGCCTTATGCACCAGTAAATCGAACATAGCTATGCGGTTGAGATTAAGATTATCCCAAACTATTCCTAAAACCGTTCCACATAGCTTTCTGTGGGTGATGCCTATATCCGGCAGGCATTATGGGGTTATAATACCAGGAAATCCCAAAGGCTTCAAAGTTAAGTTGTTCCGTAGAAAGTAAAGAAAAATTTTGCGTGTGCGTCATCATAAGTGAAATGAACTTGAATTTTATGATTACTGAGGATTTTAATGGATTGAAATTGTGTCAGTATGACATCGACGTACGAGGTCTTTATTATTATGAGTGTCTTCGAATCAGTGTTTATTCTTGAATAGTCAAAAATGTTGACCATATTTTATACTGAATCTTACGAAAAGAGTTTTTAAATACTTTTGTGTCATTATGTTCCGGTTAGGCAATTACACCATTTTTTTAAAAACGTATTAGGTAATAGAATAAAACTATTGCTGTCATTGTTTTAGGGTGACCTACCAACAATACCAACATTCATAAATAATTTAGAAATGACTCTAAAATATCTACAAAGCAAAGCACAAAATAACTACTTACTTAATTAATTTTAAATTGTGATTCATGCAGCCTAAATTCAGATACTTCGCAAAAAACCACGGAGACATTACCCTCCTTTTCTTCCATTTTAGCAAAAGTTACGGCTATTTAACTTAATACACGTCCTTCTTAGGCTTTCTATGCATTAAAAATAATTAATGTCACATAATCAAGATTTTAAACGTTACGGAAAAACGGGAACTTAAAAAAGTGTACAAGTGGGTTAATAATGTGTCGAGTATGGTAGCCGAAACCAGTCGGTCATGGTCGCGCGGTTAATGACCTTATGTGTTGTCTCTTTTCAACGTAAAACTGTGTTGATTTTGGGTTTTGGAGTACAGGTGCATGAGTCTTTAAATTAAGCGATTTGATACAAACAGAATGATAATTTTGATAAAAAGAAAAGAAAAAATCTCTTCGTCTACTTTCCTTGTCGCAGGTATGCTGGAAGAGATTTCTTTAGAAATAAGCATCACCTTTGTACGTATTTTTCTGTTCCTTTTTTCTTGTCTGTTTATATGTGTGTACATAAACTGTTAAATAAATAAATAAAGAAAATACATTTATTTGTACTAAACGACAAGGAAGGAAGGAGGGAGGAAGGTTTCAAAATCACAGATTAAAAAAATATAAATATAATTGATTGATCAAGTTCGACGAAAATCCTCGAACAAAAGGGATATAAACATAGAATTAAAAAAAATAAAATAAAAATAACAATACAATTTGCAATGCTGAGTGCAAGCCGTCTTGTCACAGTCATGACGTGCAGGTTCCGACTATTTGTTTATTTGTGATAGTACTTAGATCTGTTTTGTGTAACTCTCGAGTTTATTACTTATTATGTTTTCGTACGCACGTTTTTTACTGTGACACATAAAATTATTTTTCTTTCTTTCTTGTTTCTTTCTTTCTAATAAGTAATAAGATACTTAAAAAAACACACAGAGCAACATAGAACCTCCTCCTTCTTTGAAGTCAATAAAAAACAAGGAACCTCTTCAAGAAGATAATTCACCTAGGAAGGAAGCTAGAAAATAAACTGATAACATTTTCTATGGTCATTAATTTGATAGGTGCAGACCATAGTAATTAAGTTTTATGCGGTAATCATTTTATAATTAATTATAATTGCCAGACAGCGCAGGGAAACTGCACTTCATTAAAATGTGGCTCACATAACTTTGAGATTATTGGCAACTAAATGACTACCTTTGGATAAACTAGTTCAGTTAATCACTGATTTAATGCATCATTAAAGAAAGTTTTATTATCATTATGTATGTATCTATTTAATCAGAAATCATATAATCAGATAAACCGCGTACCTACCTACTTATTAATGTTTCACAAATAATAAGAACAACAATATTTAAAACCCTTTATGATCAGAGTGTCAACTTTCAATTGGTTTACGAAGCAAAATGCCTAAAATTAATGTCTACACAGCAAATTGCCTAAGTTGTAAATCGCCTAGAGATAAAGAAATGCCTGGACCTGTATCTACTGAAATCTTATTATAAAAGTAAAGAAAATAGTTCAATTCGTGAGTGGAAGTGTTATATAAATAATTTATTCAATATAAACAAAATAAACACAACTTTAGTGAGTGATCAAAACATTGTGACTATTTTACCTTTGTGAGTGATAAAAACTACTTATTTTTGCATTAAACGGCTAGATACATGGCTAATATTACTGTGAGTTTTATAAACATTAAAAACAAAACGATATAAAGCTTAAAAAACTCAATTTTATAAAAGTGACGCTTAGATAGTGGGTAAAAGCTAACATTCAAATTGTTTTCAAAATTGACGGGTATTTAACGAACTTTCTACAAAGAGTCTACTGATCAACAATTTCAACACCTTCACTAACAGTCGCGCTGGTCTAGTGTCCCAGCAACCAACCTTGTATGCTTGAGTGGTCTGAGTTCGATCCTCGCATACGGCTTGTCTTTTTGTGAATGTTTAAGGATAATATTATAAAAATTCAATAATGAATTTCTTCGAGAACATCACGTTCAGAAAATCGAATACAAAACGTCGTTCATTGACCCAGACCAATTCGGTAGAAACTAGTCCCAACAGTTCTAAGATAGATGGCAGTACCTGTAGCTTACCAAATATATCCACTGATGAAAATGATGTGCAGGCGCAACAACTTCAAACCCAAATACAACAGCTCAATTTACAACTAAATTCGGCACACGAGGAGATTCAGAACCTAAATCTCGAAAATACTTCACTAAAGAAGACCGTCCTTGAACTGACTTCTAAATATGATATTTTAAAAAAAGCTACCAAAACATTAACTAGTGAAAGAGGAACTCCTGTCAAAAGCAAGAATACACCTACCTCATCAACTCCACGTATTAATTCTCAAAAGAAAAACAAGAAGAAGCATAGTAACAAACTCAATGAGAACCTGGACTCCAGCAAGACGTCTGTTATTATACCCAGAAACCATGAAAACCAAATAATAAAAGATGTAAACATACCAGTGAAGAATAAATTATGTGTGGTTAGTGCTAACAAAGTTAATAACATTACATCAATAGCTGAAGAAACATTTAAAAACTCTCAAATATGTCACTATATTTTGCCAAACTGTGGTATATTACAACTTATTAATAATTTAGATAAGAAAATAGCGGACTTTACAATGTCCGACCATTGTGTCATCTTGATTGGTGAAAAAGACTTTCAGCAAACAAAAAACTATGTTAATATAATTATAGAATTAAGAGAATCCTTGCTTAAAATTCAGCATACAAATGTAATTTTGTGTGTTCCTACCTTTAAATTAAGTAACTTCTCAACTATGTTTAATTGGCGAATTGAGACTTTCAACAATTTACTACATCTTGATCTTCAAACTTATGGTTATGCAACTGCATTGGACACTAACTTAGATCTATTGTATGATTTCTCTATGTTTTCAAGAATAAATAGAAAGATAAACGACCGCGGAATGAGCAATATTTTTAATAACTTATTGCAAACTGTATCTGAAAGTTTGATAGAACGTGATGCCTTTATTCACGAGATTGATAATAACGTCGTTGCATCCTCAAGTCGTGAGTTTTTTCTTTGATTATATGTATATTCTTCACCAAAATATTGCCGGACTTATAAATAAATCAGACCTTTTAAATATTTACATTCAGGAATTGTTTAGTCAACAAAAAGTAGTTGACGTAATATGTATAACCGAGCATTTTATAATGTCAGGCCAAGAAAAGTTATTATATATTCCTAATTATAAGCTGGCGGCATGCTTTGCTAGACAGAATAAAAAACGTGGCGGTGCCTGTATCTTAGCAAGAGTTGGACACGAGTATAAAGAACGACCTGACGTAATGAAATACTCGATATCAGGAATTATAGAATGTTGTGCTGTAGAATTTCCTTCTCAAAAAATTATTATTATATGTGTATATAGGCCTCCTAAATTATGTAATCTAAGTAAGTTTTATGAAAATTTAGATCTCGTTTTAAAAAATGTCTGTAAAAAACCCTTTCAAAAAGTAATTTTATGTGGAGACTTTAATATAGATGTTTTGAACAGGAATAGAATCACCTCTGAATTTGAATGCTTTCTCAGGAGCTTCAATCTTAAACTAGAAATTAATCAGCCAACTAGATTTATCAGTAATACCTGTTTAGACAATTTTGCACATAATCTTAAGCAGAAGTGCCAACATGAAGTCACTGACTTTGGATTATCTGACCACACTGCTCAAATAATTAAGATAAAAGTTAATAAAACGAATCAAATAAAAACATGGAGAACATTAATACGAGATATAACTCAAGAAAACCTTATTAAATTTCGATCGCACCTCGAAAGTCTATCATTTTCTAATGTATATAATACAGAGGATGCTAACAAAGCCTGTGATAACTTTCTTGACATTTTCCTACTGTTACACGATCTCTGTTTCCCGAGCAAATTAGTTACTATAAAATCAGAGAAAAAAATAAAATGGGTCTCTCGCGGGATACGAATATGTAGCAAAAACCAACGGCAACTATTATGGCAGCAGAGACTAAAACCAACGTCTGAAAACAAAAATAAATTTAAGATTTACTCAAGGAGGTTTAAGAAAATTATTAAACTTACACAAAAAGCGCAGAATAACCACTTAATAAATAACTCAAAAAACAAATCCAAAACGGCCTGGCAAATTATTAATAACAACAAAATTGTAAGAGAACCCATTTCTCAAATAAAAAAAGGAGATGAAATAATATCAAACCCTAATTTAATAGCTGAATCTTTTAATAACTTTTTCATTGAACAAACCTCTGGCATACCTAAACATACGTTATGCGATACCATTAACATAAATATAAACCCGCATACAATATTTATGGCCCCTGTTATACCTCAAGATGTAATGCGTATAATTAGAAACCTGAAAAATAAAAAGAGCTCTGGCCTCGATGGCATTTCAACAACAGTTATCAAATTTGTTGCACATTGTATAGCTGAACCCCTTGCTCATATTATTAATGTAAGCATACAGTCTGGCGTATTTCCAGGAAGTCTCAAGAGCGTAATAGTCATACCAGTATATAAAAAAAACGATAAAGAAGAAATGGTAAATTATAGGCCAATTGCTCTTATCTCTATATTCTCCAAGATCATAGAGAAAGTTATCTATGAATCTCTTGACAACTTCCTAACTAAATACCACATACTATGTGACGAACAAATGGGCTTCAGGAAAAATAAAAATATTAACATGGCCATCTTTGATTTTCTCCATGAAATAATGCCTAAAGTAGATTCCAAAATACCGGTATGTGCAATATATGCCGATATGTCGAAAGCCTTTGACTGCGTGGACCACGATATTCTCTTAACCAAACTTGATGCGTACGGTATTCGTGGCAATGCTCTTAACTTAATAAAAACTTATCTCAAAGGCCGTAGACAATGTACAGAGATATCACGCTTATGTTTAAAATCTAGGAAGGAACAAAAAACTTTATCGTCATTTAAAGAAATAAAATATGGAGTTCCGCAGGGAAGTGTCCTCGGACCTTTACTATTCCTACTTTATATTAATGACCTGCCACGCCATATATCTAATCCAATGATTTTATTTGCAGACGACAGTACTTCAATTGTTTCATGTACCAATAAAGACTCATACGTAAATGACATCAATAACTCGATCAGCAGTTTAATAAAATGGCTTGACAATAATAACCTAGTTATTAATCTACAAAAAACTAAAACTATGCATTTTCACCAACGTATATCTACAGGTGACATGGATATCAACTACAATGGCCAAACTATCGATAAAGTGAATAGCACAAAATTTCTAGGAATCTTAATTGATAGCCAGTTAACATGGAAGCCGCAAGCAGAAGATATCTGTAAACGTCTGAGCACAGCCGCATTTATGTTATACAACCTATCCAAAAAAGTAAATCGGTCAACAATTCTAGTGGCCTACCATGGTCTTGTAATTTCTATTTTAAGATTTGGTGTTATATTTTGGGGTTATTGTAGTGAACGAGAAAGCATTTTTAAAGCTCAAAAGCGCTGTTTGAGAACTATATTTGACCTCAAAGTTACTGACAGTTGTGTGCCTATATTTAAGTCTCAGAAACTATTAACTTTCCCATGCCTCTATATCCTCGAATTAGCAATATTTGTTAAAACAAACCGTAATTTATTTGCCACATTAACAGAAACCAGAAAACGGAGTACATCATTAAGATCACAATATCAGAATTTACTTCACACAGGCACATTTAAAACGAGTTTATTAAAAAAAAATGTGATTTGTATGGCTCCTGTTGTCTTTAATAAAATTCCCGATCATATGAAAACCTTGCCCTTGATGAAATTTAAAAAATGTTTTACTGAATTACTTGTAGGTAAATGTTATTATTCTGTTCAGGATTTCCTAAATGATACATCTTAATAACCTATATTGATAAGGAGTTGAGGAAGAGGGCGCTGCAGTGCGCAAGTAAACATTAGCTCTGTGTATTTTTTACGCTTAAAAATAGATACAGTGTTTTTATCGTAACAAAAAGTAAATAAAAGTGGAAAGTTAAAAAACGAACAGTGATAAAAGTTATAGTGTATTAAAATCTAACAAGAAAAGTGAAGAAATATTCAATCTAAAAACTATTTCAACGTCTACCGACCAAAATTTAAACTTGTACTACGAATTTGCTGGAAAAAGTAGTTTAAGTGAAAATAACTCCTGTCGAATTGAAAAGGAAATAAATTGCAAAGCATCCCGAACAGGTGAGAAACAGATTATTGAATACCTAAGTGGATAATTAATATTGAAAAACAATAGAAAGTAAAATCTCCATTCAAACAGCTCCATCTAGCGTCAAATAGCGAAAGCACTATCGTTATATTGACAGATATCAACGCTCAGCTACTTGAGTTCGACGCTATTACACACATTTCACACTAGAGGGCGCTATTATAAATATCTTCAGATGTCATCTACGGCTGTGTGTGCAGGATGTCAACAAAACCCACCAGACATGGAAATGCTTGCCTGTTGTATTTGTCATGATAAATATGATCTAGAATGTGCGAACACGACAGTTGATCTCTTCAAGAGCATGACGCCAGAGCATAAAACATCATGGAAATGTCAGGCATGCCGCTGCAAGGCTCCGAAAACCGGCAATATAGACACTCCTATACGATCTCAAGACTACAAAAGAACTAATCTGACAAATTCCCCCCTAGAAAATACTACCAACAATAATATTACCATCAGAAAGAAGACTACTAATTTCAACAATGATAGTACAATATCAGAAAACTCGTGCTTTCTCGGTGATACAATCCACCAAGAAGATACGGATGTTAATTTAAACGCGGGTATACAAGCGGCCTTTTCACTAGAAAATTTGAGCGAAATTATTATACAGCGTTTAAAAGAAAATAATACATTTATAATAACAGAACTACAAAATACAATTGAAGTTGAAATAAATAAAGCAATTACTAAGCTCAAAGAGGATATTAAAGGAAAAACCGACTTCTTATATAAACAAAATGATAAAACAACTCATGAAATAGAAGAAATAAACAAAAAAATAGAAAAGCTGAGCAAAGAAAATGAATCCCTGAAAAACGAAATACAAAATATGAAGCATCTATCACCAACTCCAGAAATTAAAAATATTGAAAACTACTCCAAGAAAATAGTAATCTATGGTTTCTCCGAATACTACAATGAGTCTGACTACGAACTGCACAGCAGATTGATCGAAATGTTTTATGAAATTCTGCATGTGGACTTAAACGGATATATAGAAGAAACAAATCGTATAGGAAGATTTACCATGAAAAGCAGACCCCTAGTTATTGAGCTTCTAAGCAAGAAAATGGCTAGGTACATTGTTGAGAACAGTCACTATTTCCAAGGAACTAGCATACATGTGTCCGAATTTCTAAATGAAAATGAACGAAAAGAAAGAAAATTAGTGCGTGAGGAAATGCTAAGAGCACGAAAAAATGGACAATATGCAGTAATACGAAATAACAAATTATTTATAAATGGGAAACGGATATTAACTAGAGAAGAGGCGACCAGAGATACGACATTCCGAAAAAGCGCCAAACCTAGCGAGCAAATAAACAACGACGACAAAACCCTCACTACACAACATTATAAACCAAATAATAACGAATATACTAAAAATAATACTTTTCGAAACCACAGAACAACATTTTAAAATTTTATATCAAAACATACAAAGCATCTATAACAAACAACATCTACTTGAAGCCTTCATCCATGAAAAAACAATGTATAACGCTATATGCCTATGTGAGACTTGGCTATCACTGGACAAATTAAGTAACTTACAGTTTAGCGGCTACAAAATTGCAGCATCTTACTGTCGCCGTACTCGAGGAGGGGGTGGCGTCTGTATATTGTTGCAAAACCATTTCGAGTACAAAGAAATTTGTGATATTAGTAATATGTCTGTTGAGTATTGTATAGAATTATGTGCAATAGAATTACCTAATGAGAATGTTCTTATAGTTACAATTTATTGGAATAGAAGAGAGGAAGAAGTATTTACTCGCAAATTAAAAGAAATGATGTATTATATTAATAGAAAATATTTAAGCTATAACGTGATATTAGGAGGAGATTTAAATATAAATATATTAGACAGCTGTTTAAAAACTAACTTGTTCTTAGATCTAATGTTGGAACATAAATTCATACAACATATCAAAGTCCCCACACGTATTTCACAAACTACTTCAACATGCTTAGACTTAATTTTTACTAATTTTAATTATAGACATACTTATACCACCGTAGAAGAATTAGGTTTCTCAGACCACTGTGCAACCATCTTTCACATGAAATTACTTAGCGACAGCAATAAAAAAACAAACTGGTTCGTGAAAAAAAGATTATATAATACCCAAAATGTAAAAAACTTTAAATCAGAATTAAAAAATCAAAATTGGAATGAAATAATACAATCAAATAAAAATATGGATGAAAACTACAATGCGTTTAATAATATATTAAATAAAATCTTAAATGTGTGTATTCCGCTTCAAAAAATAAAAATAAAAACGATATTTAAGAAGTACTGGCTAACTAAGGGTATTAAATTATCTTGCAAAAACAAAAGACTACTTAAAATACTTACCATTAAAACAAACAATCCCATATTATCAAAATATTATAAAAAATACGAGAAAACCCTAAAGCAATCTGTAGTGACAGCAAAAAAACTACAATATATAAATAAAATAAAAAAGTCAACAAATAAAGTAAAAACTATGTGGAATATAATAAACGAAAGAACAAATAAATCAATAAAAAACGAAAAAATTAACATAAAATTACATAAAAATGAAACCTTGATAACTGAACCTAAGCAAATAGCAAATATCTTCAACGACTTCTTTGCTTCTATTGGGGAAAAAACCTCACTAGCAAAAGGCGCCCCTGTTATGTGCCCCACAGAGAACACGATGTTTCTCAGCCCTGTCGATCCCTATGAAGTAAATAAAATAATAAAACAATTAAAAAGTAAAAAGAGCTATGGAGTAGACGAACTTCCCCCATTTCTACTTAAGCAATGTGCAGACGAACTAACCCTACCATTTTATAAATTAATTAACCAATCGTTTGATGAGGGAACCTTTCCCAATCAACTTAAAAACTCACTGATAAAACCCATTTATAAGAAAAATTCTAAAACCGACCCTAATAACTATCGCCCTATCGCGCTGTTACCAACTGCGTCTAAAATCTTTGAGAAGGCAATGTGTGACCGCGTATACTCTTTTTGTGAAAAATATAAAATACTGGACGACTGCCAGAACGGTTTCCGTAAAAATAGATCTACAACGTTAGCAGTCTATAAATACGTACAAGAGGCTCTATCTATTATTAATAAGAAAAACTACGCCATAGGTATGCTCCTCGATATGACCAAAGCCTATGATAAGGTTCAATTTAAAATACTATTAGATAAGTTACATGGGATAGGAATACGAGGAAAAGCTCATGAATGGTTTGCATCATACCTAAAGGATAGAGAACAACTAGTACAAATTGAACATTTTGATAAAAACACAAATGAAATAATTAGAATAAGATCCGACAGAAAACCAGTTAACGCGTCAATTCCCCAAGGGAGTGTAATAGGTTGCCTTTTATTTCTTATCTATATAAACGACCTTCCCAAAATTATAAACGGACCATGTGTTCTATTTGCGGATGATATATCTCTGCTCACCTCATGCCAGAACAATGACAATATAAACGACAAATTAAACTCCCTTCTTTCTACAGTTGTAAACTGGATGGATAACCATAATCTAGAAATTAACTTCACTAAAACAAAATTAATTACTTTTCATCCCCATCAAAAATCCCCATTAAAACTAAATTTCACTTTTAATAAAGAAAAACTGGAACAAGTAAATGAATTTACTCTCCTCGGTTTGTCTATAGATACCCACATAAATTGGAAATCCCATATACAGAAAATAAGAGCAAAATTATCAAAATTTTCATACGCCCTACGCGAAATTAAAAAAACTACCAACCTGCAAACTGCACTTGTCACTTACTACGCATATGCCCAGGCATGGCTCAGCTATGGGATTATGTTGTGGGGAAACAGTACAGACTCACAAACCACATTTATTTTACAAAAGAAGTTAATTAGAATAATCACCAACATAGATCAAACAGATAGCTGCAAACCACACTTCCGAAAACACAAAATACTCACACTTCCCTGTTTATATATTTATGAATTATGTAAGTTTGTCAGAAAACACCCACATTTTTACACCACTTGCGAAGAAACACAAACAAAATACAATTTTCGACACAACAAAAACAAAATAAACATACCTCAATCCCGACTCAAAATGCACTCAACTAGTCCTTTAGTTATGTCTATAAAAATGTATAATAAATTGCCAAATGACATTAGAGAAATTACCAAAACAAATGTATTTATTAATAAATTGAAACAATTTCTGGAATCCAAGTCATACTACTCAGTAAATGAGTTTTTAGATGACAAAACTATTGCAAAATATAATTAATTCTCCATAAAAACCAAACATTATGAAATCTATATAAATAAATAGGATTATAGAAAATCAAATAAAAATATGAATACATAAATAAAAATGAACATACTTCTAATAATAATAACTAATAATAATAATTTCATAAAAATTACCTACATTATTCGCAAAAACAAAAATAACTAATATACTTACTATACCTGTATACACAAACCTAATAATATATATATATACACCTACACATAATAATTATGCACCCAACTAAACACATATTAATAATTTATAATAATAATGAATTGCTTGAATTTTATTGTTACTTTAGCCCTCTTCCTCTCTCCTAATGTTTGCTGTGCCCGACAGGGTCCATATTGATCTTTTACTTTTTTTTATACCATCTATAAATACATATGGAATGCAATAAAGAATTGAGAATTGAGAATTGAGAATTGATAACTTGTATAATAATTATTGTGTTTGCATGCCAACAAGGCAGAATGTACACGGTTCTTTATTATGTTATTTACGATCCTATTTGTATGTACCTGCATTCAAAGCAAATAAAGTATATTCTATTCTATTCTATTCTATTCTAAATTGCAATAATTTCTAAGTAGTAAATTGCCTGAAGATCAAAAATGCCTACCAAGCAATGTTCCTAAAAAGCAATACTTACAAAATAAACAAATTATTATTTTTCTATATTTTTTTTCTATAATGTAGTCGCTTCTGGCGTAGGTGGTCACAGTTTCAACCTAACGTAACCCTTTTTTTTTAAATAATTAACCTTCATATTCAGAATAAGTTTTAGTTCAAATACTGTACCTATAGACATATTGCAAGGTAGGCATTGTGCTTCCTAGTCAATATAAGGTTTAGGCAATACTTGGCATAAACGTTTTGATTTCTAGTCAGCATGATCATAAAGTTTTAAAACAGTTAATTTTAAATTGATCTTGGCACCTAACCTGATTGCGTAACACATTATCTATCATAATCTATATGATTTTGATATATATTGCTAATCCATTGCTTCATATGTTCGAAAAATGTGTCTGTTCTAAAACGTAAATAACGCTATGAATGTTGTTGATCTGTCAAAATGAAACTGATTGTGCCATTGCTACTGATAGTGTATTATAAAATTATCCCGCTGAATAAATATGCTAACCTACTAAAATTCTGCAAAAGGATTTTGATGAGCTTAAATTCAAATGGTAGGTACTGTAACGATGAGCACGCCACAATTGTGGCGATAAGCCCCCTCTTTGAGGAGTGGTTAGAGGGGCGCCACGGCGTCCTCACCTTCCGCCGGACGCAGGTCCTCACCGGACACGGTTGTTTCGAGAGGTTCCTGTTCAGGATAAAGTGGGAGGAAACACCCGGGTGTTACCACTGTGTGGATCACCCAGAGGATACGGTGGAGGTCTGCTCGGCTTGGGCGGAGCACCGCCGTGTCCTCACGGAGATCCCGGCGATCGGCGACGGCGATCGGCGACGGCTATCGGCGGCAGCGATCTCTCGCATCCGGCCCTGGTTCAGGCCATGGTTCGGAGTGAGAGTGCATGGGAGGCCGTCACCTCCTTCTGCGAAGCAGTAATGCTCGCAAAGGAGGAGGCGGAACGCGTGAGAGAGAGGCAACATTCGCACCCTCACGCTCCTAGTCGCCGCTGGAGACGCCCCGGGCGTCGGGAGTCGCAGGCCGATTCCCGGCCACCGTAGGCGCGGGCCTGCGGACGGTGAGCGATGGGTAGCTCGCCCACCGATAAGGACCAGGCCTGGGTCGACGACGCGTTGTGTTCCACGTGCGCCTCAAAGAGATGTCAGCATGAACTGACGGGGTCCGTTAGGGCCAATGCCTGCCAGGGTTGCGAGTTTGTCCGAAAATATTGTGGTCCTGAACACGGGTGGTTTTAGTCAGTAAAAGTCTTGACGCTCCGCCCAGAGCGGGAGAAGTTATTTCATAATTCCCCACACAAAAAAAAAAGTACGTAGGTACTGTATCGAAGCCGTTCAATAAAAGGCTTATTTAGTATCAAACTTAAACACAATCAAATCAATCTGTCACATTTTACATGACGGCGCGCTCTGTCAGCTCTGCTAGCTGATCTACTATTATTTTCTTATCTTCTAAATATGAAAATAGTGTTTATCTCATAATATTATGCCCACAACTTATAAAATATTCGTGAAGGTCGGTAGTTACAGCCAACCGCATAAAATCTCTCAAGGGCTACTCACATCAACTCACATAATGTGTATAGTCAATATTACGGTATTTTGTATGCTAAATGATGACGACTGTTGACTTAACTCCTGACGCACGTACGAATTGTTCTTACGCCTCTTTTACACCTTCCAAACTATCAGAAAATAATTAGTGATCCTCGATTTATTTGTTTCCAGGCATTTCATAGGTATTAATAGCAGCTGTTGTCTAAGGGCTATTATATACCACTCGTAATAATAAAGCTGAAAATTTTGTTCGTTTGAACGCGCTAATTTCTGGAACTTTTTTTACCTTTTTGTAGTTGAAGAAGGCTATAGGCTATTTAAAATCGCGCTAAGACTCTTAGGAGCAGAGCAAAAAGAAAAAACCAGTCAAGAGCGAGTCGGACTCGGGCACCGAGGGTTCCGTACGTATATACATATTTTGATGATTTCTGAAAAACTGTGCTAATTAGATATATCATATTTTTATTTTTCCTGTAATCTATATATAAACTTCTATCACATAGAATAATTCAAGCAAACTAAGGGGGGTGGTATTTTTTTTACATTTTTCATCAAAAGACGGAACTATGCTGCCAAAAAAAAAAATTTGAGAATTCCAAACAGCGTTCTTTCATAAGATACTCCACTTGCCCTAGTAGCCCCACTTGAAATTTTTTAGACCTCCTTTCAGTCCCTTTTGCAAAAAAGGTACTGAAATTAAAAAAAAAAACTTGTTTGTAAAATAGTTGGGCAAATGTCATCTAAAACTATTCTAAATTTCAAGTTGATAGTATTAGTAGTTCTTGAGATATCCAGGTGTGATAGACAGACAGACATACTTGGTCTCACCATAAGGGTTCCTTTTTACCATTTTGGTACGGAACCCTAAAAAGGTCAGAAAGAACGCTAAGCGTGAAAGGCGATGCGACGTGACGGGGTGGGTCGGGGAACCAGAAATTTTACGTGGACGAAGTCGAAGGCATAAGTTAGTTATAATATAATCTTTAATATTATGTTATGACTTAATGCGTGATACGCTTTCTTTTCATTTCTTTGCGGAAAACCAAGAATTTCTTTTGATTCATATATAAAACCATTATTTTATTTGATTTTGAATGCTAGTCCGTCATGAGTATCAGTGTTCCATCCTCATAAACCGGTACTAATGTTTCTCTAGGTCAATACCTAAGGAGTTAATCTCGAGAAAGTAGTATTCTAAGAATCGGCACCTGTATTAAGTCTGTTTTATGTGAATCATCAGTCACTTAGTCATAAAGAAAGGAGTCAAAACATAATACGAATATATTATCTTCAAAACCGCAATACATGGGTTTTTTTCTTTGTTTTTACTTTTACATTTAATTCAATAGAAACCACAAATGTTTCTTTTAACAAATAAAAATAACTTGCGGTTTTGCAAAGTTGAAAATGATTAATTTTGTGACTAAATATCTTAAGGGCCTCGCTCATTTTTTTTTCCTCATTGTGTGTGTATCGAAGATACAGGGCCGGCCTTAACCATCTAGGCGCCCCGGGCGAGTCATGTATTTGGCGCCCTTATATTATTTTTCATTATTTAAATAAAACTTATTTTAAATGTTGTACTTACCATATTTATTATTGAAATAATAGAAAACTATAAGCATATAACTATAAGGTATTTATTATTATTAATGATAACATATTTTACCCATTCATTATGTAAACAATATAGATACGTACTTAACTAAATTGTGTGTCAGTTAGTGACGAAACTTATAATGAATACAATGTCACCTGTCACTCAGTGCGTCTCTCTGTCATCCCAAATAAGTTAGTGAGAGATCGAGGATACGACAAGACAAGCAACAAAATGACAGGTCGTGGTAGATAAATGCTGAATACTCATGCTCACTCCATCGAAATACGCTGAGTTTAGTTTTTCTTTAGATCGATAGAGATAAGTACTCAAATTAAGTGGTTAAATTAAGATGACGCGCGCAGCGCCTTGTCCCCCCCCCCTGTTGCTACTAAACTAAAGCCGACGCTGTGTTTAAAGGTATACCAAAGCAGTGATTTTGTAAACATAGAGGCTTCTACATACTGGCGCGACACGCGACGCGACACAAAGGCCCCGCGTGTCAAGGCTTCTACATACCGGCGCGACTTGTCGCGCGACGCGACACGGCACAAAGGCCCCGCATGTCGCAGGACGAGCGGTGCCTTTGTGTCGTGTCGCGCCAGTATGTAGAAGCCTTCATGCGACGAGCGGTGCCTTTGTGTCGCTTCGCGAGTCGCGGTGGTCTGTGGGTTCCTAACTCAATTAAGTTGGTAGATTATAAAGAACCACAAAATTATTCCTACTGTACTTACATATTGTTTTTCTTTAAAACTGTAGTCTCATCTATTTCGTTTTCCTCGTAGTCAAATCAATCATCTTTCCTCTGTTTTATGGTTAATATCTAGCCATTACCTAAGTCTAAGCAAATAGCCTTGACCGATATTATAGCCGGCTTAACGGTACCCCTCAGGTTAACGATGGGTTAACGGTTCATTTTTTAGTTCTATGCTGTGTTCCACCGGTTATTTTTACTTGTTTGTTTATTTTTTATACCGAATGGAAATCGGAATGTTGGACATTTGGGTCATTGGAGTTTACTTTGACAAACTTGTTTTGTGTCCTTGTACTATATCATGAATAGATAGTTTAATATTTAACCCCTTATTTATAAACATGCTTAAATTTAAGAGACGTGTCAACGTCAATAATGTATGGTTAAACAGATGCCAATCTTTACTTAACTTTATGGAATACAGAATATCAATATCCGTATTATTTGCTATCACGATTATTAATAATAATTTAATGTCATTTTTAAATCAAATTTCAATTTGTTTATAAAGATAATTATTTTGATAACAGCAAAATTGTTTTCCGAGTGCCTTATTGCAACCAAATTAGCTGTAAGTCTGTTGCTTTATTTGAGTAACAAAAACAATACCTATTCGAAATTATGCTTGTTCTTCAGTTTTTCCATTTTACCGTGGGTACAATGTTTACTGTTGTATTGTCTTATTATCACTAACAATTACTTTTCTTCTTTACAGGTAAAGTTCGCGACAAACACGATGAGGCGAAAAAGTGTGTGTTCAAAGTGGACTTTAGTTTTATTAGTAGTTATAGTTAGTCCGTCTGTTTATACGCGACCTCAAGAAGAGTTCTCGGCTTCTACCACAATTAAGGCACAGAATGAAAAATCTACGCATCCACCAATAAGGTATACATTTAGCAATTTAAGTTTGAATAGTTTTAAGTTAGCACCTAAAGTCATTAGTTTTGTTAATGAATCGGATATAGATATCAACAACCCTAGTAATGTATTGGTTAATGTTAGTATCACTAACGAAGTACGATTAAATAACCCTTTTGTTAACATTTCCAAAAGAGATTTAGAACCAAGTAACGTAAATAATAGAAGAAGTCGTTTGATTCGAACCAATACGCACGGAGGAAAAAAAAAATACAAACCAAAACCAGTAAAAAATAAAAGTGAAGAAGATTCTTACGATAGAAAGAAACCAGCAATTAGAAAAGTAATCACGAAATGGAGAGACAAAACAAAACTAAACGATTTAAATTTTTCCTATGAAACTAGCACTCTAGATACCGATGCTAAGGTCATGACAAAGTTCAATAGTATTCGTCCAAACGACGACAGTAGTACAGAAAGTTCTAGTGAAATAAATTCTAAAAGATACACAAGGCCCCCACCGAATGACAACTATGACCAGTATTATAATGATAATAATATGTACAATAACCAACGCCCACAATATCCATATTCAGATGAAACCCAAGCGTACTCCCCTAACATTCAGGTAATACATACTCGTCCACGCCCAACCAGACCTCCATACTACCACACTAATATACCGACTCCTACCCCAATCATTACAAACTTAGGCTACCCAAAACCCTGGACTCCACAAGTGACTCGAAAAACCACAACACAACGGCCAATGTACAACACAAGACCTACAAATTATGAATACCACAATAACGTTCAAAACTATGGAGGAAATACTTACGAAGTTTCTACTTTTGAACCAACGAACTCCTATACTGACAGAATTGTTATAAGACCTGAAGAATATAGTCCATCTGCTGAAGACTGTCCTACTATTTATCTTACATTAAATAACACATTTCAAGGCCAAGCTAAAGAGGCTTGTCCCGATTTAAATATTGCAGTAAACACAAATGTTATAAATAAGAATGTTGTTATTGAATCGGAAGAGGAAGAGAGCGAGAGTTTATTTCCTGGAGGATTTGGTTTAGGTTTAGGAGACGACTCAGGTGGCGATTCATCAAAAGACGAAGATTATTTCGAATCTGAAGAGAATCAAGAGCAGGACGATGAAAGTGCGTCAGTTGAAGGCACAGAATTGGCCAACTATCATTCTGCAAATAGTGTCATTAAACCTGAATCTGCTGAAGCACCCTTTGGAGCTGCATCTTCACCAAGCTCTGCTATAATTGCCCCAGGTGGATCAGGAGGCTCTGATGATGATATATTTAGCTTTTCATCGATAGTAGATTTTTTTCGACCAGCCTTAGATGCATTAGGTTGGTTGACAACTATAAACCCTTTGAGTATTGGTCTGTTTCCTTTACTTTTAGCCCCTCTAGGATTATTATTTGCGGGGTCAGGCTTTGCAGCTCTATTTGCTCCATGGTTTTTACCATATGCAAGAGAAGCTCCTAAGGTAATACATATTTTTAAGCCCGAATGGCGGTGGGATGACGATTTGAAAACCTGGCATTTGGATTCCTTCCCAAATAATAGGAGACTGGTTCCTGAAATGGGAAGAGCTAGAAAGGAAAGTAAAGAGAAAGGAGGCATTAAATCTACTTTATTTTTCAAGTTAAAGGAATGGATGAAAAATGTAACAAATAGGTTGAGAGAAGATCAAAGTCGACAGATAGTTTTAAACGGTAGTAAAACAAAAAGGAAGAAGCGAGAAGCATGGACTCGAAGACTTAAGTTTTCTTAAAATACGAAAACCAAAACATAAATTGAACGCTTTTTAGATCTTTAAGAAAATTATAACCGTCATAATTTGAGGTGAATCTGTCTATTCAGGGGCACCGATTATCAGTATTTCTTTGTTTTTACACATATTTTTAATTTAACCAGGAAACGGATCGGTTGATAATGCTTTTCTGCCTTCGTCTAAATCTTAGACTTAGATCTGGTGAGCAGCTTTTGAAGCGCTAAAAACCGCAAGAATGATAAATGATTTAAGTATTTATTGTAAAGTTTTTGTTAAACAATTTTAAGTATTCTAAAAACTGTGCACTATTAACTAATAACTTTAGATGTTAACACTTCTCATATACAATAAATAGTAAGCGATCACACTATTCAGTGTAATATCTTGGTACTTACATACAGTTATTAAGGGACTAAATCATGGTGCAAACAATAGGATATTAAATGTAATATCCTATTGTTGCCTTAGTTAAAAAGGAGTGCCCCATGATCATATAGCGATAAATGTGCATCTTCTGTTAATAATGAGTGAGAATTATGAGGGTCCAAATGTGTACCACTAACGAGGCCCTATGTAACTGAATAGTCTATCAAAATAAGGAGTAATTTTAGCAAGTCAACCCTAAAAACAATGTGTCACTACAACAGAGATTTTATTCGATTTTTCTCAATGAATAATAATAAATAATACAGTTTTGCCGTGATGAAAGTGTTAGATACATCTTATGCCATCTATTAAACAGTTGAGAAACGAGATAGAAAAAGATTCATATCTAACATGATAGATGGCGCTAACCACATAAGCGCAAGAAACGATACTTTAATATATCTTTGACGAATAACAGTATTATTCTAATACGTATTGGATTCGTTGTTTATAGTTATTATGTTTTCAAGTATTTTATTTTAAGTCACTAACATAAATTTTTAAGAAATATTATTAGTTTTACTACTCTACTATTTTATCTATTTATTTTAGTGTTACGAGTCTTAATAAAATGTCGGTCTTTGGCTCGAATTTTGCTCAACTTTATTGCACCTTCTTTTAATGTATCAATGATTGCAGGTATTTTATTTTCCCTTGACGATAATAATATTATTGATCTAAGTCTGAGGGTACTTTATGTAATATACCCTAAGTAAACCGTCCTTTATTGACCCATAATGGGTGTTCAATTAATATAATTAATTACCTACCACATAAGAATGTGTTGTTTTTTTTTATTAATTAACAGATCTAAATGCCTGTAAATATTTTAAATATTCGTGTTTTATTTTAAATGATAAATAAGTAGGTAATGTTGTACAAAAATAATTTAAGACTAACTTATTAAAATTAAATTATTTATTTTTGTTAAGAAAACCAATAAAACGCCGTAGAAACATGTTTGTTTTTTATTTATGATTTTGTAAATAATTAAGCTCAAAATTCGTCAGAAATATTCAACTTTTCCGAAGTTAAAGCATTAATAAAAAACCTAAGTTTTATTATTGCTGTTTCAGAAATTGCTGCTTCATAATATTTCTACAAGGGGGCAAACATATCAAGCCAGGGGTGTTACAATAACAATCAATTAATGGTCTACAAAACTTTTTGTGAAAAAAAAAACTCAGCTGGGCTTATAGTTTAATAAATAAGAAACAAAAAAAAAATTACACATAATTATATCTAATATTTTGATGTAATTTTTATTTATTTTTTGTCATTTGATTATGCTTGCTGTAATAATTTACGGCACGCATAGTCGAATTCAAGAAACGTAATTATAATAATATCAGAAGTAAAGTATCACATAGCAATGAAATACCTACCAAAGTTAGGGCATGTTGAATTGCATCCAGTACCAACTCTGCTCAATAGATGTCACTTTGCGATCCCAGCCGTTTTCTGAATCGCGGTGTTAAGATTCTCCGCCGTTTGGTTGGGTGACATCAAATCGGCCGCTAACGGAAACTCTGGTTTCCCTTCAAAACGCATAAATCTTTCGCCTTTTACTAAAGATTTCCGTTTCTTCAAAACCGATTTCTCCGTAGAATTACGAAAGCTCCTTGGTTCGTTCGGAACGAACAACTTCACGTAGACCTTAAGATGCCTACCATCAAACAGTTTATGAAGCGCCTTGCAAAGCGCTTTTTCGAATCCGCGGAACGTCATCGCAACCCCTTGGTTGTGCAGGCCGCTAGTTACAGGCCTTCTGCCATTAGTCAGACTCGCCGACCGAGGCACACTCTCTTAGATCCGGATGACCCCATCACTCTCCTTCAGGAAAGCAATAGGGCCACGAGTACAGTGCACAAAATACACAAACCGACCTTCCGTCCTCGCCGCCGAGGTACCACGCGAACTTCCCGAGTAAATGGTAATAAAAGTCCTCCCCCCCGTCCCTTGAATGTCGATGCGCCAGCCGCCCGGTTAGAGGCTGAGAGCGCCGTAGCAATAAATATAATATCCCCTGATAATAATCATGATCAAAATGTTGATCCAGCCCGTCCCCAAATTGTTAGTAATTTTGTGATCCCCCAACGACGCCCTGAGCCGAGGTCCGTACCCCACAGGGGGTGCCCTTAGTGCGCTGTCGTTTAGTTTTAATATATATAATTTGCGCCCTGGCTGGAGGCTTTAAGATTAAAAACCTTAGGGCAGCCACAGGAATATCCGGTTAAGTAGCAACGACCTCTCTAGGTCTGCTACGAGATGCCATACAAAAAAAATAAAAAAAAAATAAAGATTTCCGTGGAGGGAGACACTCAAATGAGTCTATACATTTTTTGACAACTTCGCTTTTGCAGAATTTATAATACCTTAAGGCTCCGAGCACGAATTAAACCCTTTTTCGTCTATTTCATAACTAATTGTGAGAAGCTTGATGAATGGCTTGAAATATTTGAAACATTACGCATATGTAACTTAATAGTACAGACAGTTTTCGTGGTGCTAAACCATTCGTGTCAGTCTCAGCACCTGTTAATTACATCACTTTTGCGCTCTCGAAAATATAGTTTATATCGCCTTTGATTTACAAAGATATTGTAAACTCGTAATCATATAATAAAATGTTGATTTTATCTCAAGGATAGCTGAAGCCGATTGTGTGATTTTTTAATTTCTTGATAATATGGTTTGCTAAATAATAGGAAAAAATACATTACCAACTAGGTTAAAAAAAAATATAGGGTTTTTCAACATTATTTTTCTGCTACAACTTGAATCGAAGTTGAAAAAAGTGCTGATGCAAGTAGAATGTGAATAAATTAATAGATGATGATGACATTTTGAATGTTCAAAATCAAAAGTAGTTTCTGATTTAGTTGAAAATTTTAGTATAATAAGATAGAAAGTTATTAAAGAAAATTGATAATTTCCCCACCATTATCTCCGAAACTGCTGAGCCTAAAATGTTGAAAAAAAAATACAGAGTATACTCATAGATTACAGGAAAAACTATAAGAAGTCTATGTTCATAAAATAACATGGTAAATCACTTAGTATTGTTCGTACAAACTTACATTTGCAGTTGGAACGTATGGTGGATCATGTTTTTCAACTACAATGTTTATTTTATTTATATAAAGGAGAACCAATAGCTATAAAAGATGGATAACATAATTATATGTATGTATATGTAACAAACACAGAGTCAATTACAGGTTCTCACGGGTAAAAACAGAAAAGTTAGTAGAAATCTTAGGATCACTAACAAGCGTAAGTAACGTACAATAAGCGCATAGTGCTTATTGTACGTTACTTACTAATGCTTTTAGAAAAGTCGGAGTTCAGCAGAGGGCGTGCAGAATAAATAGGTTTTGGTGGTAAATGGGTCAAATGAGAACTCTTTACAAGGAGTATTAAAGTCCTTATTCACTCGCACTATATATGAATTTTGGCTGCAGTTAGAAGAATAAAAAGGAATGGAGAAAGGCGGATTAAATCTAAATGATCTCTGGGGGACATTGAAACGCAGTTTAAGCAGGAGATAAGGACAGTCAATCTCGTTAGATATAATTTTTAAAAGAAAAGTGCAATCTGCTAGTCCGCGACGATTTATAAGTAATTTTCTTGCAAAGATCTCTGTAATTATCAAAATGGTATGGTATACACAGCCAAAACATAGAAAAACGTGTAAATCTTTTTTGCATATTTTCAATACGATAAATGTATTTATGTATCATAATATATATAATATTTTTAATGTATCACGGGTTCCAAATTTATCACGCATATTCAAGATGACTTCTCACAAAAGAGTAATAAAGAATCTTACGGGTTTTGGCTTTCTTGAAACACCCTGCGAGCCTCATAACAAAATCCAGTGACCTCGAAGCTTTGGCCACTAATTGCTCGATGTTTGTTAAGTGTGTTCTTGGGTAAAATCCTTCCCAAATACCTGGCCGGTTTTTTTTAAACAAAATGGATTAAAACTACCAAAAAAAAACAGTACTTCTTAAAAAACTCTGTGTCAGAACTTAATACCCCAAAGAAGTCAAAAAGCCATCAAGAACTGTTCTTAAAAAAAATTCTAGGAGTGGCTCCAAAAATATATTTTAACAATCTACCTAAATCAATAAAGGCTTCAAAATACTTATAAAACAACCACTCCATATATTCATAATACTGAAAGCACACTATAAATTTATAGGCTAGGGACCTATAAGATACATCACGCATGAATCTTTTTGAATTTCTTTGTTGGTTTGTATTTTTTTTTTGCTTTGTTTTTTGTTGCATATTTTAAAGAATATTGTTTAAACTTTTATTTTATTCTCTTTTAACTTCTTTTTCATTAAGTTAGCCCTGCTATAGTTAACGCTTGCTAACATCTTGTTTTTATTATTATAATGTAGTAATCTGTGGAAAATGTTGTGGGTAGTATATTAGTTAAGTTTAATTTTAAGACAACACTGATATACTACTGTTTGTTTTCCCAAATGTTATAAATAAATAAATGAAACTGTAATGCTTTATTCTCAGATTTATTTACTAACTTTAGTATATGTTTAGCTAGCTATTGTTACCTTAATTTGTATTATCTTGTTTATGTTCGCCCATTGTGTTACCCTATGTAAAATTTAAACATTTATATCTGTAACTTTTATGGTGTACATAATAAAGAGTATTATGCAACATGTCCTGGAATTAATGCACCTAATATGTATAAAACATTGTTTATGTATTCAATTAGTTAAACTGAATGTGGGAGAAAATTGTGGTCACAATATAAATCTACGCACACACACAGTTGGAGACGTATATGGATCTAGCGTACTTCGTCCTTCGTCCATTTTGGTTTGTTTTGACTGTACAGCGGAAGTATGAAGTATGTTTAATAATTTTTGGTATAAAAAATTACCTATATTAAAAAAGACATAAAACGATTCAGTAAACGATTCTGAACAAACTACTTTCATGATGTGCATAATTATGACCGAAGACTATAATTTTACTGACATAAACTTACGCTTTCTTCCCATGGGGGTTTAATTCAGTTACTTAATGGTCTAAAATGCAGAATGAACAATTTTTCGGACTTACCAAATAACAAAAATATTTGATTTTGTCTAGCAGTGATTCAAGCTAAGCTATTATAATTTTACAGTAGACTGTGTTAGGGTGTATATGTGGTTATGTGTAAAACACACACATAATCAGCCTATAATGTTCCCACAGCTGGGACACAGGCCTCCTCTCTTCGAGATGAGTGGGCCGTAATCTACCATGCGCACCCAGTGCGGGTTGGTAGATGTCACATGTCTTCGAATTTTTGGTTCTTGGACATGCCAGTTTCCTCACGATGTTTTCCTTCACCGTTTGGAGAGCAGTGGTGATGAAATTATTTACACAAAGTAAAGCGCCTGCCTGGGTGTAAAAGACGAATCTTATTAATTTTCTTTTTATATTCATGAGTAGTTAGTAGTAGGTATATTCCGCTACAATCAAGAAAAACTGCAGACAAATATTTAAAATTTTAATTCTATGCATAATAATGCTAATATTGATTTCAAATAATGCTTTAATAGTGTAGTAAGCCTACAGTTCGATAACATTTGTTTGCCCATCAAGTAAGACAATTACAGGACACTTTAAGTAGAGTAAGGTTGTAAGCATTATTTTGAGCGATGATCATGCCTTTTTTCTATTTCGTTTTAATTTCAGATTCATTGTTTATTTGAACGAAATCTGCTAAAATATTATTGTTATCTCATTACAGGGACCTCCCGAAAAATACTGAAGCAGTCAAGGCTGAGCAACCATCAACCCCCACGCCAGAAAACTCTTCCCGAGATGTCAAATCAAAGACTCCGATACGAGAATCCATGGAAATGGTCGCCATACAACTCCTTGACAAACCTAACACCACGGTTGAAACACCTGTCATTGCAGATACCAGAATACCACCCAAACTTAAAACTCAAGTCAAAAATAGAATAAAAACAAGAAACGAGAATGGTGATGAACCCGAAAACGCACACCCTGGAGTTGCTGTTCCTATGACAATGGATGAATTGGAAACAGATAACAAAATAAGCGATATACCTAGTGAATCTTCGACGTCTAATGAAGGCATTTCCACTTGGATCTCTTTAGGTAATTCAGTTAAAGAAAATTCAACTACTGATTCTTCAAGGATAGAAGAAATCACGAAGAAACCTAAGCCTGCAGTATCAAAGAACAAGCCAAAACGACCTCAAAATAATAAAGTAGGCAAACGTCCCATAATTGGTAGCACAAACAAGGCTGATTTAGTGGCCAGTGGATCCGCTATCAGTGAGAATGTTTACAATAAGATTAAAGATACAGTACTATCTAATGTACAAAAGAATAAGAACACATCAGTTCGTCCGAGCACTTCGACGACCACCACGACTACCACAACAACAACAACTGAAGCACCAACAACGAAAAAAGAAACAAAACCCCCAGTCTTAACACCAGTGATCACAGTCACTTCTAAACCAAAAAAGAAGAACAAGAACAAACAGAAAGCTAGCACTACCTTAGCACCTCTTGTCATCAACGAATCTGCGTTACTTCCTACAGAAGCAAAGGAACAAGAAATTGAACTAGAAGTTAGTACACCAGCAACCACTACCAAGAAGCCAAAGAGAAGTTCAACTAGAAAGAAGAATAAGACAAAAAAACGAAAGACGTCTACGCCTAAGCCGAGCACAGAAGTCGCTGTATCCAATGTTAAAACGACAAATAAAACTAAATCAAATAAAAATGGTAAGAAACCAGCAGCAGCTCCAACTGGCGCTATTACAACCCAGATTTACAACTACTTGTCTAGGGAAGTAATGCCATCTGTCGGTGTAGGTATGTTAGGCCTTGCAAGTTTGGTGGGTATTGCTGGATATTTCTTATATCCCTTTGCAACTCCTGTGCGCAGAACCTTTGAGGTTGATAAGAGCGATGACATATACAGAAATAATGCTGAAGAGTATGCTAATGACGGCAACGGACAAGCTGAGGAAGAAATGCTAGGAACTGTGCTAGCTGGAATGCCGGCTCATGCTAAACAGAAGTTGAACCCTTACGCTGGCCAAACTGCTCACATCAACCGGTATCCAGTGAAGAAGGAACAAGATATTAGGTACAGACAAGTTGCAACTGGCTACAAACCTAACACAAATTATGGTAATGTACATTACGCTCAACAAAAGACTGGAATAGCTCACGCTGCTGTGTATTCCAAGCCAGTTAATTATAGCCCTCAGTATGAGACTAGACATGCTTACACTACAGAAGGGAAATATAACTATGAGAAACCTCAGAAACCAAATTATACTCCGTATCCTGCTGTAGAGCCAATATACGCTGCACCACAAACCGGTCCAACAGGTCTATCAGCGTATGGGAATGACAATTCAAACTCGGTAGTCTATGGTGTAAAACCAGCGGCAGAATCTGACTTTAAACCTGTATACCCTTATGAAGGCCAGTTTTTTAGCGAAACAACGAGCAGTTCTGTGACATATCCACCAACTTCAATGTACTTAGGTTCTAATAATGATGAACAAAATCAGGAAGATAAATATGATGAAAATCCAAGCGGCAGTGACGCCAGTTCAGAATCTGGAGACAACAAATTTGTAGTTGGTAATGTACCTAAGGAACTTGTAGATTCAGCTACACCCGCAGTTGTACCCGAACATGGACCTAGAAAGTTAAGAAAAAAGCGTAGTATTTCCGGTTCATTAGAGGAGCTTTTAGCTGAAAAAGAGAATAATAAAGACATATTTATAAGTAACGAGATTGATGACGTTTACAACATGAATAGTCCGATAAGAAATCTTGCTCCTATGAGTAATGACGACGTCACAGTACTACCTAAAGATATTACTACAGTTTACGCTGTATCTGAACCCGCTAAGGATGTCAAATCAACTGAAGCTCCGACGACCGCGAGAATCGAAGTTATTGAAAGTGTATCAACAATCCCTATAAACAGCAAAAATGAGAAAACAACGGAAACAGAAATGTCAAACGATATGGAAACAACAACTAAAACGTTTAAAGTCTACGAAGTATTCCCTTCAAGCAATACTGATGTGACTGAGCGAAATAGTCCGATTAACTCTCCAACGAGTACTGTAAGTAACATGATGACTGAAACGACTACAGACTTGAAAACAGAAACGACATCGACTATGCCTACTTCATTCCCTGTGACGACTGACAAGCCAGCTGCAACTTCGAAGCCATGGAATGATCCTGAGATTGTAACCTATCCTCCATTGAACCAGCAAGGTGGATTTTTCACCTTCTTACAAAGACTTGTTGATTTTAAGGTTAGGCTAGGACTTGGCATCCTTCAGACCACAGTTGATGCTTTAAATAGGTTCAGAAATGATACAATGCAGAAAGTGTCAAATGCGTCACGCACGCACACAGGATAGATTTTAAATTATTTTAAAGACACTCACTAATGTATGAGTGTGTTTTAAATTCATTGGTGATGTGATTTTTTGTCATTCAAAGTGTTTTTTATATATTTTATGTTAGCACATTGGAATGGTAGAAAAA
The DNA here is from genome assembly GCA_948098905.1 of Tiliacea aurago. Lineage (NCBI taxonomy): Eukaryota > Metazoa > Arthropoda > Insecta > Lepidoptera > Noctuidae > Tiliacea > Tiliacea aurago. The sequence goes on from OX402591.1 coordinate 3,563,506, forward strand.
TATTAGATGACTGAATATTGAATAAAAAATATACAAGCAGACATAATTTCATGGTACTCATTTATTATTATTATTGTTTTGTCAACTTATAAAAGACGATTTATAGCAATAGATATTTAGACTGAATAATACTCAACTATTTGTTTGATCTAATTTAAAAAGGTTCATTTAGTATAGGTATTGTCATTGGAGACCAATAATTTTATATTGCATTTAGAATAATTGAATTTTCAGTATCGAATTATTCTTATTTAGATAATGTTAATATATAAGTTTACTTTAAGTACAGGGAATATAATATAATATTATAATATAAATATTAATAATAATAAAATATAAAATTATAATTTCAGAATGCTATCCTCGGTACCTATCTATAATTGAGGGAAGCCTTCTGAATTTATATTGTGATAAAAAATATTATTATTTCTATTAGGCAGTAAAGTATAAAAATGTACGATAAACGCTCTTAACTATTTTTAGATAAGACCGTCAATAATACAGTATTAAAGTTTGCACAGACTAGAAAAATCATTGTATCCATAATAATAGTTATTTTGAAAAAAAAAAGCAGTACTTACATCTTGGGTACTAAGAGCAGATTATAACAAAAATAAACATGAAAATACTGATGCTTTAAAATATGTATTGTATGTATGATTGTGTCTTATCATTTTGGAATGAAGAAACAAAAGAAAATGATTAGGTAGACTTTTTATAATAATTTTTAGTGTCTACCTTTTAAAATAAAAATAATATAATAAAACATTGTGTACTTAAATAGTAATCACTTATTTTTATATGTATACAAAAATTCTGTGTAAATATTGAAATAAAGACTTTTTGTAAATGTTGGCATTTTATTAAGGATTATGTGATTGCCATAAAAATGTGTGAATTCGTTGAACATTTTTGGGGATGACTATAGTTTTGTGATACGAAACGAAGTAATTAACTAGTCACATCGTGGTAATGGGCCTTATTTGAAGGCTAAAAATCATACAAAGGGCAATGGAAAGGGCTTTCCCTACGTGATCGAATCAGAAATGAAGAGATCCGCAGGAAAACCAAGGTAACTAACTGACAGAGCCCAAATAACTTTCAAACTTAAGTGGCTGTGGGCAGGGCACATTGCTAGCAAAACAGTTGGTCGATGAGGCCGAGGTTTCTGGAGTGGTGTTCCAGTAGTGGACGTCTTTCGGCTGAAATGATGATGATTATGATGTTCTTGGTAATTAATGAACACACTACTAATAACAAGACAAAAAATAAACAAATTCCTAAATAAAAAGATTTAGTTACCCTGTGGGTGTTTTTCGGTGTAAAGATTGGGTTTTCTAAAAAAGCGGTTCCGTCATAATAAAACAGACGTCGTGAAAATCGTGTATTCCCGTTGTCCCCATATGCCGTGTCCCCGTTATACGGGGACAGCGATACTTCAAGTAAATATATAAAAATACTTCCCGTTGTCCCCGTGGTTTGGTTTTACATTCAAAACAATGTTTCTGGCGTTGTGTGGTCACAGTTTTAACCTAACCTAACCTAGCTGTTTCGATTTAAAAAAGGTTTACTTCGTACGATAAGGGGACAACGGGAAATAAATTTAATCACGTCCCGGTGTCCCTGTGATGGGGATATGGCAAACGGGGACAACGGGAATACACTGTGAAAATCTGTCATTTTCACCATTATTTTTAATTACGGTGTCAAAAACGCTTTGTATTTTGACAAACGTTATTTTATGACCCTTTTCCGCTTACATAAGAAACCAAAGCAGATTAGTTTGTCTCAGGAAAACTCAAGGAATAGACTAAAAACAAAAGAGTTAACTAGTTTGATATTTTTGTAAGAGCGCCATCTATACTTACGTTTTGATATTAGCTTACAAACTGTCTACGCAGCTACCCCTGATGCATCAAATATCAACTCATAGACGTCGCTTATCAATATTTCCGCCGGTTTCTTTTATTTGTTGTCCATTTTAGGGTTCCGTAATCAACAAGGAACCCTTATAGTTTCGCCATGTCCGTCTGTCTGTCTGTCCGTCCATCTGTCTGTGGGGACAGACGGATGGACGGATGGGCGGCGGACCGGGGGGCTTACCTTAGATGCACTTAGTACTAGAAAGGTGTAATTTGGCATGGGTATACATATTAATCATACCGAAAAAGTCGTCAAATAAAACCATGAAAAACATTTTTTTTAGGGTGCCTCCCTTACACGTGAAATTGGGGGTGATATTTTTTTTTCTCGTCTATTCCATGGTGTGGGGAATCGTTGGATAGGCCGTTCAAAAATATTGTGGGTTTGTCAGAACCATTTTTCGATTAAGGGATCCGTTTGCGTAATGATAAGCTTTAAAGTGCTATTTTTTGTTAGAGGCAAGTGTACCCCCCTCCTGCCAGGTAAATGGTTGGTTTTGGATATGTGAAAAAATTCATGGCAATAGTATATATAAAGAAATTAAAAGGAAAACTATCACAGCTAAGTAGGCTTAACAAGTTAACGAGCAATAGTCGACCAACTTAAATTTGCAGTTGGAGAATTGACCGTAACGTATATCGATGTATGGGAGAGCATGTTTTTCAACTATAATGTTAAGTTTGTTTTTGGGATAAATTCATCCCAACTACGGATCCCTTCATTGTGCGTGGGGCGACATGCACTTGGCCGGTGTTTATTAAGTTGTCGAATATTCTCTAAATTAGTAGGATAATAAATATAAAGAAATGCCTATCTGAAGGCAAATAATTCTAATTCCCGTAATTAAAAACTTTCAAAATCTTGTTGAAAGCTGATCTCTGTTACAATTTTATTAATGTAAAATACCATGTACAATATTTGACAGATTACAGTAATAGGTTAAAATTAGAACGTTCAAAAATACGGTGATTGCCCCTCTTGAGTAGGTTTTAGGTTCACAGAGAATGTCACAGAGCCGTCGGATAAAACTCTGTTTGATACCTTAAAAATCGACCCCAGTATAAAGAAGGTACTATGTACTATCTAATAGCAAATATTACACATCAATTTATATATAATACAATAACTAGCACTTTAAGTCGGGTAAAGATTCAAAGTCAAAAAAGGAAACTAACTAGCCAATACATCTGATTAAAGGCTTCTACATACCGGGGCGACTTGTCGCGCGACGCGACGCGACACAGAGGCACCGCTCGTCCCGCGACACGCGGGGCCTTTGTGCCGTGTTTGCGTCGCGCGACTAGTCGCGCTGGTATGTAGAAGCCTTGACGCTTCGGAATAGACCTACAATACTCGTTTGCTCCGCCGGCCATCGGTTCATCATTAATTTACATATTACTAATTTATTGATTAATTTATAGTTTTATTATTTAATTCATTGATAAAAGGATAAATCAAATTTTCATATAAACTGTTGCTCATTACCCCGAAAGGGCCTGATTTTTGAAAAAAAAAACAATCGTGTGTTCCGTCATTTACCACCTTAGTACAAAACAAGATTTATATTTGACATGGCTTAAACCATGGAGCCAGTTTTTGTAATAAGAACGTAACAGTGATTGAAATACCGTTCTTTATACAAAACTGAAAACTTAGTTCGGTACTAAGTTGTCAGTTTTGTGTTTAGGAACTTTACCATAGTCGGAATAAAGTTCGAAATTCAATAATGGATCCATGTTTTAAACCTGGGTCTAAAGATAAACCTTTTTTGTAATAATGGGGTTAATGTTTAGTTTACTTTTGACTTAATCTAGACACGCAGTTACATCTTTCCTCAAATATATCGAAATCCATCTTGTCTGCGGGGTTTGCTAGCTAACTTAATTTGATGTAGATTAATCCACCATACCACCATACTGCGATCGCCAACCCACCTGTCAAGCGTGGCGATTATGGCCTATGTGCAGCAGTGTTCGGCTGAAATGATGATGATGATGAGATTACATTATCAGCCTATAATATGCCCACTGCTGGGACACTGGCCTCCTCTCTGTGAGAGGGAGTGGGAAATAATCCACCACGTGGGCCCAGTGCGGGTTGGTAGATGTCACATGTCTTAGAATTTTTGGTTCTAGGACATGCCAGTTTCCTCACAATTTTTTCCTTCACCGTTTTGAGAGCAGTGGTGATGAAATAATTTACTCAAAGTAAAGCACCTGTCAGTGTTCGAACCTACGACCTATGTAGGTAGTTTGGTATATAATAATATTTGGTTTCTGTAATTAATTTTGCGGTAGATAATAATAGTTACTTGCGGTCGCGGCACACCGCCGCAGAATCTATAGGTATGTATATACAGATAATTATCAGATAGTTTATTATGATGTCAGTATTCGTTTGTAGTCCCATTTCTTCGCATAGGTATCGTAAAAGGCGACTAAGGAACTTACTAGAGAGTGGGCAGCAGCGTTCTCTATGCATTTTAACACCATACTACGAACGCTAACCCGCCTGCCAAGCGTGGCGATTATGGCAAACCGGGGTTTAGGGGAGGCCTATGTCCAGCAGTGGACGTCATTTCGGCTGAAAAGATAAATGATGATTCGTTTGTAGTTAATTCCTGAGATCACCATGTTGACTGTGATACTTGATTTAAATCCTCGCGTAGAATTCATGTAAGTATTCAGGAAAGACACTTTGTGAGAACGACGATTATGGTGAATCCGAAAAAAATCAAGTTATCTTACGTTTTTTGCTATTTGCAGGTCAGTATCAGGTTGTATCTTGATAAAATATGATTCTCGACTGTAATAGCTAAGTAAATTTACAGAATTATAACCATTAGAATCAATACAACGCTCTCTCGTTGGAGCGTACAACGCGCGCAAGCGCAGCGGCGTGCTATTGTCTTTGGCCTGCCTTGACAAGCCCTGACACTGACATCAAGCAATGGACAACATTGTCAAACTTTTAACTTTTAAGGTTTTGAATACTAGGATTTTAGCATTCTATTTTTCTTATTTTTATTTGTGGTTATTATTTATACTATACATCATAGTATTAAAATATGATTGCAATTTGGCTACTTAGTATTGGAGTGTGTATTTTGTCAATTTTTATTTTATTTTTGTAAAGTGTGTATTGTTTGTGCAGAATAAACAATTTTTCTTTCTTTCTTATCTAACGCTCTCCGCGTTCAGTATAATAACCCGTTTAGGATGCTGGTGGGGCTGTCCCGCTTCTGTAGTGCGTCGGGGATGTTCGCGAATGCGCATGTAGATTGTTTCTACACAACCATGGGCAAAAGGTGCGCTTCCATGGTGCGCAGGGTGTGGGGCAGCTCCAACAGTATCCTAAGCATGATTTCAAGATTGTGTTTTCGTAGGTCGCTGTTGTGCCATTTCACATGGGTTGCCGCAACGGTGATCCACTACCATTTATTTGTTTTTGTGAAGGGTCAGTTCTTACTAATATAATTATTTGTAAGTCTTACTAATCATTTTTGATTCTAAGGTACCTGATTAAAGTTAATTCTATTCTATTCTATTAATACATCTCTCTGTGTTAGATTTGTTCCGCAATGTCATGATTTCATGAAAAAGTCATTCAGTGTTTTTGAGTTTTACATTAAACGCAACACACACACATGTATGTCACAACATTTTATTTTATTTTGTTCGAGCTTTTTTATATTATCACCTTTAATTAATTTATTATTTAACGGACACACACTTCCCTATGTGTTTATTATTCTAGCATATGGCACTCGTGGGTTGCAGCTGAAAATCAGCGTCAGCTGGTACACCTTGTGTTGTCATCTGACATTATGCTGAGCTGAGGCCCTTTTGGCATTATAATTAATTGTTTTCTGTGTTATTTATAGTTTTAAGGTGTATTTTTTTTTTTTTTGCTGTAATGCCAATAAACGCATTTTTCTTTTCTTTCTTTCTTTTCTTTCAGTGGAACAAATCTAACTCAGAGAGATGTATTAATGATTCTAGTGGTTATAATTCTGTAAATACATATCTGTTATAGTCGCGGATCATATTTTATCAAAATACAACCAGACTCTGACCTGCAAATAGCAAAAAACGTAAGAAAATTTGAATTTCTTGGGCTACAGCTGCGGATTTACCATTTAAGGTACGCAATAAGTCCAGGCAAGGGCCATTTTATAACGCAACAAATTTTTATAGCGCACTGTATTTTCAACTATCGGTGTTGAGCCGAGCATTGAAAATCCAACAGAGTGCATCCCAGCGCGTCAAAAAAATACAGTACTGGATTTTCGGCGCTAAGCAGTGCGTTCAAATCCAGTGCTCACTAAAGAATCACCTGTGTGTACGAGGACTTACGACCTTCCAAAATACCCGAATAATTTTCCAAGCAAGAAGAAAACAATTTACTTTTTGTGTCCCCTAAAACGAATTGATAATAAAACAGTTAAAGCAATAGTAAAGTTACCCGGAGTTAACAGTTTAATGATAAACCTTCACCCTGCGGTCACTAGCAGGGTTAACTGAAAGGGTTAAACGTTTAGTACTACGATTACGACTTTGTTTACGGTTTTATGGGAATTGACTTTATTATGTTGCGGTAATTGAAACATAAACCACAATGTGTTTATAAAAAACCTTTCAATTTTGGGTTAAAATGTAAGATTACCTACTAGGAGATAAAACGTTTTCAAAGGGTTGTAACCCTTTAAAAATATTTGTTTCGTTTGGGAAACAAACCCGCAGTCCGTTGCGTGGAAGGAAGCTCTTGACAATTGAACTTCAGCACATAAATCCTGCTTTAAAATACCGTGGATAGATCGGAGCGGCAATTCCCGTCCCGTTTCACGTTCTAATCTTTGTGTCTATCTGTCAAACATACCTTAAATTTACATACATTTCAGATAAATTCTAGACATTGATTTTCGCTGAGACGTTTAATAAAGGGAACTGGCCTTCTGAGAATCCGAATCATTACCATCATGAAGATTGCTTTATTTATGATGTTAATGATTACGGATTATAATTACCGAGAACTTGTAATAATGATTACAAGCTCTTGGTAATTTAGATGTCACTGCCCTTACATGTCACTGCTTGCGGTAGCGTCGGGGGTCGGATTGCCTTCTTCCCTCAAATATGGCAAGGGTGATGGCTGATCTTTGCGTTATGCTCGTGAACGGATGCTGCTTGTGGTGACTGGTCGTCTTGCTGACCATGGTTTTGTTTTTGTTATTAATAATTAACTGTTTTTTATTTTACTTCGATGGTGCTAGTTTATCATTTGTGACTTCGAGTTATAGCTATAGCTTTATTTAAGCGGGCACGCCCATTATGCCTGGAGGCTTTTATTTAGATACGTTTTGTTTACGTTATTTCTGCTAAAGTATAGTTTTCGACGATTATTATGTATATATATTTTATTTTTGTATAGTGGTGTGTGCTAGCTAACATAAGGCAAATAATTTAATTTAATGTTTTGTGTTGCGTAATGCAATTTATTTTACATTTTATTGTATAGATTCAAGTTTTATATGTGAACAGACAGCTGTGCTGTTGAGGAGTTTGTTGCGCCACTTCTTCTTCCCAGCTAAAGCACTAGGAAGTGGTGAAGGGTGGGCGTTTTTGGGGGACTGTCTCATTTAATTTTTCACGTTCGAAAAGTGCTGATTCTCAGCCTAGTTTGAATAGGTTGTTAGCCTTATAGGCTTATTATGTAAAAGCACCTACGAGTATTGTTATCTTTTCTGAAACAGTTCCGTTTTCCCAGAAGTCAAACAAGCGAATTTGACGAGTACAAAGTTTTAATTAAAACGAATTCAACAACACCTATTTAAAGCCCCATTTACACGGTGCAAGTTTCTGAAACGTTCAAGAGCAATAATCGCATGCCAGAAAGCACGTTCAATTATTGCCGTTCAAGAATTGCATGCAAGTGTTTACACGCGTGTGATTTCTAAATATGTCATAATGCAAGTTTTGCTGTTCAATAAAATTGCATGCGACTTACACCAAGGCAATTTTATTGCAAGGCGATTATTGCATGTAAGGTTTGCGTCGTCCTAACACAGAGTTGCACGTCCTTGTATAATTGATTTAAGTACTAGTATTTGCGCTGCTAAATATTCCATTAAAAAATATTAAACATCTTATGCAAACCCATACCTTCATCTTGACCTTAGTCTAGGGCAGAGGTAACAGAGACAAAGTCAACGATGGAGCGAGCTTACCCAGTAAAAGCCTGTTTTTACTTGTGTTATTCGTTCGTACTTGTAGAGTTGAGTGCGATTTTATTGCACGTCCAATTTTATCGAAAGTACTGTTTACACCTATACCAGTTTTGAAGGGCAACTAACTTGCCCGTATCGTGCAACAATTGAATGTGTTTTTTGGAGAGTGCCAGTCAATTGTTGCTTCAATTTTATCTTATGCCACAGAAAATAAATAAAATTAAAGCTTTATTATTATAATTTTTTTTTCATTAGGTATCTGGAAGTAAGTAAAAGCTAACAATTTCTAGTTATTTGAGGCGTACCAAGAATTAACGCGGCGTAACGAGAGTACCAAGAATATGATCATCATCTGCCTAGCAATTTTTCAACTATAATATGTTGGAACTGGCTTCCAGTCTAACTGGATGTAGCCAGTATTTTACATGGAGCGACTGCCTATCCGACCTCCAAAACCCAGTTATAGATAATACGATACCCCTTGGTAACAAAAACTGGTTGTCAGACTTTCGGGCTTCTGACGACCCGTAACGACTCGAAACAACGACTATACTGGTATTTTAATGAAATCGTTTAGGTTACAAGTGAAAATATTATGCCTACAATACATTTACCTACCCAAAAATGTTGTGTCAGTGTCCTAAGCCATATTAATGCGACCCTTGTGGTCAGATTAACACGTCCGCTGCCACGTTCAGTCATTATGACCTACGCGTGACTTTTACCCAACCCTAAATCGCATTCTTTCGCATTTCGTTGGTATTTAGGGGTTAATATGGTGTTCTATGGGAAGAGCGGTCTGTAGTTGTGTAAGGTCAACAATTTTTATATATAATATATATTTTTTTCTGTTACAACGAACTCATTGGATATATATTATATATTATGATATTTTTTTACAGGTTTTTTAAAGGAAAATAAAAAGTTTCTTAGTTTAAATATTCATGTTGAAACTGCTATTGCTACTGTCAATCTTCATTTAAATCTAGAAACAGCCAAATTATTTAAGCCAATGGAAAACGTTTAATGATCACCAAAAATAAACCTGACAAAACACACTGTATCTTTCAACTAGAAAATCACTTTGAAACGCGGCATTTGAAACAAACTTCCACAGTTTCAGATTAGGACTACCTTTGTTCTGTGACGCTTTCGTATTTAAATCGAGACCAAATCATTCTGTAGTTGTGCTCACGAACAATAGCCCTTAATTTATTCCGTTGGGTTAATTTCGTATACAATTTTGTTACCCAAAGGCTGGGGAGCGCAGCGTTGCGGTTTTTAGTACGGAAATTTGATAAGTATGAAAGGGATGGCTGGCGATAGTTTATGGGACATCTAGAGGGTCAACTCTATTTGTTTTGTTATTAGTTGGTATTGAATGGTTCGAATTTTAAAGGGTCAGTATAATTTGGTTTTGGAATTAGATGAGTTAGGTGTCAGTTTATTCCCAAACGAGAATAAACCCTAGGCATAGGTAGATTATAGTAAGTAGTAAGTTATGTACAATACGCACGTCTTGCCGAGTTCAATCCACATCGCAGGGTCGCTTTTCGAAGTTGTGAAGGATTATGTCTACCTAGGACAAATCATCCAGTTCGGTAGACACAACTTTGAGAAAAAAGCTGACAGAAGGACGCAGTTTGACAAATGCCGCCCAACCCGGGCGACATTGGTCAGAATGGCAGAATCATAATTATTTAACTCTTTTCTTTAAGAAATCTTTTCGTAAACCATGTTTCTAGGTATGAAGTTTTTTCATTACTGTCGGTATTAGGAATGGGTCTAAACCATTTAAGGGTTTATTTATACACGATGATTAAAGTTAAGAGACGTTTAAACGTCAAAATTCAAAATTGTATGGTTAAATAGACGATAATCATTACCGTAAAACGGGGTTACTTTGAGAGCTGGGGTAAGTTTGATGATAGCTAAACTTGGTATGTTTTTTTTAGGATTTAATGCGTGATACTGAATTCAGCCAAAAAGTTGCTTGTTCTGTTGGCCAGACAGACGGATCAGCCATATTTTGCCGAAACGTCGACGAGTGGTTGTTGTCAGAACCAAATAAAACTATTTGTTAAAGTTTAGTGTAAAAAAGGTTTAAAAATATTGTTTGAACAACTTCTGTGGCACAAGCGTAAGTATTGTTGTTTGTTTTGTAGTATTTCACTGTTTTAATTAAACGTTTCTTTAAGATTTAGAGCATGTTTGCATTTTTTGTTTACGGTCGCCATTTTATTTTGCATGAACATTTTAGTTAACCGGGGCTACATTAATAGTATATACGAGGCGACTTTGATAGTTATCAATTTCACCCCAATGGTTGTAGTCCCGAATCATATAGTAGTAATATACAAATAATCAATTTAACCCCTACCTACTTGTTACTTTGGTTTTGGTTCCCTCATGGTTTGCACCTACAAAAAGACCGCTGGTACTAGCAATTATAAAAAATATACAGAGGAGGCAATGGAAGAAGCAATAGAGAAAATCACTAACAACGAATTTCAATTTAAAAGTCCGTTTGGGAATAAATATAAAGGATTGCACGGAAGATCGCCTGGTGCCCAACCTGTTTTCATGCATCATGAGGAAATAGCAATCTTATGTGCTGAATGACTGGTTAATGTTGAGCTACTGTTACTTTATTTTCATAAATAAAAAAAATAAAATATTTGGTTTCTCTCGTTTATTAAATTTGTAACACCCACCATCAAATTCGCCCCTTGACTCAAAGTAGCCCGAAAAATATTCAAAACGCAATATTACCTAAACTATAGTTTCTAAATATTTTTTCTTTTTGATTTTTGTCGTCTATCGGGATGTCTTTACGATCGAATAATAAAAGAGTGGACAACCAAAGTAGCCCCATTATCAATAAAACTTTGATAAAAAGGTTGTTTTTATTTCTAAATTTTTTTTTTACAAATTCATAAGTTTTTGTGGTATTAATTAATTAACGTCATTACGTTAATTAAAAACGATAAAAAAAAACTTTAGTGTAGACTCATTAGTCTACACTAAAGTTTTTTTTTATCATTTTTATCGTTGAAATTGCAAGCGTGGCATCAATTTGAAGTTTAAAACGAATCAATGTCACCCCGTTTTACGGTACTTAACTTTAAGCAGCGTTATTTATAAAATAAAGGAGGTTAAACTTTATGGAATGCAAATAAATTAAACATTTTATAAGTATGAATCATTTTAATTTAATTTAAAATGTCACAACCGTGAAAACTCGCATTCATTTATTTAACCCATCACATACCAACAAGTAACATGTCAATACCAATACATTAAAAATCGATTACACCTAATTAAATAATATTATTGATGTGATCATTCGTGCATAATAAATAATAATTGTGTTGCGTAATATTTTATTGTGGTATTAATTAAAATCGGCGCGCTAGAGTTAATGTAGTGTGACCAACACAAAAGGCTCAGTGACCAACGCGTAGTGAGCTGTGGGACAAATAAAATTTATTAGAAATTGTGGTCACTGTTTGTGGCTATTGTTTAGGTGGTAAATGTGGTGATTTTTTTTTTATTGTGATAGATTTTTTTGTCTTTTTGCAGTGTTTTGGTAGATGGACAAAGTTGTTGCCGAGTACCTATTGATGTTTGTGAATATACGAAAAAAGTAAACCGGGCCTGTATGACGTGTGAATGCTATTAAGAGTTCACAGCGAGAGAGAGACGGAGTTATGCAATGACCGATAGCACCATCCCTTTTTTTGACTAAAATCATGATGGCATTACTTCATACTACGGCCTCAGCTCTTCTTTAATATTGTTCTCGAAATAATGAATGGAAAAGTTGAGGAAAGGGTCCGAGTTTCGTCCCTCCGTCGAAATATCTCAATAATTCTTCAAAACATAAGTAAGTTTAAATATTTCACGACTTTGAGACTTCAAATTAACTTGAGGAAGGAAATTAACATTACCAATCTGTGAAAGGTTATGAATTAATTATGAAGGTACATTCTCATCTGGGGATAAAGCGACACCTAACTCATCTTATTATAAAAACAAGTTATTCTGGCCCTTTAAATTTCGAATCATTCAATACCAACATATAACAAAAAGTCAAAGTCAAAAGTCAAAATCAAATTATTTATTTCAAATAGGCACATAGGAGGCACTTTTGAACGTCAAAATGTACCTTTTGAACGTCAAAATGTACAAAAAAAAATAGAGTTGATTCTAGTTGCCCCTTCCAAAAGGTAGTTTCGTATGGAGAAGAATGGGCAAGAAACTCCACCATTACTCTTTTAAAAATGTTTTACAATATTTTGTTTAGGTACATTAATTATAAGATTATAATAATATGTGAAGACAATGCATCTAGAATAAAATAAAATTACTATACCACAATAAGTAAAAATAATTAAAAACCGGCCAAGTGCGAGTCGGACTCTCGCACGAAGGGTTCTGTAACATTATCTATAAAAATGGCAAAAAAACACGTTTGTTGTATGGGAGCCCCCCTTAAATATTTGTTTTATTTTAATTTAATTATTTATGTTTAAATTCAATATATATCTACGTACTTTGTGAATATATCAAGCGTCTACCTGTTGCCGTTATCAATATAGAGCAAAAACGAGCAAAAAAATCACGTTTGTTGTATGGGAGCCCCCTTAAATATTTATTTTATTCTTTTTTTTTGTATTTGTTGTTATAGCGGCAACAGAAATACATCATCTGTGAAAATTTCAACTGTCTAGCTATCACGGTTCGTGAGATACAGCCTTGTGACAGGCGGACAGACGGACAGACCGACAGACAGACAGACGACGGAGCCTTACTAAATAGGGTTCCCGTTTTACCCTTTGGGTACGGAACCCTAAAAATGCAGCAATGAAATGTATAATGTTTTCCTAAAAAATTTAAAATAATAAGTCAGTGTATGAGTCTAGGTTGTATATAATGTAAAATCAATTTCAGAAAAATAACATATTATACAATTAAAATAGCAACCAGTTTGATTTTGTCTAGACCAAACAAATAGAGTATATTATTTTAACACAATCATCCCTTCAAAAAAAAATCTCAACGTTCTTAATGCAGTGCCGACATCCTCCTAAAAAGAATGAATGAAACTGAACCAGTCCATTAATGGCCCATCACCCATAACGACACGTCATCACTTTAGCTCACAAAACACACAATGTGACCCACTTTTCATGGCATACATCATTGAATCAACAAATTATGTGGTAACAACTCTTTGAAAAACACCATAGAAAGATTTGGATCGGGATGGGATGGGTGTTAAATAAAATAAAATGGGAATATTATCGAATCGTACCCGCTGTGTGTAATGTGCCGTGAGGAGGGTTCGGGTTTTGAGTGGGGTGGAGTCGCAGTGTGTGTGAAAGTAATGTTTTTGTCGGAATGTTCATCTAGTTTTGATCTGTAGTAGAATAAACTGTTTCTTATTTATTAACAAATAATGTTAACTTAATTTTAACATAAAATCATTTGTACGAATTTAGAAGATTGAATTTTATTTTACTGAAAAAAAAAGTAGATTCAAGGGACAAATATATCGATTCAGTAGGTATTTATGCAATTTTAACAAATTAAAAATACGTGATTTTGACCTGTAAATGATTGTTTAACATAGTACCTACATATTTATTTCTTTAAATCTTTTTAAATTAAATTAGACTACAAAACTGATAATTAACAACAAAAAAAATACACAGAGTACAGCGCCACCCCACTCCCTGTTCTCATTCCCAAAACTGTCACTCTCATAAATCTATACTCGTCGATACATCTCGTTGACAATCCGCGGTCACGTCGCGATCGTGTCGCCCCCGTCTCGTACCCCTCATCTCGTGCCCTTCCTCACTCGTACAATGCGAGTTATGAGCCGTGATGTGATCGTCAATGTCACTACGCGTGTGAGTTTTTCTATTTTGTTTAGTTAGATTTATGTCTGCAAGTAATTGAATTGCAATGGGATTGTGAACAGTTTGGCTAACGAGTTTTGTGTTAAGTGGTTTGTATAGGGGAGTATTGTGTATGTAAATTTAAATATATTAACTTGTTCTTCTTGTTGTTCCAATCGTACTTTACCTATGGCTGTGTTAAAGTGAAACTACCGGTAGCCTACCAATTAAAGGCTTCTACATACCAGCGCGACTTGTCGCGTGACGCGACACGGCACAAAGGCCCCGCGTGTCGCGGGACGAGCGGTGCCTTTGTGTCGCGTCGCGTCGCGCGACAAGTCGCCCCGGTATGTAGAAGCCTTAATGATATTTATTTGCAAGAATATAGGTAGGTATACATAAATTCTTTATAGGTATGGGTTTCACTATATTCGGAATTTCAGCTGTGCAAATATTTAGATTTTACATCTTGGTTATACATATAGCAGTACACATTTAGTAATTAGCAATAACATTATAATACTAATAATAATTTCATAACTTAAATTTAGATTACAATGCAATTAATAAAAATAAAATTGTATACAATTATATTATTCATTTAAAATAATAATTTATATTAAAAATAGCTATCAGTATAATAGCAAGAATAAAGAAAATGTTAACTGTCAAGTAAATTGGTTACAGAGACTTCCAAAACTAGACTTTCTTGCAGCTCTTCTCCAAAATAATCTTACCTTCAGAATTGGTAGGTTCAGCCGTGGTTGACTGATGCAGAATGCCTCAAGCCTCATTTACACGGTACAAGTTTCTGGAACGTTCAAGAGCAACAATTCCAAGCCATAAAGCACGTTCAATTTTATTGCCATTTAAGAATTGCATGCAAGTGTTTACACGCGTGCGATTTTCATAAAATGGCATACAATAATTGAATGTAAGTTTTGCTGTTCAATAAAATTGCATGCGACTTACACCAAGGCAATTTGATTGCAAGGCCATTATTGCATGCAAGTTTTGCCTCGTCCTAATACAGAGTTGTACGTCCTTGTATAATTGATTCAAGTATTCCGTATTTTCGGTAGGTACCAAATATTTCATTAAAAATTTATTGAACGTCTTCTCAAGATTTTCTTTTTATTCTGTTTTATTCGTTCGTACTTGTAGAGTTGAATGTGATTTTATTGCACGTGCAATTTTATTGTACGTGCTGTTATACCTACAACTAACTTGCCCGTATCGAGCAAAAATATTGTAGTGTTGTGTTGGTGTTCTTTATTGAATAAAGAAAGAAAGAAAAATATTTTATTTAGGACACGCACAAGAAATTCAAAAAGTAAAAAAAGCCGGCCAAGTGCGAGTCGCACTCGCGCACAAAGGGTTCCGTACATTATCTGTAAAAATGGCAAAACAATCACGTTTGTTGTATGGGAGCCCCCCTTAAATATTTGTTTTATTTTAATTCAATTATTTATTTTTAAAGTGAATATATAAATAAATATTCTGTGAATATTTCAAGCGCCATTACCTGTTGCCATTATCAATATAGAGCAAAAACGAGCAAAAAAAATCACGTTTGCTGTATGGGAGCCCCCCTAAATATGTATTTTATTCTGTTTTTTAGTATTTGTTGCTATAGCGGCAACAGAAATACAACATCTGTGAAAATTTCAACTGTCTAACTATCACGGTTCATGAGATACAGTCTGGTGACAGACGGACAGACACACGGCAGAGCCTTAGTAATAGAATTCCCGTTTTACCCTTTGGGTACGGAACCCTAAAAAGATGGAAACAAGATTTTTATAAACTATAAACAATCGCATGAAGTCAGAGGCAATAAATCAAGATTAATAAAGATATTTTACACTTTTTAGTTAGGATTAGATTAGGATTATAAGAAGGTAAATATTTACTCACTTATAATCGGGTGATAACGGCCTCTTACTCACTCTCTCCAAAAGTTCGGGATAGTTTTTTATAATTTCTCATTTAATTACATTTAAACATAAATAAATAATATGTATACATTTTTGTAATCACGTTTTTAAACCCTTCATTTTGATACCCCACTCGATAGGCTTGGGAGATTTTTTTTTTATCGAAAACACATCTTTTGGGCCATAACTCCACCATTTTGATTTTTAATAACTTTAATATATATACCCGGTAACACTTGCGCAATAAATACGAATCTAACGACATATCATTCATCAAAATCGGTTCAGCCGTTTAGTAGTTACGAGAGAACATAGGGACGGACATACATACATACAGGTCAAACACATAACCACTCCTTTTTTGGCTTCGCCGCAGTCGGGTAAGAAATTGATTTAATTGCAATTAAGTCGTCTTTTTGTGTTTCTCAGAGACAAAATTAGCGTGGAATTTTTCAAGAAAGCAATGGTTTCCAAAGACAAAATGTTTTTTTTGTAACTTGTGATATCTCGAATAGCATTTACGACGACCGTCTTGCGGTTGCATGACGGTCGTCGTAAATGGTATTCGAGGTGGTATGGAATTAATTAATGCTACTAGGATGTACTGTGAAATCTTCTCCCATGCTTCCAAGACGGCAGTTATCAGCTCCTGCAGCTCTCTGGAGCTCTACAGCTCATATAATAAGTGCGCTATTGGATTCATATCAAGGCTTCTAGCTGGCCATTCCATTACTGCGATACTAATGCTCATAATAATCAAATCTTGTTGCTTCTTTAAGAGCGGCCAAACTCCGATTTTCTTCTCTATTTCAAATTCATCAATCATCATCATTCCAGCCGAAAGGCGACCACGGCTGGACATAGGCCTCCCCCAATAGGGGCGGGGGGTTTCCATAATCACCACGCTTGGCAGGCGGGTTGGCGATCACAGTATGATGTTAAAAATGCATAGAGAACGCTGCTGCCCATTCTCTAGTAAGTTTTTCAAATTCATGAATTCAAATTTGGAACTAACGGTGCTACCGAAAGGTTGGCCAGTATGTTAGCTTCAAAACTGCATAAAAAGTTTTTCTCTGACTTAACATTATTTTGATGTTTTAAGCCCTTAAGGCGACAATAACCGACTTTTATAATTTTATACTGAAGATCACGTCTAAACGAGTAGTGTTAATGACTTGAAAATTTTTAATTAAATTACAGCATTTTCTCAAAAATTTAATATGTGAATGTTTTAGATTATGTTCATATTACACAGAGAAATAAATTTGTAAAGTTATGTCTAACGCGGATACAAAACAGAGAATGGCGCAAAATCTCAACAATCAGTGCAAAGTGCTATGTTTTTTTGGAATAAATACTTTTTAATTTATTTTTATTTTTATCTACCAAGCGTATTTTTCTGAAACTTTCACCAAGTTAAAGATAATTTAATTATTTATCTTTTAGTATACGCGTTTTATTAAAATACCTTTTGTTTTGTGTATAATAAATTAATAAAGCGTCAAATTGGGGACAGCGCTCCTTCATGGGCGAGTCCTATTACTGGCTGAACGTACGACGCGTTGCGTTTGCTCAGTACAGAACATGCAAGCTAACTACTCAAGGTCACTGGCATCTCAGTCTTAAACATAAAAATGCACGGTAGCTCGATAAATATAAACACATAAATACAAGCATTATTTTATCTTATATCTTCTCATGTTATTACGTCATAGCGGAGCGCAATTCGCCGAGACCTACACAAGGCAGGAATTGTACGGGCCCCTTATAGTGCCAGCGGCAGACTGCGAGGACATGACTTGTAAATAGAAGGCACTTTTATAATTTTATTTTACTTGGATATTTGTGAGATAACTGTTTTGGAGAACTGCATTGTGGAAATTCAAAGACAGGGTGAAACATCTGTCCAACAGGATGACAAAAACAAAATCACATTTTGTGAGGAGGATAGTTATTAATCAAGAGAAAAGGCTTATTAAGGTTATTTTTTTATTAAAAACTGATTTTAAAAAGTTTCTTGCATTATATTAATAATCATCTCATATTTTATAGTACAGATTTTTTTTAAAGTTCACAGAAAGTCTTTTTCGTTCGTCCAGCGATCAAAAACACGTTCGTGAAATCTAAACTATTCATCCAAATGAGTTGGTGTAAAATGCAATTTTTATTTACATAATTAT
This sequence comes from Tiliacea aurago, assembly GCA_948098905.1. Classification (NCBI taxonomy): domain Eukaryota; kingdom Metazoa; phylum Arthropoda; class Insecta; order Lepidoptera; family Noctuidae; genus Tiliacea; species Tiliacea aurago. The sequence continues at coordinate 3,581,678 of OX402591.1, forward strand.
AATTCCTCTGACGATAAGCAAATCTAATTCAAAAGGGATCTAACGTTAGCTACTTAAATTACCCTAGATATTTGTCTAGGGTAATTTAAGTACCTAGTGAAAATATTTTTTTTTTACAGCTCTGACATGTTTTATTTATTTGTGAATTAACCTGAGCATTTGTTTAGGGGGTTTTTTATAGAATAGAATAGAAAATTTATTATCAGACGACAGACACATAGTCCATATGTTACAAAATATTACAATTAAAAAAAAAATATCCCGATTAAATGGATAATACGAGTATATTATTTTTTTCAAACTAGCTTCAGCCCGCGACTTCCTCCGCGTGAAATTTCTTGTTTTAACATGAAATATATCCTCCTCTCCTCGGCTTCTATTCTCCGTACCGTTTTCGCATTCTTTCTGACTTTTTTCTTTCTGTACTGCTCCTAAGAGTCGTAGCGTGAAGTTAAATAGCCTATATGAGATTAGGGCGTTCAAACAAAAAAAAACAAACCGCCGCCCGCTTCATTGTATTCATAATAACATTTTTTCTCGTCTAATTACATCTCGCGGTAAACTGTTGAGGAATACGGACATAATGCAATATTGCTAATTCTCCATAGCAAATAGCGTGTTAATATATAGCCTAATCGATGACCAGACATTTAAGGAATATTTGTGCAATATTTGGACAGAATCTATTCAGTAGTTTTTACTCCAATCCGGAACATAGATCGAGACAGGCAGACAAACGGAGGGAAAAATAAAAAAAAAATATATTTTTGGCATCAGAATCGTTCCTATAAAATATTAAATATATACAGTTTTGACTTCGTTACTATTTTATTATGTATAGATCTTATCCGAATGGCTTCAGCTGATGTACCGAGATAATTTAGCAAACAAACCTAACACCACAAACTACCGGATTTGTGAAATACATTTTAATGTACAGGACATACTAGCAACAACAAATCGCAAGGTTTTGAAAGAGAATGCTCGCCCATCATTAAATTTCCCGGACTTACAAGTTACATACAGTTAGTGGGCAACCCGAGTTTTTTTTTCTACCGAGCGGCCATAGGTATTTATTTCAAGGACATTGCCGAGACGTAATACTGCTTACTTTATTATACTGTGGTTTCGTTTAGGTTTAATTTGTTTTTTTTTTAAACGACAGCAAGCATTCACAACGTTCTATCTTCACATGACTTGCAAAATTGCTTTTCAATGTTGCTCATTGTATGAAAATTCGTACCGATTAATCCTTTATTACACAAACGAACCGATTCTGTATCGGACGTCGGATTAACTGTTAAAAACTCGTTAAGAACATTGAGAATGTAATGTGTTTCACCATTTTCTTTTAGAGATCCTTTGTTGATACCTAAATAGTGTGATTAAAATATTTAAAAAAGTAGCTTACAGTAGTTGCATGATGTGCTGACATCGCACCTTGGTAATAAGCAACTGAGCACCGACAGAAAATAACAACAAAATTAAAAAAAAAAAAATACTGAAATATTTATTCGTGTTTTATTCATTACTAGTAGTCGCCCACTGGTTGAAATTCAACCCCCTCTACTTACAATCTATATCAATCAATCAACTCAGCCTATAGCAGTCCATTGCTGGACATAGGCCTCTCCCAGGCTGCGCCACAACACCCTGTCCTCCGCCTTCCGCATCCAGTCTGTCCCAGCCACCTTTTTAAGGTCGTCGGTCCATCTATCTGGGGGGCGTCCCACACTACGCTTGCCGATACGCGGTCTCCACTCTAGGACTCGTCTGCTCCACCGGCCATCGGTCCTTCGACAAACATGGCCAGCCCACTGCCACTTCAGCTTGCTTACTGTGCATGCTATGTCGGTAACTCCGGTCAATCAATCTATATAGTAATCTATATATAGTATCTATATATAACAATCTATATAGTACTTACTAATTCCATGCTATTATAAAGTACTTACTAATTCCATGCTATTAAAAGTACTTACTAATTCCATGCTATTAAAAAGTATTTATTTATTCCATGCTCAAGCTGTCACTTTCTATTACACACTTCCGTCCCTTTTCACGAAATCACTCCGATAGTAAGCGAGAGGAAACATGTTACCCATAAAAAAAATAGGTACCTAAATCAGAATATTCTGTTCCCCTAAGGTTAAGCTCACACCAACCACCGGTGGCTGTCGCCTCTTGCTGCTTTGATGAGTACTGCTGTAGCGGGTGGCTGCCACCAGCCACACTTTTATTTTTATTTCTTTACTAGCTACGCCCCGCGGTTTCACTCGCGTAAGTCTCGACCTCGTGGGAATATCGGGATTAAGAGTAGCCTATATGTTAATCCCGGGTGTCAGCTACCTCCATACAAAATTTTATCAAAATTGATCCAGCCATTTGAGTGTGAAGAAGTAACAAACACACACACACACTTACAAACTTTCGCCTTTATAATAAAAGTGTGATTATATTATGATATAATAAATTATTTATTATATGCTATAGTGTGATATGATTTATGCATACTCATATTTGCTATAACGACTGGCCTTAATTACTAGTAAGTAAATATAAGCCAATAATGTAGGTATATGAATAATATTTTGCACGTAACTATTTATACGTGTCCGGGAATACAAGTACAGGAATACCGGGAATACAGTTCACATGCTTTTTCGTACAAAACGTACGAAAAAGCATGTGAACTGCATGTCACTGGGCTACCGGTGGCGGTGACTGTGGCCGGTAGCTCGTTTGTGCCTAGACTTAGCCAATTACTTATCGCGAGTTCTTTGTTTCAACGATGGAGAGTAACGAGTAAGTTTTACTATAAACTAATATAAATCGTAAAATACCTATCTGGAGTTTGGAAATGTGCCCCATAATAATAGCTAGGCTCACCTGAAACTGTTAACTTATCAGTAGTTTGAACAAGCTGGCTAATTCATGTCTACTAAGTTTTCTAAAACTGTAAAAATGTCACATTAATAACACCCGTACACATTTAAAATATCCCGTGACAAAAATCTATAATTGTGCAGGAAAAATCATCATTCCATTTCAACCATATTTTTTATAAAGTATTTTATTATTTGCTTAGAAACTTACAACAAGCGGGAAAATAATCATAAATCACATTAAAAATCGCGGACACATTTTAATAACAACACAACACAACAAATGACAGGAACAGAGATTACCCACCTTACACTACCCCAAAAAATACGGAACCTTTATGAAAAAATCTATTTTTTTCCTATTTTATGAACAAAGGGTTTTCCACCGCGGGGATTAGAGTAGGTATATTTTTGTTAAAACTCGGGGCTCCTATACAATTTATGATGACAATACGAGATGAGAAAAATATTATTATCTTTTTATTTTGTGTTATTAATAGAGGTTGTATGATTCGGTTTTTATAACAGGAAAGCTGAAATTTGTTGCCAAGCAAAGCCGATATAGCTTTTTATTTTTTTTAATTCGATTTTGTTACTCTAATATTATATTAGACATTGTCTTTAAACATGTATTGTCTGCGTTCACTGAGCTTGAAAACTAGTTTTAAAATGACTTTACTGAAGTATAAATATAAGATACTAAGGCTTTAACACTGCCTTGTAGCTTTGTGTAATACTAAACCAGCGTATAACAGTACTGTTTAAGACGGAGATATAAAATATGCCAGTGACCTTGAGTAGTCAGCTTGCGTGATCTGTACTGAGCTCACGCAACGCGTCGTACGTTCAGCAAGTAATAGGACTTGCCCATCAAGGAGCGCTGTCCCCAATTTGACGCATTATTAATTTATTATACACAAACCAAAAGTATTTTAATAAAACGTGTAAACTAAAAGATCAATAATTAAATTATCTTTAAATTGGTGAAGGTTTCAGAAAAATACGCTTGGTAGATTTTGCGCCATTCTCAGTTTTTCATCCGCGTTAGATACAAATTTACAAATTTATTTCACTATGTAATATAAACATAATCTAAAATATTCACATATTAAATTATTGAAAAAATGCTCTAATTTAACATATTTTTTTTTTAATCATTAACGCTACTCGTTTAGACGTGATCTTCAGTATAAAATCATTAAAAGTCGGTTATCGTCGCCTTAACTTAAACCAAAAGCCTCTACAAAGCTTCGAATTCTACTCTATAAACAAAAACGACCGTGATTTTTGTCAGTTGTACATGATGTTATAAAAATTCGTTGAGGCAGGATTACTTAAAAGGTTACGATCGATGATGATGGATGATACATCAAACGATTTGTCATAGGTCTCTTTGACATGACGTGGGAATATTGAAATACTAGCTGCACCCCGCGGTTTCACCCGCATAACTCTCGATCCCGTGAGTATATCGGGATAAAAAATATCATATGTCCTGATCCAGGTGATGGTCTACCCATGTGTCAAATTTTATCCAAATCCAGTCAGCCGTTTTACCGTGAAAGTGTAACAAACAAACAAACTCACTTTAGCATTTATAATATTAGTTAAGATTCGATGGTCGGCAGTGAGGAGTCCTGGGACGTGGTGGTATCCTTCTGCGAAACAGTTGTGTCGCAGAAGGAGGATGCGGAAAGGGAGCGGGAAATTTCGTCCGCTCACCCGGCCCGCAGCAGACGCACTGGGCGTCGGCAGAGGGCAGATAATGCCCTCTTCCGGCCCCCCTAAATGGGTCCAAGGACGGCGGACTTAGGGATGTCCACCGCCCCCTATCACACTGGACCCGAGGTAGCGGCGCGTAGTGTTCCACGCGCGCCCCTTTCAGATGTCGCGGGGGGGTCAGACACCTCACCCCCCCGGATTTGAGGGATCACGGAAGTAATAACAGATTCCAAGATCCCCCCCGGTGCAAGTGTGGGAAGGGAACACTGGGGTGGTTTTTAGTCAGTAGGAGTCTGACAGACCCCTCGGAGGACTTCCATGAGGATTTTCCACCCCGAGAACAAAAAAAATGAAGAAAATGATAATAGTTAGGAGTAGGATTAGAAGTTGCTGTTTCTGTCTTGTTTTTACCTATATAATATTAGATCTTTCATCTTTGATTTCTAATTATTCTGTTGCTTAATCATATTTTCAGTTCATAATTATCGAATCATTTTTGCTCCTCCCTCTTGTGTCGTAGCGTAGTGGCGATTGCTTTGGTCGCTTGTCAATAGCTTTGTCTTACAAAACACACTATGATTTTTGTATATGTAAGTGTTGTGCCAATTTTCTCAAATATATATATTTTTTAATGTGTGTGTGTTATTTTGTAATGTGACAAAAGTATCACGGCTTGTGATACTTTTGTCACATTACAAATCTAGCCTATTCGCTTATAAGTAATTTGAATATAACTTAAACTGCTAAGTAAATATAAAATTAAGAAATCGTCCAATAACGACTTTCTTATTCACTTTATGTTAAGGGGAAGAAACTTAATTCATGTGTTCTTTAGTCAGCACTTGCACTGTAGTTTAAGTTCACTCACACTGCACTAAACTAACTCAAAAGGTTTTACCCTTTATAATCTTTGCACTAATTCAGTGATCTCAACTGAATAACGCAATAATATGTTTGTTTTAGGACCATTTCCTATTCACAAATCGTCGAGATTTTGCTAAAGAGTCGTCTTGATTTGACTATTTATACAGAGGGGTTTATTTCATTACTACAGGCAATTTGTGACATTGCGTGCATTTCAGGTATCACATAATCGGTGGTAATCATTTAAGAATCACCCATCATCATTTAACTTTTCATTTTATAATTTTTTGTATTTTTTTTATCAGTTGTTGAATATTTAAATTGAATTAATCACAATTGTATGTTTTGTTTTTAACTGTTTTGAATTTATAATAGCTTATAGTAAATAGTTTATAATTTAAATGTATGAGAGTAAGATTAAAATAAATTATTATTATTATTAAGAGGGCGTATCAAAACCAGTATAATCTACAGTTTTCTAGGCTCGTCTAGGAAACCAAGCCACCGCCACATCACGCCTGCAGCGACAGCTGTCATGCAAATGGTGGCAGTGGGGGTTGACTTTACGGTGTCAAAAAACACTCTCTACGAAAACATACCAACTTACTTTCATTAATAACGTTTCAGTGACGTAAATTCCTGACGCTATGTGGCGGCTGCCGCTCTTAAAGGAAAACGTAACTTTATTGTATTGAAACTTCGTACAACGTTTGGCCAGCTCAAGGTCACCATTGCAACTGCATCGGCTGCAGCTGCAGCACACCCTTGAGGAATGCCCCGCTTGGGCAGTGCAGCTGCGTGACGTCGTCGCGGTGGTTGGTGCTGCGGACACTCTCTCACTTCCGGTCATGGTCCAGTCTATGGTTGGAAGTGAGAGCGCGTGGGACGCCGTCGCCTCCTTCTGCGTGGAACTGATAGTAATGAAGGAAGCGGTGGAAAAGGAGAGGGAGGATACAATCTCCCTTGCACTCCATAGCAAAGCCACCGGGCGCCGGAGGACGCGGAATGATCTCTGGCCGCCTAAGGGTGAGGCCTGCAGGCAACAGTCTTGGGGAGTTTATTGCCTGAACAGTGAAAGCCCCGAGACGGTGGCGCGCCGGTTCCACGCGCGCCTCTCTCTAGAGGAATTGCGGCTGTATCCAGCCGCTGAGGGTGATGAGGTCCGCATGAATTCATGTGGGCCAACACCTAGCAGCGGGTGCATGAAGAAATGCGCAAGCACTCCAGCACCCCTGCTAAAGGTAGCAGCAGAACACCGTGTGGTTATAGTCAGTAAGAGTTTGACAGACCTCTTCACCCACCCAGGGTAGAGGACAACCATGAGGATTTCCATAAAATAAAATAAAAGGCCAGCTCAAGGTCAAAGTGCTATCATCGACGTGTGGTCGACAGTACGAGCAACTAGGCGTACTTAAGGGTAATTGCCGGGGTAATTGCCGTTGACCTCGGCAATACAAATGCACGTCACGCTCACGCCGCGCCGCCGTTCAGTTTCATACGGAATATTTATTGTTAGTAACGAAAACATGAATATTTGAAATAAATCACAGATAAATCATAAAAAGAGAACTACTAACAAGCAAGTGAGAATACTATAACATTGAACGAAAAATAATGTGCGGAAATTTCATAAAACTTGTACCAGGAATTACTTGTTATTGAGAAAGCCTTACAAGTTTGTAAAATAAATGTTTGTTATTTAAAATCTCCATTACATGTGTGAGGTTACTATGAAGATGTTTTATTTACTTTTACAATTTATGAGTACGTTATGAACGGCCTAAAGTGCAGGCTTATACTGAATTTGTTTCTCCAAATTTTTATATTTTGCTTACGCATACAGTGCACAAGATTAATTCAAAAATGTCAAAAAAGATATGTTACAACGCCATAATCACGTTCGAGCGTTTGTATGAAAAGCATGAAGGGTTGGCCGCTCAGCTCAACGACCTTTTTCGCCTTTTTTTGTTTGATTATTCTAACCTATAAAATAGTTGTGTCCACATATTTTAATACTAACAAGATTCAGCAGTTTTTGGGGTGTTTGCAAAAGGAAAAGTTAGTACATTTTTAAAATTACTATGATACACCAATATAAATATTTCAGAGAAAACGGGCATTACTTTCCCGTTTTCATTAACACTAAAAAACACCTAAATGAACTACAAAATATTGTTGCACTGATTTTTTTCTATTATACAGGATGTTAAAGTAACTGATCAATGAACCAATCTACATGGTCTTCACATGATCTGACTAAGATTATGTCTGGACTTTAAAAGAGACTGTGACCTCTGAGTTTGTTTCGGCCTTTCTTCACAGAGTAGTCAGATAGGAAACGCCGACCTCATCTAGTTTTTAAAATATGATTAACGTGTAAAAGTGTTTATACAAACCTACTTACAGAAATAAAATCATTTATCATTTAACTGCGTGCCATAGCTTAGGGGTAGGTTCAGTATCGATAAAAGAACCCAGAAAAAAAAACCATAAACGAAAAATTTAATTAAACATAAAAAAAATAATAAAAAACGCTCTTGCACTTTAACGAGCTTAGGACCATATAAGGCATTTTTTTTATTATTCCTGGGTTGCTTTATCGATACTGAACCGCCCCTAAGCTATGGCACGCAGTTACTTTAACACCCGGTATAGATAATAGAAAAAAATCAGTGCAACAATATTACTAACTGTGGGTAATTTTTTGTTTCGTTTTCTGTTAATTTTAATCATGGTCTGGCAGTTGGAGTAATATATGCGGCCTACCCAAATGGCCTTTCTTTGGTATTGTTCGTTGAATCGTTGAGCTCCTTAAGTTCTGAGTTGAGCTACACGATTACAGACAAATGCGTGCACTGAATGGACAGGTCCAGTCAATTTGTGTGGTTCTTTTCTCAAAAAACCATTTCAGACATCAATCTACATGGTATTCACATCAAGACCAACCAACCCACCATCCATCAACCAAGACCATCTGACCAAGATTATGTATGGACTTTAAAAGATACTGTGACCTCTGAGTTTGTTTCGGCCTTTCATCTCAGAGTAGTCAGATAGCAAACGCCATCTAGTTATTAAAATATGATTGACGTGTAAAAGTGTTTGTACAAACCTAAGTATTTACAGTAATTAAATAATTTATTACATTTGCATTTGGATAGCAAATTTGTCATCACACAACATGAGACACAAGGAGATGTTTCAAAACGGGCCCAGTATAATGTACAGTACAAATCGAGAAAAATCCGTGAAATTTGGGAAAAATACAGATAAATTGCATAAACGCAAATTTTTCTTGTAATAATTTGATATTTATTATTTATTTGTAACGACTTTAAATATGGCCTCTCGCCAATTTAGGTACTCTGTGGTTAAAAAACAATGACAGTAAATCATAGATCCACCATTGGATCATAGATTGTGAACTGTATACTGTCACTTCAGTCGCTTTCGTTGTCGATCGTGTTTTGTTATGACAGAAATAAACATGTCAAACGGCAATAATCAATCAACATGACAGCTTGCCGCCATGACGGGTTTTTGTTGTGTGTTGCAATTTCAAGTGTACATTCTTGTGCTTTCCAACCCAACAAAGTCAATTTAAAGTAATTGGATGATTGAAAACTGTTTTAATTGTGTTTCCCCATTTTTATGTATGTTGTACAAAGACCTGGCCGGGGCTCCATACATTTTGAAACATCTCCTTTGAATGTCAGACGAATATTTCTTTATACAACCGCACACGAAATAGCCCTAAATATTTATTCTTATGGTGTCGCGAGACTCACTTTAGGGAATATTGAAGTAATGGACAGCTAGTAGGCTACGCGATGCCATAAACACTATCCTCTAAGGACCGGAGACGGTAGTCACACATAAAATATAGACTGAAGATGAATAAACAAGTAGTGGACTTGTTCGTGTAATAAAACCTATGTGAATTGGTGACACCAACATGATGGAGAGAATATTAGGGCAGCGTTCAAGGTCGATTAACAGTCTCATGAGCTAAATAAAATAACATCATGCTTGTAATCTTCGAAGGGTTCGGCAGAATTGAGCCTATACTCGTAGTACACCGACATTTCGCCAGATAAGTTTAAAGTCTCATGTAATAGCCTATTCCCATCAACCAGGCACGTTAGACTCCGGGCTGCTAGTGAGGAATTCCCGAGCTAAATATTTAATTTTGATCAACAAAAGTAACATTTTAGCTAATTTAATATAATTATAAAATGCTGAAATACAATGTATCGAAATTTTTGTGTTCATTTAAAATAATGATTATGTGTAAAAGTCGCAATGACTTTTGCCGTTCAATATATCTTTAACGTGACTATCTATATTTTTGACATTACTTTGAGGGCTGGCCTATTTTTTGGCTCAAGAATCATCATTGCCATACAACGTGGCAACGTTGCAAGCCTTTTAGGCACTTTTCCTGTTGACAGCGATGCGGACGATTTTTTTGATGCCCTACGATTATTTTCCGCCCTTTTCACGTATACCTTGTCGTATATTTATACGTCCATGACTTAAATTGTACATATTATTATTATTATTAGAAGTCTGTTAGTTTTTAAATGATATAAATAATTAAATTACTTTGCAATAAAAAGGGTCAAATTAAATTAGCTAGCGAAACTTCGCAGACATTATGGGTATCGAAACTCCGCAGACGTTATGGGTATTGAAACTCCGCAGACATTATGGGTATCTATATCATAACATGATAAAACAAAAAAGAAATTAATTTGATGATTTTTTTTTGGGTTTATCAACCGCAGGTGGTGTAGTCATTTGTAATAACTGCATTTTTTTGTGTAAACTTCACAGAAGTGATAGATTTCGGTAGGTAACTAAACACGATACAACAAAAAGAAAATCCAAATTTAATTGTCCCCGTATAGAAATAGTCTCTCTTCCAATAAGTATTAATTTCTCAAAATCAGTAAACAGGCCTCTATATTTTTAAAAAAGCTTTGATGCCAAACGCTTAAGGTCACTTTCAGATAAGGCAGCATTAAATTGCTGCGAGTTAGCATCGAGTTTGCACAGTTAGATCGATCCGTCCAACGCAAGCGAACCCTTATCTCGGCTGACATGTCTTTAAGTAGGCCCTCAAATTGCCCTTTTCGGAGTTGACCGATCACGTGTTCTGATGTCGAGCTGTTTAGCTTCGGAATTCTGCTTATTAGGTACTTGTACTTATTATTAGGAGATGAAATGTGACGTCATATTAATTACGACGACTGTGGTATTTGAGACAACAAGTTTTGTTATTGTATTGAAATTCTTTTGTTACCTAAGCTACGGTTTCACGGCTGCCATAACGGTTACAGTGACGGTCATCATGAAAATTATAGCACCGGGGTTGGACCTTACGTTGCCAAACAACGCTCTCTAGAAAAACATACCACAGGTGTTCTATATTTATTTTTATTACCCTAGTGAGATTCATTGTCCAGCGGGTCCTATCAGAATACCAGCGCTGTGGTATTCATTTTTTAAATATCGGAGCATTATGCTGCGATGGGAGCTTTTTAGGCACAGCGCAAGTCTTGATTGATTTTTTTTTGTATATTGTTAGTTTTAAATGCTATTTTTGTATAAATTCTTGTGCGTGTCCCAAATAAAATATTTTTCTTTTTTTCTTTACCAACTTATTTTCACAAATAATGATTCAGTGACAACACTCGACGGTAAATTACGGACGCTATGTGGCGGCCACCGCAATCTTAGGTAACCCTAGCTTTACTGATGAACCAATTGACGTAACACACAGACAAGTAGGCGATTTCAATCGCACAAGATCTCAAAGAATTAGTATCATGAAAAGATTTATAGTGCCCACTTGTAATAATTATCATGGTCGAAGGTGTAGAACTTTTTTAGTCCCAACTATTTTTAATAACCTTCCAGTAGATATAAACAGCTGTATCACAAAAACCTCTTTTAAAAATAAAATACATAAGTACCTCTTTCATAAGTTTTGTGCAAGCCTCGCTGCAGAGGATACATAAAAGGGAAAAATTTAATTGTTTGTATGTTTATACCCATGTGAAAGTGTCATTATAAAAGCCAAATTTTAAACTTTAGTTATAAAAAAAGAGCTACGTCTGCCAACAAACTGCTGTGCAGTTTGGCAGAAGTAAATGTTCTGTATTTATATTATTAATCTGAATAAACACTTTTTCATTTTTATTTTTTTTTTAATCTACTTATCTGAGGTGAGTTTTTTCATGCTCATAAATATTTAATGATTAGAAAGTTCTACCAAAACATCATCTTAATCATCATCATCTGCCCGCCTTTTCCCAACTGTGTTGGGGTTGGCTTCCAGTCTTACCGGATGCAGCAGAAAACAAGTATTTTACATGGAGCAACTGCTTATCTGACCTCCACAATCCAGTTACTGGGTAACATGATATCCCTTGGTAAGACTGGTTGTCAGACTTTCGGACTTCTGACAACCCGTAACAACTGTCAAAGATCTGAAAATTACAGCCGGGACCAACGGCTTAGCGTGCTTTCCGAGGCATGGAGGAAACTTGGTATGAAAAGATGGTCACCCATCCACGGATCAACCGCGGCAAGCGTAGATTAACCTGATCAATCGACCCGTGTTGCAGTTAATACTTAGCCACAAGCTCCTCTAAAATTCTACCTAAACATTGATCAAATACAATATTCATGAAAATTCAAGACATTCAAATATTACAACAACACGCACATTTTGATGTATTCAACCAAAACTATCGTATTTGGCAACCTTCTGAGTTCGACTGGCAGCTCATCAGAATTTCATTTGTCTTAAGTCAATTAACATTTCTCTTGGAACATGTCTGGATAACTTGACCGTGAGAAAGAGCAATGTGTGTTGAAACATTTGCTGCTGTACCAGTGATAATGAAGCTCTATTAATTCAACCAGATTCTGCTTTTACAGAGGTCAGAATGTTTGAATAAACAATCCATAACCGTGCTTTATAGAGTCTTAATGTTTGGTGCAGAAATAACTTTTATTACAATGGCTATAGTAAACGATCTTGGGGTAATAATGAATTAAGTTAGCAATGAAAGAGATTGTGTTGCATCAATTTGGTTGAAATGCTCACTGCAACAATAAGTCAGTTCTAATAGTTGATTTTTGGGGAAGCCTATGTCCAGCAGTGGACGTCTTTCAGCTGAAATGATGATGACAGTAGATTGTCAGTGGTAGTTTATAGTAGATTGTCAGTGGTAGTTTATAGTAGATTGTCAGTGGTAGTTTATAGTCTTGTCAGTGGTAGTTTATAGTAGATTGTCAACGGTAGTTTATAGTAGATTGACAGTGGTAGTTTATAGTAGATTTTCAGTGGTAGTTTATAGTAGATTGTCAGTGGTAGTTTATATCCACACAAAATATAACAAATAATGCGTTTATAGATCAAATAATTCCAAACATGTTGTTATGTTATTATGTGTTAAAACGGAATAATAACAGAATAAGCAAGCTGAAGTGGCAATGGGCCGGCCATATTAGCCGTATAACCGATGACCGTTGGGGTAGACGTGTTCTTGAGTGGAGACCGCGAATCGGCAAACATAAGATAAGACGCCCTCAGGCTAGGTGGAGCGACGATCTTCGCAGGGTGGCTGGTCGCAGCAGGATGAGAGTTGCCGATAATCGAGCTGAATGGCGTGCAATTGGAGAGGCCTATGTCCAACAGTGGACTGCTATAGGCTGATGATGATGATGAAAACGGAATAAACAGGCATAATATGAATTACTGACCACCAACTTTAATATCAGGTAAGACCTGTACATCATCATTTCAGCCGAAAGACGTCCTCTGCTGGACATAGGCCTCCCCCAAAGGGAGGGGGGGTTTCCATAATCGCCACGCTTGGTAGACGGGTTGGCGATCGCAGTATGGTGTTAAAATGCATAGAGAACGCTGCTGCCCATTCTCTCGTAAGTCCCTTAGTCGCCTTTTACGACACCCACGGAAAGAAAAAGGATGGTGCTATTCTTTAGGTCCGGTACCACACGGATCTGTACATAATCAGCCTTTATTTTTCCCACTGCTGGGACACAGGCCTCCTCTCTGTGAGAGGGAGTGGGCCATAATCTACCATGCCGGCCTAGTGCGGCTTGGTGGATGTCACATGTCTTCGATTTTTTTGTTCCAGGACATGCCGATTTCCTCACGATGTTTACGTTCACCATTTTGAGAGCAGTGGTGATGAAATTATATACACAAAGTAAGGCCATCACTGGGCGCCTGTCTGGGTTTGAATCTCGTAATTCAAGGCCATTACCACTGGGCCACCACTGCTCTCGTAAGACCTGTATTTTCTGCAAATAAATGATTCTTGATGCTAAACCTCATGTACGGACCTCCATTAAGACTGACATAAAGATAAGCAGAAACGGAAACGCTCTCAGAGCATGTGTAGACAAAAAACCTGTAGAGAATTCGTATTCAAGGATCGTCGTCGAATCATAGATGGGCTATCAAAATTGACAGACACAAAGATTAGTATTCTTTCTACGTTTTACGAGTAGCTATTTGACGTCGGATTCAACTGATTATTCCCAGATATCGTGACGCAGGCGTGACACTCGGCTCGAGCGAGTTCAGAGGGGAAAATTTTAACAAAAGAAAAGGAGATTTATCCTGGCCCTATTACAAATTAAGGATCTTAATACCTCCAACGAAATGGATCTCTGTTAGAGTAAATATTTGAAAATACGCTCGCTTTTCAATTTTGTTTTTGTTTTAGAGGAAATGCTGCGCTGAAAGTTTATTGTTGGTCTTTTTTGTTACTTTTTGTTATTTTGGTCGTCGTTTTGAAAATACTGTTCTACTAATTGATTGAGTAGTAAATGATAAATGATTTTTATTTCTGTAAGTAGGTTTGTACAAACACTTTTACACGTCAATCATATTTTAAAAACTAGATGAGGTCGGCGTTTCCTATCTGACTACTCTGAGAAGAAAGGCCGAAACAAACTCAGAGGTCACAGTCTCTTTTAAAGTCCAGACATAATCTTGGTCAGATCATGTGAGGCCATGCAGATTGGTGTCTAAAATGGTCTTTTGAGGAAAGAACCACACAGATTGAGTGGCCCTGACTAGTCAGTGCACGCATTTGTCAGTAATCGTGCAGCTCTACTCAGAACCTAAGAAGCTCAACGATGCGATGATCAATACCAAAGAAAGGACATTTGGGTAGGCCGCTTATATGACTCAAACTGCCAGACCATGATAAACACTAACTGAGAACATAAGAAAAGAAAAAAAAAATAACCCACATAGTCTTCACATTCACAATAATTCAAATAATTTAATACTTAAAACCTGTAAGTAAGCTTTGAACCTGTTGAATTACGTAAATACCGTTTCACAATGCATTTAAGCCCTTCTTTGATAGGCATACAGAAACTTACATTTGCAAAGTTCTACAAATACTCACATTACTTATATTACGCTTCACTGTTCCATTCTGATGCAAAAGCACTCATTACTTCAAAGTTATTTAAATTTCAATCACAATTCAGAGAACTTTTGCACTGTAAATTTTCTCCCGCGTTATAGTTCCCCGTATTTCAACATTTTCGTAGCCGATTAACAACGAATTTAACAAACAAAAAGGGTCACTCATTATCTCCATTCAAATTATAATTCCGTTCAGTTGAGCACGAAATAATTTATTCAAAATTTTAATATGACGTAGCCACAATGCTAGCAATAACAGGGGCCATTCTGTACAATCCCCCATTTGATGTTATTTAGCAAAACGCTTGGGAATACGTAATGCGAGTTGGTATGAGTACCTAGTTAAGGACAATTATTATGTTGGCTACATTAACCGTTCTGAAGTAAGGTATGATAATGATCTCAGTTAACAACGATGAAAATACAGTCGCAAAATTTCAAATATGCAAACTGCCTAAGAAAGATATCGTTGAGAATTCACCGGAATTAAATTGGCAGAAATTGCTTTTTGTATTTTTCCTCGGGCACCGACGCATGCCAAAATAATGCTGTTTGCGTAAAGTGTCTCCCACTTATATCGTATGAGAATGAGCGTAATAATGTTTTACAAAATCTTCGTCAAGGGATTCACTTGGTAGAGGTTATATTAGACAGTAGCAATAAAGGCCATTATTGCTTGAATGTTTTCTAGAAAGACCTGGCAATGTTTGCATTGTCCAGAAGGTCGATATCATTATGAAATGTTTAGCAGACTTATGTACAATGATTATTATTATTATAGGTTACTAAACCAGCATTATTAATTTAAATAAATGATGAAAATACACTCTGATGAAGTTTGTAGTTTCTATTGTTTCTAATTATGATTGAGGCAAACAAAACCAATTAGCATGTTTTACTAGAATTATCATCAACACTGAAAATGTTTTAGCATTTATTTCAAAAACCAAATCTCTAATATTCCTAAAGAATATTAGCAAAGGTAGACTTTGGCATAAACAAACACGATATGAGGGTAATTCGTTATTTTTATTTATCTCTGATTATCCCGGCTAAGACAAAGGGTAATAGGAAACGGGGGAAATGTATTTACGAAAAATATGTTCAGTGGTTTAATAAAAATCGTTGGTTGTGCTGTTACTGGGTGGAATTAGCAGTTTGTTTTGGACGATGTTGTGTGGCTATAGATATTACTTTGTCCCCTACACACATTTGAAGGGTGGTTTTTGATTGTGTTTATGGTTTTTATGACTTCGTTTCCTTTTGCTGCTTTTGAATTTATTTATCCACTTTTTCACAATATTATTGTTTTCTATCCTTAGATTTATATAAATGACGGAAGCCATATTGTTTAACAGCTCCGAGAGGCGGCGACTAGATGGCGCTAGTGGAACGTGCACCATAGACAAATCATTCATTCTATCGGTCATTTGACTTAAAAGACTTGCAGTCAATTGAGTGAAATATTGTAACGTTACCCCCCACTAGCGGATCGCCTTTATAAGGAGCTGCGCTATTGAGTCGGTACGCCCAGCCCGTCCCCAAATTGTTACTAATTTTGTGATCCCCCAACGACGCCCTAAGCCGAGGTCCGTACCCCACAGGGGGTGCCCTTAGTGCGCTGTCGTTTAGTTTTAATTTATATAATTTGCGCCCTGGCTGGAGGCTTTAAGATTAAAAACCTTAGGGCAGCCACAGGAATATCCGGTTAAGTAGCAACGACCTCTCTAGGTCTGCTACGAGATGCCATTCATAAAAAAAAAAAAAAAAAGAGTCGGTACGCATTTTGAACGGATGCGTCGTGGTGCACGGACCACTGTCTCTCGACAGTCAGTACTTCCCGGTTATTGGATGCGGAACGTTGTCTCCGACAAATTCGTACTATCCTTATTGCGTCGGGTGCATGGACCACTGTCCCTGACAGTCAGTACTGCCCTATGTGACCGCCACTACCATTATAAGTTATTTAATTAATTTTATTTCATTTCTATATTCTATCGATTTAAAATAACTGATTGTTCGATTGAAATACAGGGTGATTGGAAGATGGGTGCAAAGCTTTAAGGTAAAGATAGTATAGACAATTTAGAACCATTTAAGCCATGGTTGTCTTAGACGAAGTCTTACCAAATTTTTTTAACCAAATTTTTAAGTTTTTTTTCGGAAATTCTCAAAATTTAATGTAAACTGCATAATTATGGCCCAATTGAATGATAAATGAATTAATTTTTTATTTATTTAATTAAAGTAATGTGTAAGCAACCAAGCAAAACATGTTTTAGGCTTCTGTGTCATTAGACATTTTTTTTACAGATATTTAAAGCTCAGAAAAAATAAAAAAATTGTACTATACGTCTTTTAAACCTTATTAAAAAAAAACGGAGGGTGCTTTTTTGTTCAAACCTTTTTGAAGACAAGCTTGATAATCGCTCTTTCTTTTGAGGTATCATTTATGCGGATATCTTACAAATTATTGAAATTAGGACCTACAAACCAATTCGAGGGAGAAATTTTAAATTTTAGGCAGTCTAACAAAACACAAAATTTTTGCTTAAAAGAATACTTTATGTGCTCGAAATGATAACATTGTTCAATTCTAAGAATTTTTGGCACATGCAGGAACCAATTGAGGGGAACCCATTGAGGGGATTCTCTAAACAATGGCCACCGAGCGCGGTGGGACGGCATTTCCAGGTAGAACGCCGATAAGAGTTGGTTTTTACAGCAAAATGGTCTTAGTTACTGAGGCAACAAAGTCGTTTTTCTTTAGTCAGGGTCAGTCGGTCTGTGATGAAGCCGTTACATCTTTTACTTATTAGTCAAACTACTGCCCTTGTGAGTGGATGTTGTCGTGCTGATTCACAATTTACCGTGTTCAGTTGTAGCCCTTTGCGTTCCTGCACGTGTTGTTTGCGTTAGTTTTGAACTTTTTTGTTTCACCGTGTCCAGTCGTAGCCTCGCGCTCCTGCACGTGTTGATTTTTGACTTAATTGTGTTGAGTTGACATTTAGTGCGCTCATACGCCGTTTTTCTTAATTGTTAAGTGACTATGGCTACTTTTTCCAATCAAGAATATGCGGATATCGTATTTATGTACGGTAGAGCAGACGGCAATGGATCTTTGGCGCGACGGATGTATCAAGATCGCTATCCGAATCGCAGGATACCGAATGTCCGAGTGTTTTACAACACGTTTCGTCGTCTTGCCCAAGATGGGTTTCACCGCGTGGAACCTGGAGTCAACCCGGGCAGACACGAAACTGCCGTCGACGAAGACATTTTAGCAGCATTTCAAGCGGATCCTACTACCAGTACTAGAGCAGTAGCTCGAAATTTAAACATTTCTCAATGGAAGGTGTGGCATACAATGCACCAAAATGATAAGTATCCGTTCCATGGCAGGAGTGTGCAAGGTCTAGTAGAGCAAGATCCTCAAAGAAGAATTCAGTTCTGCTGTTTCCTCCTCAACAGAGACATCGAAGATGCGTGGTTTCTGAAATCAATCTTGTGGACGGATGAAAGTAAATTTTCAAGGGAAGGTATTACAAACTTTCACAACATCCATGAATGGGCTGACGCAGACAACAATCCACATTTTAAGAAGCAGGTGTCATTTCAGATGAAATTCTCTGTGAATGTATGGGCTGGAATAATTGGCAGAACATTGATTGGGCCCCACTTTTTGCCTGATCCATTGAATGGCGAAAATTATTTGCAATTTCTGCAAATTGATTTACCACTGCTGGTAGAGGAATCAGGTGTCCCGATCTTCGAAAGAGACCGAACAGTCATCCTTCAGCAAGACGGCTGTCCAGCGCATTGGACTTTAAATGTAAGGGAACACCTCAACAATTGCTTTCCTGATAGCTAGATCGGCAGGGATGGACCCATCCCTTGGCCCGCTCGCTCCCCAGATCTGACCCCGTTGGACTTTTTCGTGTGGGGCCGGGCCAAGGAACTGGTGTATAACAACATAGATATAAACACTAGAGAAGAATTGATACAAAGAATAAATTCAGCGTTTGAGACAATGAAGCAGGAGATGATGTTGAAAATAACGACTACTGAAGTTAGAAGACGGGGCCGTGCTTGTATTAGGAATCACGGCCGTCATTTTGAACATGAAAAATAAATAATTTTAATTCAAATGTTGTTTTAATTAGTCTGCCTAAAATAAAAAATTTCTACCTCAAATTGGTTTGTAGGCCCTAATTTCAATAATTTGTAAGATATCCGCATAAATGATACCTCAAAAGAAAGAGCGATTATCAAGCTTGTCTTCAAAAAGGTTTGAACAAAAAAGCACCCTCCGTTTTTTTTTAATAAGGTTTAAAAGACGTATTGTACAAATTTTTTATTTTTTCTGAGCTTTAAATGTCTGTAAAAAAAATGTCTAATGACACAGAAGCCTAAAACATGTTTTGCTTGATTGCTTACACATTACTTTAATTAAATAAATAACAAATGAATTCATTTATCATTCAATTTGGCCATAATTATGCAGTTTACATTAAATTTTGAGAATTTCCGAAAAAAAACTTAAAAATTTGGTTAAAATTATTTGGTAAGACTTCGTCTAAGACAACCATGACTTAAATGGTTCTAAATTGTCTGTACTATCTTCGCCTTAAAGTTTTGCACCCATCTTCCAATCACCCTGTATATTTCTGTATTGCCATATCTGAGTATTACTTCTGATGTCTGGACCTATCCCAATATAAACATAATTAAAAATGCTTCCTCTCTCCTAACTCACTTACTTTGCTGTGCTCGACAGGTTCCTTAGGATATAAGTTTACCGTCTAAGAATACCTACAAGTGGAATGCAATAAAAGTATTGTGTACTGAGTATTAAACTAACAATTTAATACTCAACACACAATACTTTAAGAATAATAAAAAAAAATATTATGAATAACATTCATATTCTTTTTTAGGGTTCCGTACTTCTTGAGGAAAAAACGGAACCTTATAGGATCACTTCGTTGTCCGTCTGTCTGTCTGTCTGTCCGTCTGTCACAGGTGATTTTCTCCGAATAAACTGGACCGATTAAGTTGAAATTTGGTACACATATGAACTTCTATGACCGAAACACGGAGGTGTTTCGTAAATAAATTAATTTTGAATACGGAGGTCACTTTTGGTGAGCAAATAAAAAAAAAAGAAGTTTTACTGACTGTACAGTGTGACATATCAAATGAAAGGGCTTGTTTTAAGGATTTCATATATATTTTTTTTATAATTTTAAAATTCATACTTTTGAAATTATTTAAGAAAATATATGAAAAATGACCGGGGGGATGGTCATTTTTCATCTATTTTCTTAAATAATTTATAAAATTTTGATAAAAATACAGAAAATAGTTCTTTACTTATAGATTACAGGAAAACTTATTAGAAGTCTGTTATCTTAAAATAACATGGTCAATCACTCAATATTGTACGTACAAACTTACATTTGCTGTTGGAATGTATGGGGATCATGTTTTTCAACTACAATGTTAAGTTTGTTTTTGGGATAAATTCATCCCAACTACGGAACCCTTCATTGTGCGTGGTCCGACACGCACTTGCCCGGTTTTTTATATTTAGGGAAGTTAGTAACTAGTAGTTACTCGTACTACTAGTTTTTTATGTTTTTTCATTTATAGTTTTAAATTGTAACTTAATTTTAAGACTATGCTATCGCATTAGGTATAAACTTGTAATGATAGTTGTGTTGTGGAGATTTTAATAAATAATTAAATAAAAAAATACACTGACGACCGTGCCTACACACGGCGTATAAACCGCGCCTACACATGGCGTATGAACCGCGCCTACACGCGGCGTATGATCCGCGCCTACACACGGCGTATAAACTGCGCCGCCCGTAGAAAAAACGTCAGCAAGCTTCCATAGTGATCCATACAACAGTGACCGTGCCTACTCACGGCGAATAAGACGTATTTTTTAGGCTTCTACAGACCGGCGTGACACGCGACGCGACACAAAGGCCCCGCGTGTCGCGCGACGATCGGTGCCTTTGTGTCGCGTCGTGAGTCGCGCCGGTTTGAAGAAGCCTTTTCACGGCAAGAAAAGCGTGTGTGTACAAAGGGCCATAAACGTTTGTATGTTATTTGTTCTTGTGTCTTCCTATATTCTTATAACATGTATTAAATTACTTTTGCATAGTAGTATATAGTTGTTTTCAATGTAAGTGTTATGCTAAACTCAAGTATTAAGTGGCATGTAGTTGTGTGTGTAGACAATAATGATCACGTACATAAGGACGTGTTGGTTATAATTAATTTAATTGAGTAGGTAATTAGTATGTGTGTACGCATGTGGCAATTACCGATCATTTAACTTTATGAGATGCGATAATTCCTGAAATGACGCCACCGAAAGCTAAAAAGAATTTATATACACAAAAGCCCTAAAATGTAAAAATGATGTAGAGATCACTTGCGACAGGGAGTCGAATGAAAGAGGCAGACACAGTGTTCTCCTTCTATAAAAATACTTTGTGGCCGTGTTCAGATAACCCGCGCCGACCATGCGCACGCCCCGTACACGCGTTGGGCCCGCCTTGCACCCACATTCACCACGCGCAAAATCTGCGCACGCCACGCGCTCGCTGATACTACTTAATATTTTATCAAAAAACGCCCTTGATCACAGTCAATACGGCACTAGCCAACGCGCGGGCACAAGGCGTGTGCCTGTGCGGCGCGTGTGCGGGGTAAGCGCGGGGCGGGCGCGGGGCGGGCGTGAGGCGAGCCTGTGGCGTGTGCGGGTCGACTTCAATAAATGCAATTAGAGATCTATTGATGAGTCATAAGACTCAAATTATATGCAACAAATTTCAAAGCGAGTAGGTCGGGCGCGGGGTGGGCGCGTGGCGTGCGCGCAGCAGGCGCTTGACGTACGCGTAGCGGGTGCTTGACGTGCGCGTAGCGGGCGCGTGTCGTCTAAACGTAGCCTGATACAATATTCTTTTGATTTGATTTTGTTTTTCTTTTATTGTTCGTTGATTACTATAAAACCGTGAAGGTTCATTTTGTTTAACAAATTACATAGAAAAAAAAGTTCATCTGCACCTTTCATTTAATTTTTCGATGCCGAGTGCCAAAAACCCACATCATTAGACCGGTTCACCAATGAATCCATTTTCACTTTGATTAATTTTATGTTCAGTTTCAATTTACCTAAGTGAACGATGTCGAATGAAAGGCAAAAATGAACAAAAACTGAAGTGTCTGATATCGCCTTAACTAATTAAGGTGGGTTTTTTGCAATTTGCAGGTGAGTGTCAGGTTTTCCCAAATGTCATGATTTCATGAAAAAGTCTTCATGAGAATTTTAATTGAACTTTAACTTAGAGAGATATATAATATTAATGATTCTAATGATTATAATTCTGTAAATACATTAATTTATCTGTTATAGTCGGGATTCAAAGATCAAGATACAACCTGAAACTAACCTGCGAATAGCAAAAAACGTAAGACAATTTTAATTTCGCGGGCTGACAGTAGCGCACTCCCCTTTATTACCTACCCTAGCTTTTGCCCGCGGCTTCGGTCGCGTTAATTTAGAATTTGATAATCATTTCGGGTTGTACTTTGCAATTTTTTTTTTTTAAATATCCCAACCACAACGTTGTTAACATAATTAAATCATGAATTCATGATTCGAAAGACATGTGGCGCCATCTATTATCATAAGAACTTTATTGTTGTTTTCCTCGGGAACAGTACTTTTTGCGGGATGAAAGGTACCCTATGTCCGTTTCTGTTCACCTGACAACGTATATGCAAAATTTAAGGATGATTGGTTTAGTGGTTTAGGCGTGAAAAGGTAACAAACAAACTTACTTTCGCATTTATAATATTAGTTTGCATTAGGATTTTCCTTTGTTTGGCCATTAAAAGTCAAAAATAATTTCATATACTGAAATCAAAACGATACATAAAATATTTAACTTAGCTTGGTAACATATGCATCAGCTATCAGCACTATCAATGAAAACCCCATTTATAATTTCTTTACCATCCCATTTTTCTCAACCGTGATTATATCCTCCACACTATTCTCGTTCGAAAGCACTTTTAATATCCGCAACTATTATATTTATAGCCTCTGACCCTTTGATCACATAATCGTTCCCGTGTCACCCTGAGCGATGGAAAATTATTTTTCACTCCAGCAACACTTGATCCTTTACCGGGTCGCCGTGATGTGCGATTTTATTGAAAAAATCTAGGCTAATTTTATTTATAGCCAGTTTTATTATGGCATCAATATTCTTGTGTATTCGTGTCTTTAAGCTTTTTGTTGTAAAGGGGTTATGAAATTGGCTTTTCTTATAGCTATTGTTAAAATCAACTTTTATCGTCTTATTAAATTATATTCAGACCCAGGTTTAAGCCATGTATTGAATTACGAACTTTATTCCGTCTATATTAAAGTTCCTAGGGCAAGTTTTCCAGCTTGGTAGGCACAACTTTGAGAAAGAAGCCGACAGAAGCATCCGGTTGGGTTGGGCAGCGTTTGGAAAACTTCGTCAAGTCTTCTCGCCGCCAATCCCGCAGTGTTTGAAGACTAAGGTCTTCAACCAGTGCGTCCTGCCCGTTATGACATACGGTGCCGAAACGTGGACACTGACAGTCGGGCTGGTCCACAACTTCAAGGCCACTCAGCGTGCTATGGAGCGGGCTATGCTCGGAGTTTCTCTAAACGATAAGATCAGAAATGAAGTTATCAGGAAGAGAACCCGAGTTACCGACATAGCCTGCAGAGTAAGCAAGCTGAAGTGGCAGTGGGCTGGCCATGTTTGTCGAAGTATCGATGGCAGGTGGAGCAGACGAGTCCTGGAGTGGAGACCGCGTATCGGCAAGCGTAGTGTGGGACGCCCCCCAGCTAGATGGACCGACGACTTTAAAAAGGTGGCTGGGACAGACTGGACGCTGAAGGCGGAAGACAGGGTGTTGTGGCTCAGCCTGGGAGAGGCCTATGCCCAGCAGTGGACTGCTATAGGCTGAGTTGATATATTAAAGTTTCTAAAACAAAACTGACAACTTAGTACCGAACAAAGTTTTCAGTTCTGTAAAGAACGGTATTTCGATCACAGTTACGTTCATAATACAAAAACTAGCTCCATGGTTTCCAGAGCCATGTCAAAATATAAATCTTGTTTTGTAATAAGACGGGTAGAGTTTTTATCGATATAGAATCAATACTGCATAAGAGGAGCTCGTGGCTATGTAATAACTGTCCCACGGGTCGATCCATCAGATTAAGCTACGCTTGCCGGGGTTGGTCCGTGGATGGGTGACCATCTTCACATACTGAGACTCCTCCATGCTTTGGAAAGCACGTTAAGTCGTTGGTCTCGGCTGTCATTCGTGGATCTTTAAAAGTCGTTACGGGTCGTCAGAAGCCCGAAAGTCTGACAACCAGTCTTATACCAAGGGGTATCGTATTACCCAGATACTGAGGTTGTGGTTCCAGAGTGGCGACCGCGTACCGGAAGACGTAGCGTTGGAAGGCCTCCAACAAGGTGGACCGATGACCTTGTGAAGGCCGCAGGTATCCGCTGGATGCGGGGAGCACAGAACCGGTCGAAGTAGCGGTGCTTGGGGGAGGCCTATGTCCAGCAGTGGTCGTCTTTCGGCTGAAATGATGATGATGAGGTTGTGGAGGTCAGATAGGCTGTCGCTCCATGTAAAATACTGGTATTCAGCTGCAGCCGGTTAGACATGAAGCTGACCCCATCATAGTTGGGAAAAGGTTAGACAGGAAGCTGACCCCATCATAGTTGGGAAAAGGTTAGACAGGAAGCTGAACCCATCATAGTTGGGAAAAGGTTAGACAGGAAGCTGACCCCATCATAGTTGGGAAAAGGTTAGACAGGAAGCTGACCCCATCATAGTTGGGAAAAGGCTGGGCAGATTGATTGAATCGATACTGCATAACATACATAACATTACGCATTTATTCCCCGATGGGTTAGGCAGAGATGTACCTGTATTATTATTATTATCTTTATTTTCCAGACTACATGGGGTCTATAGTGTTATTAACAAAAAAGCTTAGTCCTATGTTAGTACTTAATAACTAAAACAGATCAAGCAAGCGCCCACACTAGGGGGCTGTCTGCCCGGGCGGTATCGATTGCAGGATAGTGTTTAGTTTTTTTTTTTTGGGTGGGAAATCATCAAATAACTTCTCCCGCTCTGGGCAGAGCGGGAGGGAGTGTCAGACTTTTACTGACTAAAACCCACCGTGTTCCTTCAAAGCCTGTGTGCCAGGGCCACGATATCCCTTTCGGACAGACTCGTAACCCTGGCAGACTACCACGCAGCCTAAGGAGTAGCGAGGCAGATTTCTTACGCCACAGTGCATCAAAGCCGTCAGTGCGTGCGTCTGCAAACATTGCCGAGGCACTACACAAGCGCGGCAATCGCAACAATACCCTGAATGCGTATTACACTCACTCATGTAACAGGGGGGCGAGCCTAATTGCCAACAACTGGACACAAATCCAGACTCCGGGCTGCTACTGAGAAATCCCAGATGGAAAAACCCAATAACACTTTGCCCGACCTGGGAATCGAACCCAGGAATTCATTCTCAGCAGTAGTGCTTGCAACCACTAGACCAACGAGGCAGTCAGAATTAATACTGGGGCCTAAAATGGACGCTCTGGCAGAATCATAATAATTATGATCTGCGTACAATTCATATCCCGCAATTCATCTGTTTGACAGTTTTGTATGGAGTTTCGTAAAATGGTCCACAAATTATGAATTGATATAATGAAGTCTAATGTCAAATAGCAGCTGTCAAACAGATGAATTGCGGAATGTATGAATTGTACGCAGATCATATTATGATTCTGCCAAAGCGTCCATTTTACGCCCCCTGATTGATGTCAATTCACTTTTTTAAATAGGAAGTCCTTTCCAGATGGAAAAACCCAATAACACTTTGCGTGACCTGGGAATGGAACCCAGGACTTCATTCTCAGCAGTAGCGCTAGCGACCACTAGACCAACGAGGCAGTCAGAATCAATACTGATTGATGTTAATTCGCTTTTTTAGATAGGAAGTCCTTTACAGGGTACTGATTTAAGAAAACCCAGTCTAATAGAGTTAACGAGTCTTGTTTTTAGGGTTCCGTACCTCAAAAGAAAAAACAGAGCCCTTATAGGATCACCCATGTGTCTGTCTGTCTGTGTCTGGCCGTCTGCCTGTCCGTCTGTTACAGCCGATTTGCTCTGAATCCAGTAGATTGAACTGTGTGTGAAAAAACTGGCCACTGGGCCAGTTTTTTAAACTTAAATTAGGTACCAGCTTGTTAAGAAAGAGAAATTGTAAGAATTATCTTAAGTTATTTTCCATACTATTATGAAATCAAACAGGTTTACTTTCCCCAAAATTGTATCATACAACAAGCTTACTATTATAATACGACATTAAACAACCCTTACTGACATCCCTTTCAAAGTATCCCTTTAACTTTATTCGCATAATTTCACTTACACCCTTATCAATACGAACAAATTTTCTGAACAATACGAGTATACAACAATAAATCCCTAGATTTTACAGCTTCTTACGAGTACGATTTTATCAAATACAAAGGTTTGATTGGCTAGCAAAGAGACAAAGAGACGCCCTTCTAATTTTGTCTACATTTTTCCTTAACTGAACACTGGCAACACTGGCTAGTCAATTACGTGGCTTTATTTCTTTTAACGCATTCTCGAGTCCTAATGGATCGAAAACATTTGAACCATTTGAACGAACGATAATAATTTTATTGGAAAAGAAACTGAAATGTCATGGTGTAAAGATTTTTGATAATAAAGATTTTGCTATTTCTGAAGGATAAGATTTTGCAGGCCTTAAATCAGTGCGTCCTACCTGTTATGACTTACGGAGCCGAAACGTGGCCACTCAAGGTACGGCTGGTCCATACGTTTAAGGTCGCTCAGCGAGCTATGGAACGGGCTATGCTTGGAGTTTCCCTGAGGGATCGAATCCGACGTGATCCGGCAGAGAACCAAAGCTGTCGACATAGCCCACAGAATAAGCAAGCTGAAGTGGCACTGGGCCGGCCATATTAGCCGTAGAACCGATGACCGTTGTGGTAGACGTGTTCTTGAGTGGAGACCGCGAATCGGCAAACGTAAGGTAGGACGCCCTCAAGATAGGTGGAGCGACGATCTTCGCAGGATGGCTGGTGGCAGCTGGATGAGTGTTGCCGAGAATCGAGCTGAATGGCGTGCAATTGGAGAGGCCTATGTCCAGCAGTGGACTGCTATAGGCTTATAAAGATGTGCTGGTGGTCGCTCAGCGCGATATGGAGCGGGCTATGCTCGGAGTTTCTTTGAAGGATAAGATCAGCAATGAAGTTATCGGGGAGAGAACCGGAGTTACCGATATATACTGCAGAGTAAGCAAGCTGAAGTGTCAGTGGGCTGGCCATGTTTGTCGAAGGACCTATGGCCGGTGTAGCAGAACAGTTGTGAAGAGGAGACCTCGTATCAGCAAGCGTAGTATGGGATGCCCCCCAGCTAGATGGACCGACGACCTTAAAAAGGTGGCTGGGACAGACTGGATGCGGAAAGCGAAGGACAGGGTGTTGTGGCATTGCCTGGGAAAGGCATTTGTCGAGCAGTGGACTGTGATAGGATAATTGATTTAATTTATGACGTGTTGAATTTGTACATTTTTGGAGTTGACTTTATAAATAGGAATGTAATAAATAGGGTACCAAAATACCACCCAGGTACTAAATTACGTTGATCTTGCAATTTATTTTTATGTTTTTATTTTTATTTGTTTGTTAAATTTATTTTTTATTTTGCTGGGTTCCTTTATCAATACTGAACCCAGCCCTAAGCTATGGCACAATTTCTTTAACACAGGCCCCCTTATTACAAAACAAGGTTTATCTTCAGACCCAGGTTTAAAACATGGAGCCATTATTGAATTTTGAACTTTATTCCGAATATGGTATAGTTCCTAAACACAAAACTGTCAACTTAGTACCGAACTAAGTTTTCAGTTTTGTATAAAGAACGGTATTTCAATCACTATTACGTTCTTTTTACAAAAACTGGCTGCATGGTTTAAGCCATGTCAAAATATAAATCTTGTTTTGTAATAAGGCCGCGTGTGTTTATATTTATGAGTTTTTATACGTATATATTTTATTTTTGTTTTCATACACGCAAATAAAATGCAAAAATATTGAAGCAGAATGAGAAGCTTTCCAAAAGAAAATGATTTAGGGATGACAATGACTAATATTTCTATTCAGTAGGTAAGAAGTTCTATGATATTTACATGAAACTTCGCGCATACTCATTGAAAGATACCAGGAACACATAGATATGTCAAGACAGATCGTCGAATCAGAATAGTAAGTCATCCATATAGCGTAATACCAATGGAAATCACTGTTATCAACATAAGCAACGTAAGCAATATTTAAACAACCCTCCATATAAAACTTGGCTTCGAATAGCGAATGTCACCAATTTGGGAGCTAAAACGTCACAGTCGGGATATTCGGATCAGAATTGCAAATGTGAGAGTAAATTCACAAAGAATACACGAAAATTATGCGGGACCCGGTCAGGGCTGGTTTTATTCGTGTAACATACGGAACCCTGGGCGTTAGGGGTCGGGATGTAAATTTATTGAAAGGTACTCATTACCGCTTTTAGCTAATGAGTTTAAGTGATATTTTAAATACGGATTCGTGTAGCGTAAGTGAATCGTTTTCATTTACTTCTTCATTCCTTATGGGAATGGAAAACATGTTAGCTACCTGTTTCGTATTACCTTTCAAGGTAGGTCAATAATTTAATTAAAAGCACTTAAGGTGAAAGCGTCAGTGTAGCAACTTGCAGGTCAGTATCTGTTTATATGTTAATAATCTAAATACGATTTGCAGCCGTACAAAATATTTATTTATAGAATTATAATCATAAGTACAACTCTCATTATAACTCTATTGAATTACTATTTCAACAAATCATGACATTTGAGGCCAATTCTAACTTAAGGCGACGATAACCGACTTTTAATGATTTTTATACTGAAGATCACGTCTAAACGAGTAGTGTTAATGATTTGAAAAAAATATATGTTAAATTAGAGCATTTTCTCAATAATTCAATATGTGAATATTTTAGACTATGTTTATAATATGTTACATAGTGAAATTAATTTGTAAAGTTATGTCTAACGCGTCAAAATATACCAAGCGTATTTTTCAGAAACCTTCACCAATTTAAAGATAATTTAATTATTGATCTTTTAGTATACGCGTTTTATTAAAATACCTTTTGTTTTGTGTATAATAAATTAATAATGCGTCAAATTGGGGACAGCGCTCCTTGATGGGCGAGTCCGTTCTATTACTGGCTGAACGTACGACGCGTTGCGTGAGCTCAGTACAGAACACGCTAACGCTAACTACTCAAGGTCACTGTTATATATCTCCGTCTTAAGGAGTTGTGTTGCTGAGTCTAATAATTATAATTCTGTAAAGCCATATTTGTTACGGTCGCGAATCATATTTTAATCAACATACAACCTGAAATTGACGTGCAAATTGCAAAAAACGTAGCAAAAATTTGAATTTTGTGAGCTACTTTAGCACATCCCAATTTATCTGGAGTTGTACACAGATTAAATACAACCTCGTTTTTCTGTTCATTCCTAGGTTGTTGTTCAAAGGATTGTCGCAATATTCTTCTTAATGATACAAAAGCTAATTTTGCTAAGGCTACCACAGAAGTCAACATAATACCTACCCAAGTACCCGAAAAATTTAATAACGTCCCGTCCATAAAGTAATTAAATCCCACAGTATCATTCAAACTTAACTATATAAACAAGGCTTTTGAGAAAAAAATATCAACCACTCTTCCCAACATTGCTAATTTAGCAAGACCTTTATCATAGCTCAACGTTTCCTTCATTCTGTTCGAATGTTTGACCTCTGTTTTATAATTTTCAGTTTTTATTACACTGGTTGTTATCTCGGCACTGTCAATGGTACTCGTCCATGCCATATTAATTTTAACCGTTATTACAATATTTTTAGTCAAGTGTTTGCGTGATGCTCGTTTTGATTTTGCCCGTTTTGTAAAATCTAATATTACGTTCGGTTGTTTAACGATTGATTAATATCGAAGTTACATTTCATCAAATGATATTTTAGCATTCACGTGAAGAAAATGAAGAGGACTTTCATTTTCATCTCATTGGGGTAATTTAAAGATCCTATCTGCGGCCGGTCTACGTGAGTTATAGTGCTCAAGTACGTCTAATAGTGTGCCCGAAGCGGTTAGTTTCACTGCGATTGTATTTATTAGGGCAAGAGTTACCCCCTCGGTGGCTTTTTATATTTAAGGACTTCCATTTATCTTTTCCAAACTCTTGATCCATACAATTCTACTGCTGCTTTTCAGTATTTCCGTTTCCTAATAAATAACATATAATGATCACTAACGATGCAGGAGAACTTAGTTTATTTGTTGACAAATACTAAACTTAGCATGTTATTGAGGATCACTCAATTTAGTGCTGATGGCTGTTACTAAACTTTGGACAGTCAATAAATTCCGTAATTGGTGAATCGTGAGTACCTACGTAATAAATATTGATATTATTATATGTAGCAAATGTAAAGATTGGTCATTTATACTTATACCTAATGTAGACAGAGAAAATGTAATATAAGAAAGTGGCCTTTATGTAATTTAAGAGTAGGATTCAATACAAATATTATGTGTAGGTAGGAATTATCTATGGCAAAATAAAGATGTGTGAGATATCAACCTTTTTTGCAGTATTATGAGGAACAGTAGCTTTGTCAACGACGTCATTTAAGCACGAGTTCAGGTCATGGTCATAAAAATATTAACCAGCCATTAGCTGGAGACACATAAAAGTTTCCACCCTTGAAACGCCCAATCAATCAGAGATCAGGCAGAAATATTACAACAACAAACAAGTGAACACATAATTCAGCACTGCCCTATTCCGGCCAGATATAACATAATACAGCCACTAACTTTGCTATTTCAGTAATCGTCAAGACAAATGTGGGGCATTCGTCTTGTGATATCGTAGCACCATGTTTTGCCTGGCAAGAAGAAATATGAAGTATTGCTGCGTTTTTGGGGTAGACAGAAGTGGTCATTTGAGATGGTTCGTTAGGCTGAAAATGTTATGATATATTTTTTTGTGTTTTTGACGGACATTGTGACATGGGTGCAGTTAAAGGTGAGATGTTATAAATTTCATGTAAATGTACCAAACAAAAGTGAGGTTAGCACACAAGAAGCTTATTTCTAGTGGGTTCATAAAAGCTGTACAAGCGTAAATGATGGTCGTGATGATGATTGAACAGTTATAGCATTGATTCTATTTACAAACTGATGTTAAATTCTAAAATGCTGACTGTTTTGTATAATGAGCTGAAATTTGTAATCTAGGACCATTCTGAGCCATGATTACCAAAAGTGTTCACAATTTTTCAAAATTCGAAAAGAAAATGAGTGTCAATTAGAAAGTCTTTGACATGTTCAGAAACTAGTTATGTTGAAAAATATATTCCTAATCAACATAATTCTGAATTAGTGACGTCATCATAACTCTGGGTTCCATTGACATTAACAAATTGAGTTACTTCCACGACACACATTACGAAACAACTAGTCAAGTGTGAGTCTTATGATGAAATAAGTTATTTCGTTTATTAATTTTCTTAGGCGATTTCTTAAGAATCAGAAGAAAATGAGTTATCTTGAATAGCTATCCGTCAGAACTCCCCTATTCGAGCAATGAACCTTAATATAAGCTGAAAATATGAATGAAAGAGTAATTAATTACAAAAAAAAATCGAGGAAAGTATGAAAAAGACATTATTCCAATTATCTTTACCGAAAATTTGTTTCTTTGTTCACTGACTGAATGTTCTGTAAAATTCAGACAAGTTACTAACAATGTTATTATTTGATAAATTAGTCAA
The DNA here is from genome assembly GCA_948098905.1 of Tiliacea aurago. Taxonomy (NCBI): domain Eukaryota; kingdom Metazoa; phylum Arthropoda; class Insecta; order Lepidoptera; family Noctuidae; genus Tiliacea; species Tiliacea aurago. The sequence goes on from OX402591.1 coordinate 3,613,678, forward strand.
ATGAAATGAATAAATGATCGCATAAAGAAGCTACATCACAGTGAGGTGTTCAAAGTTATCTAGCCATTTACAATTTCGGAGTAATTTAACTTCAATAGTGTAATGGCTAAGGTTCAAATGTACGACCTTTCGATTGCCAGTTCGACGGCCTAACCTCTGAAGTATACGCTGATAAAAACTTTGTTAGTCATCGCATACTAATTATAACTGTGTTTTATATTCACCTTGTTAATTACTATCATCCCAGCGAGACTAGAATAAATAATGTCCAAAATTTTAAAATGGATATTATAAATCGTTTTTCCAAACATTTCGTTGAACACTAAAATATCTTCACGTGGTTTTTCATAAAAAAGTACAGTCACGGTTTTGGACCCATGTCAAAGAGCTCTGACGTCACAGTTTAGTCCCAAATGAATTAGTTATTTCGATGTTCCATACACAAACAACTTGTACCTAAATTAAGGACGATGTTCTTAAGAAAATATTTGCATGTTTTTCTGAACGGAATGTTTTGTGAGGTAATTTGTGATGTGATGTCTCATGTGACGTTGAGAAGAATGATATGGTAATTAAATTGCTGTTGTATAAAAACATTGCTCAATTATGATCCTCCTGATAATTTGGAGTTGGTTAAAATTTTTACAGCGTAAGATGTTATCAAATTAAAAAGTTTTTTAGGGACTTATACCTTTTAAATATAATCTACTCTGACACATCGCTGAAAATTTAATAAATGTCTAAGATAAATCTTCGAGAAACATTTTTTGCTACAAGTTTATAATAGGTATAGAAGTATCGTAAATCCCATTTTTCTAAATGGCAGTTGATGCCACTCTGCAATATTTATTCGTTCAAAACATACAAAACAGACGCTCCTATATTGCTAACTAATTTAATAACCAACCCCGGTCACCACCCTTAATATCTTGGGACCCTAACATTGGCGAACCCTCCACGACCCTGCTAACTTAGCCTTGAGGCCAAACACCTGTCAATATTATTACACAATTTTACAAACTTTCAACGCAATATATTCTTATAAAGTTCAGAGTGAATTTTGATAAACTAAATTTGATTTGAGTAAACGTTGAGCAAGCAAGGGTAAAATAAGCTAAATTTGATGTAAGTATATCAAATGCAAGTCATTTTAGAGCTCAGCAGTCGAGGGAATGTGTGTATAATATTTTATCCTGTGACTTTATATGTGGTAAGTACGTTTAGCAAAAATGTGGATTTTTTTTGGTCCTTAGAGTGATAATTTTTTTAGGTTTAATTTTCTTTTTATTTGTCACTAAAAAAAATATTGCTATACATACTGCTGTGATATTATGTTTAAAACTTTATTAGATGATAATATGGTATCATTGACACGGGTTGTCTTTCTGACTACAGTTTGTTGTGAATTAATAACATTATTGTTGTTAAAAAGTTTGTGAACTACTTTCATGATTCAATATTATGTTTTTCCACAAATCTATTAATGGACGGTTTTGTACAAGCTATTAACAAAATTCGATGTTGATCTATACCCCGACACTGATTGGTGCCTAGTTTCCTAGAAAATATCAATGGGGTGGGCTACTGTTGGTAATATAATTTTAAGTAACAATCAAAAACCTTCTCACATGCTGTTGTCATTGAAACAAAACCGACCAAAAAGGCACGTTTGTCTTTTGTTCTTATCGCTCCATTGCGGATCTGACTCCAATCAGATTTACAAATTAATTTTCTCCCAACATCCCCTTGACGCAATTGACATAAGATTTAAAAATCTCTTCAGCAACCGCAAATAAAGATTGGTGTTGCGGACCTTAGGACAAAGGACTGATCCTGTGTTTAATGTAAAAGAATGTAAGGGTCATTTTCGATTGTGTTAGAAGTAAATAAATTTGGTAGCCGTAAGTGGCCGTCCGCTGACAGATGACGACACTGCGAAGCTCTTTCTTGTTTTCTTGGTCCCTTAACTCGATTTAGGTAAATGAAAGCTTTGACTCGAGTCATCTGTTAGAACGGGATGCATTTCTACCCCAGAACGAGGCAGACATATCGACCCTTGAAGAGTAATCGTTCGGAAACTGAACTTTGCCAAACTTGTGAAGTGTTCGATTTGGTTTTTTATTTTTTCAGAGCAAATGTCAACGGTTACAATTTATTGTTTTCTGTTCATTGGCTTTGTTCGTGTTCAATAAATAAACATGGTAGTTTAGTATGCGAGATTCAGATGAAATGGAGTAGAAATAATTAATAATGATTGTGTGAATTTCTATCCGCAAAATAAATCTACAAATAATAAACATAACTAGGTTGATGTATTGGTAAAAACACATTACCCGCAATGAGTAGCATGATTTATAAATGCAAAGCAGCTTTTAATTTATTAAAATAATGTTGTATTATTTTTGTGTTTGCGCAAATATAATTTTATATTATCTGGATCACTACAATAGGCAACTTTTAGTAAAACAAAATGGCCGAATACGCACGTCTTACATACATATTTTTATAATAAAACTCCATACCGATCCTAAGCAAACTCAACAATATTGAATTACAAACGAATTTTGCAAGCGGACCTCAAGAAATCCAATAGTGAATATGCAGACACATTCAAATTTGATAGCAGTTTAAAATTTCTATCGGAATAATATGCTATGAAATTCAAACCGCATTGATTCTTTCGATGCATTGAGGTCTTTATACTTTACGACTTTATTAGCTACCTAGTCTCTAGTCCCGGTGTGTTATCCCCCTGTTTAAGTTGCATTTAATTTCTGTGACAGATAGGTTTAGACAAATTCCGATCTTGATTAGGGTTTTAGAAAAACGGGAACCTTTATAAGTGGGCGTCCAAGCAGAAAGGGTCCTGTTCTCAGCATTTAGTTTCCGAGATAAACGCAGTTTTGTAAAGTTGGGTGAAGAAATTGCATTTCGTCATTTTAATTGATTATCAATTAATGCTCAATTATCTACAAGTTCGTATAGTAAATGACTTTATATGATGTTTCTAAGTACCTACCAGAAATTTTAAGAGACAAGTTTAGTAAAAAGTAACCGGCACTGGCATGTCAACACACACACACACACGCACACGCTATTCTTCCACCCTTCCAATTAATAATGCCAACATGTTTACTTATGTCTTTTACTTATTTCTCTAATTACGCATGTTGATATCTTCTTTGATTTTTTATTGTTTTTTTTTAATATAATACCTATATATTTTTATTTTATTGATTTGTTACTATTATTTTATTTTTGATTTCTGAATGATTTTAATTCATATTTTCATAATTAATTATTACTTGTGCATTGCTGTGCTGTGTCACGTTGACCAGTCATTAAATCAATCTATCTTTTCTATGTATATTGGGCCACCAAGATACAGGCTGTGCCTAGTTTAGGCCCCACGGCTATATCTACATAAGCACTCCTTCAATTAACATTATTCCTGTTTACAAATGTTTCCTAACTTGTGTGTGTCAATAAATTGTTTTTTATTTTATTTTTATTTGTAAATGCTTTTTCTCAAATAAATCTTTCTCAGAGTTTCAAATTCAAATGTCTTATAAAAAAATATGTGCCAGTTTTTAAATATGTTTTTAATCCAAATTAAAAATTGATTATTCTAGTTAACGAATCTATTCTTAACTCAATACCCCACTACCGGACCCTTTTTGCTTGAACGCCCACATAAATAATCACTTTTTAATCCGTCTGACATAGAGATTTTTTTTAATCTATGAATTTTGGCTTTATATTACATTTGAAAGAAAAAAAAACAGAAGAAACTACGTGTATTTGTGCTAAACACGCGTTGGTGCGTTTCAATGACAATCACACATAATTATTATCCCCAGACTTCTTTTGACTGGCAATCTGTGTAGGTACGTGTTAAAAATATTTTTTTTAGATTAATTTTTTTATCGCAGACAATTTGCTCGTCCAGTCACTGCACGAACCTAAAATTCCTATTCTTTATTGCAAAAACTGGTATAAAATCGATGTCTACCAATGTTCGCGTGTGACTAAAAGACGAGTTAAGGTTATCCGAATGATCTAATCTGTTGTCGGGCACGTTTTTGATCCGCCTACATGTCTCGATATAACTAGTAAAGCGAGACGAACTTAACGAAAAATCAATAATGTACTTTATAATAATAAAGGTTTATTCACAAAAAATACAGAAACACATTTACAATGTACAATAAAATTCATTAAAAGTTGCTAAATCTGTACAAAATGTAAACAGGGTGTTAAAGTAACTGCGTGCGAGCATAAGGATAGGTTCAGTATCGATAAAGAAACCCAGGAAAAAAAAACCGTAAAAATAAAAAATATGAAAACAAAAAAAAAATATTCAAAGTTCAACCTAATTTAGTACCAACTTAAAATAGCAATCGTTTAGAATTAAAATTATTTTATTTGACGGTCCTAAGCCCGTTAAAGTACGAAGAGACTTATTTTATTTATTTTTTATCTTATTTTTTTTTTCTGAGTTCTTTTTTCGATTCTTAACCTACCCCTAAGCTATGGCACGCAGTTACTATAACACCCTGTATAACCCTGTCTCTTAGACTAGGACAGCCTTCTAAGAGACAGTGTTCGGCCAAATAATTAAATAAATTATTTAATACAACAAATGAACGATGTTGATGTTATTAAGCTTCTATAACTTAGTTATATGTAATGTGCCCAGTGTGATGTAATGTATAGTGTATATGAAATGAAATTAAATGAGATGTCGTGTTTCATACACGTTTGAGTTTCTTATTGGGATTGCCTAATTGTGTGCATTTTTAATGAAAAATACTACTGCCTACCTGTGTTGGGTTACTAGGTGATGTATGTTAGCAGACTCCGTGTAGCCAGAGCCCTTTTGTAGTAACCATTTTTATAACTTTCTTTTAACATTCGTCTGTGTGATGCCGGACGTAAAGAATAGCACTCCCCTATTTCTTCCCGTGGGTGTCGTAAAAGGCGAATAAGGGACTTACTAGAGAATGGGCAGCAGCGTTCTCTATGCATTTTAACACCATACTGCGATCGCCAACCCGCCTGTCACGCGTGGCGATTATGGCAAACCCCCCCTTTGGGGGACGCCTATGTCCTGCAGTGGACGTATTTCGGCTGAAATGATGACTTTTATAACTAAGTAGTGCTCAAATTGTGCCTTTAACTACTTAGTGTAAGGTTATCTACAAAACCCGATGCTTCTTCAACTTAACAGCAACAACGGGCTATTTGGATCAGCAAGTTCCAGCACTCTGTAATGAGGGTTAGCTCCTTGATCTCTTTTATCATCGTACTACTATGTAAAACAATATACAGGGTGTAAAAAGACACATCACAAAGCCGTCAACTACGCATACTGTGCATCTAACTAAGTAGCTTTGCGCAAAAATTATTACTGGGACCCGTTTTTTTTTTTTTTGAAAAAAAAATATTGCAATGTTTACTGCGCGCAATGTAACGCAAACCCAGGCAAATGGAATCAGTGCTGTTGTGTGAGTTAAGCTCCGCCCCTTCGTTCTACGCGGTACGCGTAGGTTCTTGTCGAATACTCGCGGCTACTCGTATAAACGAAATTGATGTACAAAAATTCAGGTAATGTTTGCTTGGAAAAAAGTTTTATAATAACAATTGGAATTTGTTTTCGTAAAAAAAAAAAATGCGAGTTTGGCCTTCAATATCTGCAGAACCAGTGGATTCCCAAGTATGGTCTAGTAGAAAGAAACGATCCAAATAATGGGTAGAATATGTAGCTTTCGGCTTCGGAAAGGGTATTTTTACACCCGATATATTATGGTGATTCCTTCAATGTAGTATGTGAAATTCAACATTTCTAACGTTTTTTGCAAATCAATTTTAAAATTTTGCGGGCTTTCTTCGTAATCTTAAAGTAGTGTTTCCAAGTCCTCAAATTCAAATTGTCAATAATACGCTTCCTGAATATTATTATTTTATTAGCGTCGTTTAAAAGTCTTTACTCTTAAATGTAAATAGTGCAATCTAAAAGTCTTTCCTCTTCGTATTATGGTAAACCAATATAAGAGACCAGGGGTACGATCATCCCCTCTTAGTTGCTAAGCTAAGCATTTTCGATGTCGCATTATATCGATGGAGGGATATTCTCCAAATTGTCAGTGATGTTATCAATATTTATTGAATGTGCGGAAAAGAAGGTAGTCGGGGATTATTTTGTTTTGTTGTCATTATGAGGATTAGTAAGCTGTTGAAAGAACATGTCGATTATTAACCCTATGGTAAAGTTCCTAAACACAAAACTGACAACTTAGTACCGAATTAAATTTTCAGTTTTGTGTAAAGAACGGTATTTCAATCAGTGTCACGTTCTTATTACAAAAACTGGCTTCATGGTTTATGACATGTCAAAATATAAATCTTGTTTTGTAATAAGGCGGTAAGAGACTGTGACCTCTGAGTTTGTTTGGGTCTTTCTTCTCAGAGTAGTCAGATAGGAAAAGTCAACATCATCTAGTTTAAAAATATATGATTGACGTGTAAAAGTGGTTGTACAGACGCCAGCAGGTCAAGCTACCCGAAACTGTCAAATTTTCCCAATCAACCTTGAACCTTATGTTGTAAAGATAAAGTTAAAAATGTATTAAAGAAATTTGACAGATTGTAGTAGCTTGATGTGCTGGCGTCTGTACAAAACCTACTTACAGAAATAAAATCATTTATCATTTCACTTATCATTTATTAAGTATGTCTTTTTCTATCTGGAACAGAGTTAGCTACTGTAATGAGGGCAAACAGTTTAAGTAGACCATTTTTTTTTTCTGGGTTGGAAATTTTCAAATAACTTCTCCCGCTCTGGGCGGAGCGGGAGTGCGTGTCAGACTTTTACTGACTAAAACCCACCAGTGTTCCTTCCGTCACCTGTGTGCCAGGGCCACAATATCCCCTTCGGACAAACTCGCAACCCTGGCAGGCATTGGCCCTAATGGACCCCGTCAGTTGGTGCTGACATCTCTGAGGCGCGCGTGGGACACCGCGGCCTGGTCTGTATCGGCCGGCGAGCTACCCATCGCTCACCATCCGCAGGCCCGCGCCGTCGGTGGCCGGAAATCGGCTTGCGACTCCCGACGTCCTGCGGCGAAGTTTAAGAAGACCTGCGGGCTAAAATAAAAATGATGAATTAAATTTATTGAATTGAAAAAAGCTTTTCGGTAGCTTATGTCAATTCAATACAGTAATGTTTAGGGTTCCGCAGTCAATAAGGTCTGTCTGTCCGCGGCTTAGCTCAGATACTCTTATTACTAGAAAATTGTAATTTGGTATGGGTATATTGGGTAAACATATTAATCACCGACAACGTGGTAAAATAAAATCATAAAAAAAAACAATATTATATGCATCCCATGGTGTGGAGCATCGTTGGATAGGCCGTTCAAAAATATAGCAGGTCTGTGAAAACCATTTTTCGATTCAGGGATTCGTTTTCGTAAAATTAAGGCTTCTACATACTGGCGCGACACGCGACGTGACACAAAGGCCCCGCGTGTCGCACGACGAGCGATGCCTTTGTGTCGCGCGACAAGTCGCGCCTGTATGTAGAAGCCTTTATGCTTTAAAGTTCTAATTTTTATTAGAGTCAAGTAACTTGCCAGCTAATTGGTTGTTTTTTTGATATCTGAAAAAAAAATCATGGCTGTAGTTTAAAATATAAAGAAGTTAAAAGGAATATCACAGCTAAGTAGGCTTTAGAAGTTAACGAGTAAAAGTCGACCAACTTACATTTGTATTTGGAGAATTGACCGTGACGTATATCGATGTATGGGAGAACATGTTTTTCGACTACAATGTTAAGTTTGTTTTTGTGATAAATTCCGACATGCGCTTCACTGTTTTTTTGTACTTTTCCATCGTCTTTAGAATCTTACTGTTGAAAGTTGTTGCAGGAGTACGAAACGCTTTGAAAGCCATTGGCACATGTTTAAGACGCTCTTGAAACCAGTTAGCCAAAAAAGATATGTAGCTCATGGTACGTGGGTTAAAAGTTAATCACGTTGTTCAATAATGTAGACTTTCAGTTGCCTGTCCATCTTTTATTTAACCGCCAGATAGTGACCCTTTTTCGAGAGACTTGTGGAATACAAAACAGTTTTAACTATCTATTTAAATGTCTAATTTTGTATGTGTCTCTTACAAGTTTAAAAAAAACCAGCAAGCCTTACAGTAGTCTGTGTATTTCATATTATCTTGCATGCAATGTATATATCATGTACACCATGTTTAAACAAATACAATTTTACTTTACTTTACTTTACTTTAGTCGCATATGATGTGTGACATCTGACATCTCACCTTGGTAATAAGAAACTGAGCACCGACAGAAATTAACCTCAAAATTAAATACAAGCTAAATACTGAAATATTTATTCGAATATTTGATCATTACTAGTGGTCGCCCACTGGTCGAAATTCGACCCCCTCTACTTATAATCTATATTGTTTTTGGAGGACTGTCTCATGTAATTTTTACGTTCGTAAAATGCTGATTCTCAGCCGAGTTTGAATAGATGACTTTTGATTTTGATTTTTTAAACATCAACATACAGATAGTGGCTTTTTGAATTGAGGCCGGACACCTGTGATGCTTTCTTTGATAGTAAGTAGGTATGTGTATTTGTGACGTTTTTCCATTGGGGGCACTCGTCATGGCAGACCCTTATGCTTGAAAAAGTACGGGTATTCGCAAGTTTACTGTTATAAAGGCAGTTCTTGTGGCAGATGTGACTTTGTCACATTCAGGTGCTCGCTGAGCCCTGGCAGACGTCTTATGACGTGGTGGTATTCATTTACCTTCAGGAGCTCGTTGAGCCCTGGCAGACGTCTTATGACGTGGTGGTATTCATTTGCCTTCAGGTGCTCGTTGAGCCCTGGCAGACGTCTTATGACGTGGTGGTATTCATTTACCTTCAGGTGCTTTTTGAGCCCTGGCAGACGTTGTGTGACGTGAGATTAATTTACCTTCAGGCTTTGTTAACAGATATTGACTGAGATAGAGATATTGATGATCCCTGACTGATATTGTCTGACTTGCATGATGGTAGAGGCCCGGAACTCTTGTCATTTGAATTGTGAATGAATGTCAGATAAATTTGATAGCATGAGTATGTATGACTGATTGATCTATTTCCCCCCTTGTGTTATTTTGATAGTTCACATTTATGCCAGAGATGTATGTAAAATAACCGTAGCATGGTTATGGAGCGCTCACATAGCTATGTTATGGGAATGAAAGCTGAATGATTGGTTTCATTGCAGTTATTAGAACATAACACGTACGAGGCTTAATGAGATGTTTTTAACATGCTTCAGGTGACCAAGAAGCGGACGAGGACGTCTCGCAATCAGGAACGGCCGTGTTAGAAGAATAAAGAAGTTGTAAGGAACGAGAGGCGTGGCCACACCAGCTGCGTCAAGAGTGGGGATAGTTCGCGGCAACTGCAGACCGCGAGGAGCACACGCTCTCTTTTGGATCGACAGCCGACGGCGACGGACGTCTCTCCACCTCAGTATCGTGTTTTCTCAGTGCCAAGTGAAAAGCTAATTACTCGTTAATTCTATTAGTTTGCTAGGTTTTTCTCTATTAAGTTTTGTTTGTTACAAATAATAAATACAGTTGATTGGTTGTGCGTATATTTTTTAATAAACCTGCTTCTGATAGATAATAATATAGTACTTACTAATTCCATGAGTAGACTTATTTGATGCTATACTTACTAATTCCATGAGTAGACTTATTTGATGCTATAATAAAGTACTTACTTATTCCATGCTCAAGCTGTCACGTCCGGTTACACACTTCCGTCCTTGTTTAAGAAATCACTCCCACTTAAAACGAGAGGAAAGAAGTTACACATAAAATAAAAATATCATTATTATCATTAAAGATTATCATAGTAACATACACCTTTTCATTCAATAATTAAGCTTACAAAAACATTGTCTATCTCTCTAATATAAAATAATTCAATAGGTACCCATTTTCCAATATTATTCTCTTTTGCAGTATTAGAAAAAGTTTGGAAAATTTCAACCAATGAAACTTAACGCGCACATCTAAACCTATTCAAACCGCATTCAAGAGCTGTCAGTTTCATCATTGTTACGGAATATTAACATTGACAGCTCTTAATCGCATTTTGTTTCATAGATGAAAATTTACCTAAGAACGTTTACAAATTTTCTGGGAAAGATTTCATTAAGCCCAGCATTTTTGACGACCGTAAAAAATACTGGGCTTAATGAAATATATCATGAAATCTATCTATATCTATCTATTTATATGTATGAAGATACAGTATTAGTTTTAGTATATGCGAAACCTGAAACACGTGTCTAGTATTTTTATGTAAAGAATCTATGTACAAAATTTTAAAACTGTATTATGAAAAATCACAAAGTTATAAGGTTGATATTACCGGGTTGTCCGTAAAACAATAATGCTAATGGCGCCTCCGCGCCTCCAGGGTCGTCTTGCGCTCATTGATAATAAATTGGCAACAGGTACCTAACCGTACAGCGATTCTATTGTGTAATTTAATGGTTTTAACATTTTCCATCACACTTAAATATTTTTGGGACAAAATATAAAATGGTGTAACAATTATTGAAATCGATTCAGTTCCGTATTCTGAACGAGTTATATTCAGGTTTCGCATATACTAAAAATAATGTTGTATATCTTGAAAAGAGACCGCTTTTAAAGTCTGGACAATAACTTGATCAGAATATATGATTATCATGCAGGTTAGCGTCTGGTCTACTCCCTAAGCCCGTCAACGAAGATACGGGCCCGTCCGAAAGTAGTTTATCCATCATAACAAGTGACTTAAATTTTTGTAACGGGTAAATACACATCGGGGTTAGGGAACACTATCAAATCATGTTGTAATTCATTTTTAATTCGGGCCCTGTACTAATCTTATGTCCGTAAGTGATACGGACTAGGAAACGCCCAAAACTTCGGCCGAAACTACGGATTTCGTGATCAGGGAGTAGATACGGTGTTTTGAAGAATGATATCCCACCAGGCTTAGCACGAGAACCGTAGAGAAGCATTTTTCGACGGAAGATTAGACAAAAATGACGTTTCCGTGTAGACAGTAGAACATTTTCGGTAGACAAGCATTTCTATTCTACAGTAGAGTAGAAATAGAACACGTCATGCTAAGCCTGCTGGAAGCATTGTGCCAATGAAACAGATAATAAATAAATAATATAAATATGTTTTTTATTAACAAATGTAAGTGCGAGTTGCACTCACATTTGTTAATAAAAAAAGATTTAATCTGATTAAGTTAATGTCCAGACTTTAAAAGCGGTCTCTTTTCAAGTTATACAACATTATTTTTAGTATTAGCAAAACCTAAATATAGTTTGTTCAGAATAAGAAACTGAATCGATTTCAATAATTTTTACACCATCTTATAGTTTTGTCCCAAAAATATATAAGTGTGATGTTAAAACCATTTAATTAATTACATACAACACAATCGCCGTACGGTTAGGTACCTACTGCCAAATTATTATCAATGAGCGCAAGACGACCCTGGAGGCGCGGGGGCGCCATTAGCATGTTTTTGTACGGACAACCCGGTAACATAACAACCTTATAACTTTGTGATTTTTCATAATACAGTTTACAAATTTTGTACCATTCTTTACATAAAAATACTAGACACGTGTTTCGGGTTTCGCATAGGTATACTAAAACTATTGTATATTCATAAATATACGGTTTACATATCTATCCTAAACAAAAACACAATGTATAGAAATAAGTGATGGAGACTGAATGTTACCTTCAGCGAATATAAGGCATAATAATTATTATAAGTTACTTATTTATTTAATTATTTTTGCAAACAGTAAAATACACAGAGATACGACATACTTAATTATAATTTTGAGTAAAAAGGTACTGCTTATTTCTTAAAAAAAAATTCCCGCAGACCTGTGAAAGGAGAAATGAAAAAGAAATGTAGACAATAGTATGTGAGATCAAGAAGAAAAAATATGATTAAGCTCATACAAGTCTTAAACTAAAATGTTAAATAGATATACCTCGTAAAACCCCATACCGAATTATAGAAAATAAAAAACGTAGTAAACGTCGAAAAGATGGGATATGCACCCTGCCGCGAATACGCTCAACTTTGGTAAAGAGATTTTTTTGTTTTCTTGGTCCATTCCTTTATAATAAAATAAACGAAGAGTGTCAAATCTATGGGCTACCGTATTACAAATGCAAAAAGATTGTGCAATCGTACCTCCAAAATAAGTCATATGACGAAACAGAAAAAATCTTATTATAAACAACATGGACAAGCAAACACAGACACACACACAAACACACACCAACACGCACATTCACACACACACACACACACACACATTTATTTACCTTAAAATTATTTTATTTTCACGTTTAATAAAATGTATCTTAAATTATTATTTTTTTTTTGTCCATCTCAATACTCCAAAATTGTAACAGTAACATCAGAAGCACTATGTAACCTTTACGTCATTATACCTTAGGGGACCGCACTGCTTCTCCTTAACACAGGTTTTCATAACCTAGCTAGGAGAGCAGTGCTCACCCACACGTTTGTAGATATATTATAGTACTTATTTTGCAAAACTGTATTTTTAACGTGTACAACAATCCTTTGTTTTTGAGTAAATAAATAAATAAAAAAAAAAAAAAAATACCTACACCTATAACGCTAAAAAAACTCACCTACGTAATAATAGTTAATGGAAAGGATCTCAAAACTTTAGTACCTTTCACTCATCCCATCAGGAAGTATGTTATGCATCACTTGATCAATATTGGCAGACGAAGCGAAAATACAAAATGTTATAGAGGATAGTTTATTTATTACCTACATAGTTATCTTATTCCACTTTACTGATTGCTCGGTTATATATTGTTTGTTATAAGTATGAATTACTTATGCTTTGTAACGAATGTAAGAAGACAAACAAAAAAAAACCGGTCAAGAGCGAGTCGGACTCACGCACCGAGGGTTCGGTACGTATATATGAGCTTCATGATTTCTGAAAAACTGTGCTATTTAGAGGCATCGTTTTATTTTTCCTGTAATCTTTACATAAACTTCTATCACATATAAGTACAGATTAAGATTAAGTACACAATCATTTCAGATTTTTATCTATGCAAACTTACATTTTTCATCAAAAGTCAGAAACTATGCTGCCAAACAAAAAAAAATATTTAAGAATGTGCAAACAGCGCTCTTTCATATGATAACCTACATGCTCTAGTAGCCCTACTTCAAATTTTTAAGACCCTCTTTCAGTCCCTTTTGCAAAAAAGGTATTTATTTTTTTTTTTTTTTTCTTGTTTGAGAAATAGTTGGGCAAACGTCATCTAAAACTATTCTAAATTTCAATTTGATAGCATTAGTAGTTCTTGAGATATCCAGGTGTGACAGACAGACAGTCAGACTTAGTCTCACCATAAGGGTTCCTTTTTACCATTTTGGTGCGGAACCCTAAAAACAACAAGAAACAGGAAATGTGTTCCTGTAAAATATACATATTCTCTCAAAACGGCGGTGATGGAAAACAACGTAAGGAAACCGGCATGTCCTGAACCGAATTTGTGTCATCCATCAACCCGCACTGGGCCCGCGTGGTGAACTACGGCTGACTCTCTCTCACAGAGAGGAGGCAATGTCCCAGCAGTGGGATAATGCTATACCTGTAAAAAAAACAACCTAGTCGGTTAAAATGAACAAAAGATCTTTTAATTCGTGCTCATATACACGAGCGACACGTTGCAACTTCAGAGGCAAGGCAGCCGCCGCCGACGCGAGCACTTAGCAGCCTACAAAAGAAGAAACAAATTATATTAATTTCTGAAATCAGAAGGAACAGAATAACAAAAAAATACGCTACTCAGGCGAAATGATTTACCTTACTGGGACAACTATGCCAGCGATAATTTTCCAATGAACCTAAATTACTCAACAACCATTCTGGATACTATTAAAGTATTTTTCAATGTACCGTCTACCCTACGCATTCCAATATATCGAACATTTCTGAGAATCTACTCATAAAATGTGTGTGTTTTCATGTTGTAATACTCTGTTTTCTATTCTGAGATAAATCGAGACGCAATACGGATATGAATCTGCAAGACTGCATGCAGTTCATGTTGTAGAGGATTTTATAATATTCTAAAATATTAAACATGCAATAGCTTTTATTGGGACAAAAAGTATCATCAGCATTTGTGGGATCACTATGGATGATATGCTGAGGAATAATGAAATACAATAAGGCAACGGTGCGGAATGATAGGCTGAAGAATTATGCAATACTATAAAGCAATGGTGCGGAATGATAGGCTGAGGAATTATGCAATACAATAAAGCAACGGTGCGGAATGATAGGCTGAGGAATTATGCAATACAATAAGGCAACAGTGCGGAATGATTGGCTGAAGAATTATGCAATACAATAAAGCAACGGTGCGGAATGATAGGCTGAGGAATTATGCAATACAATAAGGCAATGGTGCGGAATGATAGGCTGAAGAATTATGCAATACAATAAGGCAATGGTGCGGAATGATAGGCTGAGGAATTATGCAATACAATAAGGCAACGGTGCGGTTTAAAATTTGTAGTGACAAAAATTCAAAAAAGTATGCTTAAATGGTTTAGTAATGTTGAGAGGATGAATGAAAAGTGTGTAGAAGTGGACGCCGTAGAAGGTCATAATAATTATAGTGACCTCATTGGTGATGTTCTTGAGAACAGGTGTGAACCGGCGTGCGTGTATAACCAGATGTATGAACGTAAACGAAACAAAAGGAGTATGTAAGGATCGTAGCATATGGCGTTCTATAGTTTCTGCTTACCACCCCGGGAAGAAGGCGTGAATTTATATTTGTATGTAAAAAGTATCATGTCTCCTAGTTTCTCAAAGGCTGATCAAGTCAAGGTTGTTTCATTTCACCATATTATCGGACAGATTGGGGATTCCATCTTTCTGACTTATACTCGGCTTCTGAATAAAGAATTTTGTCAAACTCTAGTTTAGCAATAGTTAAGGAAAGCCCGAACAAAATATTTTGCGAAACGCGTAGGAAATTTTGAACTTTGCGGGCTACATTGTAGGAATCGCCTTAAGTGATGCCAAAGTAAAAAATAACAAGTTCCCAACTACAAATAGTCAATACAGAAACCGGATGTTATACTCACTCGGTTACCTTTGCGATACTCATCACCTCAAGGAACGAACGTTACCTACACTTTCAAGGACCCAAAAAACTAAAAAATCTCAAGTTATTTATTAAAAAACAACAATTAGCAGGCACTTTTGAATTGTCAAGGTGTTGGTCAGTCAGAAAGATGAAGCTAGTTGCCCATTCCAAAGCGTAGTAGGTACGTATGGAGAAGAACGGGCAAGAAACTCCACGGATACTCTTTTAAATAAACACAATGGTTACAAAATATTGGTTACATCATTGAAGTTGAAATTATACATGTGAGAACGATGCAAAACGTTAAAAGCGTAAATGACAAAAAGATTAAGAAAACAATTCAAAAATTAAATTAAATTAAAATAAGTCCTAAGAGATGACCAGTCGCTACTGACGGTGCCCGTTCACGAACATAACCCATGGATTAGCACCATTCAGCTCAACCATTTTGAAGGGAGCTAAATGATCCAACACACGTGACACGCGCCACTATCAGCGAGACATTAGAGTGAGCATGATATACTCCCAGCTGCCAGGGAACATTCAAGTCAGTGAAAAGCGTACGCAGTAAATAGTACTTTTATAGTAGGTACATAGTACTGACACAATATGTGCTATGCAATTACACAATAAGAAATTGAATTTATACAACGCAAAGATAGTTTTTTAAATCTTCACCAGCTCCAATATTATTATTAAATGCTAATCAATTAGTTTTTGCGTCCTTGTGGACCAGGACCAGCGTTAAGCCAAGCATTTTTATCAGCGATGTAATCCTCCTGCATAGTGCACGGTTTATACAGGATTTAAATTTCGTTTGAATTGAACACTGAACGAGACACATTGGAAGTTTTATTGTTATGACGGCTTTTTTTTTTAGGATGGGTTTGCTCTCGACCTTAGTCTAGGGCAGAGGAGACAGAGACAAAGTCGACGATGGAGTGAGCTTACCCAGAAGATGCCTGTTTACTCTAGCTTTGAAGAGATTAAGGTTGTATGCGTTCGGAAACACAGACGCAGGTAGAGTTCCACTCGTTTGCGCATTATAAAAGTCATTTGGAAACGCTTAGTTCAAATTGGAATAGCAGCAAGGAAGGGATGGTAACCTGCAGTGCGTCTAGATGTCCGATATTAAAAGGGGGCCGGTGGAATGAGGTCGTGGAATTCTTGGGCACACTCACCGAAGTACAATCTGTAGAAACCTATGAGCGGTTAGTGTTCCTGATACCATTTACCTAACACCTATACCATTAAAGTTAGCTACAACGGGATACTTATACCATGTGTTTTGTCTTAAAAATGGTAAAGAAAAATTATGAGCATTAATTTGTAGGCCAGCTAAAAAAAATTACTAATAGGTTTTAATTGGTAGAGGTAACGCTGCAAGGCTGCAGCGTTACCTCTGTGATTTGATAAATTCTGTCTATTAATAGAGCACCTAGGACCACCTTCTCATCACAAAACTAGGCAGTTTTGTGATGAGATGGTGGTCCCAGGTGCTCTATTAATGACTTACCTAGTAGATAAGGCCGATTCCACTGGTAGAAATCTAAAAGTGAGCAATTTACTGCATTTTGAGGAGCTGTTCTGCTCATCACGCCGAAGTGCGTCATCAGCCTAACCCAAATTTCTATCTATAATTTGGTGACAATTTCCTTTCAAATAAAAAAAGTAGGTACCTTCAAAATCGGTTCTCATGAGGCGGAGATATCCAGTAGCCCCCCTTTTGCCTCTTTTTGGAGGAAGTACCCCTCCAATAAAACATCCCAGACAGCGAAACAAAAAAACTATAAAGTCGTAAAACCTGTTTACCAAGTTTCATCCAGGGAGCACCGACAAACTGACAGATGAAAGCAATTTTTTTCAGACTTGAAGCAGAGACGCATCGCTTGCTCGGTCAACTAATACGGACTCGGCTTTCACTCATTTAGAGCATAATTATTGACAGTCTTAACCAGATTATACAGGATGGATTTTTGAGATGGGGCTGTAAGTGCAGCCACATTAACCGTTGTATGGGAAAAGTTTTTTGTGATTTCTGACTTTTCTAGTACTCAAACCTCAGTTGGCCCAATAGAGGTTTTTGATCCATAGAAGAAACAGGATCGATTGGCATAAAAAAAAGTTTTTGTGAAAACTGCCCATTTTCCTGCTGACTGTACATTTTTTCAAAATCTGTGAATGCACATCAAAATTTCTCAAAAAGTTAAGGACAATCTCCTAAGACCGTTCTCCTGTAGCTACAACAGTTAAGGTAGCTGCCCTTACTGCCCCATCTCAAAAATCCACCCAGTATATTATAGCGTTGTGTTCTTAGCAACTAATCTCACACGTGACTTCATTACAAACTGATTAGAGATAAGCAAACTATTAATAATAACTAAAAACTAACATGGCACACCACTTTGTCACATATTAGAGGTTTGAAAGTCCTTACCAAAGCTTCAAAAGTTAAAACTTACGATGGCACAACCAAAGTATATTATAGAAGTAATTTGACACGGGAAACTCGACCTTATACCTAACACATTTAGAACAAATCATTTCAAATTCGAATGCATTATTCAATTTGTCGGACTAATTCAAATACCGGCTTTACTTTGCCGTCCAAAATATGAATGTTCATTCAATTTTACACCTTACGTTTATCGAAATAAGAGTGTAATAAAATTTGTTGCGGTGTCAAAATAAGTTGGCCTAAGCATTAACCATGGGCGCTCAGTGAGATCCGTTTTGAAACCCAATTTGCATGTAAATTCATCGAAGTCGGTTCAGATTAACTTTAGAACAGGAGTTATTGAACGCACTCCAGGGTTTGGCTTGAAACAAATTTTATTTTGCTAGGTAATTACGTGTACCTCCATGTTTTTCCAAATTTAATTTGAGAATGATAGAAACAATAACCCAGCCTTGTCATTCAAGTTTTA
This sequence comes from Tiliacea aurago, assembly GCA_948098905.1. Lineage (NCBI taxonomy): Eukaryota > Metazoa > Arthropoda > Insecta > Lepidoptera > Noctuidae > Tiliacea > Tiliacea aurago. Next base: position 3,631,882 of record OX402591.1, read on the forward strand.
GTACATAATGAAGTATTTATTTTGATTACGTAGCATCTAAACATAGGCATTCATTTTAGTTGAAAGTTTTCTCAACTAATTTTTTAGACCTTTGTATCTTGCAAGCGTATGAAGTTTAATTAAAAACGGTTCAGTCATTTCGAAAAACAAGGGCTTGAAAGTTTGTATCAAAAGCCGTACGTCGCGTCGTAAACGCTCTGAAGTCTGAATTAATGAAAAGTAAGTAAAATCAGGGAAAATAATTGTTAAGCAACTTGACTACCAACTTAAAAAAATTGTCGGTATAATTCAATTATCAAATTCTCCGTATAATTCAAATCACAACTCATTATTTCACAGTTGCATACGGAAAATTTACTTAGGGTGTGATTTTGCTTAACAATAAATTTCCGTGACTGTACCTATTTGTGATTTTGATTAGTTTGGCAAAAAAGAAAGTAGGTGTGTGTCAGCTCCGTCGTACGACTGGAGTTTACTCCTTGAAAGGTGTGCAAGGTACGTTGCGCAGGAAAACGTAACGCTTTTGAGTTAACATTTATTAATTTCATTCCTCATAAAATTTCCATACCGGGGGTCTTATAAGAAACAGTAAACGCCAAAAAACACTTGATAAAAGCACGTCTCTGTGGAAAGTCCTTTTGTGTCTGTACCCTCTCTAAGCAAGGCTTTTTAGACGCATTGGGCTTATAGATAATACATCACAATATGAGATCTACATATTTGCATTCAATCGGTTCAAGTTTCCCTTTCCTTGGTCGCCCCAAATTTTGCATTATTTCTTTCAAACTCAAACTCAAAGCATTTCAAAACTCAAACTCAAAGCATTTACTTCAATTAAACCATTGACAGGCACTTTTGAATTGTCAAGAAGTCGGTCAGTTACAAATATGAAGCTAGTTGCCCATTCCAAATAGTAGGTTCCTATGGAGAAGAACGGGCAAGAAACTCCACGGACACTCTTTTAAATTAAAATATTGATACAAAATTTTTATTATGGCATTACATGTATAAAAAAAGAAAAGATCTCAAAGATCTCAAAAAAGTTTAAAGTCACGGAAATTAATTGTTAACTACCAATTTAAATTGTTTAATCAAATCAATACCGTCATTCATTAACAGATATATGAAATGGCAATAACACGGCAAATTGACGTTAGGTGTCAATTTGCTTAACAATTATTTTTATTGGCTGTACAATGAATTATTAGCTACGTTTAAAATTGTCTCACTATCTTGAAGTTCCCTAATTTTAACCATTGTTTATACATAGAGCTTTGTTCTAAATTGAGCAACTATTGGTATTAATTTCCACAGGATTAATTATTTTTATTCTTTATAAATAGTTCAGTACTTACAGCAACAAGCAAAATTCACGCGTGTCCCTTCTAAAAATAAGCTACCAACATGATGGCGTTCGTCCAATGTTTTGCCAATCCTGGCCACGCTATTTGCTTAGGACATCAAACGTTGCCAAACATTTGTTTTTCATTTCAAATATTTGTTACGACTGTCACTATTTGTGTATCGTATATTGTTTTCTGCTGTTCATCTTCATTATAGATGCTGTTTCGAAGTGCGTTTGTTGTGGAACAAGTTAATTGTAGTAGTATTGTTTTTGTGACGAAGGACCAAATTGAACGGGCTGTTTGTACCGAAGGACCAATTAACGGGAAGTGCTCAAAAATACAAACTCAACATCAAAAGCTTATTTAATCTAAGTTTACCAAGAAATTTCGAAAAATAATAGCTCGCCAAGAGGCTAGCTTTTAATTTGGCTCTCAAGTAAATTCACTATTTTCCATGTTCCTGTTTACAATTTTTTAAACTCTTTTCGTTTGGAATGTAAGTAAGAAATTATTTATTTGTTAGAATATTGTTGTAACAAAGGTGTTATAACGATACTATGTACCAATATTTTGACTTAAAAGATAGTCCGTGGAGTTTCTTGCCCGTTCTTCTCTTTAAGAACCTACTACCCTTTGGAATGGGCAACTAGCTTCATCTATCTGATTGACCGACCCCTTGACAATTCAAAAGTGCCTTGAATAGGTTTATTAGACATAAATGCTTTGAGTTTGAGTTACACGTAATATGATGTCCATAATGTTCTGCTGTTTCCAGCGTACAATTATTTTAAAGAATTAAACCATACAAAGTCGAGGTCATGGAAAATGTTAACTAATATCAAATACAATGTCAAGGGTTAAATACAATGTAGAAAAATATTCAATCCAATGTCATAGAAATGAAATTCCATTCAATTATTAGGAGCGCAAAGCGAGTTGTAGCCTAATTTAAATTTTAAATAAAAAAATTCATTTAAAAACTCATTTATGGAGTAATACTTAAGCAATAGGAAGTTAATTAATTTCGTTTTAAATGCCATGAAGTTAAGACTTTTAAAAACATTTGGTAATTTATTATAAATACTAATTGCCATACAGTAAACATTATTACAATGACGAAAGCAATAAAGAAATTATGCTAAATATTTTTATTACAGTGAATTAATTTCTTTGAATATAAAAAAGCTAAGGAAGACGAATTAAAACATCACAATCGTAATTAATCGTAAAAATTAAGATGTGCTTAACAGGAACCCCCAATTCCCCTTCTGTCCAATGTTTGCGTAGTGACAGAGCGTTCAAAAGAGCAGTCAACTCGACTCAAAACACATGCAAAACCAACCTTATTTTAATTGTGCTACAGTGCAAAATCAAATAACATTAAACTCAAAGCATTGCCTTGTAATTTGCCAGCGGCAGAGATCAAAGTTAATAAATTAAACCACTTATAAAGATATGCCTTTAATATGGTGATTTTGATCTCCGAAACTATTGAATTGATTTTAATTAGGTTATCCTTTGATGTCGTGTGTTAATATATCTACTCATTATCTTAGTAGGAGGGTAGGAGAATTATTTCGTATGATAAGACTTATTTCTAATTTAATTGAAAGCTTTGATTAATACAGGGTTTAATGACTAGGCAACAGTTATTATTAACTAGCTGCATCCCGCGGTTTCACCCGTATAAGTCTCGATCCCATGAGAATATCGGGATATAATGAATTTTATGTCCTAACTAAGGTCATGGTCTACTCATGGGCCAAATTTCATCCAAATCCGTTTTGCTGTTTTAGCGTGAAAGCATAACAAACAAAACAAACTCACTTTCGCATTTATTATTTTTTACGCTATACATATAAATTATATTTTTAAATATTAGAATATAAAAAGTATATAAAAACATTTAAAAATACAAAAATAGTTTTCCGCCGGTAGCGGGAGCAGGGTCCAAGCTACCGGTGGTTAGGGCTCCAGAGATAGGAACCTCCTCACGATGCGAGCCGTATCGAGGAGTACTGCCTTCTGAATCAGGCCCTTGATCCAACCACCTAACCAGAGCCTCGAGAGATGTTGATCGAGGCTCTCGGCCATCAGGCCATTGGCCGATACGACAATCGGCACAATGATAGCCAAGCTCACATTCCACATGTCAAGAACCTCGTGTGCTAAGTCGAGATATTTAATTTGTTTCTCTTTCTCAGCTTTCTCGAGGTTCTCGTCATGTGGAATGGTAACATCGATAATCATTGCGCGGCGCGCTAATCGATCTATCACCACTATATCAGGCTTATTGGCGACAATAGATGATAAACCGATCCAAGTACAACGTGACATGGTCTTTTTCGAGAACTGGGTCGGGCACATACTTGTAATACGGTACCTCGGAGAATTATTATTATTATTAAATTATTTATTCAAGTAACAAGGACTCTGTGTTAGTAAACTTAAGAACTGTAATAGTTTATTTTCTTTAAATTTACATTTATTTCATGCCATGGGAGACAGCACTGCAGTGATTGATGTACATGCAATCGAGCCTGCTAGCGATCATTTTCAGGATATTGTTGGAGCTGCCCCGTAGTCTGCGCACCAGGGATGCACTCCTCATTTTGCGTAAAAGCAATTTATGTGTGCGTCCGCGAACATTCCTGATGCGCTACAGAAACGGGGCAGCCCCACCAATTTATAATATTAGGATAACTAATGATAGGTATCTTAATCAGGGAAGCGATATAAATATAATATAAATGTAGCGGCATCAACATCGCCACATGCGAACTACGTGTCACACTGACGTCACACAAAATCCTGCATCACGCAAGTAGAGTTTACCGCGCGACTAGCATATATACAACGTCCCGACATCAATCGTTGGCCAGTTGCCCACCAGACACAACACCCGTCTGGTCGGAGGATCTTCCCTTTTCTATTAGAGGATGAGTGAACTTTACACCCTATTCCTCAAGCCCCTAAAAAATTAAAAAAATCTTAAAACTCAACTACGTAAAAAGTGAACTTAAAAAAAGATGGAAACAAGATTTACTTAAATTACTACTATAAACAATCTCATGCAGTCGGAGGCAAGAGATCGTTATTGTTAAGAAGATGCCTCGCACTTGGGTCTTTTGATTTTTGTAATTTTAAACATACATACATACACTACCATTACAATGTCCCAATTCGGTAGTATAGTTAATTAACAGTTCATTAAGAGGGCGTAGTAAGCCAGAAAAAAAAACAAGTTTAACCCGTGCCTCCTTGCCTACCCCTCTCATCAAATACGACGAAAACAAAACACAATCCCTTCGCGCCGTGGTCGCGCCTGTAGAAACTTTTCGTCGGGCGTATAACTATTTGAATTTTGAATCTTCTGTAGTAAGTACATGCAAAATAATAAGATGAAACTACTATGCTCAATAAAAGTATGACCGATGCGCTATAAACAATGTTGGTTTTGTAGTTCATTATTTCGTCTATCATTTATTTCGGTTATTGAGTACCAATTAGGTACCTAGTTTACATATTCCCAACGATGTGCTTTTATTTTTTAAATGGTGAAATAATTTAAGGCTCGCTTACACACTACAAATACATTGAGCGGTAGTTTGGATACTATGACGGTAAATTAGGTTATTTACTCACTTATAATCAATCGGGTTATAACGGCCTCTTAACCACTCACTCCAAAAGTTCGGGATAGTTTTTTAACATTACTCATTTAAATTACATTTAAACATAATTTGTATATATTTTGGTAATCACCTTTTAAAACCCTTCATTTTGAAACCCAACTCGATATTTTTCGCAAACACGTTTTGGCGCCAAAAACCCGCCATTATGTTTTTTTTTAAGATAGATTGACATTCGTGCAATAAAGATGAATCTAACGATATATCATTTATCAAAATCGGTTTAGCCGTTTAGTAGTTACGAGGGAACAAAGGGACGGACATACATACAGGTCAAACACATAACCCTCCTTTTTTGGCTTCGCCGCAGTCGGGTAAAACTGTAGCTAGTTTGGAAATTATTCTCTTTTTTTGAGCTGTTGGTATCAAAAATATCACGGGTAATGCAAAACTGCGGGGCAATTGCGTAACGCACATAAAATGACAATTGATCGCAATGAGTTTCTTTTTGACAGTTGACCCACGTCCATTGCGTTATTTATGTTGTTGAGCAGACGAATTTTTCAAACCTATCAATCAATCAATAATCTTTATTTGTAAACATAGGTTACAACAATGTGCAAGATGTTACAAGTCTTAATATAAAGATTCTCTATGTTTTGCCATTTGGCGTACAAACATACAATTATTAGGATTGGGCCATTAAGTAAATGAATTTATAATAATTCAGGAGTGAAATCGATGTCAATAAAAAATAAAAATAAAATAAAATGTAATTTAATAAAAGGCAATAGGTAGTTAATATTAGGTAATTAATGTCAATATTTGACCAATTGCGATAATGTCAATATTAGATAATTATAAGTAATGTCAATAAGTTAATATTAAAATAATAATAAAAAATTAAATTGACATCGACATTGTCCAAAGAAGCAATGGTTTAGCAATATCCTTCAAAACTATCTGATTGTGATTCAAATTGTGTTACGCAAATAATCCGTGCTGGTAGGTATCTAAAACAATAAACAGGGCTATTTCGGACGTGCTGGCATTTAATTTAAACTCGAGGGTAGAACCTTTTTAACATCTCAGGGAGGAAACTAAAAAAATAAAAACCGGGCAAGTACGTGTCCGACCACGCACAATGAATGGTTCCGTAGTTAGGATGAATTCATCCCAAAAACAAACTTCACATTGTAGTTGAAAAACATGCTCTCCCATACATCTATATACGTTACGGTCAATTCTTCAACTGCAAATTTAAGTTGGTCGACGATTACTCGTTAACTTGTAAACCCTACTCAGCTGTAATAGTTTTCCTTTTAATTTCGTTATATATAGGTACTACTGCCATGAATTTTTTGATGCATCCAAAACTAACCATTTAGCTGGTAGGGGGGAGGACACTTGACTCTAACAAAAAATAGCACTTTAAAGCTTAATATTACGCAAACGGATCTCAGAATTGAAAAATGTTTTTCACAGACCCACAATATTTTTGAACGGCCTATCCAACGATATCCCACTCCATGTATTAAACGAGAAAAAAAAATATCATCCCCGTTTTTCATGGTTTTATTTTACGACTTTCTCGGCGTGATTAATATGTACGCCCATGCCAAATTACAGCTTTCTAAGACTTAGCGTCTCTGAGCTAAGCCGGGGACAGACGGACGGCGGACAGACAGACAGACGGACATGGCGAAACTATAGGGGTTCCTTGTTTACTACGGAACCCTAAAAATGAATAAACTTGTTCCACAAATCAAGCATTTAAATTCCATTAAGTGTTAAAGAGATATTATCAGAACCAAATATTGGTAAAATGATAACAAAAAACATTACAAGATCAGCCATATTTTACCATTTAAGCATGCAAAAGATACACAAAAACATACTAACTTAAAAAGTATTTTTCATTACAGAACTCACTTAAATTATAATAACCTTTCACTCCTAAAAAGCTTCGAAGTTTTTTTAATAAAGAAACCGGTACCTCTTTCCACACTTACCGAAACTACATGCATGGAGAGCTATGCAGCAGGTACTTAATATGACTGCTATCTAACAGTCACGCTCGTAGTCTCCAAAGGATTAGTTAGAGTTGAAACTGTCGCAGCAACCCGTTCTAGATAATAGTATTAGGTCTGACGTCATGTGAGGCTAGCTAGTTAGCATGATTATTAATGAACTAGCACTTCGCCTGCGACTTCGTTTGCGTGGATTTCGTAAAAATCAAAAGTCATTTATTCAAACTAGGCTGAGAATCAACAATTTTCGAAGGTCAAAAATTACATAAGACAGTCCCCAAAAAACGCCCACCCTTCACTACTTCCTAGTGCTTTAGCTGGGAAGAAGAAGTGGCGCAACAAACTCCCCAGCAGCACAGCTGTCTGTTCACATATAAAACTTGAATCTATACAATAAAATGTAAAATAATTAGCATTACGCAACACAAAAAATTTAGTTAAATTATTCGCCTTATGTTAGCTAGCACACACCACTATATAAAATATTTATATATATAATAATCGTCGAAAACTATACTCAAGCAGAAATAACGTAACCAAAACGTATCTAAATAAAAGCCTCCAGGCATAATGGGCGTGCCCGCTTAAATAAAACTATAGCTATAACTCGAAGTCACAAATGATAAACTAGCACCAGCGAAGTAAAATAAAACTACGTACTACGTACTACGAGTATACTCAATAAAGTTTAACACCCATTTCACCCCTTTAAAAGGTAGTTTTCGAAAATTAATTATTGCGATCGCAACGTTCGGGTCAAGTTTAAGTTAATAGATTAAAGGAATAAGATATATCATATAAACTGGCTACTCCCCTCTTTTCAACCTCACAGGGATGATTTTTTTAATTCGTTTGCGGTGGATATCAATTTTTGAGTTAATCAATCCAGTAAATTCCTGCCCTGTAAAATTCATTACCCCTTTTTACCGCCAGGGGTAGGTTTTTGAAAAACCCTGATACACGTTATTCTTTGTTGAGTTTCGAGTTGATCGAAGCGTGCATTAAAATTCTTCAATACAAACTTTGACATCCCCAATCCCCCTTTAGGGGGAAATGTAGAAAATAACAAATTTTACTTAGATAAGTATTCGTGTCCAGTTTCTAGTTAATTGACTGAAGGAATAAGATTTTTCATACAATAGAAATCCCCCTTTTCATCCCCTTTAAAGGTCGAATTTCCAAAACCCGTTCTTAGAATATGCCGACATTGTAAAGGGAAGTCGTGTGCAAAATATGACGTTCTTAGTCCCAGTAGTTTCGGCTCTGCGTTGATGAACCCGTCAGTCTGGACAAGTAATTATACTATTATGTAAAGACTAGCTGCGGTTTCACCCGCGTAAGTCTCGATCCCGTGGGAATATCGGGATAAATATTAGCCTATGTGTTAATCCAGGATGTAAGCTACCTCCACACAAAATTGTATCAAAATTGGTCCAGCCGTTTGAGCGTGAAGAAGTAACAAACATACACACACATACTCACTCACAAACTTTCGCCTTTATATTATTAGTGTGATGTGATAATGCTGGTAGTTGTAAACAGCTTTGGGAAGAGTACCATCACACTTAAAAGCTTTTCGTCCGAGAAGTAGAAACTAAAAATATTTTTGTTTCTACCAGAAATCTTGCTACGTCAGAGGTTGAGGGTTATGTATGTCTGCCGGGGTTACGAGTTTTTCCGAAAGGGATATCGTGGCCCTGGCACACAGGCAGCGGAAGGAACACAGGTGGGTTTTAGTCCGTTAAAGTCTGACACGCCCTCCCGCTCCGCCCAGAGCGGGAGAAGTTCATCTGAAATTACATTATTATTAAGTAATTTTTGATATGATATAGTTTTGTTTATGTATTTTTAATTAAAAGTTATGCATTTAGTAATATTTTACACTTATACATTTTATATATATTTTTTTTAAATTATTTGTACATACTAAATTTTTTTATATAATCAGAATCACACTTGTTTCTGTGGAAATTATTTTACTTACCCGATTTATTATGTCACACAGGGGGACGTCATTACGTTATTCCATGGTTTTTGCTGAAAATCAGCGTTGTTGACGTTAGGTTTGTCCGAAGTCACAGCATTTAGCTGAGCAAAGACCTGTTCTTGTACAGATACGACGCACGGTTATTGTAATTGTTCATATTATAGTTTGTTTGGTATAAAAGTAGTTGTTTTTCCACTCGGCAATCTGCATTTTGTTTTGTTGACTTTGTTGTCATCACTGGTTGTCATTTTGGGTTTGCCAGTACCACAACAACAGATTAGCTAAATAGACATTATAATCTATTAGTAAACGCATTATAAATTGTCTTTGGTCCCTGGCCCTGACATCAACCAATCGCAACCAATGGAAATGATTGTCAAAATTGTTGAGTGTATTGGATACGAGAGTTTTGGCTACTTTGTATGTGTGTATTTTAATTATGTTTATATTTGTTGAAATGTGCGTTTTGTTTGTGCAGAATAAACTAATTTTCTTTCTTCTTTCTTTTTCTTTAAGTTATTTGAAAATTACCCACACAAAAAAACGGGTTATGTATGTCCTTTTCCATGCTAACCAGTGGCAACATGGGTCCAGAAAGCATTTTTGGAATTTGGATTATTTTCATTAAGGTGTAGATATTGTTGGGGTTGTGGGGAACTTTATACAAAAGGCTAAGACTGCGGTCTATCTGACCACACGCCATCAGCGACCGACGACGTGTAGCCGTCCTACATTGACGACGGTCGATTGCTTTATAAAAAAAAATTATTGACGTGCTTAGTAAAAAAATCTGCAGCTCGTCGTTTGCGCTCTAGAAACTTGCTCCTACTGTTATAGTTGTCAAAAAATTTTGACGTTTAACTTGAATCGATTTATCGTGAGTATCGAGTACCAAGTCGTATGGTTACTTCACTAGTTACGTCGCGATTGACGAAGAAGAAGTAACCATATGAAGTAACCGATTCAAGTTTAACGTCAAAACGGGCCTATTATTTTTTGACAACTTTAATACAAGCACTTTACCAACGGCCTATTTCGGACTTGTTTAATCTTTATTGAGATTTAGAATAATTTCCTGGGGCAATTTAACGAACAAAGACACAGTGTTCAACGCACAAAAACGTTGTTACGGGCTATGTTTGGGTTGGAAACTGTGGACAGTTGCAGACCAATTTTGACAAAGCAAAGAATTTTAACACTTCCGTCACTCTACATATTGGAAATAGCGGTATTTGTAAAAACTAATCCTCAATGGTTTCCTCTTTTGTCAAGTAATTCCGTTATAAATATACGTGAGAAGTCTTAGACTTTGGGTGCTGTCACGCTCGGCCAAAACAGCTCTTCTAAGAAAAAGTGTTGTATGCATGGCCCCATTAATATACAATAAAATTCCTAATGACATTAAGCAATTAAATTTTAATTTATTTAAGAAAACACTCAAAAAGTTACTTACTGATATATTGATTGATATATCTATTTGATTATTACAGATATCTATTTGATATTAGATACACATTGTTGATACATTGAATGATATTTTTTTTTATTTTATTGTTTGTTTTAATTTTATTATATTTATTATATTGACATATTTAGCATGTAATTAATATTGACTACATTTTGTAGTGACTCTGATTGTAAAATTGAATTATTGTCTACCTTTTTATAAAATGAAACTGTCATTAATAATGAATTTATAATAACCAATTTAATTATTAAAATGTTAACATTTTGTACGCCTAGTGAGGCAAAACTTGTTGTTCCGGTAAAACTACATTTCCATCTACATGTGCATAATCATGTATAAATATATATATATTACAAATGTTTAAACAAATATATTTAACTTTGTTTTTATTCACGGGCGGGTCTCGCACGCACGCCGCCGCGCCGCCCGCGATGGACAGCTACGACGGCGGCAACGAACATTTTGGCAACCGGCGGCATGTCGCTCGTCCGGCGTGACGTCACCGGACGCTGTCAGTAGCGTCTGACGTTTTAAAGAGTCGGTGACGGACGGCTACACGCAGCCTAAGGTTCCTAGTTTAATGTACCATAATCAAAGTGTTTTAGAACTAATTAAGTATCATTTTTTTGAGTTTAAGCGTAATGAAGGCTGATTTATCTCTAAAAGGTCATACTCATAAACACAAGTAATCTATTAAATAAAGCGGCTTTAAACGAAGGATTTCGTTCCTTTTGTTATATCATTTCGTTTCATTAAATTATTTATTCATTAACAATTAATATTGTGTTTAACATTACCTATTAAAGGCCGAATTACAATTTATGTGAAATGTTTAGTTCAAGAGTCAATTAATTTAAAGAAAGTCAACAAATTGATCTATTGTCAAATTAATAGCAGGTATAATGTAAAATTTTCTATAAATTATTTATCTTATCATACATTCTGTGTTCGTACCGTAAGTTACCTACTTGTCTAGACTCCGGAAAACTTTTGTATGAATATGTTAAACCGAAAAAGGTCAAAACCATTGAAGTTAAGAATATTTATGGCTACTACAAACTTCAAGTAAACTTCAAGTAAGTAAGTATATATTCTAGATCCCTGTGGCGAGTCTGTCTTCTTCAGAACGGAGTTTTCGCCGGCAGGAGTTGTGTTTCAACGATACAGGGAAGTCCAACCTAAACCAAGTTTCATGGCTTAGTTATTTCTCATATTATGGTCATCATTTTAGACGAAAGACGTCCACTGCTGCACGTAGGCCTCTCCTAAGCACCGCCACTTGACCGGTTCTGTGCTTCCCGCATCCAGCGGATACCTGCGGCCTTCACAAGGTCATCGGTCCACCTTTGAGGAGGCCTTCCAACGCTACGTCTTCCGATACGCGGTGGCCACTCCAGAACTTTTCGGCCCGATCCTTCGGCCATCAGTTCTGCGAGCAATGTGCCCTGCCCACTGCCACTTAAGCTTGGCAATTCATCGTGCTATGTCGGTTACTTTGGTTCGCCTGCGGATCTCTTCATTTCTGATTCGATCACGTAGGGAAACTCCAAGCATAGCCCTCTCCATTGCCCTTTGGGTGACTTTTAGCCTTCATATTATGGTATACAATTATATTACTTAATCAAAATAATTATAATTTTGTGTGTCTATCTGGGATAATTATGGCTACGGCTCTAACAAAACAGAAACTGCAATCACCAGTTTCGCTGCCAATCATGGTGATTTAGCCTGATCATTTCATTCTCTGTTTCATTTACATACATAACATCACGCCTGTATTTTCCGAGGGGTTAGGCAGACTAAAGGTGCACCTACATTTTACCAGTTATGTGTAATTGGGGGCAAGCCCCATCAACCAAGAAAATCCAGATGGAAAAATCCAAAAACATTTTGCCTGACCCGGATATAGCATAGTCCTGGGTTCGCCCAGGACTATGCTATATATGCCGTCAAATTTGCGAATGCGTCCTTAAGAATCAAGATAGAGTATTAAATAGGATATAAGAGCGAGCCCAGCAAGCTCGATAGTTAGCACCATGCCTAGGGTCGATTAGATTTTCGGCAATAGGAGTTCGGTACTTTGTCGACTATATATATATATATATATATTTTTATAATGGTGTGTGCTAGCTAACATAAGGCAAACAATTTAATTTAACGTTTTGTGTTGCGTAATGCAAATTATTTTATATTGTATTGTATAACTTCAAGTTTTTTATGCGAACAGACAGCTGTGCTGCTGGGGAGTTTGTTGCGCCACTTCTTCTTCCCAGCTAAAGCACTAGGAAGTGGTGAAGAGTGGGCGTTGCACCTTTTTGCACCCCTCTCCCGGCTCATATGGTAGACCATGACCTGCAAAAGGACATAGGCTACTTTTCATCCTAGATCGCAGATAAAGTCGCGGGCAACAGCTAGTAAGTAAATAAACACTTTTACACGTCAGTTATGCTTAAAAAAAATAGATGAGGTGTTTCTTATTTATTTATTAAAACTTTATGCACAAGTAAAAAAAACAACTTTACAAAGGCGGACTATTCTGAGAAGAAAGGTCGAAACAAACTCAGAGATCACAGTCTTTTAAACTCCAGACATAATCTTGGTCAGATCATGTGATGACCATGTAGATTGGTGTCTGAAATGGTCTTATGAGGAAAGAACCACACAGATTGACTGGACCTGTCCATTTGTCCAGTCAGTGCACGCATTCATTTGTCAGTAATCAGGCAGCTCAACTCAGAATTTAAGGAGCTTAACGATTCGACGAAAGAATTCGACAATATCAAAGAAAGGACATTTGTATAGGCCGCTTAAAGTACTCAAACTGCCAGATTATCATTAAAATTATCTGTAAAAAATAATATGACCCACATAGTCCTCACATTGTTATGTACGTCACGTAAATCAATAAAAATGTGAATTATTTAATTCTAAAAAGAATACTTTGTAAACAAGCATATTAAAAATTAAAGAACATAAATACAATATGAGAATGCTTGGAAACATGTTGGTCCTGCTCCTAGACAAAATCAAATAGGTTGCTATTTTAATTGTATAATTTATTATTTTTATGACATTTATTTTAAATTCTGTGACTAACTTAACTCACACTGATATTGTTATTTTTTAGGAAATCGTATATATTTTTTACATTTTTTGTAAATATGTGAGCACCATTAGGTATCTATCACATAATTAATCTATCTGTCATTGCTTCATTCTTAACTCTTTTTATTACCTATTGTGGTATAGTAATTTTATTCTAGGTGCATCGTCTTCACATATAATTATATAATTAATGTATCTATAAAAATACTGTCCAAGATTTTAAAAGAGTACCGGTGGAGTTTCTTGCCCATTCTTCTCCATACGAAACTACCTTTTGGAAGGGGCGACTAGAATCAATTCTATTTTTTTGTAAATATTGACGTTCAAAAGTGCCTTATATGTGCCTATTTGAAATAAACAATTTGACTTTGACTTTAAAACATTTAGTATGAAGTTTGTTGCGTGGGCGTACATTGGATTAGCTTAATTAATCCTAAGCCTTTTTGTCGTCCAAGTAATCTTTAACTTTATAGAAACCTTTTTGACAGAGTTTCTGTTTAATAAATGAATTATTGAGATTCAGTTCTACATGGTTTGGGAGTTTGTTGTAAAAACGTATAAATTGGCACTTAAATTAATTACTAACTTTTTGGAGCCTAGTCTTGGGCACAATAAGTAAATCTTTGTTTCTAGAAAGAAAGAAAGAAAAATAATTTTATTCGTCACAGAAACACGTGCTTAGGAAAACATAAGCTAGAGCACGAGGGTACTAGTATTTAAACTATGAATGTCGCTGTGTTTAGAATTTAATTAATATTCTTTTTTACATAAATCTGGTTCTCATATACACATTGTATTATTATTTTTATTGATGATGATGGTTCTCATATACACATTGTATAATTATTGCGTAGTAATGAGCACTGCCTCGTCGGTCTAGTGGTCGCAAGCGCTACTGCATGAGGTCCTGGGTTTGATTCCCAGGTCGGGCAAAGTGTTATTAGGATTTTCCATTAGAAATTTCTCAGTAGCAGCCCGGAGTCTGGATTTGTGCCCGGTTAATAGCTATAGGCTCGCCCCCTATTACATGGGACTTAAACATAACAGGCGAAATGTGGGTGTACTAAAGGTACACCTCTGCCTCTTCAGGGATTACAGGCGTGATGTTATGTATGTTGTGTCATTAGAAATATCATCATCATCATCATTTCAGCCGAAAGACGTCCACTGCTGGACATAGGCCTCCCCCAAAAAGGGGGGGGGGGAATTGCCATAATCGTCACGCTTGGCAGGCGGGTTGGCGATCGCAGCAACCAAACTTAATGTTTCAACTCGGTAATTCCTACGCTAACTACCATCAATATTATTAATCACCCTTTAAATTTCCAACTACTAAGTTTTAGTAAAACTGCCAACAACAGATGGCACAGCGATATCTAGTAGGTTTTAAGACGCTTAGCTTGACATTAGATGATAATATTGTAAGTAGTTTAGAAATCATTTGTTTTTGATGGCAGGTAAGTAAAAATGTTTTCATTCAGAATCGAAATATTTTATTTCTGATTGTCTGGTGCTGGACGTAAAGAATAGCACCACCTTATTTCTTCCCGTGGGTCGTAAAAGGCGACTTACTAGAGAATGCACGGCACGGCACGGTTGGCGCAGTGGTTAAGCGATTGACTGCCGCGCTGCGTGACCTACAAGTAGTTGTTCCGGGTCTGGCTGTTTGTGTATGTGAATTCAAATGTTTGTAAACGCACCCACGATACAGGAGAAATTCCTAGTGTGGGACAACGTTTAAAAAAAAAATGGGCAGCAGCGTTCTCTATGCATTTTAACACCATACTGCGATCGCCAACCCGCCTGCCAAGCGTGACGATTATGGGGGAGGCCTATGGTCAGAGATGAACGTCTTTCGGCTGAAATGATAGATACCTACATGGGCACTTATGAAACGTCATAAGGTCCCAATTGGTCGTTTCCTGTGGAGAAGAGCCGACAATAAAATCCACCGTTACTCTTGTTAAATAAATTGGCTTGTACAACATTTCCAAAATTACAGTGTTAATAGGTATGGGAGGACAGTTGAAAGTACCAGTTACTATTTTTGTGACATTCTGGGTTTGTATGGAAAAAGTGAGCCACCTATATAGCAGCGGCCGCCGAAGCCTCTCCATGCTCTTGGGGTCCAAAGATAGACGTGGTAACAAAAAATCTTCACACACATTATTCTTTTAAAAACAAAAGACAAAAGAACTCACATTTTCGAAGCAAAATATTTTTAATCCCCAAACATTATTAAGGGGTAACGTAATACGGTAATACGTAATAATAAAGGATAATAATATATTCTGTAATATACGACGCAGCAATGCCGAGGTGAGTTACTGAGGCTTCGGGTTTCTTTCTTAGGACGATCTCGGGGTAAGGGGAAGAAGGATTTCATTTAAGGGAAGTTTTTTTCAATAACTGTAGGGAAAAGGCAAGCCATAAGACCGCATTTTATTCCCCCTAGATATTGCAAATCACGGATTTCATCAAGACGATGTTCTTACTATTTCAGTCAGTAATTGCCGTAATTGGATCTATGTATTTTATGGTCCATCTTGAGAAATTGATGTTCCGTGTCGTGCTGGACGTAAAGAATAGCACCCCTATTTCTTCCCGTAAGTGTCGTAAAAGGCGACTAAGGGACTTACAAGAGAATGGGCAGCAGCGTTCTCTATGTATTTGAACACCATACTGCGATCGCCAACCCGTCTGCCAAGCGTGGCGATTATGGCAAACCCCCCCCTTTGGAGGAGGCCAATGTCCAGCAGTGGTCGTCTTTCGGCTGAAATGATGAGAAATTAACTGTCTCCTATATTCAATTATATTGTATAATGTTAAGAAAAGACAGTAACAGTCTTCTGAAAGGCCGGATGCTTGAAAAAAAAATTCTAAATGCTTGACATTTAGAATATTAAGCATTTATTGAGATATTTACTTAATAATATAATATTTAAAGCAAAATCCCTTTCGAAATTCAGCTCACGCTCTTCCCCTTAACAAAATCCCCTTATAAAGGATCCTATATAATATTTTGTAGGCGTTACTACATATTGAATAAGCAACTATTGACGCAACTGTTAGCCCCGCGGCTTTGTCCGCATTTATTTATCTTTATTTTGTCCTTGCAAAGGAATCAGTTGTATGCAGCTCATGTTTTAATATGGATAGCAGAAGACATTGTTTATTTGGTATCCCCTTTGGTTAGTAATGAAAGATGGGTCGTAGCGCCGTGCCTTAAAGGACGCGTCTAAGGTCAATAATATTTGTTTTAGGGAAATTGGCGTACGCAATGTGAGTTGGTCTCGTGAGATAGGCTGATATGATTCAAATTTTGTAGCTAGGGTAGAGTGAATGTAGAAAGATATAAACTGAGTAATGAATTTAGACAGAAACGAGAAACGAAAATGTCTAGAGGTTTAAGATAAGTTGGTTTAAATATAGTTTCAAAGCCAAGAAAATCTCTAAATAAATAGCTTTAAGACATAACTTTGACATTAAACATTTTCTTAACTTGAAAATATAAACTAATATTTATTATGTATTTATAGGTAATTCCCAAGAACTCCACGACCTCATTACACCGGCGTTCTATTAACGGACATCTAGACGCACTGCAGGTTACCATCCCTTCCTGGTTGCTATTCCACCAATTCGCACTAAGCGTTTCCAAATGTCTTTTATAATACGCACAGCAAAACTCTCTACCTGCGTCTGTGTTTCCGAACGCATACAACCCTAATCTCTTCAAAGTTAGAGTGAACAGGCTTCTTCTGGGTAAGCTCACTCCATCGTCGACTTTGTCTCTGTCACCTCTGCCCTACAGTCAAGAGCAAACCCATCCTAAATAATAATAAAAAAAAAGTGTTGACTATTAGATTATTATTGTATTACCTATCAATTAATCTGTTACATTCTATAGTTAACCTTTTACTCGTTTATTAATTATTTTGTAAACAAATAATACAATATTTTTATAGCTAAACATGTGGAAATTATATTAAAACCAGATTGCAACAAATGTATACCATGTTTAAGGCAACTAAAGACTTATCTTCATAATTTCAGCCAAAAGACGTCAACTGCTGGACATAGGCCTCCCTCAACATTTGGGGGGGTTGCCATAATCGCCACGCTTGGCAGGCGGGTTGACGATCGTAGTATGGTGTTAAAATGCATAGAGAACCCTGCTGCCCATTTTCTAGTAAGTCACCTACGGGAAGAAATTGGGTGGTGCTATTATTTACGTCCGGCATCACAAGACTTATCTTATATAATTGTAATTAAAGCATGTGACATTTGATGCAGCAGCAAATTGGAATATTACATTTATGCATTCTACAATTTATCCACAACCCATGGTTTTCTTGTGCCTCTACATCAGGGACCACTTTGGTGACCCATTGAAAGGGTTTTCGATAGGGTTTTTCTAAAATGGTAACCAAAATGGTCCCTGGGTAGAATAGATAGAATTGGTCATGCTATGCGTGCTGGACGGATATTTGATTTATTTTCATGTTTCTGGGTTTCAAGTAGGTATAGAACCCATTGAATGGGTTATCATGTAACCCCTTTACTGGGTTTCAAGTATAAAACCCATTCAATGGGTTATCTTGTAACCCTTTCAATGGGTTATCATGTAACCCTTTCAATGGGTTTCTAGCATAAAACCCTTTCAATGGGTTACATCATGATAAAGGTAACCAATTGAATGGGTTACCCCTTCGAAAGGCTTAACCCTTAACCGGGGTTGTACGGTCCCTGCTCTACATACATAATATAGAAAGTTAATTAAAAGTTCAATTGATTTAGACAACGATAAATAATAAAAATGTCGCTAACCATAGATACCACGCTTACCAAAAGGAACTTCGAAAAAAATAAAACATTCACATCTTGTCAAAAAACGCGGTTAATGTTTTTCTCATAGACTTTTCTGTTTTTTCAAAACCAATAGAGGGTAGTATGCTGTCCCCAGTTTGTTTAGGACGTCGCCACCACAAACAAAGTGGCACACGCTGATTTTGCGCTTTTATTTTGTGCTTTATTTGCTTGTGTTCATCTGTGATGTAGGTTGCTGAAATAGCTCCTGTTGGTTAGTCTCAGAAACAACAAAGGTAGATTAGGGTAGGATTTTTATTTATTTAATACTTTAAGCATACAGTACAGAGGCGGACATAATCCCATAGGCATTTTCTACCAGTCAACCAAGTCTAGGTGAGGGAGACACAAACAGTGGTAGGTGGTGGTGGTTGGGTGGATCACGTTGTGAAATGTAAATAAATTTTAAGTATTGTATTATTTAATTTATTTATTTCCTTTCAAAGACTTACGAGAAACAAAACAGACTAAGAAATTGAAAATGTGACTGACAGCTTATTACAAGTCTTCACATATAACTAACATAATAATAATATAACAAATCTGTGAACAACACAGTACTGCCAACATAAACAATAAACTGCCAAAGCCAAAACTATACCTACGTCATATTAATACTTTATACATACAACAATTGTACCGTGCGGTGCCGGACGTAAAGAATAGCACTACATCAAAATTCTCTATTGTGCAGTTAAGAAGAACTAAGCGGTCACACACGGAAAGTGACCTTGCCTTAAAATATGTATACAGGGTGTAAGTGCGTGCTATAGCTTAGGGGTAGGTTCAGTATCGATAGGGGAACCCAGGAAAAAAAAAATGAAAACAAAAAAATATTGCAAGATCTACCTAATTTAGTATCTCATTATCGTCATCATCATTTCAGCTGAAAGAAGTCCACTGCTGGACATAGGCCTCCTCCATAGGCAGGGGTTTGCCATAATCGCCACGCTTGCCAGGCGGGTTGGCGATCGCAGTATGGTGTTAAAATGCATAGAGAATGCTGTTACCCATTCTCTAGTAAGTAAGTCCCTTAGTCGCCTTAGTATCTACTAACTTAAAATAACAATAGTTTAGAATTAAAATTATAATAATTGACGGGTTTTTTATTTTGTGTGGGAAATGATCAAATAACTTTTCCCGCTCTGGAGCGGGAGGGCGTGTCAGACATTTACTGACTAAAACCCATCAGTGTTCCTTCCGTTGCCTGTGTGCCAGGGCTATGATATCCCTTTCGGACAAACTCGCAACCCTGACAGGCATTGGTCCTAATGGGCCCCGTCAGTTGGTGCTGACATCTCTTTGAGGCGCGCGTGAAATACAACGCGCCGTCGACCCGGGTCTGATCCTTATCGGACGGCGAGCTACCCATCGCTCACCGTCCGCAAGCCCGCGCCTACGGTGGCCGGAAATCGGCTTGCGACTCCAGACGCCCGCGGCGTCTCCTGCGGTGACAAGGGGCGCGATGGCGCAAACCTTGCCTCTCCCTCACGCGTTCCGCCTCCTCCTTCGCAAGCATTACTGCTTCACAGAAGGAGGTGACGGCCTACCATGCACTCTCGCTCCGAACCATAGCCTCAACCAGGGCCGGACGCGAGAGATCGCCGCCACCGATCGCCTCCGTGAGTGCACGGCGGTGCTCCGCCCAAGCCGGGCAGACCTCCACCGTATGCTCCACCGTGTCCTGCGGGCGATCCACACAGTGTTGACACCCGGGCGTTTCCTCTCGCTTTATTCTGAACAGGAACCTCCCGAAACAACCATGTCCGGTGAGGACCTGCGTCAAGCGGAAGGTGAGGATGCCGTGGGGCCTCTCAAAGAGGGCTTATCGCCACAATTGTGGCGTGCCCATATTTGACGGTCCTAAGCCCATTAAAGTACGAAGAGTCCTTTATCGATACTGAACCTACCCCTAAGCTATGGCACACAATTTCTTTAACACTCTGTATATATATTTATAACTATTATTATGTAGATATAGCTAGCTATATATTTGTTGCCAATTCATTGTTGTTTATTATAAAAAAATCAACAACACAATCAATTGCCAACAAATTACCTACAATGCACTATCAAAGAATAAAAGGACAGAATTTACTGAACCCACCGGAAAATTACTTTATCTACATACGCCAAAGAATCGCTTCTTTAAAAAAATAAATCACGATCACTGAAACCCACCCCACACGTGAGGGTAACGTAATCATATCTGCGAAAATCAAAGTCACAAAATTCATGCATCGTATATAATACTCGTATTAGTCGCACGTGCAGTCACGTGCTTACCCCCGAAATTCTTAAGCGTGCTATTAAAAGTTGGATGGCAATTTATTTTTCTGCCTCTATGAACGCCCAAGTTTTAACGATGTACGTACATTCGGTGTGTAGCTGCGTTACTGCCTGTACTCATACTGTATCAACTAAAAGTTTTGGATAAAAGGTGAATTTTCTTTAATGATAAAGATAGCCTTGTATTTTTTTCGGTATTCACTTGTTAGGAGCGTTTACACCTTACAGCATTTCATACAAACTTTCAAGCCCTTGTTTTTCGAAATGAATAATATGATTTTAATGAAACTTCATACGCATAAGCAGGATACAAAGGTCTAAAAAGTTAGTGAAGAACATTTTCGAAATGTCTTAGTTAAAAACAGATAACTGGTAATCTCTGTTTTTCTATCTTTCATGGAAAATTAAAAATCGGTCTAATTTGGCTGTAACACTATTTTTAGAAAAAGTTCTTTACTAACTTTTTAGACCTTTGTATACTTCTTATGCGTATGAAGTTTCATTAAAATCGTTTCAAACATTTCGAAAAACAAGGGCTTGAATGTTTGTATGAAATGCAGTATGGTGTAAGTTACTCTTACAGACTCATTATGCAATGCAAGGTACTTACGTGATTAATTTTTCTTGTACACTGGTATGGTAGTACATTAGACTTAATAGTCACAATTTATAATTTAAAAAATAAATTGGCAATTACGAATACTTAGCTCAAATCTCTGAAGAAACAATTAGCCGTCGAATTTTTGCATGGCAGAATTTAGGAGCTAGAAAATAGTAAAATAAAAATAGTGTTGAAAGTTTGCTAAGCGTTCGTCCTACGCAAGTCCTACAATTAATCTTAATATGACCCACAGATACGTATTTCGTCGTGTCCAAATATTTGATCAGTTGAAAATAGACTCTAATAACGCTTTAAAAATACATAGGGCATCGCTATATAAACTATACTATCGCGCTACAGCTTAATAAATAGGCACAAAAAATGTACCCACTTTCAAGGATTAAATCGTAAAAGTGCCACTGCAACTGCTGCGAGCACTAAATAACACATTCCCTAGCCGACTCACTCAACGCTAATTCACTAATCACCACTCCTTCCTAAATGAAACGTTAATTTAAACTAAAATTCAGTTCACTTGTTCGAATTTTCCGTATGAAAAAACACTGACTGATCTTCTTTGGCCGTCGTGAGCAATTTGGACACGTTTAGTCTCGGTATTGAAACAAACTAAATAGGTACCGGGCAGACAGGGGGCTATTCGATAAATTGGAAGAATAATTCATTTTTCCAGTTGATGGCACCTAAAAGAGGACAGTGCGTTGCTCTCAAACATTTTGGATTTTACGGGTATACAATTGGTTTGGAGTTGTAGATTTTTTGTTATTTGTGATGAATATAATAATCAAATATTTTTATTTATTGCATAAAAGGTATTTGTAGTACGTACATATTAGAGCTTAATAATTAAGTAAGCGTAGTAGTAAAACTAACAAATATCTGTAGGGGTGAACTACTGTTCTCCTAGCTAGGTAGCAGAGCAACCTGTATTAAGGAGAGACAGTTTGCCTCCCTCGATAAAGATCTTAAAAATAGTGTTACGTGTTGACTCCTAAATCAAGTCATTAGTTAAATTAGATACATTATTATCAATGTTGTTAACTAGAATAATACTAATAAATTTAATACTGTAATTGGTTACAAATACGGAAAGAAAAAGAAAAAAAAAATAAGTATCATAATCATAGTAAAAAAGAGAATGGTTTAAGTGAGACGTGATTGAGTATGTGTGAGTGTGTTGTTTGTGTACTATGTGTGTGTGAGTGTTTGCTGTTCGTGAGTGCGGGTTTATAAGTGCGGGGGGGTGTGGGTATGTGTGTACCTATGTGTTTGAGAAATTACTATTGGGCTATTAAACGGTTATGTTGTGCTAAGAACGAGAAGTTATGAGAGTATTTTTAAGAGATCCCCAGTCTCATCATAGGTTTTCAAAAGAAGTATATTTAATAATGAACAGTGCCTGTTAGAGTTTTTGTTCTAGCAAACAAAACAAAATGGCAGCTGTGTGTTTGCTAAACACCTTTAGGACCTTTGCACACACGTTTTTCTTCGTGTATGCACGGTCAGTGTGCATTGCAATTAAATGAAAGAAAATTTAAAACAAATATTAAAAGTATACTTTGCAAACAAGCTTATTACAAATTAGAGGACTATATCTAAGATAAGAATGCTTGGAAACATGCTTGTCCAGCTCCATAGGACAATCTAAAGTGTAGACAAAATCAAACTGGTTGCTATTTTAATTGTATAATTTGTTATTTTTATGTCATTTATTTTACATTCAGTGATTACCTTAACTCACACTGATATTCATTTTTTTAGGAAAATGTTTTATTTATTTTTTATTTTACAATGTTTGTAAATATGTGAGCACCATATATCTATCACATAATTAATTTATCTGTCATGGCTTCATTATTCATTCTATTTACCTATCGCGTCAACGGCGCGTTTAAAAAACGTGGTGTGGACAGGCCCTTAGATTAAACATTTTTAATTAACATTTCATATTTAGTACAGCTTAATTATCTTGTTTGTTATCCAAATGTTAACTAACGATCTTGAATAATAGAGCAAATAGATTCAACGTGGCGGTCTTCATTAAATCACCGTATATTTCCTCTCGAACGTTGATTGTTCTAAAATCACTTGGCGCTGTTTTGATACAGTTTTTTTGCGTTCTCTTCATATTGGAATACAATGGAAAATCCGTGCCGTGTTTGATCTAGTTCATATTAGTTTTGTCGAGTTTTTTGTGAGGTATCTACTATCAGTCACATGAGCATTCAATTGAATTGGTCTTGTTCATCGCTTGAGTGCTTTCAGCCAATTGTCAGAGTCTGATAGTTAGTAAGAGAAAATCAAAATCAAAAGTCATTTATTCAAACTAGGCTGAGAATCAGCACTTTTCGAACGTCAAAAATTACACGAGACAGTCCCCCAAAAACGCACACCCTTCACCACTGCCTAGTGCTTTAGCTGGGAAGAAGAAGTGGCGCAACAAACTCCCCAGCAGTGAGAAAGGGAGAACGGAATTTGGTGGAGGCAACGGCCTCCCCCAAATTCCTATAGGCATTACAAGAGTGTAATTGGCAACAGAAATTCGATTACTTTTACGAATAAGCTTACCAGACTGAACTTTGATAGTTAGATAAATTGCGTCAATTCCCAATCTATGACGCACCAGTGCCGATGATCGCTGAGTGGGCTCGTACACACAGCTACACATCAAGCTATACATTTCTAGTATACACTGACGTCTCATTGTACGAAATCCTACACAATGCGAGATCAGCGTAGTACACGTGAAATATTATGGAAAAAATATTAAGGAAAATTGTTTTTCTTTGTGTATACTGTAAAGGCTTGCTGCAGTGGGATGAACTCTCGATTTTAGTTCTTTATTCCTTAAGGCGACGATAACCGACTTTTAATGATTTTATACTGAAGATCACGTCTAAACGAGTGGTGTTAATAATTTGAAAAAAATATATGTTAAATTAGAGCATTTTTTCAATAATTTAATATGTGGATATTTTAGATTATGTTTATATTACATAATGAAATTAATTTGTAAAGTTATGTCTAACGCGGATAAAAAACTGAGAATGGCACAAAATTTACCAAGCGTGTTTTTCTGAATCCTTCACCAATTTAAAGATAATTTAATTATTGATCTTTGAGTATATGCGTTTTATTAAAATATCTTTTGTTTTGTTTAAAATAAATTAATAATGCGTCAAATTGGGGACAGCGCTCCTTGATGGGAGAGTCCTATTACTGGCTGAACGTACGACGCGTTGCGTGAGCTCAGTACAGAACACGCAAGCTAACCACTCAAGGTGACTGGCATATATCTCCGTCTTAAGTTCTCTTAAAGCTTCAAAAATGGCCCGTATTACTGACATAACACATTCGCACATACCTTTACTTATTTTTCGTTTTTCTTCTCATGCAGCACGAAAAGGCATGAAAAGAAACTGCACGGAAATAATAAATTTTCCAAGGAAATATTAATGAAAATTGTTATTGGCATGGGAGAGGTGAGTTGTGAGTTCTGGGTTTATGGGGTTGCTAGCAACTTAGTGTTATTTATGCTGTAATCTTAAATGGCAACAAAGTAAGGTCTACAGCTTACGTATGGTGACTTAATTTGGAAATAGCGATGATAATTTAAGAATATTATATTATATAGAAAGAAAGAAACATAACTTTATTTGTCTGTTTGTACTAACTTTGTTTGTGCGTACGAAAACATAAACTCGAAGGTTACACAAAACAGATCTAAGTACTATCACGAACAAACAAATAGTCTGAAGCTGCACGTCATGACTGTGACAAGAAGGCTTGCACTCAGCATGATGCTATGCTATGGGGGACCCACAGCACAGCGCTGATCACCCGAAAAATACGTACGGATATATTATTATTATTCATGACTTTGAAAAACAATCCACTGTATCGATTTATTGGTTTGTGTTTTGATAAGGCAGTAAACTAAGTTTGATATCGAACAATGTTGTTAAACTATGTTTTAAAATATTGAACAAGCACACTTTAAAGAAAACAGGGCTGTTAAGGTAAATGTTTTGGTGGACACCAACACATTTACCTAAACAGCCCTGTTTTGCTACACCATTATTTGCCTTAAAATTCAAGGTTGTGTTATTTTAAAGTACGGTATGTCCTGAGTTGTGTTGACCCACGTTTGGCAGCCATACGTCAGACAAGGTAGAAGACAAAAGTAAATACATGCTGAGAACCTGTCAAAGATGAATGGAAAGGAGTATTTTAAAAATAAGGAAAGTCCATAAAGTTAGAAGCGAAATTATTAAAAACAAGACGAAGGTAACTGATGCGTTAAAACATGCACTAAAAATCAAGTGGCTATGTGCTGGTCATGTTGCCCGTCTAACAGAAAATAGATGGACCATAAAAACCACAAAATGGAAAGGACCAGAACGAAAGAGGAAAGTTGGTAGACCTAACAAACGATGGATCGACGATATCACCCAAATAGCAGGCAAAGGATGGATGGCAATAAGAAAAGACCGAACTAAATGGAAAAAGCTCGAGGAGGCTTTCACCCAGATGGGGTCCATATCTTAAACCCGAATTGTGAGCTTCAAACTAATATTACTAACAACTAGATGTAAGCAAACTACTAAACCACATACTAACATTTATATTATTTAAAGTTTCATTTACTATGTAAAATATGGAAGAAATAAATGCTTATTTATTATGTTATTATTTATTATGTCCTGAGTTACCAAAGAAACCATAAGAAGTAGTACAGTATGTCCTGAGTTATCAAAGAAACCATAAGAAGTAGCAACACTACCATCAAATATCTGCGAGAATATAAATAAAACCACACATATTCCATTGTAATCGAGTTGCCAAAGAAACCGCCATATTACTTACCTTCTGAATAAAAAAAGAAAAAAATCCGAATATTAATTTAATAAGGTGCCCGATATAGAAACGGGGAGAGGAAATGGCGCCACCAGCTCGACTGAAAGCCAATTTTTATTAAAGTCGTCAAAACGACTCGACTTGTGGAAAAAAGTCATAATCTTGACGTTAAAATCATCGAAGTTGCCAGTTTAAAGTGAACTCAGTGAAACCCCTGAAATTATTTGCTGTGAATATTTTCAGGGTTCTCTTTGATCATTTTTATTACAGGTAAATTATCGAACTGTGGATTTAATAGAACGATTATAATTAACCCTCTGATTCTTTTTAAACATTAACAAACCGTTTACTTAAAGAAGGCATAGGAATTTGATCCAGTATACCTTTATTAATGTTATGTTTAAATATTCAGTTAAAATACGATGAAAATTGAGATTTTCCAAAAGAAATAACTATTTTAAGAACCTTATAGTCAATTTAAACTAACTATGAAGATATACTTACCTAAGAAACTACAAACAACTGTAAACGGGTCTAAAATATTTTTTTATTCTTATTTATAACGAAGTATTCTGGAAAGTTTTAGTAAATTGTGGTATCTTACGATTTCCACACGAACGAAGTCGTGGGCATAAGATAGTTTAAAATTAATATCTTTGAAAAGTTTGGTTTTTATTTATGTTTGGAACACTTTCTTCTCTGTTTTATATTATAAGTAAATCTGTACAGAAAAAAACTATGCAGAAAAAATATCATACAGAACCACTCCATATGACAGGCCAATATAGCTGCCAGCAAAGTTTTTAATAAATTCAGTCAAAGCTTTCCCTGACATAATCTCAGACTTTACAGACGTCAATCCCAGTGAAATGACACTCTTCTTTTTATCAAACTCCCCAATTTATGAAGACCTGCCATTCTAGAAGAAACGTCAAGAATTCTCATAGATTTGTACGAATGAAGAGGTCTTTATAAGTGGATAAAAGTGAAAATTTAATTTCCTCAGAGTTTGAATATAACTTTGATGAGATAAAATCGACATGTTCTGTTTAAAGATGAATGTGTATTTCTTTTACATTTTATTTGCCAATATATTTCAGTATTATTTCCGCTTATGTTACCAAATAGGTATCATAAAACCAGCGTATTATGGTCCTACTGCAGGGCGATGGCCTGTTCTCGTATGCAGAAGGTACGAGCAATGTTCACCACCTTTTTTCAAGATGGGTTGGCGATTTTCACGTTGACTATAAGTTCAGGTTACCTCACAATGTTGTTATTCAAACTCAAACACATAGAAAGCATTTATTCCAAATAAACCTATTAAAGGCACTTTTGAATTGTCAAGGGGTCGGTCAGTCAGAGAGATGAAGCTAGTTGCCCATTCCAAAGCGTAGTAGGTTCCTATGGAAAAGAACGGGCAAGAAACTCCACGGACACTCTTTTAAATAAAAATTACATGAATATTTACTTTGAAAAGTATTATATTTATTATTTTAATTTATTGTGAATGTGAGCACTATGTGGGTATTTTTTTTTTCTTTAAATAATCTCCTTTTTTATTTTTAACAGTTATTTTTAATGCTGGTCTAGCATTTTGAGCACTCTATGCGGCCTACCCAAATGTCCTTTCTTTGGTATTGTTCGTCGAGTCGTTGAGCTCCTTAAGTCTTGAGTTGAGCTGCACGATTACTGATAAATGCGTGCACTGACCGGACAGGTCCACTCAATCTGTGCGGGTCTTTCCTCAAAAGACCTTTTCAAACACCTATAAACATGTTATTCACGTGATCTGACCAAGATTACGTCTGGATTTTAAAAGAGACTGTGACTTCTAAATTGCTTGCGCGATGCAGGATTTTGCGTGACGTCAGTGTGACGCGTAGTTCGCATGTGGCGCTGTAGATGCCACTACAATAGTTTTTCTTTATTTTTGGCTGTCTATACTGCCTTCAACTTAACTACTTTTTGTTACAAAAAAAAATTATATTCTCAATTTACTTCCTTAGACTGTTTTCAGATTTAACCAAACTGCGTCCAATTAGCGTTCACTTTCACAAATTAAAAAAACAACACTTGATCATGTTTATTCAAAGTAATTGAACTAATCAAGACATGAGAGACTCGATTCAACCGAGCCATCGCAAACACCCTGCCACACGTGACGTCATTAAATTGTTACAATTAACAAACTCCAAAGCTATTTAATTACCGTATTCTCTCCACTTCGCGCATCTTATTATAAACCCTACCGCATTCATTATAAAGTATAAATTGCTTTGCGGATATGACATCTGTTACATAAAGTATACGTCGTACATTGAAAGGAAATTATTTTTCCGAATCGTTTCACACGCGTTCGAGTAGTGATGGGGGGACGTCGGTTTTAAGATATCATAAGTTATTTATCTTTCGATGATTATAACTTTTGGCAGTTCTCACATCTAAGAAGATCTTCATTCTTTCTGTGAAAATTGAAAAGCACGACTTGTTTACTGGAATTTCTGCTAATTAAAACCACAGTATCCCTATAAAACTATCAGTAATTATTAGTATGCAAAAATATCAGTAATTATCAAAGCTAATCATCTACAAATACATTTGATGTACTTCAAAGTTGTGAGTACGATGCGTAGGCTCGTAGCAATTCGTCGAACGGCGTAGCTAATTAGCTACGTCGTAGCAAAGCTGCGATGCGGTACCGACTCCTTAATATTCAAATACCAAATGAAAACTCTTGGTGTTATACTGTTTTCATTATTTTAACAGAATATTGACTATTTTGAAGCTTGGTGACATTAAAATTAGCAATAGTATTGGCAAGAACTGAGCCTGCCTATCTATCCTACTTCGTATATTAAGCAGTGAATTAAACACTCAAACAAAAAGGTGTAAAGAGCTCGTTCTCAAGTTATTTCATGAAAGTGATATAAAAGTTGAAATCGACTCTCATTATCACAAGTTTGAAACTTCCATTTTCTTTGATGAATTACCCCATTACTTAAGATGAAGCCAATATTAAAGAAAGTTGTGAGTCGATTCGATAATGTAATTGAATACTTTAATCTTATGGAGCTTCATTGGCAACTCATCAATTTAACACTTGCATTGCGTCATACAAATAAGGATGATTATTTTTTAAGAGTTTTCATCATCATCCACAGTCCGACTTCACCCACTGCTGGGCATAAGCCTCTCTTTTATGAAGGTCAATTAATCTGCCAAGCCTTATTCAAACTATATCTCAACTAAGGTTAAAAACCTGGGTTGACCATGGATTCGTACCTATCGTAGACTGTTCATGTTGCTCATGTCAGTCGCAAGTACACTACACGTTCCATTTGTTAAAATGCCTCCAGAGCTTCTTACCCTTGAATACTAAAATCCCTTGCACAAACTCTCATACACCCCATCAGATCTTATTCAAACGGTTGTTGTACTGATCGTTAAAAACAAAATTAGCGATTTGTCCAAAAGAATTACTACCGGCCAATTTCCTTAGCAAGTGGTGGCTAAGGTGTTGGACAGTGTGCTTGATCAGTACTTGCCAAGCATCTTAACATTCTGCTCAAGCACACTGTTGAATAATATACGGAAAGAAGTACACCGGTGTTTGCATGCTTTCTTGACCTCTTCAGAGCATTTGACCTCGTGTCATAATTATGACGTTTTATGGGAGAAACTCAAGAGGACTGGCGTGTCTGACAGATGTATTAGATGGGCGGACAGCTTCACAGATGGTTTGAGTTCTCTCAAGCTCTTCAACGTGTATGTGAATGAGCTTATAGTTGGGCTCAGTAGCACACGTGTAGGATGCTTTTTTGTTTTTTTTTCTGTGGGAAATTATCAAATAACTTCTCCCGCTTTGGGTGGCGTGGGAAGGCGTGTCAGACTTTTACTGACTAAAACCCACCGTGTTCCTTCCTTTGCCTGTGTGCCAAGGCCACGATATCCCTTTTGGACAAACTAGCAACCCTGGCAGGCATTGGCCCGAATGGACCCCGTCAATTCGTGCTGACATCTCTTTGAAGCGCGCGTATAATACAACGCGCCGTCGACCCGGGCCTGGTCCTGATCGGACGGATCGGACGCGTAGGATGCTGGGCCGACAATGTATGCATGAACACTTTAGTTACGCGGACAACATGGTGCTGCTGACGCCAACTGTAGGCGCATTGAGACAGTTGCTAGAGTTAGAGTTGTTGCTGTTATGAAACATATAGCCATATGCATGGTTTTTATATAATTGTAAGAAGAGTGAGTTCATGGTCTTCAGGGCCTCCGGTAAGTGTCCGTCAATTGTACCTGCGGTTAAGCTGATTGGTACTGAACTGAAGCGGGTACAACAGTTCAAATACCTCGGAAATTACGTTACTGAGGGCCTTGACGACCAAGTTGACATAGAAAGGGAACTTAGGGCATTGGCGGTCAGAAGTAATATGCTGGCTCGCAGGTTTGCGCATTATAGCGACCAAGTTAAAATCACACTATTTAGAGCCTTTTTTTTTTTTTTGGGTGGGAAATGATCAAATAACTTCTCCCGCTCTGGGCGGAGCGTGTTAGACTTTTACTGACTAAAACCCACCCGTATTCCTTCATTTGCCTGTGCGCCAGGGCCACGATATCCCTTTCGGGCCTACTGTCAGACTTTCTACACGTGCAGCCTATGGTTCAGGTATTCGCAGAGGCCGCTCAGTGCACTACATGTCCAATATATAACAATGGATTTTGGATATTTTTAGGGCTGCCACGCTTTTTTAGAGATCGAAGTAACAATGGTCGAAGACAACAGAGTCAGATTCAGATTTCTTTCATCAGTCATGGTCAATCGATTACTTTTGGAATCATTACGCCTTATTTCGCTAAAGTGGTTTACAGAGGTGTTTTACATCCACGTTTCGACATTTATCCATTTAGTAGGGGACGAGCCTATAGCTATTCACCAGTTTTCTTAGCTAGCACTGAGAATCTCTACCTTGGTCTACCTGCAGAATTGTCTCTCCTTCTCCCTTTAATCCATTCAAAGGTGGTCGTCAAAAGACCGGTTTTACCGATATGACCGCCCACTCTGTCACCCTTTGTTAAAATTCTACATGTACATCTGTAATTCATAGACGCAGCCTGTGGTTCAGGTATATGCAGAGGCCGCTCAATGCACTACGTGTCCAATATAACAATGGATTTAGGATGTTGTTAGGGCTGCCACGCTTCTGTAGTGCCTCCGGTATGTTTCTGGAGGCCAGGGTAGACGGCTTTCATGCCATCGTGCGCAAGCGGCTTGCGTCGTTATTAAGCATAGTCCGGGGTAGCACTAACAGCACCCTACAGGTTATTGCGGAGCGGATAAATAGGACTCAAATATCCTGAAAACATTTATCCGTGTTCAAATTTTGTAATTCTACTTGTAGGTATTATGGACATGGTCTGAAATACAGGTTTTGACCGTGACGTATATCGATATAAGGGAGAATATGTTTTTCAACTACAATGTTAAGTTTGTTTTTGGGATAATTTCGTCCTAACTACGGAACCCTTTATTGTGTGTGGTCCGACACACACTTGGCCGATTTTTCAAAATAAATAACTGATGAGCAACTAACGATGAGCTAACTTATGGCAAAATTGGAATTGAGATAATCATACCATTTCTCTTAAAAAGTTTCAAAAGTACACTTTAAAAGTTTGCCTACGGAATCTTAAACAGCTAATTACTTTCGCATTAATTATTTGGAGTTCTGGAAAACAAAAATAGCACTGTATTAAGCTATCTTCATTACACTGTATCATTAAATCGTTTAACAGTTCCGCATAATAGCAACGACCGTACAATAATATTGGTAACGCAATCGATTCAGACAATTAATCGATTTATGACTTTCGATTCCGATGCACGTCCCTACCGCGACTGCCGGAGGCAATAGTGTTGGAATGAACAATGTTTTATAGCATTTTTATGAGATTTTTATCCTATAAGTGGGATCGCATTTCGTGAAGGGGTATTTGAGAAATTCCTTTTTACATGTTGTATTTTTTTTAAAGTCGCAATTTACGACTGCAAAGATTTTTATGACGGGTCGTATTTTTAATTCGATGTGTCATTAGATAAAGGAGA
The DNA here is from genome assembly GCA_948098905.1 of Tiliacea aurago. Lineage (NCBI taxonomy): Eukaryota > Metazoa > Arthropoda > Insecta > Lepidoptera > Noctuidae > Tiliacea > Tiliacea aurago. The sequence goes on from OX402591.1 coordinate 3,664,196, forward strand.
CAATTGGGGAATGGCGGTAGGGAAGCATGTTGGTATTGTCGTATTTTCAATAAGCGATTGGTATCGGTTTTTATGAAGCGACGGTATAATACTTTTTATTCCTCTTGTTACGGCGCTGTATTGAGAGATGATTAATTAAAAATTGAATTTTTTGGAGACGATGATACTTAATGATGGTAATTCGATTGAAATATAATTTATTGCTATTAAAAACTCAAAGCATTTATTTCAAATAAACCAATTCTATGATCGGGTTGGGCTGCGTTTGGAAACTTTCGTCAAATCTTCTCGTCGCCAATCCCGCAGTGTTTGAAGACTAAGGTCTTCAACCAGTGCGTCCCGCCCGTCATGACATACGGTGCCGAGACGTGGACACTGACAGTCGGGCTAGTCCACAAATTCATGGTCGCTCAGAGTGCTATGGAGCGGGCTATGCTCGGAGTTTCTCTAAAGGATAAGATCAGAGATGAAGTTATTCGGAGGAGAACCGGAGTTACCGACATAGCCTGCAGAGTAAGCAAGCTGAAGTGGCAGTGGGCTGGCCATGTTTGTCGAAGGACCGATGGCCGGTGGAGCAGACGAGTCCTGGAGTGGAGACCGCGTATCGGCCAGCGTAATGTGAGACGCCCCCCAGCTAGATGGACCGACGACCTTAAAAAGGTGGCTGGGACAGACTGGAAGGGAGGAAGGGGAGGAAGGGTGTTGTGGCGCAGCCTGGGAGAGGCCTATGTCCAGCAGTGGACTGCTATAGGCTGAGTTGATTGAATTCTATGCACTTTTGAATTGTCAAGGGGTCGGTCAGTCAGAAAGATGAAGCCAGTTGCCCATTCCAAAGCGTAGTAGGTAGGTACCTTTGGAGAAGAATGGGCAAGAAACTACTACCTACCTATATGAACTCTGTATTACCATAAACATTATTATCATAGTGTTCTTCGGTGGTAGATGGATTTGTACTATTATATCTAGTATCACAGTTATTCGACTGAACAAATACCTCTAGTACTACTTACTATCTACAACAAAAACGAGTGAGCTTTACAGTAGTCGCATATGATGTGTAACATCTGACATCTCACCTTGGTAATAAGCAACTGAGCAGCAACAGAAATTAACCTCAACATTTAAGAAAACTAAATACTGAAAAATGTATTTGAATAATTATTCATTACTAGAATAATAGAATAGAATAATCTTTATTGGCATAATATGAGGTTACAGAATCATATGAAGCCAATACAGGAGAAATTCCAAGTGTAGGGAAACGTTTTTTTTTTTTTAAAAGGTTCTGTAACCCAATCTAGGTAGAAAACCTGTGTATCAGGAGCCAGTCCCTTCTCCCATTTCATTACACTAATTTGTTATGCCCATAAATACATTTTAGATTTACTCTCAAATGAGCAAAAAAATAATAAAAATGTTTATGGATGAGAACATGCAAAAATACAAAAAAAAAAAAAACTTAATATTTAAAGAAAGAAGAAAGAAAAATAATTTTATTCGTCACAGAAACACGTGCTTAGGAAAACGTAGACTCGAGCAAGTAAACATTAAAAAAAAAAAACCTATCTACATTAAAATCACGAGCACAAAAATAACAAATAGTCGGCAACTGCACGTCATGACTGTGACAAAAAGGCTTGCACTCAGCATGATGCTGTGCTATGGGGGACCCACAACACAGCGCTGATTTTCAGTGGTTACCCGAAAAATACGTACGGAACTTAAGTCAGGTTTAATGAGTTGAACAACAAAATAAAATAAAATAAACAGTACTCATAATATAATGCTTATACAACCAATTATAAGAATAAATATGATTAAATTACATAAAAAATTATCCGCATGCATAAATAAAGTAGGTACCTACCTAAAACATTTTTATTACACGGGAATATCAAGTGTTTTGTCTCGCTTCCACCCTGACCTCCGCGTATTTAGCCAAGGTAGTATAAGACCGAGTGAGCGGATAGGGTGGGCGTGTGTGTGTAGGATGCGAGAGTGTGTGTTGTGTAAAGTAATGTCTGTGTGTGTGTGTGTGTGTGTGTGAGAGCGTGATGGTGTTTCTTAATATTATATGTTAGTAGTGGTCGACCATTGGTCGAAATTCGACCTGCTCTACTTACAATCGTTATAGTACTTACTAATTCCATGAATACACTAAGTCCATGCTATTAAACAGTATTTATTTATTCCATGCTCAAGCTTGTCATTCCTTTTTCACGAAATTCATCATCATCATCATTCAGCCAAAAGACATCCACTTCTGGACATAGGTCTCCCCCGAGCAAGGGTGGGTTGCCATAATCGCCACGCTTGGCAGGCGGGTTGGCGATCGCAGTATGGTGTTAAAATGCACAGAGAACGCTGCTGCCCATTCTCTAGTAAGTCCTTTAGTCGCTTTTTACGACACCCACGAAATTACTACCATGAAAAGCAAAAGGAAAGATGTTACACATAAAATAAAAATATCATTATAATCATTAAAGATTATCGTAGTAATATTCACCTTTTTATTCAACAATCAAGCTTACAAAAACTATCTGTCTAATACAAAAATTCGATACCCATTTACCAAAGTAACAAACCATCTCCTTTATTTCGAAACAGCACAAAAGAGAACCAAATCCCCATAATATTGGACTTACAAAAACAAACAATAGCTGCACTCGATAAATCTAAATAACATTAAAAATTCATACCTACCAACCGAGAAGGTCCTTTCGCAAAACACCAGCATCATTCTTCACTGGAACCTATTGAATTAATTTTGTTCTGTTGATTGTAAAATGAAAATGGTTATATCTGCAATGCAAATGTCGTAGAATGATGTGCCGATTCGGAAACGGCCGACATTCGAAACTCGAACGTTAACAATGTTATCGAGAACACTGTGAGCGAAAAATGTTGGGGATGTGTTATTGTGGAATTGAGAGGCAATTGTTTAGGTGCAGTTTAAAGCCTGTACAACGTGCTGCTACAATGGCGATTTGGCGACATTAATTCGGGTAATAACACACGGGTAGGGCCTAGTGACCAGGGGGCCTAAAATGGACGCTTTGGCAGAATCATATGATCTGCGTATAATTCATATCCCGCAATTCATCTGTTTGACAGTTTTGTATGGAGTTTAGTAAAATGGTCCACAAATTATGAATTGCTATAGTGAAGTCTAATGTCAAATAGCAGCTGTCAAACAGATGAATTGCAGGATGTATGAATTGTACGCAGATCATATTATGATTCTGCCAAAGCGTCAATTTTAGGCCCCCTGTAATCATTAAAAAATTATAAAATAATTCGCACATTGAAATTTTTTTATATTCACGTCTCGTAAACGATGAAACGACTTGAATCAGGTCGATGGACAATGGGGAGGATAGGTACGTTTTAATTTCATTGATGCGATGTTATGATCTGATCGAGATTTTGAACTTAACCATCAACGTTTTAAGGTTTAAAATCATTTGGAGAAATTTGACAGACCTGATGTGCTGGCGACTGTACAGGAGATAGTAAATTTTGCGGTTTTTTTATTCGGTTATTCAACAGTTACACAAATTTTACAGAATAAAATGTCAATTTTGAAGTTTATAAATGGTGTACTCACTTTTAAATCAAATAGTTGCGGTTCCAAAAGTTTACAGACAACACTTAGGCAACTTAAGGGGAAAATAATCATCAATAGAAACTTAGACTTAATTGTAAGAAAATTCAACTTCTTCTGAGCGTGTCGATGGCAGATATTTTTTGAAAAGAAGTTAAAGTTTTGTTTGGCTTAGTATTCAGCACCGCTAACACCATTCGCTGACGCAGTCACCTCACGTGTGACAGGGCATGCGATGCAAAGTCAACTTGTACCTTATTACTTACTACATAACCGTCATAATCATCAATGCTCGTTCCCTCTCCGTGTAAGGAGAGACATTTGTTTTCCTACGAAACATTGCATCATCATCGTATCAGCCGAAAGACGTCCACTGCTGGACATAGGCCTCCCCCAAAGGAGGGGTTTGCCATAATCGTCACGCTTGGCAGGCGGGTTGGCGGTCGCAGTATGGTGTTAAAATATAACGCTGCTGCCCATTCTCTAGTAAATCCCTTAGTTGCCTTTAACGACACCCTCGGGAAGAAATAGGGCAGAGTCCGTCTAGCGATAGCGCAGGCGGGACGGTTTTTTTTCTTCCTTTATCCTATTTTTTTTATTTACATACGGTTTATATAAAAGACCGGTTTATATAAAAAACCGGTTTATTTCCGGTCTTGTTTTAAAATTGGAAACCGGTCTTCCTGCCATGAAACATTTAAATGATCCAAAATGCTTGTTCAGTAGTACTTGATTCCACCATCCATGAACCAGACAATTAATTTTCCTATGATTATCGCTGTCCGAAATTTTTAAACGTAACTTTATTCTGTCCGAATTTCGTATGCAATGAAGCGAAAAATGAGTTTTATTGTGTTACAAGTAATGTAATGTTGTTGTTGCATAAAAGTTTAAAGCAAATAATTTACTTTTAATTCAATCCATGGACAGGAATCGAGGATTTTAAACGGGTTGCTCGTCATTCTGGGGAAGTTGTAATGAGGTCTATACAATGGTCACGGTGTATCGGTCATTAATTATTCACATTTACAAATGGACTATAAACGCAATAAGCTGTAGTGCATTTTCATTGTTCTCTCGTTTACGCTGATTTAGTGAATAGCAGTATTATATACTCTTTCCATTGTGATGCCATCGAAGGGTATAAGGTAATTTTCCCGAAAGTAAAGGTAGCAGGAGCTTTTGCAATGCACGTGATTCTTTTTCCCAACCTTCTTTGACATCTGCAACTCTCTGGAATAAATTGACAGGTTGAATTAGCGGTTTATGGTACTTTTTGGTGTGAAACACTAAACTAACATGAGTTTTAATAGCAAAAAACACTGATCAGAGAATTTACTTAAGGGGAAAATAACCGATTTTTATTGATTTTATACTGAAGATCACGTCTAAACGAGTGGTGACAATAATTTGAAAAAAATATATGTTAAATTAGAGCATTTTATCAATAATTTGATACGTGAATTTTAGATTATGATTATATTACATAGTGAAATTAATTTGTAAAGTTGTGTCTAACGCGGATAAAAAACTGAGAATGTTGCAAAATCTACTAAGCGTATTTTTCTTAAACTTTCACCAATTTAAAGATAATTTCATTATTGATCTTTTAGTATACGCGTTTTATTAAAATATTTTTTGTTTTGTGTATAATATAATATATTAATAATGCGTCAAATTGGTGGCAGCGCTCCTTGATGGGCGAGTCCTATTACTGACTGAACGTACGACGCGTTGCGTGAGCTCAGTGCAGAACACGCAAGCTATCAAGGTCACTGGCATATATCTGCGTCTTAACTTCCAAAAATATAGGTTAGACATGCTGGAAACAAACAATCCTTTCAAACAAGTACTTTTGTATACCAACAAATTGCTTAAAATACAAGGAGTTAATTCTCAAGTCAGAGTGTTAACTTGTCTGAAGGGTGCTACGGTAAGGTCTTGCATCTTAATCCAATTTAGGCGACATATTGCTGTTACAAGTAGCCCGGGGCCGTGTCTACAAACTTGGTGTAGGAGCTCACTTTGTAAGGAAAATAAGGGATGTGTAGCTAAGGGTGTATGTGTGGAAATTATGAAGTTTAGAGTTTACTTGGCAATGAACGGTTTTAAAATGTTTTTGCTTAATGATGACGATGTTATTAATGAAACAAATAGCCGTTTTAACATCACGGTGGTCAGTTTCGAAAAAAGTAAGCTTTTGATATAAATAGTACCCAAAAGTGAATGACCTGGCTGAAACATGGTTATTTGATCTGGTAACTTGTCTTACGATCCTCTCTCACATATGGAATGTTTGTTATTTATACTGTTTCACAGTTTTTGTGTTCCATGTGGTGCCAGACGTAAAGAATAGCACCATCCTATTTCTTCCTGTGGGTGTCGTAAAAGGCGAATAATGGACTTACTAGAGAATGGGCAGCAGCGTTCTCTATGCATTTTAACACCATACTGCGATCGCCAACCCGCCAGCCAAGCGTGGTGATTAGGCAGTGGACGTCTTTCGGCTGGAATGATGATTGATTTGGGCATATTATTTTAATATATTGCATCCACGTGTTTTTTTCAGTTTCAATTGTAAATAATCCTGTTCTTTTTAATTAAGTATAGAAGTTTCTTGCTCATTCTTCTCGATAGAGATCTACGATTTGGAATGGGCACTATCTTCAACTTTCTGTATAACTGACTCTTTGACAATTCAAATTGCCTTTATAGTACATTACTGCAGCGGCCTGCATCAATGCCTGGTTGCGGCCAAGACTTGTATAGTGCTTTTCTCAAATAATGCGCGGAAGTTCAAACACAGTATTTATTTATAAATTACAGATTCAATGACGAACAACGTTAATTTTTCACGCGCCAATGTGTTAATGTTTTTTTTTTTCAATATACTGTTTTCCATTTGCAAGCCAGTTCGAAATTTAAATAAAACCTTTGATAAGTTACCTCCTGGCTTGGCGGGAAAGTGAAGCGTCATGTTCAGCAGTTTGTTTAATTTTCCAAAATTTGTGTTTAGCCGAATATTAATGTGTAATAATGGTGGATTATTAACCATTAAGTGTTTGTGAACGTGCATTAGTGTAGGCAAATGAAACAAAACAGTGCAACTTCGCTTCAAGTTCTCTCAAGAAGTCCGCGTGAGGACTCAGTAAAGTGCCACATCTTTACTGAAACTCAAGGGGAGTGGGCGGGGATATCATCATCATGCATTTATAATTCATTTCATCAATATTATACAAGAACTAAAACTTGACATTGGCTAAATGCACAAACCGTGCGAAGCCAGAAGGAAAAAGAAAAAAAAAAAAAAAAAAAGTTACCTCCTTTGGACTTATTGGCGGGAAAGTGAAGCGTCATGTTCAGCAGTTTGTTTAATTTTCCAAAATTTGTGTTTAGCCGAATATTAATGTGTAATAATGGTGGATTATTAACCATTGTTTGTGAACGTGCATTAGTGTAGGCAAATGAAACAAAACAGTGCAACTTCGCTTCAAGTTCTCTCAAGAAGTCCGCGTGAGGTCTCAGTAAAGTGCCACATCTTTACTGAAACTCAAGGGGAGTGGGCGGGGATATCATCATCATGCATTTATAATTCATTTCATCAATACTATACAAGTACTAAAACGTGACATTGGCTAAATGCACAAACCGTGCGAAGCCAGAAGGAAAAAAATAAAATAAAAGTTACCTCCTTGGTTGCCATGTTTCGGAGTAAAAGATCGTTCTATTTTTAAATTACACGATAGTTATGAGTTTACCTGAGTTTACACATACGAATATTCACACAACTTTTGGTGGCCGCTGCTTGCATCTATTTGGCCAGTACAGCAATTTCATTTATCTCGAAGAAGGTTGTCAAAATAATGCTCGAATTTCCAAGCATATTTGAGAAAATTGGTTTAATTGAAATAAATGCTTTGAGTTGAGTATAAAGAGTGTATATGTGTCATATGAAAGACTAAAATATGAAGTGACTGGTGTATTTATAATTAATTATGTTATATTTTAATACTATTGTTTTCTCTCAATCAGAGCACCCCCCATCTTATCTCTTTTCTACCCTTGGTTGACTGGTAGATAATGCCTAAGTCATTAATTCCGCCTTTGTACCTTATTGTGTGCGAGAATTTTAAATATATAAATAAGTGATCTTTACAGTAAAAAGAAAGAAAAAGTGTCTCTTGTGATGCAATTCACGTAAATGTTATAGTTAAAACGTAACAGAATAAGGCTCCAGCAAACGCCAGGTTTGAGATCAGTTATTTTACATAGCCTCCTCCAAAGATTGGTTTATTTAGGCCCACCGTTGTCTATTCAGCGAATTTCCTATCTTTATTCATTGTTTTACGAGTTTACAATATTAATACGCAATGAATTTTGTTTCTATTGTAAATGATGATTTATTCTGGAACTGTCTTCGTGTAATGGGCTTGAGTAGGGTTCTCTTTGAACTGATCCCTTCATTAGACCTTCAGAGTGGGTAAATGTCGGCAAAAAAAGTGTTTGTGATTTCGTCAGTTTAAAGTTAATTCATAGTTTTTGAATGGAATTGGTTCTTTTTGATGTTGTCTTGTGGGGTATTTAGGAAAGAAAATAGGGTTAAACTTTGATTCAAATCAAAGGTTTGCAAACTATCGCGTAAGAATGATTTAAGCCCCATTTACACGACGCAAGTTTTTTGACTGTGTGTGAAATAACACACACAGATTACGTATCATGAGCAGCGCCCGACGCTTGAGTCGTTGCCGATGTTACGGAATGTTGCCATTCTAGATATTTATATAAACATATAGAACGCAGTATTGTATTTATTTTATTTCTTATTTTGTTTATTTTTAACTCATTTATTGCTGCACCGGTTTGACGTCATCACGTCAACGCCGGCTGTCGCTGAAAACCAGCGCTGGGGCTCTGTCTCGCATAGGGTCGCAGCATTATGCTGAGCGATGGCCGTTTTGCGTGAATGTGACGCATATTTTCCCTCAACTTGTTCTTTTGTGTTTGTGTTTTTTTGTGTCTTTGCGTTATGTTTACCGCAAATAAACGTATTTTCTTCCTTCTTCTTCTATAACATTGAAGCAACCAACAACTTGCATCGTCTGTTGCTTCAACTTTTGGCTTGCCGCAGGCAATTACATCGCACCATGTAGTTCAGTTGTCCGTTTGCTGCCGGACGTAAAGAATAGCACCATCCCATTTCTTCCCGTGGGTGCCGTAAAAGGCGACTAAGGGAGTTACTGGAGAATGGGCAGCAGCGTTCTCTATGCATTTTAACACTATACTGCGATCGCCTACCCGCCTGCCAAGCGTGGAGATTATGGCAAACCCCTCCTTAAGGGGAGGCCTATGTCCAGCAGTGGACGTTTTTCGGCTGAAATGATGATAATGATGTGTAAATTTATTTATTTAAACTTGTCACACACAATAATGTACAAAGGCGGACTTAATGCTTTAGGCATTCCCTACCAGTCAATCAAAGGTGGTGAAGAGATAAGATGGCGGGTGCTCTGATTGAGAGGAAATAATAATATTATAAAATATTAAAATATAACATCTTCTTAGTCGGTAACTTCATTTCTGAAGGTCGTGCTTAATTTGAAATTGTTGACCACTCGATGCACTACGCTCTTCCAAGTGATTCTGTCCTCAGCGGTTTTAATAGCCTTGGATACTGGTTGGCCAGTGAGCTTCTTTACAAGGTCAGACCACCGGGTAGGTGAGCGCCCGCGTGGTCTCTTCCCGTCGACCTGGCCAACTACCATCAGCTTCTCTAGGCTGTCAGGGTTTCTCCGAGCGATGTGACCAAAATATTTAAGGATTCGCTGAAAATAGGTAGCGGACAGCCTTGTGGTTATTCCGAGCTCCTCTAGGAAAATATAACATAATTAATTACAAATGAAATAGGTACACAAGTACAAAAATAGGTTATAAACTTAGATATAATACACATATTATATACAGGGTGTAAGGGACAGCCCTCCGCAAATTAACAGGGTGCATTCACCTCCTTATTTTGAATCATATTCCACTGAAAATGTTCTCAGGAAAATTGTTTTTATCGTAATTTCAGTTACCATTTCTTTATTTCAATGTAAAATCACATTCTCTGTACGCAGTACTCTATTAATGTAAATAACACAGCTTAAATAAAAAAATCAGCAATGGATGTTGAAATTCTCTAACGAACGACGCCTGAAATCAGCGAACGCGGCCGTCCACCCCGCCGCGACAAATCAGGTTCATTGGATTCCCATAACGTTCCTGAAATAATTTCATGTACCGGTCATCTTAGTACGATATACTGAATTCACTCCATCAGTCTGCGGAGGGCTGTCCCTTACACCCTGTATGTACTATAATATATCGCTACATAAAAAAAAAAAGAAAATTAAATCAGGCAAGCAGGACGATTTCATCTGTTAGGAAGCGATTTTTTATTTATCTCTCACTTTAACTCTGCTTAGGAACCTACTTACCTGATGATTTTTTTTCAATAACCAGGCACTTTGCGCGTCATCATCATTTCAGCCCAAAGACGTCCACTGCTGGACATAGGCCTCCACAAAGGGGGGTTCGCCATAATCGCCACGCTTGGCAGGCGGGTTGGCGATCGCAGTATGGTGTTAAAATGCATAGAAAACGCGCTGCCCATTCTCTAGTAAGTCCCTTAGTTGCCTTTTATGACACCCACGGGAAGAAATAGGGTGGTGCTATTCTTAGCGCATTCACGCTACCAACCTTGCTGACCAGCTCTCAAAATCTAAAGTCATTTATTCAAACTAGGCGCTATTCAAACGCCAAAATTACATTCGACAGTCAAACAAAATGCATGCCCTTCATCACTTCATAGTGCTTTAGCTGTGAAGAAGAAGTGGCGCAACCAACTCCCCAGCAGCCAAGCTGTCTATTCAATTAGATGAACCTCTCTACAACAGTTTAAGGCCTATAACTCTACAGAAGAAGAAAAGTGTCACTCCTGTGGCGGAATGAACATCGCTACATGTGAACTACGCATCACACTGACGTCACAAAAAATCCTGCATCACGCTAGCAGAGTTTACCGCGCGACTAGCATATATAAAACGTCCCGACATCAATCTTAGGGCAGTTGCCCACCAGACACAACACCCGTCTGTTCGGAGGATCCTCTCTTTTCTATGGAAGATTAGTGAACATACACCCTGTTCCTCATTCGTCTATACTGGTAACCCCGACGTGATACAAATCAGGGATATTTAATCCCATCATCTATTTACACATTATATCGATTCTCCAAACACTCTCAAATTGGCATCACTGACAAACCTACGACAGCTACAAACCGCACCACAATTATCTAAGTACGTAGGTATAAACTAGCGAATCCATAGGAAAACACCCGGAACGTCTCTACTTAACTGATTAAACATCAACATTGAGGTGTTTCCGAATTAATTGTCGTGTTCTTTGCAAGGCTGTCGGCATTAGCAATTCAAATATGACGAAGGCTCGTCTTGTCCAAAGTTGTCGTGGCACGGATTTCATGATACGCTCGTGTTGATTGCTTGTTAGTACGTATTGTTGGTGTTGTGAGTGGGGTCTTTATTTCTTTGACATTTTTTTAAGAAGAATGCGCTAAAGTAACCCGCGAAGTTCAATTTTATTACGCTTTTGCAATTTGCAGCTGAATGGTGTTGATCAAAATATGATTTGCCATAGTAAAGAATATGTATTTTTAGGTTGAAGAATACTTAATAATAATAAATTTTATCGGCCATTGGCCTGATGGCCGAAAACCTCGCTCAACATCTCTCGAAGCTCTCGTTAGGTTGGATTAAGGGCCTGATTCAGTAAGCAGTACTCCTCGATACGGCTCGCATCGTGAGGAGGTTCCTATCTCTGGAGCCCTAACCACCGGTGCTCCTGCTCCCGATACCGGCAAACCACGTGCTGTTTGCCGGTATCGCTTAGTATTGCTGTTTTATATGAAAATAAAAATAAACAATAATAAATCTATTATTTCAAGAATACATCCCTATAAAAAAATAAATCGAATTATGGCAATGTTGTATTAAATTACAACAAAACAATAATTTGGTTTTATTGTACCTACCTAAAATATTAATTTCCTTAAGGATTCTATAGATCGGCGTGACACGAAGGCCCCGGGTGTCGTGCGACGAACGGTGCCTTTATGTCGCGTCGCGGGTCGCACCTGTCTGTAGAAGCCTTTATACGAAAAACTTGTTTACGTCGTATATGGCCTCAATATTTCATTGTCAGGTTTATGTAGGTACCTATTCGGTTCATAAAGGAGACTTGTGACTTTCTCATGACGCCGTAAAAGTCTTTAAATTATAGGTGATCATTAAAATCATCTAAATAAAGTGCAAAAAATCACGCGCAAAAAAATTACAGAAATAGAACGAGCCTGCCTTCCAAAAAAGACGGGAATCCAATAAAGGTTGCCAAAACCGAAGATTATTATTTAATACTCTGGGCGGACACGAATATGAAAGCGATGTCCCGTCCCTTAAAGTAACTTAAGAATGCCAAGAATAACTAAGCACCTGGTTCCCCTGAGAATTGCCGAAGTTAAGAAGGTTTTTACCGATAAAAAAATAATTTAATTATATTTTCCTGGGTATAATGTGCTCAGTGGTATGACCTTTAAGTTTATAGACTTTCTAAGTCAGTACGCACGCCAGAGTCAAAATAGTATTGTCTTTAAATATTATATGTTGGCTATATGTCGGGTAGGAACGACTATTAAGTACACCCTACTTTTCCAAATATATTGAAGTCCTATGATTAATAGAAGGCTCGCAGTTATGTTCGGCTAGTGGCAATAGGCTATGATATTAACCGAGCACAGAATTTTAGACTCCGCGCTAATACTGAGAAATGCGTAATTTAAAAGAAAAATCCAATGATACCTTGCCCGGTCTGGGAATCGAAACCTTGAACCCCAAAAAAAATTTAAGCCTTATAACACGAAACTATTTCCAACAGCTCCTGCCACAATTCGCCTATCGTACCCGCTCAGCCAATTAGGGTAAGTTGAAGCTTCTAGAATGTTCTAGAAGCTTCGATTGACTGACTACCTGCAGTATTGTCTCTCCTTTCTCCCTTTAATCCATCCAAAGGCTATCTGAAAAACATCGCTTTTAGCGATAAGACCACCCATTGTGTCATCCTATGTATATCTGTAATTTTGATGGTGTACATAATAAAGAGTATTCTATTCTATTTTTAAGATAGCTTCTAGAACATTCTGGAAGCTTCAAGCCGTCCTTTTTGGCCGAGCCGGTACGAGAGGCGTTACCGCCTGAAGCACGCTACCGCCTGAAGCGCACGGATTGTCGCGAAAGCGGTTAGAAATACTTTCGTACCGTAACCAAATCTATCGCTTAGCAGCCGCGCTTGTGACCACGTGGCCAACGAGGCAGCCATCTAGATTATCATTATTTAAGATGAATCTGCAGCACTGCCCTCGTAACAGCAAATGCAGTACTTGCAAAATGGTGGTTTCGAGAAAAACGCGGTTAGCTGTTTTTTTTTAATCTCTACTTTAACTAATATAAAACTCATGTTTTGATAAGGAAAAGGTACATAAAAATACAAGGTATTGTTTAGTTTAGTTCTGAAGTAAATTTTTCTTATGAAGGTTTTTAGAAACTCGAGTACTGCACTTAAACCTTGTCCGCCTTATTACAAAACAAGATTTATATTTGACATGGCTTAAACCATGCAGCCAGTTTTTGTAATAAGAACGTAACAGTGATTGAAATACCGTTCTTTAAAAAAAAATGAAAACTTAGTTCGGTACTAAGTTGTCAGTTTTGTGTTTAGGAACTTTACCATAGTCGGAATAAAGTTTGAAATTCAATAATGGGTCCATGTTTTAAACCTGGGTCTGAAGATAAACGTTGTTTTGTAATAAGGGGGTTAGTCTTTATTTGAAATACATCAAAGTAGTGAAGTAAAATTCAGTACTCATGTTTGTTACTGCATTTGTGTCTAGGAAATATATTGACTGCTTTAAGCACCAGCAAAGTTAAGTACTGAATATGTAGATTAAAAGGCATAATGCGGTGTAAACACAAGTTGTTAAACATTTAAATATAAAAACAGCAGATTTTCTTGCTTCTGTTAACCACTTTAGAACACAAAAAATCAGCTGTTCCCTACATTTATGTTCTCATAACTCGTCAAAATAAAGAACAGCTGATTTTTTTTTCTCTGTCCAGGTTTGGTCCCATATTAAAAGTTGTTCATAATGATGAGTACAATGACCTCTTAAGAGGTTATTGACGTTTTAAAAAGAACCCTGTATATTTACAGAATTATAATCATAAGAGTCATTAATACATCTCTCTAAGTTAGATTTGTTCCATTGAATGACTTGTTCATGAAATCATGACATTGGGGAACAAATCTCATTTAGAGAGATGTATTTACAATTCTAATGATTATAATCCTGTCTGTGAATCCTTAACGAAACCCTCCTTACATCACATCAAATCTGCCTACCCTTGAATCCAAGAAACATGAAAATAAGTGCTCAGAAAAAGAAGATTTATTTCAGGTTCACGACCGGTCTTAAGCCATTTGTAGGCCGAAGCAGGGTTTTATTCGTACGGTCTTGCCCACACACTTAGGACCAATATAATCATGGATTTAGATGCCTTTTAGTTTTAGTGCTTGGGTTAGCTCTTCGTCACAGAGAGGTACAAGTAACTTTAGGCAGTTGCTAGTCTGCAAAATGCTAGAATTCTTTATCATAAATTTTTTTCCATGCACAAAATACGTATTTGGTGACGTATAAAATAGGATATAATACAAACGATTTTTTTTCTGCAGTACACAAAACTTATAACGTATCCTTAAATTCACTGTATGCTCTATGAGAAATAACTCTTTGGGATTAAGGCGACGACAACCGACTTTTAATGATTTTATACTGAAGATCACGTCTAAACGAGTAATGTTAATGATTTGAAAAAAAAAATATGTTAAATCAGAGTATTTTCTCAATAATTTAATATGTGAATATTTAAAATTATGTTTATATTACATAGTGAAATTAATTTGTAAAGTTATGTCTAACGCGAATAAAAAACTGAGAATGGCGCAAAACCTACTAAGCGTATTTTTCTGAAACCTTCACCAATTTAAAGATAATTTCATTATTGATCTTTTAGCGATCTTTTTTCAGAGGGCATAGACAAATGGCATTCGCTTTGGAGCGATTCTATTTGTAGTTCGATTGGCAGGCGATAACGCTTGTCAAAAAGTGCCTCTTGGTTACGCATCTTTACGAAAGTTATCGTTCGATGCTGTCGATTCATTTCCTGGAATCGAATGATGATGACATTGTCTAGCTAATTTCTATTCGTGGACCTATAGATTAGAATAGAATTATCTTTATTCAAGTGACTTAGACTCAAAAATGATTAGTAAGACTTAGAACTATATTAGTAAGAACTGACACTTCACAAAAACAAACAAATGGAAATGTATCACCGTTGTGG
Source organism: Tiliacea aurago (assembly GCA_948098905.1). Taxonomy (NCBI): domain Eukaryota; kingdom Metazoa; phylum Arthropoda; class Insecta; order Lepidoptera; family Noctuidae; genus Tiliacea; species Tiliacea aurago. Next base: position 3,679,313 of record OX402591.1, read on the forward strand.
CAAACCATGTGAGTTGGCACAACAGCGACCCACGAAAACACAGTCTAGGCGACTTGAAATCATGCTTAGGATACTGTTGGAGCTGCCCCACACCCTGCGCACCATGGATGCGCACCTTTTGCGCATGGTTGTGTAGAAACAATCTACATGCGTATCCGCGAACATCCCCGACGCACTACAGAAGCGGGACAGCCCCACCAGCATCTTAAACGCGTTATTATACTGAACGCGGAGAGCGTTGTACGATCTTTGCGTATACCTAGCCCACAGGTTACGCCCATATGATCACGTGACATTTCGATAGCTTAGTCAACCTCATACATTGTTTGGCTTTTCTACCAGCGTTATCGCTAATGTTACTTTCTCTAGACCCTCAGGACTACTAAACGCCGTAGGCATCATAACAATAAAACTTTCTATTGTGTCTCGTTCAGTGTCCTTGAGCTGTGAACTCCTGAAGTAGTACGTGTATTACATCTTACCTGAAAACTTAATCAACCTTGTGTCGACTTGGGTATCGTTCGCAGCACCGCAATCTGGCTAGGTAACCTGTTTTTGTTTATAGCTTCAGTTAACATCTTTTTTGGGTTCCGTACCTCAAAAGGAAAAAACGGAACCCTTATAGGATCACTCGTGTGTCTGTCTGTCTGTCTGTCCGTCGGTCACAGCTGATTTGCTCCGAATCTACAGGATCGATTACGTTGAAAATTGGTACACATATGAACTTCTGTGACCCAAACACAGATGTGTTACGTAAATAAATTAATTTTCAATATGGAGGTGACTTTTGGGGGACAAATTGGAAAAATAAAAAATAAAGTTATGCTGACTGCACCGTGTGACATGTCAAATGAAAGGGCTTGTTTTAAGGAGATCACATATATTTTTTATTATTTTAATATAAATACTTTCGAAATGATTTAAGGAAATAGATGACAAATGACCATTCCCCTCCCCCCCCTTATCTCCGAAACTACTGAGAATAAAATTTTGAAAAAAATACAGAAAATAGTTTTCTACTGATACGAGTAGATTACAGAAAATCCTATAAGAAGTCTGTGATCTTAAAATGACATGGTAATCACTCAATATTGTGCGTACATACTTACATTTGCAGTTGGAATGTATGGGGGATCATGTTTTTCAACAACAATGTTTTTGTTCTTGCGATAAATTTATTCATCCTAACTACGGAACCCTTCATTGTGCGTGGTCCGACACGCACTTAGCCGGTTTTTTATAAAACGTAAATATTTTTACAGGAAACCTCTTTTATATCTGCAGTTCTGCACCCTTTCAGGAAGCTCTAATCTAGCTAAAATGGTCGTTTTAAAAGGAAATTCTTGGTTTACCCGCACTCGCACTTTTATTATTCAAACTTTTGAATGTATATTTTACTTCATAATGTAGTTTACGGTGCGTCGTAGATAACAGTAGTAACTCGCTACAGCTTTGTACGCTACGTCATAGCAAGTGCTACGCCGTAGCTTAGTAAAACCGGGGTGTGAAAAATGCTTTAGTTTAATCATGGTAATATTTATGCTGACCATGAGGGTTCGGTTCCCAGATCGAGCAAAGATTTACTAGATTTTTCTATTAGGGATTTCTCAGTATCAGTGGAGTCTGGATTTGTGCAATAGGTTCGGGATCCATGGAAATGAAACATAACTGGAAAAATGTGGATGTACTAAAGGTACCCGAGTAACCGTGGAGTTTCTTGCCGGCTCTTCTCCACAGAAACGACCAATTGGAACCATGCACCTAGCTTCTGACGTTTCATAAGTGATATGATAAAATATTTTGATTTTGTTTTTGGTTTTGTACACCTCTGCATAAGAGGCAAAATATGATCAAAGTAGGCTTGTCTTAAACAAAAAAATTGCCAAATATATAATTACTAGCTTTTGCCCGCGGCTTCCCCCGTGTGAATGTCGGAAAAAATATCACGGGAACGTACTACCGTGATGAAAACCCAAAAATCATCTAAATCCATTCAGTCGTTTTTGCGCCAATCTGAAACATAAAATCCCCTGTTTAATTGACTACCCGCTTCCGACCAGTTAGAGGTAGATTTTTTGAAAACCCTGATACATTTTTTCCTTTATTTTCGATCTTAAATAAAAGAACACAGTTTCAAGTTAATTTAACGGTGCGTTAAAATCTTTCCCCCCCCAAAATTCAACCCCCTCTTTAAAAGTTTGTTTTCAAAAATGTATGTTTACGGTCGTTTCATTTACGAGTATTAAGAATATCCGGGTAAATTATCAAGTTTATTGATCAAAGTAAACATAATTTTGATATAAACTGTATTTCACCCTGAAAGGGGTTTTTGAAAAATCTTTATACAGCGGAGGCCGCTACATAGCGGAGACCGCCAAATAGTGGTGGCTGCCTCATAGCGGTGGCAGCTACATAGTGGTGGCCACTACACAGCGGTGGCTGCTACATTGCGGTGGCCGCTACATAGTGAAGGCTACCACATAGCGGTAATATATTGTTTAAATTACTTTCGAGTTTATCAAAACGCGCAGTAAAATCCTTCCCTAAAAACGTGTGGCGTCCACTGCTATGTGGCTGTCACCTCTATGTGGCGGCCACCTCTATTTGGCGGCCACCGCTATGTGGTAGCCTCCACTATTTGGTGGCCACCGCTATGTAGCAGCCACCGCTGTGTAGCGGCCACCTCTATGTGGCGGCCACCGCTATGTGGCGGTCACCGCTATTTGGCGGCCACCACTATGTGGCGGTCACCTCTATGTAGCGGCCTCGGCTATTTGGCGGCCACCGCTATTAAGCAGTCTCCGCTATGTAATGGCCTCCGCTATTCGGTGGCCACCGCTATGTAGCGGCCACCGCTATGAGGCGGCCACCGCTATTTGGCGGTCTCCGCTATGTAGCGGCCTCCGCTATGTAGCGGCCTCCGCTATTTGGCGGTCTCCGCTATGTAGCGGCCTCCGCTATTTGGCGGTCTCCGCTATGTAGCGGCCTCCGCTATTTGGCGGCCACCGCTATGTGGCGGTCACCACTACGTAGCGGCCTCCGCTATTTGGCGGTCTCCGCTATGTAGCGGCCTCCGCTATGTAGCAGCCACCGCTGTGTAGCGGCCACCTCTATTAGGCGGCCACCGCTATGTGGCGGTCACCGCTATTTGGCGGCCACCACTATGTGGCGGTCACCTCTATGTAGCGGCCTCGGCTATTTGGTGGGCACCGCTATGAGGCGGCCACCGCTATTTGGCGGTCTCCGCTATGTAGCGGCCTCCGCTATGTAGCGGCCTCCGCTATTTGGCGGTCTCCGCTATGTAGCGGCCTCCGCTATTTGGCGGTCTCCGCTATGTAGCGGCCTCCGCTATTTGGCGGTCTCCGCTATGTAGCGGCCTCCGCTATTTGGCGGTCTCCGCTATGTAGCGGCCACAGCTATGAGGTGGCCACCGCTATTTGGCGGTCTCCGCTATGTAGCGGCCTCCGCTATGTAGCGGCCTCCGCTATTTGGCGGTCTCCGCTATGTAGCGGCCTCCGCTATGTAGCGGTCTCCGCTATGTAGCGGCCTCCGCTATTTGGCGGCCACCGCTATTTGGCGGCCACCGCTATTTGGCGGTCTCCGCTATTTGGCGGTCTCCGCTATGTACCGGCCTCCGCTATTTGGCGGTCTCCGCTATGTAGCGGCCTCCGCTATTTGGCGGCCACCGCTATGTGGCGGTCACCACTACGTAGCGGCCTCCGCTATTTGGCGGTCTCCGCTATGTAGCGGCCTCCGCTATTTGGCGGTCTCCGCTATGTAGCGGCCTCCGCTATTTGGCGGTCACCGCTATGTAGCGGCCACCGCTATTTGGCGGTCTCCGCTATGTAGCGGCTTCCGCTATTTGGCGGCCACCGCAATGTAGCGGCCACCGCTATTTGGCGGTCTCCGCTACGTAGCGGTCTCCGCTATGTAGCGGCCTCCGCTATTTTGCGGCCACCGCTATTTGGTGGTCTCCGCTATTTGGCGGTCTCCACTATGTAGCGGTCTCCGCTATGTAGCGGCCTCCGCTATGTAGCGGTCTCCGCTATGTAGCGGCCTTCGCTATTTGGCGGCCACCGCTATTTGGCGGCCACCGCTATTTGGCGGTCTCCGCTATTTGGCGGTCTCCGCTATTTGGCGGTCTCCGCTATGTAGCGGCCTCCGCTATTTGGTGGCCTCCGCTATTTGGCGGCCTCCGCTATTTGGCGGCCATCGCTATGTGGCGGTCACCGCTATGTAGCGGCCTCCGCTATTTGGCGGCCACCGCTATTTGGCGGCCACCGCTATTTGGCGGCCACCGCTATTTGGCGGCCACCGCTTTTTGGCGGCCACTGCCATGTGGCAGCCAACCCTATGTGGCGGCCTCCGTTATATTTTGAAGGCCACCGCGGTGTGGCGGCCACCTCTATTTGCTACCCACCGCTATGTGGTGGCCTCCGGTATTTGGCGGCCACCGCTATGTGGGGGCTGACCCTATGTGTTGGCTTCCGCTATTTGACGGGCAACGCTATGTGGCGGCCACCGCTATTTGGCGGCCACCGCTTTGTGGCGGCCACCGCTTTGTGGCGGCCACCGCTTTGAGGCGGCCACCGCTTTTCGACGTTCGCCGGTAAATTGCAGACGCATGTGGCGGCCACCACTCATCCTTTCGAGTCTTTCTCTAAACTTAATTACCACCTTTTGCCCCATAACATTTTAATTGCTTTTTTTTTTTTTGATTGATTGATTTGGAGTCGCAAGCCGATTTCCGGCCACCGTAGGCGCGGGCCTGCGGACGGTGAGCGATGGGTAGCTCACCGTCCGATAAGGACCAGGCCCGGGTCGACGGCGCATCGTATTCCACGCGCGCCTCAAAGAGTTGTCAGCACCAACTGATGGGGTCCGCTAGGGCCAATGCTTGCCAGGGTTGCGAGTTTGTCCGAAAGGGATATCGTGGCCCTGGCACACAGGCAAATGAAGGAATATGGGTGGGTTTTAGTCAGTAAAAGTCTGACACGCCCTCCCGCTCAGCCCAGAGCGGGAGAAGTTATTTGATAATTTCCCACCAAAAAAAAAAAAAAATGTAAAGCTTTATATTCTGTGAGCATTAGGTATTGTATGTAAAATACCGGGTTTCGAGTTAATCAGACCGCGCGTTAAAATTCTTCCATACAAATTTTGACATCCCCATATCCCCCTTTAGGGGGTAGTTTAAAAAAAAACAAACTTTATCATTTACTTAGGTTAGTATTCGTACCAAGTTTCAGATTTATTAACTCAAGGAATAACATTTTTCATACAAACACAATCCCCCTTTTTCACACCCTTAAAGGTTGAATTTTGAAAAATCCCTTCTTAGCGGATGCCTATAGTTTCCAACCATAAGCCGAAATATTGGTGATTTTAACTTAAAAAATAAAGAATTTTATTACAAACAAAATTTCATCCTCCGCTTTATCCCTACGGGCCCGTTCCCACATAGACGGACCGTCTGTTTTCTCGGTCCGTCTAAAGAGACGAATATGCCAGTGGCAGTACAATTTATATGACAATTTCACATTTAGACGGACTGTCTTAGTGAAAAAAAAACAGACGGTCCGTCTAAGTGGGACCAGCCTTTATGGGTTGAAATTCTAACATCGTTGCGTTAGTTTCCAACCATAAGCCTAGATAATTTGTGATTTTTACTTCGAAAATTAGGAGGAAGGAGGACTTTCCATATACAACTTCATCCACCTTTTTAACCTTTCGGGGGTGGAATTAACAAAAACGCTGAGATAGCTGTAAATTAATTTTCAAACGTCAGCTTAAACACAAAATTTCAAGATCCCACCTTCAAAACTGACGGACTTTCATATAAACTTCCATCGCCTATTTGACCCCTTTAGGGGTGGAATTCCCAAAAATCCTTTCTTAGTGCACCCCTAAACCTCATAAGGAACCTGCGTGCCAAATTTGGAATCTCTATAGCCAGCGGTTTGGGCTGAACGTTGATAGTAATGGTAGCGGAAAAATATAATGTTATTCTTGAACATATTTCTCAGAACTTGGTTGTTACCAAACCACGCTTAGAAAAAAAATCTCGAAACAGATTAACGGTAAACTAACCCTTTACTAATTTTTGAGTTTCGATCCAAAATATCTGTACTAAATATCAACGTACGTTTGGTATTTAATTAATAACAAGAACGTATTATTTATACTCGTATGCAGAACTTGGTTGTCTTTTATTTTCGATTACTCAACATAATTTTGAGTAAATACATAATTGCTTCATATTTTGCAATAAAATAAAGAAAGAAAGAAAATACATTTATTTAGCACAGACTAAAGGCACACAATATAATATAAGTACAGGAGATAAAAATACAATCCATCGCAATAATATGTAAAAAGCAATTAAATGTATTTTTTTTTTATACCTACAAAATTTGTACGCCGTTTATTGGCAAAACATGGACGTACACAACATCTATGAATTAAATACCTTGCATGTCTGATTAAGTCAGTTTATGTATACGCATGTTTGACAAATAAAGTATCTTCATCTTTATCTTTATCGCACTTCTCTTTCCTCTTGTATGCAGTGTGACAGTGACAGTGGTTTACCTGTTGTCAGCGTCTTAACCCTATGGGGACCACAGATGTAATGTTATTTTTTCATGTTATATAAACTTTCATTAGCTTTTGCTCGCGGAACTTATTACCGAGATAAAAGTATAACACCTAACTCAGGTCATGGTCTATCCGTCTGCCAAACATCCAAATGTGTTCAGCCGTTAAGGCGCAGATATATGATTTTAGTGACTTTTAAATCTGTTATTACGGCTTCATATAATGCAAGTAAGTTATGCAAAAAATATATGTTAAATTAAACTAGAACGCATACACAACAATTCTCTATGTGAATATTTAAGTATTGTAGTAAAATACTTTATGAAATAAATTCAGGAAATAATGTCTACCCAAAGCATAAAAAACGATATTATTTCCAAACTACTTAAGATATTTTCATGATTTTTTTGTATGAATAGGCTGTATTATCCTAACTAATATTATAAATTCGAAAGTAAGTTTTTTTTCTTTTTTTAACGTTGCCCCACACTAGGAATTTCTCCTGTATTGTGGGTGCGTTTACAAACATTTAAACTCACATACACAAAGAGCCAGACCTCGAATAACTACTTGTAGGTCATACAAATATTTGTTCCGTGCGGGAATCGAACCCGCGACACGCAGCAGTTTGTTTGTTTGTTACCTTTTCACGCCTAAACCACTGAACCGATCATCCTGAAATTTCTTGAAATTTTGCATATATGTTGGCAGGTATAGAGAAAGGGACTTAAGGTACCATAAATCCCGAAAGTACTGTTCCCGAGGAAAACAACAATAACGTTCTTATGAGAATAGATGGCGCCACGTGTCTTTCGAATCATGATTGAATTATATTATGGGGCAAGCAGAGTACAACCCGAAATGATTGTCAAATTTTAAATTAACGCGAGTGAAGCCGCGAGCAAAAGCTGATTATCTATAATTGTTTTTTTTTCTGATATTCATTATTTTCGTTACTAAAAATAAATATTCCCTATGAAAGTTATTGGTGGCGCGGCGTGAGTGCGACGCGCATTTATATGGCCAAGGTCAACGGTGATTATCTGCCCCTTAAGAGGCAGATATATGCCAGTGACCTTGAGTGGTTAGCTTGCGTGTTCTGTACTGAGCTCACGCAACGCGTCGTACGTTCAGCCAGTAATAGGACTCGCCCATCAAGGAGCGCTATTTCCAATTTGACGCATTATTAATTTATTATACACAAACCAAAAGGTATTTTAATAAAAAGCGTACACTATAAGATCAATAATTAAATAATCTATAAATTGGTGGAGGTGTCAGAAAAATACGCTTGGTAGATTTTGCGCCATTCTCAGTTTTTTATCAGCGTAAGACATAACTTTACAAATGAATTTCATTTTGTAATATAAAAATAATCTGAAATATTAATATATTTACTTATTGAAAAAATGATCTAATTTAACATATATTTTTTTCAAATAATTAACACTAATCGTTTAGACGTGATCTTCAGTATAAAATCATTAAAAGACGGTTATCGTCCCCTTAATGCTTCCAGGAAATGTCTGGTCGTCAGTACGAGTAACACAAGGATCGATTGGCTCATACTTCCCACAAACTTCGTTGGTCCACGTTGCTATGGCTTATTTTAGCTTAGTAATTGGATACTTAACTAGACCCTTCCCCGGACTTGTTTGTAAGCCAGATAGCGTTCTACACAATTGATATGTTACGTATTTTGTTGAATCCGTCGTTTGAAGAGTTATTTAACGAAAGGATTTGAAAGGAATGTAGGATTTCAATAGAGCTAGGAATCTTGTAATTTCGTCTATGGCGGTATAAAACTTTGAATTATATAGGAAAGTAATTAAAAAAAATAAAGAACTCAACATTATTATGATCAATGATGTATGATTTATTTTCTGTAAGTAGGTTTGTACAAACACTTTTACACGTCAATCATACAAACAAAAGAAAAAAAAAAGAAATAATATTTTTTATGAATACACGAAATTAACCAAAAAAAACTGGCCATGTGCGTGTCGGACCACGCACATGGCCGTAGTTGGGATAAATTTATCCCAAAAACAAACATAACACTGTAGTTGAAAAAATGTCCTCCCATACATCGAAATACGCCACGGTCAACTTTCCAACAAAACTACAGAATTACGAGGCTCGGACTTTTTTCTTTACTTGTGCTGTGAGACCTTGCTTCTTGCCAAATTTCATGATTCTAGGTCAATGGGAAGTACCTTATAGGTTTGGATTTATTTGCGGTACCAAAATATCGCCGTATTTTTTATTGCGTTGACTTAGAAGCTTAATTTTTTAGATCTACAAGAGACCGTAGACTTACTTACGTATTTGATATTAATTTCAAGTTGATACTTCCACTCGTTTCTGAGAAAAGGGATCTTGACAGACTGACAGACAGACGGACAACAAAGTGATCCTAATAAGGGTTCCGTTTTTTCCTTTTGTGTTACGGAACCTCAAAAACCAAGTCAAAAGTAGGTACGAAACAAATTAGGGGCCTAAATTTATTTTTGAGGTTTGTGTTCGCTCTTAAGAAAACTAAGTACCTATCACATAAAAATAAGTAAAAAATGGCTTTACTTTTTAATTTATTTTTGAAGTATATTTTTTTTATTACTTATTTCGTAATTTTGAGTCTTAAGTAAAATCTGGAGTATTTGTTTGTAATAATTACCAGTTAATATTTTGATTTTTTTACATGCTCTAGAATTTGACGAAGGTTTTGAGATGTTTGACACGACACCCCACATCCGTAGCTCGTATCAATAAGTCTGGCCGTCAAACTTACACGTATTAGTCCATATCTGGAAAACTAGTAAACCGATTTAGATTAAACTTGCACTGTTCCACTGTACAAAATATTGATTAAACTAAAATAGATTAGCCTCGCGATATCTACATCAGTAAATTCTTGTTATTAAAAACCTGTTCATTTTGCAATGATAGACTCCTTGGAGAAAAAAAGCATTCGAAAATAATACCATTCAATTGCTTCAATTGCTTTATGCGGAATAGCAAGACGAGTGTCTATTGTTTCTATAACATTTCAGTTCGGGAACTGCGTCTGTTCCGACGTACATAAATGCTGGCGACTGTACATCGTGTTACGTACTTCCCTGTTAGGGTAGTAATACACGGGATGTGTTGTGTTGGTGATGAAATGTTGAAGATATTGTAGTAATAAACATTCGTGTAGTCGTTGGAAAGGAAAACGAATTTGAATTAATCTGAACTGTGTGTGAGTGTGTGTGTGCGGGTTGTGTGAGTGTGTGTTAATTCATTTTAAATGTGATGTGTATTTGAATGTGTGTGTGTGTGTGTGTTTAGAATGTCTTTTGGTTTTAGACAGCATTTTTTATTTTACTTAAGTACATTACATTGTGTCACCGTTTATAAATGTGCCTAAAACTAATTTATAATGTGCGAACTTTTGTTTTAAAGAGTAACCGTGGAGTTTCTTGCCGGCTCTTCTCCATAGGAAACGACCAATTGGAACCGTGCACCTAGCTTCTGACGTTTCATAAATGCTCATGTAGGCTTATGTGTAATAAAAATATTTTTGATTTGATTTGAAATGAAATTATCAGGAATGAAATTATCAGGAAAAGAACCGGAGTTACCGACATAGCTTGCAGAGTAAGCAAACTGAAGTGGCAGTGGGCTGGCCATGTTTGTCGAAGGACCGATGGCCGATGGAGCAGACGAGTCCTGGAGTGGAGACCGCGTATCGGCAAGCGTAGTGTGGGACATCCCCCAGCTAGATGGACCGACGACCTTAAGAAAGTAGCTGGGTCAGACTGGATGTGGAAGGCGGAGGACAGGGTGTTGTGGCGCAGCCTGGGAGAGGCCTATGTCCAGCAGTGGACTGCGATAGGCTGAGTTGATTGATTGAAAATGTGTGACGTATTTATATAATCATCATCATCAACATCATCTGCCTAGCATTTTTCAACCTCCACAATCCAGTTACTGGGTAATACAATACCCTTTGAGAAGACCGGTTGTCAGACTTTCGGGCTTCTGACGACCCGTGGATCTTTGGCAGTCCTTACGACTGCCAAAGATCCACGAATGACAGCCGGGACCAACGGCTTAACGTGCTTTCCGAGGCACGGAGGTTTTTTTTTTGATACGGACGTTTTTGCAGGTAGCTCCGGAGTGCCTTTGCTGCTTCACCGGACTTTGGCGGGGCCTGAGGGGCCTCTCGCCAGGCACGGAGGGTTCTTGCTCTTGACGTATTTATACAAGTAAGATATTTTTTATAAATAGTCCCAATACATTTTACCTTGCGGCATGCAAAATGTTCGAATGTTTGAATTTATTACTATTATATCAATATTATAACTAGGTACGCTTCTAGATCTTTTTATGCTTGGATGGAGCATAAACAAAATCTGTAATTTCATCATTTCAGCCGAAAGACGTCCACTGCTGGACATAGGCCTTCCCCAAAGGGGGGGGAGGTGCGGTTTGCCATAATCGCCACGCTTGGCAGGCGGGTTGGCGATCGCATTATGGTGTTAAAATACATAAAGAACACTGCTGCCCATTCTCTAGTAAGTCCCTTAGTCGCCTATTACGACCCCCACGGGAAGAAATGGGATGGGGAAAAATCTGTGTCATAACATAAATTCATAAAAAATATTATTTATACAGAATTACAATATATCTATTGATATACATAATGCGTACATGCAAGGTAATATGTTAGGAGTTATTTTATATTTTAGACTTTTCTATGTGTGTTTATTATCGTTTCCCCACTCTACTAAATAAACTATATTACTTAGTAATACCAGCGCACATGATACTATCTGCAAGTGTACGTAAGCCATACACAAAAGATTTTTCAACATTAACAAAGTTGTGTGTATGTTGGAACCGTCTATGAAGGCACTAAGTCACTCGCACGTATGCACAATTCAGTAGGTGTAAGCTCTCTTTGAATACGCGTCGAGTTTACTTGTTCCCTGGCTACTTAGACTGCGATGTGACGATATTTCTTTGTCGTGGGCGGGTGTTGATGTTGGAATGTGACCTCCTGGCTTCTTGGTCCTTTTAAACCATCCTGGTTGAAAGTCTTGGGTTAATTCTTTATTCTATGTTTAAAGATGAATTATGTATTAAAAAACTAAGCTTTGTGAGTTTAAATTGGAATTTGGGATATTAAATATTATAGGTACAACATTAGTTTTTGTTTATACTAAACCTCTTAAGGGGTCATTGTATTCATCATTATGAACCACTTTTACTATGGGACCAAACGTGAAATTGTTGGAAAAAAGGCTTGGGATTGAGCTGCTCCAATTTTTGTACATATTGAGGTAGTTTATTTTTATTGTTTTTGCTAACTTTATTATTTTATAAACAGTGACATTTAATTATTATTTTATACACAATGACAGGAATATTTACTTGTAAAGTATTATATTATTTTAATTATTGTGAATGTGAAGACTATGTGGGTTATTGCATAATATTTTTTTTTTTCCCTTTCTTTTATTCTCAGTTAGTGTTAATCATGGTCTGGCAGTTTGAGTCATATAAGTGGCCTACCCAAATGGCCTTTCTTTGGTATTGATAGTCGCATCGTTGAGCTCCTTATATTCTGAGTAGAGCTGCACGATTACTGACAAATGCGTGCACTGACTGGTCAGGTCCACTCAACCTGTGTGGTTCTTTCCTCAAAAGACCATTTCAGACACCAATCTACATGGTCTTCACATGATCTGACCAAGATTATGTCTGGACTTTAAAAGAGACTATGACCTCTGAGTTTGTTTCGGCCTTTCTTCTCAGAGTAGTCAGATAGGAAACGCCGACCTCATCTAGTTTTTAAAATATGATTGACGTGTAAAAGTGTTTGTACAAACCTACTTACAGAAATAAAATCATTTATCATTTATCATTTATCATTTATCATTATCATTTATCAAGAGGTTTAGTATAAACAAAAACTAATGTTGTATATTAAAATAAAATTTCTAGATAATTCAATTGATAGATAGATAGTTAACCAAAACCGAATTGATGACCGAAATGATATAAATCAGGGAATGCTATCTTAATTTTTAAACAGATGTCTATGGAAATCTGAATACCTGAGGCATCGCGGCTACGCTGTCGTTAAGCTCCATTTACACGGTGCAAGCCCGTCAATTTTATGGTATGCCACAATATCATAAAAGTGAAGGGCAACTAACTATTTTATTTTTGTATGTATGAATGAATGCAACAAGTTAAAAAATATTTTGTGAAGACGTTAAATTTTAATGAAATATTTGTAGCGCAAGTACGGACAATACTTGAATCAATTGTAAAAAGACGTGCAATTCTGTATTACGACGAGGCAAAACTTGCATGCAATAAAATTGCCTTCGCATGCAATATTTTTGAACGGAAAAACTTGCATTCAATTATTGTATGCCATTTTATGTAAATCGCACGCGATGAAGCACATGCAGGCAATTCTTGAATGGCAATAAATGTTAACGTGCTTTATGGCATGCGATTAATGCTCTTGAACGTTACAGAAACCTGCACCGTGTAAATGGGGCTTTACTTAGCGACAACGTTGAAATGTCTCATGTATATTTATATCGAAAACCATACTCTTCCATTCGGAACATAGAAAATGCTGCGGTGTTCACTAGAATCACTAGTTACAGCTTTGGGTTTATTATTATTATTAAACCTTTATTTCCAGACCACAGAGATCCACATAGTGTTAGTAAAGAAAACCTAAATCTGATGTTAGTATCCCAATCATAATCCTGTACTTAAGTCCGGAGTCGGACCTCACACTGTCCACGTAGTATGTAATACGTACTTGTAGATGTATGAAGTCCGATCCAGTGACGCAGCCTCGGACAATCCTATCTACCTACAACTGTGGGAGCTGGCACGCATTCTGCGAAGGATCGACGCAAATCGGTCTCGGATGATGGCATGAAAGCCGTCAATCTTCGCCTCAGCAAACATCCTCGAAGCGCTCGTACAAAAACGCGGCAACCCTGCCAGTATCCTGAACGCATTATTATACTGTACACGTTACACGGTTTAGAGTAAAACCACCATATTATCAGTAAATACACAACAACTCAAAGGGGCCTAATCGCCAGCGGGTATAGATCAGAAGACGGCACCATTGAGTTGTGCGCTACATTCATATATATTTTATTGTATATCACATCGACCGAACCAGACATGGTAGTAATACTTCCCCGAACGGGACTAAATCTAAATTGTCTTTACGATACTCGGCTCAGCCTCAAAACATGTAAATTATTTATTAGATTAAACCCAATAAACGTAAAATAAGGCATTTCTATTTCAATCGTTAGTCTGTTTGAAATGAATTATGAATGAGTTGTTTTCGAATAAATAATGCGAAAATTATAATTTCAACTTCTCTGAAATGTATTTGGAACTGGTCTTGGTCAATAATTATTACTGAATTAATAAAACGCTGTTGCTATGGTGGTTTATAATGCGTGGGAATCGAATAACTGAACGGCAATCAGTCACGAAATATGATACTAGAGTTGAAGGTAGAACACGGTATAAGGATTTTATACTGGTTTGATTTCAGTGTGTCATTTATGAATTTGTTGACATTAGCAATGTAACAAAACAAACGAACATCAGTTTGATTATATGCAGGATTTGTAAACCTTTTATGTACACTTGCAACATTAAGTTACAAACTCCAATGCGAACAAACCTGCACCAGTTGATTTAGTTATGTTCAATTTTACGCTTTTTACATTTAAACTTTATTATTGTTGTTTATTTTTAAAGAAGCTTTATGATCTAAAGGATTCCAAGAAAAGCTCATAATCCACTGCGCTTAAGACAAAACATCTTCAAGAAAGTTTACCTCAAAAACACTCTAAACATTATGCTCTTGCCAAAGCAAATAAAAATGGCTATTTATTTAACAGATTCGGACAACTTTTGGCAGATACTTATTCTTCTGCCACGTCAGTCGGATTACTGCTCATTTTTTTCACATTATATTGCCCTGAAAGTTTGTTTGGTCATAGTGTAAAGAGAAAAGAAGTCGAATGTAAACGCTTGCTGGGTTTAATAAAATGTTCCTCGTATTTTTTTTTTTTTACTATGTGATAATTTTAATAGGCACTGATTTAAGGCGGCAGTTGTTAATTATAAATTCAAATTTCAAATATAGCTCTAACTAATACAAAACAAAAGCTATTAAGCAAGAAAAAGCAAGCTATAATCAAGTTAATACAACATTTACAAAATGCATGTATAATAACAAGTTCACCAGTAATAACTGAGCAGTAAAAAAATATTTAAATGAATAATTAAATAAATATTAAGAAATAAAATTACTTAAGACGCAGATATATGCCAGTGACCTTGAGTGATTAGCTTGCGTGTTCTGTACTGAGCTCACGCAACGCGTCGTACGTTCAGCCAGTAATAGGACTCGCCCATCAAGGACCGCTGTCCCCAATTTGACCCATTATTAATTTATTATACACAAAACAAAGGGTATTTAATAAAACGCGTAAACTAAAAGATCAATAATTAAATTATCTTTAAATTGGTGAAAGTTTCAGAAAAATACGCTTTTAAGATTTTGAGCCATTCTCAGTTTTTTATCCGCGTTAGACATAACTTTACTAATTAATTTCACTATGTAATATAAATATAATCTAATATATTTACATTATTACGTTATTGAGAAAATGCTCTAATTTATCATATATTTTTTTCAAATCATTAACACTACTCGTTTAGACGTGATCTTTAGTATAAACACATTAAAAGTCGGTTATCGTCCCCTTAACGGCCAGTGTAACGTGTGGGCAGTTAACAAATCGGAATTAGTCGGTAACAAATCTTGGAAGTAGTTTAGTAACAGTTCTGTTTTTCATTTCTTTAAACTTACTAATCCATTTGGTCGGAGAGCCCTAGCTTAGTTACTGTGACGAATTCAACTCGAGCGTGGTTGGACACAGTTCCAACCTAACATATGAACTGCCGAACTTTTAAGCATAATCAGCCTATTATGTTCCCACTGCTGGGACACAGGTCTCCTCTACAACATTATTTTTCGTATATGCGAAACCCGAAACACGTGTCTAGTATTTTTATGTAAAGAATCTATGTACAAAATTTCAAAACTATATCATGAAAAATCACAAAGTTATAAGGTCGTTATGTTACCGGGTTGTTCGTACAAAAACATGCTAACGACGCCCCCGCGCCTCCAGGGTCGTCTTGCGCTCATTGATAATAATTTGACAGTAGGTACCTAATCGTACGGTGATTGTATTGCAAGTAATTAAATGGTGATAACATTTTCCATCACACTTAAATATTTTTAGGAAAAAAAACATGGTGTAAAAATTATTAAAATCTATTCAGTTCCTTATTCTGAACAAACTATATTCAGGTTTCGCATGTACTAAAAATAATGTTGTTTAAGAGAGGGCCTTATCACGTGGGCCCAGTGCGGTTTGGTAGATGTCACGTGTCTTCGATTTTTTTCTAGGACAAGCTGATTTCCTCACGATGTTTTTCTTCACCGTTTTGAGAGCAGCAGTGATGGTTTACATAAAGTACAGCACCTGTCAGGGTTTGAACCTACGACCTACAACTCGTAAGTCGGGGACGTTACCACTGGGCCACCACTGCACATTGCACTCACTCACTGCACATTTTTACTGGTTATTACTACTTGGTCTTCAAAATCAAAAGTCATTTATTCAAACTAGGCTGAGAATCAGCACTTTTCGAACGTCAAAAATTACATGAAACAGTCCCCCAAAAACGCCCACCCGTTACCACTTCCTAGTGCTTTAGCTGGGAAGAAGAAGTGGCGCAACAAACTCCCCAGCAGCACAGCTGTAACATATAAAACTTGAATCTATTTATAATAAAATGTAAAATGCAACACAAAACATTAAATTAAATTATTTGCCTTATGTTAGCTAGCACACACCACTATAATATATATATATATAATAATCGTCGAAAACTATACTCAAGCAGAAATAACGTAAACAAAACGTATCTATAATAAATAAAAGCCTCCAGGCATAATGGGCGTACCCGCTTAAATAACTATACAACTAACACTACTTGAGTATTTTGTGTAAGAAAGAAATAAAGAAAGAAAGAAAGAAAGAAAAAACATTTATTGGGACTCGCACAGATCACAAATTACATAAAACACACTCATAGAAACAAAAAGAACAAAACCAAAAATAAAACAAAGTAAACAAAAATAAAACAAAGTAAACAAAAGGAAAAAAGAAAAACAAAGTCCTGTACGAGGCCAAAAGGTGTACAGGTGTACTGCCATTGTAGGATGAAAAACCAAACAATTTTTTTTCATTACCATTTAAGTTTTACTGTCAGACTAATTTAACAACCGCTGAAAAACATTTTTTCAACTGCTCATAATAACCTCTCTAATGTTTAAATAACAGTTGTAAAAGTTATTACCCATTTTAATAGCCCAACAGCAGCTTTATTTGCCAACTGTCGCAGTTTCATTTAATATTTCACTGATTTTACAATGTTCTATAGCAATTAATTTAATTTAATTTATCTTTATTTCAGACATACGTCCATAATTTTTTACAAATATTATAGTTAGTAAGATGGTTATTAGTACACACAAAAAAATAAAAAAACAAGATAAAAAGGTGTTAGTTATTTGTTAGTAAACAAAACACAGTAAATGATGCCTATTTCCTATTTCTGTGCAGGTGTACACCTGCCCAGTACACAGTAAAAGGACTATCTATTTTGCACCCTAACGTTTTGAGGACAGTGTTGGTGCTACCACGAACCCTGCTCATCATCGATGCAGTTCTTTTCCTAATTATGGAAAAGAAATCATCGATGGATGCATCCGCAAACATTGCGGAAGCACTGCAGTACCGAGGTTTTTTTAACACTGCCCTCAGAGCGTCATTATACTGAACTCGCAGGGCGTTGACAGCCCGCCGCGTAAAGTTGATCCACAGACTGCACGTGTAAAATGACTGACAGAAGGCTCTAAAAAGTGACAGTTTCACATCCGTGGTACATCGTGCGAATCTGCGGGCCAACATATTGCAGCGGACTGCCAACGCCCTCCTTTCCCTCTCTAAGTCTTCATCGTCCTGTAGCCGATCTGTCAGCATGTGATCCAAGTAGTTTACTTTAGCCACCCTCACTAGTGCCGACCCACCGATCTTAATTGGCGGCACGTTAGAGGGAGCCTTGTTCCCAGCTTTGTATAGCATGAGAACACTCTTACTAGAATTATACTTGAGTCCATGTGACAGGGCATACGATTCACAAATGCCCAGAAGTCTCCTGAGCGCACTCACTGACGGGCTCAACAGAACCATGTCGTCCGCATAACTAATATTGTTGATCATTCTTCCGTCTATTGAGCATCCGACCATGGCTCCACTGAGCCTGCCAATCAGCTGGTTAACAAACAGGTTAAATAAACTCGGGGAGGTCAACCCACCCTGCCTAACACCACATTTCAGATAATATTCCTGACTACTTGCGTTGATCCATCTGACAGCATTCTTTTGATTACTGTACCAATACTTGAGGAGGGATACCAGTTCCCTCGGCACAGTTGTCTCTTCAAGCAGTTTATGCCACAGAACATCATAAGACACCAGGTCGAAGGCCCTCGAAAGATCAAGAAAACACGCATATACTGGCGTCTTCCTATCAGTGTAATACCTTACCGTTTGTTTCAGACACATAATTGCCATTTCCGTTGACAGATTGGGTCTGAAGCCAAATTGCAAGTCGTGTATCTGAAGGTGTTGGCTCAGCTGCGCGCCTATGAGACTGTCAAGGACCTTCGCCATGGTTGTGGCCAATGATATCGGGCGGTAATTATGCTTGTCAGATGGATCTCCGGTTTTGTTTTTGATGATTGGAACCACTACTATTTTCATCATATCATCCGGAATAAAGGAATGTCCTATACAAAAATTAAACAAAAGACTCAGGACTCTGGGCAAATGTACACCTGCATAGCGCAGATGTTCTATACTTATACCATCATGACCTGGTGACTTTCCACGCTTCATCTTTTTTATGACATTCTTTACGTCTAATGGCATAATTCGACTGTACTTCTCACCAGGTCTGATGTCTGGTTTACTTAAATGATTAAATTCACAAGGCATTGGTTCTACAGTAAACAGATCTTTAAAAACATTTGCAATATTTTGATCCCCCACCGCACTGTCGACGCTCACAGGAACACTCGGGTTAGGATTCAACTGCCCCGTTTTTTTCCAAAAACTGCTAAAGTCTTTAGCCTCATGTTTCGCCGCCAGTATGTCCATTTTTATTTGCTCGGTATTGTCCTGGCACCATTTCAATTTCTTCTTAAACTCTTTTCGTGTTTCACACATACTCAAATACTGCGGCCCCACGCGCGGCTTCCCCTGTAGAACCCAGTTACTGAAACTAAGCCGAGCCTTCCTATGTGATTCTCCTACGTGCTTGTTCCAACCTACAATACACGTCTTTCTATTTATTTGACTGGCAATTCGAGTTTTCTCCGAGGCACCACTCAAGATAGACTTAATGTTAGTGTACATTGTATTAATTATATTTCTATGAGCTACATTGTCACATATATAGTCACAACAGTCCCGCAATTCCACTAGAAAGTCTATATTACGTAGTGCCCCGTTGCACAGCTCCCTATATTCACAAATTTGTTCATCGTTTCTTAGCCCCCATAATATTCTGTTATCTGTTTCTCTGTTTACAGCAGTTTTATTTGGTATACTCTTAAGATTACATGTTAATTCTAACGGAAAGTGGTCTGACCAT
Organism: Tiliacea aurago; assembly: GCA_948098905.1. Classification (NCBI taxonomy): domain Eukaryota; kingdom Metazoa; phylum Arthropoda; class Insecta; order Lepidoptera; family Noctuidae; genus Tiliacea; species Tiliacea aurago. The sequence continues at coordinate 3,698,750 of OX402591.1, forward strand.
GATACTTCATACAATACCTTAATACTTTCAATTGTTTGAAATGCCATTGACGTCACCAGGCAATGATCTAACCATCTTACAGTTCCGTGAGCCTCACTTAGGTACGTATAAGTGTTCAGACAACTTGGTAACAAATCCACGTCAGCGCATGACCAATTTTGTTCCTTACAGAAGTTCAACATTTCATTAAAAAACAATTCCCTCGGATGCGCATTGAAGTCACCCATAATAAATACTGTATCTACATTACAATCATCAATTACCGCATTTATTTCCGAGAGACACGCAGTAAATTCAGATAGGTTGTCCTGACAGTCCGTAGGCATATACACTGAGAACACTAACATTGATTGACCCTGATTTACACATTTGATTGCCGAAATGCGCACGCTATTACACTTAATAATCTCGACGACACTAAACGTACTCTTTCTCCATAGAATGGCCACCCCACCATACGGCCTCCCCCGCAACACTCCCTCAGCTGTGTCTACCGCTGAGACGCCCACCGCCGCAACATCACAATGAATGTCGTTAAGATAAGATAGATCGTGAGGTAGCAGCCACGTCTCCTGCAGTGCAACTATGTCGGCAGTGTCACATAGGTTTTTTACACAATCCACTGATCTCTTTATAGATCTACAATTAAAACTCAATAGTTTAAGTAATCTATTTTTCGCAAGCATCTTGACGTTTTACTGCCTGCTCCTTTCCAGTGACTTTCTGTCGAGCCTTAAAAATGACATATCTCCTAAAATATATTCCATTCGGCCAAAAATTGTCTTTTACAAATAAGTCTAACTTACTCCTAGGAATATAGATCTTATAGGAGTCATACTCTTTCAAGTCTTTCATGTGTACTTTTTCTGGTGCCACTAGAATACTAGTTTTCGCCGTGATATAATCTTCAATATCCTTTTCCGTGGTGTCCTTCGAAACATTGTAAATAAACAATGGAATTTTTACGTCAGCGGCTCTAAATTTAGACGATGAGTCTACCGGAGCACATCCTTGTTTCCCTTTAAATCTCGTCAAACGACGCTTTTTCACTTCAATCCATTCACCTTCATCACCTTCATTTTCCATTCTTTGCCCGTCCTCTTTTACTTTATTTGAGTTATGATCCTGTGTGCTTACATTGCGCGCGCGTCTAACTGTAGTATGTTGCCCGCACCCCACCACTTGCGCGGGCTGCGTATACGGTGACGGCGCCACAGCTGATTTCGCACCATTCATAACCGCAATTGTCATACCGGTAGCCTCCGCGCGCGCACCTGTTGGGTCCGATGACGTGCGTTGCCTAGGCGAGATGGATGTACATCTCGCTCTGCTCGCGTAAGAGGGAGACAGTACAGTTAAGGACTCTCTGGACAACTCGTTTACCTGCGCTTGAGCTATTGGTGCAAACTTATTTCTTCGCTACTTATTGCACACGAATTAAGTCTTCTACATACCACCGCTCATCCCGCGACACGCGGGGCCTTTGTGCCGCGTCGCGCCGGTATGTAGAAGCCTTTATTCGTGTGCAATAAGTAGCGAAGAAATAAGTTTGTAACATAAAGTCGTTTCCAGACGCAGTTATCAGTTTATACATTTATACTTAATACTGGTCGCCCACTGGTCGAAATTTGACCCAATCTGTTATTACCCATTTTAATAGCCAAACAGCAGCTTTATTTGCCAACTGTCGCAGTTTCATTTAATATTTCACTGATTTTACCATGTTTTTGAGCAATTATTCGTATGTAATAAGTGCCTATTTGCGAAGAAATAAGTTTGTACATAAAGTCGTTTCCAGACGCAATTATTAGTTTATACATGTATACATACCTACTACTGGTCGCCCACTGGTCGAAATTCGACCCAATCTACCTACAATCTATATAGTACTTACTAATTCCATGAGTACACTAATTCCCTGTTGTCACTTCTGTAATTTCTTCTATCTTCAAGTTATGAGGCCCTGGACGGCTATGTGTGTATGTCAAACGCATGGTAGTGTGTGTAATGTTTTTTTTGTTATGAATTTGAAGCCCCCCTTAAATATTTGTTTTATTTTAATTTAATTATTTATTTTTAAAGTGAATATATAAATAAAGATTCTGTGAATATTTCAAGCGTCTCTACCTGTTACCGTTATTAATATCGAGCAAAAAATCACGTTTATTGTATGGAAGCCCCCTTAAATATTTATTTTATTCTGTTTTTTAGTATTTTTGTTATAGCGGCAACAGAAGTACATCATCTGTGAAAATTTCAACTGTCTAACTATCACGGTTCATGAGATACAGCCTGGTGACAGACGGACAGACAGATAGACAGACAGACGGCCGCGGCAGAGCCTTAGTAATAGGGTTCCCGTTTTACACTTTGGGTACAGATCCCTGAAAACCGTTTGCATCATTAGAAGCGCAACAAGATTTAGGTGATTATTATTAATTAAAAAGTGGGCATCATTAGCAATAACAATAAGTTTTTGAGGATCAAGTCAATATTTCTCTTTTGAAACGAATAAAATCAATGCTTGTATAATAATAGGGTAAAAGGTCGGTTTTAAACATGATCATGAGATCTCTGTGTCATCTATCTAGCTTTTGGGCTATAGATGATGAGTCTGTTTGTATGTAACTGACTGATTGTTCACTGATTATCAAACCTGTTTAAAAACCCGGTTCTCTGCCTTCCAGAACCAAGGTTTTAGTATGTTACGGTGCAACTTGAAAGAGGCTTTTGTATTGCAGTGACTTGTACCGAGTCAAATTGATTGATTGACAGCTTTCACAATCAATTGCAGTTTCAACACAAAAATATGAACTTCACCTACTGCGAACACCCCTAAGGATTCCCTTTGCGACATTTTTTTTTTCCTACGAGCTGATGTTTGACGGAGGCTCTATTAAAAGTTGTTGGCAACTTGAGTCCATTCGTAATAAGTCAAACGTAGGGAGAAGTGTGTCAAAGTTAATGATGGAATTCACAGACTTGCACGTCAGGAAAAAGTTATATCGTAATATTATTTGATAGGTTTGACGAAGTTTAAATTGGAAAAGTATTTTTTTTGGGAAAGACAGTTGTGAGAGTAAAATTAAGTATCCGATACATTTATTTAGTTCAATAATTGTTTATGGACATTGTTAATGCAGTATACACATTTAACATGTTGAAATAGGTGAGCACGACAGCGCCATAAACTCAAGCGGTGCCACCGCCAATACTTAGTTATAAGAAACATGTTTGTACCTAAATTACTTGATTGATTACTTATTACTTAGTTATAAGAAACATGTACCTAAATGACTTGACTGATTACCTACTCTTAGATGATAATAAATAAATAGAGAACTATTAAACCCATGTATATAAGCCTTAAAGCATAAAACCATAAAGTAAATAGTACTTCTGGTATCCATACACAATCAAAAGTCGGCCAACCAGTATTAAACCAGTCTCACGTTAGTCACCATCAAGAAGTCACTATACCCGTTTGGCTCCAAAAATAGGGTATTATGAGTCCCAGTCTCATATATTAAATGGCAGTTTTAATTAATTATAAACACCAATAAGAACCCTCTCCTGGAGTCCCCAATGAGCCGCTACTGAATTAGGTACAGAGTTTTCACCGTTCTGGAACCAGAGGAGTTTTGACTAGCAGCAAAGCTATATAATACAGTCCACTCGCTGCACACAAACAGATTATACAGAGTTCTGAACATTTAATCGGATAAGTAGGTATTATATTTATTATTTTAATTTATTGCAAATATGACCACTATGTGGGTAATTTTTTCAGAATTCTACATGACTTTTAAAGTCCAGACATAATCTAGATTATGTCTGGACTTTAAAAGAGACTTTGACCTCTGAGTTTGTTTTGCCATTTCTTCTCAGGGGTAGTCAGATAGGAAATGTCGACTACATCGAGCTTATTTTTTAATATGACGTGTAAAAGTGATTCCGAAATCTTAATAAACGATTACATTTCATTTCATTTTATTTTAGGCCTGAGTCAAGACAGTGTTTAGTCGGATAGGGTTTGGATTCTCGCTAAATTATTAAATTGCAACCCTTTTTTTTTTTTTTTTGGCTGGGAAATTATCAAATAACTTCTCCCGCTCTGGGCGGAGCGGGAGGGCGTGTCAGACTTTTACTGACTAAAACCCACCCGTATTCCTTCAGGGCCACGATATCCCTTTCGGACAAACTCGCAACCCTGGCAGGCATTGGCCCTAACGGACCCCGTCAGTTGCTGTTGACAACTCTTTGAGGCGCGCGTGGAATACAACGCGCCGTCGACCCGGGCCTGGTCCTTATCGGACGGTGAACTACCCATCGGTCACCGTCCGCAAGCCCGCGCCTACGGTGGCCGGAAATCGGCTTGCGACTCCCGACGCCCGGGGCGTCTCCTGAGGCGACTAGGGGCGCGAGGGCGCGAACCTTGCCTCTCCCTCACGCGTTCCGCCTCCTCCTTCGCAAGCATTACTGCTTCGCAGAAGGAGGTGACGGCCTCCCATGCACTCTCGCTCCGAACCATGGCCCGAACCAGGGCCGGACGCGAGAGATCGCCGCCGCCGATCGCCTCCGTGAGGACACGGCGGTGCTCCACCCAAGCCGGGCAGACCTCCACCGTATGCTCCACCGTGTCCTCCGGGCGATCCACACAGTGGTGACACCCGGGCGTTTCCTCCCGCTTTATCCTGAACAGGAACCTCCCGAAACAACCATGTCCGGTGAGGACCTGCGTCAGGCGGAAGGTGAGGACGCCGTGGCGCCTCTCTAGCCACTCCTCAAAGAGGGGACTTATCGCCACAATTGTGGCGTGCCCAGTGCTGGGTTGCGACAATCGCACTCTCCATGCCGCCATGAGATCCCGCCGGAGCTCTGTCCGCTGTGCCGTGATTTCTCGCGGCAGCGGAGTTTCACCCCGGCGTTTCGCCTCCTCGCGCCACTCCCAGATGTGCGCGAGGACTTTTGCCTCCAGATCCCATGGCAGTAGTCCGGCAAGGAGGCCCGCCGCCTCACGGGAGACCGTGCGGTAACCCCGTACCAGCCTGATGGCCATGACCCTTTGGGACGCGTTCAATTGGCGGGCTGGTAAATTATTTGTTACTCAGTACTTAGTGCAGCGTGACCTCTGCGGTTTCAACCTATCAACTTAATTTTTCTCGTTCATAAAACCAGCCATCAATTTTTTATTGTTAATCTAATTTGATTAAGACATAAAAAAGGCTGTCTATTTTTATAAAAACAAATTTCAGTCGCAGATAAATGGGAATTAAATCGAATCGATTTTATATATTTTGGACTTTTAATTTTAAATGGAGCCAAGTGAATTTTATTGATTAGACTTTGCCTTTATTCCTAATCAAGTTTCGGTTTATAAAGTTCTGTTATCCGCAATCAACCAAGTTATATTGTTGAGTTTTGCACAAGTGCTGTAAGCAAAGACATTAAACGATGTGCTTAACAATAATAATAAATAATAATAACCTCGATCAACATCTCTCGAGGCTCTCGTTAGGTGGTTGGATCAAGGGCCTGATTCAGAAGGCAGTACTCCTCGATACGGCTTGCATCGTGAGGAGGTTCCTATCTCTGGAGCCCTAACCACCAGTAGCTTGGACCCTGCTCCCGCTACCGGCGGACAACTATTTTTTATATTTTTAAATGTTTTTATATACTTTTTTGATATTCTAATATTTAAAAATATAATTTATATGTAAATCACTAAATAAAGGAAATAATCATAATAATAATTGTTTTTTCAAAAATATAACATACAACGTTTACAGTTTTTCTTAAATCTACGTCAAGTTCACGATGATTTGTGCCTGAACTAGACGTAATAGACGGGACATAGCGAAAAAAAATTGTAATCCGATACATTTGTCCTACTGGGTAAAATCCGCTCAGTCACTATGGATTACACCTGTATGTCAAGTGTCGCATTCGTGTCCACCAAAAGAAAATTATTTTCGAAGTGTAATCCTAAGTAAAGTATGCAATATGGTATTGCAAATCTCGTAGTGATAAAACGACTAGACTTACTTATCCACGGTTTATTTTCGTTAATATTTTGTAATTTACCTAGAATTTAGATAAAATAAATAATTTTCTTAGATGTTTCAAACTATTTTACTGATCGTAATCAAAGGTTAGTGTCGGTAATTTAAGTGTAACGTGTCAAACTTAGCTTTTATTGAATTTTGCTATATTACGTATTTACGCTAGATGGCGTCACAGAGACATGGGATCACAATTATTTTTCTATGACATTACTTCTGATAGCCTCTCTATAGTATCTATCTTAAATCTCTTTCTTTGGGTGTAAGATATTCTTCAAATTTGGGTACTTTCCCTATTTGCTTTCTCAGCTGAGGTTTAAGAATGTTCTCTGGTGTAATACCCTTTTTTATTTATCTTAGGAGTAGAACCAGTTGAAAAGGGCCGCTTCCGGCCTTTTCCCGGTACCTGAGTATTCACCAGGGTTGCGTGTTCAGGTTTGCTTTCACTAGACTCATATAATCCATTGAGTTCAAGATCGGCAAGTCCGTTTTGGCGCGTGACAGTTGATCGTCGTATCACCTGCGATTCTGTTGAGGCGTGCAACGTATCAAGGTTGCGGTTCATCAGGATCGACTTGTTATCTAACCCATCACACTTAACTAATATAGTTATTAATACTTTCAGAGGTAATATTTTTATTCTAGTTGATCTTTAACCAGTACTGTTTCTATTGGGATAACTTAGGTTCATCTCTAAAAGATCATATTAATTTGAAAGTTTACGTAGTTCAGGCCCGTATATATATATTTTTAAATTTTATTATTAGAACCTCACTCAGAACTCTAGCATTACTTAAAACTCGTTTAAAGCCGTTTGGTTGGTTGAAACTAGCTTTAAGTAATGCTTAGTCTTGAGTAAGATTCTGTAGTACGGCTCATATTGGTCATGAACCTAAAATCGATTGCAATCGATTTCTTGGTTCAGAATCCGAATGCGTAATAAAGGGATACCATCCGATGCACTTTAAGTTTTCTCGTAATCTCTTTTCATTTAGGTCAAATTATCTGTTCCGCAACTGTTTTAACGATATTTAATTTTAGCGTTATTTATACGTGTTAAAGTAGTGAATTTTTGATTTTTATTTCGCTACACTAAGTATGGCAAAATAATACGTGATTGATTATGTGTGTTATTCTGAAATATCGGTTTGAATCTAAATAAAACAACTTGAAGGATCTGCTTTAATTTTTACCTTTAGTTTCTTTTAGTTTAAGAGAGAGTTTTCGATTTAAGTGAATACAAATGTATGGAACAGCTGACTTTTATTCGCGATTTCTAGGTTGGTCTCATAGAAATAGTTGTTTTAAATGATGAGTACAATGACCCTTTTTCGGGTTTAGGGTAAACAAAAAGTAATGTTGTACAACCATTTATTATCGAAAAGGGGTCATTGTACTCATCATTTTGAACAACTTTTTCTATGGGAGCAACCTAGAAATCGCGAAAAAAAATCATCTGTTGTGTTGTGTTGCATTTTTTCGATTTAAGTGAATACAAATGTATGGAACAGCTGACTTTTATTCGCGATTTCTAGGTTGGTCTCATAGAAATAGTTGTTTTAAATGATGAGTACAATGACCCATTTTCGGGTTTAGGGTAAGCAAAAACTAATGTTGTACAACCATTTATTTATCACGCAATAAAATTATATCAACAATGCTTTAATTTTGTGCTTGGAAACTTACAATGCTTTACTCCTTTTGTTTATATCTTTATTTGAGTTAATTGTTATTTTTGTTCAGGATTTATTCAAAATATAATTGTCTAAAGAACTATCCGAAGAATTGCCAAGCTTAAGTGGCAGTGGGCAGGGCAAATTGCTCGCAAAACTGATGGCCGGTGGGGCGGAAAGGTTCTGGAGTGGCGAACGCGTACTGGAAGACGTAGTGTTGGAAGGCCTCCTACAAGGTGGACCGATGACCTTGTGAAAGCTGCTGGTATCCGCTGGATGCGGGAAGCACAGAACCGGTTGAATTGGCGGTGCCTGGGGGAGGCCTATGTCCGGCAGTGGACGTCTTTTGGCTGAAATTATGAAAAAACTATCCTAGTTGGTCCTGAAGAAGGTGAAAGCATTCGTGATACAGGGTAATCCTAGTACGAGTGCCATGACACTCGTTTGACACCTAAGTGCACATTATATAAGACCACATGCACCACAAAATGGTGTTTACTACTTAAAGAATAACGCCAAACGTGATACACTCCTCATCCGAATTGCCCATATACTACAACATAAACGAATTCGGTCCAAACACATCGAATTCGTCCTAAATCAACAAAATAACATCATCCAACCACAGAGTAAACAAACAAATCAGTTTTCTGACGCAAAATACTTATTTTTTAACGAATCGCCATTCATTAGGATTACTTAGTAAATCATTGCGTTTCGGTTTAAAGACGCAATCCCTTGGTTCCTTATTTTATTTTGGTCGTGGATTTTACAATGTGGATGGAGTTTATGAAGTAATACTTTTTAGGAAGTAATTTGTTTGAGTGGATTGATGCGACTTGCAAATTAAAGACTAGATGGAACTTGGTTCTTGGGCTTTTTCCATTAGCTTTCTGTTTCTACAACCTCCAGTAGCTTTCGAACTTCATAAGTTCTGCTCAATATTATGTGCAGCATGCACATGGCAATAAGTAAGTTAAGGTAATATGTACCTATTAGTTAGTTTTTTTTTATGTATTTTGTTTTGTCCTCTACTCTTACACACGTTGTCTACATCTGTTTGTCCACTTTCCTTGTCCACTTTCCTGCTGGAAGAGATTTAGAAATAAGCATTACCTTTGTACGTATTTTTCTGTTCCTTTTTTTTTGTCGGTTTTTACGTGTGTAGGTATATAAATGAGCGGAACTTATGAAGTTGCATTTCGTTTGAGGGATGTTTCTCTTTTTATACGAAATGTAACAGGACATTGAAAACTCGTTCATCATCATCATTTCAGACGTCCACTGCTGGACATAGGCCTCCCCCAAAGGTTTGCCATAATCGCCACGCTTGGCAGGCGGGTTGGCGATCACAGTATGGTGTTAAAATGCATAGAGAACGCTGCTGCCCATTCTCTAGTAATCCCTTAGTTGCCTTTTACGACACCCACGGGAAGAAATAGGATGCTATTCTTTTCGTCTGGCACCACACAGACAAGATGAAGACTCACTCATTAAAATAATGTTTATTTGTTTTTTTTTTCATGTCCACATTGCTTTATTCCGCGGAAACCGGATACCAAAGGTTTACCTTCAAACCGAGTTTTTGTACACGAAGATTACGAAAAATTTCATGAATATTAAAAAAAAAGAAGCGTATTGGAGGCCGGGATTATGATTGAACGAATACTTGATTAGTGATTGCTGAATCTGCGAAAATAAAATAAAATTTATTCGTGCCGAAAATTATGTGGCGAAAATAAAGAGATGGCGTGCTGTGTTTCTCGATTCTAAAGACCGGGTTTAATGAAAGACTTCCAATGGAAAATGTACGTTACGTCGAATTTTTATTACGGAATTTTCGGGTCTTTCAATTACCGATTGAATGGTTAAAGAGTGAGCGCGTAATGAAGCATTAGATTACTTTTGTGTTCGAATAAAATTGATGTATCATCACTCGATATTTGAGTAACGTTTCCTATTTCTTCTTTAATTAATGCTGCCTTCACAGTCAATAAGATGGATGAATAAATCTTTGAATGGCTTTTTAGGGTTCCGTGCCAAAATAGTAAAAAGGAACCCTTATGGTGAGACTAAGTCTGTCTGTCTGTCACACCTCGATATCTCAAGAACTGCTAATGCTATCAACTTGAAATTTAGAGTGGTTTTAGATGACGTTTGCCCAATTATTTTGCAAACAAGAAAGAAATTAATTTTGTTTTTTTTTTTTTTCAAAAGGGACTGAAAGGGGGTCTTAAAAATTTGAAGTGGGGCTACTAGGGCATGTGGGGTATCATATGAAAGAACGCTATTTGCACATTCCCAAACATTTTTTATTTTTATTTTAGGCAGCATAGTTAACGCATTTGGAGAAAAATGTAAAAAAAAATACCCCCCCCCCTTATCTCCGAAGTTTGCATAGATAAAAATCTGAAATTATTCTATGTGATAGAAGTGTATGTACAGATTACAGGAAAAATAAAACGATGTCTCTAAATAGCACAGTTTTTCAGAAATCATCAACATCATATATACGTACCGGAACCCTCGATGAGCGAGTCCAACTCGCTCTTGACCGGTTTTTTTAAATGGTTCGTACAGTATGTCATGTTATTTAGGTTTTCAGAAAGGTTTCATTCCAGCTTTGTCTGTGAGCTGTGAAGTGTAGAATTATGTCTGTCAAAGGATTTGAAAGATATATCAATACATTAAAACCACAGAAAGAAAAGGATTTTAAAGCGTTTAGAGTTTGGAGAGTAGTAAAATTGTATTTAATTATAAAGTAAAAATAAAATAAAAATATACTAACGATCGTAACGTTTATACTCTTATTTGTCAAAGTCAAATAATTTACCACAAGTAGGCCATTAAAAGGCACTTATGAACAATGAACGTCAAAATGTACAAGAAAATAGAACTGATTCTAGGTGTGTACCGTATGGATAGAGAATGGTAGGAATAAAGAACGAATCTTATTAGGTACCTACCTAATATGACATGGAAAATACACACCAAAAGTTCACTGAAACAGAACACATAAAACTTCAGAACGTATTTACGCATGTATCACAAAGCTCTCTAGAATCCCTTATTTATCAGGATTGGCCAAGGAATTAATTAATGAGGCATCTACAAAAGCCGTTTGGGGACCCTGCGAACCTCCCTTTAGCCCTTTTGGACCTATAAGAATTCCACCCCAGAGAACTATAAAAGAGATATACCTTCTTTAGGAGAGTTTTAAAAGTAATTGACTATCGAACCACAGTGTTCTTTTTACGAAAACAAGACTGTTTGTGTACAAGGCTTTAATTTTTCTATTCGGCATTTGTTAATCGATTTTCTTTTGTCTAAATATTTTATTGCAAAAATCATAATCGTATTTAGAATTTATTGCCAAACAAAGGAGTAATTCAGATTTTTATGATTAAAGTAATTGAAGCGTATCAAAACGCGATGCTCACTACTTTTGTGATGCAAATAGAGTTATCTATCGTTAAAATATAAATTAATACAGAATGAATACTCGCAGTGGGATTTTAATACGAATTGAGGTAAGTGCCCCCATAATTTAATGTATTTGAACTAACACACAACTATTAGAATACATTATTTTGTTGTCCCGAAGGGGTTGGCCAAAATAATGTATTATACCCACATTTAAGTCTCATGGAACAAGTTATTCATTCCATTCATAATTTCAGCCGAAAGACGTCCACTGCTGGACATAAGCCTCCCCCAAAAAAAACGGGGGGGGGGTTGCCATAATCGCCACGCTTGGTAGACGGGTTGGCGATCGCAGTACGGTTTTAAAAGTGCATAGAGAACGCTGCTGCCCATTCTCTAGTAAATCCCTTAGTCGCCTTTTACGACACCCACGGGAAGAAATGGGATGGTGCTATTCTTTACGTCCGGCACCAAACGGAACCTTCATTCCATTAACTGGCCAAAATTCCGGACTCTAACTGCTCTTACTTACTGTTCTTATACCAATAATTTTGTTAAACTGTATTTTTATTAATAAATTAATTAATTGTGATCATACCAGGTTGCGAAGACGGGTCTTGAACACCGGTGGGTCACACTATCGCAGGATTTTAGTTACCACTCTTTTAAAATTCTATATTAACTAACATTTTCATAATTTAACACAAACACTTGCCACTTTTCTCATTAAAGCGTACTAGGTTAGCAGCTGTGTGAAGGTCAAATATAATTACAAAATGTTTAGCGCTAGAACACTAACAGAGTTTTGTAGCGCGCGCAAAGTTTTCAACTTCCCCCTATGTGCAATGTTGAACTAACGAAATTTAATTTATATCGTTGTAATTCAGTAATTCCTGGTAGATATATGGCTGGTAGTGAACATTATCTTCCTGTATATATCCCTTTACTTTAATCTACTCTATCTACAACCACCTGCTTAAGGCCGTGTTCTGATAACCCGCGCTCACCACGCGCACGCCCCGCACACGCGTTTTGCCCGCCTTGCACCCGCGTTCACCACGCGAAAAATCCACGTTTGCCACGCGCAAAATCCACGCCCGCCTCGCATCCTCGCTATTATTTAATCAAAAAACGCCCTTGATTACAGTCAATATGACACTAGCCGAAGCGCGGGCACAAGGCGTGTGCAGCGTGTGTGTGGGGTGAGCGCGGGCCGGGCACGTGGCGTGTGCGGGTCGACTTCGACAAATGCAATTTGAGATCTATTGATGTGTCCTACGACTCAAATTATATACAACCACTCAATCTGTGTGGTTCTTTCCTCAAAAAACCATTTCAGACACCAATCTACATGGTCTTCACATGATCTGACCAAGATTATGTCTAGGCTTTAAAAGAGACTGTGACCTCTGAGTTTTTTCGGCCTTTCTTCTCAGAGTAGTCAGACGGACCTCATCTAGTGTTAAAAATATGATTGACGTGTAAAAGTGTTTGTACAAACCTACTTATAAGGAAATAAAATTATTTCATTTCAACAAATTTCAAAGCGAGTTAGACGCGGGTGCTGACGCGCGTGGTGTGCGCGTAGTGGGCGCGTGTCGTCTGAACGCAATCTAAAAGGTGGATTTTGTTTATTATTGTAACTTTTTGGAAGATAGAATCCAATTAAATAATATTATTATTGTTTCTGAGAGTGAGAACTAGTACCACAATCTATAAAAGATTTTGCAAAAATCAATGACTTGCAGGATGTAAAAGTTTGTTGTAAAAATCTAATAAAGGTTACTTGTTTTCGAAATAGTCGTGTCACGCTGTTCATTGGTGATCGCAATTTAGATGGAGACAGTCCCTAATACACTTGAGCTAGCATTGAAAAAAAAAAGTAAATTTATAAAATGTAAAACCTGGCTGCGTAAAAAGTGAACTTTAAAAAAGATTGAAACAAGATGAGCTATTTCTATCTCCAATACCAACTATCCGTCATAGCCGTACAATCTTATGCAAATAAGGAGGAATATGGAGGCAATACCTAGATTTTTCTTGTTAAATTTAAGATGCCTCCGTGATTTAGGTGAGAATGGTTGCTAACCAACTTTAAATCGGTCATCAAAAACTAAATATGATTTTCAAATACTTACCTATTTAATGATACCCCATTTCACATAGTTCATCAACTTAATTTTTTTTTCTTTTTCACATTATGGCTTCTGGTTGTCGCCATATTGAATTTTGATTACTGTCATTCTTTGGTGACACTCACAGATTATGTCAAATCAATTGACGTAAGAACCATCAAAATCGGCCCAGACTTTTGCCCCCTTATTACAAAACAAGGTTTATCTTCAGACCCAGGTTTAAAACATGGAGCCATTATTGAATTTCGAACTTTATGCCGACTATGGTATAGTTCCTAAACACAAAACTGACAACTTAGTACCGAACTAAGTTTTCAGTTTTGTATAAAGAACGGTATTTCAATCACTGTTACGTTCTTAATACAAAAACTGGCTCCATGGTTTAGGCCATGTCAAAATATAGATCTTGTTTTGTAATAAGGCGGTTTGTGTCTAGACCGCCACAGAGGAACAAGCATATATTACACACATAAGCTGCTAAACACATTACCCTTGTTTGCGTCGCGCAGTCTGGTAATAAGGGTAATTTTATCAAAATCTTAAAGGTCGACCGCTAGACGAGATGGTCATACGTGACACTCGTAACCCACATTTTTTCGCAAAATGATTTAGGTACATCAAATTTTTTTTGGCATTTTATTTTTTTAATTTATCAATAAATAATTCGATTACCTGCCAATACTTTTTTTTTTTTTTTCTAAATTATACAGTTTTTCCCTCTTTTTGCCGTTTCATGTTGTCAAATTTTGACCATAGACATTTTGTGGCAGAAAGTACTTACTGTTTGCAGACAGGAGCACAACACTGCCTAACCTCTTGTCTCATTTTATGACTCACGAGGGCAAAGGGGATCGCTTATTACTTGTTGAGAATCACACGGTACGGTGACCACACTCTATCATATTAGTTGTGCTCCCAACGAGCGGTGATACTTAAATTAATGTACATCCTGCTAAGAGGCTCATTGGCGACGTAAAACTGGTGGATGCCAATCTTCACAGCTTAGCCCATCGCCGCAAGGTTGCCTGCTTGTCGGTCTTCTACAGATTGTACTTCAGTGAGTGTGCCCATGAACTCCACGACCTCATTCCACCGGCCCCCTTCTATTATCGGACATCTAGACGCACTGCAGGTTACCATCCCTTCCTTGTTGCTATTCCACCAATTCGCAATAAGCGTTTCCAAATCTCTCTTCTCTTCTTTTTTATAATGCGCACAGCAAAGGAGTGGAACTCTCTACCTGCGTCTGTGTTTCCGAACGCATACAACCCTAATGTCTTCAAAGTTAGAGTGAACAGGCTTCTTCTTGGCAAGCTCACTCCATCGTCGACTTTGTCTCTGTCACGTCTGCCCTTTTTTTTTTTTTTCGCTGAGAAATGCAATTACGCATCCCCGCTCGTGGGGGACGAGTCGGGGTATGTGGGACTCCTGTCGGTAATGACGACAGTATACCCACTAAAACTCAGCGGTGTTCCCACATCGCCGTGTTGGGAGGGCCATGGGATAGCGGTTGAACCTTTTCTTCCACAACCCTCCCGGCGCATGCCCGCTTAGCTGGCGGGCCCCGCATGCCCCCCCGTTACTGGGGGGCTACGGGAATGGCCGGGAACACCTGGCCATTCCCATCCGACACTGGTGGAGGCCTGTGCAATACAGGCAAGGGTGCGGGGGCACCCGCACCCGTTGCCTGCTGGCCTCCACTGTCACCTCTGCCCTAGGCTAAAGTCAAGAGCAAACCCATCCTAAATAAAAAAAAAATACACATCCGGCGCACCCTGAACAGTCAGCTTTGCTGCCAACTTGCTGCCTGGCCAATATTTTTACCTCAGCTTGAGCTATTCTCATATAATATACAACATGTCACGGAATCAACCCAAACCAAACATCAATCTGCCCGCCTTTTTCCAACTATGTTGGGGTCGGCTTCCAGTCTAACCAGATAAGAAAGAAAAGAAAAAATATATGTTTATTTGCGGTAAACATAACGCAAAGAAAAAAAAACCGGCCAAGTGCGAATCGGACTCGCGCATGAAGGGTTCCTTACCATTATCTATAAAAATGGCAAAAAAATACGTTTGTTGTATGGGAGCCCCCCTTAAATATTTGTTTTATTCTATTTTTTTGTATTTGTTGTTATAGCGGCAACAGACATACATCATCTGTGAAAATTTCAACTGTCTAGCTATCACGCTTCATGAGATATAGCCTGGTGACAGACGGACAGACAGACGGACATACAGACAGACAGACAGACGGCGGAGCCACGAAAGAACAAATTGAGGGAAAATATGCGTCACATACACGCAAAACGGCCATCGCTCAGCATAATGCTGCGACACTATACGAGACAGAGCTATACGCGCTGGTTTTCAGCGACAGCCGGCGCAGATGCAACTGAATACCAGTATTTTACATGGAGCGACTGCCGACTACATAATTATCTGACGATGTCCACTGCGCTAGACGTAGGCCTCCTGCAATGGGGGGGGGGGGGTTGCATATTACAAGTGAAAAATAACTATAATTTCGGTAGTCGGAATCGCAACCCGTGAAATACTTATTATTAAGTAGTTCCGGTGGGCATTTGTGGTCCTCATTACATGGCACTTGGCTTTCCGAGAGCAAATACACGAGTTACTATAAAAAATACCCGAATTGATATAGTTATGCCTATAAAATTTGAGGGTTAAGATTTATTATTTGGTTATTACTTATTATTTCCTAAAATCATCAGAGTCTGACTTGGTGACAATGGGACCTCGAGATAATACCTTTAAAAAAAAAGGGTTTTCAAAATCGGTCCACAATTGACGGAGAAATCGGTGAACATACATGAAATTTAAAAAAACATACATACAGACGAACAATAACCTCGTCCTTTTTGGAAGTCAGGAAAGTCAAGGAAGAAATTGATAATTCAGTAAAGGATTCTGAACAGACTAATTTCGTAATGTGCATTGGTTCAGTTACACATTGTATAGTTCGTGCCGATACGAGAAACTAAGAATACCTAGGTTTTTCGTGCACCACAAATCACTAAATGCGTTTAGCGCTAAACATTATTTAAAACTTAGCTTAGATGGTTTGGTTATGTTGAGAAGATGAATGAAAGGCGACTAACAAAAGGTATTTTCAAGGCAGAAGTGTGTGGAAACGCTGGGAGGGGCGGCCCTAGAACGACATAATATAGTGACCTTATTATTGATGTTCTTCAGAAAGGTCAGGTGCGTAGTACTCGCAACCAGCGTGTGTGTATGACCAGATAAGATGTATGAACGTAGGCGAAGCAAAAGGAGTATGTAAGGAGCGTAGCAGGTGGCGTTCTATAGTTTCTGCCTACCCCCATGGGAAGAAGGCATGAATTTATGCATGTATGTATGTGTGTATTATTCAAAACATAATTCTGTTTCATCTTCAAAATTATGTTTTAAATTCTAATAACGCTAAACGTATTTGAGTCATTTGTGGTGCAGGCGAGCGCTAATCCTACTAAATAAACGTACTGCATACCTAATTCAACCCAAGTCGAAGTTCGATATTTATTATTATTCCCTTACAATTTATAGGCGCCTAGTACAATGGTTCTCCGTAGACTATTATCTTGAAGTACGAACCGTTTACGAGAAGTATTGCCGTATTAGCTAGAGCTAGGCGGGTAGATTGGCTATCGTGGTTTAATATGGGTTTTAGACGTCATTGATTTAATGTGAAGTCTTTTGGGAACCTAAGTACCTGGGTTTTAGATGTCATTTATTTAATGTAAAGTCTTTTGAAAGAAAGAAAGAAAATACATTTATTTAGCACAGACTAAAAGGCACACAATATAATATAGCAGATAAAATAAAAATAAACAAGTAAAAAGTGTAAAATGCGATGTAAGAAATTAGCAGTAGTAAAGTGTGCCTCACGGCTGCGCTAAAAAGGCCCAGTTCAGCAAAAAATGCCAGACAATTAGTGCCTGACGCTGGTTTTCAACTGGACCTGAAAGTGTGAAGTGACGGATGTAAATTAGTTTTATACTGCAACGTGTATAATTATACATAAATGAAATCAATCTGTGTCAGATAAAAAATAATAACGAATAAGTACATAAATAGTGTGATTTTTTGTAAAATTGTAAAATAGCTAGCGAACCGAGCCAAGCGTGAGTATGAGCAAAAGCAATTCCCAACAATGAAGTTGTATAACAACAGTTCAGTGCAGTTGTATAATTGTTGTATAACAGCAGCTATTTGCATTTTCGTGCAACATTCACCGACAGAAACACTGACGCATATTAAATCGGTAGGTGTACGTACATCATATAATTGAGACATTAAGTGTGACCATGTCCAGCTTCCGTTGCGCCTCTATGAGGTACTGCCGTAAGTGTCGTCTAAAGGTGTCTATCTTGTCAATTATTCTAATCGGTGGTGGGAGCTTATTCCATACTTTGGGTACATAAGTACCTACATTACAAGATGACAGTAAACTTGAGGAGTAAGATGAGTAATGCTCGGTTCTTATAAACGAAAACGAATCGTTTAGCTTACCAATGGTAGATTTTTTGTAGCCAAACTGGGCATATAAAAGGATTCGTAGCTAATTTTACCTAGCAATTTCCATATGGGAGGGTCTACTATGCAAAGCTATGAGGATTTGCGTCATTATAAGTAAAGATACAATAGTTTTAATTTGAACTGATAATGGTTCGTAAATTATAGGAATCGGCCACGAGAGAATTTGGTTATTCTTTTCCCTGAGTTTACAAACACAGGAGAGTAAAAAAATACTTTATTATAAATACACAAAAGATATATTTAAATTGTCAAAAATCCTTACAGTTTAGTTTATATATAGTTTCGAATTCAAAAAAGATCATCCCCGCTTCTGTTACACTATACAGCTAACAAGATTTTAATTAATTGCATAAACATCACCTTAACGTTAACAACAGCTATTAAACAACATTAACAATTCCTATAAACAACCGAAACAGCCCCTTTCATAAAAACTTTACAATTAAACCATTAAAAAAATTAATATAGCATTACCGGTTCGAACGGTTGGCTATCAAAACTTTTTAACTCTTAAAGCCTGTAGTTAATGCATAAGTTTTGTCTCGCCAGATGGCAGCACTCGAGGAAGGGATGTCTGTCGATATAAACCTACCGAAAATGTAGCATGTTTGGTACAACCCCCAGTTCCACACTAGACGCGGTCGCGAGAGGTCGTGCGGTCAATTTGGAGCGTGCCGATTTTCGCGAGTTTACTATTTATTTTTCAGTTGATGAAATTTTTTGTGTGTGAGTTCTGATGGATGGTTTGGATGAAGTTTTTTGAGGTAAGTCAGAATGATTATTTTTTAAAGTGTTTCTACGTGTTTAAGAAAAGTTTTCAAGAAGTTTTGTGCGTTTTTTGAGGGGAGATAAACAGTTTTGAGACGTTAATTTTACAAATAAACTTTTATTAAGACTATGTTTAACAACAACGTTTTTATCACGATGCTATTTAGCATCATTTTATTGTCAGTTGGAGTTCATACTTTGACCTTAAAATAACATGGTAAGATAATGTATAATTCCTTACCTGCTTCTTCATGATAACTTGCAATAAAAATGTTGGCAACTATAAAAGAGGAGACTCTTTAAAAGTAAGCGAACAAATGAGTCTTATTAGCATATTTTGAATGTAAGTAGTTGTACTGTCTCTTCTGGTTTTGCATTTATTTAATGCTCAACTTAATGCAATATGGTAATGTGCTCGCACTTGAGTTTTAAGTACATACCTACCTACTTACCTTTTCGTTAACTCTGTTTTGAAGCAAGAGTGTCTGGGAATTATTAAGCAGAATAGTGAGATATTTTACTGAATGAATAGGTACAATCATTTGTCACATGAGCAATACTTAGGTCAATCTTAGATTTTCTTGTTTTACATTTTTTGCAGAGTCTTATGTAGGTTACAGACTGTAGTACGTTAAATAATACATACCCAAACTACCCGATTGGACGACGTCGAATTTGGACGTATTTTTCTTATTATTTTTACTATAAATTATACCTTGCTTGTGAGGGGGCTTGTGGCTAAGTAATAACATCCGCACAGGTCAATCGATCAGGTTAAGCTACGCTTACCGCGGTTGGTCCATGGATGGGTGACCATCTTTACATACCGAGTATCATTGTCCTTTCAAAATATATATTTGGGGACATAGATATTCTGTAATCCAATCGAAATAAATACACACTATCTTAACAATATGTTTGATTTACAAATTTTGGTATTACGTTTGTATGAACTACGCATGCTACGTCGGCCCCTTGAAATGTGCTTAAACATAATTGGTACCACTGCTTAACCCTTTGGGAACTACGGTCGTGATGTTATGCCACGTTACAAGACGTATTCTGCTAGGACTACTTATGTAGTTACATAAATTCCATCTGCTTCACGTGAATTCTTAGCGCTCTGAGATGAAATAACTCGCGAGGAAAGCCAAACTTTTCCCCTAGAGCACGCGAATTGACATAATAATATTTTAAAGAGATACTACACATCTTAACGACTTTCACCACCTTCGTTTAAAGTTTTTTTAACCTATTCTGTTCCACTAATAGACTAAAGAGGCCTCCAGTAGTCTACCAAAGTTTTCTATCAGTAGATAAAAATAAATAAATCTTCATAGCATTTTCCCAATTATGTTGGGATCGGCTTCTAGTCTAACCGGATAAGTTGAATACCCCTATTTTACATGTAACGACTGCCTAACTGACCTCCACAACCCAATTACTTCTATGGCATCGGAAGTCGACTGTATAATAGAATTGACAAACATTGCTCCATATATCCTACTACTTTTCATGAATTGAAAATTAGTGTCAAAAAGTGGTTACAAGCGCAGAGCTACGAAGAAACTGAAGATCTTATAAAGTTATCAAGAAGCATCACTTCTTTAGACACACGCTAACCTGGTACGAGGGATGATCCTTCAGACACGAATACACAATAATTTTTCCTCACTCATGTATTATAATTTCACTACACTTACACACATACTACTGTAGCGGCATCAACATCGCCACATACGAACTACGCGTCACACTGACGTCACGCGAATCCTGCATCGCGCAAGCAGAGTTTACCACGCAAATAGCATATATACAACGTCCCGACATCAACTCAGGATCCTCCCTTTTCTATGGTGGATGAGTGAACTTTACTCCCTGTTCCTCATGCCACTAAACTACTAAAGGCTTCTTCTCTTGTGTACTGCGCCACTCTTGATATCGTCTTCTGATGCAACCAATGTAACCAACAGATGTATTTCATTTATGTGAGAATGCTGGTATCCATAACACAAGTTAAATCTTTCTTTGGATGCCAGAGTACATACAAAGACTGCCTATAGCACTAATGGTTATATAATTGTAATACGTTATTATTGTATACGCATGGTGTTGTTTGTAAGTGTTTGATTGTTCAACCATTATTTGTTCAATACTAAAATATAAAAAAAAGTTACACGATTCCCGTTGGTAGAATAGATGTAGTCTACCAGTACCAATAGATGAAAATAATGCAGCATTCAATTAGTTTTATTTTATAAACACTCGACTGCCTCGATGGTTTAGTGGTCACAAGTGCTGAGCATGAGGTCCTGGGTTCAATTTCCGGGACAGGCAAAGTTCTATTGGGTTTATCTATCTGAAAATTCTCAGTGGCAGCCCGGAGTCCGGATTTGTGCCCGGTTGATGGCAATAGGCTCGCCCCCTATTACATGGGACGTTAACATAACTGGCGAAATGTAGGTGTACTACAGGTACACCTCTGCCTAACCCTTCGGGGAAACAAGGCGTGATGTTATAATTATTATGTAATAAATAAATACAACGAAGACTGAAAAAAACAATATCTCTAATGAAATTGTCTTAGCTTTTTGATAAACTGAGAAACAAATGAATGCGTCGAATTACAAGCGAACTGTTCTAAAAACGCCATTGAAAACAAGCCATTATGTTTGTGATGCAAGACTGCTTTTTAACCCGACTGCACAGAAGTCCTACAAAAACCTTATTTCAGTTTGGTTTCTGTTGAGACATTATAGAATAAGTGTATTCCCGTTGTCCCCGTATACCATATCCCCGTCACAGGGACAGCGGGACGTGATTAAATTTATTTCCCGTTGTCCCCATAACGTACGAAGTAAACCTTTTTTAAATCGAAACATCTAGGTTAGGTTAGATTAGAACTGTAACCACACAACGCATGAGCCGAGCGAGCGAAGCGAGCGGTGCCGCGGCAGCGGCCGGCGAGTGCTAGAAACATATTTTTTAATGTAAAACCAAACCACGGGGACAACGGGAAGTATTTTTAAATATTTAATTGAAGTACCGCTGTCCACGTAGGACGAAGACACGGCCTACGGGGACAACAGGAATACATGATAGAATATTTTCAACGTCCTAAGTTTTTTGGCAGTGATCGTTAAGTCAGCCCATACTATGATTTCTTTAATCTGACTGCGACGTCCGTGTGGTGCCGGACGTAAAGAATAGCACTAATCCATTTCTTCCCGCGGGTGTCGTAAAAGGCGACTAAGGGACTAATTACTAGATAATGGGCAGCAGCGTTCTCTATGCATTTTAACACCATACTGCGATTGCCAACCCACCTTGCAAGCGTAGCGATTATGGCTAACTCTCCGTTTGGGGGAGGCCTGTGTCCAGCAGTGGAAGTCTTTCGGCTAAAATGATAATGATGATGACTGCTGAAATGCTCAAAAGGTAGGTAATATTTTTAAATATCTATTTATTTTAAACACACACCTGTAATACCCGGGGGTTAGCCAGAGATTTACCTACGAGTATAGTACGGTACCCACTTCCGACAGTTATAATGATAATGATAAATTGATTTGCCATAAAAATACAGATGGGATTCATTATAATTAGTGTACATTGTATACATCTGGTTCTATGTTAAAATCTGTACTCAAGTATAAAACCCTGCCTCTTAAACGAGGTAAACCTGTATCTTAAGAGACAGAAAGACAGAGATGAGAGAGAAAGTTATGTTTAAAGCTTCCCGCAAACATGTGCGACGCGGCGCGGTGTGACGCGATTCTGGTAGGACATTGTCCATGAAGTTTTCATAGAAATTGTTCTACTTGAGTCAAGTTGCGCTGTCACCTCGAACCTGCCTGCCTTAAAGGGACGATAACCGACTTTTAATGATTGTATACTGAAGATCACGTCTAAACGAGTAGTGTTAATGATTTGAAAAAAATATATGATAAATTAGAGCATTTTTTCAATAACTTAATATGTGAATATTTTGGATTATGCTTATATTACATAGTGAAATTTATTTGTAAAGTTATGTCTAACGCGGATAAAAAACTGAGAACGGCGCAAAATCTACCAAGCGTATTTTTCTGAAACCTTCACCAATTTAAAGATAATTTAACTGTTGATCTTTAAGTATACGCGCTTGATTAAAATACCTTTTGGTTTGTGTATAATAAATTAATAATGCGTTAAATTGGGGAAAGAGCTCCTTGATGGGCGAGTCCTATTACTGGCTGATCGTACGACGCGTTGCGTGAGCTCAGTACAGAACACGCAAGCTAACCACTCAAGGTTACTGGCATATATCTGCGTCTTAAGTCCCATGTAATAGGGGCGAGTCTATTGCCATTGACCGGGCATAAATCCAAACTGCAGGCTGCTCTTGAAAAATGTCTAATGTTAAAACTAAACTACTAGTAGTCTAAAGATTTATGAATATTGATTAGTCCTTCCGATATACTAATTATAGAAAGATTGCTCGTCTGTCTAGCTTAACTTTATCAATGTCTGAACGCCATTGGCTAGTTATTAATCAACTTGCATTGATAACAGTTGCAGTCAATTATAAGTTGTAACATCTTTTGAAATTGATGTCTTTGACTAACTAATTTACTTAGCTCTAACTAGATTCAGTACCGTGACTTGGTGTTAAGGAAAATGTCTTACCTGCGGGCCAATTGTGTAACACACTAATAATAGCAATGCCTTCATTTTGAAAATTCGACAACATTCATTACGCTATTTACGTTGTAGAGCAGACGAGTTTTTCAAACATATCAAAATCAAAAGTCATTTATTCAAACTAGGCTGAGAATCAGCACTTTTCAAACGTCAAAAATGACATGAGACAGTCCCCCAAAAACGCCCACCCTTCACCACTTCCTAGTGCTTTAGCTGGGAAGAAGAAGTGGCGCAACAAACTCCCCAGCAGCACAGCTGTCTGTTCAGTTAGAAAACTTGATTCTATATAGACTGTAAAATAATTTGCATTACGCAACACAAAAAATTAAATTAAATTATATGCCTTATGTTAGCTAGCATACGCCACTATAAAAAAAAAATATTTAATGATCGTCGAAAACTATACTACTAAATAACGTAAACAGAACGTATCTAAATAAAAGCCTCCAGGCATAATGGGCGTGCCCCCCTACATAAAGCTATAGCTGTAGTCACAAATAATACCTAAACTAGCACCATCGAAGTAAAATAAAAACAGTTAATTATTAATAAAAATAACAAAACTATGGTCAGCAAAACGACCAGTCACCACATGCAGCACCCGTTCACGAGCAATATAAAGCAATGAATTAGGAACTTCTTTTAAAACCCACGGATTTTTAATGACTTTCATTCAATGTTTATGCATTTATGCTGTGCTGATCATTATCATCATCATAATATTTAGTCTATAATGTTTCCATTGCTGGGACACAGGCCTTCTTTCTTTGAGAGGGAGTGGGCTATGATCTCCACGCGGCCCAGTGCGGGTTGGTAGATGTCACATGTCTATGAAATTTTGGTTCTAGGACCTGCCGGTTTCCTCACGATGTTTTCCTTCACCGTTTTGTTTGAGTGCTGGTCATGATGTTCTGTAATTGTTAAGATGCAGTAAATATCTAACTAAGAGGCTTATAATACTATGGGCAGAACTCATGCACTTTCCAATATCCTACTGTAAGGCGAAAATCGCTTCTCATACAGCCATAGAAAATGCTTTAAACATCTGTGCTACCAGCATTGAGCAAAATATACGAAAAAATAATGCTAGACCAGATGTTGTCACATTTTAATTCAAATGGGATTTTACATAGTCGCCAGTTTGGTTTCACGAAAGGTAGGTCGACGACTGACGCAGGAGTGAAACTCATCAGTCACATTTTGGAATCCTGGGAGAAATCCCAGGATTCCAAATTGATTGGACATTGGCATTTTCTATGACCTCTCAAAAGCGTTTGACTGCGTTGACCACAATACACTGATCTGTAAGTTACACCACTACGGAGTTCGTGGACTAGCTGCTGATCTTGTTCTTTCCTATCTATCAAACAGGCAGCAAAAAGTAAACGTTAACGGGGTGACGTCCTCGGGATCTCTAGTAAAGATGGGCGTGACTCAAGGTTCAATTCTTGGCCCTTTACTATTTCTAGTTTATATAAAAGATCTTCCTTACATGATGGCTAACTTATCGGATATAATTCTATTCGCTGATGACACTTCTCTTATTTTTAAAATAGATAGAAAAGATTCGGATGTCTTACACGTCAACGATAGTCTAGCTGTTCTTTCGAAATGGTTCGCAGCTAATAACCTTTTACTTAATGCGAACAAAACAAAATGTCTTAAGTTGTCATTACCAAATGTACCCCAAGTGGGTCTAAATTTAAAACTTGATGGCAAGAAACTAGATGCTATTACGGAAACTGTATTTCTAGGAATTACTCTAGATTCCAAATTGCAGTGGGGTGCCCACATTAGAGTTCTTTCAGGTAGATTAAGTTCAGCTGCTTATGCAGTAAGAAAAATAAGGCAGTTGACAGATATAGCCACAGCTAGGTTAGTATACTTTGCTTATTTCCACAGTAATATGTCTTATGGCGTTTTGCTGTGGGGATCGGCAGCCGACGTGGATTCAATTTTCATTTTACAAAAGAGGGCAATCCGCGCGGTCTATAGAATGGGTCCTCGTGAGTCCCTTAGAATCAAATTCAAAGAAATTGATGTACTAACTCTGCCTTCTCTTTATATCTTAGAAAGTATTTTATAAATATGTTCGCAAAAACTTAGGCCTTTTTAAAATAAGAAGCGATTTCCATAATATAAATACGAAGTAAACATGAAATTGTGATACCCAAATTTAGATTAACTAAAACAAGCAAGTCATTTCTTATTAACAGTATCCGCTTTTATAACAAGTTGCCAAAGTCTGTTACAGAACTTAGCGATGGAAAATTAAAAAAACATAACATCAAACGTGTCCTTATCAAAAAAGCATATTATAAGATTAAAGACTACGTTGAAGACAAGGATGTTTGGCATTAATTCCTTCTGCACATGTGGCTTCCCTGGTACCTCATTAACGGCAAAAATATGTAAATGTCTATTAATTGCTCCCAAGTTGCGATGTTTATGTTATTTATTTTTTACATACTTCCTTGACATAATCGATGTTTTTTTATTACAACAAGACTCTAATTTTTATTATTTTAATCATATTTTATATAGTTTTTTTTTTGTTAATGTGAGGACGTTGTAGGCTTAATATACTGTAGATCTGTAGACCATTTTCTATTTTGTTAAGTACCTGGTAATTTTGACGGGCCTACGCTGTCCTCTCATACTTTGAAAATATTGTAAAAGCTATTTATTTTTTTTAAAAGAGTAACCGTGGAGTTTTTTGTCGGCTCTTCTCCATAGGAAACGACCAATTGGAACCGTGCACCTAGCTTCTGACGTTTCATAAGTGCCCATGTGGGCTTATGTGAAATAAAAATATTTTTGATTGATTTTGATTGATCATGTTTGATCTATGCATATTGGATTTTGGCCTACTTTTACTGGAGGTGAGACAGATAGGCAGTCGCTCCATGCAAAATATTCAGCCGCATCTGATTAAACTGAAAGTCGACCACAACAAAAGCTTGGCAGATGATCTCGTTGTCGCAAGCGTGTACTGATGATGATGAGATTCTTTCATCGGTTCCAAAAATTAAATATAACTGGGGTTTTCTTTCACAAGTATAGAGTAGGAAGTCAAAGGCAAATGATTTATTTCAATTAGGTACATACTGCACTTTGGAACGTCAAAATTAGAAAAAAATAAGATTGATTCTAGTCGCCCCTTCCAAAAGGTAGTTTCGTATGGAGAAGAATAGGTAAAAAACTCCACTGTAATAGTCTTTATTATTTAAACCCTATATAAATAAATACCTAAATAAATAAAACCTTTATTTCAGATCAAGGCCATAATAAAAACAAGTAGGGTTACAAAATTTGAACACGAATAAATGTTTTCAGGATTGTTGAGTCCTGTTTATCTGCTATGACCTGTAGGATGCTGTTAGTGCTACCCCAGACTCTGCTTAATAACGACGCGAGTCGTTTGCGTACGATAGCATGAAAGCCGTCTACCCTGGCCTCCGCAAACACACCGAAGGTACCACAAAAGCAGGGCAGCTCTAACGACATCCTAAATGCATTGTTATATTGGACACGTAGGGCACTGCGCGGCCTCTGCGTATACCTGAACCACAGGCTGCGTCTATGAATTACAGATATAAATGTAGAATTTTAACATAGAGTGACAGAGTGGGCGGTCTTATCGGTAAAACCGATCTTTTGATGACCAGCTTTAGATGGATTAAAGGGAGAAGGAGAGACAATTCTGCAGGTAGACCCAGGTGAAGATTCTCAGTGCTAGCTAAGAAAACAGGTAGCTATAGGCTTGTCCCCTAATATATGGATAAATGTCAATACGTGGATGTAAAACACCTCTGTAAACCACTTTAGCGAAATAAGGCGTGATGATTCCAAAAGTAATCGATTGACGAAATCTGAATCTGACTCGGGGTCCTGTTTTCCTCGACCGTTGTTATTTCGATCTACAATACAAAAGAGCTGTTATTGTTATGGATTAGTGTCGATGCACTTAAAATAGGGCTGCAATAGGGCCAACCATGTTGACCGATCGTTAAGACTCTTCTAGTACAAAGTAGGTTGTGAATGTACTTTTAACCTTAATTGAACTGAATTGCTTAGTAGCGGCTATTCTAAGAGTAGCTTAGGTAAAAGCTGTTTTTGTTAAATTAACTGCAATATTGTATTTGGGGACTCTTATTTACGGTTCCGTATCTCAAAAGGAAAAACGAAACCCTTATAGGATTACTTCGTTGTCCGTCTGTTTGTCTGTCAAGAACCCTTTTTTCAGGAACGCGTGGAGGTATCTAGTTGAAATTAATAATCAAATCAAGCTTCTAAGTCAACGCAATAAAAAATACGGTCACTTAAGGGGACGATAACCGACTTTTAATGATTTTATACTGAAGATCACGTCTAAACGAGTAGTGTTAATGAGTTGAAAAAAATATATGATAAATTAGAGCATTTTCTCAATAACTTAATATGTGAATATTTTTGATTATGTTTATATTACATAGTGAAATTAATTTTTAAAGTTATGTCTAACGCGGATAAAAAACTGAAAATGGCGCAAAATCTACTAAGCGTATTTTTCTGAAACCTTCACCAATTTAAAGATAATTTAATTATTGATCTTTTAGTATACGCGTTTTATTAAAATACCTTTTGTTTTGTGTATAGTAAATTAATAATCCGTCAAATTGGGGACAGTGCTCCTTGGTGGGCGAGTCCTATTACTGGCTGAACGTACGACGCGTTGCGTGAGCTCAGTACAGAACACGCAAGCTAACCACTGAAGGTCACTGGCATATATCTGCGTCTTAAGCGACTATTTTGTTACTCGCAAATAAATCAAAACCGAGTACTTCCCGTTGACCTACAAACATACAATTTAGCAAGAAGCAAGGTCTCACAGCACAAGTAAAGGAAACACTATAAAAATTGTTAATTTGTGGTTTTATAACATTTTGAGATTACAAACTTACATTTTCAGTTGGAGAATTGACCGTGACGTATATCGATGTATGGGAGAACATGACGTTATTCAACTACAATATTTAGTTCTTTTTTGGGATAAATTCGTCCCAACCACGGAACCCTTCATTGTGCGTAGTCCGACACGCAATTGGCGGGTTTCTTTCATAAGAACTAGGTTTAAGAATCAAAACCAATTATGTATTTTCTTGGTAGGTATTCGGTTAATAAATTCGGTGAAGGAATAGTTTCTGAGGAAACTTGGACTTAAGAGCGTTTACACCTTACGGCAATTTCAAACAAACTTTCAAGCTCTTGTTTTTCGAAATGACTGAACCGATTTTAATGAAACTTCATACGAATAAGCAAGATAAAAATGTCTAAAAAAGTTAGTTAAGAACATTTTCAAGTTTTTTACAAGGCGGGCACGAGAACGCGGGCGCGACAAGCAGCGCGACTCTTTCCATGAAATTGTGCTACTAGCGTCGCGTCGCGCCTGTCTGCGGCAGCCTTCATGGTCTGAAATCGTCACTTTGAGCAAGCACGGTGGATTATGCTCATTACCTTTCTACAAAGAGTAGAGGCGTTTGCCCTGCAGATATAGGTGATGTTATTAATACAACTTATTTATTTGTCAATTTTAATTTTTCTTCGCTATGCCAGGCACCCTTTTTTTTTTTTGTTTTTTAGGTGGGAAATTATCAAATAACTTCTCCCGCTCTGGGCGGAGCGGGAGGGCGTGTCAGACTTTTACTGACTGAAACCCACCCGTGTTTCTTCCGTTGCCTGTGTGCCGGGGCCACGATATCCCTTTCGGACAAATTCGCAACCCTGGCAGGCATTGGTGCTAATGGACCCCGTCAGTTGGTGCTGACATCTCTTTGAGACGCGCGTGGAACACAATACGCCGTCGACGGCCTGGTCCTTATCGGACGGCGAGCTACCCATCGCTCACCGTCCGCAAGCCTACGCTTACGGTGGCCGGAAATCGGCTTGCGACTCCCGATGCCCGGGGCGTCTCCTGCGGCGACTAGGGGCGCGAGGGCACGTACCTTGCCTCTCCCTCACGCGTTCTGCCTCCTCCTTTGCGAGCATTACTGCTTCACAGAAGGTGGTGACGGGCTCCCATGCACTCTCGCTCCGAACCATGGCCTGAACCAGGGCCGGACGCGAGAGATCGCTGCCGCCGATCACCTCCGTGAGGACACGGCGGTGCTCCGCCCAAGCCGGGCAGACCTCCACCGTGTCCTATGCCAGGCACCCTACAACTTTTTACAAATAGAATATCGATCTATGATTTATAAGATACAAACAAAGCCAGTAACAGCCGGATTAGTTTAGTTTTTTGTTTGTTTGTTTGTAATAACCATATTTCTCTCTAAACAAATGTATGATTGTTACAATAATCTACAGTTCAGTCGAAGTCTATTATCTTAACAGAATTTCGGTGAAGTTCTATAAAGATAAATAATAATCACGGATTGAAGGACTACCTAATTTACATAGTTTTGAACAAATCAAAGATGTTTATGTAGACAAACGAACTTAAATAGGTAGGTATATTAACTTGTTTGTCCAAGCAATCACCTGAGAATTTTCAACCTTTTAGGGTACCGTACCTCAAAAGGAAAAAACGGAACCCTTAAAGGATCACTTCGTTGTTCGTCTGTCTGTTTGTGAAGACCCTTTTTCTCAAGAATTTGTGGAGGTATCAAGTTCAAATTAATATCAAAAAAGTCTACGGTCCCTTGGAGCTCTAAAAAAATCAAGATTCTAAGTCAACGCAATAAAAAAATACGACCATGAAAGCGACATATATTTTGATACTGGTAGGTAGTAATAGTTTTCATTTTGACTTTTCAACAACATTCATTGCGCTATTTACGTTGTTGAGCAGAATTTTTTTTCGAACATAATTATGAAGTAATGGATTAGCAATATACTTCAAAATCGTTTAGATTGTGATTGATAGTGTGTTACACAATTCATATTCCATTCTCGTCAACAAACTACAGATGCAATGCCTTCTTCTTGCCGGGTGACCACTGAAAATCAGCGCTGAGCTGTGGGTCCCCCATAGCATAGCATCATGCTGAGTGCAAGCCGTCTTGTCACAGTCATGACGTGCAGCTTCTGGCTATTTGTTTGTTTGTGATAGTACTTAGATCTGTTTTGTGTAACCTTCGGGTATTATTACTTATTATGTTTTCGTACGCACGTTTTTTCTGTGACAATTAAAATTATTTTTATTTCTTTCTTTCTTCTTACGTAGCGCAGCGAGCTTTAATAATCTGCCCTCTCACTTAGATTTTGACCTTTTTAGAACCAGCCCTAGCACATTAATGGCCGTTTTCACCATCGTTCCTTAAATTTAGGGAGGCACCTAAGAAATTTTAAGTGTTAGTTTCGTTTTCACCATCACATAAGGGACACCTATGGTCCTAAGGGGTCCCTTAAAAATAGGGGCCCGATACTTGGCATCTTAGCGCTAAGTGACACTTTATTTGTTGTTGAGTTTGATAGTTGAGACGAAATGGAAGATTTTATAGACAGTTTAGAAGCTATCGAAACTGTGGATTTAGTTACGAATCAAAGTTTATTCAGACGGCCACATATTTATAGCGAAAGACCGGATTTTTTCACGAAAAATGACAAGGAGGACATCTTCAAAAGATTTAGGATATCCAAGGCCAGTGCAGGGCCAGTTAATTTTGTTAGAAAAAATAGAACACTATTTCTATTTTTTTGTGTTGTCATCTGACATTATGCTGAGCTGAGGCCCTTTTGGCATTATAATTAATTGTTTTTTGTGTTATTTATAGTTTTTAAGGTAAATTTTTTTGTTGTAATGCCAATAAACGCATTTTTCTTTCTTTCTTTTCTTTATTTAGAATACACAGATGACAGATTATTTCTTTAGCAACCTAATATCTACCTACAAAGTATTTACTTGTTTACTTCCATTTGTTTTTCAAAATTTGTGTTTTAAACACAGGTACCTACTTACATAATACACTGGTGATTACTAATATTACGACTCGCAATACCAAATTTTTATGTATTTAATATTTGTTAAGTCAGTACCTCCGATATGGGTTGGAGTGTAGCCTTAGGCTAGCTATGGCGCGAGGACTTAGAAACTTTTCGTTTCTTTTTTTTTCAAAATTCTACCAATTTTATTGCAGTATCGGGTTAACCTTGACCATAGAAACCATTAAGGTTCCGGGTCGCATGGCCCTACGATGCACCGTTTCCGAGATATGGGCCTTACATTTTTTAATTTATTTTTTATTAAACGATCTGTTTCCAAAATGGTAGCACGCACGAAAATCTTTTCTGGTAAGAAATTATTGCTCTAGTCGAAAACCATGAGGTGATGTAAAAAAACTCAGAAAATCGTACTATTTTACATTAATCAACGTCGGACTCACAGATTTAAAAAAAAACTGTCACTTATGTAAGTGGTCCTTACGTAGGACCCCATTAATCTGGTGAAAACAAAATTAGGTAAGGGGCTGATTTAAGGAGTCTCTTAGGTTAAGGGACCCTTAGTAAGGAAGGGGTTGAGGGAACGATGGTGAAAACGGCCATAAGACTAATAAACAAAGAATACTTTGTTATACACCGCGATGAGTAGCATTATTCATGAAATAACACGCAACACATGTGTACATTATCATTCTTTTTACTGTTTTTAGCACAACTAATAAACTGTCACGATTATTAGATACTGATTACGATTAATAAATTTCAAGATTTTTTATTTTTTGTTTTTAAGAAGAATTTCTTTTGTTTTGTTAAAGTAGAATTTTGTTAAGTTATCTATAAGATGATTCTGTTTTTTGTATAAGAAGATTCTGTTTCTTTTCTTTATAATTTTAGGTACATAGTTTTTTAATTTGTGGAAGCTTGTAAATGGCAATTGTAAGCGCTATTGTACATAACTTACCTTAACTGATATTAGACTGTAAGCTTTCCGAAGAATATATAAATAAATAAATAAATTAGTGTGCTGGGGGTCTACTCCGAACATAAATCCGAAGTATCGGCCGAAAATTTGGCCTTTCTTGACGACGCGACGACGAAAAAAAAACGATATTCAAAGAGATAAGCCAAAGTCAAAAATGTGACTTTAAGTCGGTTAAGGATTCAAAGTCAAAAAAGGAAACTATGGAAGTTATAAAACGGCCGAACATTCGGCCGATACGTCGGATCAATGCTTCGGAGTAAGTAGGCCCCTTGTCTTGCACTGAAATAATGATGGCTTTTGCACTTCATAGTATCTTGTATAGTAAACCTTAAAATGTTGATGGTTAAGTTCAAAATCGAATGAGAAAATTTGACATTTTGTGGTAATTTGATGTGCTGCCTACTGCACATACGGCTCAAGGCCAGTGACCAATTCACAACGCCCTGGAAAAAAAAAATATCCATCTTAACCACTTTCAATGATATGAGCCTTCAGCATGTAATATCAACATGTGATATAGTAAAAAAAACCGGCCAAGTGCGAGTCGGACTCGCGCACGAAGGGTTCCGTACCATTATCTATAAAAACGGCAAAAAAATCACGTTTGTTGTATGGGAGCCCCCCTTAAATATTTGTTTTATTTTAGTTTAATTATTTATTTTTAAAGTGAATATACAACGTGTTTTTTTTGATATCCCATAACTCTAGGGTTATATTCTGTAGGTAAAAATAATACTAAAACTCCTAGAATAGGTGGTCCAAAAATGCATCGTTTCGGAGATATCATCAATCATAATTAAATTAGGTCAAAAATTGTCACCAGTATGACGAATCTTTACTTTATATAACTAAAGATTCTGTGAATATTTCAAGCGTCTTCCTGTTGCCGTTATCAATATTGAGCAAAAATGAGCAAAAAAATCACGTTTGTTGTATGGAAGCTCCCATGAATATTTATTTTATTCTGTTTTTTTAGTTTTTGTTATAGCGGCAACAGAAATACATTATCTGTAAAAATTTCAACTGTCTAACTATCACGGTTCATGAGATACAGCCTGGTGACAGACGACCAGACAGACAGACAGACAGACGGTGGAGCCTTAGTACTAGGGTTCCCGTTTTACCCTTTGGGTATGGAACCCTAAAAACAGCTATATTTTGTTATTTACTCTCCAACTAACAATAAACCCTTATACGGTTCGCCATATCACAAAAAGGTAATCTTAAATAAAGTATGTAAGAGAAACAGCCTGGTGACAGACGACCAGACAGACAGACAGACAGACGGTGGAGCCTTAGTAATAGGGTTCCCGTTTTACCCTTTGTGTATGGAACCCTAAAAACAGCTATATTTTGTTATTTACTCTCCAACTAACAATAAACCCTTATACGGTTCGCCATATCACAAAAAGGTAATCTTAAATAAAGAATGTAAGAGAAACTAATAGGTACTAATACATTTTTTCCTTGAAATAGTTCCAAGTTTTTATCCTTTGTAGGATAAATAATGCCCCGGGAGATACAACCGAGTCCTTTCAAACCAGTTTTATCAAAGACCCAGAACTAGAGAAGAAAACTAATAATGTCATTATTAGAGAAAAACTTACATTACTCTCTGGTATTTCAAAGCTTTGCTAAAGAGGAGATGGTATACGATATTTTGTTGTAATTATTTGTAAGATATACGTTGATTAAATATAGGAATAGAGATGGACAATCACGTAGGTTTAAGATAATAATATCCTTATGATTACAAAATAATAATATCCTTACATATAATAATAACTATACATGACTGATTTTGATTTTAACATTATTCTTACTTTTAACATTCTAATTTTTAACTTTATCTTTTCTATTTATTTTTATTTAAGTAATTTAAATTAATAATTTGATTAACACTAACATTAACATTATCTTAATAACTATAACTACTAAAGGCTTCTACATACCGGGGCGACTTGTCGTGCGACGCGACGCGACACAAAGGCACCGCTCGTCCCGCGACACGCGGGGCCTTTGTGCCGTGTCGCGCTGGTATGATGATGAAGACCACAGATGGCCACCGGAACTATTTTAATAATAAGTATTTCACTGTTGCGATTCGATTAGACACTTTAATATGGTTGCAATTTATGCTCGTCACAATGCATATGGTGAAGTCACCATCAGTTCCAGTTCTCCTGGTTCTTACCAGGAGAACTCCTCAACTATTAACGCCCCTGCATCGGGAAAAGCAATATTTTGTAAAAGGTGATGAGCAGTTGACATTAGGCTATTGTAACTTAGATAAATAAATTGCAAACTTACCCACTAAAAAGTGAAAAATAAAACTACTATTTACAAAAAAAAATAACCGACTTCCAAAAAAGAAAACACTACAAAGTGAAAAATAACCTTAATTTCGGAAGTCGGTGGCAAAATACTAAAATAGATCCAAAGACACCGACTTCCGAAATTAAGGTTATTTTTCACTTTGTAGTGTTTTCTTTTTTGGAAGTCGGTTATTTTTTTTTTGTAAAAGTTTTTTTTTATTTAAAAATTTTATTTCTCCTACATTTTCCTCATTTTAAGAGATATTTTCTTTGTACTTTTTCAACAGTATTCAATTACCCATTTGACTTTACATAAATAAAACCATCCATTCGTCGAATTCTATTACCAATGCACATCAGACACACGACACTACAAAACTCGAAACGAAGTCAATTAAATATCCCAAACTGCATTTGTCAGAAGAATCGAAAATTCGCCGCCTCTTACAAAAGCGTGCTATAGAAAAAAATGGACCCCTGCTAAGCCACTTTCACACAAGACGTCAACGATTCACGCTCGCTAATCTGGCCTTATAAAAGAATCTGGAAGGGTCTTTACCCTAAAATTCCTTTTATTTTATTAACAGGGAAGTTGGGGATATAAGGACACTAGTCATTCGATTTGGAATCCTAAGTAGGCTGTTGGTTTTGGTGCGCGCGTTTTTATTATGTTGTCGAGGAAAATAATGAAGTCTTTGGCTATTTCGTTTATTTTTAGGTGAATACACTAAAAATGTAAATAGGTTTTGAAATTTTCCTTGAAAATATGACTTAATGTTTAATAAAATCATATATCTCATGCAGTTTTCCATTTCAAATTGCTAGTGAGCAGACAAATATGTAGTTTCGTTTTGATTTTTGATACAGGTACATCTTGTTACTTAAAATTTCCGATCGTAATCTTACTAGCATTTTGGTTGGCCTTGGGTGCCTACTGCATCAAAAATGACACAATGTATTATTAGTACTTATAATAGACTATGAACCTTTTAAGCCATCAATATTTATCAAGGACTGTTAATTTACTTATGCTAACTCTTGTTATCCCAAGGGGATCGTAAGTCTTAGTAATAATTGCTACAAACGATCTTAGGGATAATCTTGTAATCACCATGCGATGTTGATCATCATGATGCGGGGTTGGTGACCGTAGTATGTTGCTATGAGTGATGTGTATCTAAGTATACTTATCCCATAAAGAAGCAGTGCTTTCATACGATAAAAAATGATGAATATTTTTTTCTTACAGCTTTATTATGATCTTCTTCTTCTCCTTAGTCGTAAACTAAATTTCTGAAGGTCGTGCTTAATCTAAACTGTTGAGCACTCGATGCACTATGCTCTTCCAAGTGATTCTGTCCTCAGCGGTCTTAATTATGATAAATTATTAAAATAAAATAATAACTGCTGTTATTTAATAATTGTTATTTTATTATTTATTTATTTAAGGATTACCAACGAGATACATTACAATTTTCTTTTACAATAATAAAAACTTGTCTAATATACATTATCCTGTAATGCACACACCAAACATACATCAAATACATAAACATTCATGTATTTCATTCACATGATAAATTAATAATCTTATTATAATATCCAAAACTATTATTACAAATAATTCTTTCCAACATTTACAATTATAAATTCGTCTCAGATTTATAAAATATCCGACAGATAGGTATCCATTTTTTCAATAAGCAAAACAACGAACTGCAATACCAATAGGCAAAATACCTATGTTTGATAAAAATCTCGTACAATATTGCAACATAATATTTAATGGTAACCAAGTACGGTACAATGCGTCAGTGGTTAAAATGAAAAAAATACCCGATGCCCATTCTTGTGTCCGTGTATACCCGATTACACCCTTCAGGTCGTTCGAATGAAGCTTTAGGTGTAAAATAAAATTAGTAAAGATAGTTATTGACGGATTTTGTATGTAAGAGTAAGTTATTTACATTATTTACAGTACATCAATCAACTCAACCTATCGCAGTCGACTGCTAGACATAGGCCTCTCCCAAGCTACGCCACAACACCTGTCACTGCCACCTTCTTAAGGTCTTCGGTCCGTCTAGCTGGGGGGCGTCCCACACTACGCTTTCCCATACGCGGACTCCACTCTAGGAATCGTCTGCTCCACCGGCCATAGGTCCTTCAACAAACTTGGCCAGTCCACTGCCATTTCAGTTTCCTAACTTTGCAAGATGTGTCGGTTACTCCGGTTCTTTTCCAGATCACTTTATCTTATCCTTCAAAGAAACTCCGAGCATAGCCCGCTCCATGGCTTGCTGAGCTACCTTGGATTTGTGGACCAGCCCGACTGTCGGTATCCACGTGCAGAAACGCACTGGTTGAAGACCTTAGTCTTCAAACATTGCGGGACACGTGACGAGAAGACTGTACGAAATTTTGCAAACGCTGCCCAACCCAAGTGGATTCTTTCTTTAAGTTGTATCTACCGAGCTGGGTACTCCTTCACAATTTCGAGACGCAACCCTTCGATGTGGCAAAACGTGTGAATTGTACATGACTTTCGTCTTGTCCAATTTCATGCCGAGGCCTACCCACCGAGAGGCTCCGTTTACTGTACATACAACGTTTTAATAGTTTGACGGCCCGTCTAACGGTTTTGCGACGCTGAGTTGATTTTAGAACGAATTTGACAGCTGTCAACTTGATGTAACCTTGGGTACGGACGGAGGTGGTAGCTCGCCAAAATGGAAAACAAAATAAAGATCGACGATATCGATCGACACGTTTACTTCACTACACTCGAAGCTAGACTTTTTATGAGTATGTGACTGTGATAATAATATAGAATAGAATACTCTTTATTATAAACGCTACATGCCTTATTACAAAACAAGATTTAAATTTTGACATGGCTTAAACCATGGAGCCAGTTTTTGTAATAAGAACGTAACAGTGATTGAAATACCGTTCTTTATACAAAAATGAAAACTGAGGTTGGTACTAAGTTGTCAGTTTTGTGTTTAGGAACTTTACCATAGTCGGAATAAAGTTCGAAATTCAATAATGGCTCCATGTTTTGAACCTGGGTCTGAAGATAAACCTTGTTTTGGAATAAGGGGGTATGAGTATAAGAGTTACAGACATAAATGTTGAAATTTTACATAAGGTGACACAATGAGCGGTCTTATCGCTAAAAGCGATCTTTTACAGATAACCTTTGGATGGTTAAAGGGAGAAGGAGAGACAATACTGCAGGTGGTCAGTGGTGTACCATCAGTGGTGTGGTGATCAATTATCAATCACTACTTTTGCAGTGCAGTGAGTTGGTTGATATGCTCTTGACTCACGGACTAGGTGCACGTTGCACCCTACATCGTTTACATGTAATCTTGAGACTTATTTACAGCTCCTCGGTCGCCCGTATACCCAACCCTACGCATATGAGACTTAAGAGGTCCCTTCCCGGTCCGTCTATCGTCAACGCGAGCATGGTCGAAAAGTTTGTTGTTTCATTCAGCGCAAGTGAGAACTACTAACAAGCAAATGAGAATGCGATAACATTGAACGAAAAATAGTACTAAAGTAGTAAAAGTACTAAATAGTACGTACGGAATTTTCGTAAAACTTCTTCCAGGAAATACGTGTTTTTGAGTAACAAAAAACCGTCCAAGTGCATGTCGGACCACGCACAATGAAGGGTTCCTTAATTGGGATGAATTTATGGCAAAAACAAACTTAACATTGTAGTTGAAAAACATGCTCTCCCATACATCGATATACGTTATGGTCAATTCTCCAACTGCAAATTTAAGTTGGTCGACTATTACTCGTTAACTTGTAAAGCCTACTTACCTGTGATAGTTTTACTTTTAATTTCGTTATATATACTATTGCCATGAATTTTTTCACATATCCAAAACCAACCATTTAGCTGGCAGGGGGGGACACTTGACTCTAACAAAAAATAGCACTTTAAAGCTTAATATTACGCAAATGGATCCCTTAATTGAAAAATGGTTCTGACAAACCCCACACCATGGAATAGACGAGAAAAAAAAAATCATCCCCACGTGTATGAGAGGTACCCCAAAAAAAATTGTTTTTCATGGTTTTATTTGACGACTTATTCTTCATGATTAATACGTATGTATACCCATGCCAAATTACAGCTTTCTATTACTAAGTGTCTCTGAGCTAAGCCGGGGACAGATAGACGGACGGACAGACAGACAGACAGACGGACATGGTGAAACTATAAGGGTTCCTTGTTAACTACGGAACCCTAAAAATTAAAAAAGCCTTACAAGTTTGTGAAAAAAATGTTTGTATATTAGAATTTCCATTACATGTGCGAGGTTTCTATATAGATGTTTTCTTTACTTTTATAATTTATGAGTACACTAGCTGTTGCCCGCGACTTCGTCTGCGATCCAGGATGAAAAGTAGCCTATATTCTTCTCCAGATCATGGGTTACACATGTGCCAAATTTTATCCAAATCTGTGCTGCCGTTTTATCTTGAAAGCGTAACAAACAAACTTATCACTTTCGCATTATATTTTTATAGTTAGAAGGATGGAAAACCGGTTTATCCACACTCTACACTCACAAACTGTGTTAGGTACTTAAAATACGAAAGATTCTAAAATAATATTATAATTCAATCATGATTCGAAAGCCGCGTGGCGCCATCTACTATCATAAGAACGTTATTAATGTTTTAGATAGGTACTTACCTACTTTATTTATGCATGCGGATATTTTTTTTATGTAATTTAATCATATTTATTCTTATAATTGGTTGTATAGGCATTATATTATGAATTCTGTTTATTTTATTTTATTTTGTTGTTCAACTCATTAAACCTGACTTGAGTTCCGTACGTATTTTTCGGGTAACCACTGAAAATCAGCGCTGTGTTGTGGGTCCTCCATAGCACAGCATCATGCTGAGTGCAAGCCTTTTTGTCATAGTCATGACGTGCAGTTGCCGACTATTTGTTATTTTTGTGCTCGTGATTATAATGTAGATAGGTTTTTTTTTTTAATGTTTACTTGCTCGAGTTTGTTTTCTTAAGCACGTGTTTCTGTGACGAATAATTTTTTTTTCTTTCTTTCTTTTCTTTCTTTCTTTCTTTTCTTTCTTTCTTTCTTATTGTTGTTTTCCTCGGGAACAGTACTTTTTTCGGTATGAAAGGCACCCTCTGTCCGTTTCTGTACACCTGACAACGTATATGCAAAATTTCAGGATGATCGGTTCAGTGGTTTAGGCGTGAAAAGGTAACAAACAAACAAACAAACTTACTTTCGCATTTATAATATTAGTTAGGATTATGATTTTATGAACGACTAAAGTTCAGGTGAAATTTGTGCTTAGAAGCAGACTTTTGCAGGCTTCTATTGAATTATTTTTGAAAGAGAGATAATAATATATTGCTTGCACACGGTACCTTTTCAAAAATTGCAAAGAAAGATGTGTTACAACGCCATAATCACGTACGAGCGTTTGTATGAAAAGTATGATGGGTTGGCCGCTCTTAATTAAGGTCTCTTGTGTTAAAGAAAACGTATTGCTATTAACTCAAGAATCGACAATAACAAAATTAACTGATGGCTGTTTAATACTCCATGGGCCTTATTACAAAACAAGGTTTATCTTCATTTCCAAGTTTAAACCATGGAACTATTCATGGAGAAAGTTCCTAATACAAAACTGACAACTTAGTACCGAACTAAGTATTCAGTTTTGTATAAACAACGGTATTTCAATCAGAGTTACGTTCTCATTACAAAAACTGGCTCCATGGTTTAAGCCATGTAAAAATATAAATCTTGTTTTGTAATAAGACGGTATAGGTTTTAATTACGGAATTAGCTAAATTAAAAAGAACAAAAAATTATATATTAAACTAGCTTTCGCCCGCGGCTTCGCCCGCGTGGATGTCGAAACAAAACAGTTTCTCTATCAGCATTATTCCCCCAAAATCTACGTTTTGGAATGGGCAAATAGCTTCAACTTTCTGACTAACTGACCGACTCTTTGACAATTCAAAAGTGCCTGTAATTGGTTTAATTGAAGTAAATGCTTTGAGTTTGAGTTTGAAAACATTATACCATATCTTAGTTGGAACCAACATAAGCGTGGTAAGCAGATAGGAGTGCAGTTTGATTTACAACTTTACGGAGGATAATAATATAGATAGCATTTTGAATTCGTTTTGTATGTACAATATACGTGTCCTCCATTTCATTTGTTTATTTTTTCTACTGTTTTTCTTCTTAAATAATAATTGATGTATACCAACTTTTGAGTTATTCAAGGTACGCAGTAAAATTCTCCCGAAAACTTATTTACCCGATGAGAGCTGGAT
Organism: Tiliacea aurago; assembly: GCA_948098905.1. Taxonomy (NCBI): domain Eukaryota; kingdom Metazoa; phylum Arthropoda; class Insecta; order Lepidoptera; family Noctuidae; genus Tiliacea; species Tiliacea aurago. Next base: position 3,739,625 of record OX402591.1, read on the forward strand.
CTGTCTCGATGATAATCGAGTTGATCAGCAATCAAACATTCTTAAACTCCATTTGAAATATGATTAGAAATTGAAATAAACTTTTTTACAGTCCGATCAACCGATTTTGACTTCTATTCGGTAGGTATAAGGATGGCACTAAAAGCAATAACGTGGTTTTAAAACCAACTGTGTATTACAGCTGCCATTTGCCGACAAAGTAATAGAAGTCAAAATCGGTTGAACGGGCTGTAAAAAGTTTTATTTAAATGTCTAATCTTATTTTAAATTGAGTACCTTTATGTCAGTTTGGCATTGAAATTATTATTATTATTCGACTTACACAAACTACACTGTGTTACAAAATCTCCTCGCAATGAGCATGCGATGTGTTTTTGGTCCTTCTTTGACCACAAAAAGAGACGGTTACAAGCTGATTATTATAAATGCTCATCACAAGCTCACCCCACTTAATTAACACAAAATGGCCTTATTAAAACCAAGCTGTGGTAACAAAGATTTCATTAAACAAAGTTTCATACTTTCTGTAAGCATTAAGCGATTTTTTTAAACTCAACTCTCGTTGAATATTAAAACAATGGTTACTCCGCTAGTTAAACTTATAAAAGTTAAAGAAAAAAAAAGTTGCCAGTTTGTTCGTTGATTAAATCACTGTTGGCAAAGTAAATTTTAATTTTTATTGTAGTTGTTGAATTGAGTAATGGTGGTAGGTAAATAGACTAGGGCCTTTTAAAAGTGTGTCTTATGACTTTGACATAAGGTTTTAACTAGGTTTTGCTCGCTTGGATGTCGGTTAATATCCCAAGGGAAAGTATTACCGAGATTAAAAGTACCCTATGTGTTAATCTAGGTTATAAACAAGGTATCTGCGTGCCAAATTTGATCTATATCTGTTCTGCCGTTTTTGTGCTAATCTGGAATCATACATTCAGACAAACAGAAAAACGATAAAAAATTATAAAAAACCTATATTTTCGGCATTAGATCGGCATCCTTTTAAACATCTATATAATTTTTTACCCTATGTTCACAAAATGAATAAATGAATTTGAATTTTGAATTAGAATCCTTCCCACACCTCGTAGCAATTAATTTTAAAATGTACAGTTTTGACTTCGTTACTATTTTATTATTTATGTATAGATGACTAGTTTCTGCCCGCGACTAAATCCGCGTGAAATTTCATGTTGCCCCGACCCACTGCGTCGCATTGCATCGCCCACCCACGCTATTACTTCGTTTTTGCTTAGCGTTCTTTCTGACTTTTTTTCTTTTTGCTCGACTCCTAAGGGTCGTAGCGTGATGTTAATGCAACAATTTGTTTTCAAATCCGACTAGTAGTTCCAGAGATTACCCCCCATTGCATCGCCCACCCACGCTATTACTTCGTTTTTACTTAGCGTTTTTTCTGACTTTTATTCTTTTTGCTCGACTCCTAAGGGTCGTAGCGTGATGTTAAATAACCTATAACCTTCCTCGAGAGTTGAGCTATCAAATACAACAATTTGTTTTCAAATCCGACTAGTAGTTCCAGAGATTACCCCCCTACAATCCTACAATCAAACAAACAAATTGTACCTCTTTAAAATATAATGAACTAGCTTTTGCTCGCGGCTTCGCTTGCGTTTATTTAGAATTAGACAATCATTTCGGTTTGTACTCTGCTTGCCCCATAATATAATTCAATAATGATTCGAAAGACACGTGGCGCCATCTATTATCTTAAGAACGTTATTGTTGTTTTCCTCGGGAACAGTACTTTTTTTCGGGATGAAAGGTACCCCATGTCCGTTCCTGTATACCTGACAACGTATATGCAAAATTTCAGGATGATCGGTTTAGTGGTTTAGGCGTGAAAAGGTAACAAACAAACAGACAAACTTACTTTCGCATTTATATTATTAGTTTGGATTTTAATCTAATTAATTAATTGTTATTATTAGGAAGCAAGTATAGATTTACGATTCTCAATAGGTAAGTAAGTATAAGTACAGTGTGACAGAGTAGTAGTGTGTTTAGGCTCCGTTCCGACTTCCAAGCTATGGGGTACTTGCGGCGAGTCTTGCGTCAAACGACACACGCGCGTCACTTGTTTCCCTCCCGTGATTACCGTATCTCCGCAACGGGGCTCGAAACCGGTTAATTTTTATTTCTGAAGATACAAATTGTTTTTGATACAATTGATATTACCTTCAGAGATTGCTTCATCACATTAAGTTCAGCATTGATTTTGTAACAAAATATTAATTAAATAATTACCGAAATATGTTCGAAAACCTTTATAATAACGGTTAACCGTTATTATAATCGTTATAGGTTACATAGAAAATTAACCGGTTTCCAAGCCCTGCTCCGCAAGCCGCATCTCGGTGACCCGTGGCATGCTCTAAACCAGTGCCTCTCAAAGTTTTTGGCGACAGAACCCTTTTAGAAAAACAAATATTTGTTGGGGAACAAAAATAATCAAACACAGTTTTATGTGTAAAGGCTCGTACTGACTGGTGCAATATCGCGGGCGCTACGCGACAATAGTAGCACCATATTTCTTTGTCACAACCTGTCACGCCCGCGATATCGCGCGAGCCTGTACGAGCCTTAATGTTTATTAGTAAAACAAAATATATATAATGTCGGATCTTCAGGATTTACTTCGTTAGATTCGGTCATCATGTGGGCAGGAGGTGGGTTTCGTGCAATGAAAACACACTGGGTGCGATACACAGCGTTTATTAAAATCACAAATTGACACAATTACTACAAATTACAATTACCACAATAACTGAGCACAACGAATCGCTCAGCACGAACAGCTCCACGACGTCTTAACTCCGATGCGATCAGACACTGAATCTTGAATGTGCTCCTCGCCCATCGGCTCAAGACATCACGACTCTGTAGAAGCGCGCTAGAGGTGTAGGTAGATCACGCGATGTCGCCAGCAGTATGCGATTCGTTTCTTGTCCGTACTTATGACCGGATCCGACATATATATATTTTAGACATGATCACATATATGAGCAGTCCATAGGTTGTTAAGTGATGGGTTAGTAACAGAAAGTACTTATAGTCTATAAAAGTATCGTTAGTAAGGACACGAACACAGCTAAATTGCCTAAGCCCGCCCTCGAGGCTCAGGGTGGTAGCACCATAGGTACATCTACGCCTCTGACCAACTCTTCGAAAATTACAGGCGTTATGAGATGAAATAATTTATATATATGTGTACATAAAGCTATTTCCACCCAGTGCCCTTGTAAAGGACAGTCTTTTAATAGTCCTACGTATCACTTGACATTAACGTTTACATATTTTTTTACTTTATTTATGTTGAGATAATATTTATAAAGATTTTGCAGAGTAAAATAAAATATGGTACCCCTTTAGTATTTTTTTAGGTTCCGTACCTCAAGAGGAAAAACGGAACCCTTATTGGATCACTTCGTTGTCCGTCTGTCTGTCTGTCACTCTGTCAAGACCCTTTTTCTCAGGAACGCGTGTAGGTATGAAGTTGAAACCCCCCCCCCCCCTTGGAGCTCTAAAAAAATCAAGCTTCTAAGTCAACGCAATAAAAAAATACGGTGATTTATGCAACATATTTCAATACTCGCAAATAAATCAAAACTACTACTAGGTACTTTCCGTTGACCAAGAATCATGAAATTTGGCAAGAAGCAAGGTCACAGCACAAATAAAGGAAATGTCCTAAAATTGTAAATTTGTAGTTTTATCACATAAAAAAAAAATGCGATTACAAACTTATATTTCATCATTTCAGCCGAAAGACGTCCACTGCTGGACATAGGCCTCCCCCAAGCACCGCCACTTCGACCGGTTCTGTGCTTCCCGCATCCAGCGGTTACCTGCGGCCTTCACAAGGTCATCGGTCCACCTTGTAGGAGGCCTTCCAACGCTACGTCTTCCGGTACGCGGTCGCCACTCCAGAACCTTTCGGCCCCATCGGCCATCAGTTCTGCGAGCAATGTGCCCTGCCCACTGCCACTCAAGCTTGGCAATTCTTCGGGCTATGTCGGTTACCTTGGTTCGCCTGCGGATCTCTTCATTCCTGATTCGATCACGTAGGGAAACTCCAAGCATAGCCCTCTCCATTGCCCTTTGGGTAACTTTTAGCCTTCTGATAAGGCCCATTGTAAGCGACCACGTTTCAGTGCCATAGGTCATCACTGGCAACAGGCACTGGTCAAAGACTTTCGTCTTGAGACACTGCGGTATGTGGGACGAGAAGATATTGCGAAGCTTCCCGAACGCTGCCCAGCCGAGTCGGATTCGACGATTGACCTCTTTCTCGAAGTTGGACCTACCTAACTGGATAGTTTGTCCTAGGTAAACATACTCATCCACAACTTCGAGTGTAGCGCCTCCGATCTTCATGAGAGTGGGTGTTACATGGGCATTTGACATGACCTTTGTCTTATCCATGTTCATTTTCAGACCCACTCTTTCGGAAGCTCTACTGAGGTCATCGAGCATTGCACTGAGGTCCTCCATAGTCTCAGCCATGACAACTATATCGTCGGCAAACCGAAGGTGAGTGATGTACTCGCCATTGATGTTGATGCCTAGCCCTTTCCAGTCCAGAACCTTGAAGACATCCTGCAGTGCAGCGGTGAACAGTTTCGGAGAGATAACGTCTCCCTGCCTCACACCTCGCTGCAGAAGGATAGGTTTCGAGGTCTGGTTCTGGAGTCGGACCGACATAGTGGCGTTTTTGTACAGACACTTCAGCACCTCGATGTACCGATAGTCGGTCTGGCACCGTTGAAGAGACTGCAGTACAGCCCATGTCTCGATCGAATCACAGGCTTTCTCGTAGTCCACAAACGCTAAGCAGAGAGGCAGGTTATACTCTTCGGTCTTCTGTATAACCTGCCGCAGCGTATGTATGTGGTCTACTGTGCTAAATCCTTTACGGAATCCGGCTTGTTCGGGAGGCTGGAAGTCGTCAAACCTGCGCGCGAGACGGTTCGTAATGACTCTTGAAAACAGCTTGTAGACATGGCTCAGAAGTGAGATGGGCCTATAATTCTTAAGGAGGGTATTGTCACCCTTCTTAAAGAAATGGATCACCACACCTCTGTTCCATGCCTGTGGCGTTTTGCCCTCGAGTATGACGGAATCAAACAGCTTCTGGAGGACCTTGAGAACGGGTTTTCCGCCGGCCTTCAGGAGCTCGGCCACTTATATTTGCAATTGGAAAATGTACTGTGACGTATATCGACATAAACAATGGTAAGTTTGTTTTTAGGACAAATTCATCGTAACTACGGAACCCTTCATTGTGCGTGGTCTGACACGCACTTGGCCAGTTTTTTCATTATGACCAGTATTTTTGCGTATCCCCGTAACAGAGGCTCCGCGGAGAACACTTTGAGTAAAGCTGTTCTAAACAACTACTTTCATTTGCTTTCTCCGTAGTCGCTGTTGATGTCGCACGACGCGTGTCGCTTGAGCGTGTAGCTTAAGGCCAAGTGATAAAGCTCATTTCTTAGCGGAGTAAACTCGTCGTATTTTTCCTCTTTAGCTATATTAAATACGAAAGTTAATTAAAATGTTTGCGGTAAGCCTCGGATCTTTTCATCTAACTAATTAAATGTCGCTTAACAGTATTTCAATCATATTATTATTTTCACATTTCTTATATATCGAGTTCTAGAAGTTTAATTATTTGAAACTGTAGGAAAACCGAAAATATTCTGTTTATTTGTAGTAGTACTCGTATACAAATACATAGAAAATTTTACAAGATCACAAAAAAATACATAACAAAAAATAAATCAAACACTACAAAATATACAATGGGCAGCCTTTTTATTCTATTACTAATAGTCATATTAGACTCATACGAGGTTCCCATCTGATTATGGCTGAAAAGCCGATATCAGATCAAAAGAGAAAAAAAAATCTGTTATCTTCATCTTAGCCTCAATGATTACTACTAGTCCAAAAATCCACGATAGTCTGAAATCAATGATGCTGATGATTAATTTATTCACATATATCTACTATTTCTAAATGCACAATTATGAAAGTTTATACGGTAAATACAACACAAAATCATTTCCAAACAAAACGATCACCATTCCACCACCACCCACAACCACACCTTTCGTGTTTGTGTTTTTATTGATTTGCGTTATGTTTACCGCAAATAAACGTATTTTCTTTCTGTCTTTCTTTAAATCTATTTTAATTTTTGTCTGTCTGTTTGTTCCGGCTTATCTCCGAAACTGCTGAACCGATTTTGACGGGACTATCACTGTCAGATCGTTGATGTTTTAAGGAGCAACTAAAACTTATTTTTATTTAAGAAAAAGCCACGCGGGTGAAGCTGCGGGCTGCAGCTAGTTATAGATTATAATCGCTGTTCGTGTCTGTCTACGCAACGGGTTTTGATGCGGTTTTCACCATCATTTTGAGAATTTATTTCAGAAAATACATTATTTAATATTAAACCACATAACATAAAGAACGAAGCATTGTATTTATTTTATTTCTTATTTTGTTTATTTTTATCTCATTTAGTGCTGCACCGGTTGACGTCATCACGTCAACGCCGCGCTGGCTGTTGCTGAAAACTAGCGCTGGGGTTCTGTCTCGCATAGGGTCGCAGCATTATGCTGAGCGATGGCTGTTTTGTGTGAATGTGATGCATATTTTCCCTCAACTTGTTCTTTCGTGTTTGTGTTTTTTTTTATTTCTTTGCGTTATGTTTACCGCAAATAAACGTAAGTGTTTTTTCTTTTATATAATACAGGGTCAATTTAAATTAGCTAGCGAAACTCCGCAGACGTGATAGGTTGGCTAATCAAAAAAAAACAATGAAACGATTTGATTTTTTTTTTAAGTCAACGACTGCTTTTAATTTTGGTTACTGGAATTAGAAGTTGATAAAATATGATTGTTTATTCTTTATTTTATCGATAACCATCGCGTCTGTGAAGTTTACACAATGAAACTCTTTTTTTAACTGATATTTATTTTAAGTGACTACAATACTATATCCTACTGTACAGTGTTACAGGGATCTTTTGGCACTTGATTAATTTTGCAATGTTATTTCGTGTTTTGAAATCAAGATTGGTAGCGTAGTTCCAATATGGGCCACGCGCTAAAAGATCCATGTACAGCTATACTGGTGCTACTGGTGGGTGGTGCAAAGAGATTGGTGTTGCACCGAAAGCGAAAGCGATCTTAGCTGTAATTTATTTATATATTTAACAGTTATTTTTATTTATATTTTATGTTAACTGACGATGATTCTTTTTACTCTGCCATTGATTCCTCTAGCTCATCCGCTAATGCTAGTTTTAGTTCCTTGACTGACACCCTCGGTGAATTTGTGTGTCGGAGTCTCAGTCAACAGAAAGGTCACTTGTTCAATATCTTCCATATAAATGCGCAAAGTGTGCCAAGTCACTACAGTGATCTGTTGGACACCTTTTCCGACGCTAATGTTCATGCCGTTCTGGTTTCTGAGAGTTGGCTCAAACCTCATCTTCTCTCCACCACCTACTCTCTTCCTGGTTTCATTCTTATCCGCAATGATAGAATTGGAAAGGGAGGAGGTGGTGTAGCTATCTATCTTCGTAGCGATTTCCCTTTCAAAATCATTGCCTCATCTCCCTCACTCTATCATGCTTCCGCTGAGTACCTCTTTTTAGAGGTCTACGTCAAAGGCGTCAAGACCCTACTTGGTGTTGTCTATTGTCCACCCGCCGTCGACTACTTTTCCAATCTCGAATTGGCGCTAGGATCCGTAGGGTTAGATTTTGCACATTGCGTCATCATGGGCGATTTCAACACCGACCTTGCTCACCACACCCCTCGTTCCCGTAAACTCCTTAACATCATCGAGTCCGTTAGTCTCCATGTACTTTCACTGCAACCTACCCATTTTAATATCTCAGGCGATGACACTTGGCTTGACCTAATCCTTACATCCACTCCCTCCCTTGTTTCCTCTCATGGTCAGTGTCCTGCTCCTGGTTTCTCCCATCATGACCTCATTTTCCTCTGTTATGTCCTAAAACCGCCTAAACCTGTCCCAAAAGTTCTGCACATGCGGTGTTTTGCGCGCATGGACATTAAGAAGCTTCGTCAGGATGCGTCAGACCTCAATTGGGAACACCTGGCAGCGGCGACAGCTGTAGACGATAAGCTGCGTATTTTCAATCGGACGGTCCTTGCTCTCTACGACAAACACGCTCCTGTTAAGAAGGTTAAACTCCGGCGTCCTCCTGCTCCTTGGATGACGACAGGGGTTCGGATGGCGATGAGGCGCAGGGATCGAGCCTTTCGTAAATTTAAAAAGGATCGCAGTGAAGAAAATCGCAACTTTTTCAAAGCTGCTAGAAATCGGTGTAATCAGATGATACGCAACGCTAAACGCCGCCATATTCTAGAGAACATATCTTCTTCTTCACCTGCTGATATCTGGAAGTTCCTTGGTACTCTTGGTATCGGTAGACCACGTCATGTGGATTTTCCTAATACGATTGGCCTTGATGATATCAACCGTCACTTCACAACCACTTGTCATTTGGATTCCCAAATGTTGTCCCAGACGGTCGATTTCATTACTGGCCTAGCTAGTCCCAGCATAGAACCATTTCACTTCTCTCTAGTCACCTTGGACGAAATTAAAAAGATTATCCTCTCCATAAAATCCAAGGCTGTGGGCTATGACGGCATCAGTGGTAGTATGGTCATTTGGGTGCTTGATATCCTTCTCCCTCCAATTACCCACATCATCAACTTTTCTCTTGATTCTGGACTTTTCCCATCCCTGTGGCGTATGGCTTTTGTCCGCCCACTCCCTAAGATTTCAAATCCCTCTCTACCCAGCCACTTTCGACCTATTTCCATTCTCCCATTCCTGTCCAAAGTGCTTGAGGCCTGCGTACACAAGCAGTTTACAGAGTTTGTCCACGAGAACAACCTTGTTAGCTCTTTCCAGTCTGGATTCAGGCCTGGGCACAGTACAGCCTCCGCTCTCCTTAAAGTGACTGCCGACATTAGAGAAGCAATGGAGGATACCAAGGTTACCGTTTTGGTATTAATTGATTTCTCCAATGCCTTTAATACTGTCAGCCATTATATTTTCCTTTCTATCCTCTCTCATCTTATGGTTTCGCCCGAGGCCCTGGAATGGTTCTCTTCTTATCTTCGGGGACGTCGGCAATCGGTTCGCGTTGATGAGAGCTCATCGAGTTGGCGCAACCTGGATGCTGGTGTTCCACAAGGCGGTATTCTTTCTCCATTGTTATTCTCCATCTTCATTAATTTTATAACTCTCTGTCTTCGATGTTCGTATCATCTTTATGCTGATGATCTTCAGTTGTATGCGGCTGAGCGGGTGGAGAGTTTATCGGACGCTATAGCAGATGTAAACCGAGACTTAGACTCTATCAAAAAGTGGTCTGATAGTTTTGGGGTGTCAGTAAACCCCTCAAAGTGTCAGGCCATTGTCATTGGAAGCTCGCGCATGATGGGTAGGGTGGCACTTAGCTCTTTTCCTCCTCTTATTTTTAATGGTACCGTCATACCCATTACTCCTACAGTGAAAGATCTCGGTTTGCATCTTGACACAACGCTGGGCTGGCAACGCCAGGTTTCTACTGTTAGTCAAAGGGTCAACGGTACTCTGCGATCCCTGTATCGTCTGAGAAACTTTTTGCCCGCTAAGACGAAGACTATGCTTGTGCAGACTTTGATTTTCCCTATCATCGACTATGGTGACGTGTGCTACTTTGACTTGAATGCGGTTTTGCTGGATAAGCTCGACAGACTACTCAACAATGGTATCCGGTTCATATTTAATCTAAGAAAATATGACCATGTGTCGAGTTACAGGACTGAGCTCAAATGGATGTCCATTCGCCAGAGAAGAAGTTTGCGCGCTTTGACCTCACTTTTCTCCCTTCTCAACTCTCCCAGCCCTCCTTCTTATCTTATGTCTCACTTCCAGTATCTATGTTCTTCACACGCTAAGAATCTGCGTTCTTCCAACAATCTTCTTCTACTCTGTCCTTCTCATACTTCTGACTTTGTTCATTCTTCCTATCATATTCAGTCCATTCTTCTCTGGAATGCGCTTCCTCTTGATATCAGGACGGCCACTAGTCGGTATGCATTTAAGCGGAAATTGCAGAGTTATTTACAAAACAAATAGCGTAGAGTCATCTCAATTACCTCCTTTCCTTGAATTTGTATGTATTATATTTATATATATAATATAGGGATATGTTACAGAATATATGTACGTATGTATATGTATTATATGTTTATAATCTATTTATGTACTTGAGCACCTATTTTATTAATAGTAATATAAATAGGTTAGAATTTAATATTTTTTAATATTATTATTTTCTCTCCATCAGAGCACCCGCCATCTTATCTCTTCACCACCCTTGGTTGGCTGGTAGAGAATGCCTAAGGCATTAAGTCCGCCTTTGTACCTTATTGTGTGCGAGAAGTTTAAATAAATAAATAAATACTAATACGGAAAATTACTTAAAAAAAAAACTCATCCAATTTTTTTTTTCTAGCTAGATTAATTTATATAAATAATAAAGTTTAAAAGTAAAATATTATATAAATAAAAAAATTATAATAATAAAGAAATCACGTTGTTTTGTCAAGTCTTCAAAACCGAAGCAAGAACTAGTCGCCTATAGCAGTCCAATGCAAAGAAGATTTAGACCATACAGAAGTGACCCCATGTCTAACTACATCTACTATTATAAAGCTAAAACGTTATAAAACGAATGAATTTTTCAAATCCGGCTAGTAGTTCCAGAGTAATCTCTAATACTAATAATAGTACTACCTAATAATTTCGAAGTAGCATCGTGTCTCAGAAGTATCACAACGATTTAAGACGCAGATATATGCCAGTGACCTTGAGTGGTTAGCTTGCGTTCAGCCAGTAATAGGACTCGCCCATTAAGGAGCGCTGTCCCCAATTTGACGCATTATTAATTTATTATACACAAAACCAAAGGTATTTTAATAAAAACGCGTATACTAAAAGATTAATAATTAAATTATCTTTAAACTTGTGAAGGTTTCAGAAAAATAGGCTTTGTAGATTTTGCGCCATTATCAGTTTTTTATCCGCATTAGACATAACTTTACAAATTAATTTCACTATGTATTACAAACACAATCTAAAATATTCACATATTAAATTATTGAGAAAATGCTCTAACTTAACATATATTTTTTTCAAATCAATAACACTACTCGTTTAGACGTGATCTTCAGTATAAAATCATTAAAAGTGCGTTATCGTTGCCTTAAGATATTGTTGAAGTACAGCATGCCGAAGTAGACTATTTCGCAATTGGCTCATGTCGGACTAGCATTCCCATGTCCTTTCAAAGTTCAATTCAAACATTCATCAGATCAAGCGGATTTTATCAGTGATTGACGTAATTTCAAAGCGTTTGTGAGCCTTGTTGAAGTTAGGTCAACGCAATTAGCGCCCGTTGATACTGGTTAGCTAATATTTATCCACTCTAAATACTATGGGTGGTTGTGTAGTATTTGTAGGCTACTGTTATTCCATAAAAATATGCGGGATCAAAAGATCAAAGACCAAAATTAAATGTTGAGAAGGAATCTTGATAAAATTATAATAAAAAGGAGTATTTTATCTTTCGTTAACGTACGCATCATGGGATTTCCCTTTTCGATTTCAATTTTCGAACTTCTTACTTACTAGCTTTTACCTGCGGCTTCGCCCACGTGGACGTCAGAAAATATCCCTCGGGCACGTACACCGGGATTTAAAGTAAGCCTACTCATACTCTTCCCTCCCCTCTTCTTGCTATTCTCTTCTCTTCTTCTCTGTCTAAGCATAATCTTTTTAATTTTTGTCATTACATCTTCTTTTAAACTGCGCCGATGCCTTATCACATAATTGTTCAGCCTATCATTCACAGTAACGCCAGACATGCTTCGCAAGGAACGCATTTCCACAGCATTTATTCTACCTTCATGCTTCTTTTGCCACACCCTAAATTCACTTCCATACATAAGCGTGGGTACCAGCACACCATTATGAACAGCCAGTCGAGCCGTTTTGGGCATCGACTGGTTAGTCACAACCGCATGTATAGCACATTTTTTACCGCATTTCCTCTCCTTTCCACATCTTCATCAATCTTTCCATCCCTTGTATACTGACTCCCCAAATATATAAACTCACCTACTTGCTCCAAACTCTTATGATTTATTTTCACATCATACGCCGGATACTTCCATTTCTCTTTCAAACACCATGACCTTCGTCTTATTCACATTTATATTCATCTCTTTCCTCTTTTATGCTTCATCCATCACAATCATCATGTCTTGCAACTGTCCTGCTGACGAAGCAAGTAGAACTTGATCATCTACGTAGAGATCCTTTCAGATCACGATGATGGACAAGTCAAAAAAGTATTGGATTGATATAAGCTACCGTAAAGCTTATGTCAATTCTCTTGAAAGTCGTCAAAAGATATGAAACACTTTGAAAGCTGTTCCCTCTTGTCTAGGCCTTCCGAACTTGTAGCAGACTTTCCTTTTGTATGTTAGGCACTTATTTGAAAATTATACCTAACATGTGTAAATTAGATGCGCCTCGAGGTCGTAATGTGAAAACTTCTTAAGGCACGTTGAGCAACTTTTAGTAGCAGAAAAACTTATGGGTTCGAATCACCGACATGCTAACGTGACGTGTTGCGCTAGACTGGTGCCGCACAGCGGCCTGTGTACATGGGTATGCATTGTATATCATCATCATCATCATCCTTTCAGCCGAAAGACGTCCACTGCTGGACATAGGGCTCCCCCAAGCACCGCCACTTCGACCGGTTCTGTGCTTCCTGCATTCACAAGGTCATCGGTCTACCTTGTAGGAGGCCTTCCAACACTACGTCTTCCAGTACGCGGACGCCACTCCAGAACCTTTCGGCCCCATCGGCCATCAGTTCTGCAAGCAATGTGCCCTGCCCACTGCCATTAAACTTGGCAATTCTTCGGGCTATGACGGTTACTTTGGTTCGCCTGCGGATCTCATATATATACTATATATATATATATATATATATCTACATACCTCGACTTTTGACTGCCTCATGGTCGCAAGCATTACTGCTGCTGGTTCGATTCCCGGGTCGGGCAAAGTGATATTGGGTTTTCAATCTGGAATTTCTCAGTAGCAGCCCGGAGTTTGGATTTGTGTATAAGCAGGATAAAAAAAAGTTACTGGAATTCTCTGTTTCTATGGAAAATTTAAAATCAGTCTTATTTGGCTGTAACACTATTTTTAGAAAATGTTCTTTACTACCTTTTTAGACCTTTTTATCCTGCTTATGCGTATGAAGTTTCATTAAAATAGGTTCAGTCATTTCGAAAAACAAGGGCTTGAAAGTTCTTATGAATTGCTGTAAGGTGTAAACGCTCTTAAAAAAGAGTGCCCATCAACATTTTAACACAAAACACCTAACGTCACGAAAACATGTACACTCGCCGCGAAAACTAATTTACGTAATAAATTTAATTCTGTCACCCTTATCTTGGAGAGCAAAACTTTTTTACTGACAAAAAAATGAAATTAAAAACGATAAATCTTGTTGGTGACGTCACATCTTGTTGGAGCAAATAATGTTAAGTTAGCATGTCAGTCGGCTTGTGACTTGTGGTGCTAACCTTACTTTTATTGAACGAAAATAAATTAGAAATTATATTTTGTTTGCGAAAGTTCATTTGAAATGGAGCAATGGTTTTAGAACGTTGCTATCCAGTATTTTACCCGTAATATTAGTGACAGTCTTTTCTGCGCTTTGTTATTCTTCAATATTATTGAAAGCCTTCTTGGAAGGAAGACATTTTACACGACAAGAGAAAATATACATTACGCCATAAAAATAGGTTAAACTTACCATATTTATGTTCTCTCGTCAAAGTGTAAGGAACAAATGATTTTTTTTTGCAATTTCAGGTTTGGTCCCATTACAAAAGTTGTTCATAATGATGAGTGCAGTGCCCTCTTAAGAGGTTGTGCGTTATTTATGTTACGCCTTGTACATACTAATGAGTATGGAGTACTGACTACTGAAGCTTGTCCATTTATGAATATTAATTTGATCATGAGACGGACAAAATCCAAGAATTCGTTCAAGCCATTTGGATTTGCTTGATTTGTAAAACTTTTTAACAAATTGAATCTCAATTCAATTTGTTAAAAAGTTTTATAGACTCCATTTACCTGCTACACAATACTAATGGATTAGTTTTAATATTATATATTATGTTTCTAATTATTATTTAATCTATTCAATTTGTGACAAAATATCATACACTGACTTTTGATGTTGACTGTACAACGCAATACCTACGGAATAATAATACCTTTCTATAAATTAATTACGTTTTGCTGACAGCTGTGACAGTATCTCCGGTATTAACAAGTTAATTATATTACATTAATTAATTAATAATCACAGTGTATTATTATTAACGCTGCTAATATGAGAACCGAAATAAAAACCATTACGACTGTTCATTATTAAATTACCGGTTTCCGTTTTGAAATAAATAATTTAAATTAGTATTCCCCGTAATTGTAAAATAAGAGGCCAAACCCGATTCATACAAACAATAAATTGAAAGGTATTCAGACAGACAACATCGTTCAGATCTGATTACTTTCTCTTTGAATCGGGAAACAAGGTAAATTCAAAATTGGAAAAAATTTCAATTAAACAATTGAACAAAAACGGCCAATCAAAAACGCAATACGTTTTCAACTTAACCCGTCCGCCGCGACCGCAAAAACATTTCGGCGTCGAACTCTTTTGAAATTCCAAACGGGCCAAAAACAAAGGAGCTAATTTGTCCATTCGAACAAAAACGGAAGGCTGACGAAGGGGAAAAAAACAACAAAAATCTTTTCCATTCTTCATTCGAAGAAGTGACAAATGCCCAGAGACGGGGGATGGCAAATGGCGCGAAATTAAAGCCTAATTTTTAAAAGTTGTGAAAAAAAATGTGTTTTTTTCCCTAGCCGTGAATCGCGTTGATCTTAATTAGGCCACTCGGAGTGCTAATTCATCGTTTATACTCGGTTATGTTAATGTTAAACGCTTAGGTGTGAGATTGGGGTGTAAAGATGTGACCCCAAGTTTGTATTATGACCAACATTAAAGTTTATGAGTCTTAAGATAGATGATACGCGAGTGCCCTGTAAAATCAGGTGTGATATAGACTATATTATTTTGATGGGAGCTTAAATTTTACTACGTTTCAACGGCCATTCTGGATAATAGAATACATTAACAGTTTATTACGCAACCTTTAAAAATAATTGTGTGCAGTAAATCATTTTCGAGAATCTTAAAATTGGTAGTGACGCGATATTGATTGGTAGCCCTGAGCTGGGGCGTGCCATATTTCACTTTTACGTTCAAGAGTGATTGCAATTTGTGATGGGCATACATCTATTAATCTCTCTAGCTAATCTTCAGAGGTTGTGAAGAAACACCACCACAATAATTCATTGGTGTTAGATTTTAACTTACGACCTCAATCGTTACGGTCATTAATCAACGTCTTCGGCTTGAGGATATTGTCGCTGAAGTTTGAATAGTTTTACTTTGTCTGATAATGCTTAATGACCTACTATTTTTTTCGTGTCAATCAAACTTATAACTAAGAGAATAATACTTTTGTCTTATTCTTCAACTAGCTGGTGCCCTTGACTTTGTTCGCAAACAAACTAACCTCTCAGAGTTAGTTTCGAAAAAGGTATCCGCTGGATGCGGGAAGCACGGAACCGGTTGAAGTGGCGGTGCTTGGGGGAGGCCTATGTCTAGCAGTGGACGTCTTTTGGCTGAAATGATGATGACGATGATGAATTACAATGTTTAATGTTTTTAAAAAACATGGTAAAGAAAAATTATAAAAATTTGTCGCCCAGATTGAAAAAAATACTAACAGGTTTTAATTGGCAGACGTAACGTTGCAGCCTAGTTTTGTGATGAGAAGGTGGTCCCAGGTGCTCCATCATCCCCTACCTACTAGTTAAAGGGCCGATACCACTGGTATAAATCTAAAAGTGAACAATTAACAGCATTTTGAGGAGTTATTCTGTTCATCACGCCGAACATCCTTATCAGATCTTCACTAAATTTCTATGAGACCAACTTACAGTTACTACCTTGTAAATTAAAAAAGAGTTATCAAAATCGGATCTCATAAGGCGGAGATATCCAGTAGCCCCCTTTTTCCTCCTTTTTCGGAAGAAGTACCTACCCCTCCAATCAAAAATCCCCGACGAAAAACAAATCAATAAATCCGTAAAACTGTCATACTAAGTTTCGTCCAGATCGGTTGTAAATACGACGTGTAGAGGAGTAGCAACAAACTGACAGAGGAAAGCCAATTTTGCCAGACTTGAAGCTGAGACACTTCGTTCGCTCGGTCAATAACATCACGCCTGTAATCCCCGAAGGGTTGGCTGAGGTGTTCCTATAGTTTAGTACACCCAGATTTCGTCAGTTATGTTTAAGTCCCATGTAACAAGGGCAAGCATACTACCATCTACCGGGCACAAGTCCAGTTTTCGGGCTTCAACTGAGAAATTCCTGATGGAAAACCCAATAACACTGCCTGACCTGGGAATCGAACCCTGGACCTCATGTTTAGCAGTGGCGCGACCACAGACCAACGAGGTCCTCCTGCACCCACCTGTATGAAAAATTATTGAAGTAAAACTTCTTTACGCGTGCTTGACTTGGGGAGTAAGCTGGTGAATGCGTTACGAAAAGTGTGATCAGGCGAGGCGAACGTAAGTTGATAGGGAGATATAAGTTAGTAAAGATATAAAAAACTTTTTACAAAAAAAAACCGACTTCCAAAAAAACACTACAAAGTGAAAAATAACTTTAATTTCGGAAGTCGGTGTCTTTGGATCTGTATTTTAGTTTTATGCTACCAACTTCCGATATTAAAGTTATTTTTCACTTTGTAGTGTTTTTATGGAAGTCGGTTATTTTTTTTTGTAAAAAGTTTTTTATTTTTCACTTTTTAGTGCCGAAAAAGAATTTTTCAAATCGGTTCGTAAATTACGGAGTTATGCGCGAACAAAAAACGCAATGCAGAGTAAACGAAAAGATCGTTAATGTAGACAATGTAGATACATTTTTAGATGTTTGTTGATTTTTCAAAAAACCGCTTGTCTGATTTCGATAACATTTTCATGGGAACAACAAAAAAAGAATTTTTCAAATCGGTTGCAAAGCGACGGAGTTATGCGCGAACAAACATAAAAAAAAAAACAAACAACCGACTTCTAAAAAAGAAGGAGGTTCTTAACCTCCTTCTTTTTTAGAAGTCGGTTAAAAAAGAGAGAGACTTAGATTGAGAGGCAGAATGTACATGGATCCTATTATATAATTTAACGACTTATTTTTATGTTCTTACATTCTAAGCAAATAAAGACCTATTCTATTCTACGTTTCGTATATTACTGTAGGTACAAGAGAGAGAGGTACATTTTCTTTCTCTATTTCGCACATAGCCAGTGCATGAAATATATATATCTCAGTCAGTAGTTCATTTGCGAGTTTGCTAGCGTTACGCGAACGGGGATTTCTGTTTTACTTCAGTCGTGTGTTCTAAAGCACACTCGTTTTTTTTGCCTGTCTAGTGTTATCTGCAGTGGTGTTTAGCAGTCAAGAATTATTTAGTCAAGTAACTATTCCATTTATAGAAATAGAATGAGAAAAAATACCTAACTTCGGTATAATTTCCTAAAAATACTGGATAACGTAAATCCAAGGTCAAGTGAAATGGGATCGTTTGTAGTCCACAGTAATAGCCCCCAAATGGGTTAAGTTGCATTCTTGGAAAAATTGTATTACGCCTCGGCATTTAGAGGGTTAGGTTGCGGCATTTTGTGGCGCCTTTATTGTCGACTGTTAATTGTAATTTTGCCTTGTTTCAGGTGTGTTACTACGCGAATTTTATCACATAGTTTGCTTATAAGGTAATGTTTTTAGCTTAGTATAAAATTTAAGTTTGTTCTGAACGATTTTGTACATTATGCACAAATTAAAATAAATCGAATTAATAATTTTCTATTGTAGTAGTTAGTCTATCAAATGATCTGACCAAGATTATATCCGTATTTTATATACACATTGACATTGATGAATTTTATATATACAATAACATGAATATTTACTTTGTTAAGTATTATATTGTTTTAATTAAGTATTGTAAATCCGAAGACTATGTGGGTTATTGTTTATTTTTGTTTTTACTCAGTTAGTTTTCATCATTGTCTGGCAGTTTGAGTAATTTATGCGGCCTACGCAAATGTCCTTTCTTTGGTATTGTTCGTTGAATCGTTGAGCTCCTCAAGTTATGAGTTGACCTGCACGACTACTGACAATTGCGTGCACTTACTGGACAGGTCCCCTCAATCTGTGTGATTCTTTCATCAAAAGATCATTTCAGGCACCAATCTACATGATTTGACCAAGATTATGTCTGGACTTTAAAAGAAACTGTGACCTCTGAGTTTATTTTGGCATTTCATCTCAGAGTAGTCAGTTACGAAACGCCGACCTCATCTAGTTTTTTTTTTTTTGTTAAATATGATTGACGTTTAAAAGTATTTGTACAAACCTAGTTACAGAAAATAAATCATTTATCATTATCATTTATCATTATCATTTATCATTATCATTTATCATTATCATTTATCATTATCATTTATCATTATCATTTATCATTTATCATTATCATTTATCATTTATCATTATCATTTATCATTATCATTTATCATTATCATTTATCATTATCATTTATCATTATCATTTATCATTATCATTATCATTTATCATTTATCATTATCATTTATCATTATCATTTATCATTATCATTTATCATTATCATTATCATTTATCATTATCATTTACCATTATCATTTATCATTATCATTTATCATTATCATTATCATTTATCATTATCATTTATCATTATCATTTATCATTATCATTTATCATTATCATTATCATTTATCATCCATTTGGCCTAAGCCGCTTCGTACAATACTCTCGAGATAGAATGGAAGAATCTGCCCTTTAGTTAAGGACCCCAATTGTTTAATTTCTTCAGGATCCAATTAATTTCTAATTGTTTAACGAAACTTAACCATTCACCGGTTATAATTGTATACAAATAAATAAGTCCAATTGTTAAAATACACAGCAAACCAGTTTGTACATTCTCAATTTGCATTCTGCTAAAAATAAACTAAAAAGTGTTTTCACTACTCGAATGACTTCAATTTAGATTGATGTTTGAACGACTGAATATAAATTCATTTAACTAACCAATTAATTGATTAACACTGGCTGTTGAATCTAGTCGTTTATTTTTTATGTTGAAAGGTGCGACTGTTTGACTTGGCTATTCGAGGTGTTTTATTTTGAAATTGTTAGCAGAATTGTTAAGCAATGTGTGGTTGAAATTATTACCTACCCGTTGTCCTTTTTAGGGTTCCGTAGTCCCTTATAGTTTCGGCATGTCCGTCTGTCTGTCTGTCTGTCCGTCCGTCTGTCTGTCCCCGGCTTAGCTCAAAGACACTTAGTACTAGAAAAATGTAATTTGGCATGGGTATACATATTAATCATGCCAAAAAAGTCGTTGAATAAAACCATGAAAAACATTTTTTTAGGGTACCTTACACGTGAAATGAGGATGATATTTTTTTTTCTCGTTTATTCCATGGTGTGGGGTATCGTAGGATAGGCCGTTCAAAAATATTGTGGGTTTGTCGGAAACATTTTTCAATTATGGGATCCGTTTGCGTAATATTAAGCTTTAAAGTGTTATTTTTTGTTAGAGTCAAGTCCTTCCCTCCCTGCCAGCTAAATGGTTAGTTTTGGATATGTGAAAAAAATCATGGCAATAGTATATATAACGAAATTATAAGGAAAACTATCACAGCTAAGTAGGCTTCACAAGTTAACGAAAAATAGTCGACCAACGTAAATTTGCAGTTGGAGAATTGACCGTAACGTATATCGGTGTATGGGAGAGCATGTTTTTCAACTACAATGTTAAGTTTGTTTTTGGGATAAATTCATCCCAACTACGGGACCCTTCATTGTACGTGGTCCGACATGCATTTGGCCGGTTTTTTTTGCTTAATTAATTCAACCACCAATTTGAGCATAATGGTAAGAGGATGTTCTACCAAATACCTAAGAATAAATCTTTAGTGAACCAAGGACCTTGTGAAGGCCGCAGGTATTTGCTGCATGCGGGAAGCACAGAACCGGTCGAAGTGGCGGTGCTTGGGGTTGGTCTATGTCCAGGAGTGGACGTCTTTCGGCTTAGTAATGATGAAATCTTTGAACGGTAGAACGGTGCAGGAAAAACACGTGAGGAAACCGGCGGTCCTAGAACCAAAAATTCGAAGATGTGTGACATCTACCAACCCGCACTGGACTAGCGTGGTAAATTACACAGCCGAGTGGGCTGTGTATTTTACCAAGCTAGTCCTCCTCTCGAAGAGAGGAAGGCTGTATCCCAGCAGTGGGAAAATTTATAGACTGATTGTGTATGTTATTTATGTAAATATTTAGTAGTTCTTTAGTGCAGACTTGCCCCTTATTACATTGGACTCAAACAGCACTGGCGTAAAGTGGGTGTACCATAGGTAGGTATGCCTCTGCTTAACCTTTCGGGGAAACAAGGCGTAATAATATGTTATGTTCCGTGTGATGCAGGACGTATAGAATAGCACTATCCTATTTCTTCCCGTGGGGTTCGTAAAAGGCGACTAAGAGACTTAGTAGAGAATGGACAGCAGCGTATGCATTTTAACACCATACTGCGATCGCCAACCCGCCTGCCAAGCGTGGAGATTATGGCACACTTCCTCCGTTGGGGGAGGCCTATGTCCAGTAGTGGACGTCTTTCGGCTGAAATGATGAATATGTTATGTGTAATTTTTATGTAGCAAAAAGCATAAAGCAGAATAAAGGTTCGTTTATAGTTTTCGTCACAATCCGTTGTAATCAACTCAGCCTATAGCAGTCCACTGCTGGATATAGGCCTCTGCCAGGCTGCACCACAACACCCTGTCCTCCGCCTTCTGCATCCAGTCTGTCCCAGCCACCTTTTTAAGGTCGTCGGTCCATCTAGCTGGGGGGCATCTCACACTACGCTTGCCGATACGCGGTCTCCACTCTAGGACTCGTCTGCTCCACCGGCCATCGGTCCTTCGACAAACATGGCCAGCCCACTGCCACTTCAGCTTGCTTACTCTGCAGGCTATGTCGGTAACTCTGGTTCTCTTCCGGATAACTTCATTTCTGATCTTATCCTTCAGAGAAACTCCTAGCATAGCCCGCTCTATAGCACGCTGAGTGAACTTGAATTTGTGGACCAGCCCGACTGTCAGTGTCCACGTTTCGGCACCGTATGTCATAACTGGCAGGACGCACTGGTCGCAATCCGTTGTAACGAAGTCCGTAAATACAATAACTTATTGCCTAATTGCCGTGATGCCTACCGAATTTGGAAATCCGGATTTCCAAATTCGGTACCTAAGTTTTATTCGAGTATATTCCAGAATTGAAACAAAGCGTAGGCACTCACAAATGGTTATTTTTTATCATACACATAAATGATGTAAACAATAATGATAATTTAGTAACTAACAAAGGATTCAAGAACCCATTTAAATCAATAATCAAAATCAAAATATTTTATTTCACATAAACCTACATGGGCACTTATGAAACGTCAGAAACTAGGTGCACGGTTCCTGTCGGTCGTTTCATATGAAGCAGAGCCAAACTCAAACTCAAACTCAAAGCATTTATTTCAATTAAACCAATTACAGCACTTTTGAATTGTCAAAGAGTTGGTCAGTTAGTCAGAAAGTTGAAGCTATTTGCCCATTCCAAAACGTAGATCTCTATGGACAAGAATAGGCAAGAAACTCCAAGGACACTCTTTTAAATCAAGATATTACAAAATCCTGGGTACATTATTCTTGTCGCTTCTTTAAGTGAGAACAATGTAAAAAAAAAATATTTACAAACAATATAAAAGATTACAAATAAGCCCTGGCAGATAGGAGATGACCAGTCACAACTGATGACGCCCGTTCACGAACATGACGAAGCAAGAAATTCCACGGTTAATCTTTTTAAAAATAATTGACTTGTGACAATGTTTTATTATGTTTTTTTACCAACGTTTTCAAATTACAGTGGTACAGGGTACGAGGACAGTGTAGGCGCGTCAACAAGTACCAGGTATTTAACAAAATATAAAATGGTCTACAAATCTACAGTCTGTTATGCCTCCAAAGTTCTCACATTCACATAATACTAAAAAAACACTATCTTAAATAAAAAATATATAAAAAATATTATAAAATAATAAATGTAAAAACCGTGTTGAAATTATATAGTAGATATTTATTGTCAAATAAAGAAAAGATTATGTCAAGGAAGTAAGTTAAAAAAAAAAAACATCGTAATTTGGGAGCAGCATCATCGGTCAAACTTAGATACGACTGGTGCTAGAGCGGAGTAAAGAGGACGTCTGACTGCTAAGGGTCATGATAATTATAAAACTTTAGTTCAATATTAATTAATTTCAGCTGAGAGACTTCCACCGCTGTATTTTATGAATCTTAATCCATTATAGTGGATGCCATGGTAGCTTCTGTACGACTCCATTGTATCGGGCTCATCATCATCATCATTTCAGCCGAAAGACGTCCACTGCTGGACATAGGCTTCCCCTAAAGGAGGGGGGGGGGTTGCCATAATCGCCACGCTTGGCAGGCGGGTTGGCGATTGCAGTATGGTGTTAAAATGCATAGAGAACGCTGCTGCCCATTCCCTTAGTCGCCTTTTACAACACCCACGGGAAGAAATAGGATGGTGCTATTCTTTACGTCCGGCAACACACGGAACTAAAACTTTTATTATACAGGGTCAATTTGAATTAGCTAGCAAAACTCTACAGATGTGATAGGAATAGATATCTAAAGACGATAAAAAAATTGATGATAATATTTTGAGGTATTTGCTTGAAATATCAGTTCAAAAATCTGTTTTTGTTTCGGCACGGGCATGTCAGTCAAGCGAACCCATATGATTTTCCTCTATCAAAACCGCGCCTAAGGAAATAGATGAAAAAAAAGCCTTAGTTTTTTTTTTCTCCTTTGTGATATTTGTGCATCTTTTTTGCTGTTTAATAATTTCATACCCAGATTTTAAATTTTAAATTACAGTCAAATCGGTTGTTCCAATTAGACCATTAACAGGCACTTTTCACATTAATAGCCACTTTTCACATTAATAGCCACAAGTCTAAACAGTTTTCCCCAGTTAACGTTCTAAATTAACACCAGAGCGCCAACACGGTCTATTTTTCATTAATTCCCAGATCCCGAGTGATAATTTATCGTTCCCAGCACCGTTTCTTTTTTTATTTAACTTTTCTAGAGGACTTGCACCGAGATAATTAATATTTAGTACTCCAAGAGCTTTCTAAGCTGTCTTGGTGAAGAAATTTTATGGAAATCCGATGTATTTTTGCACTTAAACATTTTTCAGTGCCAGCGATTTATGTTAGTTCATTTGAATAGTATACATTCTTAAATTATTCTACTAGATTTTTAACTAGAGATTTTTAAAGTTTTGCATAATTACTTTTCACTTTTCTCAAAAAAAAGCGGCTTTAGCTCAATGAAAATTAACTAAAAACAAAAATAGAACCCAGCTCTGTTTCTTTGGTCTTACAGCCTGGGGGCCAATTGGAACTAGATTGTTCACCGTTGATCATTTTGCTGGGCGTAGCGTGTGTAGCGGGCAAGAAGTAAAAGTTTGAAGTTGATTATTGATTTTTAGGTTATATTTGAACTTGACAAAATTTATAAAACGGATCATTGCACAGTTTCTAGGCATTTGTGGTCCGTACGATGTCCGATATTCTAGAGGGCTGACCATGCCGCAGTAGCGCTCTCGTCGACTTGAACGAACGTCAGGCTAGACTCTGTCGAAGCGCGCCAACTTCACAGAAGATTTGCGTTTTATTGACATCCCGTACTCATGATCCTTCCGATATATTTATCTTTCAACTAAACCAATCGCAATCCATCGACATAGCCATTATCAAACCGCATCATAACATTATCAATAATATCTCAGTCTTCGAATATTAAAGTTCATTGCCACCATAAATGCCACCATCAACTGTTTTAACAAAGAGAATTAAAAAATATTCCAACTCTGTCAGTCTCACTTTCAATAAACTTTCTTCAACATTCAACCCATCTTCAGATTACAAAGATTATTTTCCTTAACAACCGACAACTAAGAACGTTTTCTTACATTTCTTTATCTCGGCTTTTTTCGCTGCGTTGACTCAGGAACCAAGACTACACTAGATTCTGATTAAAGCAGGATTTTAATTAAAACAACCCCTCAAGTTAGCAGTATCGGTTGGAATAAAGTTCTAAGTGAAAAAGTTTAAGAGATACCTGGGGGTCATGTCCGGGAGTTTGAACGGAGTGATTTGATGAAGAGTATTTTTTTGGGCACTTAGGGAACATTTGGGTAAGGATTATCTCTTAAGTGAGGTTTAATTTGTTTAGAATTCTACATATTTTATAAGTTTTGTTTTATCCAGATCTATATGAATCAAACTGTTCCGTGTGGTGCCGGACGTAAAAAATAGCTCCAATCCTATTTCTTCCCGTAGGTTTCGTAAAAGGCGACTAAGGGTCTAACTAGAAAAAGGCCAGCGGCGTTCTCTATGCATTTTAACACCATACTGCGATCGACAACCCGCAGGTGCCAAACGTGGCGATTATGGTAACCGACTTTTTGGGGAAGGCCTATGTCCAGCAGTGGACGTCTTTCGGCTGAAATGATAATGATGAATCAAACTACACCCGAATTTGCTCCTGAATTTGCTCGAATTTGCTTATCGGAATTATCCGATAAGCAAGATAGTTTTGTAATTTGCATGGGCAATTTTGTGGTAATCTTTATAATCTTTCTACAGGTAAAATACAGCTTTCAATTATGTTGTTATTTGCCCAGCGAAATAATCTTACATTTGGCATGATTAGATACTAATAGGGCCTGTATTTAATATTTTGTGATAAAAATTAGATCGAGCATTATGATTAGATTTTTAAGTGTGTGAGGAAAACTAAGGATTTCTCATTTTTTTTTGACAATTCTAGAACTTTGAAATAAAAAAGCAAGACAAAAATAATAGTCAGCAAACCTTCATCATCATCATCGTCATTTCAGCCGAAAGACGTCCACTGCTGGACATAGGCCATAGACAATAGGATGGGGGGGGGGGGGTTTACCATAATCGCCACACTTGGCAGGCGGGTTGGCAATCGCAGTATGGAGTTAAAAAGCATAGAGAACAAATAAAAAATTATCTTATCTTATCTTATCTTATCTAGAGAACGCTGCTGCCCTTTCTCTAGTAAGTCCCTTAGTCGCCTTTTGCGACACCCACGGGAAGAAATTGGGCGGTACTATTCTTTACGTCCGGCACCACACGGGATACACAGCAAACCTAATAAGCATAAAGTTATGGTTTTAACCTTGAAAAATGCAAGCAATCGCAAAATATTGAAGTGAAAACTTCTTTAGGCGCGTTAAGCAGTTTTTGGGTGAACAAAAATCATGGAACTCGCGTCATTGCCACCGAACGCTTTCCGTGAGTCCACTTCTATCGGCAGTCCCCAAAGAATGCCCCGCATGTTTTCTTTTTTTTACATAAAATCAAACACTATTCGCATTTTCATTGACATTTGATTTTAATCCATTTTATCGATGTTCCAAATCCAATGAAAATGTCAAGATTTCAAATCTAAAATTATTTCAAACGATTCCAGTATCATTTAGTATTAAACTATTCTAAGGTCTGCACTCCGGCGGTCAAGGGTGAGTTACAGCGGCTATCAAATGTAAAATTATACAGGTCTAAGTGCAGACCTCAATAAAACTGAACTTGTATGATTTTGGCATACTAGGAGGCTGAGCCAGGAACGGTTTAGAATGAACTAGAGAAATAATGCTATAGGGGTGGATCATTGATGCGTAACCTGTTGCCATGAATTCAGAATATGATTCCAAACCCTAAATCATTCATCGTTAATTAAAAAAAAAACAACTGTTCCATATATTTTGACCGCATGGGTATTGCAGTTTTCTATGAAACAGTACATATTTTTTTTGATAACCGACATCATGTGCCGAATTTGTGGTTATAGTTTGCGCGTCGATGTCCCTGACATCCTATATTTAGTTAAAATAATAGATGGTTGTGATATCTCTGGTAGCTTTCGGCTTTAAAAAGTCAAAAAAATCGATATCAAAAGTCATTTATTCAAATCAGGCTGAGAATCAGCACTTTTCGAACGTTAAAATTACAAAACACAGTCCCACAAACCACCCGCCCTTCAGCACTTCCTAATGCTTTAGCTGGTTAGAAGAAGTTGCGCAACAAACTCCCCAGCAGCATAGCTGTCTGTTCAGCTAAAAAACCCTGATTATATACAAAAGTGTATGCAAATTAATTAACATTAAGTACGAGACATCTCTCTCTCAGACGCACTGCAGGTTACCATCCCTACCTGGTTGCTGTTCCACCAATTCGCACTAAGCGTTTCCAAATGTCTTTTATAATGCGCACAGCAAAAGAGTGGAACTCTCTACCTGCGTCTGTGTTTCCGAACGCATACAACCCTAATCTCTTAAAAGTTGGAGTGAACAGGCTTCTTCTGGCTGGGCTTCTCCATCGTCGACTTTGTCTCTGTCACCTCTGCCCTAGACTAAGGTCAAGAGCAAACCCACCCCAAATAAAAAGAAAAAACAAAAAGACACACAACATTAAATTAAATTATTTACCGTATGTCAGCTAGCATACGCCAATACAATGAAAACTATACTCAAGCAGAAAAATTAAAATAAAAATGTAAAAAAACTTAATACCTAAATAAATGTATTCAATCATAAAAGGCGTGCCATATGCAATGCTGAGATATGTTCATATAGCTATAACTCAAATGATAAACTAAGACCATTGAAGTAAAATAAATAAACAGTTAATTATTAATAACAATAATGAAATCATAGTCAGCAAGACGACCAGTCACCAGAAGCAGCAACCGTTCACGAGCATAATGCAAAAATCAGTCATTACCCGACGCCATACATATTTGAGGGAAGGAGGCAACCCGACCCCCGACGCTACTGCGAGCAGTGAAATCTAACTTCTTTGTCAGTCAAAGAAGAAATATAGTGATTTAATATTTAAAGTACAATTGCTTCTATGTACAGTTCTATATTAAGAAGAAAATATCCAGATGTAACTCTAGATTGAAATTGTGGCAAATAAAGATTCGAATAAGAAAACAAACTAGTAAAATACCCTAAGCTGGAATAAAATTACCGAAGCGATCGAATTTTACTTCAAATAAACTTGCTTTATAAAACTACAAACTTCATCGCATAAATTAACTAAGTAATTAATTTATGCGAATTTAATTAGGTAGTAATATTGTTTCCATCCCGCTTGAACCTTCTTTCTAAACATCACGCCTGTAATCCCTGAAGGGTAGGGCAGAGGCGTACCATAAAGTACACCCACATTTCACGGTAGTTATATTTAATTCCGATGAAATAGGGGCGAGCCTATTGCCACCAACTGACCACATATCCGGACTCCGGGCTGCTACTGAAAAATTCATGATGGAAAATCCCAATAACCCTTTGCCCGAACCGGGAATCCAACCCAGGACCTCGTGCACAGTAGTAGCGCTTGCGACTACTAGACCAATGATATCAGATGATAAATGATTTTTATTTCTCTAAGTAGGTTTGTACAAACACTTTTACATGTCAATCATATTTTAAAAACTAGATGAGATCGGCGTTTTCTATCTGACTACTCTGAGAAGAAAGGCCGAAACAAACTCCGAGGTCACAGTCTCTTTTAAAGTCCAGACATAATCTTGGTCAGATCATGTGAAGGCCATGTAGATTGTAGTCTGAAATGGTCTTTTGAGGAAAGAACCACACAGATTGAGTGGACCTGTCCAGTCTGTGCACAAATTTGTCAGTAATAGTGCAGCTCAACTCAAAACTTAAAAATGAGGCAGTACATAACTTAAACTGGAAGAAAATGACCAAAGCTCGACAAATGCATATCGAATTTTACTTCAAATAAACTTGCTTTAAAAAACTTCAAACTACTCTATCACCTAAATTAAACCATACGGCAATAATAGTGTTTCCATCTCGCTCTTTCGAATCATAAAATTCTTTTTCATTTT
This sequence comes from Tiliacea aurago, assembly GCA_948098905.1. Lineage (NCBI taxonomy): Eukaryota > Metazoa > Arthropoda > Insecta > Lepidoptera > Noctuidae > Tiliacea > Tiliacea aurago. Next base: position 3,768,042 of record OX402591.1, read on the forward strand.
GGGGTCAGAACAAAATGATTAAATTTCACGTCTCATCTAACCCCTAAATTACATGTTCAAACTTGGGAAAAGTGTCTAAATACCCTCAACTTTGGCTGGAACCCTCCGGCAGTTATGACTGTTTCAAAACTCTTATTTTCGTTGTTAATTTATTTAGGGAAGTGAATATATTAAAAGTCTAAAGGATATTAACGTTCGGAGTTCAAGATAATGATATTATTATTGTTGTAAGAGATTTTAGTTGGTCATACTTTTTGTTTGAGTTGTTTTTGGGTCGTAGTGAAGTTGTGGGTTTGAGAAGTTTGTAAATACTACGAAGTTTAGAGCAAGTCTGATATTGGCTAGTAAGTTTTATTAGTTAAAAATTCACACTGCGTGTTACTAGGGAAGAGAGTAAAATATTGTATGGCCAGTCTTTTCATGCCAAGGAACGTCTTAGGGCCGGTGTTCACTGCCAGCATAGCACGGCAGATTGTGCTGCGGCATCCCGCGGCGTTCCATAGCATGCCGTGGCATGCCAGGTTGTGCTCCGGCATCCCGTGGTATCCCGTGGCATTCTGCTGAAAGCCCAGCCACTCTGCTAGCTTCCTCGACACAAAGTGACCCATACATCTCGCGAGATGCCGCGGCAACCCGTGGAATGAAACGGCATGACTCGTCATACCGCAGCATCCCGCGGCATGCCGGGGCGCGTCGCGTCATGCCACAGCATCCCGTGGCACGTCGCGGCATCGTGGTATCGAAATAAAGTAACATGAACTCTAAACTCATTGAAATAAGATTCAAAATAACTTGATTAGTAATAAAATCCTTTGCCATGCCATCCCGTGCCGTGCCGGTAGTGAGCGCCGGCCCTAAAACAGATCTCGGTACTTATTACAACTGTGTCATCTTATGAATATAATAAAAATACTCTTTATTATGACGTAATACACCATATGAATTACAGATATCAATGTAGAAATTTTACATAGGGTGACACAATGGGCAATCTTATTCCTACTGGCGAACTTTCAAAGACAACCTTTGCAAAGATTAAAGAGAGAATGAGAGCCAATACTGCAGGTTTTTGACGTTTTTTAAAGGTAATTATTGTAGGTACCCATCATATCATAATATGATGGGTACCTACAATAATTACCTTTATATCTACCAACTAAAAACCTTCGTATCCGCACCCACCTTGACCCAATCTTAAGATGCTGACAACAGGTAAACCGCTGTCACTGTCAGACTACATGCAAAACAAATAGAAGCGCGATGACACAACGCTTGTAATTTATTGCAAAACATGAAGCAATTACTTATTAACTCAAAAATAAGTTGAGTAATCGAAAATTAAAAACAACCAAGTTCTGCATAAAAATAAGACGTTCTTGTTGTTAATTAAATACCAACCGTACATATATTTTGGATTGTAACTCAAAGTAAAGGGTTAGTTTACAGTTAATTTGTATCGAGATTTTTTTTCTAAACGTGTTTTGGTAACAACCAAGTTCTGAGAAATATGTTCAATCGATTTGGCATTTTTTTTGTTTAAGACAAGCCTACTTTTATCATTTGCCTCTTGTCAGCGCCTTAAGATCTCAAACTCCACACCACACTTCATTGCGTCGGACCCTTGAGTCCCTCAAATTCACTTCTCTCGTTATACAAAGCAGGTAAAGTAGTGGTTGACCACATGGGAACTGTGGCTATTGAGCCATTATGTTTGCTGATGGATAGGAATTATTAATGTGTGCCAAAACCAATGATGGGTGGTTGGTTGTCGAAAAGTAGTTCAGGGTTGGAGTGGATATAGAGTAGCGGGGAGTGGTAGCCAAAGAGCATCCGTTAGTTATATTGATAATATGAAAGTGATATCGGGATTACTAAAGCTTTACGGATTATTGGCTTTTGTTGGCAGGATATTAATTAATATTTGTTACAGTTGTAACGGCAATCATGTCATTTGGTAATAGGTTTTTATTTTTATTATTTTAACAATATTTTATATAGATTATTTTATATTTTTTGAATGTGAGAACGTTGCAGGCTTAATAAACTGTAGATTTGTAGACTATTTCCTATTTTTATTAAGTACCTGGTACTTGTTGACGCCTCTACTGTCCTCCCATACCTATTAACACTGAAATTTGATAACATTGTAAAAAAACATTATTTTTAAAAGAGTAACCGTGGAATTTGTGGCCGGTCTTCTCCATATGAAACGATCAATTGAAACCTTCTGAAGTTTCATAAGTGCCCATATAGGTTTATGTGAAATAAAATATTTTGATTTTGTTAGACTAATTCGCGCACTGTTGGATTTTTAATACTCGGCTCGGCGCCGAGAGTTCAAAATCCAACAGTGTGCTTTTAATAAGCATTACATTAGGTGTAGCGAAGTGTTCGTAAAATCGGCCATTATGCTTATTAGCTTGTGCGGGGAAGTTTTTAATAAGTTAATCGACCAATCAAAGAAGTTTAAAAGAGTTTGTCAATCTACTTAACCGTTAGTATTTGTGTTTTAGCATTGCTAAGGCCGGGTGTATTGAGAACACTCTCCGATATATTTTCCTGAGAGTATGGCTTGATTTTTAAATATCAAATCAGACCTAAAAAACTCGTTTATTAAACGGATTCTTTTCAATAATTATCATTTGATTGTTGCTAAAACTCCTCTTTTCTAATAATTCAAAATTCAAGTACAATGGAACACTTTACGGCTTGTAGGCTAATAATACAAGTAAGTTTCCTACACTCATATTTGCCTGGCCTGCGGACGGTGAGCGATGGGTAGCTTGCCGTCCGATAAGGACCAGGCCCGGGTCGACGGCGCGTTGTGTTTCACGCGCGCCTCAAAGAGTTGTCAGCACCAGCTGACGAGGTACGGGCCAATGCCCGCCAGGGTTGCGAGTTTGTCCGAAAGGGATATCGTGGCCCTGGCACACAGGCAACGGAAGGAACACGGGTGGGTTTTAGTCAGTAAAAGTCTGACACGCTCAGCCCAGAGCGGGAGAAGTTATTTGATAATTTCCCACCCAAAAAAAAAAAAAGGCTAATAATACAAGTAAGTTTCCTACACTCATATTTAAAAACAACTCGCAATATAAATATTAACAATTAACAAAACGGTGACATCCTGGCAGTCTTTAATTAATTTAATGGTAAATAAATGTACCATCTAGTACTGTCAAGATAATATCAATTTAAGGGGCCGTACAGACTTGGACATAAGCCGCTCTTAATGTGTCAGATGTGGTTTTGGCGTAATACTCAAGACGTGATATAAGGCAATGGGCAGACAACGGAGGGTTCCGTGGCTTAATAGGTTCGGCTTGAGACTCTAAGGGTTTGGAGACCCAGTGATACCCCTATCACTTGATGTGAGTTTCGAGCTTTGGGTGAATTCAGAAAGTTGTGTGTGCATGCAAAATTGCGTATTCATATTTTTAATGTTACGTAATTCACGTACACGTAATTTTGCGGCTGATTGTACCTTTTTTCTTTCTACTTTGCTAGGTACCTACATTATTCGAATTAATTTTGCGGCTGATTATTCAATAGTCAGGTATCTATGATCTGCGTAAAAGAAAATGGCGGTTTCAAGAAAAATATGTCAAACTGTCATATTTATTCTTCAGATAAAAAAATATCAGTCTGTTGAAAAATCAGCCCCAAGCTAGACAGGTTAGATTTTTTAAACGTGCCGTAAAAACATTTGAAAACAAATGAATCCAAAAGTTTTTATAATTAACATCACCAATATTTTTTTCCTTTCTGTCCCACTGCCAGGAGTTGGGTGTACTTCATAATTTATAAATGAAAGGGTCCTAATTAATTAGCGATTGCAATCCCACTAAGTTGTTTCAGTAATGACTTATTTCTTACAGTTCGGCTGAATCGAGGGATGTTTTAATTAAATTATTTCTTCTGTAATTGCGGTGTGCTAATTTACTATTAGATTATGATATTATTAGGTGATTTTGAAGTAACTTGAATTCGCGCAGCTGGGCAAAGTTTCTTCGAAAACAACATGAAAATACTGAAGTTTTTGGTTGACTATTTCCCCAGCCGTTTGTGGTATACTGACCTAGTTTGTGATCGTAAAATTAGCAGTCTTGCATTGAAGAAAAAGGGTTACCAGTTTTTTCTTTACGTAACAAAATATCGTCATGAAAACGATGGAATAAACGTAGTTTGGGTTAAAGTAAATACTTGAGAGCTGACTGTTAAAATGTGTACTAAACTCAGTGGCGTAGCTAGGGGGGCGTCGGGGGCGGTTCGCACCGGGTGCCACCTGATTGGGGGAGACACCCGACCGTGAAAAAAAATTATTACCCAAACTATCAAGTTTTCAAACGATAAACCACTTGTCCGATAAGGACCAGGCCCGGGTCGACGGTGCGTTGTATTCCACGCGCGCCTCAAAGAGATGTCAGCACGAACTGACGTGGTCCGTGAGGGCCAATGCCTGCCAGGGTTGCGAGTAAAGGGATATCGTGGCCCTGGCACACAGGCAACAGAAGGACCACGGGTGGGTTTTAATCAGTAAACACGCCCAAAGCGGGAGAACTTATTTGATAATTTTCCACCCAAAAAAAAAAACCGGTCAAGAGCGAGTCGGAAACGCGCACCGAGGGTTCCGTACGTATTATGATGTTGATGATTTCTGAAAAACTGTGCTATTTAGAGACATCGTTTTATTTTTCCTGTAATCTATACACAAACTTCTATCACATAGAATAATTTCAGATTTTTATCCATGGATAATTCGGAGAAAAGGGGATGGTATTTTTTTTCATCAAAAGTCGGAAAATATGCTGACAAAAAAACAAAAATTGAAAATGCAAACAGCGCTCTTTCATATATGATACCCCACATTCCATAGTAGCCCCACTTCAATTTTTAAGACCCTTTTGCAAAAATATATATATTGTTTATTTTTTTCTTATTTGCAAAATAGTTGGGCAAACGTCATCTAAAACCATTCAAAATTTCATGTTGATAGCATTAGTAGTTGTTTAGATATCCAGTTGTGACAGACAGACAGACAGACAGACTGAGCCTCACCATAAGTGTTCCTACCTTTTTAGTACGGAACCCTAAAAAGGCTTAAAGCCATTTTAACCAAGTTATCTAAACTAAATAATTTACATAAAGCAAAAAAGGGAAGGAAAAAATCACCACAGTAGTTTGGATAACGAAATTAAAAGGAAAACTAGGCATTACAAGTTTAGTCAGAAGAGTAATAGTCGACCAACTTACATTTGCAGTTGGAAGGTATGGGAGAGCATATTTTTCAACTGCAATGTTCAGTTTGTTCCTGGGATAAATTCAGCTCAACTACGGAACCCTTCGTTTTGCGTGGTTCGACACGCACTTGGCCGGTTTTTTTCTTGGGTGACACCACAATTACGCGCTCCGGGTGTCACCCATGTTAGCTACGCCACTGACTAAACCCACGTTTTCGATTACACGTGGATAATAAAGCGTCTTTCCAAGAAAATCTGCTCGGCAAATCAATATAATTCCACCCCCCTTTAAAATCTTTGTACTCAAAATAAATCACTTAATACGACACTCCAGAAATCCCACCTCACATTATTATTCGTAGGGCAAATACAAATTCGATCCTGTCCCATCTCTTTAGTCTGTCTCGACATTCTATTAAACGTACTCCAAACACATTTGCCTTTTTCGTCGAGGAAATTGGTTCCTCGGCTTATCTCGAAGAAAAACCTATTTTGTATGGCACTCTTGATTTATGCGTGTAAGTAATTTAATGTAACTTTTAGAAGGGAATTCGTCACAGGCTGAATTTTTTAAGTAGCCTTCGAATTGTAAATTGAGAAGCTATTTACGAAGTTCGAGTTCCGAGGTGTTTTGTTATTACTCCTAAAAGTTTTGTATGCGATTGTAGCTCGTACAGGTGGCATTTTATAGGGTTGCTCGCTTTATTATATTTTATACTGTCATAAAACGTGATGCTGCAATTCTTAAAAATATCCTTTTTATATGTCAGATACCCATCGGATCGTAGTACATTTGCTCAATATTTCAATATTCTATAAACATCGTGGATACTAAGTAACTCGGCATTTTTACCTAAGCTTTATGACTTGTGTCGAAAGATGAAAGACAAAACTCGTAAATACTGACATAAAAGTACGTTTGCCTTTGCTAGATAAACAGGTTGACTGGCTCATATAAAAATGAATGTGTACTTAAAATATATTAAGAAAAAGACGCTGTTTAGACGGGTAAAGTCCGGTCACGAAGCAGAAAGAATTTTGTACAATGATCCCTCATTACTGATAGATCTCTATCACTCGCGCACAATTGTATTGCCGTCTGACTCGCACATTAGAAGGACCTTAAAATATGCGAGCGCGACGGCAATACAATTGTGTGCGAGCGATAGAGATAAGTAATGAGGAGTCATTGTACGAAGTTCTTTCTGCTTCGTGACCTGACTTTAGTAAATTATATTGCACAAAGAGCAGCTAGCATTATCCTACACAACCACATTGGGACTTCTTGGCGGGAAAGTGAAGCGTCATGTTCAGCAGTTTGTTTAATTTTCCAAAATTAGTGTTTAGCCGAATATTAATGTGTAATAATGGTGGATTATTAACCATTAAGTGTTTGTGAACGTGCATTAGTGTAGGCAAATGAAACAAAACAGTGCAACTTCGCTTAAAAGTTCTCTCAAGAAGTCCGCGTGAGGACTCAGTAAAGTGCCACATCTTTACTGAAACTCAAGGGGAGTGGGCGGGGATATCATCATCATGCATTTATAATTCATTTCATCAATATTTTAAACAAGAACTAAAACTTGACATTGGCTAAATGCACAAACCGTGCGAAGCCAGAAGGAAAAAAAAAAAAAAAAAAACCACATTGGCATTTTGGCCATGATGGCTCCAAGACTTAAGTATAATAGCGTAATCTATAATGCCTATAATGTTCCCACTGCTGGGACACAGCCTATAATGTTCCCACTGCTGGGACACAGGCCTCCTCTCTTCGAGAGGGAGTGGGCTGTAATCGACCACGCGGGCCCAGTGTGGGTTGGTAGATGTCACATGTCTTAGAATGTTGGTTCTAGGACATGCCGGTTTCTTCACGATGTTTTCCTTTGCCGTTTTGAGAACGCCTGTCTGGAATAAAGGCGTAAGGCGCCTGTCTAGGTTCGAACCCAACAAGTGAACAGAGAAGACAGCAACAATTTTCTATTATATTCCTGTCTAATTTATTTTTATAACCCCCACCAAACGTGAACCTAGTAGAAAACACGACCAACTTCAGAAATAACTTATGAATTAAAGTGCATATTATCGCCTTTTTTCCGATAAAATTCAGACGGCATATACATATACAATGAGTAACTGTGCACAGTATGAAACTAGTTTGTTCGAAATCATTTACTGAATCGATTTCTGTCATTTTTTATATATCTACGTAATTTTTTATCCCAAAAATAACTGAAACTATGAAAATTACTATAACACTTCCGCTGTGCAGTCAAAACAAAACCAAAATAGATGAAGTAATACACTAAACCCTGATACGCGTGCGTAGATTCGTAATTGAAACTCAAACTCAAAACATCTATTTTAAATAAACCTCTTACAGGCACTTTTGAATAGTCAAAGAGTTGGTCAGTTAGTCAGAAAGTTGAAGCTAATTGCCCATTCTAAAACGTAGATCTCTATGGAGAAGAACAGGCAAGAAACTCCAAGGACACTCTTTTAAATATGACCACAATTTTCTCCTACAATATACATTGATAATAAACAATGTTTTACTCCTAATAGTAAAAAATCGGTGTATGTATTATGATTATAACATAATGTGATTCGTGGTGGGCGTTAATTCCAGGTCATAAAGATGTTAATTGGGACTAAAGTAACCGTCATGAGAAGCTAAATACATTAAAATTGCAAATTATACAACTATCAACTTTAAACTCAAGATATCTAAGTTGATTTATGAATGAAGAAATTATCGCTAAACGTCATAAAATTAGTTGCAATGTAATGAACCATACGCAATTTCAGTTAAAGTTTTAAATCCCAAAGTATGAAATTTATCTCGTCTCATGGCGTTGACTTTAGATTGGTTGTGTTTGAACGGAAGTCTCATAGAGAATGAAATCCAATTTTATATGGCAGTTACAATAAATTCCTGAGATTTTGCAAGTTTATTGAGTTGGTTTGAAGTTGGAGTACCTAAGTCTTAATAAAGGCTTTTACAGACTAGTACGACATCGCGGGCGCGACAGGCAGCGTGACCTTTTCGCGACCGGGATATCGCACGAGTCTGTATGAGCATTAAAACTGCAAATCAAATTATTTTCACATAATAATAAAATTCTGAACTCGAAATAAGCATTTTTTTCCGAGTTATTATATCAAATAATTTTAGGATCGAACCCTTTCTTTATTAAATAAAAAAGCACATTTAGAACAAGAAAACCTAATATCTACGCACTTTTAATGACCATTTCGTCTAAAAATATTAGCGATAAGATCGCTCATTATGTCAGCCTATGTAAAATTTTAACATTTGTATCTGTAATTTGTCATTTTTGTTTTGTCATGGTATGGGCATGTGTTGTGGAGGAATGAGGGAAATGTCGCCAGGAAAGTTTTGAGTATGAATGTGGATAACTATAGAATATCAAAGAAACAATGGATGGACTGCAATGATATTATATTAAACAGATATGATGTGAGCGCGCAATCGTGAAGACTCGAAAACGTCCTAAGTCTGTGATGCCAACATTCGGTGATTAGTGGCCAAAATAATGTTTGTTTACATTCACGCGCAATTGACAACACCAGCTGTCACTTTTTTAGGGTTCCGTACCCAAAGGGTAAAACGGGAACCCTATTACTAAGGCTCCGCCGTCTGTCTGTCTGTCTGTCTGTCTGTCCGTCTGTCTGTCCGTCTGTCACCAGGCTGTATCTCATGAACCGTGATAGCTAAACAGTTGAAATTTTCACAGATGATAACACATCATCTGTTGCCGCTATAACAACAAATACTAAAAAACAGAATAAAATAAATATTTAAGGGGGCTCCGATGCAACAAACGTAATTTTTTACTCATTTTTGCTCTATATTGATAACGGCAACAGGTGGACGCTTCAAATATTCACAGAGTATTTAGTTATGTATTCACTTTAAAAATAAATAATTAAATTAAAATAAAACAAATATTTCAGGGGGGCTCCCATACAACAAACGTGTTTTTTTGCCATTTTTATAGAGATAATGGTACGGAACCCTTCCTGCGCGAGTCCGACTCGCACTTGGCCGGTTTTTTTTCTTGTTGTTTTTGTCAAGCCATCATTTTTACTTGTAGTGAAATGTAAAATGAATGAAAAGTGGATTTGTGTGCTGCCGCTGCTGCGCGGAACACTTTTTTGGTTGTTTTGTGAGTGTATAACATATCTGTTTAATATAATATCATTGATGGACTGTCTGAAAGGTGATATAGAAAGGGAGTGACTACCAAGATGACAATTAATTGAGAAGTATGTAAGAAAAGACAAGATTTTTTATGGTGTACACAATAAAGAGTCATCATCATCATTCCAGCCGAAAGACGTCCACTGCTGGACATAGGCCTCCCCTAAAAGGAGGGGGGGGGGGGTTATCATAGTCGCCACGCTTGGCAGGCGGGTTGGCGATCGCAGTATGGTGTTAAAATGCATAGAGAACGCTGCTGCCCATTCTCTAGTACGTCCCTTAGTCGCTTTTTACGACACCCACGGGAAGAAATGGGATGATGCTATTCTTTTCGTCCAGCACCACACGGAGCAATAAAGAGTATTCTAACCTATTCTATTTCCACATTCCGCTCTTTCTTCAGACTGGCTTTAATAAAACGTGCTTTAGCAAGGGTCCGCTCATATGATTACGCTATTATATTAATCCCTTCGTTTGTTATCAACCCCACGGGTGTTTTCGTCTAACCCAAGTAGGTACATAGAAGACTGTTTTCATATATCCCTTACATTAAACAGAAGTAAACCTATTACCATTTTATACAGATATAGGTGACGGTACCTACGCAAGGTACCGTCACCAAAATAATAGCGTCACGTAGTTTCAAAACATCGAATATAAATAACAAACATAAATATAATAATGTTTTCTCACACGTACCGAATATAATAAACTTGATCTCGTATAACATTTGCTGTAGGTACATGTTTTTATTTTTATTGGCAAATAAACTTGAACATTTTTCATCACTGCGAAATGCTCTGAATGTCAACTGAGTGCGAATAAGTAGAATGGCTCTTAAAAAGTTGATACGAAAATGAAATGAATATATAAACGTACAAATAACATAATATTGATAATGTCAAGCTATGTGACCTTGGGCGGGCTTATAGGCGACTTACATTAGCATCAAACAGAATGTTTTCACTTTTCGTTTCTTTGTGTTCTTTTGTGTTCTTTCAAAAGATGAAGGGTTATGTCGGAATCTTACTGACGTGTTTGTAGGCTATAAATCTTACGAACCAATATACCTACTACCGTTAAAAATATTGATTTTAATCTCTTCATGGCCTTCATATTGCTTAGACGATATGAAATTTTTATGTTATTCTTTATAATCTCGATAAATCTAGTCCAATCCCATAAAAATTCAATATTCAGCAGCTGACGCCGTAACCAAGTATTGATCTAAGCCTTTCTAATACCTCCATCAACTAAAACGTGCCTACAACCTCAATCAAATCGAGAATCAAAGCGTTGCCCGAATTGCTCAATCATTTGCTACAGTCAGAATCCTTTAGCGGTGAACTAAATACACAGTATACATAAGACTTCTCAATAGGTCTCAGGCGTGTTACCAGCCTAGGAATAGGTACATGTAGGCTGTAAGCACTGAGTTTGCAAGACATAGAAGTAAGCCCTTCCAGGAGCGACTATGTCACGCCCCAAAATAGTATGTGGAAACTAACAAATCACATTTCCACGTTGTATTAAATAAAATAGGGAGAGATGTGGCTAGGAAAGTAGCGATTAGGGTTCGTTGTGATTGGAGTCTAGAGAGTTGGCTGGACTATATTACGCTTTGTGTTGTACAAAATAAAGGTTAATTTTCGAGAAGAAACTAGAGACAAAGTTAATTTCGTCACATCGAATTATTTTTCCGTCGTACAGTCTTAAGGGGCGGCGTAGCTTGCGAAGTTCATACAAACGTAATACCAAAATAATTTGTAAATCAAACATATTCTTAAGGTAGTGTGTATTTATTTCAATTGGATTACAGAATATCTATGTTCCCAAATATATATTTTGAAAGGACTGACGTGAAGCGATATAAAGACGAGATATAAGGAATTTAAAATTTATATAGAAAACTTATTTTTCTCATAACTCTTGTTTAATCAGTGTCCATTCAAAATATATATTTGGGAACCTAGATATTCTGTATTCCAACCGGAATAAAGACACACTACCTTAAGAATATGTTTGATTTACACATTATTTTGGTATTACGATTGTATGAACTACGCATCCATCGCCGGCCTCTTAAAAGGTGAGCCATTTTGCACATTGGTATAGCAAAGACTATGATTCATCAAAACAATTTTCTTTTCATCATGCCCCTAAAACTGCATTACCTAAAGTCCCCGTAAAAATCTCATCCCGCTAATAAAAGCACGAAAAGAACCTTTCAAGCTACTAATAACCCAAAGCACATCTCTGATTTCGTTCCTGTGATAGCATTCATGAATTACAATCGGATTTCGTTCACTCTATTAGTTCCCCACCTCGCTCATTTTCCGGCCCTAGAGCAAAACTACCAAGCGTCGTAACTTGTGTTATATATTGACAAGTATACTTGTGAAATCGTGCTTACTACGTACACGCTACTGATTGGAAGTAAAATAAGCGTGCGAATGTGCGCGCAGGGGATTGTGGGAACTTCATATTTGTATTGTCAGGGAATGTGGCAGAAGTTTATTGTGCTGTATCTGTTGCTGATTAGGAGAGACAATAATAAGGCTAGGTTTTGTTGACATAGACCTTGGTTTTGGTATTAACGTTAATAATTTTAGAACTACTTTTAAATTTGTCTTTTTTTTTTTTTAAACATTGCCCCACACTAGGAATTTCTCCTGTATCGTGGGTGCATTTACAAACATTTAAACTCACATACACAAACAGCTAGACCCGGAACAACTACTTGTAGGTCATACAAATATTTGTTCCGCGCAGCAGTCAATCGGTTAACCACTGCACCAACCGTGCCGTCCAAAACCGTGCCGTCTTGTACCTAATATTCATAAAAATAATAGTTTTGAAATAATAAACATAATTTTCCAAGCAGTTGCTGTAATTTCATGATTGTGCGACATCGTAAATGCGAAAAACATTTCAAGTGAGCACTTAGTTTTATAATATTAGAAATTGCACCAAAAAACTAAAACATCATCTAAATAGACCAAATCTTTCAAAATACGTTTTTCAACAGAATGAAAATGAAATGAAGTGCTAGATTTTATCGGCTGTCCATATTCCGCCCAGGTTGTAAGAATCGCAAGGTAAATGGATTGCTACTACGCTTACAGACGACGAGGTAGCTAGCTGTCACAATATCTCTATCTGGCAATAAGTTACACATGGCTCCAAATCGTTTTAAAAGATTTCGAACATCAAGATCTTGGCTGCACGGAATAGAAAAACGGAACCCGTGTTTGATCCCAAAAATACATCGTGAAATTGCTTAGAATATTTGACGAAGGTCTTGATTTTGAAGGTGCTTACTTTTGCTAAACCCGTTTTAATGTTGTCCTTAAAGTTGTTTATTTTGTAATCATTATTTGCATGTAGAATTTGCTCGTGGCTAAGAAATAACAGCCGTACTGGTTGATCCATCACGTTAAGCTATGCTTGCTGGGGTTGGTCCGTGGATGGGTGGCCGAGAATTCTCCGTGCCTCGGAAAGCACGTTAATTAAGCCATTGGTCCCGGCTGTCATTCGTGGATCTTTGACAGTCCTTAGTGGTCGGTAAATGCCCGAAAGTCTGACAACTAGTCTTAACAAGGGGTATAGTATTACCCAGTTACTGGGTTGTGGAAGTCAGATAGGCAGGAGCTCCATGTAAAATACTGGTATTTAGCTGTATTTGGTTAGACTGGAAGCCGACCCCAAAATAGTTGGGAAAAGACTACGCAGATTGATTGATTTTCTTGTAGAATTTTAAAATAGCCATACATAATCAGCCTATAATGTTCCCACTGCTGTGACACAGGCCTCCTCTTTCTGTGAGAGGGAATGGGCCGTAATACACTACGCGGGCCTAGTGCGGTTTGATGAATGTCACATCTCTTCGATTTTTAGTTCTAGGACATGCCGGTTTCCTCACGATGTTTTCCTTCACCGTTTTGAGAGCAGTGGTGATGAAGCAGTGGTCTTAATTTACAGAAAGTAAAGCGCCTGTCTGGGTTAGAACCCGCTCGAACTTACTCCGTTACCACTGGGCCACCACTGGTAACACTAAATAGGCCTATACAGGGTCAAATTAAATTAGCTAGCAAAACTCTGGAGACGTGATGGGTATCGATATCTAAACATGATTACACAAAAAAGAAATTAATTTGACGAGTTTTTTTTTGGGGTCTGTAACCGCAGTTAGTGTAGCCACTTGAAAATTTGTGTATACTTCACTGACGTGATTGGTACCGATATCTCAACATGATAAAAACAAAAGAAAACAGATTATTTGTCCTTTTTAGATATCGATACCCATCACATCTGCGGAGTTTTGCTAGCTAATAAAATTTTAATTATTGTGAATGTGAAGACTATGTGGGTTATTTTTTTATTTTTTTGGTCCTTTTCTTTTATTATCAGTTAGTGTTAATCATGGTCTGGCAGTTTGAGTCTTATAAGCGGCCTACCCAAATGTCCTTTCTTTGGTATTGTTCGTCGCATCGTTGAGCTCCTTAAGTTCTGTGTAGAGCTGCACGATTACTGACAAATGCGTGCACTGACTGGTCAGGTCCACTCAATCTGTGTGGTTCTTTCCTCAAAAGACCATTTCAGACACCAATCTGCATGGCCTTCACATGATCTGACCAAGATTATGTCTGGACTTAAGAGACTGTGACCTCTGAGTTTGTTTCGGCCTTTCTTCTCAGAGTAGTCAGATAGGAAACGCCGACCTCATCTAGTTTTAAAAATATGATTGACGTGTAAAAGTGTTTGTACAAACCTACTTACAGAAATAAAAATCATTTATCATCATTTGACCCTGTATACTTAGGAAAAGAAAGCAACAAACTATTCGTCCGTATTACACTTTTTTATTTATCTTTTAAGTAATTGATTCTTATACCAAGAAGTAGGCATTTCGAAAACCATTAGTCCTATAGTATCTGACAAGACGTTGACTGCCGATGTGATGGCCGAGACGTTTAATTGAAATCCGTTGAATTGTTGTGGTGAGCCCATTCACTGTGCAGGCATAATTAGGTCAGTTGGGGTCAATCGCAGGAGTACAAATATGTACTTACAACGATGCACTAAGTAATATTTAAGAAAAATATTATGCCAGGGGACAGCAGTTTATTGCTCATTCCATTTGTTCCATAATACCAAGGAAATAATTTTCTGATAACCGTCTGATGTTGATGCAGTTATACATTTTTGTCTTAAACCCAATCTAATGACCTTGAGAGTTGAAATGTTGATTAATTTTGCTGGAACTAATTAATACTGCGTGGTGCCGGACGTAAAGAATAGCACCCCCCATTTCATCCCGTGGGTGTCGTAAAAGGCGACTAAGGGACTTACTAGAGAATGGGCAGCAGCGTTCTCTATGCATTTTAACACCATACTGCGATCGCCAACCCGCCTGCCAAGCGTGGCGATTATGGCAAACCGCCTCTTTGGGGGAGGCCTAAGTCCGGCAGTGGACGTCTTTCGGCTGTAATGATGATGATGATGATGAATTAATACCTACAGTCTATGCTAGACTTATTATTACAAAAGAAGGTTTATCTTCAGACCCAGGTTTAAAACATGGAGCCATTATTGAATTTCGAACTTTATTCCGACTACTGTGTGTCCTAAACACAAAACTGACAACTTAGTACCGAACTAAGTTTTCAGTTTTGTATAAAGAACGGTATTTCAATCACAGTTACGTTCTTATTACAAAAACTGGCTCCATGGTTTAAGCCATGTCAAAATATAAATCTTGTTTTGTAATAAGGCGGATGATGTTTAGAGCTTGTATGGTGCCTAATTTTATTGAGAAGTCTACAATCAGATGTCCAAAGAATAAGTCACAATCTTCTTATTCCAATTTAATGGCAAAACATTATTCAAGTCACATTTAACATTTATGACAATACAGCAGTTCTGCTCATGAAGCAACAAAAAGGAAAACTTTCTAAACAAACATAAAAACATAAAAACATTTCTTCAGGCGAAAAAAGCTTTGTGAAACAAGTAAAAATGTGCTGAAGAAGGACAAAATTAAAGTTAGCACAACTTGTACCCATTGTTGTCCCCGACTTTCATTCAGTTAGTTCAAGAGAATGTGTCGAACTTACTATGTTCCTAGGTTTGTTTGTCTCTTCCTATTAGTATTTAGAAACTTCAGTATTAACAACTTGTTGGCCTTTGAGAGGTCGTTGCTTTTTGCGTTCCATTCGCTCAAATATTTGTGGTCTGGTTCGATTTGGGTTAAAAGAATGATCATTTTTTTGCGGGTTATTTTTACGACTGCATTAATTTTAATCCTCATTCTAATTTAGGAAAAAACGACGTTAAAGGCTCGAAAATAGTTAAAATACTATTTTGAATATTATTTTTTTTTTTTTTTTTTTTTTCGATTTATTGCGATAACACAGTCTTACAAAACAAATCAGTGATGACAACAAATGTGACACTAATGGTAACTTTAAATTGTTATAGCCCCAAAATCACAATTTTGACTAAGCTTGCATGTCAACAAATAAATAAACTGGGATGATTTGAACACGCATTATTTTACATAACTACAAATTCAATTCAACAAGTTCTGGTAGCGCTATTTTAAGTATTTTATTTTGGATCTGGCATGCTCAATTAAAATAACACTACAAATTTTTATATTATTTTTCTTTTAGTAACTTTCTACAAATAAAATAATGCGTCTTGAAGTAATTATATCCCCAAATAAATTACATTAACTATAATGCAACTTTAATAAAATAAAAAAACAGCTAAAATATAATGGTAGTAGATTTTGTATTCGCTTATTCTAGATGTGCTACGAGCTAATCGTATTCCAAAACTGAAGATTTTTTGCAATGAAGTTGTTATTAGCAAATACAACAATAACAATATTTTGCAACTAGCCCCCATGCTTGCCATAAATGTAATGTACTGGTAATACAGAAAAGTACCAAATACAATTTCACTGCAATAAGTTGCCGAATGCAGAAAACTCTTTCGAAGAAGGCGGAGAGAGCAAAGTAGGCTAGGCCCCTAGAAGCTTTTGTAACAAAGAACTTGAGAAACAATTTAGTTACTTTTTTCATACAAAACTTTTTGATACAACTTGGTCTCTTGCTACTTTTGAAACACGTTCGGGAAAGAGGTCAAGATGAAATGGTCGTTTAGAATTAGGTAGTTAGTGGAGTTTGGAATTTTATTGGCATTTTTTCATTTTAGATTATTTACTGACAGGTCTTCAAAGAAGCCTTGGGCAAAAAGTAATTACTTTCAGAACTGACAGAAGAATTCACAACTATGATAATTTAAGTAATATTTTTCATGATTTTTTCTTTGAATTCGTACTGAAATAAAAACAAACCAGGAAATTCCAACCCTAAAACGACAACAAGATAATACATACACGTCTTAAAATATTCAATACAAAACCTAAGATATACAGGCTCACGAAAAAGATCCAATTTACAACTCCGAGTTAAATAAAAGGCAAACTCAACCCCAATAGGATTATCGAGTGCGAGTGATTAATCCAATTACTTCACGGAAAGAAAGAGCTTCCAAACTTCATTTTGTTTCGTTAGAATCGAATCAAATCAACATTTTCGCAATACGAACGACTGGGGTTCGGTTCTGGTGTTGATGTAAAGTAAACGAAAGATTTCGGAGCTGCGACTGATTCCTCGGTTGCGATTATTGCCTCAAATTCTTCATTTATAATATTATTCGAGGTGGCGCGGGAAAAGATTTCCTGGAAGGACTTGGGGAAGTCCTTTGCCCAGCAGACGGAGAGTATAGGCTAAAAAAATTGTTATTAAAAAATAAAGCTACAAGTAAACAGTGCTTTAGGGTTCCGTTGCCAAATGTCAAAATTTCCGTATGTCCGTCCATCCGGAAGACACACAACCATTTGGTCTCTGTACAATTGGCACTGTATCGATGAAAGTTAGAAAGAAGGTGTTTTATGTGCACCGCAAAAAAATGGTCTAATGAAAATACAAAAAATATAATTACCTAAGGATTGCATTCCCCATGTATAAAACAAGGGAAAGTGAGATATGGGATGTTTTCGGTTACAACTGCAGGAATAACTTAGTTTTTCGTAGATTTTTCTAGAAATACTATAAATTATTTCTGTAAGTAGGTTTGTACAAACATTTTTACACGTCAATCATATTTTCAAAAGTAGATGAGGTCGGCCGGCGTTTCCTATTTGACTATTCTGAGAAGAAAGGCCGAAACAAACTCAGAGTACACACTTTTAAAATCCAGACATAATCTTGGTCTGATCATTTGAGGACTATGTACATTGTTATCTGAAATGGTATTTTAAGGAAATAAACACACAGATTCCGTCAGATCCACCATTCGTTTTCTTCTCCACCAATCGTTATTTCTCCGGACACTTTTTATTTTTTTTATAAGTAAGTATTTGTATTTATGTATTAGCATATATTTTTCCCGAGTTATCTATCCCCTATGTTGCACCTACCATGTTTTGTTTCTGCATTACCCTATAGTTGACTGGTAGAAAATGCCTCAGGCATTAAGTCCGCCTTTGTCCAGTATTTTTTTTTACTTGTGCATAAAGTTTTAATAAATAAATAACATTTTTTTTCTGTCGATAAAATGAGGTATTCCACTCAGAGCACTGATTTGCATGCGTAAATATTCATAACTACTACTGAACTTTTCACTTTGCGTGCTCCGACACGCACTTAACCAGTTTTTGATGTAAACATTTAACGGTGCCTATGTTTTTTTATTTGCCACTCCTTCTATCCCAAACATCTTTTACAATGTAAATGAGAAAAGAACTGGGAAAAGAACTAACATGTTTGTTTTTGTAATGTTACCGTACAGCGTAGAGCATCTTTGTCTAAAGGTAGGATTTATAAAAAGTTATTCGGAACATATTTATCTCTGAGAAATCGCAAGTGTACACCTGTATCCCAACTTACGTACGAAGTTTCTATACGAATCAGAAAAATCCTTTCCGCCCGAACGCGCGTTGTTTTCCCCTCGATTTCCATCCACTCTTACACAGTCCGGAACGTAGAATCCGGATTTGTGCGCACTCGTACAAATGATTTTTATAGAATTTTAAACTTATCTCACTTCTCCTTGTTGGATCCGACTAGAGTTTAGTGCTGCAAAATTTGAGCTTTTGTTCTATTTTTGGAGCTGTGCGAATGTTTTGTTCGTGTGCGTTTGGCGAATGAGGGAAAAAGTCCCTCTTTTCACGCACATTTTTAGTTACACCAGATATATTTTATGCCAGGCCATTAGCCATGTATCCTGTGATTTAGCATCTTGTTGCCACATTATTTTACTCGATCTTAACAGGCTTATAATTCACTGCCTTCATGCAAACTCTGGTTAAGTAAAATCGGTACTTTTTGGTTTCTTTAAGTAGCCTTTAAAGAAATGGTCAATAGAATTATACTTAAGGCGCTGACAAGAGGCAAATGATAAAAGTAGGCTTGTCATAAACAAAAAAATCGCCAAGTCTATGTAGTTTGTGGTAGCGGAAAAAATATGTTATTTTTTAACATATTTCTCAGAACTTGGTTGTTACCAAAATACGTTTAGAAAAAAAATGTCGATACAAATTAACGGTAAACTAACCTTTTACTTTGAGTTTTAATCCAAAATAGTTGTATTAACTATCAACGTACGGTTGGTATTTAATTAATAACAAGAACTTGGTTGCTTTTTATTTTCGATTACTCAACTCATTTTAGAGTAAATAAATAATTGCTTCATATTTTGCAATAAATTGCAAGCGTTGTGTCATCGCGCTTTCTTTTGTATGCAGTCTGACAGTGACAGCGGTGTATCTGTTGTCAGCGTCTTAACAGAAAACGTAAAGATACTTCAGCTATGAATAATACAGCAATAAATACGCAATTAACTTTTTCTGCTACCGCCCATAATTGATTGGACATGAAGATAACGAGATTCAGCGCTCCATTTTCTTGTAAACCAGAATCAAAAGCTTTTCCTCGTCCAAAGAACTGAGCTTGGGAGTAAAAAAAATGTTTTATTTACATATTTTATTGAATGTAGAATTGAAAGAGAAATGTAGAAAATTGTATCAATTGGTTCTGGATTTGCAACA
The DNA here is from genome assembly GCA_948098905.1 of Tiliacea aurago. Taxonomy (NCBI): domain Eukaryota; kingdom Metazoa; phylum Arthropoda; class Insecta; order Lepidoptera; family Noctuidae; genus Tiliacea; species Tiliacea aurago. Next base: position 3,787,624 of record OX402591.1, read on the forward strand.
TTTATTATTATCTGTGGTACCTGCAGCTGCGTTCCCAGATGCAATAAATACTGCTACTTTACTCTTTATGACTTTATGTTTATGTTGTAGGATTAAACTAACTGGTGAAGAAAATACTAGTATTTTTTTAGGGTTCCGTACCCAAAGGGTAAAACGGGAACCCTATTACTAAGGCTCCACCGTCTGTCTGTCTGTCCGTTTGTCACCAGGCTGTATCTCATGAACCGAGATAGTTAGACAGTTGAAATTTTCACAGATGATGTATTTCTGTTGCCGCTATAACGACAAATACTAAAAAACAGAATAAAATAATTATTTTAGCGGGCTCCCATACAACAAACGTGTTTTTTTTTGCATTTTTATAGATAATGGTACGGAACCCTTTGTGCGCGAGTCCGACTCGCACTTGGCCGGTTTTTTTTTAAAACATTACTACGACCCCGCTGTCCGTCCGTCTGTCGGCCCGTCTGTCACCAGGCTGTTTCTCATGAACCGTGATAGTTAGACAGTTGGAATTTTCACAGATGATGTATTTCTGTTGCCTTTATATTAACAAATACTAAACAACTACAATGTTAAGTTTGTTCTTAGGATAAATTCATCCCAATTACGGAACCCCTAATTGTACGTGGTCCAAGACGCACTTGGCCAGTTTTTTTTCATACTGTAAGGCGTGTACATTATTAGTGTAGTGTTTTTTTCTTGTCATTGTTTTCCTCTTGGTTATAAACCTTACTTCAACTGATTTTTTTATTATAAACTCAAGCCGTCTTATTATAAAACAAGGTTTATCTTCAGACCCAGTTCAAAATCATGGAGCCATTATTGAATTTCGAACTTTATTCCGTCTATGGCAAAGTTTCTAATACAAAACTGATAGCTTAGTACCTACCGAACTAAGCTTTCAATTTTGTATAAAGAACGGTATTTCAATCACAGTTACGTTCTTATTACAAAAACTGGTTTAAGCCATTGTCAAAATATAAATCTTGTTTTGTAATAAGACGGAAGTTGTTTATTCAAAGTTTTAAGTACGTATTTGGAAAATTGGGCGAGCTACGAGTATGATGGTATACTTATGAATTTATTATAATATTTTATAGATGATAAATCTCTTGCATTTATCAACTGCAGCAATATGAAAAGTATTCCTAACATTAAAACTCACAAGAGATTCTCTTAAGATATCTAAAACACCCGCAAAACTTCTGCCGATACATCTCAAGATACACACAAAGTATTTTTCCTCACTTCGCGCCAATGCATTGTGTACTAGACGCATCCCAACTTTAAATTTACTTTATACGTAGTGCAGAACTTTGGCGTTCGCATACGTACTCCTCCTGTCTGTTGAATAAAAAACTTAGTTCCGTGTTCGCGGGTTTGCTCTTGTTTCCGAACAAATATTTGCTTAGTATAGACATTGGAAAGAAATAGGTTTCAGTTGGGCTCTTCTCACTTTTTAACTTTGTTAAGAACTTTCTACGTTGTATTGCTATTATGAAAAAGCATTTTCTTTAAGTTTGTAAGCGGTTTTTGTATTTTTTATTGTGAAAGCATATAATCTTTTTCAATTATTTTTTCTTAGCTTTCTAGCGTTCTTTATCAGTATCATGTCTTTTTTTTGTTTTTAGGATGGGTTTGCTCTTGACCTTAGTCTAGGGCAGAGGTGACGGAGACAAAGTCGAAGATGGAGTGAGCTTACCCAGAAGATGCCTGTTCACTATAACTTTGAAGAGATTAGGGTTGTATGCGTTCGGAAACACACGCAGGTAGAGAGTTCCACTCTTTTGGTGTGCGCATTATAAAAGACATTTGGAAACGCTTAGTGCAAATTGATGGAATAGCAACAAGGAAGGGATGGTAACCTGCAGTGCGTCTTGATGTCCGATAATCGAAGGGGGCCAGTGAAATGAGGTCGTGGAGTTCTTGGGCACACTCACCGAAGTCTGTCTGTCTTGAAGGTAATCCTAGTTCCTTCTTCTTCATTTTCTATGGGTCAAAACGAGATAAACGCACCAGTATTACAGCACTATTAGACAGATACCTAATCATTAACTACGGTAATAGGATCATTTGCTAATATAGTAATCCAGGCTATTAATTGTAGGTTTAACTATCTAACAGACCGCACTAAAGTTTACATCAGTCACTACCTAAGTAATTTACACTACTTAGGATTACCGAACCTTAACCGTGACGGCCATCTTCGAACCCAAATTTATCAAGAACCTCCCTTCTCTAAATCCCCAAAATGATGTTCGACATTTTCTTCAAAATTTAGACCGAAATTTGATTCAGTTTTCATACATCACGGGCGACCCCCGAAATTTAATTTCCCCCTTAAACACAAAAATTATAACATAATAAATTCCATTCACAAAAAGGCGAGGGTAAAGCCCTGAAATCCCTTCCGTGGATCAGATGTAACAATAGCGGTATTTCCTGAAGGAAACGGAAGGTGGGCCAGACGTTCCTGCGAATATCTTTGTGAGAAATAATATTCGTGCTACGTCTTTTATTGTTTTCGTATTTTGAAATGTCAGCCTTCGGACCGGTAGGTTAGTGATTCTTAGGTATCAAGTTATTGTGATCCTAACACCCAGTTTTTGTGAATTGAGAATTTGAAGTTGGGAATTTGTGAAGCTTTCTTTAGCATTACTTAATGTTTGTGGCGAGAAGTCCCCTATTTGAGGAGTGGCTAGAGAGGCGCAATGGCGTCCTCACCTTCCACCTGACGCAGGTCCTCACCGGACACGGTTGTTTCGAGAGGTTCCTGTTCAGGATAAAGCGGGAGGAAACGCCCGGGTGTCATCACTGTGTGGATCACCCAGAGGACACGATGGAGCATACGATGGAGATCTGCCCGGCTTGGGTGGAGCACCGCCGTGTCGTCACGGAAGCGATTGGCGGCGGCGATCTCTAGCGTCCGGCCCTGGTTCAGGTCATTGTTCAAAGCGAGATTGCATGCGAGGTCGTCACCTCGTTCTGCAAAGCAGTAATGCTCGCAAAGGGGAAGATGGAACGCGTGAGGGAGAGGCTGGGTTTGCGCCCTCGCGCCCATAGTCGCCGCAGGAGACGCCCCGGGCGTCGGGAGTCACAAGACGATTTCCGGCTACCGTAAGCGCGGGCCTGCGAATGGTGAGCGATGGATAGCTCACCGTCCGATAAGGACCAGGCTTGGGTCGACGGCTCGTTGTATTCCACGCGCGCCTCAAAGAGATGTTAGCACGAATTGACGGGGTCCATTAGGGCCAATGCCTGCCAGGGTTGCGAGTTTGTCCAAAAGGGATATCGTGGCCCTATGAAGGAACACGGATGGGTTTTAGTCAGTAAAAGTCTGACCAAAAAAAAAAGATTAACTTAATGTACTCCTTCAATGTAGTGCGCGATGTTCTAAATGTATGATTTAGATTTTCTTGGGATTTCTCAATTGCAAATTATCAATTCAGATAATGTTTATTTTTTGTATTTAATTGCTCAAAATATTAAACAAATATTGCGAAAATGCGAAGTGTGCAATTCATTTTAAACTGCGAGGTCCGGTAAAAAAAACAACATTCAGATGTCAAACGAGGAAAGGTTCGGAGAATTTAAATGCAAAGCTTTGATCTTCTGGTTTTTTTGATGTTGTATACAACATAATTAATAATTGGAAAAAAATTAAACCCACACCTGTAGAATGGTTTATTTATGTAGCCGACGTAACTTTGGTAGCTTTAATAAGTCAACGGAAAACATTTTACGAAATGAAATTAATAAAAGTTAAAAGCATACGTCGGTATTAAAGCAGCATTTCGCAAAAACATAATATAAAGATTCATAATAACATCACATATAACAAGGGGATAAAAATACTAGAACATAGCAGATAATTATATCAAAGTGTCGCCACAATGTTGATGAATATTTAATTTCAATATGAATGATGTAACCAATATTTTGTATCAATATTTTAATTTAAAAGAGTGTCCGTGGAGTTTCTTGCCCGTTCTTCTCCATAGGAACCTACTATTTGGAATGGGCAACTAGCTTCATATTTGTAACTGACCGACTTCTTGACAATTCAAAAGTGCCTGTCAATGGTTTAATTGAAATAAATGCTTTGAGTTTGAGTTTGAGTTTGACTGACATTTTTAATATCCCTCCTAGGAGGGGCTTGTGGCTAAGTAATAAGAGCCGCACGGGTTGATCAATCAGGTTAAGCTACGCTTGCCGCGGTTAGTCCATGGATGGGTGACCAACTTTACATACCAAGATCCCTCCGTGCCTCGGCAATCACCAAGTTAAACCGTTGATCTCGGCTGCTATTTGTAGATCTTTGACAGTTGTTTGGGGTCGTCAAAAGCCAGAAAGTGTGACAACCATTCTTACCAAGGGGTATCATGTTACCCAATAACTGGGTTGTGGAGGACAGATAGGCAGTCGCTCCATGTAAAATACTGGTATTCATCTTCATCTGGTTAGACTGGAAGCTGACCCTAACATAATGTAGTTGGGGAAAGGTTATAGGGCAGATGATTTTTAATATTCCTCTAACCAATTGGTTTTGATTTTTCAATAGTCAGATAACTTTATCTGAGGAATAAATATTACAGTTTGATAGCTTTTGTAAACATAGAAAATTATGTCAAACATTCATAATAAATATTATAAATTAGTTTCATCATAAGGTGCCGGACGTAAAGAATAGCATTTGGGTGAGGATTATCTCTTCAAAGTTAGAATGAACAGGCTTCATCTGGGTAAGCTCACTTCATCGTCGACTTTGTCTCTGTCACCTCTGCCCTAGAATAAGGTCAAACGCAAACCAATCCTAATTAAAAAAGTGAGGTTTAATTTGTTTAGAATTATTCTTCATATTTTATGGGTTTAGTTTTATCGAGATATGAATCAAACTGTTCATGTGGTGCTGGACGTATAGAATAGCACCATCCCATTTCTTCCCGTGGGTGTCGTAAAAGGCGACTAAGGGATTTACTAAAGAATGGGCAGCAGCGTTCTCTATGCATTTTGACACCATACTGCGATCGCCAACCCGTCTGCCAAGCGTGGCGATTATGGCAAACCCCTCCTCCTTTGGGGGAGGCCTATTTAAACATTTATATCTGTAACTTTATGGTGTACATAATAAAGAGTATTCTATTCTATTCTATGTCCAGCAGGACGTCTTTCGGCTGAAATGATGATCATGATGATGAATAAATATTTATTATCTATTGTTTAGATAAAAGTTATTTTACTAGTGAAAAATCTGGTCTAAAAAAATATGTCGTTACCTTCTTCTTTAGACAATTACGTTATTAACCTTTTTGTATTCATTGCTTTGTATAAAATTCCATCCTTAGGCAAATCGACCTTTGTCTAAAACTAAGTTCTTTGGAGGACGCTGTGATTGAATCAATTATCCATTCCGCTCTCGAAAAGCAAAGAAACACAAATCAAGCTGCAAATTAAACATGATAAAAAGAGCCTCAATTTTCCTATAAAACCTGCCGATTCTTTACAGGAGCTGTTTGAAAAATCTCTCTATATGCTAATAAATAAATTAACCTCGGCAAGAATTGATTCGACGTCTGGGTAATGTCGCGACGAACAAAAAGCCGATGGAGAATGGAAAAGCAATTATCGGTTGAGTTTTCCCTCACAGGGTTTTCAATAAACGCGTTGACTTTCGTAAATAAACTAACTGTGTAGATTTTTGTCCTTTGGTGAAGGATTGTTGGTGTTGGTTTTAGCTTCAAATATTTCAATTGGAACGAAATTGTCACCTTCAAAAAGTTTCTTACCTTTGTTATCGATTTCAACTCCTAATTTAGACCTTATTTAGGTAGCAGTTATTCTCACTTTGATGCTTTTCCAGATTGATTACCTACATTTCAAGTATTACTTGATTTAAATTCTATAACGTTTGGTAGTATTAATTGAAATTTTACTTGTTGATACGTCTGTTAATTGAAAGTTTATGATCTATCAGTCGAGTCCTTCTATATTAATTTAACTTTTTCCAATAATTGAGTCTCGTTTTCATGTTTACTGATTATGGTTTGGTAAATATTATCATGTGCATCTAGATGAATATGCCTAGTCAATAGCGCTATGACTATCACCCATTAGTCTGCCAAGTTCACTCCTTTGACTACTTTATTGGCCGTTAGCTTAGTTGGTGAACGCGTCCTCCCATATATTCTCATCCCGATCGGCGATCGAACTTAAATATCGGGTGATATAAAGCCAGCAATACGGTGTAGCTATTAAACTAGACGGAACTATACTGATAACTAGAAGATTTTGCCTTGAAGCAAAATTATTAAAAAATTATTAAAAAACTGCTGAGCGTGAGATTCCCGAATTGGGAAAAGTGTTATTGAGTTTTTCCATTTAGTATTTATCAGTGGCAGCCCGGAGTCTGGATTTGTGCCCGGTTGATGGCGATAGGCTCGTCCCCTATTACATGGGATTTAAACATAACTGGCGAAATATAGGTGTACCTACTATAGGTACACCTCTGCCTTACCCTTCGGGGAATTCAGGCGTGATGTTATGTTATTTTATATGAAATTATTTAAGTTGCAGATCCAGACAGAAACCTTTAACAAAAATCTTAACAACACACACACACACACGCACATCTTACTTAACATGTTGGACAGTCAAAACTATATCTCCATCTTTATGTGCATCATCATTAGAGATCGGATATTCGGATGCATATTCACCTAAAGTTTGAGAGTTGACTAGTATGGAGTGCGCTTCGGTACGGGAAAAAGTGTCGGTTTCCAGGCCTGACGAATTTTTAAGAATTACTCCTTTGTACTGTGTATCCCCGAATAAATATATTTTATTTTAGACTAAAAGGTTTTGAAGAAATATTAATAGTGTTTTTATAAACGTGATATATTTTCCACAAAATTCTTGCCTAGTTCTAAATAGATAAGAAATATTTGTTATACTTAGGAATACAAAATTGTTTACCTACACACTGTTATTAATGAAACCCCGCGATCCCGGAATAAAGATATATTTTAAGAAGTTGTTTCCATACTTTGTATCCTTTGCCAGGAAAAAACCTAGTTTAGGTAATAAATATGCATCCGAATATCCGATCTCTAATCATCATGTATCATGTTACACATGTTTGAACACATTAGGTGTGCGCGTTCCTCCGGGGTGGAGCGTCGTGTTTTGCTGCCCTGCGGCGTGTGTGGAGAGTGCACGCGGTGCGAACGCGGCGCTCGAGTCGCTCACACGCCCGAGGAACGCGCACGCCTAATGTCCCCTACCACCAATCTTATCTTAATATTTGCATTTTTCTCCTGTACAAATTCATTAACCAGTCTTCAGATCTCAAAACTGTACAAAAACAGGACTAAACGTATCTTTTGTGAGAAGAAAAAAAAATATTTGACCTTCAATTAAAACTTTCGCACTTCAAGATAGCGCTTAATTAAGGAGCAAAGAAAAGGTTCAAAGAAGCAAATACTCTGACCTTTAAACAGTGCCTTGGGGAGCGTTTCAAAGTATAAAAGGCGTTTAAAAGAGAGTCATTAATCAAAACAGAAGAGAAAATGTGTCCGGCTCCCGAACTGCGAGCCTTCTCGTGATTTCTGTTTCGAGATTTTATCTTGAGAGGGCTTTGCTAAAAGAGTGCACTCGGCGCGAATCAACGGACCCGAAATATTCAAGTTTCTTTTTGGTTTAGGACAAGCTCAATCCCCTAAAAAAATATACGATGACCTTTGTTGGAATTGTAAAAATAATTATTTAGAATAGAATTATAATATTAGTTTAAAGCCCTGGTTGCACCACAAATCACTAAATATGTTAAGCGCTAAATTAATTTAAAACATCCTTCTGTTTCAGTCAATCGTTGGAAAATTGCAGAGACAGAGTGATGTTTTAAAAATGTGTAGCGTTAAACGCATTTAGTGATGTAGATGCGGGCTTAAGTTGTAAAAAAGAGTATATGCTATAAATATTCCTAATCCAAATTATCATAGATTATCAATTACAAACAAACAAAAAATCAAAAAAATGCAATCTTTCTCTATAAAATATAAGTATAGACTGTATGAGCCCAGTAGGTGGCCACGTTGATTGAGGCATCAGTAGCATTATTTACGTCACCCGAGGTACCACCGCGAACGTTCCCGGTCGACCACTTTTCGCCCTTATGTCCATAGTAATAAGGTTCAAAAGTGGTCGACCGGGAACTTTCGCGGTGGTACATGTGAACGGACACTTAGGACACTCCAGGAAGTGAGGCATGATCAGAAGCACCGCACACGCACTAGGTGTTTGATGGGTCAGTCGCTATCAGTGGTCATGGATGGGTCTAACCACATTATAAAAATGAGAAAAAAAAATGATAATGTGCTCTACGAAGACGGCGAAAAAACCACTTCGTTTCCAAAGGGATCAGCTTTAGACATGGTTTTAAAAACACGAAAATTTTACCATTTTATCTCAGTGCTCGAATTACTAAACACCCATTATTTCGACGGACTCTACGTTAATACTGTACTCACAGCACCAGATTTAAGTCTCGCTTAAAATACGGAGTTAAACCGACAAGATCTCAGAAAAAAACATCTGAGAATTCTTCACGAGGATTTTCATTCAATAAGAGGTCCGTACAATTTTTGCTAAAAGAAAAAAAATATCTTAAGATGAGGACCGTTTGTGTTAGTCGTTATTCGAGAGGAGCATTTTTTTTTTAATTTTTCTTTTGTTAAAAAGAAGGTTTTAATCTGATTTTTAAAGTACGATACGGGTGAATAAAGTTCGTCTTGAAATACGAGAAGTGGCGATTTTTGGCGTAAATAATGAAGCTGGGCTTACATTGAAATAAAAACTTAAACCATTTTCTTTCAAATCTTAGTTTTTCTTAAAGAATACATAAAGCTAAGGATCTGTAAATTCCAAGTAATTAAAAAAAAAGTCTTAGAATTTATTAAATTCTTTTTTTTAGTTTGGATGAATCGTGGCTTTTAATTTGAACATTAAATACCCAAGTTCAATCCCAACTCGTACGAAACAAATATAAAATTATTCGGTCGGGATTTACCTCCTTTCGGTTGCCTACACAATAAAAGATATCATTGATTTTATTATACACTCCCAAAAATATATTAGCAAGGAAAAATTTTCCATTATGAAACTGAAATTAAATTGCCAACCGACGTGTTTTATTCACCCGCCCAAATTAATAGAGTTGGTTCGAATACTTTTTTATAGTTTCGATTTTTATTGGTAAATTAAGAAGTTTTATTGTATAGTTTTCTGAATTTCGTTGTTGGCGTAAAAGCGGTAATACCTGTTATAGTATTTAGCAATGCGTTTTGACGACACGGTTGGCGAAGTGGTTAAGCGATTGACTGCTGCCCTACGTGTCGCGGGTTCGATTCCCGCACGGAAAAAATATTTGTATGGCCTACAAGTAGTTGTTCCGGGTATGTGAGTTTAAATGTTTGTAAACACACCCACAATACAGGAAAAATTCCTAGTGTGGGGCAAAGTTATTAAAAAAAAATATGGTTTTAAATTCGACTTATAGGCTGTCGCTCCATGTAGTTTTTAAGAAAACTATTACTTTTACAGTGTTTGTAAATATGTGAGCACCGTGAATCATAGATTAATACGTGAATCTATCACATGATTAATGTATCTGTCATTGCTTCATTTCTAATTATTTTTACCTATTGTGGTATAGTAATTTTATTCTAGGTGCATCGTCTTCACATACCTATAATTAATGTAACAAACTATTGTAAAAAAAATTAAAACAGTAACGGTGGAGTTTCGTGCCCATACGAAACTAACTATTGGAAGGGGCGACTAGAATCAATTCTATTTTTAACCGACTTCCAAAATGGAGGAGGTTCGTCTGTATATTTTTTTGTAAATGTATGTTTTTTTTTGTAAATATTGACGTTCAAAAGAGACTATGAGGGACTCATCATCATTTCAGCCGAAAGACGTCCACTGCTGGACATAGGCCCCAAAGGGCCCCCTTTTGTTAGTAAGTTGTCAGTTTTGTGTTTAGGAACTTTACAGTAGTCGGAATAAAGTTCGAAATTCAATAATGGCTCCATGTTTTAAACCTGGGTCTGAAGATAAACCTTGTTTTGTAATAAGGGGGCATAAGTCTAGCATAGACAGTAGGTATTAATTCATCATCATCATTACAGCCGAAAGACGTCCACTGCCGGACATAGGCCTCACCCAAAGGGGGGGTTTGCCATAATCGCCACGCTTGGCGCGGGTTGGCGATCGCAGTATGGTGTTAAAATGCATAGAGAACGCTGCTGCCCATTCTCCAGTAAGTCCCTTAGTCGCCTTTTACGCCACCCACGGGAAGAAATGGGTTAGTGCTCTTCTTTACGTCTGGCACCACACGGACTACGAGGGACTATGAGTGTGTTTTAGCCTAATTTGTGATCTGTGCGAGTCCCAATAAATGCTTTTTCTCTCTTTTAAAAGTGCCTTTTATGTGCCTATTTGAAATAAATAATTTGACTTTGTAAAAAACTGGTATTCACCTGTATCCGGTTAAACTAGAAGCCGACCCCAACATAATTGAGAAAAGGGTAGGCAGAGATGTTGATTTTGAATTTGACTTAATTATGGTGTTTACCTACTTTATTTGTTAAGCTCGCATTAAAAGTAGTTATAAGTATGCATAATCAGCCATAAAAGTTAAAATAATTAATAAACGTTCCCACTGCTGGGACACAGGCCTCCTCTCTTCGAGAGGGAGGGGCCGTAATCCAGCACCCGGGCACAGTACGGGTTTGTAGGTCACAAATCTTTGAATTTTTGGTTCTAGGACATGCCGGTTTCCTCACGATGTTTTCCTTCACCTTTTGAGAGCAGTGGTGATGTAATAATTTACACAAAGTAAAGCGCCTGTTAGGGTTCGAACCTATGAAATGAAATTAAATGAAATCGTTTATTCTGTAAATAGGATATTAAAATCACTTTTACACGTCATATATAAAAAAAAAAATCTAGATGTAGCCGACATTTCCTATCTGAGTACCCCTGAAAAGAAATGGCGAACAAACTCAGGGGTCAAAGTCTCTTTAAAAAGTCCAGACATAATCTTGGTCAGATCATGTGAGGACCATGTAGATCCGTGTCTGAAATGGTCTTTTGAGGAAAGAACCACGCAAATTTGAGCGGACCTGTCCAATCAGTGTAAGCATTTGTCAGTAATCGTGCAGCTCAACTCAAAACTTAAGGAGCTCAACGACTCGACGAACAGTACCAAAAAAAGGACATTTGGGTAGGCCGCATAGAGCGCTCAAAATGTCAGACCATCATTAAAACTTAACTGAGAAAAGAAAGGAAAACCTTTAAAGAAAAAAAAAATGACCCACATAGTGCTCACATTCACAATAAATTAAAGCAGTAAATATAATACTTTACAAAGTAAACATTCATGTAAAATTGTATACAATATTCTGCAATGTCAATATGTATATAAAATCATGCATAATAATTAAAATGTCAAGTTTTATCACAAGGCTAGCAGAGCGAGCAGCTCAATCCCAAGCTTTTTTGTCCTCTAAATAATCAGAAATCTTATAGTACCCTTTTTTACAAAGTTTAGTTTTAATACAGATTTTAAATCGTTTAATGGGTAAGTTCCGAATGTCAGTAGGAAGTTGGTTGTAAAAGCGTATACATTGACCCATGAACGAGTTGCCTACTCTGTGGAGGCGAGTGCGATGTACAGCAAGATTGTGTTTATTCCTGGTATTTAAACTATGAATATCGGACATTTTCTTAAAATTTGATTTATTTTTGTGTACATATAATAGATTTTCAAGTATATATTGAGAGGCTACAGTCAGAATATCTATTTCTTTGAATATTTCACGAAGTGAATCTCTTGGACCTAGATTGTAAATGGCTCGAACAGCCCTTTTCTGTAAAATAAAGATATTATTAATGTCCGCACATGATCCCCAGAGAAGGATCCCATACGACATAAGACTATGAAAATAACTAAAATAAACAATTCTGGCAGTATCTACATCAGTAATCTGTCTAATTTTTTTAACAGCATAGGCGGCCGAACTAAGCCTTCCTGACAATTTTTCTACGTGTGGGCCCCATTGTAATTTACCGTCAATAGTTATTCCAAGAAAAACTGTCGACTCAACAGGGTCCAACTCTATTCCATTAAGTTGAACATTAGTAGTTAGCTGCCTGACATTTGGCATTGAAAATTTAATGATTTTAGTCTTTTTCTCGTTCAGGAGAAGATTATTTACATTAAACCAATGGACAACTTTAGAGAGTGCATCGTTAACATGTTCAAAATTGACTCTGACGTTTGATTTTAAAAATGAGTGAAGTGTCATCTGCGAATAATACAATCTTGTGATTATTCCTTATGTGAAAAGGTAAGTCATTTATATAAATTAGAAACAAGAATGGACCTAGAATTGAACCCTGCGGAACGCCCATAGTGACCGCAGATCCTGCAGATCTCTTGCCATTAACATCAACCCTCTGAATTCTGTTGTTCAGATAAGAAGTCAGAAGGTCGAGAGCACTGTCCCTCAAACCATAATGGTGCAGTTTTCTGATGAGTGTATCATGATGAACGCAATCGAAGGCCTTAGACAAGTCGCAGAAAATGCCAAGAGCATCCCGCGACTCCTGCCAGGTCTCGAATATGCTCTTCAGTAATTCCACGCCCGCGTCTGTAGTTGAACGACCCTTAGTAAAACCAAACTGTTTCAGATGTAGTAGATTATGTTTATTAAAATGTCCTAACATTTGTTTCAAAATTAATTTTTCAAAGATTTTGCTCAATGTAGGTAATATCGAAATAGGCCGAAAATTCATAGGATCAGTTGTGCTGCCAGATTTGAACAGAGGAATCACTTTGCTAAGTTTCATCAGATCAGGAAATACACCAGATGCAATACAATAATTAAAAACAATTGCTAAAAAGGGTGAAATAACATTAATTATTGAAGACATGGTATGTACTGATAACCCCCAAAGGTCCGCAGTTTTTTTTTATATCAAGGTCTTTAAAAGATTTTATAATGTCTTTAGCGGTAAAGACCGTGAATTTAAGGTTTTTATCACATTCTGGTACACATTCTTTTAATATTGAGTAAGCAGAAGTGGAGGACGACGATGACAGAGTTTTGGTTGTAAAATAGGAATATTAGTGAAAAAAAATTCAAACTCAGTTGCCACCTCCATGTCTGCCTATGACCTACAACTCGTAAGTCGCGTTCAATACCACTGGGCCACTACTGCTCCGTTCTAAGTCTCTGTCAATTATAAGTATATTCAATACTATTTTAATGCCTAAAATTGTAATGAGCTAACTACGCGTCACACTGACGTCACGCAAATCCTGCATCGCGCAAGCAGAGTTTACCGCGCAACTAGCATATATACAACGTCTCGACATCAACCGTCGGGCAGTTGCCCACCAGACACAACACCCGTCTGGTCGGAGAATCCTCCCTTTTCTATAGATTATGAGTAAACTTTACACTCTGTTCCTCATGCCTCTAACAGCTTAAAACAATCTTTATATCGTAGAAGTAGATATACGTCAAGATAAGTTCAACTGATGGCGCTCGAACTCACGACCTCTCCTGCCATTTTAACGCCTCAACCATTGCGTTACCACCGGTTTTATTATTAATTCTCCATTCATAACGTATATGTATATAAATTAATTATTGTTTTACTAATGTTCCGTTAATTATTTATTAATCTAATAAGCGAATTTAATTTGATAAGCGATGTTCTGACAATAGGTTTGGGATCATATTAACTCAATTTGTGGAAGGATCGTTTACACTTTAAGTAAACAGTGTGTTATTTTGTCTACATAATTGAAAGGATATATACGAAATTTAATCTGTTTCTAATGGATGCTTGAGTGAGTTTTTAATTGGGATCACTATGGCGGCTTAACTATTTCTAGCCAGATAAAGATTTGTTTTTATATTAAAAATGTTACTGCCTCTTCATAAGGACTAAAACGTTGTATGGACAAGCATGTAGATGATAATCTACATGCTTGTCTAAAGTTGCCAGAAATTTATGAAACTACATATTATAAGTTCTTAATGTTATCAATAAAAAGAAAAAAAATTCATACGTGTATTGAAAAAAAGGATAATAAAAAAAATACTTTTCAATATTTGGTGCAATAAATTCGATTGATGAAACTGTAATTATATTTTGACATGTCAAGGTTTGGGAATATCTAAAAAACTGCATACTTTTTTAGGCAGAGCTACTTATAGAAAGATAATGAACCACGTAGGCGAAAGCTAGTGGCATATATCTAGAATAGATGCAACTTATGACTAACATTGGTCTTGGCGATACCGATGCCATCAAGTCTCCAATAAACAAAGCTATATATAGAAACTCCTTATTCAATTACTAATGCAAATCTTATCACAACAACACAGTTGATATATTATCCTTGGAATTTAATTATAGACGCGAAGCCATTGCTGTATCTGTCTATATGTATGTAAGTTGGTACATATAGCTGATGCTAGTATTGACTATATATTTGAATTAACTGTGCTAGTGAGATAGCGCCACGTGTAAGATACTTCTAATTATAATAATGAGAATGAGGAAACTTCCGGGAAACCATTTTCCTAGTCGTGTCAATTAAAATTGGTTCGCAATATGTTGTTATAGAAACCAAGATGACGTAATGAAGGCAGTTCAATATATAAGATCGGCCTATTAAAGGCCCTTATTATTTTGTTTAATAAGAGAGTTGCTGTATTCTACTATTTAAGTTTCTTGATATTATGGTTCTGTTTCCCAGTCTTGTTCGTTTCCAACTGCCGGGGGACTTCAAACTCAAACTCAAAGCATTTAATTCAATTAAACCATTGACAGGCACTTTTGAATTGTCAAGAAGTCGGTCAGTTACAAATATGAAGCTAGTTGCCCATTCCAGTAGTAGGTTCCTTTGGAGAAGAATGGGCAAGAAACGCCACGGACACTCTTTTAAATTAAAATATTGATACAAAGTATTGGTGACATCATTCATGTTGAAATTATACATGTGAGAACGATGCAAAACGTCAGAAGCGTCCGTTATAAAAAGATTAAAACAAAAAAAAAAAACACTAAAATAATTAAAAATAAGCCTTGGCAGCTAAGAGATGACCAGTCCCAACTGACAACGCCCGTTCACGAACATAACGCATGGATCAGCATCATTCAGCTCAACCATTTTGAAGGGAGCTAAATGATCCAACACACGCCACCATCAGCGAGACTTCTGAGTGAGCATGACATACTCTTAACCGCCAGGGAACATTGAAGTCAAAGAAAAACAAATTACCCGGTAAATGGCTGCTCTATTGTACATAGTACTCTCACCCAGGACCTGTGTTCTATTTCCTGCTTCTATTTCTTATTTCAAATATTTAATTAACGGCGCAGGATAGCCTTTACCAGAAGTGGTCATCGTATTAGTGGTTCAGCAGCTTCCATATCATCAGGATTGTGCCGGAATATAACAGTTCGTCGTGGATGTGGTACGACAGCGGCTTTCCTGATATTTCTGTCATTAGAAGACAGCCGCCACGCAACCATCAATTCGACGCTCTGTTAGAGTGACTGTCACCAGCCAGTGTCCCTCTTATCCGACGTTTTCGGTGATTCCAGTAACTTTAAAACAAATATAGACGGCACCACTTGCTCCGCCGTCTTATTTTTAACAAGTTAAGAAAATTACGGTGAAGATTTAGAGCTGTCTTATTATTGTATAGTAAAATTATTTTCCATAAATTGTCAGTATATTCAAATACAATTGTCAAAGAATGACAGGTGTGATTTGAATATACGGACAATTTAAGTTGGTAGTATATTTGCTTAACAATTAATTTCACTGACATGTTAAACGTCAGCATGCTATTCAAGTAGGTACCTATTGTCGAAACTATTAGTACATCGAATTATTAGTAGGAAAACCTAATAATTTGACCCGTTAAGAGGAGGCTCTCATTTTTATGTTAATTTGCATGAATATACTGAAACAGTCACACATACAATCAAAATTAAACTTTAGTATATGATTTATTGGATCTTTTTCTTTCCATATTGAGGACAGTTACGTAATTGTAATATTTTCTCTCAATACATTTTTATTCGAAAATCATGTCTTTTTTAAGGATGATTATAAAAAACAAACAAGATTGTTTGGCTTTTATGTCAAAAATAATATTCAAAGCAAGAAAATATAGTTTATTATCCACCCACAAGCTATTTTTTCTCTAGATCAATTAATACTTTAGTTATAAATGAAATAAGAATTGAGACTTATGCTATTTAGTTTCATGCTCGAACACGATCAAAGAGTGTACGCGATATTCTACTTTATTACTGATGCATTAGCGTTTAGCACATAACGGAGTGGCGGGGAGCAAGGGGCGGAGCTTGCGTTCGAAATTTGATTTAGACTGCGAAACGAAACGAAAACGCCGAAACGCCGGGGTGAAACTCCGCTGCCGCGAGAAATCACGGAACAGCGGACGGAACTCCGGCGAGATCTCATGGCGGCATGGAGAGTGCGATTGTCGCAACCTAGCACTGGGCACGCTACAATTGTGGCGATAAGTCCCCTCTTTGAGGAGTGGCTGGAGAGGCGCCACGGCGTCCTCACCTTCCGCCTGACGCAGGTCCTCACCGGACACGGTTGTTTCGGGAGGTTCCTGTTCAGGATAAAGCGGGAGGAAACGCCCGGGTGTCACCACTGTGTGGATCGCCCGGAGGACACGGTGGAGCATACGGTGGAGATCTGCCCGGCTTGGGCGGAGCACCACCGTGTCCTCACGGAGGCGATCGGCGGCGACGATCTCTCGCGTCCAGCACTGGTTCAGGCCATGGTTCGGAGCGAGAGTGCATGGGAGGCCGTCACCTCCTTCTGCGAAGCAGTAATGCTCGCGAAGGAGGAGGCGGAACGCGTGAGGGAGAGGCATGGTTCGCGCCCTCGCGCCTCTAGTCGCCGCAGGAGACGCCCCGGGCGTCGGGAGTTGCAAGCCGATTTCCGGCCACCGTAGGCGCGGGCTTGCGCGGGCGTCCGATAAGGACCAGGCCCGGGTCGACGGCGCGTTGTGTTCCACGCGCGCCTCAAAGAGATGTCAGCACCAACTGACGGGGTCCGTCAGGACCAATGCCTGCCAGGGTTGCGAGTTTGTCCGAAAGGGATATCGTGGCCCTGGCACACAGGCAAATGAAGGAACACGGGTGGGTTTTAGTCAGTAAGAGTCTGACACGTCTGGGCAGAGCGGGAGAAGTTATTTGATAATTTCCCACCCAAAAAAAAAAAAAAAAAGACTGCCTGCTCTTAATAGTGGAAATAATTAATTCTTAACCACGATTTTTTACACCGTAACTCAGATCACTTCTCTTCCTGTTACCGTAACTTACGACATAGTTACAAATTACCGGATAGAATTGAACATAACTAGACCAAACTTAGAACATAAATACTTAGTTTACACAAACCCCTATACTTTACTTAATTGCTATATTTGGGTTAGCTAACACTGATACTCAAGTTTGAACCTTAACTTAGGTTCAAACTTAAGTTATCAGTGTGAAACTTTAAATCATAACTTAGTTAAGACTTAAAGTTTCTTGACACCAGGTCTTAAACATATTATAGTCGAAGAATTCCGGCGGGGTCAA
This sequence comes from Tiliacea aurago, assembly GCA_948098905.1. Lineage (NCBI taxonomy): Eukaryota > Metazoa > Arthropoda > Insecta > Lepidoptera > Noctuidae > Tiliacea > Tiliacea aurago. The sequence goes on from OX402591.1 coordinate 3,805,339, forward strand.
ATCTACTTAATGCTCTTCTTCCCTAAAATAAATAATAAATAAATAAATCATCATTTATTTCAGATTCATCATTATGATTACATCCATAATTGGTAGTACAACTGCGAGCTTACAAACTAGTGTTAGTAATAATTAATAGTAATTGGTAATAATAATTCAATTAAACAATATATAACAATAATTTAATTAAATAATTTAAAATGATAATTCAATTAAACAATATATAACAATAATTTAATTAAATAATTTAAAATGATAATTCAATTAAACAATACATAATAATAATTTAATTAAATCATTTAAATCATCATCTTATGTGAAGTCGATATTTTTAATACTTAATAATTAACCACAACGAACACGTTAACAAATATTTATAGAAAATGGCGCGCTCGTTTTGCTTTTCCCACGCGCCGCGCTAGCGATGCGCGCGCAGGTGTAAATAAAGGCACTGGCAAAACCGCTAAACAGCCTATATAATAAACATAAAATAATGTTTACGCAATAGGAAAATTAAGGTTAATAATTATGCAGTGAAAACTGTACAATTTGATGAAATGATGATAATTTTGATGATTGATTTATCATAAATGTAACCTAAAATATTGACAAAAATATTCATTGTTTTTAGATACCTATAAAAATTATTAGCAGAGATATTTTACTTTTTAAACAAACGTTAATACTAAGTTAACTGATTAAAGTCATTTATTGTGTTAAGGAAATGATGGGGCTGACATGACTTGTTACAGGTTCCAAGTCCCTAATAAATAAAGAGAAAAAAAAAGGAAAAAAAGTCATTCATTAAGAATGCGCGACGCATGACACCGCAGTCCACAACCAAAGCTTATGTGCTATCTATATTAGTAATTACATGTTCAAAATTTGGGTTCACGTCCTCTCGTAGAATGACGTCATTACAACATCAATGGGATTTATGCATGCAATTAAAGTATTTTTAATTTTTCTGGAACGAAGTTTTTAACGGGGCTTGCGGTAGGAGCCCACTGGTAGAAAACGTCACGTAACGAAAAAGCGTTATGCCCCATGTGACAGAAAGAAAAAGAGAGAGACAGAGAAAGTGTGAATTTAATACGCGTCCATGGCTGGGTAAAACATTGTGAGCGAGCGAAAAAAAATTCAGTTTCATGGTCTCAAGTTTCAAGTGTCAAAAGTTTTTGTTTTAAATTACACGTGAGAAGGAACTTCGTTCCTGACAGTTCCCGGGGTTCCCCGACTGCATATGTATTTTTTCTATAAACTACGCTTATGAACTGAACAATGCACGTTTTGACATTTAGACTAGCTTTATGTAACGTTTATAAATAAACCCTCAAGTGTGTTCCAGTAATTGGATTCATTCTGTGTTTTTTTATCATTTTCATTCGGCCTCGCCGCCGATCATGAGGGCAAAAAAAAAAACAATTGAACATTCGGAAGGAAGCCGGCCTTAATATAGTTGTAAAAAGCCAAGCAAATGATGATGAGTGAGAATTATTATACAATTACATTAAACATTTATCAACACCGGAAACGGCTATGATAAAATAGGTAATAATAAATTCCATGAAACAATAATGAAAACTAACTGACATTATTCCTTCAGTATTGTACCCGAATTCATTCCGTTAGCTATAATTCCTTTCAGTATAGGCGTAATTGAAACATTTTAGGGTGCGTCCATATATCGAGCAATAGAATGTTAAGAGTTATTGGTTACGAGAACATTGATAACGTGTACTGAGATTTACAAAGCTCACAAGGTCACACCATCACAGCATTTTATATACTCTTCATAGTTTTACCGAAAGACATCCGCTACTGACACAGTTCTACCCAAAAGATTATCAAAGATTAGTCCTACGTTGGGTGCATACATCGACGGATCCCCACGATCTTTACCAGGTCTTTGGTAGCCCTTATGTGAAGTCCATACGACCTCACTGGATGGCGCATGGACCCATGGCACATGGGTCGCCATACGGGGACTTTTTGACCTCAACAGACGCCCTTTCTGTTGGTACTGGATCCCACGCACTTTTCAATTTGATATAAATATTTATTTTGCTATGTAAATTTTGTAACCTCGTGAAAGTTCACTTTCTGAATTGTGAATGGTGCGTATACCTGTAATAGGCATACATACTCATAGCAGCGCAGCAGTGCAGCAGAACAGGGCCCTAAGTCTGCTATTTTTATAAATTCAGTCATTCCAACACGATCCTATTGTCATTTTGCTAAAAGTTCGTAATCTGCTAAATTCATAATGGTCGATCATTGGTCGGTCAATGTTCTCGTAATAGAATTATGTTACTAATAATGGCATTGTCGTATTGCTATTATTATAAAACCATTTCAATGTAGTGTCAGTGGCCGACCATTGGAAAGTCATAATGACGCCATTATAATAGTAGATTACCAAACTTGTCAAAATCAACAATTATGAAATCAATGATCGACCATTCTGACACTATTGTAATAGCAGACTGCCCAGTGGTGCATCAGAGCAGTGGTGGCCCATTGGTAACAGCCGCAACTTACGAGTTGTAGGCTGTAGGTTCGAACCCAGAAAGACGATTTACTTATAAATCCGCACTGAGCCCGCGTGGTGGATTACGGCCCACCCTCTCTCACCGAGAGGAGATCTGTTGCCCAGCAGTGGGAACTAGGCTGATTATGTATGTATACGGCTATTAGTGTACTTAATAATATAAATAAATAATGCTCGCAGTGTGAACGCATTTTTATAAAAACATACATAGACATAAATACTGAAGCCTGTTTCTGTTTACGTAATTCAGGATACACGTAAACATGTTTTGGCAACATAAAGTTAATAAATTACTCATGTTCGGTGACGCACCTACCCTGTCTGTATATTTCCGACTGGAAACTGTATGGATCACTTATGAAGAGGTACAAAGACTTGACTTTCGTAACTACTGTTTAAATTGATACGTATTTGTAAGGAGTTTCGTTTCATAGAATGTTGAATCTTGATGATAACGACAAGGATTTTTTCCAAATAGGATTTCCTGTTAGATAATCGAAACTTAATTTACTTATTACGTAATTCTTATCAAAAACAAAACTTACTTTGTATTAGAGAGTATATTTTATGTCTTTTTTGTTTGTCTTATTTGTGCTGAATAAACAAATGTTCTTTCTTTCTTTTGATTCTTGAGCATTATAGTGAAAAACAAACCTGCGGCTATATGAGCGCTCAAGGAGCAAAAATGTTAAGCAATTTTCAGACACATTCCTTACCCACAAAGCGGGCGCATGTCACGTTTTCAAACTGTATATAATTTTCATTTAAAATGTTGGCAAGACGTAGTCGGAAAAATAATAAGCTGCAAATTAAATATATATACAATATTAGTTTTAGTATATGCGAAACCTGAAACACGTGTCTAGTATTTTTAAGTAAAGAATCTATGTACAAAATTTCAAAACTGTATTATGAAAAATCACAAAGTTATAAGGTTGTCCGTATTTTTAAACATGCTAACGGCGGCCCCACGCCTCCGGGGTCGTCTTGCGCTCATTGATAATAATTTGGCAGTAGGTACCTAACCCGTTCGGCGATTGTATTGTTAGTAAGTAATTAAATGGTTATAACATTTTCCATCACACTTAAATATTTTTGGGACAAAATATAACATGGTGTAAAAATTATTGAAATCGATTCAGTTCCTTATTCTGAACAAACTATATTCAGGTTTCGCATATAAGTACTAAAAATAATGTTGTATCATGTGACATACGATGCCAAGACGTGGACACTGAGTGTCGGGCTGATCCAAAAATTCAAGGTCACTTAGCGTGCTATGGGGCGGGTTATGCTTGGAGTATCCTAGAAGGATAAAATCAGGAATGAAGTAATCCGGGATAAAACCGGAGTAACCAACATAGCTAACAGGGTAAGCAAACTGAAGTAGCAGTGGTCTGGCCATGATTATCGAAGATCCGATGGCCTGGGGTGGAGACCACGTATCGGCTAGCGTAGTGTGGGACGCTCTCCAGCTAGATCGACCGACGACCTTAAGAAGGTAGCTGGGATAGACTGGATGCGGAAGGTGGACGACAGGATGTTGTGACGTAGTTTGGGAGAAGCCGAAGATGTTCAGCAATGGACTGCGATAGTCGGAATTATTTTTACTAGTAAAGTATTAACAGGCATAGTGAAAAAATCGAATCCAAGGGCACCCCTTTTTTTCCCCTGTCCCATTCTGAATTCATCTACACGAAAAAGATAGCAATAACCGCCACGTTTTACAACAAATCGGACCCAATGTATTATTATATTCTACCAGTCGATATTAATAGGGAAATTCCATTTATCTAATATCAAATATGTACCTATGCCTACTTTGATAATACGCTCATGGATAGAGAATTTGATGTAACCACAAATTTCTCTAGGGGTTTTATAGATAAAGGTGAACCGATATCGGAACACAAAACATATTGTAATATCATAAATTTGTGAATAATTATATTTATGATATAATGTAGGCTGAGCTAAATATATTGCTTTGTTAATTATGTATCGTTTAATATTCAGCGAGATAATTAGTGAAGAGGTATTGTGATCACTATCTTTGTAAGATCATTCGAGCTTATCTCCACGTTTCTGAATACTTTAGGAAAACCGTAAAAAAATTGAATCTTGCATTGGAGTTACTACCACGATTTACTACCACGGTCCATAGCAATGAACGCACAGTGAAAAAAAATACCTCTTTGGGGTCCACACACAAACTAAAGAATAATAGTCCATGGCATAGCATGCAAAGATGATGGCGGGATAAACTGGATAAAAAAAACGGTCAAGAGCGAGTCGGACTCGCACACCGAGGGTTCCGTACGTATATATGATGTTGATGATTTTTGAAAAACTGTGCTATTTAGAGACATCGTTTTATTTTTCCTGCAATCTTTACATGCACCTCTATCACATAGAATAATTTCAAATTTTTATCTATGCAAACTTCGGAGATAATGGGGGGGGGGCGGTATTTTTATTTACATGTTTCGTCAAAAGTCGGAAACTATGCTGCGAAAAAAAAAAAATAAATTGTTGGGCAAACGTCATCTAAACCTATTCTAAATTACAAGTTGATAGCATCAGTAGTTCTTGAGATATCCAGGTGTGACAGACAGACAGACAAACAGACTTAGTCTCACCATAAGGGTTCCTTTTTACCATTTTTGTACGGAACCCTAAAAACCGGACAAATGCGAGCTGCAGCTTCCGACTATTTGTTTTTTTGTACTTAGATCTGTTTTGTGTAACCTTCGAGTTTATTACATATTATGTTTTCGTACGCACGTTTATTCTGTGACAAATAAAATTATTTTTCTTTCTAGCTAAACTCGTGTGGTGAGGGTTCCGTACAATGATTATGTTATCTGCCATGTTTTTTACCCCAAAATAATAATATTTACCCTAAGAGCAAACTTAACATTGTAGTTGAAAATGTGTTCTCCCTTATAATCAAACTGCAAAATATGTAAGGCATAATACCATATTTTAATATTTACCGTGTTATTTTAACACCATAGCCTTGTTAAAGATTTTCCTGTAATCTGTAGTCATGAATTATTTTCTGTATTATTTTATAAATGTTAGGCTCTGCAGTAGTTTCGGAGTTATGAGAGATGATACATTTTCATCTGTTTTCTTAAATAACCTTAAAACCATTTATTTTAAAATTAAAAAAGAAATATATTTGAAATTCCCTTAACGACCCCTTTCATTTGATATGTCACACGGTACTGCTGTCAGTGTGGTGCCGGATGTAAAGAATAGCACCACCCTATTTCTTCCCGTGGGTGTATAAAAGGCGAGTAAGGGACTTATTAAAGAATGAGCGGCAGTGTTCTCTATGCATTTTAACATCATACTGCGATCGCTAGCCCACCTGCCGAGCGTGGCAATTATGCACCCCCCCACCCCTCTTTGGGGAAATACTATGTCCAGCAGAGGACGTCTTTCGGGTGAAATGATGAATGATGATATCCGTGTTTGGGTCACAGAAATTCATATGTGTATCAAATTTCAACTTAATCGGTCCAGTAGTTTCGGAGCAAATCGGCTGTGACAGACGAACAGACAGACAGACGCACGAGTGAAGAAATAATGTGAATAAGGGTTCTGTTTTTTTCCTTTTGAGGTTCGGTACCCTAAAAATCCAAACAATAAAAAAACTGGCATTCACGGGGAATCCCAGCGTCGTCTTATGATGCTGGCTAATAGAGTAGCCACGCTAGTAAGACTGATTTATGACTGTAGTGTGTTTTTAATATTTGGCAGGGTTCTCCTTGTCAGTTGACTTTCACGATACCCTCGATAAAAAATAGATAAACCTCCATAAATAAATAAACTTTACACCTGAACTCCTGCTGACACCTTAAAACGAAGCGTGAAACACACGACCCACGTTTTAATTTTAAAAGTTGTTCCGTGTCGGTGCCATTTTGTTATATAATATACAAAATTAATTCCAGCAAAATGTTTATTTAATTAAACTTAGTCGGGGAACACCTGCCTCTGTTTAAAACATCTATTACGGCTTTATTCGTTCTTACTGGTGTGACATATTGCTTATAAAGCGTCTTCAAGTTTTTTGGGTTTTATTTTTTCTTTGTCTAGATTTTCAGGGTCGATGGCTTTTTTTTTTTTTGGGTGGGAAATTCTCAAATAACTTCTCCCGCTCTGGGCTGAGTGGGAGGGCGTGTCAGACTTTTACTGACTAAAACCCACCCGTGTTCCTTCATTTGCCTGTGTGCCAGGGCCACGATATCCCTTTCGGACAAACTCGCAACCCTGGCAGGCATTGGTCCTGACGGACCCCGTCAGTTGGTGCTGACATCTCTTTGAGGCGCGCGTGGAACACAACGCGCCGTCGACCCGGGCTTGGTCCTTATCGGACAGCGAGCTACCCATTGCTCTCCATCCGCAAGTCCGCGCCTACGGTGGCCGGAAATCGGCTTGCAACTCGCGACGCCCGGGGCGTCTCCTGCGGCGACTAGAGGCACGAGGGCGCGAACCTTGCCTCTCCCTCACGCGTTCCGCCTCCTCCTTCGCGAGCATTACTGCTTCGCAGAAGGAGGTGACGGCCTCCCATGCACTCTCGCTCCGAACCATGGCCTGAACCAGTGCTGGGACGCGAGAGATCGTCGCCGCCGATCGCCTCCATGAGGACACGGCGGTGCTCCGCCCAAGCCGGACAGATCTCCACCGTATGCTCCACCGTGTTCTCCGGGCGATCCATACAGTGGTGACACCCGGGAGGGTCGATGGCTAGAACTGTCGTCTAATAAATCATCTTTAATCTTAGTAGCAATAGTTACTTACCTACCTGATCTGTATTCTGGTGAGCTTTCAGTGAGCTCGAGACTTAAAAAAAAAAGAAGAGTTTGGCATGAAATCCACTAACTACATAGGTCGCTAGCCCGCGTAGAGACGAGTCTTTTGACACCTCCCACCTAAACGAATCCAAACACTGCATATCTACTGTTTTTTTTCAAGACTGTACTATTGTGTTGGATACCCTGGCTGATTGAATCAAATACTCATCAAAACGAATCCAAACATAACATATCTGCTATCTTTTTTTCATGACTATGTGTGGCTGGGTATCCTGGCTGCAGCATCATATCAAGAATTCCATAATCTTGCATAGTTATATAGCATACATGGGTGTTTCAAATTTTAGGTCACACATATGTAAGAAAGTAAAGTAAATACCCATTATTCTCTTCATTGTCAGCCATTTCTGGCGGGAACGTCTATCTGTCACAATCTGACGTTTCGCACTATAAATCGACCTGAATCAGGTCGTTTGACAAACGTCATCAGGTCTATGGACAATGGGGAGGTTATGCGTCTAAGATCCCTACCGCAACTAACAAAAGAGTAGATATCCTTGAAACGGCTGAACCGATTTTGATAAAACAAGTCTAAGAACCACCGCTAGAAAACTTGCTTTCAAATAAAAAACACCACAATCAAATCGGTTCATCCGTTTAAGAGCTACGGTGCCACAGACAGACACACACACATATAGCGGTCAAACTTACAACACCCCTCTTTTTTCGTCGGGGGTTAAAAATAGGCCAGCCCTCTGGTCACGTGAAGAGTCGACCAACCGCTTGCGATGTCCCGAAATACTTGATGAGCACTAGGACCCCAAGGCCCTAGTGTTTCAATTTTATTTAAAATATGGACCAATTGTTATAATTAATGTGTATAATTACACTTCAAAGTCACAAACAACTGTGTAGCCCTGGGTCTTGTTCTAAGAGTTCCTGTATCACAACACCCAAAATATGAACAACGCACAACTTCACACAGCTTCGGCGGAATAAAATATTCAATCTAATTCTGTCATAAGAATCAAAACGTACCCTTCTCATATCTTCCCGAACACAAATATTGTCGAAATTGTTTGGGCGACGGAATAAAGCGGTGAATGTAATAAATTCTCCCTATTACCATAACATCGAAAGTTTTCACGAACCTCATTATTTGCTGAAATAATTGAATTGATTTGTAAGTGAAAGATCGCCCTGTTTCACCTTATGTAAGAAAATCGCATTGGGCCCGCGTGGTCTGCTCACAGAAGGTGTGTGTCACAGCAGTGGGAAGGTTATATGCTAAGCAACCGCCTGATTATGCAAAGTAACCTCCAATGTTTCAAATTGTAATTGTATGGTGTAGAAGACAGGTCTTACACCGGAAAAAAAAAACTAGTGTGCTTTAGACCACACGACTGAAGTAAAACAGAAATCACCATTCGCTAGCAAAAGAAGTTTTACTTCAAAAAAGCTGCGATCTTGTTGTGTGTATAAACAGCCAGTGTGAATTTAAAAAAATACCTATTAAGCGGGACGGCCCGCGGCGGTGACGCGGTGTGTTCCATGTTTAAAATTTAAACATCTTCCGTTCGCCTCTTTCCGTTAGGCTCTTGTCACGCATTCACCAGCTTACTCTCCAGTCAAGCGTGCGTAAAGAAGTTTTACTTCAAAAATGCAGACTAATTATGATACATAAAATTTTCTCTTAGTTGGCATTAAAATGTTTGGAATCATTATTTATCTTAAATAGATAAAAACAAAATAGCATATTTGACAGAACAAATTATTTATATCGACAAATGTGCACGTACAGAATAATCACCAGTCTTTGTTATATACATATATTCATGCTTTGTTTGATTTTAACTCTTTACTTTTGTTTATGAAATAATAATTTAAGTTCGTGGTAACAAGCAACTTGTTAGCATTATATCATTCTTAAACTTGCCAACTCAGCCTATAGCAGTCCACTGCTGGACATGGGCCTCTCCAAGGCTGCGCCACAACACCCTGTCCTCCGCCTTCCGCATCCAGTCTGTCCCAGCCAGCCACCTTCTTAAGGTCGTCGGTCCGTCTAACTGGGGGGCGTCCCACACTACACTTGCCGATACGTGGTCTCCACTCCAGGACTCGTCTGCTCCACCGGCCATCGGTCCTTCGACAAATATGGCCAGCCCACTGCCACTTCAGCTTGTTTACTCTGCAGGCTATGTCGGTAACTCCGGTTCTCTTCCGGATAACTTCATTTCTGATCTTATCCTTCAGAGAAACTCCGAGCATAGCCCGCTCCATAGCACGCTGAGTGACCTAGAATATGTGGGCCAGCCCGACTGTCAGTGTCCACGTGTGCTTAATTAAATAACTACCCATAATTAAACTAATTGATTACTTAGTAGACGGAACTATGATAATTTAACAAAGTTCTATCTTCAGAAGTCAAGATCTTATTAGGCTCGTATGGAGTCAAGATGCGTGATCACATTAAACAAAATGTTTGTTATAGCAAACACTTTTTTTTCAGTTTACATTCTTATATCTATGGACGTACTTTGAAGGGCGTTTGGGAGACGTCTTGTGTAATTTTGACATTCAAAAGTGCTAGTTTGAATAAATGACTTTTGATTTTAATTTTGATTGAAGAATTTGGAGAACATAACATAAAATGACGCCTGTAATCCCCGTAGGCAGAGGTGTACCTGTACCCACATTTTGCCAGTTATGTTTAAGTTCCATGTAATAGGGGGCGAGCCTATTGCCATCAACCGGGCACAAATCCAGACTCCTGGCTGCTACTGGGAAATTCCGGATTGAAAAACCCAATAACACATTGCTCGACCCGGAAATAGAACCCAGGACCTCATGTTTAGCAGTAACACTTGCGACCACTACACCAACTAGGCAGCGCAGGCGACAAGGCGAGAATCGGAGAATAGTATAGTCGCCGGCACGTAACTTACCAAGGTTTTGGCGTAGTGGGCGTAAGTTTACGCTTGTATTGCACAATTAGTGCAAATAAAAAATTATCACTTTTATTGCTTGTCATTATTCTATGGTTATTTCCAGAAATTATTTGAAATGGTCTCTGTTTAGAAGAATGTTAAAGAAAAGATACGTGCCGGCGACTATACCTATATTAGCTTAAGACTGATTTTTTATCTGAGGTAGATATTGATATTCGACCTTTTTTGTTTAGTTTGTCAAAAAGAAATCATTAAATACAACAAAGTTATATAAACGATTTTAATCGAACTGCACACGTACTCGTAAACAATAATTATAACTTTGTTTTCTAGTACTTATAATATATAATCACAGCCCCACTATTTTATCACAATTTTAGAGCTGTTACTCGCAAAGTCAAAGTCAAATTATTTATTTCAAATAGGCACATAAGAGGCACTTTTGAACGTCAAAAATTACAAAAAAATTGAATTGATTCTAGTTGCCCTTCCAAAAGGTAGTTTCGTATGGACAAGAATGGGCAAGAAACTACACCGTTACTCTTTTAAAAATGTTTCACAATATTTTGATTAAGTACATTAATAATAATTATGATTATTGTGAAGACGATGCACCTAGAATAAAATTCCTAATAGGTAAAAATAATTAAAAATGAAGCAATGAAAAGTAACTTGATCGAGTGTAATGTATCTCGTTGGTAATCCTTAAATAAATAAATAAACTTGATTATGAGATAGATACATGGTGCTCACATATTTACAATCATCGTAAAAATATAATTATGTTAACCTAAAAAAAAAAATTCAATGTGTGAGTTTAGGTAATCACATGTAAAATCAATGTCATAAAAATAACAAATTATCCAATTAAAATAGCAACCAATTTGATTTTGTCCTGTCGCACTGTATCGGATCACCAACTGCCGATCACCCTTTCCAATATTCGTGTGGCAAGCGTCGCCTCACCATTGCTCCGGAAGTTCGCAACGAAATAATAATGGCGCGACATCAGTGTTGCCAACCTAAATAGTAATCGGATAATATCTTTAATTTTAAATAAGTAAGCGTATTTAATTTTGAGTATCCGTAACAAGGTTACTCGTATTAATTAAATAATATATGTTCTTAACAAATAAATCAACTAGTAATTAAATCATAATTTTAATGAATATAAAATTATGATTTATGATCTAATTATTGTCTGTCTTTGAAGCGACAACAGTTACCATGCAGACGATTACAAAATCAGATGTTTTAAAACATCTTTTAGTTAAACGAAAAGAAATCGAAAAATAACAACTCATTCTTAGTTCCATGTAACTATAGATAGGTACAAAGGAATATCAAAACATCGACTCACAATCTAGCGATGACCTAGCCTCATTCCACTGTTCCAGGCATCGCTTTGAACGGAGTGTGGGCACGAGGTACAAACACAAACCTATATTTTGAACTACCTAGAGTAGGTACCTAGTATTCTCTCAGTTATTCAAGAGATGGTAGGAATGACGAGAATGTCTATTTTATGCCTGAGTACGCAGGGAAGAGCGAGCGATTGGGTGATGAATTTAATATTTTATACAGGCAGACAGATGGTTGATTGCAAAGTCAGAGAAATTAATTATTTAGACCTTTACTTACGTCAATCTGTAATTTCTTAAAACTGTCAAAGAATGACGTTTGTTATTTGAAAACACGGACAATTTAAGTTGATTGGATAACATCAACATTTATTGAATAACATCAAGCTTTAACATACCAACTCTTAATGGTGGTTCATAGTGTTCGTCTCATATTAAAGTTAATTTGTGTTGTCCTTACAGGCTACTCAAACGGATCCAGAATTGAGTAAATCAGATTAAAGGCAATACAACCGGTCAGCTTCTGCGAATACACTTTGTTTCCTTCAACCTTGACATTGACAGAATCATCGGTAAAACGATGGAGCCATTACTTTAAAATTGGAATTGCATTATGTTGATAGGTAGTAAATTTCCTTCACAATTATTTACTTCAAAATACCGAGAAATACAACAACAACGTTTTGCGATGTACTTTTTTGCATCAAAGTTGTGTTCACGTATTCGCAAACGCTTTGACCCAATTTTTCTGTTACTCTGCCATTTTTGCTTTACGTCCTGTTTCGTCCTAAGAAAAACAATAACAAGTCCGTTTAGTTATTTTGATGAATTTTACCTATAAAACAATTATAAATACATATTCCGTTATGTCATACTCGCAATCGTCGTGCGTGTATGACCAAGGCCCCAAGTCTGCTATTTTTATAAATTCAGTCATTCCAACACGATCCCATTGTCATTTTGCTAAAAGTTCGTAATCTGCTAAATTCATAATGGTCGATCATTGGTCGGTCAAAGTTCTCTTAATAGAATTGTGTTACTTATAATGGCATTGTCGTATTGCCATTATTATAAAACCCATTAGTAGAAATGTCATTAATTTGTCATTATGTACGAGATTACCAATAAATGCAATTTCTTTCAATGTAGTGTCAGTGGCCGACCATTGGAAAGTCATAATGACGCCGTTATAATAGTAGATTACCAAACTTGTCAAAATCAACAATTATGAAATCAATGATCGACCATTCTGACACTATTGTAATAGCAGACTTGAGGCCCGAACGAAAACGATGCAAAAGGAGTACCTATGTAAGGTTCGTAACAGGTGGCTTTCTGTTTCTGCCTACCCCCATGGGTACAAGGCGTGAGTTTATGTATGTATGTAATTTCACTAAAAGATGTTTTTTTTTTAAAACGTTGCCTCACTCTTGGAATTGCTCCAGTATTGTGAGTGCGTTTACAAACTTTTAAACTCACATACACAAACAGCCAGACAACTACTTGTAGGTCATACAAATATTTGTTCCGTGCGGGAATCGAACCCTCGACACGCAGCGCAGTAGTCAATTGCTTAACCACTGCGCCAACCGTGTCGTCGTCTATGACTCCTATGACAAAGAGGTGTTTATTAAATGACCCATGGCCAGTTAAAGCCACCGTTACTGTACGCAGCTGTTGTTTAGTTAGTTGTAGAACCCGTTTCGTGAGGCGGCCGTCGTGTCGTTTATGTACGAGTATGTATGTAATTTCATTAAGGGAAAGTTATTTACATAAAAGTCATTTCTCGCTCTCAACTAACACCCACTTACAAATACGTTAAATTTTAAGCTCGGTACATAACTGCGGACACAGCACAGATCAGCACAGCACCGCAATCGCTTTGAGCGCTGTTTACTTTGTGTTTCACCTATGCATACCTAGCGCTTCAAAAGCAGACATGGTCGAAAAATTTAGGTCAACCAGAATGCATGGATGAAGGATTTGTCTTGTGAATTGTGGGTTTTGAATATGAATGGGGTTGGTTTATTTATTTTGTAGGTTAGGTTTATATTGAAATCATCATTTGTTCATGACGGGCTTTTACCACCCATACTCTTGCCTTATAAAAAACAGATCATAAACATAATGTTTGCAAAATTATACTTCGACCATTCTTATAATAATTCTCTTTGTCGTTGTAGCCTTAATAGACTGTAGATTTGTAGATAATTTACTATTTTGTTAAGGACCTGGTACTTGTTGATGGGCTTACACTGTCCTCCCCACACCTGTAATTTGAAAACATTGTAAAATCCAATTATTTTTAAAAGAATAACCGTGGAGTTTCTTGCCGGCTCTTCTCCATAGGAAACGACCAATTGAAACCGTGCATCTAGCTTCTGACATTTCATAAGTATGCCCATTTTATGTGAAATAAAATATTTTGATTTGTCGTTTTTAGGAGAAAGGCTCTCCTCTAAATTTAATCTCTTATTCACCGTTCACGACACACTGTAAGGACAGGCAACTAATCTTTGCCGGGACACAGAAACAAAGGCACCCCAAAGATAAATCTTCCAGCAATTTCATAAAGCACGCTTGCTGCATGTTCACACCAGAGTCACTGTATATAATAGACCGTCTGCAAGCACTCAAAACCGCCCCAGCAATTCTCAAAGCGTTCAGAATCTGAAAACTATTCACATATTATTACTAATTCTGTGCACACACCGCCTGTCGTTTATTTAAATGTACTCCGCTAGGAAGTCAGGCGTGTGACTTAATTCCGGAATTCTGTACCGCGCTTTACAATGTTGAGCGTGTAGTTACACCAAGAATATTCAAAGACATATTGACAGAAAATCCATTTTAAAAAGAAACTAGCATTCAAGTAGCCAAATAATATCTTTTGGATGAAGTCAGCAGTGGTTGTCCACAACCACTACCAATCTGCATGTCGGGATATTAACTCCAATTCCGCTAATCATCATTTTGATAGCGGCAGTTTTACGTACAAGTTTGCAATTTTTATGTACTTACTAGTGGTCGCCCACTGGTCGAAATTCGACCCCTTCTACTTATAACCTATATATTTATTTATTTTTCCGTAGCCTACGCTGTCCCACTGCTGGGCAAAGATTCTTTCCTCGAAAAGAAATTTGAAGGATTCATTCCAGATGGTCTAATTTGTAATTTGACTGACTGTACAAGGTAGATATCTCTTTACGAGTACATTAAATTGACTATCTGCCAGCTTCTTCACTTTACAAAGAATCAACTACAAAATAATAATACACCAACAACAAGTTCACAACAGAACTCCACACAATACACACGACCAACCCACAACTTTCGCTATCCAACACCGTTTTCACAGCGCAATCTTCACATAAATCTAATATAAAAAGCGTAATGGAGCGTTAAGTATAAATACGACACGTCCCACCCACAAACGTATCGGGATACGGCAAATTTTATATCGTATTTGGAACTTTGAGTAACTTTAGGACAGAAATGGCATGGAATGTCTATAGCAGTGTATTAGGCTTATTTTTGTATAGAATGGGAAGATAATTACATGTTTATCAGAAATTATTTCACAGGAACGTACCATCGGGATTCATAGTCGGTGCTATTACAATAGTGTCAGAATGGTCGATCATTGATTTCATAATTGTTGATTTTGACATGTTTGGTAATCTACTATTATAATGGCGTCATTATGACTTTCCAATGGTCGGCCACTGACACTGCATTGAAATAAATTGCATTTATTGGTAATCTCGTACATAATGAATTAATGACAAATGAATGACATTTCTACTAATGGGTTTTATAATAATGGCAATACGACAATGCCAGTATAAGTAAAACAGTTCTATTACGAGAACATTCATCCGACCAATGATCGACCAATATGAATTTAGCAGATTACGAACTTTTAGCAAACTGACAATGGGATTGTGTTGGAATTACTGAATTTATAAAAATAGCAGACTTGGGGCCCAGGTCTCCTCACTCAGGTTATTCCGTGTGGTGCCGGACGTAAAGATTAGCACCATCTTATTTCTTCCCGTGAGTGTCGTAAAAGGCGACTAAGGGACTTACTATAGAATGGGCAGCAGCATTTTCTATGCATTTTAACACCATACTGCAATTGCCAACCCACCTGCCAAGCGTGGCGATTATGGCAACCCCCTCCTTTTGGGGGAGGCTTATGTCCAGCAGTGGACGTCTTTGAGCGGAAATGATGATGATGAACCCAGGTCTTGACCTATCCGTTTGCCCTTTATCTAAATATGTTCAGCCGTTACGGCATGAAAAGGTAACTGACAGACAGACAGGCAGATAATAAATTCAAATAATCTTTTTTACGGTACCGTACCTCAAAATGAAAAGTTTGGACCCTTAAAGGATGACTTCGATGTCTGTCAAGACCCTTTTTCTCACGAACGCGTGGAGATATCAAGTTGAAATAGATATCAAAAACTTAGATGTGCGGTCCCCTTGGAGCTGTAAGTCAAGCTTCCAAGTTAACGCAATAAAAAATTACGGGCACTCATGCCGCTTATGTTGACGCTCGCAAATAAACCAAATCCTATACGGTACTTCCCGTTGACCTAGGAGCATGAAGTTTGGCGGGAAGCAAGTTTTTACAGTAATTCAACTAAAGAGAAAAATCCTAAAACTGGTAATCTGTATAAATAAAAACCGGCCAAGTGCGTGTCAGATCACACACAATAAAGGGTTCCGTAGTTAGGATAAATTTATCCTACAAATTACCTTAACATTGTAGTTGAAAAACATGCTCTCCCATACATTGATATACGTCACGGTTAATTCTCCAACTGCAAATTTAAGTTGGTCGACTAATACTCGTTAACTTGTAAAGCCTACTTAGCTTTGATAGTTTTACTTTTAATTTCGTTATATATACTACTGCCTTGAATTTTTTCACATATCCAAAACCAACTATTTAGCTCGCGGGACACTTGACTCTAACAAAAAATAGCACTTAAAAGCTTAATATTACGCAAACGGATCCCAGAATTGAAAAATGGTTTTCACAGGCCCACTATTTTTAAACGGCTTATCCAACGATACCCCACACAATGGAATAAACGAGAAAAAAAAAATATCATCCCCATTTTACGTGCAAGGAGGCATGGGTGTACATATTAATCATGCCGAGAAAGCAAACATTTCTGAAAACATTTTTTTAAGGTTCCCACCATTTTTTTAAGGTGGGAACCTTAAAAAAATGTTTTTCATGGTTTTATTTTACGACTTTCTCGGCATGATTAATATGTACACCCATGCCAAATTACAGCTTTGTAGTACAAAGCGTTTCTGAGCTAAGCTGGGGACAGACGGACAGACAGACGCACATGGTGAAACTAAAGCTGTATACAGGCTGTATTTTGCATGTCATCATCATCATTTCAGCCGAAAGACGTCCACTGCTGGACCTATGTCCAGCAGTGGACGTCTTTCGGCTGAAATGATGATGATGCCTCCCCTAAAGGAGGGGTTTGCCATAATCGCCATGCTTGGTAGGCGGGTTGGCGATCGCAGTATGGTGGTAAAATGCATAGAGAATGCTGCTGCCCACTATCTAGTAAGTCCTTTAGTTGCCTTTTACGACACCCACGGGAAGAAATGGGATGGTGCTATTCTTTACGTCCGGCACCAAACCTTTTGCAAACAAAATTTTGCATGTGATTTCTTACTAATTACAGCTCTAAAGGCCCGTATTTATAGAAAGTTACTCAGTACTCAAGCATTAATAATAATATAATAATATAAGCCTTTAATCAGACACAAGTTTAACAAAAAAAAAAAATAACTTAATCTAACGACTCTAGCGAGCCGGTGACACCGACACCCGGTCTGTTTGCCCAACTTTGGCAAAGGCCTCCTCCATTTCTTTCCACTCTGCTCTATTTTGCGCTCTCCTAGTCCATGTTTTCCCTGCTATGACCTTTATTTCGTCTTCCCACCTTCGAAACTGTCTACCTCGGTTTCTTTTCTTATTTCTTGGGTACCAAAATACTATGTTTTTATTCCACTTTTCAATGCCTCTTAATATATGGCCAGTCCATTTCCACTTAAGTTTCCTTATTCGCATTGTTACATCTTCAATTTTCGTGCGTCTTCTGATAGTTTTGTTTTTTATTCTGTCAGACTTCCTTAAATTCAGCATGCTTCTTTCCATTGCTGTCTGGCATGTTCCCAGTTTCCTGTATTGCGCTTTAGTAAGGGCCCAAGTCTGGCAGCCATATGTTAAGACTGGGAGTATGCAGGTGTTGTATAGTTTTGTTTTGATGGTCATCTTAGTTTCCGTGTTCTTCATTACTTCCTTAAGCCCCCAGTAACATTTCATCACTCAAGCATTACTTAAGACTAAATTCAACCAATCCAAAGGCTTGAATCTAGTCTTAGGTGATGCTTGAGTACTGAGTAACGCTCTATAAATACGGGCCTATAGTATCACTTGATACTTGTTTCTGTACAATGGTATAAGCGTTCTTAAACTTATGTTCATGGCGTAATTGTACACTTGTAAATAATGTGGTTTTATGACTTCTGTCTATGAGGGTGTTTTAAAACTAAAAAAATAAAAATGACAACTAATACAGCTTTAGTCTTCCAATTAATGTTTTCATTGAGAACAAATGCGATATGTGAAAAAAAGATTTTATTCAGCTTCCTCCTAATTCAATATGACGTCCTCAACACCAAATTATCTTTATAAAAAGAATACACTTGAACCACCAAAAACCTGCGCACTAAAATGCTTTAAAAGCGTAATCTCCCGAGTTTACCCGTAACAAAGAGGATTCGCGGCTTAGTGGAACGGCTCTGACCGTATGGTACTGTGCTCAACGTTTGGGACAAAGCCTCGGTTTCCTTTAATAATTATGTATTTTAAAATATAGACTGGGTTGGCTTTTTGCTCCGGATGTGCATTTGGAAATCAAAGTAGGATAAGGAATGATGCTTTTCATCATCAAAATCATCATTTCAGCCAAAATACGTCAACTGCTGGAGATAGGCCTCCCCCAAGCACCGCCACTTTGACCAGTTCTGTGTTTCCCGCATCCAGCGGATACCTGCAGCCTTCACAAGGTCATCGGTCCACCTTGTAGGAGGCCTTCCAATGCTACGTCTTCCAGTACGCGGTCGCCACTTCAGAACCTTTCGGCCCCATCGGCCATCACTTCTGCGAGCAATGTGCCCTGCCCACTGCCACTTAAGCTTGACAATTCTTCGTGCTATGTCGGTTACCTTGGTTCGCCTGCGGATCTCTTCATTTCTGATTCGATCACGTAGGAAAGCTCCAAGCATAGCCCTCTCCATTGGCCTTTGAGTGACTTGGTGATGATGCTTTGAATCCATCAGTATTATTTGTAGATATGGATCCTTGTATATGGCAGCTCAATTTTATTATTATTATTCACTTATGATTAACAAAAACGAGCGAGCCAGATGTCAGATGTTACACATCATATGCGAGTACTGGAACTCGCATATGATGTGTAACATCTGACATCTCACCTTGGTAATAGACAACTGAGCAGCGGCAGAAATTCACCTCAAAATTTGAAAAGCTAAATACTGAAATATTTATTAAAATAATAATTCATTACTAGCCGTCGCCTTCTGGTCGAAATTTGACCCTCTTACTTACAATCTATACAGTGCCACAGCTTAGGGTAGGTTCAGTATCGATAAAGGAATCCAGGTAAAGTAAAAATAAAATTAAAAAAATAATAACAATATAAACAAAAAACTTACTTAACTAAACATAAAAAATAAAAAAAGTCGTTTCGTACTTTAACGGGCTTAGGACCGTCAAATAAAATAATTTTAACTCTATACGATTGCTATTTTAAATTATTAGGTACTAAATTAGGT
Organism: Tiliacea aurago; assembly: GCA_948098905.1. Taxonomy (NCBI): domain Eukaryota; kingdom Metazoa; phylum Arthropoda; class Insecta; order Lepidoptera; family Noctuidae; genus Tiliacea; species Tiliacea aurago. The sequence continues at coordinate 3,824,924 of OX402591.1, forward strand.
TGATCTTGCAATATTTTTGTTTGTTTTCAATTTTTTTTTTTTTTCCTGGGTTCCTTTCATCCTCGTCATCATTTCAGCCAAAAGACGTTCACTGCTAGACATAGGCCTCCCCCAAAAAGGGGGGATTGGCCATACTCGCCACGCTTGGCAGGCGGGTTGGCGATCGCAGAATGGTTTTAAAAATGAATAGTGAACGCTGCTGCCCATTCTCTAGTAAGTCCCTTAGTCGCCTTTTACGACACCCATGGGAAGAAATGGGATGGTGCTATTCTTTACGTCCAGCACCAAACGGAACCTGGAACCTGGGTTCCTTTATCGATACTGAAACTAACCCTTAGCTATTGCATGCAGTCTCTTTAACACCCTGTATAGTAATTACTAATTCCACGAGTACACTAATTCCATGCTATTATAATACTTACACAAGAATTAAGCTGTCACTTCCTGTTACACACTTCCGTCCCTTTTCACGAAATCACTCCCACAGAAAGCGAGAGGAAAGATAAAAAACACATCAAAAAGAAAATACAAATATTAAGATAACTCATTAAATAATTATCAGGATTTCTCCAAGTAGACGTAGAAAATAGATTCTGAACATTACTAAAAATTCCTTAAAACCAGTAAAACTTTTGTCCAGCAGTACGGTAGGTGATGTCTGAACGCACAGATAGACAACAATATCAGTGAAACTGAACGCGACCAGCATATCAAAACGGCGTTCAAGAGCTGACATTCCACAGCACTGATGACACTGACAGCTCTTGAACGTGATTAAAGTGTGCTGATCGCGTTCAGTTTCTTTAGTGAAATTCATCCTTCATCATCATTTGCTTCACTACATCTGAACTTACATTAGTCTTCTCCATTTCTACGGACTCGCTTGCTACAAATACTTTCTAATCTTCAAGGCATATAATTATGTCGTCCCAATATATCTTTCTGCTCTGTCGCAAATCTCTACAATGTTCTGCTAAGAATTTTTCAACAATGACAACAGTGTTCCCTAAGACAACATCACCTGCCTAACTTTTCCCCAACTATGATATGGTTGGCTTCCAGTCTAACCGGATGCAACTGAATACCAGTATTTTACATGGAGCGACTGCCTATGTGACCTCGACAACCAAGTTACTGTGTAACACGATACCCCTTGGTCAAACTGGTGAAATTCAACCTTAAAAACTAATAACATATACCAGCCTCACAAAGATATAAAAACCTCATTACCATAACGATCTGTCAACCAACAAACTTCAATAGATTTTAAATTCAAAATTAAACTCATCTGACCAAACAGTTAAGCCATTAATTGTAATTCCTATCACGTAATGACAAAGACCTAACCTTGGGATCTAGGAATCTGAGGAACGTGGGCATCCCGAACATTTGCCTCATTAACGTCGACCCTTTCGCCACACAGACAGATATTGCCTGCTGTAGTATTAGACAGATAGGTACATTATTGTCGTTTTAGATCAGTTTTGTTCATAAGTTCAAGTTGGAATTTATTGTTCCTAAGATTTTGTAGATTTAAAAGCGTACGTTTTTTTTAACGGTGTTCCTCGGGTCTTCCTAAACCCAGAAATCGAATTCAAGATCAAAAATGTAAACAAAGGTGTTGCCAATTTTAAATAATAACCTCAAATTGTGCAGTTTGCCAAAAAGCACTATAACATATTGCTAGAATTGTAGGCATATCTTAAAGAATTAAAATATAATATTGCACACAGTTTTCAACTTTGAAGTGACGTAAACTACGATCCAAGAATAAAATATAACTGTTTGAAATAAAATCGTGCAAATTATTTTTATGCTACTGGCAATAAGGCAGTGGTCTTAAACATTTGAACTGCATTTTGTGTTTTCAACGAGCAAACCGAGCTTTCTGAACTGCTTCGCATGGGTGCTTTTTACGAATGATATAAATGAAAAATCAAAAAAACTCTATACTATAATTTTAGATAATGCCCCTTACCACTCCCGAAGGCTAGAGCAGACCCCTACAGCGTTAAACATGTAATAAAACAAGAGGACAAAATGTGTGATCTCGATCAACATTATAGACAAATAGAACACATTATGACGGATCAGTTCTTAATTAGTGTACTTAACTGATTCGGACTCTTCATCAAGCTCATCACAGTCCGAATCACAAAGTGAATAAATCATAATCTTCATATATATAAAATTCTCGTGTCACAATGTTAGTTACCATACTCCTCCGAAACGGCTTGACCGATTTTTTTGAAATTATACAGGTTGTTTGGTGCATCGTGTGCCAAATTGAAATGGTCGACTGAAGGAGTCATCCGCTAGCCTTTTAGACCCTTTAACACCCCTCATGCTCTGTGGATTTTTTTTTTATCGACTTTTTATTGTTTTCCAAAAAAAAGACCCAAATTTTACATTCAAATACAGATTTAAAAAAAAATATAAGGCGTAGACTCTAAATTTTAATTTTATTTCGATGTGTATTGTTTAAGAATACTTTTGAATACAAAATTAGTGATATTAGTCACCTAGTTCTTTTTTAATTCACTCGCAAAGGTAAAACTTAAATTAAAGCTGTTCATGTTACAGCTGTTTATAAGGCTACAAAAAAAAATCAAAAGCGACCGGGATCTTCCAACTCCCTCATTAATTCTCCAGTCTATCCTCTTTCTAATGATGTGCCACATGCCATAAAAGTATTTTAACAACTTTGTGAATTCGCTAGAATTGTGAATCGAGTCACCTAAGGCTAATATTCAAAATTATGATTTAAAAAAAAATCTCTTAAATGATACCTGTCAAACCTATAAATCTGCTATCTCATTCTTATGGTTAGGTAAATTCGTGTCTCAAATCTGTATCTTTCGTGGGATTTACTTGAAATAAAAAAACAAAATTGCATTTTTAACATTTATTTAATCATTGTTACAAATCTTGCTCAAATTGTTGGCCTCTGTTGCGAATGCAGGCCCGACACCTGTTTCGTATTTCAACAGTTGTTGTACGAAGTCGTATTTCCTCCTTAATAGTATTGAATGCCGCTTCTATGCGTTGGACTAATACCTCCCTAGTTGGAACCTCCGTGGCATATACCAACTCTTTGGCACGTCCCCAGACATAAAAGTCTAACGGAGTTAGATCTGGGGAACGTAGCGGCCATGGAATAGGGCCATCGCGTCCAATCCATGCATTGGGGAACACATTGTCGACATATTCCCTCACAGTCAATCACCAATGCGCGGGACAGCCGTCATTTTGAAATACAATGGGCACACGTTCATTAAATACGGGCACATCGGTCACTAATTCGGGCAGGTTATTTTGTAGGAATTCCAGGTAGTCTTCGCCATTGAGATTATCGGGCAGGTAATGCGGTCTAATTACCTGATTCCCAATCACTCCTGCCCAAAAGTTTACACTAAACCTTCTTTGAGAAGATTTCTGTCTTTTAACACGTGGGTTTTGCGTTTTCGTTGTCCAGTGGTGCAAATTGTGTAAATTGAGGATCCCATCCTTGGTAAATTTGGATTCATCCGTCCACAGTATTCTTTTTAAAAAATCAGGATCATCCACATCCGTGTGTAAAAGAAACCGACAAAAAGCCACTCGTCTCTCAAAGTCGCCACCCTCAAGACCTGCAACAAACAAAAAACTCTTTTAAATTTCTCTTGGGCAATAAGTAATTGCACAAGAAAGGACCCGCTGTTCGTGCTAATAGATTCACTACCTGGAAGTGACGCCATACCATACCCATTACCTGCTAAACAAAGGCAAGGTCAAACAAAGCTTGCACGGGTTTAAAGTTAGTTTAAAATTACGTACCTTGCACCGGAGTGTAGTGGAATGGATGCTTTTTGTTTTGACGAAGTACTTTCCACACTTTCCATATTGAAATATCAAGATGTGATGCCACATTTCTAATGCTTCTTGTAGGGTCTTCCTCAAAAAGTGCCAGTATTCTCTCGTCTACTTCAACATTATGTCGCACAATATGGCCCCTTGGTTCATTCCAACATTTCCTTTAAAAACAGCTGTTACGGCATTCCACAAGGAAGTATTTTGGGACCTACGTTGTTTTTAATATACATAAATGAACTTTGCAGCCTGAAATTACCAAATGGTATCATAATGTCATACGCAGATGACACAGCCCTATTGTTTTCGGCTAAATCAAGAGAGGAGGTCTATAAATATGCTCAGAGTGGTTTTAATTATGTATCAAATTGGCTTTGCATGAATCTACTAACATTAAATGCAGATAAAACCAAACATATTTTATTTAGAATGAAAAACACTAAATTACCACTTACTAAACTTACCATTTATGCTCATAACTGTACGACAGACGCTGACGCTGTTTGTTCGTGTCCTACTCTAGATAAAGTCGACCATATGAAATATTTAGGTGTTACAATTGACACAAATCTAAATTTCCGTAAACATATTGATTTGCAATGTACTCGAGTTCGTAAATTAATCTACATTTTTAAGAACTTACGTCACATTGCTGACTATAAATTAATTAAACAGGTATATTTAGCTTTGTGCCAATCTGTACTTACATACTGCATAACTACATGGGGTGGTGCTGCAAAGTCAATTTTACTACCTCTAGAACGTGCTCAAAGAGCAATTCTAAAGGTAGCCACTTTTAGGCCTTTCAGATTTCCTACACACCAGCTGTACATGGCATGTGAGGTGCTAACAGTACGCCAATTATTTATTCTGCACATCATGTTACATCAGCACGCTGAACTCGCTTATAAACCTTCTGACAAGAGAAGGAAAGATCTGGTCTGCATAAAGCCACAAACTAGGCATGCTTTTGTAAACCGGTTCTATGTCTATTTAGGACCCCATGTATATAATAAGCTAAATAGGATACTTAATATATTTAGTGCCACTCACAAACATTGTAGTCTGAAGATATGCGAATATTTGGGTAAGCTTGATTACACAGACACAGAAAAGCTTCTAGAAGTGCTTCAATAATTATGTAGATATTAAATTGGTAATTTTTTATTTGTATTTAGTAATATATGTAGGATAGTATTATTTCAATAATCAATTAACTATGTACAAACAATCAGCTTGATCGCTTAGTCTTGGGATGGCCTGAAACACAGGTTTTTATTAACCTAGCTCAGGCAGGTCGCCACACAAGTTATAATGTTAGTACCAAACCAATGCACCTTTCATAGGTAAGTAACAACATGTGTAAATTAAATTAAATTGAACTACTTTGTTTATAAGTACTTAAGCTAATTTGTTGAAGAACTTGGTACTACTAAGTATTTATAAGTTTGTAAATGTTTTACTTTGTAAAAGGACGTAAATAAAATTAAATTATAAAAAATTAAAAAATTATATTATATTATTAAAAGTAACACTGCCAGTCTCGCGTATGCGTCGGTATGTGTCTTGGAAGACTCTGCGGCCAGGTAATCGTCTACCAGGAAAGCGTTCCTGGTAAAGTCGTTGCGCTGCACGAGCGACGCCATTAGCGGCTCCGTAAGCCATCATGATGTCCGCATATTCTTCGTTAGAGAATGTCGCCATTGCAATAACAAAAAACTCAAAGTTTAAAAATAACAACAAAAATTAAACAAATGTAACAAGAACCAGCAAAACTTAACGATAACAAAGTAATAAAAGAATCGCGGAGTATGGTGAACTAGCACACACGTTAGGTAGCAGAGGCAGTCATGTCTCGACTAAAAAAATGGCGGGTCGGGCGGCGCGATTTGTTCAAACCGATTTAAGGTATGCAAGAAAGAGATAGAAGATAGATTTTACTGTGAAAGAGTGAGAAAACAAATTTTACCTCTTTCTCAAGTAACAGTTCCGCAATAAATATTTTTTCATTAGAATTTGGAATGTAGTTTTATGTGACTTGATTCACAATTCTAGCGAATTCACAAAGTTGTTAAAATACTTTTATGGCATGTGGCACATCATTAGAAAGAGGATAGATTGGAAATTAATGAGGGAGTTGGAAGATCCCGGTCGCTTTTGGTTTTTTTTTTGTAGCCTTATAAATAGCTGTAACATGTACAGCTTTAATTTAAGTTTTACCTTTGCGAGTGAATTAAAAAAAAAACTAGGTGACTAATATCACTAATTTTGTATTTAAAAGTATTCTTAAACAATACACATCGAAATAAAATTAAAATTCAGAGTCTACGCCTTATATTTTTTTTTAAATCTGTATTTGAATGTAAAATTTGGGTCTTTTTTTTGGAAAACAATAAAAAGTCGATAAAAAAAAATCCACAGAGCATGAGGGGTGTTAAGGAGTCTAAAAGGCTAGCGGATGACCCCTTCAGTCCACCATTTTAATTTGGCACACGATGCACCAAACATCCTGTATATTATGCTTAATCAGTACGTCTGAGAATCGGCTACTATCTATTTTTTATACCCCTAAGTGTTAAGGGTGCCATTCCCACGGGATCGAGACTTACGCGTGTGAAACCGCGGGGCGCAGCTAGTATTATATATTAGACTATTATATAAATCCTACCAGTGGCGAAAGCACCATATAACACGATGCCTACCGGCTTCCCTTCGGAAGTTCGCATCAACAATTCAACCGCTATTGAAAAATGGCACAGTCAATAGTGTCTACTATTGCCAAAAAATATAGTTACACTACGGTTCACTATAACATTCAAACAGCAAAAACGCCTATTATATTAGCATTGAATTGAAATATCCATATATAATATAATGTTTTGTCCGTGTAGTGATGCGTCTTTTTATCCGACTGCTCCAGAAGGAGGGTTATTGGTTCTGCTACTTGACGATACATGGTGTTACATTCAGTAATTATGGAAAAGACTTATTTTTAAGTGAATTTATTAATTTTTACCTTACTAATAAGAAAGTAAGTTAAAATCGGCTTCACTTCGGCTTCTCTCATAAAAAAATTGATACCTCGCCGCTGAATCCTACCGTGTGGTGCCGGACGTAAAGAATAGCACCAGCCCATTTCATCCCCTGGGTGTCGTAAAAGGCGACCAAGGGACTTACTAGAGAATGGGCAGCAGCGTTCTCTATTCATTTAAACACCATACTGCGATCGCCAACCCGCCTGCCAAGTGTGCCGATTATTGCAAACCCTCCCTTTCGGGAAGGCATATGTCCAGCAGTGGACGTCTTTCGGCTGAAATGATGAATGATTATAAATCCTAATTTCAAACAAACATGAGCTGACTTATTCATAAGAATATAAATCTTTTATTTTCATTTCGTTTACCTTACCTATATTATAAGTATTAGGACTTACCTTAGTCTATCATATTTTTAATTTTGACACGCTGCTTCAGCGTTCTTCCAAAAACACTCATTAAAAAAAATCAAACTTTATCCCCCGTATTACAAAACAAGGTTTATCTTCAGACCCAGGTTTAAAACAAAGAGCCATTATTGAATTTCGAACTTTATTCCGACTATGGTATAGTTCCTAAACACAAAACTGTCAACTTAGTGCCGAACTAAGTTTTCAGTTTTGTATAAAGAACGGTATTTCAATCACCGTCAAAATATAAATCTTGTTTTGTAATAAGGCGGAATATGTCTAATGCCTAATTCGCAAAATGGCACCCGATTCTCTAAAGGGCCAATTCGCGAATGGACTAGTTCTCAAAAGGACTAATTCGCGAAATGGCTAATTCTCAAAAAGACTAAGTAGTAAAATGCCTAATTCGTGAAAAGACTCATTGGTAAAAGAACTAATTCGTAAAATGTCTAATTCTCCAAATGGCTAACTTTTACCAATTCATGCCATGAGTTAAATTACATGAAAGAACATGCATACATACAGTTTAACATTATTAAAAGTAGCTCCACCTTGTCAATGGATGAGTAAATAGATGTTGTTCTAACGTTAGATAAAGAATATAAAAATCACTTGGTATTTTCCTCATCCATATTTACTCGGATTATTTAATAATAAAGTAGTACATATTGTCTACTATGGTGATGTATAAACATTTAAAATATATTATAATTGTTTACACACCTCTTTGCTTATAATACAAAACCTTTTCAATGAAGACAAGGCAAAAGAAGAGAACATCGTTTGACAGTGACAAAATATGTTAATTAAAATGTACTAAATGTTATAATAAAGTATTATTATATTAAAAATAGTTTTCACTCATCGTGGTGAGAACAATAATTTATTCAACTAAAGCATAAAACGGAACGCCGAGTAATATTTTTTATGAAAGTGCGGGTAGTTGTGAGTGGATAATAATCTATTTGTTAAATTCACCGTCATTTATGTTTTCGTTCATAAGTTTCTGTTTATAGAAGAAGTAGGTTATTTCATGAGAAAGATGGAAGAAGACATTTTAATTACTGAAAATCAAAAAGGTAATGATACTTTATTGTACGATGGGCATAGGTTTAATAAAACTAACCGAATAAATAAAGACGGAAGTTCGTTTTGGCGATGTGCCAATAAAAACGAGTGTAGTGGGTCGGTTACTGTAGACATACATTTGAAGAAAATATTGAGGAAATATCTCTCAGCATAAATGTTTACCTCATCAGGAAAAAAACGATATACTACTTAACATGAACAAATTGAAAAAACAAGTGTGCAAGACTTTGACGCCTATAAAGGGGCTATTTGAAAAAGCATTTGAAACAATGAATACGTCGAGCAAATCATTACCAACATTTCATGAAAAAAAGGACACTTTATATAAAGCAAGGAAACAATTTTTAAATGTCGATAAACTGACTTTTCATACACTCAAAGATGTATCTGTACCTGAAAGCCTTGCTCATATTTTTTTATCAGCACAAGATGGAGAAGAAGATAAAATGCTGGTTTTCACTTCAAAATTATCTCGAAAAATTATAAAAGGATCAAGTACCCATTATTGGTACGGTGATGGAACATTCAAGAGTGTTCCAAAACCTTTTTATCAACTTTATACTTTACACATAGATCTGAATTCTGATGTAAATACAACATTACTAGTTCCTGTCGTATACGCACTTCTGCCTGATAAAAGTAAAATTACTTACACAAGGTTTTTTCGCTTGATTAGAGACGTCCTGGGGGTGACGATAAAAACATTTAAAAGCGATTATGAAATTGCAGCTATGAATGCGGTCAAAGAAGTTTTTCCACTAGTTAAAGTCAGTGGTTGTTATTATCACTACCAAAAAGCTGTTTGGAAGAAGGCTAAAGAACTAAAAGTTAACGAAACAAGTGACCACAGAAATATTATTCGGAGAGCAGCTATTCTGCCACTTCTGCCATCACATTTCATCGCAGAAGGGTGGCAAATTATATCTGAAAAGATAGAAGCTGCTCGTAATATGGACAATTTCCTTCAGTATTTTGAAAAGCAGTGGATCAGATTGGGCTCAACACTTCTTAGCTGTGCTGGACAACGTCATCGTACGACAAACGCACTGGAAGGATGGCATCATCGACTAAATGTTTTGATTCCAAAACGTCCAACCTTGTTTAATTTTATCCATAAACTAAAGAAAGAATCCAAACATTTCGACATACTCATGAAAAAGAATATTTTTACAGTAAGAAGAAAAAATCGTAGAAATAAAGATATACAATTTGACACACAGTATAACAAATTATTAGTAAAACTAAAAGCCAAAAAAATATCTGTTGAATATTTTTTTCACAAGATAATTTATTACCAACTATTATTATAATTTGAGCTTCCAGTGTGATTATTTGGTAAAAATAATGTTTTTTTTTTGTTATATGACACATTGTAAGGTGCTTTGTTGATTTAATACTTTTTCGCCATAATAATCATAATGTTTTTTTTTTTGTTGGTTGTATGACAGATTGTAAGATGCGTTGTTTTTCGCTATGATTGTTTTATTTTAATAATAAATGTTTTTTGCTAAGTTTTTTATTTGCATTTCGTATAAAATATTAACATAAGTAACCTAGAAAATTAAGTTAGATTTTTCATGTCATTTAACTCATGGCATGAGTTGGTAAAAGTTGGCCATTTGGAGAATTAGACATTTTACGAATTAGTTCTTTTACGAATGAGTCCTTTCACGAATTAGGTATTTTACTACTTAGTCCTTTTGAGAATTAGCCATTTCGCGAATTAGTCCTTTTGAGAACTAGTCCATTCGCGAATTGGCCTTTTTGCGACTGTGTGCCATTTTGCGAATTAGGCATTATACGACTAAACGATTTTGACTACCCCTGAACTGTCACTTTGAAAATAATATTTCTTTTTTTTTTAATTTTTGATCTCCAATTCGATTTCTGGGTTTAGGAGATTTTACAAGGAATTTTTTTTAATGGCATCTCTTAGTTTAACCTAGGGGGTGGGTTATCGGCAGCTTAACTGGGTTATCCTGTAGATGCCTATATTAAGGCCTCCAGCCAGGGCATAAACTTATAAACTAAGCGACTACATGTTAAGGGGTACCTGTGGGGTACGAATCTCGGCTTAGGTCGTCGTTTGGAGCGCTAATGACCCGCTAAGCCGATTGGATCATAAAGGCTTCTACATACCGGGGCGACGTGTCGCGCGACGCGACGCGACACAAAGGCACCGCTTGTCCCGCGACACGCGGGGCCTTTGTGCCACGTCGCGTCGCGTGACAAGTTGCGCCGGTATGTAGAAGCCTTAAAGCGTACGTGCAACTTTAGCCTTGATATTATTTTTTTTGCAAATAATATTCTCACGGGCACAATCTACACAACATTAAGTTTACTTACATTAAGATAATCTCAATCAACCTCACATTTTTAAGCTTATAAGTTTATCATCAATAAAAAAATCTAAATCGAAATATTTTATTTCACATAAGTAAGCCTACATGGGCACTTATGAAACGTCAGAAGCTAGGTGCACGGTTCCAATAAGTCGTTTCCTATGGAGAAGAGCCGGCATGAAATTCTACGGTTACTTTTTATTTAATAAGTTACAATGTTTACAAAGTCTACAAATCTACAATCTAATAAGCCTACAAAGTTCTCACATTCACAAAATATATTTAAAAAAAAAAATCGATTTAGAAGATTACTGAAATAATAAAAGTAAAAATATTGTTGAAATTAAAATTGTAGATAAATAATGTCAAAAGTTTGATCATTAGGACTTAACGTCTCCTCCCTTCTTCTTCTTTCTTGGCTCGCGACGCGACACGAAAACCCCGAGGGTCGCGCGACGAGCGGTGCCTTTGTGTCGCATCGCGAGTCGCACCGGTCTGTAGAAGCCTTTACTTTGGCTTTCAAACTAACGTTTTGCTGACCTAAATCGAATTTAATCTGACGTATATTTGCTAGTTCAACAATAGCATAAAACAGTTTGTTTTAAAGCGTGTTTATGGTAATTCAATCATTGCCATATTACCTACATTTTCAGAGTAGATTATACTGACAAAAAGCATTACGTCTGTAACCCCCGAAGAGTTAGGCAGAGGTGTACCTACTGACCTAAACAACTAAATCAACACATCACTCAATATTATAATCGCTACTCGTATAAACTAAGTCATGAGTCTTCTTCACACTTTTTTTTTTTTTTGGGTGGGAAATTATCAAATAACTTCTCACGCTCTGGGCCGAGCGGGAGGGCGTGTCAGACTTTTACTGACTAAAACCCACCCGTGTTCCTTCCGTTGCCTGTGTGCCAGGGCCACGATATCCCTTTCGGATTCGACAAACTCGCAACCCTGGCAGGCATTGGCCCTAACGGACCCCGTCAGTTTTCCTACATTTTCAGAGTAGATAAAACAGTCAAAACATTACGCCTGTAATCCCAGAAGAGTAAGGCAGAGGTGTACCTATAGTACAAACACAAAACAAAACAACTGACCTAAACAACTAAATCAACACATCACTCTATATTATAATCGCTACTCGATATAGACTAAGTCATGAGTCTTCTTCACACTGATGGCATTATCTATTCAAAGTAAAAAGTATCTCTAAAGTGCCAATACATTATTAGTATCTACACTTCGAATTCTTTTCAGTGAGTAATGCAAAACTAGCATGAAGATTTTATCTCCCGAAGTGACTGCAGCCCCTAACTAGGTCAACAGACGTATCGAAACGTATCCCGAAAGTATTTTCAGCTTAAAACTTATAATGTGCCCGTAGTCCCGTACGTAGGAAGTCGCTATACAAATGGTCGCTGCCGAATGTACTGTACCAACCAATTTCTCTCAATGGACTCTTACATTTTGTATTAAAAGAGTGGCTAAAACCACTTTAATTTTATTCCTGAACGATATACATCGTACAGTAAATAAAATATTTTTATTTTACGAAAGTACATGAACAGGAAATTCTATTTGATAACCCGTTTCTCCGCCAGCAGTCGTTTCTTGTGAACTTTTTAAAATGATAAAATCAGGAGTAGCTACAGTAGTGTATTTTCCTTTCATTTGAGACCATGAAAGAAAATTCGAATTAAATAAATAAATACAGACTTATTTCTGAGAAAATAATAGATTATATGGAGTATTTTCTTCTGTATCCGTCGAAGTTTATTCGGGGTATTACCTACTACAACAGTCATTTTTATTTCTTCCGCTATTCAATGTCACCTTGATCTAGTTTAAAAGGTTTGGGTTCTGGTGAAAGTGCTCGTTCAATGCACCTCAAAGTTTATTTGTGGCTCTCAGTGATGGAAACATTGCACATAATAATAATATTGGGAAAATTGCACTCGGCATTAAAGCAGTCAGCTCTGCTATAACTTTGCTGACTACCTAATAATTTTACCACGTAATCAACTGCTCTATAGTTTGTGCAGATTAATCAATCTGCCTAGACTATTCCGAACTATTATGAGGTCGGATTTCAGTCTAACCAGATGAAGCTGAATACCAGCTCCATTTTACATGGAGTCACTGCCTATCTGACCTCCACAACCCAGTAACTGGGTAACACGATTCCCCTTGGTAAGACTGGTTGTCAGATTTTGAGCTTCTGAAATCCGTAACTAATGACAGCCGGGACCAACGGCTTTACGTGCTTTCCGAGGCATGTTCGTGCAGATAAGAGAAAGAATAAAATCACGACATTATCTTTTGAATATTGAACCTACTGCAGCTGTAAAGGCAATTTTGCTAAAGTGATTTCCCAGTTCCGTCATCTTCAGAAACAAAAGGACGTCTTCCACAGATTTGAGCAAGATTAACAATGACGCTTTCAAAGAATCAAAGGACATCTTTTATCGACATTTTAAATTAACCCTTTCCGTAACCCCGAATAGAACCCAATAAATAGCTTAACAAAAGTCTGTCAATCCTTACTCAAATATATATTAGGTATCCTTCTCGAAAAGTTTTTAAGTGTTGAAAAGAAAAGAACGTAAGGGATGGTGTAAACTTGGACAGTTTAAGTAGCCGGTCCGCTTGAGATAAGACCCACTGGATGTGGTCAGAACGTAGATAGTGGTTGAGTTATGAAGGGTCAAGACTGACCAGGATGCTCGAAGAACTCAATATGGCATCCTGATAATTTTTTTGACGGTAAATTTTGTCGTTGGGGTCGGTGTTGTGATTTTGTTGCTGATTAGTGAGAAAATAAAACATGGATAGAATGGATTCCGTGTGATGCTAGACGTAAAGAATAGCACTCCCCTATTTCTTCCCGCGGGTGTCGTAAAAGGCGACTAAGGGAATGGGCTGCAGCGTTCTCTATGCATTTTAACACCATACTGCGACCGCTAACCCGCCTGCCAAGCGTGGCGATTATGGCAACACCCCCCCCGCCTCCCTTTGGGGGAGGCCTATGTCCAGCAGTGGACGTCTTTTGGCTGAAATGATGATGATGAGAATGGATTGGAACAGGATCACGAAAATTGATAACATCGCAAAAAATATGTCAGGAACCTTAAAATATCTGAAGTAAGTACTTACATACATACATATATAAAATCACGCCTTATTCCTATGGGGGTTGGCAGAAACTATAGAACGCCACCTGCTACGCTCCTTACATACTCCTTTGGCTTCGGCTACGTTCATACACGCACGTCGGTTGCGAATACTACGCACCTGACCTTTCTGAAGAACATCACCAATTACGTCACTATATTATGTCGACCTAGGACGTCCCCTCCCGGCGTTTCCACTCACCTCTGCTGTGTTAATACCTTTTGTTAGTCGCCTTTCACTCGTCTTTTAAACATGACCAAATCATCTAAGCGTACTCTTTTAAATTTTTGTCACTACATCTTCTTTTAAACTGCACCGTTCCCTCATCACAAGTAAAGTAAGCACAGTATGAATTTAAATCAAAGCAAACCTTTGTCGGTATTTCAGGATTATGTCTTTCATTCGTAATTATAATTTACGTATGACTTTGGAACAATTCAAAACAGAAACCAGATTACCTGTCAGAACTTCACTCAACAAATCAAGATTCAACGAAGTTTCCCAAAGTCTCTTCCAGGCACTTTATGCCCATATCAGTGGTACCGCCTACTTAATTATGTACTAACCTAACTTTACTTTTATCGTGAGATAAAACCCGGTTTGTCCCGCTCTGTGACTTATTTAAAAGGTTTCCGATAAAATTTTGCATTGTTTCACCCAGAACGATTTTTTTACTCACCGAAACTTTGTATCAGGGTCGAAACTGTATTATTAAATTAGCTTGTTTAAAATGTTGTGATTCTCGGTGTTTGTGGGTTATGGATCGGGAATTTGGTGTTTTTAGGGTTCCGTACCTCAAAAGGAAAAAAGGAACCCATATAGGATCACTCGTGTGTCTGTCTGTCTGTCCGTCTGTCACAGCTGATTTGCTCTGAATCTACTGGACCGATTAAGTTAAAATTTGGTGCAAATATGAACTTCTGTGACCCAAACACGGACGTGTTACGTAAATAAATTAATTTTGAATATGGTGGTCACTTCTGGGGGGTAAATTAGAAAATCAAAAAAAAAAAAAAAGTTTTGCTGACTGTACCGTGTGACATATCAAATGAAAGGGATTTTTTTAAGGATTTTAAAAATATATTTTTTTATAATTTTAAAATACATACTTTTGATGAAAAATGACCATTCCTAAACTACTGAGCCTAAAATTTTGATAAAAATACAGAAAATAGTTCTTTACTCATAGATAAAATAACATGGTAAATCACTCAATATTGTGGGAATGTATGGGGATCATGTTTTTCAACTACAATGTTAAGTTTGTTCTTAGAATAAATTCATCCCAACCACAGAACCCTTCATTGTGCGTGGTCCGACACGCACTTGGCCGGTTTTTTTTTGTAGTCTGCTTGTGTAATGAAAAGTGTTTTATTGAGCACTTTTAAGTCTTTTATTTTCTCACGAGACGGTAGTCAATAAGTTACCAAGATTATAGGGATCATGGTTGCTTTTTGGGCGTAGGTACACTGTCACCTATAAGGCACTTTCTACATGGCGTGGTTTCATATATACGGTACGGCGTATAAAGGCTACCGCAGACAGCCGCGACACGACACTAGTAGCAAAATTTCTATGAAAACGGCTTATCTTCGATATCGCGCCAGTCTGCACGAGCTTTAAAGCGCACCGTAGAAAAAAACGTGTGAGCTTGTAAATGACACGGCAAACAATCGGACGTGACAACGGTTAGGTATGGCTCAGTTGTGTTTTTTTTTGTGCCAAGATGCAGACGTGCGTCATGAATCCATATAATAAAAAGATTTGGTTGGGATTGTTGATGATGTGTATAGAAAACTCAAAAAAGGAAAATAAGGTTTTGGATACATCCGATCATCTTATCCCCTATTAAAGGACTTTCATGAATCAATGAATGACGGGCCTACATTGTCCTCCCATACCTAAACTTGAAAACATTGTAAGAGCCCATTAGTTTTAAAAGAGTGACCGTGGAGTTGCTTGCCGGCTCTTCTCCATAGGAAACGACCAATTGGAACCGTGCACCTAGCTTCTGACGTTTCATAAGTGCCCATGTACGTTTATGTGAAATAAACTATTTTGATTTTGATTGAATGTAATTAATAATTATTGATTTATTTTCATTTTAAAACAAAATCAACGTAGGTAAGCCGTCACGAATAGTAATGCCGCCGTGAAAATATCCGGTGCCGTCGATAGACTCCCCTAGACGTAAATCACGCCATGCACAGACATGACCCGGTGGACCAAAGAACCAACCACTTGTTATCGAGTTTATTAGTAAGAGAATGGCTAATTATATTATTAACAATAGCACTTATTTCCAAGGAACAGGACTATTCATATCTGAATTCTTAGATGCAAATGCACGAAAGCATAGAGTACAATTGCGAGAACAATTATTTAAAGCCAGGAAAAATGGATCTCATGCAATTATAAGAAACAACCACCTTTATATAGACGGAAAACTGATTAAAATAGAAAACAACAAACATCAATACGAATACAGCACCCAACAAAATGATACAATATTGAACACCACCAACCAATTTTGCCCTATAAATATGTCCAACGAAACTGAGAACCAGACATTTCGTAAACAACGACCGACCATTTAAAATAATGTTCCAAAATTTTCAAAGCCTAAATAATAAGCAAGATATACTCGAAGCATTCATTGATAAAAATTCATTGTTTAAAGCAATATGCGTTTCAGAAACTTGGCTAACTCAAGATAAACTTGATCTCATTAAATTTAGTGGATATAAATGTGCATCTTCCTTCTGTCGCAGCACTAGAGCGGGTGGCGGTGTTTGTACACTTCTACAAGAACATATCGACAGCATAAATAGAAATGATATTTCAGACATGTCTATAGAATATATAATAGAACTATGCGCCACGGAATTACCAAAATAAAATTTATTGATAGTAACTATGTACTGGAATAGAAGAGAGGAGGAAGTATTTTATCAACGATTAAGACAAATTCTAAAATATATAAACAATAAATACTACAAACTAAAAATAATAATAGGCGGCGATTTTAATGTTAATATAATATCGGGTAATCCAAAAACAAATCAATTTTTAAATCTTATGCAGGAACATAATTTTAATCAACATGTAAAAAGCCCCACTCGTGTTACACCAAACACTGCAACATGCATAGATCTAATATTCACAAACTTTGACTATAAAGACATGTACACAACTACAGAAGAGCTAGGTTTTTCCGACCACCATAGTACAATTTTACATTTAAATATACCTAAACAATCAGAAAAATATAACTGGTACACAATGAAAAGACTATTTAATAACACAAATATATCAAAATTCAAAGAGGAAATACAAAAACTAAATTGGAATGATATTCTTAATACAAATAATAATATTAATATAAATTATAAGACATTTAATGACACACACATTTCTATTCTAAATCAATGTATACCGTTACGTAAAATTAAATTAAAGACAGAATATAAAAAGTATTGGCTCACTGTAGGTATAAAAAAATCTTGTTTAAATAAAAGACTATTAAAGATAATAACAACAAAAACAAAAAATCCAATACTAACAAAATATTATAGAAAGTATGAAAAAACATTAAAGAAAACTGTCACAGTTGCAAAAAAACTTCACTTTAAAAATAAAATTATGCTATCTAGCAATAAAGTTAAGACAATGTGGGGAATAATCAATGAACGCACAAACAAGAAATTAAAAAGTGAGAAACACAACATAACCCTACAAATAAATAATAATAGCTTAGCTTCAAACCCCCAAGAGGTAGCCAATATATTTAATAGTTTCTTTGCGTCCATTGGTGGGGACAGCACAGTACCTACCGGCTGTAAACCAAAAGGAACCCCGGCGATTTCAGCTACGCAAAATACATTATATCTTAGTCCAGTGGATCCTTACGAAGTAAATACAATAATTAAAAATTTAAAAAACAAAAAAAGCCATGGAATTGACGAACTTCCACCTACTTTAATAAGAAAATGCGCTGATGAATTAACCTTGCCATTTTACATACTACTTAACCAATCTTTTGAAGAAGGCGTTTTTCCCGATTTATTAAAAAAAGCTCTTATAAAACCGATCCACAAGAAAAATATAAAAACCGACCCAAACAACTACCGTCCCATTGCACTCTTACCAACAGCCTCAAAAATAATTGAGAAAGCCATGTGCGATCGTGTTTACGCATTTTGTGAAAAATATAATATATTTAATGACAGTCAAAATGGTTTTCGCAAAAACCGATCTACCGTTTTGGCTGTTTATAAATATACACAAGAAGCACTCAATATAATTAATAATAAAAAATACGCTGTAGGATTGTTATTAGATATGACAAAAGCATATGATAAGGTGCAATTTGATATATTATTAAATAAATTATATAACATCGGTATCCGCGGAAAAAGTTATGAATGGTTCACATCTTATTTAAAAAACAGGGAACAAGTTGTAGAAATAGAACATTACAATCATAAATCAAAAGAAATACAATTAATTCGATCCCAAAATATTCCCGTAAACGCTTCTATACCACAAGGAACTGTGATAGGGTGCCTGCTATTCCTTGTTTACATAAATGATCTCCCTAACCACATAAATGAGTCATGTGTATTATTCGCCGATGATATCTCTATCTTAACATCATGTGATAATAATATAAATTTAAACCAAAAATTGAGTTCTATACTTGACACTGCAACACACTGGATGGACGAACACAACCTTGAAATTAACTACAATAAGACTAAAATAATAACTTTCCACCCCCGACAAAAAAAACCTATAAGTATAAGTTTCAAATACAACGGATCAAAATTAGAAGCAGTAAATAAATTCACCCTTTTAGGCCTAGACATAGATTCACACATAGATTGGAAATCACATATTCAAAAAATAAGAACTAAACTATCCAAATTTTCATACGCTCTCCGAGAAATCAAGAAAACCACAGACCTCAAAACAGCACTAGTGACTTATTACGCGTACGCATTTGCATGGCTCAAATATGGATCCTATGGGGAAATAGTACAGACGCGCCTACATTATTCATTTTACAGAAAAAAATGATTAGAATTTTATTAAATATCGAAGATACAGACTCCTGTAAGCCCCATTTTACGAATCTAAAAATATTAACTCTGCCCTGCCTCTACATACTTGAAATTTGTAAATTTGTTCGAAAATATCCGCAATTCTATACCAAAAGAGGAGATATCCAAACAAAAATTGCACTTAGACATGAAAGCAGATTAAACATACCCACTTCACGTTTAAAAATGCACTCTTCTAGTACATTTGTTATGTCCATTAAAATATACAATAAGCTACCGGAATATATCAAAAATATAAATAAAAATAATATCTTTATGAATAAATTAAAACAATTTCTTATAATCCAAAGCTAAACTATTCACGAATATTTTAGCGATAAATTTCAACAACAATAAAAACAACTTTTTACATAATACCTATAATTCATTATGAATTTTACATTGAATATAAATTTATTTTAAAACACTACAATATTGTTAATTTAAAAATGAATATGCTAAACAGTGCACAACTAATTAATAATAATAACATTCTATAAGACTAAATAAAATTCTAAACATTTATTTTATTTTATTGTAATTTATAATATTAATAATGTAAATCGTGCAATATTTACTAAAAAATACTTTACTACAAATGATACTATTTTAATGATTCAATTTTAATTTAATATTTTTACTATTATTATTTTTTTCTTAGCAAAAAGCGCCTTCATCCTCTCTCCTATTAAAAATTAACTTTGCTGTGCCCGACAGGGTCCATAATTGATTCTATGTTTTAACATACCAACTGTTTTATGTACACATTATGGAATGCAATAAAGTATTGAGTATTGAGTATTGATGCATACCGGCTACGGCTCGGTGCCGTGCTGTAGTGGCGCCGCATCCGCCGTGTCGTCAACAAACTTTCATAGTGATCCATTATACAACACTGACGACCGTGCCTTTATACGGTTGTAAGGTCATCATTTATAATCAAATGGAAAAACGATGTAATTATTTGCAAAATGCAAGCCCACAATAACGAACTCAAAAAAAAAAAACAATTACCTTATAATTCGGAATCCAGCCAGCAAATACCTTCACGCGAGCCCATACTTACGACAAAAAATCAAATTGCTCTAATAAAAGCGTCCATAAATCAATTTTTATATGAAAAGCCGGGCATTTTTTAAATTACAAGCCGTGCTTTGTAATGACGTAATTATCGGCACGACTACGATTTAACGCGGCTTTTGATTATAAGGCATTGTTTGCATGTGCGTATGTAGCCTTATTATTACGGTATTGCATTTATGGTTTGTCTCACAAAGAAATGGTAAAGTTATCAATTTGACAGAAATAAACAAAATATGGCGTATTTGTTTTGATACATAAATTCCGTAAAATTGTTCATAAATAAATATTGTTTGGTTAAAAGCTTTTTTTTCCGGGACATGTCATGTGTCGATAATTAACATTTTGCTTTTAATTTGTGAGATATTTTTATTAATTCTGGGCCAACCTCCATTTAGGCCTTACGACAGGTTCCGTTTGGTGCCGGCCGTAAAGAATAACACCATCCCATTTCTTCCCGTGGGTGCTGTAAAAGGCGACTAGTTTAATAGAGAATGGGCAGCAGCGTTCTCTATGCATTTTTAAAACCTTACTGCGATCGCCAACCTGCCTGCCAAGCGTGGTGATTATTCGGCTGAAATGATGATGATGAAATAAAATATGGCGCGATTGTTTTGATACATATATTCCGTGAAATTGTTTATAAATAAATATTGTTTGGTTAAAAGCTTTTGTCCGAGACAGTTATGTCTAAAACATTGAGAATGGCGCAAAATCTACCAAGCGTATTTTTCTGAAACCTTCACCAATTTAAAGATAATTTAATTATTGATCTTTTGATATACGCGTTTTATTAAAATACCTTTTGTTTTGTGTATAAAAAATTAATAATGCGTTAAATTAGCGACAGCGCTCCTTTATGGGCGAGTCCTATTACCGGCTGAACGTATGACGCGTTGCGTGATCTCAGTACAGAACATGCGAGCTAACCACTCAAGGTCACTGGCATATATCTGCGTCTTAAATCAACAATATTCCCTAAGACATCATCTGCCTAGCCTATAATCCCAACTTCATTTGGGTCGGCTTCCATTTTAACCAGATGCAACTGAATACCAGTATTTTACATGGAGCGACTACCTATATAATCTCCACAACCCAGTTACTAACCCGATAACCCGTGGTAAAATCAAAAAAATCAAAATATTTTTACTGAAAAAATGCAGGCTTACTAAGATACATTTTCTCTTAGTTGGCATTAAAATGTTTGGAATCATTATTTATCTATTTACAATAAACAAGATAGCATATTTGCTAGAATAAATTCATTTTATTTATATCGACAATGTGACATGTACAGAATAATCCGGTGATTATTATGTACATGTCCAATTTAACAAAGTTCGCCATTAAACAAGATTTTTGTTAAAGGAAACTCTTTTTTTTTTCAGTGTTATTTCACAAAAACCTACATGGGCACTTATGAAACGTCAGAAGCTAGGTGCACGGTTCCAATTGGTCGTTTCCTACGGAGAAGAGCCGCCAAGAAACTCCACGGTTACTCTTTTAAAAATAATGGGCATAGACAATGTTTTTAAGTTACAGTGTAGGCCCATCAACAAGTACCAAGACTGGTAAGAATGGTTGTCAGACTTTAGGGATTCTGATTACCCGTAACAACTGTCAAAGATCTGCAAATGACAGCCGGGACCAACGGCTAAACGTGGTTTGTGAGGCATTGACGGGTCTCGGTTTATAAAGATGGTTCACCCATCCACGAACCGACCCCGTGCGGCTGTTATTACCTACTTAGTGATGATCCTCTTGCTAAAACATAGAAAAACATTCATGTTTAATTGTTTTAATTAAACAACAAAACACGCGAAAGCTCATTAACTTGTTAATAATTTAAGTATTATTAACTAAAGCGGTGCTGAAACAACTGATTAATTTGTGTCATTCAATTTTGAGTTAAATCCGACCACAATTCGCTAGCAATTGATAAATATTTCAGCTTTTAGTTATCACAATGATGTCATTCATGTTGTAGGCTAGAAAGCCTAATTGGTCAGTAAATTTCAAAACCCACATCAAACGTGTTCTTATCAAAAAGCATATTATAAGATTAAATACTACTTTGAAGACAAGGAAGTTTGGCATTAATTCCAAACATGTTGCTTCCCTGGTACCTCATTAATGGCAAAACTATGTAAATGTCTATTAACTGCTCCCAAATTACGTTGTTTTTTTATAATTTTATTTTATTTACATACTTCTTTGACATAATCTTTTTTTTATTTGACATTATACACCTAGAATTTTAATTTCAACAAGGTTGAAAAAAAAACTTTTAATATGTTATTTTTTTTTTTTTTTTTTTGTTTATGTGAGAACGTTGTAGGCTTAAACTATAGATTTGTAGACCATTTTCTATTTTGTTAAGTACCTGGTACTTTTAACGGGCCTGCACTGTCCTCTTATACCTATTAACACTGTAATTTGAAAACGTTGTAAAAGCCAATTTAAATAAAACCGTGGCTTTTCTTGTCAGGTCTTCTCCATAGGAAACGACCAATTGGAACCGTGCACCTAGCTTCTGACGTTTCATATGTGCCCATGTAGGCTTATGTAAAATAACATATTTAGATTTAGATTTTTTTTATTCAATAGTGTGTAAAGGTGGGCTCGTGGTTAAATAATAACCGCTTACCACAGTCGGCTCATCGACGGATGACCATCCATTACATATCGAGACCGCTCTGTGACTCGGAAAGCACATTAAGCCGTTGGTCCCGGCTTTCATCAGAAGTCCAAAAGTCTTACACAGAGCACACAGAAAGTTCTACGCTCCTGGCCGCTCAAAATGTTTGAATTTAGAATGTATTATTTTAAACATAAGAAACTCATTCATTGATTAAAATAATTTGTGGCGGGAAGTCGCGTTCAATGGGGTAAAGAACTGAAAGTTCGTCATAGATGGCAGCAGTCCGTCGACAAACCGCCATTGTTTTGTTTATGTTCAATGACGTATTATTTAAAGACACGTTATCAACCAAAATCTCGGCGCTTAAAAACGGCGACGATATAAATTAAAAACAAACATAGCGTCGCGCGGCAGGTTAGTGCGTGACTGAGCCACAGAACATATATACTCAAGGACTGAGCGCAATGTGGCCAATTGGCTTCATTTCATGTTGCCATTTTAGAGTGCGGACAACGTATCTATAGTTTTATACATCATTGTTTATGTTTACTTTTGTGTCGATCACAGATAAATATGTATGCGAATTGGAGTGTACCACTATTAAAAGACGAGCTAAGGACAGGGATAGCGTCTGTAGTGGAAAAGTTAATAAATTATGAACGTTTTATAATTTATAGGTTATGTTGTGTTCGTTGATTTTAAGTTCTTTTTTTGTTAAAGGCTGGAGGAGGCGTACGACAGAAATAAGCTGATTAGAGTTGAAAACCAACTCCAGGATGATCTTCCTGACTGAAAAACTTCAGAGATGCTAATTCTAGCACTGATCTAATTATGATAATACAACACCTTTACTATAATTTACATAATATCAAATCACAAGTACCTGTAGGTAAAGAAAACTGACTTAGTCCTCTTGAGAGCATCCCCTGTATACGAATTTTTCCCATTAATGTCTTCAGGTTTCAAAAGGTTTCACAGTCTCGACGAAATATCGGGTTTCCGTTTTTTTTTTCCGTGAGTTTTCTTCCGCAGTTTTCGTCTTTTAACACCTCACAGTCAACAGCTACAGAAATGGGCATATTAATTTAAAAAAGTCGCGTAAAAGAAGTCGTTTGTTTACAAAAAAATGTATGGATAGTGACAGCTAATTGCCAAATTCTTAGACGTTGGATAGTAGCGACATCTGAAGTGAGCAAGTGGCAGTTTTTGTCATCATTGTTTTTTTATCACAAGTTCGTCGTCCGTAGCAAAAATGGAATTAACGCGAAAATATTTTAGGGCAATGATTTTTTATGATTTTAAAAAATCACTGCCTCCGCAAGACTCCACTGCTCGTGTTCCAAATGCTTTTGGGAGGGAAGCACCTCATTTGAGCACCACGTTAAGGCGTTGGTACGCAGAATTTAATCGTGACCGTGTTTCTCTTCATGATGAAATTCGTAAAGGTCGGCCCTCAACTGCGATCACTGAGGAAAATGTGGCTACTGTCAGGCAATTAATTAAAGAAAACTGGAGAGGAGATTCAAGGACATTTGGGGATTAGTATAAACCAAATTAAAAATGTCTTTATCAAACGTTAGAAAACTTTTTTGCCGCTAGATTCCTCATGAACTGACCCCAGAACAAAAACGGTCTCGTGATGATTGGAGTAAAAAAATGTCGTTAAAATACAATCACGGACTTTCAAATGCTGTGTATGATATTGTGACAGGAGATGAAACATGGATATTGTTACATGCCGGAAAGAAAGCAACAGTCCTCTGTATGGGTGTTTAAAGTCAACAGCAAAACAACAAAGTTGAGGCAGGCGAGAAGCGTAGGCAAAAAATTATTGCGTTTTTTATCTCCCACACGAGTCTTGTTTGCACGATCCCACTTGAAGAACAAAATACAGTTTATGCTGAGTGGTACACCACCTTTTGTTGGCACTGTGTCTTCGAAAAAGTTAAGGGAAAACGACCAAGAAGTCGCATCCTAATACACTATGTAAATGCTTCGGTGCACATCGCGGACAGGACAACGTCATTTTTTGCTTCTGAAAAGGTAGAGCTCATGAACCTTCCCGCACCTATGTGCGGGAAGGGTCACGAGCTCTACCTTTACCTTGCTTTTACCTTTAAAAAAAAAAGAAAAGAAATCGCATGGTGCTAGGTCTGGTCTATTCCAGACCTGCGATTTCTTTATTTTCCCAAAAAAAAGAATTTATGAGAGATTTGACATTTACGGGGCCAGAAGAGGCCGTGATAGCTTTCAACCAGCACGTGAAAAACATGCCCTCAGACCAATGGTCCTCATGTTTTCAAAAATGGTTTGAACGAATGAAAAAGTGTTTAAAATGTAATGGAGAATACTTTGGAAAACAGTAAAATATAATATTACTTTGCATGTAAATTGATTTATTTATGAGTTACGAAACACTTTCAGTATAGCCCACGTACCAAGCGGTATCGTGTTACCCAGTAACTGAATTGTGGAGGTCAGATAGGCAGTCGCTTCATGTCAAATACTGGTATTTAGCTGCATCTGGTTAGACTAGAAGCCGACCCCAACTAAGTTGGGAAAAGGCGGGCAGATGCTCGTTAAGAAAAAAAAAACTACAATATAGTCATGGACTTCATTTCGTAGAAGAAGATAGCATTTTCAGCTTTGTTCTAGTAACCTCTGCTTTTGCTGGATATTAAGACTCCGATATATGCCAGTGACCTTTAGTGTTTAGTTTGCGTGTTCTGTACTGAGCTCACGCAACGCGTCGTACGTTCAGCCAGTAATAGGACTCGCCCAACAAGGAGCGCTGTCCCCAATTTGACGCATTATTAATTTATTATACACAACACAAAAGGTATTTTAATAAAACGCGTATACTAAAAGATCAATAATTAAATTACCTTTAAATTGGTGAAGATTTCAGAAAAATGCGCTTGGTAGATTTTGGTCCATTCTCAGTTTTTTATCCGCGTTAGATAGAACTTTACAAATTAATTTAACTATGTAGTATAAACATAATCTAAAATAATTCACATATTAAGTTATTGAAAAAATGCTCAAATTTATCGTATATTTTTTTCACTACTCGTTTAGACGTGATCTTCAGTATAAAATCATTAAAAGTCAGTTATCGTCCCCTTAATCCCGATTTGTATATCTTGTGTCATCTTTTTCAACTTTTTTTTGCGTAAGAAGTTGAAAAAGCAAAATCTGTGTTGCAGATTTTGCGTTGTAAACGCATCATGTATAATAATTTTGTCAAATTGAGTGTACAAAATGATAAGCAATGATTATTAAAAATGAATATACTAACCCAGTAACAGTTTACGTTTCACAAAGATTCATGTCTAATTATGAAACACCTTAAAAGTGTACCTACGCATATTTTATTTTGATTTTATTTATAATTAGGAAGTCTTTAAAAATACGAAATAGGACATAATTATACCTACTAAAGGTACAGGACGTTTTATTTTGATCCTAAAAATCTAATATAAAAGTTTAACACCGGCTCACAACAAAAATGGCGCTCGCTTTCCATTTTAGACTTTATTTTATCGCTGATACCTAACACAGGATATGAAACCAAAGTACGGACGGACTCATGTGAAACAATGAAAAAATATAGGATACAAAACCTATACAAAATGGTGTCGTATGAATCAACGAGAATCTATTTTATTATGGTAAAAATGGGAAACTTTTCAGTATTCTATTATATTGCAGTACTTGGGGCGGATTTCATCAGTTAAACTAAATGCGATCGGCACCTCTAAACCACGTTCGAGATAAGAAAGAATGAAAAAAAAATTTTTTAATTATCACAGAAAAAACGTGCGTACGAAAACATAATAAGTAATAAACTCCTGCTGGTCCATAAGTTCAAGGTCGCTCAGCTATGGAACGGGCTATGCTTGTAGTCCCTCTGAGGGATCGAATCCGGAACGAAGTGATCCGGCAGAGAACCAAAGTTGTCGACATAGCCCACAGAATAAGCAAGCTGAAGTGGCAATGGGCCGACCATATTAGCCGTAGAACCGATGACCGTTGGGGTAGACGTGTTCTTGAGTGGAGACCACGAATCGGCAATCGTAAGGTAGGACGCCCTCAGGCGAGGTGAGGACGATCTTCGCAGGGTGGCTGGTGGCAGCTGGATGAGAGTTGCCGAGAATCGGGCTGAATGGCGTGCAATTGGAGAGGCCAATGTCCAGCAGTGAACTGCTATGGGCTGATGATGATGATGATGAATATACTCGAAGGTTACATAAAACAGATCTAAGTACTATCACAAACAAACAAATAGTCGGAAGCTGCACGTCATGACTGTGACAAGAAGGCTTGCACTCAGCATGATGCTATGCTATGGGGGACCCACAGCACAGCGCTGATTTTCAGTGGTCACCCGAAAAATACGTACAGAACCCAAGTCAAGTTTGATAAGTTGTACATAAGTAAATAAGTAACAAAAAATCAGAAACAAAGACAAATCAGAATCAAAGATCTGTCAGTGTCATCATTGTTGTGGAATATTAACACTGACAGCTGCTCTTGAACGCAGTTTAGATGTGTTGATCGCGTTCAGTTACATTGGTGAAATTAGAACATAGTGTCTACAACTGGTCATTTTGTAGAGATTAACTACGATAACATGGCCCGCCCCTCCAAAATTCAAAACGTTTGATAATATTACTGAAAGTACTAGCTGCGCCCTTCAGTTTCACCCGCGTAAATCTCGATGATCCCGTAGGAATATCCGGATAAAAAGTAGCCTTTATGTTAATCCAGGGTGTCAGCTACCTCCTTACAAAATTTTATCAAAATTGGTCCAGCTGTTTGAGTGGGAAGAAGTAACCAAACATACACACTCACAAACTTTCGCCTTTATAATATTATTATGGTGGCGCTTCGTAAATCACGAAGCGCCACCAAGACTCACAGTGCATGTTCTGAGACGGCCGTCGAACAAAAAAAATTACCATGGATTAATTTATTAGTAAGGATGTGACTACACACATTGAAACAGTAATTTGGAGGGGCGGGCCATGTTATCATAGTGTATCTCTATGTATTAATATTATTATTTTAAGTTTGTTAGCGTTTATTATTACGTAAATAAAAAAACCGGCCAAGTGCATGTCGGACCACGCACAATGAAGGGTTCCGTAGTTGGGATGAATTTATCCCAAAAACAAACTTAACATTGTAGTGGAAAAACATGCTCTCCCATACATTGATATACGTTACGGTCAATTCTCCAACTGCAAATTTAAGTTGGTCGACTATTACTCGTTAACTTGTGAAGCCTACTTAGCTGTGATAGTTTTCCTTTTAATTTCGTTATATATACTATTGCCATGAATTTTTTCACATATCCAAAACCAACCATTTAGCTGGCAGGGGGGAGGGGACACTTGACTAAAAAAACTAGCACTTTAAAGCTTAATATTACGCAAACGGATCCCTTAATTGAAAAATGGTTTTGCCAAACCCACAATATTTTCGAACGGCCTATCCAACGATACCCCACACCATGGAATAGACGAGAAAAAAAATATCATCCCCATTTCACGTGTAAGGGAGGTACCCTAAAAAAAATGTTTTTCATAATTTTATTTTACCATTGTTTTGGCATGATTAATATGTATACCCATGCCAAATTACAGCTTTCTAGGACTAAGCGTCTCTGAGCTAAGCTGGCGACAGACGGACGGACGGACAGACAGACAGACAGACAGACAGACAGACAGACGGACATGGCGAAACTATAAGGGTTCCTTGTTTACTACGGAACCCTAAAAATGTTGGTGGATAATATTAATATTTTTTTGTTATTTCAAAAACAGTGTTACAGATAGTTTTTCCACCAGTTTTTGAAGGAAAAACTATGCAATACTTAAATCTAGTGGAAAAGATCACCTGTATCCTGTACTAGTTTAATAAAAATATATATCACAGGAGCCAGGGCGTTCCGTTTAAAATTTGTCTATGCATAGTCTATAAAAGGATACATGATAAAGTAGGAACATGTTGATAATTCAAAGAAAGAACTGTCGGTTCAGGAAAACATCGTGAGGAAGCCGGCATGTCCTAGAAAATATTCGAAGACATGTGAGATCTACCAACCCGCACTGGATTACAGAGAGGGAGTGGGCTTGTGTCCCAGCAGTGGGAACATTATAGGCTTATTATGCTAACTGTAGGAGTGTTCATGAAGTTTCTTGCCCGTTCTTCTCCATGTGTATCTACTAAGTTTTGGAATGGGCAAATTATAGCTTCATATTTCTAACTGTCCGACTCCTTGACAATTCAAAAGTGCCTGTAAATAGTTTAATTGAAATAAGTGCTTTGAGTTTTTTTTTTATATATAAAACATCTATAGGCGCACGTAAACCCGATTGCTGGTGGGGCGACGCATGCGGCGTGGCGATTCACCGCTCCACTGACCTTTTTTTCGATCTTTGTTTGTTTGATTTCGATGTTTCACATCTGCCAGGCGTCCCAGTTTTGAGTAGTAACAAATAACTACATTATTACGAGTATTACATTCGAAAACATAAGTTTAGTTCAATGAATACAGAGAAGAAAAAGCTTTAGGTACGAGAAAACAGGAATGTATGAAAATTAATTCGTTTAATATCTGGCTATTTAAAATATTATTACTTTTTTAAACGAGATACGGTGACTCGCGTTATTGCTACATCTTCAATATTTTCTTCACTTATATTTTTGTGTTCAATGGTT
The DNA here is from genome assembly GCA_948098905.1 of Tiliacea aurago. NCBI lineage: Eukaryota > Metazoa > Arthropoda > Insecta > Lepidoptera > Noctuidae > Tiliacea > Tiliacea aurago. The sequence goes on from OX402591.1 coordinate 3,854,381, forward strand.
TTATTTAATAAAATATTTAAAGAAATTTCTATTTAAATTTATTAAATCTGGGTTATTTGTTAGATGTATTTATTTACAAAGGATTTTTAATAGGTAAATAAGAAGAGAATATTACAAAATTTTACATAAAAGTAGTCACACTGTTGAAGCTCGCTTGTGTGAAAATATATATTATGTTGGTCCTATAATATTTATACACACTGTAGATAAAGATAACCTCATATATTATTAATCTCCCTTCTTGATTATATTTGGGTCCAATTTAATGCACTATTTGATATACGCGTGTGTTATTTCGGTTCAACTGCGTATTCTTGGCCTTCCAATCTATTTGCAATTTCAACCGAAGCCTTCCAAAGATTTGTTGATTTCGGCCCGTTTTGTGGGTCAACGTAAACAAGATTTATTTTGTTGTGACGTAGCTTATACAAATCTCAAAAAGTACCTCGTGTTTACTGAAACACGAGGTACTTTTTGAGATTTGTATAAAATATTTTAGAAACTCTAACAAAACGAGCAACGAGCTCCGTCACAACAAAATAAATCTACTATTTAAATAACTGTATTTAAATTGAAAATATTCAATTTTATGCTGATTTTGCAGTAAGTAGGTACCCAGAGTAAAATAAATATACTTATAACATCATATTGCTAAAGGTTCTCGTCTTTAGGGTTACTGCAGGCGGCAGAATGCTAAATAATAAATATATAATATTTTATTACACAGGGTTATTTTAAAAACGTCAATAACCTTTTAAGGCGTCATTGTACTCATTATTATGAACTACTTTTACTATGGGTCCAAAACTGAAATGGCAAAAAAAAAACCAGTTGTTCCCTACATTTATGTTCGAATAATTCGTTAAAATGTAGGGAACAGTTGATTTTTTTTCGCGATTTCAGGTTTGGTCCCATAGTAAAAGTTATTCATAATGATGAGTACAATCACCCCTTACGAAGTTATTGACGTTTTAAAAAATAACCCTGTATATAATATATTAATACATTAAAGTATGTTACATTTCTATGGAAGCCCTGACTCCTGCGCTAGGTTGAAACCTGTGTTACAGGAATCAGTGTCTTCTCCCAGTACCAACTTGACAGTGACCGACTTCTTGACTATTCAAAAGTGCCTGTCAATGGTTTAATTGAAATAAATAGTTTCCGCCTTATTACAAAACAAGATTTATATTTTGACATGGCTTGAACCATGGAGCCAGTTTTTGTAATAAGAACGTAACAGTGATTGAAATACCGTTCTTTATACAAAACTGAAAACTTAGTTCGGTACTTAGTTGTCAGTTTTGTGTTTAGGAACTTTACCATAGTTGGAATAAAGTTCGAAATTCAATAATGGCTCCATGTTTTATACCTGGGTCTGAAGATAAACCTTGTTTTGGAATAAGGGGGTTTGAGATTAAGTTTGAGTAGTTTTACACAGATAATAAGCAATAAAATTTAAACAATTTTGAATTATACAAAACCTGCTTGAGGCGTGAGTGTGATGTGTCCATGGGTGTGTATGTGTGAGCGTGGTGGTGTTTGTTTGATCGTGTGTGTGCAGCAATAAAGTCAGGTTTTAGCTATCACTGAGAATGTAAAACATAACTGGCGAAATGTAGGTACTATAATGTGCACCTCTGCCTAACCCTTCACGATGACCGTTTTGCGTGAATGTGACGCATATTTTCCCCCAAATTGTTCTTTCGTATTTGTGTTTTTTTTTGCGTTATGTTTACCGCAAATAATGCTGTTTTTTTTTTCGTGGAATACAGTTTGATGTTATGTTTATAATATAAGTACCGTGTGGTGCCGGACGTATAGAATAGCAACTTCTTCCCGTGGGTGTCGTAAAAGGCGACTAAGGGACTTACTAGAAAATAGGCAGCAGCGTTCTCTATGCATTTTAACACCATACTGCGCTCGCCAACCCGCCTGCCAAGCGTGGCGAGATTATGGCAACCCCCCCCCTTTTGGGGGAATCCTATGTCCAGCGGTAGTCGTCATTCGGCTGAAATGATGATGATGAGAATTTAAAGTCAGGGAATTAATTATTGTTTATTAAATTGTTCGTATATTTAAATCGCAACTGTCATTCAATACTAGTTGTACGAAATAAATGGCATTAACAAGGCATTTTTTACGTAAAGTATCAATCCTTCTGGGTAAGCTCACACCATCGTCGACTTTGTCTCTGTCACTTCTGACCTAGACTAAGGTCAAGAGCAAACCCATCATAAATAAAAAAAAAAAAAAATTGATAAACAATGAATTTCCCTGACCGTGCAGAACACACATTTTCTAATCTACATAATTATTTTAAACGCGCCGTTTAAAATTAATTGTCACTTGAACTTTTCTTTGGATAAAGTAATAAACGCTTACACAGCAATTTCAAGTCGGTTACAAGATCAAAATTACAGCTGTTGGCAATGTTGGCATCCAATTTAATCAACTATTCTTCTTTCTACTAGGTATCTTAAAACTTCACGGCAATCTGTTCGTCTCAGTTACTGGCAGCATTGAAGCTTAGCAGCCCTCGGGAATGCTAGCGAAGGAACAAGCAATGAATTTAATCACAAGACGGGATTCTTTTGTTTTTAATAGGCGAACGTCTCGTGATTGTAATACGTAAAGGCATTTTAATTGAAGCTACTTGAAAATCAATTGTGTAAAGACGGAGTCAGTTATTTAAAGTAGATTTTATAGGTTTAATAAAATATGTTTTGAATAGGATTTTGTGAGTAGTAAAGCTCCTTGCGAAAGGCTTTAATTGTCTGGAGAAGTAATGTTAATATAGCTATTTGTGTCTTCGGTATTGTAAAGTTTTGAGTTGAAAAGTCTTAGAGCTGGTAAAATCATAGAGTTATTCAATTGTTTTCTTTTAATATTGTCTGGATGACTAGCAGAATCTATTAAAAATGAAGTGGACTTGCCTTTCAATTACTCACAAAGGTCGTCTTTTTATAAGTAAAAAAAAGAAAAAGTTCTTTTTTATTCTGCACAAACAAAACGCACATTACAACGAAATAACACAATTAATAATAATCGACTACCAAAAATAACACTACAAAGTGAAAAATAACTTTAATTTCGGAAGTCGGTGTCTTTGGATTTGTATTTGAGTTTTTTGCCACCAACTTTCGAAATTAAAGTTATTTTTCTCTTTGTATTGTATTATTTTTGGTAGTCGGTTTTTTATTTTTCACTTTTTAGTGGGTCAGTTTTGAATTTATCTAACTTACAATAGCCTAATGTTAACTCCTCATCACCTTTTAGAAAATATTGCTTTTCCCGATGCTGGGACGTTGATTGTTGAGGAGTTCTCCTGGTAAGAACCAGGAGAACTGCCACTCACCATATGCATAGTGACGAGCATAAATTGCTTAATCGCAACCCGTTAAATAGGTACTCATTATTTTATTGTTCTGGTGGCCATCTGTGGTATCCATCATCAGTTCCACTTCACCAAATGGTACTTTCCGAGAGTTCAAACAAAAAAAGAATTTTCAAAATTGGTTCATAATTGACGAAGTAATCGCGTAACAAACATACATAAAAAAAAAACATACCGCTGAATTGAGAACCTCCTCTTTTTTGGAAGTCGGTTAAAAATACATACATACAAAGTAGCCAAAAGCCTCGTATCCAATACACTAAACATTTTGAAAATCTTGTCTATTGGTTGATGCCAGGGACCAAAGACAATTTACATTGTTTTGTTTAGTCTATTGTCTAGGTATGTCGTAAGTCGGGTCATCTTGCTTCTTTCATTAGCTTCACACCGAAATGTATTCTTTCTCTATAACTTTCTCATTATCGATACGTTCACAAAAATGCTTTGCGTTAATTTCTAACTTCTTGAATCCACGAATGACAGCTGGGACCAACCACTTAACGTGCTTTCCGAGGCACAGAGGAGCCTCGGTATGTAAACATTGTCACCCATCCACGGACCAACCCCGGCAAGCGTAGCTTAACCTGATGGATCGACTCGTGTGGCTGTTATTAATTAACCAAGAGCTCCTCAACTCGATCACATAAGCACAACAATACAGGAAACCAGTATAATTTGTTCCTAGCTTATAAGTCCGTACCAAATCTATCGTATATCATTTAGATAGATTGATAAAACATTAATTCAGTGTATACAAAAGACATACCTAACACAACACACAATAGCACAAAAAAATAATACATAACAACTTAAAAGAATTAAAAAAGAAAAACAATAGTCAAAAAAAAGAAGAACATACTTAAAGAAATAGTGACACTATGACATTAATCAATATTATTAGGTGCGGTGTGCGTCTCTAGGTTGCGCCAAATGGGAGTCCAGCTCAGCATGCGTCGGGCAGATATACCTGACGCTGATATTCTGCTGGATCCCTGATCGGCAGTGACACACAGACGACGAGCAGACGAGATTAAATTGGTGTTGTGACAAAGTGTTATGCGCGGGGTGAAATTAAATAAGTATACCCGCAACTATATCACAAATCATTTGAATCACAAATTCAATTTTCCTGTGATGTTGAACTTGCATATGCATTTCATCATTTCATTCATTTTCCAACTGCAATAAAAGTACCGTTGCAGTTATTATTGAAGAGAATTTCAACAAGTTTATAGTTAAAATCGACATAAAACTGAAAACAGTTCCGGAAAAGAGTTTATGTCTTCATAAAACACGTGTTTTCCTGATGCAGATAGATGCTTCCGTAGCAATAAAATAAGGCAATAAAACTAGCCTGCCATTCAATCTGTTCAAGTTTATGCATACGTTTTGGGTCATATTTAATACTGGCTTTCGCCAGCGGCTTCACGCGTGTGGTGGTCGGAAATTAGCTCACAGGAACATACGACCGGGTTCGAAAGTATTCTTTGACTTAATCCAGGTTCATCGAAATATATTCAGCCGTTTTTGCGTGATTGAGTAACAAACATCTTCACAACTTTCACATTTATATTAAAAAGTGATTCATTATTAGTGATATTTATAATTTAAATGTTAGTTAGTTTTTATTAATGACTAGGTTCTGCCTGCCACTTTGTTCGCGTAAAATTTCTTAACATTCTCTTTTTGTTTTTTTTTTCTCTTTTTTATAGGAACGTTGCCCCACACATTAAATATATTCTATGACACTCGGCCTTATTGTAGCTTCCCATTTGTAAAATAATTTCAAAATCGGATCTGCATGTCGATTCTGTAACCAACTCACCGTGAAAACCTATGTGAAGTGAGCGTGGAGTGAAGTGTCAGTGTCATCCTACCTGATGCTAGGGATGGACCAAGTATTACATTTACAATCATAATCGAGATTTTAATTTTAAAAAAATATGCTAATTCTGTTGTTCATTTTATATTATTTCAAAGCTGGTATTTAAGTGTCTAAACATAGTAGTGTTCAAGGACTAGTATAGGAAAATAATGAAAAAAAAATACAAAATTGAGTTTCTGACTGACTTTCTGCTTTGTTATTTTATTTAAAAACCTCCTAATCAGTAATGTTTTGACACTAAAATACTAGCTTTGAAATAATATAAATTGATCAGCAGATTTAGCATAAAAAATATTATTGAAATATCGATTATGATTGTAAATGTAATGCTTGGTCAATCCCTAGCATCAGTGAGGTGACACTGACAGCTCACTCCACGCAAGATTTCACGATGAGATTTTTACAGAATAGCACTGCAGTAGTTCTGAAGATTACCCCTACAACCTCACAAACTTTACCTCTTTATAATATTAGTATAGATTTAGGATGCATACGAGTATCTGGGACGGCTCTAATAATCCTTCCATATTCCAAGGGTACGTCTTCTCTACCATTATCGCGCCCCACGGTCTACTCTTTGATATACAATGGCGTCTGTAGTCCCATAAAACATGAGGTTACAGGTGTTAAGGTGAATCTTTGGGTTCATTGGAGTTATCGAGTCTGGTTTAACCACTTTGGTGTCGGTGTATTTCATTCATTCATCGCAGTATGGAGTTGGTGGTGCTGCGATCGCCAACCTGCCTGCCAGGCGTGGCGGTTATGGCAAACCCCCCCCTACTTTTAGGGGTGGCCTATGTCCAGCAGCGGACGTCTTTCTGCTGAAATGATGATGATGATTCATTCATAGTTAGTTTTATTCATTATTTATTTGTAATATTAGAAATTTCACTATAGGAAGAGTGTTAAGGCCACACGAGATCACTAGGTATTTGAGTAGTAAATTGTGATTGGTTATTGAAGTATTTGGGGAAACCAGGTTGTGTGGTCTTGAAAAGAAACACAAGCTTCGTACAAAGGCGCTTAAAATGTAATATTACAAACTTTAAGGAGTACTTTTCCAAAGACCATCGAACTGAATAACTTTTAGGGACCATATATGAAGCAGTGAAAAAAAAAATCTGCTGTTCCCTACATTTATGTTCGAATAGCTCGTCAAAATGTAGGGAACAGCTGATTTTTTTTTCGCGATTTCAGGTTTGGTCCCATAGTAAAAGTTGTTCATAATGATGAGTACAATGACCCCTTAAGTGGTTGTGCGTTAATATTGCAACATGTTGTAAATGAGGAATATTGTCCTCTTTTTACATCATAAATTATTATAGCAGTGACTACTACAAATCTGCATGTTAAACGACGGCATTGGTTATTTTCCTTTGTTCAATTACTGTAACGCGTATTGGACGCCCTATGAGCGAAATAATTTAGTCTAAATTGGTTTTTGGTTTCAGTGTTCAATAATATAAAATACTGAATAACATAGAAAGAAAAAGAAATAACAATAATTTTATTTGTCACAGAAATACGTTCATACGAAAGCAAATCTAATAAACTCGAGTAGGTAAACATTACACAAAACAGATCTAACTACAAATAAACAAATAGTCGACGTGGCAGCTGCACGTCATGACTGTGACAAGAGCTTGCACTCAGCATGATGCTGTGCTATAGGGGACCCACAGCATAGCGCTGATCACACATAACAACAAGAGCATCACAGGCATCATATGACACTCAAATAAAATATTCCATTTGCGCCATATTAAAAGAAATATAAAATCCTCAACAATATCCATTAAAACTATTAAAACCAGACCAAAGCCATCACCACAACATTTGAGTTAAAAGATACCTACATAATTTGCCTGAACCGCATACAGGACAGACATAGTAGAGGCAAACAAATTAATACGTGCACGTAAAACTCGACATTTAATGGATTTAATGTGAACTTTTATATTTTAAACGTACTTCTGCTATGAAAAGCTTTGGAGCATAAAACTACTCCATTTGAGGGTCCCGTACCATTAAAATATTCAGCAACGGAATTTGGTTTAGAAATTGCGACGTTCTACGTTGCCGTTTTGATACTTTTTAAGATGTCTTTGCAAAATGTGATTTTGTAATAGTTTTGGTTTGCTAAATAATTCTCATACATTGAAAAATGTATGAGAATTATTTGAGAGGTACCATGTAAAGAATGAGGATCACATTTTTTATTTTCTTGATTAGCAGTTTGTATGTTGATTCTGTTTAGTACTATGTTATTTTTCCGTGTGGTGCCAGACGTAAAGAATAGCACCGCCCTATTTCTTCCCGTGGGTGTCGTAAAAGGCGACTAAGGGTCTTACTAGAGAATGGGCAGCAGCGTTCCTTATGCATTTTAACATCATACTGCGATCGCCAATTCGCCTGCCAAGCGTGGTGATTGAGGCAAACCTCCCTCGTTTGGGGGATGACTATGTCCAGCAGTGGACGTCTTTCGGCTAAAATGATGAATGATGATGATGAGATTGTTCCTCTCTTTGAATTGAATTTAAAATCTTAAAAGAAAATCATCTATTGGATTCTTTTCTACTTTGTTTATTTTCTTTATGAACAGTTTGTTCTTTGATCCTGTTTAGTACTAAGTTTTTGTTCATTTCGAGGGATTGAGTTTAAAATCTTGAAACAAAATCTTCTATCTGATTTTCTTTGTTTGTGTTTCTTTCATGAGATAAAAGCCTTGTTATTTTTATAAAGATTTATTAATACAGAATACGTTAATATCGTTTAAATTCAATCAATCAACTCAGCCTATCGCAGTCCACTGCTGGACATAGGCCTCTCCCAGGCTGCGCCACAACACCCTGTCCTCCGCCTTCCGCATCCAGTCTGACCCAGCCATCTTCCTAAGGTCGTCGGTCCATCTAGCTGGGGGGGCGTCCCACACTACGCTTGCCTATACGCGGTCTCCACTCCAGGACTCGTCTGCTCCATCGGCCATCGGTCCTTCGACAAACATGGCCAGCCCACTGACACTTCAGTTTGCTTACTCTGCAAGCTATGTCGGTAACTCCGGTTCTTTCCCGGATAATTTAATTCCTGATTTTATCCTTCAAAGAGACTCCAAGCATAGCCCGCACCATAGCACACTGTTTAAATTAATAAATGTTAATGTTGTTTATTCAATGTTAATACACAAACACACATATCACAAATTGCCAAGGCAAAAGCAAAAACAATGTCTTAAACAGACTTTTGATAAAACCCTAAACTTTGCGGATAAAACAGCGGCCGAGTCAGACTCGCACACGTAGGGTTCCGTATCTCCGTGCAATATTTAACAGTATCGGGCAAAAATCGACGAAAAACTTTTAACTAATCTTGATTATTAATTTCTTGTTATAGCGGCCACAGTAGAACACACTCTGTGACTATGTCAAGTGTCTACTATTACGGTTCAAAATATACAGCCCTGTAATAGACGAACGGACAGCAGAGCCTTAGTTATAGGGTCCCGTTGGCACCTTTTGGATACGGAGCCCTCATCATCATCATCATCAGAAAGACGTCCACTGCTGGACATAGGCCTCCCCCAAAGGGGGGGGCATAATTGCCACGCTTGGCAGGCGGGTTGGTGATCGCAGTATGGTGTTAAAATGCGTAGAGAACGCTGCTGCCCATTCTCTAGTAGTTAGTCGCCTTTTACGATACCCACGGGAAGAAATGGGATGAAGGGATGAAGCTATTCTTTACGTCCGACACCAAACTGATATGGAGCCCTAAAAAGTAATAATTTATTAATAAATTACCTAAACTGACTTCAATTTTAACTACTTAATCGGCTGTTGAAAGCAAATATAAATATATTCCATAAAGTTAGTCTACATAGCCGCTTTACGTATTTTCTGCAATATTCCCTATAAAAATGAAGTTAAAATCTCCCATTATCCCAACTGCTGTGAATATTAACGCCGCATTAATTCAACGAATAATACTGAAAACAGTGCGTTGAAGGTACCTGCTCACGATTAAACAGAAAATGTTTCTGTTCTACCAAAAAATACGGTAATTATGTGCACTCGACTCAACGAGCGTATGCGGTTTTTTTTGCAACAAAAAAAACATTATTTTTTGTTACTTTCATCCGGTTGTTCGCAGAATGTGGGTTACCCGTTTTGCATACGCTGTTAAGAAAGCTTTAAATAAAATGTGTAATGTAAGTTTTGGCTTTTCAGATTGGTATTCCGTATGAGATAAGCTGTGGTTAACTCCATTTTTAAGTTATAGTAATCCCATCCTCGCAAGGTAGGTAAATCTTGGAATCATCTATGATATGATTATGAGATCTCTGTGTCGTAATAAATCTATGATATAATTATGAGATCTCTGTGCTTTTGGGCTATATAGATGATCATCATCATAATCATCATTTCAGCCGAAAGACGTCCACTGTTGGACATAGGCCTCCTCTAAGGGGGGGTTTGCCATAATCGCCATGCTTGGCAGGCGGGTCGGCGATCACAGTATGGTGTCAAAATGCATAAAGAACACTGCTGCCCATTCTCTAGTAAGTCCCTTAGTCGCCTATCCTGAAATATTTTCTTCTAATTTCTCAGTTCATTTTCGTCATCATACATTGGGATAATTATTGGCAACCCAGGGTCTTCAAACTATCACTACAATTAACAACGGGAATTTAATAGTTGTCATGTTTTTCGAGCAATAATAATTATTGTTCTCAGTTTAATATTCTCACGGCTTTAGAAACCTAATAGTTTCTAGCTGGGTTTGCTACATCAAAGCAGCTATTTTCTATTTAATATGAACTTTAGCCATCTGAATATAAAGTCATTATGTACACTACTACAAATTGTTACTGAAACAGACAGGCCAGATTTGTAATAAGACCTTATATTATCATGTCTGTGGCTCCGTTCACGATCTCGAGCGATGGGACTTGCGTCAAGCTACATGCACACGCGTTTCGTGTTTCCATCCGTCGCGTCGAGTCGCTCCGCAAGTTGTATCGCTGACGCGTGGCATGCTCTAAACAACTTCTTTCATTTGTTTTCTCCGAAGTCGCTGTAGCAAGACGCGTGTCACTTTAGCGAGTAGCTAATGGCCATGGGGTTAACTGTGTTATAAAGCTGCGCGACGTGACACCGGTAGAACAATTACCATGAAATTTTCAAAAAAATTGTTCTACCGGTGGCGAGCCTTTAATCTATACTAATATCATCAAAACAAAAAAAACCGGCCAAGTGCGTGTCGGACCACGCACAATGAAAGGTTCCGTAGTTGGGATGAATTTATCCCTAGAACAAACTTAACATTGTAGTTGAAAAACATGATCCCAATACATTCCAACTGCAAATGTAAGTTTACACGCACAATATTGAGTGATTTACCATGTTATTTTAAGAACACAGACTTCTTATAGGTTTTCCTGTAATCTAAATCCTATATGGGTTCCTTTTTTCCTTTTGAGGTACGGAACCCTAAAAATCAAATCAACTCAGCCTATCGCAGTCCACTGCTGGACATAGGCCTCCCCCAGGCTGCGCCACAACACCCTGTCCTCCGCCTTCCGCATCCAGTCTGTCCCAGCCACCTTCTTAATGTCGGTGTCGGTTGGGTATACTAATATCATAGAGGTAAAATTTTCGAGTTTATATGTAGGATTGTTGGCGGTAATCTTTGCAATTACTGATCGGATTCCGATAATTCTTTCCCTAACGGAAAGCTTCAGTATTGCCGAGTGTCATAGGTTATAATGATATAATGTCGTGATGGTTAAGTAATGTCAATATTTATTTGTCATATTAATTATAAAAATTAAGATTTACATTTTACACTCAAAATTATGAAATGAATGAATGAATGATGATGATTGATGGAATAAAAAAATCTCTTACACAACCAGCTATAAAGCTAATTCCATAGAGTTAGACGTTAAAGCGCTTTAAGGACCAGCTGTTGGCGTTTATGGCCTGATATGACGATATAAATTAATTCAAAGCCTGTTAAGAGGTAACCCTTGAAGTCTTAAGCAGTTATTAGTTTTGAGCCCCACAGTGTTAATAGTTTAGTTGTTCTTTAAGACTTCCGCGGTAAATGGGATACTGTAATATTTGAACATGAAATAACATAATATTATACAAAAAATCGTCGTGAGCGAAGTACAGTTACGGAAGTTTGAATTGTTTAACAAACTTTAAGAATTTTTATAAAAACAGTGACATGAATATTAACTTTGTAAAGTATTATAGTATTTTAATTATTGTGAATGTGAGGGCTATGTGGGGGCATTGTTTTTTAATTATTTTTTTGTTTTTCTCACTCAGTTAATTTTAATCTTGGTCTGCCAGTTTAAGTAATTTATCCGGCATACCCAAATGTCCGTTCTTTAGTATTGTTCGTCGAAGCGTTGAGCTCCTTAAGTTCTGAGTTGAGCTGAACGATTATTGACAAATGCGTGCATTGACTGGATATGTCCACTTAATCTGTTTGGTTATTTCCTCAAAAGACCATTTCAGGCGCCAATCTACATGGTCTTCACATGATCTGACCAATACAATTATGTAATATATTTATATATATATATATCTATATTTTATGGTCAGTAGTTTCGGAGTTAAATGGTCATGTTTCATCTCTTTTCTTAAATAACTATAAGCTTATTTTAAAATTATAAAAAAAATACATTTGGGATCTCACAAAAAGCCCTTTCATTTGATAGGTATGTCACAAGGCACAGTTCGCAAAACTTTTTTTTTTTTAATTTGGGTGCAATAGTGACCCTCATATTAAAAAAATGATTTATTTAAGTTACACGTCTTTGTTGTGTTTGGGTCACAGAAATTCATATGTGTACCAAATTTAAACTTAATCGGTCCAGTAGATTCGGAGCAAGTCGGCTGTGAGAGACGGACAGACAGACACACAAGTGATCCAAGAAGGGTTCCGTTTTTTCTTTTGAGGTACGGAACTTTAAAAACAAGATGGTGGCGTTCGTTCACCACTAAGAACAAGAAACATGACCTACTAAACTCCATATTGCCATCAAAAGCCTATACATTATCAACTAGGAATCTGTTAGTTACTGCAGTAATCATGATACAAAGGCTCAAGCTTAGCTGTGTACCAACAAAGTTAGTGTTGACATCGTCGGGAGTTCTGCTTGCTCTGCTAAGCCTACAGCTTCAAACTCAAACTAAAACTCTGCAATTAAAATGTTCTTACCTTGTATTAAAATCTTTAATACTGGTGATGGAAGATTTGATGAGGCATTTCATTATGACGGTGTAGCAGATGATAAAATTCAATTTAGATGACCACTCCCTTTCAAGCCAGATTATCTTTTACACAGTTCATCCATAGTTTCGGTCTTCCCCTATTTTTATAGCAATCGACATCCATAATTTAAATTTGTTGTACCTACAACAAGGCTCAAGAATAGGTGGCTCGTTTCGATGTCAATGTATACGCTTTTATAATAAAATTCCAAGCCACGTTCAAGATCTAAGCCTTAATAAATTCAAATCATTCATTAAACGTAAGTTGTGCCAGAAAGCTTTTTATACTGTTAAAGAATATATTGAGGACAAAAAGGCTTGGGATTGAGCTGCTCCAATTTTTGTACATATTGAGGTAGTTTATTTTTTATACACAATGACATGAATATTTACTTGTAAAGTATTATATTATTTTAATTATTGTGAATGTGAAGACTATGTGGGTTATTGCATAATATTTTTTTTCCCTTTCTTTTATTCTCAGTTAGTGTTAATCATGGTCTGGCAGTTTGAGTCATATAAGTGGCCTACCCAAATGTCCTTTCTTTGGTATTGATCGTTGCATCGTTGAGCTCCTTAAATTCTGAGTAGAGCTGCACGATTACTGACAAATGCGTGCACTGACTGGTCAGGTCCACTCAACCTGTGTGGTTCTTTCCTCAAAAGACCATTTCAGACACCAATCTACATGGTCTTCACATGATCTGACCAAGATTATGTCTGGACTTTAAAAGAGACTATGACCTCTGAGTTTGTTTCGGCCTTTTTTCTCAGAGTAGTCAGATAGGAAACGCCGACCTCATCTAGTTTTTAAAATATGATTGACGTGTAAAAGTGTTTGTACAAACCTACTTACAGAAATAAAATCATTTATCATTTATCATACTCATAACTTTCCTCACGACATTTTCCTCATTCCTCCGCATCACATGCCCATACCATGACAACCGATTTCCAACTTTTCAGTCACCGGTGCCACTTTCAGACTTGCTCATAAGTGCTTATTTCTTATTCTATCCATTCGTGTCACACCACACACCCCTCATACCATTCTCATCTCAGCTACATGCAATTCCCTTTCAGTCATCCCTTTTGTGGCCCAACATTCTGATCCATACAAGACAGCAGGTCTAACCATTGTTCTTTTATCTTCCCCTTGGAGTCGCAGATTGTTCCCATCCCATTCAGTGTTAATTCTGTGCTTAATCTTCTGATTTACTTCACCATCGCTTTGCACGAGTGAACCGAGATACTGAAAGTCGGAGCAGACTGGGAGAAGCGTGCTATTAAGCAGTAATAAAGCGGTTAATAGTTAATATAGCAGTAATAATAATAACCGATAATTGATTTATAACTCCATAACACTATACTGACGTCAATATTAACTACTTAAAACCAAGATATATTTCTGACTTGAACAAACTTCGAAGATCACAAAGAGCAGCGGGGTAATTGCGTAACACACTTAGGTACAGTAGTATAGCTATCAAGTTTTAGTTGTTGAATACTTCATTAGGTAATAGTGATTTTCCTTTTGCTAGTAAAATTGTATTAATCATTAAAACACGTTTAATAGGTTATGATGTATGTTGCTTTAAAAAAGCTTGGCAGTTGAGATTATGTCATGCTCACTTTAATGTCTCGCTGGTGTTGGCGCGTATCTTCGATAATATGGCTCCCTACAAAATGGATGAGCTGGATGGTGCTGATCCATGCGTCATGTTCGTGAACAGGCGCCGTCATCAGACTGGTCATCTCTTAACTGCCAGGGCTTATTTGTAATCTTTTAATTTTATATTTTGAATTGTTTTTAAATAATTTACCTGTTTTTTTACATTGTTCTCACATATAGAAGCGACAAGAATGATGTACCCAGGATTTTGTTATATCTTTATATCAAAGAGTGTCCTTGGAGTTTCTTGCCTGTTCTTCTCCATAGAGATCTACGTTTTGGAAAGGGCAAATACTCGTAGCTTTAACTTTCTGACTAACTTACCGACTCCTTGACAATTCAAAAGTGCCTGTAATTGGTTTAATTGAAATAAATGCTTTGAGTTTCAGAGTAGCAATGGGTTTCATTTTGACAGGTCAACAATATTCATTGCGTTATTTACGATGTTGAGCATACAAATGTTTCAAATATATGAAGCAATGGATTAGCGATATCCTTCAAAATCATTCAGATTGTGATTTAAATTTTATTACGCAATTATGGCGCAGATGTTTATTCATATTTATTTTCAATAAAGCCTCGAAGATCGTCTTGAAAAGCAAGAGTTAATTAATTTTTGTAGTACCGTCGTAACAGTAAAATGTTCTCAAGAAATTGACTAACAATCTGACTCAGGCTAAACTAGAGCAATTTTGAATTTATTAATATACCGACACAGATTTTAGTACTCGTACTGCTTACATTTTTATGAACTTATGGCGAGTACACACTAGATCTTTTTCAAGGAACGTAACATTCTTGCGAATGCTAGGCGGTGTTTGAAGAAATGTTCGTGGCATCTAAGCACTTACTTGTATTAGTCCTTTTTGTTTTGCTTTCCGTTCAACGTAGTACCTTTTTCCCGTACTCATCTCTTTGCTCGAAAAATGTAACACAACTTTGCTCGCTCCTCGGAGCGATCACTTCAAAGCGTTCTTGTATTCTAAAGACTTTATCAAATAAATATTTGCCCGTATTCTAGGGCTATTGTTCTGTATACGGTTACAGAATAATTGAAGTTTACAGAAAAAAACAAAACTGTCCAGAAAATAATGCTCTTATTCGTGCTCTAGATATTTGCTTGTTCTAAACTTATATTTACAAATAAATTAATGTGTACTCACCTTTATGTTGATGATGTTATGAAAAATATTATATTCTTTGATAAAAATGTTACGAAAATGTATTGAAGTTTATTCTGATTTCTTTCTTCATACGCACGATCATGATTAAATTCCGTTCTCGGATAGAAATTGCTCAAGTTTTTTAAGTAAACTGAGTACTTATAAAAAGTTGTTGCGGTGGGCACTCTGGTTTTATGAAACCTCTATTTGACGTTAATTATATTCGAAAAAGGTGTAGTAACAAAAATTAAAAAGAGTATGCTCAGATGGTTTTGAGAGAATGTGTGAAAGGCGATTGACAAAGATATTATTTACAAGGCAGAGTAGACGTGAGTGAAAACACCGGGAGGGGACACCCTAGAAGGACATAATAAATGGTGACCTTAACGGTGATGTTCTTCAGAAAGGTTAGATTCGTAGTACTCGCTACTGGCGGGCGTGTATAACCAGATGAATGAACTTAAACGTAACAGGAGTATGTAAGGATCGTAGCAGGAGGCATTCCGTAGTTTACCCCCATGAGCAAAAGGCATGAGTTTATCAATGTTTGTATACAGTATATTCGAAGAGTAGTTATGATTAATTTATAAGGTGATTTGCTAGTGACAAAAACCAAAAACAGTTTATCACAACAACATAGCAAGAAAGACTAGATTGTTCAGGTGATGGTTGAACATCTTTGTCTTTTACTTATAATCAAGTGTTGATATTTGTTATGATGTCTTCTATGTCCTTATCTCACTTATCAACATTTATTTGTATTATTATTTATTTATTTATTAAACTTTGCCCCGCAAAACCGTTTTCACGGTTTGTCTGTGGGAACAGAACACAGTTTTACAATTTTTGTTTATTAGTGCGGACACTTAAATGTCACTAACTGCACCTCTATAGTTACTAACAATTATCATTAATTATAATTGTGTACTAAGTCAAGAAAGTTACTTGTAATTAAGAGACTTGTAGGTATTAGCAATACCTGCAGATAGATTTATAATTTGTATAAGTCCTTATACGAGTAGACCAGTGCCGATAATTTTTGACGAAAAAAAATCTTAGCAGTAAGGGATGGCGGGAAATTTAGGATAAATTATACATAAACGGAAAAAATCGATTGGACCGCAGCAGATGACCGGATAGGGGGTGGGGGGGGGGGGTGAAAATGTGTGTTTCAAGGAGTGACACGCGGTTTTTCACGATCTCTGGAAAAGTAGACCTCCTATCGAAAAAATTAAATGTAAAAAATGTCGGAACTTAAAAATCTACAACTTTTATCCGATTTTTTTTTACATAACCTTAAAAATTGAGAAAATCGTTAAAAACCGGTTTTTGCATTTTTTATTTTTTATCATTCACAAAAACTATCCGATTTTGATGAAATTTGGCGAAAATGTACATTTTTATGTTTTAAATAAGCTGCAATTTTTTTCAAGCCTTTAAATATTTTTGTTTTTTTTTCTACGAATTTAATTGAAAAGAAGGGCAGATTTACAATCAAAAAAGTTGACGAACAAAATTTGTATTTTTAAATTTTCAGGACGGATTTTTGTTCCTTGAGACCTCTACTTTAATATATTGTTCCTTCTATCTCTCCCTGTCCAAAGCTACCAAGGACCAGTCTTTATTAAAGGAGTCAATCTCATCCCGCGTCTTATAAAATCCGTGTTCACTTGAATTCTCATTCCACAGAAATGTAATTTCAACCAGCTTATGAATACCAAGAAGAAAAATCTTTGAAATAATGCCATTTGAATCTAGATCTTCAATACAGGTACAGATACCATTAGTTTTTACAGCACTGATACACCGAGAGGTGTACAATTTTCTTTACAATTCCGTATCCAATTGTTATTGTTCTGATACCAGACATTACCATTTTCCCCATTGTCCTTGTTGCACAGTTATCTACCATACCTTCTTATCCAAATTTGTATCTTAACTTTCCAGCAGCAAGGTTGAAATTCAATCAGCAGTAGAAGTTCTTAGGTGTTCGAGTGGTATAATAATAGTTTAAAGATATGAAATTAGTTGAAAAAAATCCTCGTCGTTGAATTTAGAAAAGATGTCTGGTTTTCTATCCGGCACGGACAGCCAATTATCCATCTATCTTTTGTACCTAAAATTTCTTATTGTTGATCTACGAATGAATATTTAATTATAATATACAACATTAGTTTTTGTTTATACTAAACCTCTTAAGGGTTCATTGTACTCATCATTATGAACAACTTTTACTATGGGACCAACCTTGAAATCGCGAAAAAAAATCAGCTGTTCTCTACATTTAAGTTCGCTGAACTCGTCAAAATGTAGGGAACAGCTGATATTTTTTTCGCGATTTCAACTTTGGTCCCATAGTAAAAGTTGTTCATAATGATGAATACGATGACCCCTTAAGAGGTTTAGTATAAACAAAAACTAATGTTGTATGTACGCTGAACAAGAATATGAATTGGATTTTTTGTTGGTTCTTTAACAAAAGCGATCATCATTTTAGCCGAAAGACGTCACTGCTCGAAATAGGCCTCCCCCTCCTTGGCAGGCGGGTTGGCGATCGCAGTATAGTGTTAAAATGCATAGAGAATGCTGCTGCCCATTCTCTAGTACGTCCCTTAGTCGCCTTTTACGACACCCACGGGAAGAAATAGGGGAGTGCTATTCTTTACGCCCAGCACCACACAGACCACAAAAGCTATATCATTGGAGAGATTGTACAGAATAATTCAGATAATACAAAGTTAGAGGTAATAAACCAATGGCTAAACACTGATTGGTGCATTGATTGAATTCAATTATGAAACCACTAATCCCTAATCAATCACGAAATCGACGATCTAATTATGCTGTAATGAGATTAGAACTTCAAGAGATATTCAGTATGATCAATTTTGCTTTCCCAATTTAAAGTAGTGTAAAAGACGTAGATTAGTAATTTCGGACGGCACGGTTAGCGCAGTGGTTAAGCGATTGACTGCTGCGCTGCGTGTCGCGGGTTCGATTCCCGCACGGAACAAATATTTGTATGACCTACAAGTAGTTGTTCCGGATCTGGCTGTTTATGTATGTGAGTTTCAATGTTTGTAAACGCACCCACGATACAGGAGAAATTCCTAGTGTGGGGGTTGCCCCACACTAGGAATTTCTAAAATTTCTCGTTTAAAAAAAAAAATATATATATTATATCTCTTGTGTTACAAAACAGCTCAAATATTGTACTTAAATCAGTAATTATTCTCACAGTAAACAAATTATTATACACTGTTGTGACGGCTGTCATACTGAATGTCGAAGTTTAAAATACCGATGTACTGTATTCATAAAGCTTATAATCGGGAAACAAACATTTAAAAAAAACGAGCGAGCCTTACAGTAGTCGCATATGATGTATAACATCTGACATCTGACCTTGGTAATATGTAACTGAGCAGCGACAGAAATTAACCACAAAAAAAAAACGCGCTAAAATATTTATTCGAATAATTATTCATTACTATTGGTCGCCCACTAGTCAAAATTCGACCTTATCTACTTACAATTTATATAGTACTCACTAATTCCATGATTACACTAATTCCATGCTATTATAAAGTACGTACTTATTCCATGCTCAAGCTGTTACTTCCTGTTACACATTCCGTCCCTTTTTACGAAATCACTCCCACAGAAAGCGAGAGGTAAGATGTTAAACATCAAAAAAAATATTCCGACGTCATGCGAACCTCCTCCTTTTTTTGAAGTCGTTTAAAAATACGATTTAATTGACTTAAAAGGTATGGTACGGTGGTGGTAAGGTGTTTTAGGAGATAGAGTCATCATCATCATCTATCTAGCCTTTTCCCAACAACGTTGAGGTTAGCTTCCAGTCTAACCTGATGCTGCTAAATACCAGTATTTCACATGGAGTGACTGCCTATCTGGCCTCCACAACCCAGTTACTAGGTAACACGATAAAATCAAAATCAAAAGTCATTTATTCAAACTAGGCTGAGAATAAGCACTTTTCGAACGTCAAAAATTACATGAGACAGTCCCCCAAAAACGCCCACCGTTCACCATTTCCTAGTGCTTTAGCTGGGAAGAAGAAGTGGCGCAACAAACTCCCCAGCAGCACAGCTGTCTGTTCGCATATAAAACTTGACGCTATACAATACAATATAAAATAATTTGCATTTCGCAACACAAAACGTTAAATTAAATTATTTGCCATAAGTTAGCTAGCACACACCATTATACAAAAAAATATATTTATAATAATATAGATAAGAGATAAGAGATAATCCTTGGTAAGACTGGTTGTCAGACTTTCGGGCTGCTGACGACCCGTAACAACTGTCAAAGATCTACAAATAACAGCCGGGACCAACGGCTTAACATGCTTTCCGAGGCACGGAGGGGTCTTGATATGTAAAGATGAGCACCCATCCACGGACAACTACGGCAAGCGACCCGTGCGGCTTTTATTACTTAGCCACTAGCCCCTTAAAAGACAAAGTCTTAAGGCAAGGCTTCTCGTAGATATGGTATGGTATAGGTTAGCTGTAAGCGTATGCCATGAGATAACGATAGTTTTTTAACAGTCAGTTATAAACTGGTGGCTTTGACAGTTCAAAATCATTGGTTTATTTTAAATAAATGCTTTGAGTTTGAGTACTATCTAATGAACGCGTCTGTGTGGTGCCGGACGTAAATAATAGCACCACCCCTTTTTCTCCCCGTGGCGTGGGTGTCGTAAAAGGCAACGAAGGGACTTACTAGAGAATGGACAGCAGCGTTGTCTATGCATTTTAACACCACACTGCGATCGCCAACCCACCTGCCGAGCGTGGTGATTATGGCTAACCCCCCCTTAGGGGAGGCCTATGTCCAGCAGTAGACGTCTTTCGACGTATGATGACTATCTAATGTAGTCGGGTATTACTTAATTTTAGAAGTTCTGTACATCGCGATGATAGACATTCTCAAATAAATAAGTCATCAAAGCGTATATTCTTGCTCACGTAAATGGTACTTTAAATTGTAATTTATACATACAGTACATCGGTATTTTTAACTTCAAAGTTCATTATGATAGTCGTTTGGATCCATCAAAATCTTTCTTTAAAAAGAAACATTAAAAAACCAGGCGGGCAATTATTCTTCGCTAAGAAAATTCAATAGGTACAACAGAATTATCGAAAGTTAAAGGTCCGTTGGAGCGGCAAACGATGAAAAAGAACAAACGAGTTACAATAACCATTGGCTTTCACGTAGAATACTGGAGTACTAGCGTAATGTGACAACGTACACTGTATGTTGTCACAAAGGTGGGAATTTGTGGGTGCATATGACTACAGAATGTTAGCGGACACGTGGCCATTATCTAGCTAAGAAGTATACTCCGAAATTCTAAGTGGGTGAGCAAACTTAGCAGGTTGAAACTGCACTAGAATTCCTGAGTCTTGGGTCACAACAACCTTGTTCGCTGTTGAGTTTAGCATTTTGACGAGGTTATTTTAAATAGATTTTTATTGTGTCGTCTTTATACCTCTTTTCTTTTAGCTTAGAATGAAGTTTCTTGAGATGTTGTTAGTTATTTGTTTTTATATGCGGAAAATACATTTGAATATAAGAATACACAAAATATTTTTTATACAACATGTCCCAGAATTAACGCACAACCTCTTAAGGGGTCATTGAACTCATGATTATGAACAACTTTTACTATGGGACCAACGCAGAAATCGCGAAAAAAAAATCTGCTGTTCCCTACATTTATGTTCCAATAACTCGTCAAAATGTAGGGAACAGTTGATTTTAATTCGCGGTTGCAGGATTGGTCCTATAGTAAAAGTTGTTCATAATGAAAAGTACAATGACCCTTTAAGAGGTTGTGCGTTAATTCTGAGACATATTGTATACTTAGAATTTAAGTATAGACTAGTAGATAAAAAAATAATACAC
Source organism: Tiliacea aurago (assembly GCA_948098905.1). Taxonomy (NCBI): domain Eukaryota; kingdom Metazoa; phylum Arthropoda; class Insecta; order Lepidoptera; family Noctuidae; genus Tiliacea; species Tiliacea aurago. The sequence goes on from OX402591.1 coordinate 3,875,718, forward strand.
TAGCAAACATCTTGTGTCCACAAAATGTGTCCAACAGAACAGTTTCAGAAAACAGATGACCCTTCAAAAGTTTGTCGGTAATACAAGCTCCTAGACCTATTCTAGCCTCCAGAGTTTTCTAATCAAAATTATTAGCACGTTTTTGGCACAAGTGGTGCTGTTGAAGGCCGGAATAGATTTTCTGAACACGGATCCACCAGTTTTACAAGTTGAAAGTAATATGTTTTGGTACATATCAAATTCAATTGAAGTGTGTGGTTTCAAAGCACGGATTATATGATTAGTAGTCACGGTAGTACATCAAAGGAGGAGGTAATACTGTACTGCTGTGTGGGAATATGAGTTAAATTATAGTACTGAAGAAAATTACATATTTAGGAATTGCGTATGTTTATTTTAAGCACGTAATATTTGTGTGTATTTGTGTTCTAACTAAAACTTTAGCCACCTTATTACAAAACAAGATTTATATTTTGACATGGCTTAAACCATGGAGCCAGTTTTTGTAATAAGAACGTAACAGTGATTGAAATACCGTGCTTTATACAAAACTGAAAACTTAGTTCGGTATTCATTTGTCAGTTTTGTGTTTAGGAACTTTACCATAGTCGGAACAAAGTTCAAAATTCAATAATGGCTCCATGTTTTAAACCTGGGTCTGAAGATAAACCTTGTTTTATAATAAGGGGGTAAAGGTATAACATAAAAATACCTACTTACTCAAGCGGGTACTACTTACAACTTACACCAAAATATTTACTAAATAGATGCATGAATAAATTCTATATTAGAAGAAGGAAAAAGTGGTCATAAAATAAAAATACAATTACTTGTATATGTTCCTTAATAATATAAACACAAGTAAGCGCTCTTCCTCCTCTTTCCTAGTGCTCGACAGGGTCCATAACTGTGTCTTTAATTTTAGGCCTACCACCTGTTTTACTAACATTTTGGAATGCAATAAAGAATTGTGAATTGTGTGAATTGTTTGTTGGCGACTAACAGAAGATATTTACAAGGCAGATGTGAGTGAAAACGTCGGGAGGGGACGCTCTAGAACGACATAATTATAGTGACCTTATTATTGATGTTCTTCAGAAAGGTCGAGTGCGTAGTACTCGCAACCGGTATGCGTGTATGACCAGATGTATGAACTTAAACGAAGCAAGAAGAGTATGTAAGGCTTGTAGCAGGTGCCCGGCGGTTGAACGCGTCCCAAAGGGTCACGGCCATCAGGCTGGTCCGAGGATACCGCATGGTCTCTCGTGAGGCGGCGAGCCTCCTTGCCGGACTACCGCCATGGGATCTGGAGGCAAAAGTCCTCGCGCGTGTCTGGGAGTGGCGCGAAGAGGCGAAACGCTGAGGTGAAACTCCGCTACCGCGAGAAATCACGTCACAGCGGACAGAGCTCTCGCGGGATCTTATGGCCGCATGGAGAGTGCGATTATCCCAACCCAGCGCTGGGCACGCTACAATTGTGGCGATAAGTCCCCTATTTGAGGAGTGGCTAGAGAGGCGCCACGGCGTCCTTACCTTCCACCTGACGCAGGTCCCCACCGGACATGGTTGTTTCGGGAGGTTCCTGTTCAGGATAAAGCGGGAGGAAACGCCCGGGTGTCATTACTGTGTGGATCGCCCGGAGGACACGGTGGAACATACGGTGGAGGTCTGCCCAGCTTGGGCGGAGCACCGCCGTGTCCTCACGGAGGCGATCGGCGGCGGCGATCTCTTGCGTCCGGCCCTGGTTCAGGCCATGGTTCGGAGCGAGAGTTCATGGGAGGCCGTCACCTCCTTCTGCGAATTAGTAATGCTTATGAGGCGGAACGCGTGAGGGAGAGGCAAGGTTCGCGCCCTCGCGCCCCTAGTCGCCGCAGGAGACCCCCCGGGCGTCGGGAGTCGCCAGCCGATTTCCGGCCACCGTAGGCGCGGGCTTGTGGAACGAAAATAAAGAACCTGAATATTCACAAATTCCTTCCAAAATATTTCACGTCAGCTTAAACAAGGCTTGGACTACCCAAAATTGGACTCGTGACTACGACACATAGAAAATACTAGTATTTTTAAGCCGATATAGGTCTGAAAGAAAATACTTTCTAAGTATTGAATGAAGAGGGTTAAACATGTGGGTGACGTCTTTTTAATGGTAAGCTGTCTTTAAAGTCGAATGGCTCAAGAGATGGGTCAGTAGCGTCGTGTTTAAGGACTACGGGTAAAAAGGCTATTGACGGACGCGATATAAACGTTAGTGAAAAAAAGATGAAAGAATCACTAAGTAGTAGTAAATAATAAATACGCAATCTACAAATATAAATTAAAGTCGCATTTCGTGTTTGTTTGTGTGATCTTCTTCTAAACTACGCAACATTTTTTGATGCGTTTTACATCATCATTTAAAAAACTTATTCCGGAAGGTTTGTTTGTATTACATTTATATTAAATTTACATAATATAGATTGATAAAATACATATACACACACAAAAAAAATACATATTAAAAAATAAAATAGATAAGTACATAATTATTTTGATTGATTCAAAGATTATCAAAATGTATTTGTGTATTGGATTCGAGGCTTTTAGCTACTTTGTAGGTGTGTATTTTTGTGTCTGCAGAAGAAATATTTTTTCTTTCTGTCTTTTCATAATTATAATAAAGAAATCTCGATGTTATGTCTAGTCGTAAAAATCGCACAGAGCAGGGGTGAGTCGCTAGTAAAGAATAACTTAATAATGAAGAGTGTGAAGAAGTTAGTCGATTCTGTCATTTGGTTTAAATATGTTTAATATTTTATATAGATTTTTTTTTAAATTTGTGAATTTGAGAACGTTGTAGACTTAATAGACTGTAGCTTTGTAAACTATCTTATATTTTGTTAAGTACTTGGTAGTTGTTGACGGGCCTACACTGTCCTGTCACTGTAACTTGAAAACATTGTAAAAGCCCATTATTTTTAAAAGAGTAACCGTGAAGTTTCTTGCCGGCTCTTCTTCATAGGAAACGACCAACTGGAACCGTGCACCTAGCTTCTGACGTTTCATAAGTGCCCATGTGTGATTTATGTGAAATAAAATATTTTGATTTTGATTTTTTAACAATAAAATTGTCTTAGGTACCAAAATACTCCCTTGAGTTTCTCTTTCACAGAAAGAGGAGGCCTGTGTCCCAGCCGTAGGAACATTATAGGCTGTATGTAGGTATCAAAATTGTAATGTTAAAGAAAAAAGGGATTTGGATAGTTTCACCTAAAAAGAATCGCAGACAGTATAATTACCACCAAATAATACTGATAGTATAATAGTAGCCGCGAATCTTAAGATCAATCTATCGTTCTGTAGTCTATCTGCCCGCCTTTTCCCAACTATGCTGGGGTCAGCTTCCAGTTTAACTGGATGCAACGGAATACCAGTATTTTTATGGAGCGAATGCCTATCTGACCTCCGAAGCCCACTACCGTACTGTGTAACGTGTTATCTCTTGGTAAGACTGGTTGTCAGACTTTTGGGCTTTTGACTAGGTACCTATCTGTAATGACTTTCATAGATCAACGAATTACAGCCGGGGCCAACGGCTTACCGTGCTGTTATTATTTAGCCATGTGCTCCTCGTTACTGTAGGTATCAGTCAATCAATCAACTCAGCCTATGGCAGTCCACTGCTGGACAGTCCACCTCTCCCACACCCTGTGCTCCGCCTTCCGCATCCAGTCTGTCCCAGCCACCTTTTTAAGGTCGTCGGTTCATCTAGCTGGTCATTGCAGCATCTCCACCGGCCATTGGTCCTTTGACAAACATGGCCAGCCCATTGCCACTTCAACTTGCTTACTCTGCAGGCTATGTCAGTAACTCCGGTTCTCTTCCGGATAACTTCATTTCTGATCTTATCCTTCAGAGAAACTCCGAGCATAGCCCGCTCTAAAGCACGCCGAGTGACCTTGAATTTGTGGACCAGCCCGACTCTCAGTGTCCCTACTGTAGGTAGTAATTACTTTATATGAAAAGCTATATGAAATGAAATAAAGTCTCATAGAAAAACTTTTCAAAAACTTCCATGACTCTCACACTTGAATAATTTTCCTTTCAAAATCTTCCCAACTCCGTCCACACTATGTTGCTCCGGCTCTGAGGTTCTATCAAATTTATTCTCTCTATTACAACTGAGTCCAAGTTCCTTTTTAAGAGGTTCTTTTTATTTTTTTTCACGTACCTTATTCTTTGTGAATACAATGAGCTAATGTATAGTTCTGTTAAAGTTTTTAGTATATGAATAAGTTTCAGAAACTTGACTTTGGTTTGCCTGGACGACTGTTTTCTTTGTTGAAAATGTGACCCAATTTTCTTTTGTTATTTTAAAGGTTCTTTGGTTCTTATATCTTTATCTTCATGATTCATTTATAAGTAGTCTATCCGATCGGATCAACGTTTTAGTTTGATATTTCGAAATACCGTTCGGCTTACGGATTTTCGCGTGAAGAGCTTCATTTGGAATAGTCGTGAAAGTTGAATGATTGAATGATGAATGATTTAATGATTGAATGATTTAATTTCGTACCTACTGATTATGGCCTAGCCTCTATCAATAGCATATTTATGTACCTATAGTCCGTTGGTTTAGGTAGTTAAATAAAGGTAAACAAAAAAACTACGTGACTAGAGAGCTGTCAGGTAACCGACTAAACGTAATACCTGTCACTTCAGTTGTCATGCTACGTCCCAGTTGTTCACTTTAATTTAGCAATGTTTTATTTCGTTCTTTTTGGGCTCTTTACAATAGACAGATTACAAAATATTATAGTATTATTAAACCTAACAAAAAAATTGTGTACAAGCAATTGCATCTACGAAGAGTAGTTTAAGAATAAATTATAAAGTTTAAGATACAGTAATAAAAGAAGAAACTATCGAAAAGACATAAATACATTTGTTATAAGTTGTAATGTTCTTTTAGTTAAAAAAGGAAGAGCTCTAGAAAGTATTTGTCTTATTTCTTGAAATCGTCACCAAAAATTATATTTTATAACCAAAACAAAAATACAATTCAACTGAAATTATCTTAACAAAAATGGAATTGTAACAAGATGTCTATTAGTTGAGTAAATACTTCCAACAGTTTAAGTGTAAAAGATATCTTTTGAATTAAGATAAGACGTCTCTCGAGTTTTACTTATTTTAATAAACAATTCAAAATCTAGGGTCCTTGAATTCTCTTGAAATAATTTAGCTGTCAGTTAATTGTAGTAGCTTTTTAATCTAAAATCGCTTAAGTATAAACGTACTTTGGAATTCAATTAAGTTAGGGTGAACTTTGGGATGAAATGAAAAGGATTTGAAATTTACCTAACTTATTGTGTAAGTAAGTACATAGTCGACCTCGTAATTACAGTAGCACTTGTGACAACAATACCCAGTAAATTGAGACTATACTTAGGTTGAAACTATCTAAGTGCTCATTGACACGAGTGGCACACGTCATCGGCAGAGGCAACAGTAGCCATCGACACTAGTCCGCATCAGCTGTAGACGCGTTGGCGGCTGCCGTTGACATCCGTGTACGGCCGCAGCCGATGCGTCGGCGGCTGCTGTCGACAACGTGCTGCTCCTGTATTTGAGTACGTGCTCAATTACACGAACGGCTCGTTACCAACGTCAAGGCAACTGCAGCCGTCGACGCGTCGGCGGCTGCAGTAGCCTCTGCCGGCACGGCGGCGGCTTGAACATGTGTGAACTTATGTTATGTGTACAAAACAAGAAGAATATATTTTAAGTTTGTAAAGACACACACGCAGCGACGTTATTCGCCGGCGACTTGCTGGCGATTTCAAAATTTCACATCCACACACAGATTTTGACATCGCTAGCGTCATATGGGCTGTCAAAATCCATGTGAAGATTTTAAAATCGCCAGCGATTCGCCGGGGATTAAACTCGTGGCACTGGGTCTGTTGTGTGTTCATATAATGAACGAATTTTAAATTACCCCTATACACAATTTATTTGACATCACACCTTTTAGTACCTAGTACCTTAATTAAACAAAAGGTATAGGAAAAGTTTCCAGTATTTTCTTTTTACATAACGACTGCCAAATACCACGATCCTACACACAATTGTATAAGTTTTAATTAAACTCAAGAAATAATGTATAATTTCTTTATCTTTCAGGTATGTGCCAGCGCAAGATGTTTTAATATACGGGCAGAAGTTTTGTCGTTTGAAGGTAACAAGCAAATTATATTGTAAGCCGAGTTTATGTTAGTTTGGTCTGGCTCGGGAACCCAGATGTTGAGTAGCTTGAGGTTTTATTATTTAAATACATTGCCTACTTTATTTTGTTTGTTCTTAAATGCTAATTTGTATTTATGAAATATTCTTTGGTGAACGAAAAGGTAATAAAATTTATATTTTTTTTTAACCAACTCCAACAAAAAAGAGGACATTCTCAGATCGACGGAATCTTTTTTTTTAATTTACGGTGTATGTTCCCCGATTACTGGAGTAGACGGCTGGACCGATTTCGATTTTTTTTTTTTACAAGCTTTCTAGGTGGTCCCATTGTTATAAAGTCAGGATCTGATCATGGAATCCTGGAGAAGTCGACGGAACTCTTCAAAAATTATAGGCACATATAGCGATTAGAGGTTTTATTATAGTAACTTGTGCATTTGATCTAGGAAAGCATCATTTGGTGAAGTGGTACTGATAATGAAGACCACAGATGGCCACCGACACTACTCAATAATAAGTATTTCACGGGTTGCGATTCGATTACTTTAATATGGTTGGTAAGAAATCTCGTCACAATGCATATGGTGATGTGGAGCTGATGGTGAAGTAACAGGAGAACTCCTTAATAATTAACGTCTCTGAATTGGAAAAAAACAATATTTTGTAAAAGGTGATGAGCAGTTGACCTTATGCTATTGTAACCAGGGACCATTTTGGTTACCCGTTGAAAGGGTTTTCGATAGGGTTTTTCTAAGCGGTTAAACAAAAACCCATACAATAAGGGTAACCCTTATATATTATAATTTTCTATCACTGTTATGTAAATAGCAGATAAATGGGATTTGAATTTGTGTGGGGTATAACTAATAACTAAAAAGTGAAAAATAAAAACGTTTTCATATAAAAAAAAAATCCGACTTCCAAAAGAAAACACTACAAAGTAAAAATTTACTTAAATTTCGGAAGTCGGTACCAAAAAAAGATTATAAAAAGACACTTTGACGTGACGTTCACGCGGTAAGGGCGTAGCGTTTACGCGACGCCTACGCACCGTCAATGCATTCACTGGACAAAGGTTTAATGGCGGAGAAGAAATCTCCCACCCTGCGTGACACACGTTTGGCCCCCACGTGGGCATACACTCAGTGTGAAAATACTCTTATATAAAATGTGAAATAAAGCTTCTGACTAAAGAAAAATAAATAACCGAAACAGAAGCACTTAAAGCAATGGCACATCTACCTCCATTAAATTGTCCACAAACGTATAAGATCTCTCTAATTCCCAGAATCGGATAGACTTACACAAATCCATTGAGACCGTATTCCTTTAGACAATTAGCTTTGCCTCGTGAACAAATGACGAGCGTTGAGATATAGCGGTACAGATTCTGTTATATCTACATTCTAATCTTTGATGCTCATTCTTCCATTATTTTTATAAAGTTATTTTTTGTACATTGACGAGTTCTATGACGTATTGTTGGCTATAAAGCCTCGTACAGACTGGTACCATATCACGAGCGCGACAGACAGTGCGACGCTTGTCGCGCCCGCGATATCGCACCAGTCTGAAAGAGCCTTTAGTGTAGTTCAAGTGATTGAGGAAACGGTCAACAAAATATCTGTAAAACGTGTACCATGAGACCGACAGAATTATAAAAAAACACCATACAGTAGTCGCATATAATTGTAACATCTGACATCTCACCTTGGTAATAACAATAAGCAACTGAGCAGCAACAATAAATAAATTAAACTCAAAAATTTTCATAAAGCTAAATACTGAAATATTTATTCGAATAATTATTCATTACTAGTGGTCGCCCACTGGTCGAAATTCAACTCCCTCTACTTACAATCTCTATAGCATTTACTAATTCCATGACCACACTTATGATGTGTAAAATCTGACATCTCACCTTGGTAAGAGGCAACTGAGCAGCGACAGAAATTATATTCAAAATTTAAAAAAAAGCTAAATACTGATATATTTATTCGAATATTAATTAGTCATTACTAGTGGCCGCCCACTGGTCGAAATTTGACCCCCTCTACTTACAATCTATATAGCACTTACTAATTCCATGCTATAAAAAGTACTTACTTATTCCATGCTCAAGCTGTCACTTCCTGTTACACACTTCCGTCCCTTTTCACGAAATCACTCCCACAGAGAGCTAGAGGAAAGGTCTTATCAAAAACTGTTGTTATATGAATAAATCGGTATGAAAACATTAATTATAATCATGTTGGTAAATGAGAAATAATGTTTATTTCTGTTTAGAAGGCATCGATCGACGAAATCGTTTGTACAAACACTTTTATACGCCAATTTTTTTTTAAACTAGTTGTGGGTCTGTGTTTCCTATTTGACTACTCTGAGAAGAAACACCAAAACAAACTCAGAGGTCACCAGTCTCTTTTAAAGTCCAGACATTGTCTTGGCCAGATCACGTGGCGATCATGCAGATTAGGGTCTGAGATGGTCTTTTAGGGATAGAGCCAGACATATTTATGTGGACCTGTCCAGTCAGTGTACGCATTTAATAGTAATCGTGTTGCTCAACTCAGAACTAAAGCAGCTCAAAGATTCGACGAACATTACTAAAGAAAGGACATTTGTATTGGTATTGGAAAATATACTTTTTATGCATTGAACTGTATATTTTTTTGATAATTATGTCAGAATAAGTTACATAGTCAAAGTTGTTCATTAATGAATCATTCACCATTTCAGCTGAAAGATGTCCACTGCTGGACATAGGTCTTCCCCAAAGGGGGGTGGGGGTGCCATAATCACCAGGCTTGGCAGGCGAGTAGACGATCGCAGTATGGTGTTAAAATGCAGAAAGAATGCTGCTACCCATTCTCTAGTAACTCCCCTAGTCGCCTTTTACACACCCACAGGAAGAATAATAGGATGGTGCTATTTTTTACGTCCGGCGGTTTAATGAATATGTGTACAGTATTCTGCAAAAAAATATCACATAATTTGTTTAGACCTCACATATTATGTACCTAACGTTGAAGTTATTTATGACTAGCTTACCCGACAGACGTTGTCCTGTAATGTCAATAATGAAAAAATAATGTTCAGTTTTCCCGAATTTGAAAACGACCTAATTTGGACTATGATGAACATTTTAAAACAAAAAATAGCAAAATTGGTCCAGCCGTTTTCAAGTGATAAGACAATAATATGTAAAAGCGATGTGCGAGTCAAGAGATTTCATAACATAAATTAAATGAAAATATTGACATATAATCGGACGTCTCGATATATCTTGATTAAAATTCCTAGACGACGAAGCCATAAGTAGTAGTAATATTCCACAGTTTATAAATGGAATTTTCTGAATAGATTGAAGAGATTGTGTATTTAGGACCAAATCAAAATTAAAATTCAAGTATCTGTGATTTTTAAATTCATAATTTTTAGATTATTGGGGAACTTATGATTTATGTCAAATAATACAGTCATAACTCTAACCATAATATCAATGGGAAAATGTATTTAAAAAATAAAAAATGTCCTCAAAGCATTTCAAATAAACCAATTACAGGCACTTTTGAATTGTCAAGGGGTCGTCAGTAAGCGATATGAAGCTAGTTGCCCATTTCAAAGCGTAGTAGGTTCCTATGGAGAAGAACAGGCAAAAAACTCCACGGAGGCTCTTTTAAATTAAAATATATATATTTATTTTGTTATCTATTACAACTCATAGTACTTTTTTTATTAATAATATTTACAAAATGTAAATATTATTAAAAATGGACAGATACAGAATCAAAAATCAAATCCCTTACAGACTTAAAATAATAATATGGACATGTATATAAAAAAGGAGGGGACAGAATCATAGGGCATCAAACAATTCTTCCGCATCGCTGTCAACAGGAAAAAGTCGTGGCAGCATTGCCACATTGTATGGCGATGCTGATTATTTGCCCAAAAAATTGACTAGCCTTCTGGTCACGTGAAGAGTCGACCGACCGCTTGGCGATATCTTGAAAAACCAAGTGGGCACTCGGACCTCATGGCCCTAGTGTTTCAACCCCAAACAGCTTGAACATATACCTTCCAATAAGATTGGAATATTTTCGCCGTTTGAGGTTTTCTGCACCTGCAGCAGCCGCCCCAGCACAGCTCGCCGTGCTAGGAAGATGAGATGGCGCAAGGGTGTCGACACATTTTGCATCATCATATCTATTACATATTATAAATTGAAGTTGCTTTTCGTATATGTCTGTGTAATCGCGGTATTTTTCTTAACTCCGCAACGGATTTTGATACGGTTTTCATCATCATTTAGCAAATTTATTCCGTATAATACATTTAAATTAAACTTACATAATATATCTTAGTGTTTTGTAAGGACTTCAAATCGTGCGAAGCAGTTTTTAGATAAAAATTGCTTCGGATACAAATGTATATAAAACATTATTTTTAGTATATGCGAAACCTGAATATAGTTTGTTCAGAATAAGGAACTGAATATTTTGTTCCAAAAATATTTAAGTGTGATGGGAAATGTTATCACCATTTAATTACTTACAATACAATCGCCATACGGTTAGGTACCTACTGCCGAATTATTATCAATGAGCGCAAAATGACCCCGGAGGCGCGGGGGTGCCGTTAGCATGTTTTTGTACGAGCAACCCGGTAAAATAACAATCTTAAAACTTTGTGATTTTTCCTGATACAGTTTTGAAATTTTGTACATAGATTCTTTACGTATAAATACTAGACACGTGTTTTGGGTTTCGCATTATACTAAAACTAATATTGTATATATAATACGAACAAACAAATTAATCACACATTAGCTAAGTCTCATTACAATCATATTTGCTCCATCGATATTACAATACACGAAGAAGAATACACATTAATATATTCCATATATAATAATTATTCCTGACTAATCTATATCGTGTCTTTCGCCTTAACATTAATGTATTCGAACCTTCCGGCGTTCGATTAGATTAATATTAAGACTAAAGCAACAGGGTAGCCCGCGAAATTATAATGTGCTTAAGTTTTTTGCAATTTTCAGGCTAGTATCAGGTTATATGTTGAACTAAATATGATACGTGGCTATATCAAATATTTATTTAAAGAATTATAATCTTAGTTAAAAATCATCAATACAACTCTCTCCGTCTTATTACAAAAAAATGCGTACTGTTTTAAACCAATAACACAAGGTCTAGGATTATTACGGTATTAAAGTTAATATCAGGCTCAAAACGTGTTCTGATTACAAAACGAAGACTGTTCGAGGATCAGTTAGTACCAAAGAAGATTAATGGTTTAAATAATATCCACAGATAAGAAACAAAAATGACATTCTTTCATTCGTTCATACTGGATCTATTTGCAGAAACGTTCCGTTTCTCTAAATATTGATAATAAAATAACACTTGAAATGCTTAAATAATTATTAATCAATACAAAAATATGTCATAAATCGTTCTTTGTAAGTTACAATATATTGAAGAAGCACAACTTGTACTTTTGACGTGTTTTTTATAATCAAGTTCTCATATTTTTTAACATCTCTAGCGTGAAGTGAAGTGAATTACATAGGTACGATGATTTATGTTGCGTCCTTTAATTATAAATCTTAGTATTACTGGTGCTATTACGTGGCTTGTTCGTGAGTTGTTGTGTCTGGTTAAACCGTTGAAGAAAAACTTAGTAAAACATGGGTGTACAATAACGGTACAAAGTGCCTTGGAGCCTGTGATACTTAAATAAAAAAACAGTACCTCAGAGTGAGACATTTTTTTTTTTTTTTTTTTTTTTTTTTTTTTTTTTGTTCATGACCTATTGCAGATGGCTCCGGAGTGCCTTCTCTGCTTAACCGAGCTTTGGCGGGGCCAGAAGGGCCTCTCGCCGTGTTAAAGAAATAATTAAATAGCACAGCTAAGGGCGTCCCATAGTGGGACTCGAACCTAGGCTTAGGGCGCTATTGACTACTGAACCATTGGGGGTATGCAGTATCTGATTATTATTATTGGGGACATTTGATGTGTTTGCTTGCTCCGCGCGGGCGGGCGGGGGCAAGGGACGGGGGGGGTGAACAATTTTATTTTTTTTTTTTTTTTTTTTTTTGTTCCTGACCTATTGCAGATGGCTCCGGAGTGCCTTTTCTGCTTAATCGAGCTTTGGCGGGGCCAGAAGGGCCTCTCGCCGTGAAATTTTATTTTGTTAAAGTCGAGCCATATATACTCTGGCGGGTAACGAAACCATACCGCCATCTAATTCGATCCCAACGCCATCTATCGAGCAAGCAGGTAGTCTTTTATACAAAATATCGAGTATTGTTGTGGAATATCGTTGGGATCGATCACACATTTATTATTACTTATTTTCTACATTGAACAATGGGTTTTTAATTAATATTAGGTAAGCAATGCTTGGTATTATTTTATTTCGACTGCCTACCGCGAATGTTTATATTATTTTAGGAAATATTACGTCGTAAGTACGTATGACGATGTCTGTAAGATCGCCGAGACGTCTCCAGCATATCCAAATCCATCAAGTCAATCATATTAATATCCATTTTTATCGATTTGTAAATAAAAAGCAACACACTATCAATCAACGCTAACCTGAAATAAATTAGTACTGAAGTTAGTCCATAGAAAAACTAGGGATCTCGGCGGACTAACTTTAGTACCATAGCTAGTTCATGAACTAGTGATAAACTGCATTTTATAAAACCTTTTATTTAGTCATGGTTTAAACCTAGTAATTATTCTAGTACTAAATTTAGATCGTGTTTTGGAATGAAACGGTCTAAGTTTATATTGAATGACTATTCATGAATTAAATCATGACATTTGAGGCCAAGTCTAACTTATGGAGTTGTATTGCAGATTCCAATGATTTAAATATGATACGCGACCCTATCAATTATTTATTTAAAGAATTATAATCATCAATATAACTCTCTAAGTTCATATTACCCTATTGAATGACTATTCATGAAATCATGTAATTTGAGGCCAATTCTAACCTAAGGTATTGCAGATTCAAATGATTATGATTCTGTAAAGCCATATTTGTTACGGTCGCGAATTATATTTTAATCAACATGCAACGTAACGTAAGAATATTTGAATTTTGCGGGCTACCTTAGCGCATCCCCTTTAACCTCGCTGAGTGGTTATTATTCGCGAGTAAAAATATATAAATTGTCTTACTTTGATTCTATGCTTGGTAGCCCAAATTGTAGGTAATATTGAAGACTACACCATACTGCAGAGCTAATTTTGGATTATCTGTCTGATTGGAGCACATCATTTAAAGTGTAGAAGAGGATATAGTATTATTGATTACAACTGTGTTGATATTATTATAACACTTGGAATTCTTAAATTGCAATTTATATATTTTTTTCATTTTTATATATAAATTTAATTTTTATTTTTAATGGATATTTTTATAACGTTTTACGGTTTTACTTTTACTATTTTTATTTATTTTGACATTTTAATTTTTATCGATTCAGACATTTTATATTTTACTTTGGCAATTGTTCATTAATTAATTATAAATTTTCAATGTTTAAAGTTAATTTGATAAAATTGAAAAAACTTAATTTTAATTTAACTCAGTTTTCTTAATTTTACTTTGTTTTCCCGAAATTTAAAAATATAAAATTAATTTCATGGCAAGTAGGTAAATCAAGGTTGACTGGAGGAAATCGCAGAAAGCGATAAGGCCGCCCATTGTATATTTTGTAGTGTTTGATTTATGTTTTTTTATGTATTTTGATTTATTTTGTGGTTTACATAGTTAATATAAAAAAAAAACTATCGTGGACAAGTGTATCAGACTCAATTTTATACTTTTCCAAGCAAACCGTGTTTACAGCAAAAAAAGGAAAATAATCTAGCAACCCTTACTTAACTTGAATTACTAACCCATTCAATCCTTTCAAATAGGGACGGTTCTAGTCAAAAAACGTCTTAAAAATAAAGCTGGCTGTACATAATTGTTCACCTGTGTCCCTTAAGCGATACTTCTCCGATTTCGCCCTCCGCTTGTACTGAAGACATTACGCCAGACCCAACAAATTGCGTTATAGCTAAATTAGATTCTCTTTGAGCCCCTGGGGTCTCTGTAATCCATATAAAGCCATGTTCTAACCGACCATGCGTGGATTCAGTTTGCAAATTTGTTCGTTCCGTGTGAATGCACATAAGACTTCTTTCAGGAAGCCAAATAGGGTATTTCAGGAAATATTAACACATTTGCCATCCACGAAATGAATGACGGAATTAAATAATTCAATATTCAGCGGATGAATTGGAGTACCGGATTGGATTTTATTGAAATTCCATTTAAATACGATAGTGTGGTTGAGGTCCGATTTTAGAACAATATTGTAAGTTACAAATATTTTATAATGTGTCTGGCTTTACTAGTCGTATAAGTAGTCATGTGTGTTACGCATGTGTCGGGAAACACTCCAATGAATAAGTCCTTTTTAGGTTACGAAATATATTTGAAACTTCACAAATTTCACATAAAAATTATAAAATAGGTTTGTTATTAGTTAGGTTAGGTTCCCACCGAAGTAAGGTAAAGAAAAGGCGATGACAATAATCGGTGACGTGGGAATCACGGTGACATAATACTATCGGTCACTTTGTCGGAACGATGCGCGATGTGCTGAGCTTGCAGGTTGGCCTCGACACAAAGTAAATAATAATAATATTTGTGTTTTTAGAATCTGTGAAACAGATCACCTCTTTATTGCATGTGGCTCAGCCCATAATAATGACACTTAATTATCAAAAACATTTTAATACATATCCCATAAAGTTCTGAGGAGCCAGCAAGTTATTTATAGCCAAAGAAAACACCGAGCTCAGAACGAGATAACATTTTATTTACAATATACAAAGGGGGTCATGGAATCACGGATAAACCTAACACCGCGACTCAGCAAATAAATAAAAATGTACAACATCATCTATTGAGGCTGAAGGAACTAAAAATTCAAAATATGTTAGTTTGACATTCGAAACTTAACACATAAGAAGTAAGGACAAGATACCAATGACAACATTTCTGAGAACTGAATCTCTTTCACTCATTTTAACTAACTCACCCCTAATACACCAAAGCAATTTGCGAATTTCAAGTCCTGACGTATCAGTACACATAAATTTTGTTGTTGTGTCTAAACAAGGCAATTCTGCGTTCTGACATTAATTTAAACACATTCATAACCATTTTACTTAGACCTCCCGAATTTGGCTAAGATATAATTAATGCTTAAACTAACTGCGCGAGTAAACCAACTTCACGCATTGTTTGTTGTTTGACTTATTTTCTTCTAATGTGGGAACTGTGGGAAGTGTTTAAGTAGGTTCCAGCTATCCTGTTTCACCATCGAGTGTGTTTGTAGTACTGACAGCCATCTCAATGGAAATGTTTACATTTCCTTATTCTAGGAAAAGTATAAAATTCCATTTTAAAGTTAGAAAGATCTAAATGATAATGCTGTTGAAGTAAAACGAAATTTTCTAAATCAAAGTCAAGAGTTTCTAGATCAAACAGGAATGAAAATGTCTGGTACTTTTCCGCTAAGATCTGTTAATCAACAAAACGTTACATAAATACACCTTGAATCCAAGATCATTGTTTACCTTTCCCCAAACAAAATCGCTAATTTCTAAATCTAGAGCCTGTTTATTCAGCAACCCTTCTGCCCAAAGTTATTCAAACGAATGGATTCTATTCCAGAATAAACATTGGCCAATTATCTTTGCAAACTAGACGTCAAAGTGACATTATTTTGACATTTGAAACGTAGCTGGAGTAATACGAAATCCTTGTCTCCTGGTGTTAGCTAAATAAATATGGTCTAGCTAAATTCCGCCTGAGTTTAGAACTTCGGGTTAATTTTAATTCGTGGCAGCTCTCACGAGATATTTGTCTGCGGTTTTTGCTTATACTATATTTCTCTTGATAAGTGTAAAACTGTTTTGAGTTATTCTGAATTTGGAAGTTAATTAATGCGGTTAAGAAAGGTTGGCTGAAGATTTATTATTTCTATTTGGTGAATGAATTGTACTGTTAGTGCTTTTAATTAGGCACAGTTGAATAACTTTGTAGGAAACAATATCGTACATTGAAATTAAAGAAAACCAGGTAAGGGTAAATACGGGTAGAAGCCAAAATTGGATCAGCCAGAATCTTTTGTAACAAAACGATTGGTTTGAAAAAATATGAGTTCTCTGTTTAATAAACCTTAATTTTCTTAAAAAATACGTCCATACATTAAAGCATCCATATATTTTTCCAAATAGACTGAATTTATCGGCCAACAACCTGCAAAACTAAAGCTTAAAATCGAAATCACGAATTCATGTTAGTGTCAAACGCTTTACGGTTTGTGCTCTTAACTTTTCAATGATAATCTTTCTAGTTAGCTGTAACATTGACGGCAGCTAGAATGTATAAATTTCTGCTTAATGATGTTTTTTTAAACCACCCAATGACCCAGTGTTACAAGCACCGTGATGAGTGTGAGATCCCCGATTTCGATTTCCACTTGTTTAAAATCACATTGAGTTCTTCAATTCTTAGTAGCAGTTTGGCTAGATTTCTACCTCGTTAATTATAACTAGCTCTTGCCCTATGACTCGATGAAATGTAGATATTATTAGGTATTTATTGCACTTTTGCCTACTTACCTGATTCGATTTACTTTTGCCTTAAAATAGTGTCTTATTTTTTCCTATCAGACCCAACTTCATAGAAAAGAAAGAATACAATAGTCTTTATTATGTACACCAAAAAAAATACAGATATAAATGACACAATGGGCGGTCTTATCGCTAAAAGCGATTTTTTAAAGACAACCTTTGGATGGATTAAAGGTAGAAGGAGAGACAATGCAGCATGTAGTTTGTGGTGTACCATTTACATAATTATACAATAAATACATACATATAAGCATATACTTATCTATATAAACGTATACAATAATAAACATGAAACAAGAGCAAGGAACTGTTTTATGTAATGATGATGTTTAAGGAGATAGGAAGTGTTTTTTTTTTCCGAAATTTAAAAGTGGACAAAGATTGAGCATGCCTCATCGACAAGGGTAAGGCATTTCATAACCATAATGCTTGAACTGTAAAAGTCTTGTCATAAAAGCTGGTGGAAGGCATCTGCATCTCTAGTCACAGGAATATGAAGATGAAGAGTTGTTATTTTTGTTATTTTCTTCAACAGTTTTATTTATTTTCTCTTCATCTACAGTACATCCTACTCTTGGATGCTATCCAGCACTATATTTCTCATCCCTACCTTCATGAACATTCGCTGTTGGTGCTTAGCCGTTACAGACGACATTTATGACTGGACCAGCTGATACCTTGAGAACGGAATGTGAGCCTGGTATACACTAACCGACATTGTAAGATAATTCATGTCCATAACTATGCTAACTACTCAGGCGTTGTCTTGGAAATTAGTATGAATTTCGGAGAAAAGCAAGTGTTATTATTATAACGGGCTAGCTACCTACAAAATTATTTACATAAGTTAGATATTACATAAATACATACATAAACTCACGCCTTCTTCCCATGGGGGTAGGCAGAAACAGAACACACCTGCTACAATCCTTACATACTCCTTTTGCTTCTTTTACGTTCATACATCTGGTCACGTACATACGTACATACACGAACGCTGGTTGAAGAAGGTAGATATTAAGGTACATCTATCTTGATTATTTTAATAGTTATTTTTATTCTTTTACAAACAAACAAATATTTATAAAATATTTTAAAACACTAAACATTTTGAGCTTGAAAATCTCTGTAAAGAAAGAAAATAAAATAATAATGTTTACTTGGACACAGTTCGTGAAATACAAAATACAAATAACAAATAAAAATGTTAAAATAATGTACAGAGAGGTCTTTATACAGGTTTATTAATGCAGTGTACAAAAGCTACCAATTTTAGTAGTTTTTTTTGGCAAGTTTTAAATTTTTACGGTGTCGGATTAAAGTATTTTTTTTGTAGATTAAAGGTTTATTTATTTAAGCATCTGGATTTGTTCCTGCGTATAGTGCCGTATAATTTTCCACAAAATAAAATTGAGCTACCAACATATTTTTTGTTACAAACTGGATCACCAATTTATAGAATACGTTGGAACATTTGTCCCTAAACCATTTATCCTAAAAATTGTAACATGGTATAAAAGTTATTTGATTAAATACTAAGTTCAATACAGCCGGGTGTTTGCCTGCCAGAGCAAATAATAAACTGAATAACAGAACCCTTCATAATTAACGAAACTTTAACGATGTTGGCAATGGACTCAACAGAAAAAAAAGGATAAAAAACTTATTTGAATTGGTCTATGCAAATTCTCTTGGTAGAATTTACCTTCGTTTTAATCCCATAGCTGTCGTTTAGCTTTAAACTTTATGAAGAAGAGAATACAGTTGATTTTGATTTGTGTAAGATGATGGCTTAGTGGTGTTTGCATAAATTGTGCGATTAGCACTGTTGAGTAATAGTTATCCTAGTTAAGATGGGTGACAGTTTACGTTGCATAGTTATTTTAGATCTAGTTCGTTGTATAGTTTTGTCTAAAAGCGTCTTATTTTCAGTCATGGCAGTTGGAGATACAATACTAATGTCTTTTTTATTTGCCTTAATTTAGTAAAAGGCTCTGGATGCTTTAAATTTTAGTTTTGGTTTCAATTTCAAGCTTATTTAGACATGTCTGTCCTTTATCTATAATTTTTGCAATACATACTTTAATAATAATATGTCGCTAACTTCCGATATATGTTAGAACAGCTCTGACGTTTAAAACTATTTTAAATGTTAATTACACCAGAATCATTATTATGTCACATTCTTATACTTTAGGGTTTTGTGGTTAACGTTTAGCGGTTTAATATGATGAGTTACAACATAATAGCCCAGATTTCATCTCGCTAATATGCCATTATCAAGGAGGAAGTAATAAGTATACTAATAATTTAATTCTATGTAAGAAACGATTATGTGAAATTGACAAAGGCTCGCAATTACGGCTCGAAGTGCTATGGAACTTTCTTAATTATACTAGCTAAGTTGAGCTTTATAATAAAGTTGAGCCACTGCATTATAAGGACTGAGGATGGCTTCAAAGTTATCACTTTTGTTCGAACAGCGTTATGTACACAGAGCGTTGTGGACTAGTGGTAATTGCCTGAATATACCTTGGCCACGACCTACATCCTCAAGCATCACGCGTCTATCATCAGTGACAGCGGAGAAAACAAATGAAAGAAGTTATTTAGAGCTTGCCACGAGTTACCGCAACGCGACCGACTCTCGGAAACAGATGACGCGCGCACGTATCGCTTGATGTATCGCTCGTGAACGGGACCTTAAGAATTGTAAGTCATTGGCCCAAACCCATGAACCCCTTTACCTGGTGGTATTTTTTTCATCGCTGGTGCTCTTAAAACGGTGACGACAAACATCGCGAGGGAACCGGCTTCAAAGCACCAAAAATAAAATAATTATAATGTATGGCAGATAACAAAATGACTGGTCATCATTTCATCATTCAGCATTTCAGCCGAAAGGCGTTGACTTTGCTGGACATAGGCCTCCCCTAAAGGGGGGGTTTGCCATAATCGCCATGCTTGGCAGGCAGTATGGTGTTAAAATGCATAGAAAACGTTGCTGCCCATTCTCTGGTAAGTCCCTTATCGCCTTTACGACACCCACGGGAACAAATGGGATGGTGCTATTCTTTACGTCCGGCACCAAACGGCCGAAATGCCAGGTGACATCCAACCAACTTGCACTGAGCCCGCTTGATTTATGGAATACAGCCCACTCCACTCCAGAAGGCCTGACTCCTGGAACAAGGCTGATTATATTTGGCGTAGGTACATAAGTATCATGTTGTTTGAAAATAGGAAGAATATTTCAACAATGGCCTTACTCTAAGGGATGATAGAACATGATTGATTGTGAAGGCTGTTAGTAATTTGCTTTCCCTAATTAACCGTCAAGTACCAACGTGCGAACGTAGAACATGATCTTTCTTTTGTGTTGATATTAGGGTAGAAAGAAAATGTATTTAATAAAACGCTGCTAGATTTTTGTTTTATATCCTTTTATACAAAGTTTTGACTATCAAGCAATTGACTGCTCTCGTTTAGTAGAACGGGGATCCACTCTACTACCTTTACAAAGGTGCAAAGTCAAAGTCAAAGTCATATTATTTATTTCAAATAGGCACATAAAAGGCACTTTGGAACGTCAAAAATTACAAAAAAAAAATAGAAATGATTCTAGTTGCCCCTTCCAAAAGGTAGTTTCGTATGGAGAAGAATGGGCAAGAAACTCCACCGTTACTCTTTTTAAAATGTTTTCCAATATTTTGTTTATGCACATTAATTATATGATTATATGTGAAGACGAATAAAATTACTATACCACAATAGGTAAAAAGAATTAAAAATGAAGCAATAAAAAATTACTTGATCGATTGTAATGTATCTCGTTGGTATAAATAAATAAACTTAATTATGAGATAGATACATGGTGCTCACATATTTACAAACATCGTAAAAATATATGCTTTCCTAAAAAAAGAAAAAATAATAATAAGTCAGTATGTGAGTTTAGGTAATCACAGAATTTAAAATCAATGTCATTAAAATAACAAATATACAATTAAAATAGCAACCAGTTTGATTTTATTTTGTCTACACTCTAGATTGTCCTATGGAGCTGGATCATCATGTTTCGAAGCATTCCTATCTTGGATATAATACTCTAACTTGTATTATGCTTGTTTGCAAAGTGTACTTTTAATATGTGTTTTAAATGTTCTTTCGGTGGACGTTTTCTACCCAACTCTTCATAAACACAGGCATTATTTATTTACAAAGTTCCGTATTCCCATCAATACCGTCCTATCAATCTCAAACTGTAGCCCTAAACTCGAAAAGAAGCAAAAGATTTTAAAAATTCACTTCCAATATCTATCAAAGAACAAAAAATCCATTGTACCCCTCCCTCAGGCGAAAAACTCCGTACCGGTTCAGAGCGGTTGTATCCAGTAAATTCCGGATCATTCTAGAACTCTAGTCCATATTTTGTGCGCAGCGTGCCGACATCGCTTGGCAGTAGCGAAATTTAATTCTGGAGCTTCTTGTGCTTAGTTTAAAGTATATGTAGCATTGCAAACGTAAGATGTGTTGTGTGCACGATCTTACAGAAATAGGTCACTTATATTTGAGGTTATTTGGATATAATACATTTGGCCAATAATAACTTTGTCTACCTGTCCTCTCGGTAATTCTCTAGGGTTCGTTGAAGTAGTGGCTGTAGGGTTATTTGTCGCAGTTCCAAGATACCGGTATCTTACATAATTTTGCATGAATATGAATGCCATTATTTATTAGATAACTAACCTTTTTGGTTCTATAAGGTCTTATTAGACCTTGAGATCCGTATGAAAAATGTCACTTGGAGAAAATCAAGGAAATTATTACTTAGCTAATGGTTTTGGACAAGACCCAATTGCGCAACGGTTGGACATGAAGGTACAATGTAGATTATTATGGAAGATATAATATTTGAAACAATAATACTTCAGTCGTGGTATTCTGTAAAAATGTCACCGTGAAAACTGAAGTGAATTGAGTTTGTAGTGAGCTGTCAACCTCTAGTGTCGGGTGGGATGACAGTTCATTTCAAGGTCACCCAAATATTCACGGTGAGATTTTTGCAGAATAGACCGGCTGGTATCTTATAGTGTGACATCTTTGCCTATGGTAGTGATGCAGTTAAGGCGACGATAACCGACTTTTAATGATTTTATACTGAAGATCACGTCCAAACGACTAGTGTTAATGATTTGAAAAAAATATATGTTAAATTAAAGTATTTTTTCAATAAGTTAATATGGGAATATTTTAGATTATCTTTATGTTACATAGTGAAATTAATTTGTAAAGTTATGTCTAAAGCGGACAAAAAACTGAGAATGGTGCAAAATCTACCAAGCGTATTTTTCTGAAATCTTCACCAATTTAAAGATAATTTAATTATTAATCGTTAAGTGTACGCGTTTTATTAAAATACCTTTTGTTTTGTGTATAATAAATTAATAATGCATCAAATTGGGGACAGCACTCCTTGATGGGCGAGTCCTATTACTGGCTGAACATACGACGCGTTGCGTGAGCTCAGAACAGAACAGGCAAGTTAACCACTCAAGGTCACTGGCATAAATCTGCGTCTTAACGAGTCTATAATTATCATCTTCATAATCTGCCTCGCATTTTACCAACTATTTTGGGGTCGGCTTTCAATCTAACCGGATACAACTGTATACCAGCATTTTAAATGGAGCGGCTGCTTGCTTGCAAGTACATAATATACCGTCGATACAGCATCAAAGATAACTGACTTGTCTTTTGTTATTAAGCTTGAGCTTGCGATAGACAAATGAGAAGAAGTCGTGTATATTTTCAGTAAAATCAACATAATTAAAAGCCGTTAAGTTGTAGTAAAGTTTTTGAACAATGTTACGAAAGATTCCAAACACAGATGCAAATTGCAGCACCTATAATAAAATAAACCCATTAATAAAAATGTAAGCACGATACTGTTATTCGTGACCGCCGAACAACATGGACTACATTTTATTCAGGAAAATGTATGGATCCCTTGGGTATACAAACAGGTCGCTTCGGATGCCACTGGAGGCTTCCGTGAACAAAATACTGAAACCAACCAAGCCTAGACGAAGTGTTTTGAAGAATACTAAATTGTTATTGAACTTTCTACGTTCAAAATTTAGCTTCCAAAAATATAAATAAATGTATGCTTTTGGAAAAGTAACTTTAACAATCACTCATATAGGTCAGTATGCGCTACAACTTCAACAATTTTAATGACTTTTTCAGTTGTACTAGTCATTGTTAATTCAACTTAATTTACGAAAGTGTAAATTAAGTTGAATTAACAATGACTAGTTGATTTTTGTTAAAGTGGTAATAACATCAATAGGAAACAAGGATTTGAATATGCCATAAATGAATTAGTAGACAAACGGCGGTATGAAAAGTATATGCCGAGGAATAGATGGATGTTAATATTCATGAAATAAAGTAAGAAGGGGAAAGTAAATAAAATGTTCGTGAAGAACTTAAAAGGGTATTAAACTTTGCTGAAGCAAAACATTGTTTTTAATATTGTGAATAGAGTTTTAGGCAGTCGGTCAGTTTTTGCAAGATATAGCCTTGTAAGCTAGGTATTTTAACTTAATAAGAGCCGACTAAATTTTTTAATAAATAATGTTTAGTTTACAAGGTAAGTAAGTCACTAGCAATCCCCCAGGTATTAGTGGTGTCAAGGCGGTCTATGTCAGGTAGATAATCTACAACTGTCAGCCAACCTTTTAATAGTATAAAAGGAAACTCACCTTCATGTAGATACTCCGAAAATAATTGGTTGCTCGTTTTTGGCAACTTACAAAAATATTGTTACAAGCTCCTATGGAAAAAAGCAATGAGTTTATGCATGCTGATGAAAAAACTCAACTCAAGGTTACTCTTTACAATTTGATGCACCTCCCATGAATATGCTCTGCCCTTGTATTACGCAGCGTTGCGAATTTGGGCAAAAAAATTTAACGCTTCCACTCTTTACACCTGCGTCCACGGTGCCAACTCCGTCTCTTTCTACCACACTACGTTTGAGAGAGACGGAAATTTATTTATGTCACTGATATAGCAAGATAAATTTAAAACGAGCAAGGGCTTTCTTTGTGTTTTTCACTCATTATAGTAGAGTAATAAAAAATAATACGGTCTATATTTTAAGTTCTATTACGATTTTTTAATGAAAGAAAAACATTATAATATAATACGGCTTATTACAGTGCCGGAGTAAAAATGGAGGAAAGTAAAATGGGTTACTCTGGCTCTCGAGGAGAATGGTCGAACATTAGTTGTTGTTTGTAATTATTGTTACTGCTGACCCAGCTTCTAAGAGTATAGATTTTTATTTCAAAGTGTTTAACTTACTATAAGAATTTTCTTGGTTTGCAACAGAAGTACGCTGTAGGTATATTTCCTATTATTATATATATTATATTATAAAGTTTTTTTTTTTTTTTTTTGGGTGCGTTTACAAACATTTAAACTCACATACACAAACAGCCAGACCCGGAACAACTACTTGTAGGTCATACAAATATTTGTTCCGTGCGGGAATCGAACCCGCGACACGCAGCGCAGCAGGTAATCGCTTAACCACTGCGCCAACCGTGTCGTCTTGTAAAGGATATGTGTAGATGTGCCTTCTGTTTTCCAAACAGCCGATACTACTGCTTTATATATATCACTAACAGAAAAGCAGAAACTGTTCCTAATCTTAAAACATTTTTCAGAAACAAATATTTCTGCTTGAAGACGTTGAAAATATTGCATACCATTCATTTTCCTCAAAATTATGAAAATGATTTCGCTTAAAGCGGCTTTTTTTCATGCCTCCGTTTTGAATACCGCTTATTAGACTTGCTATTACACCGTCACGCAATTTAAATATGAAAATAAATATTATGAGACTCATAGTAAATCTTCACTACCACTAAACAATATTTTGATTCTTTCAAAGACCTACCAAAAAATTATAACATTCAGGGTGACTCAGGCAAGCCAAAAGAAAAGACTTTGCCAATATTGACAAAGACGACAATATAGATGAATTAGTGAAAACTGACTAATTTTATTCTCGTATATTGAAACAATCATCACAGCTCAGTAAAACCACTCAATATTGATATTTTGCTAATACAAAAGAGCTTCAACATGCAATTTCTCCTTCCATTTGAAGAACAACATGATGCCCATTGTCTTATCTTTCTTTATATTAAAAGAAAAGTCTTTATTCAGAATAAAAATTCTCCCGTTTTAATAACGGTACAATATTCTTATCTCCTTTGCACTCCGGTGTAATACGAAACCCAAGGCTTATTCTTCAGAAAATTCCCGCCCTGGGACAGTCTAGAACGGCGCAGTTTAAGGCTAAATTCAAAAAAATATAACCAATAAGAACAAAACTTGGAGCATTCATAAAATTTTCTGTTGGCATTTGTGCGCTTTTAAAACGGACTTGAAATAAATGGTATTTTCATCGCTCCGTATTGTAAAGGCTGTTTTTCGCTGGGACGAAGTAATACGAGTTTCAAATTTGCACCTGACTCTGTCTTTTTTATGCATCTGTCTCTTTCGTTCCTGTGCAAATTAATGCAATTTTACTTTGTAGTTTTTGTTACTCGAACTTTTGAGTCCTCCATGTTAATATTTGATGAATTACTCGGTGCTTCGTACGCATGGATGAAAATTTTAATTCAGGGAAAATAAGGAACCCTAAAGTAAAATAATACACCTTAGCAATAACTTAAATTAGTTTGGCAGGAATGACTGAAATAAAAAAAGAAGAGGGTAATAAACGTACAATGACAAAATAATAAAATACAGCGCACTTAACTTAAGTGTAGCAGTTAACGAAAATATATTGGTACTGAATATTCACACAGTTATAGCCTCTAGAGTCCAATTTAAATTTTGCCGAACTATAAACTAACTGAATATAATTAAGTCACATATATTTTTGATGAGTGCTAATCTTCAAATCCCACATAGGGCTCCTAACATAACCTGAGTAAGTAAGCTTTGGAACCCTTCAAATCTCAATTTGTAGGTAATTACCGTTAAACTAATTTCCCTAAGATATTTGTCTCTTCCTACATATTAGAAGTAATAGGAACTTTGGGCTTGAACAATATGCGGTGTGTCAGCTGTGTGGAAAGTATTTCCTCTTCTTATTACCTGTCTTTGGTGCTGGCTGTTCTATTACTTTTATCTCTATAATCAAAGCTTATACAACTATCATCAGGTAAGTTGACTGTAGCATTTTCTGCTGTTAAACAGTCAGGGGAAATTAATTGGTGCATTCTGCGGATTGTTTTTTGTATTATAGTCATTTATTTATTTATAATAAGCACACCAACAGCACAGGCACTTACAATTCAAAATTAAATAACATCTAAAATTGGCACTTCAGTAACCATACAAATAACAGGTATGCATGACATTAGCATAAGAATATCAGAGACAAAAGAGAAAAGTTAAAAGTGTGTCTAGAGATCTAAATCAAAACAAACCAATTTGAGCTACGCCGCCGTGCACTCTTCGCACTGTTTAAATAGGGAACGCCTGTATGAAGCGAAACTCATGGAGAAAATATCAATAGGGTAATCTGTCAAGTTGGACCTTTCATTATATTGCCTTGCCATACGTGTTATGACATGATATGATATGATAAGTGTCACAGAATGATTTGAATTTACGGACAATTTAAGTTAAGCTTTATTTAAGAAGTTCAGGATGTTTTGTTATCAGATGCTCATATTTAATTTAAAAAAAAGCCAAGTGCGTGTCAGGCTACGCATGATTAAGGGTTCCATAGTTGGGATGACTGAATCCCAGAAACAAACTTAACATTGTAGATAAAAAACATGAACACATTTTTCCAACATTTGCTGTTGGAAAATTGTAAGTTGTTGTATTGTTGTAAGTTTGTAATCGCATATTTTTTTATGTGATTAAACCACAAATTAACAATTTTCAGACTTTTTCCTTTACTTGTGCTTGACTTTGCTTCTTGCAAAATTTCATGATTTTAGGTCAACGGGAAGTATACTATTATAGGTTTTGATTTATTTGAGAGATACTAGATTTTTTTTTAATGTGTTATAACTACAAATTAACGATTTTGGACTCTTTTCTTTACTGAAACCTTGCTTCTTGCCAAATTTCATGATTCTAGGTCAACGGGAAGTACCCTATATGTTTTGATTTGTTCGCGACTATCGAAGTATGTCGCAATAAGTCGCATAAATCGCCGTATTTTTTGATTGCGTTGACTTAGAAGCTTGATGTCAGAGCTCCAAAGGACCGTAGATTTACTTATTTTATATTAATTTCAACTTGATACCTCCACGCGTTCCTGAGAAAAGGGGACTTGACAGACTGACAGACGGACAACGAAGTGATCCTTTCCTTTTGAGGTACGGAACCCTAAAAATGAACTCAGCTTCAACATTACCTTATGCAACATACCAAGAATTAAAGTTGGTAATAAATTGGCTAAACAATTAAGTGCCCTGACCCTAAAAAAAAACAGTGTTAGCGCCAGTCACGTATCGAGGAGAGTTTTATAAAATAGAAATAGTAGGTTTAAGAAAATATATATGCAATTATAGAAACAACATCTTTAACACAACAACTTTAAATACTCCGAAAAATATTTAAACCGGGCCTACGAATAGCACTAGCTTAACAACCAAAACGTTAAATCATTCCAACAGAACCGTTGAGCCGAGTAATCCTTGCTATATGAGTACTTGAGAATACACTGTGTCACTGAAATCTCGCTTTTATGCTTATATAAATAAGAGCTCTGCTTGCGCACGTTAGATTCGTGGTTATGAAATGCCTTGTGTTATTTTGCTTCGGCGAGAGGTTACGGATTAAATTCCATGTTGGCGCAAGTTTTCGGAGATTTCGGTGTTATTATCACTAGTAACTGATCTCATCATCATTCTCCTGACCTTATACCAATTTATTTGGTGTCGGCGCAGCATGTCTCAAACTCAAACTCAAAGCATTTATTTCAATTAAACCAATTACAGGCACTTTTGAATTGTCAAAGGGTCGGTCAGTTAGACAGAAAGTTGAAGTTATTTGCCCACTCCAAAACGTAGATCTCTATAACCACCAGCGCCACCACCACCAGCGTACCAGCGCTGGGGCTCTGTCTCGCATAGGGTGGCAGCATTATGCTGAGCGATGGCCGTTTTGCGTGAATGTGACGCATATTTTTCCTCAACTTGTTCTTTCGTGTTTGAGTTTTTTTTTCTTTGCGTTAGTTTACCGCAAATAAACGTATTTTCTTTCTTCTTTCTTTCTTATAATGGAGTAGAACAGGCAAGAAACTCCAAGGACACTCTTTTAAATCAAGATATTACAAAATCCTGGGAAAATTATTCTTGTCGCTTCTAAATGTGAGAAAAATCGAAAAAAAATATATATTTAAAAACAATTCAAAATATAAGATTAAAAGATTACAAACAAGCCCTGGCAGTTAAGAGATGACCAGTTTCAACTGACGGCGCCCGTTCACAAACATGACGCGTGGATCAACACCATTCAGCTCAACCATTTTGTAGGGATCTGGGTCTGATTTTTTGTTCCATACTTCTATATTACATAACATCCCGGTAGTCTCTCCCTTTCTAGCCATATCAACTTATAGACAGTCCATCCATCGTTTCTTTGGTCTTTCCCTACTGGTATAGCCATCCTTATCCATACTCTAAACTTTCCTGGTGACATTTCCCTCATTCCTCCGCATCACGTGCTCATACCGTGACAACCTATGTCCACACAACTGTTCAGTCACCGATGTCACTTTCAGACTTCCTCTTATAAAGTCCATTTCACGAAAGAAGTCCCGCGGAAATAAGTGGAACTAATTATTATTATACGCTAAGTTAGCAACATTCCTAAAACAACCCATGCCTGCAGCGCCACGTCTGCGGGACTTCTTTCGTGAAATGGACTTTACAACGATGGCGACATTAATTCAACACACGGATGGGGCTAGTGGCCAGTAATCATAAAAAATATAGTAAGATAAAATTATTAATATAAATAGAAAAAAATATCTTTTTCAAACTAACTAAATATTAAAGCTCTCTCCTTCCTTCAATTCATCTACTTCTTGCACGTTATTCGTTTTAATTTCATTGATGCGATGTTATGATCCATAACCCGGCAAATGACCTTTGCACTACAGATCTTTAAGTACAGGTTGCTCCATGATACTATTTAAGAAAATTGTAAATAAATAATAACGTTTACTATACAATTTAAAATATATTTTTATAGCGTAAAGACAAAACCGTATACGTGTGTAAAATTAATGTTGCCACCAAAGCGCCACGCTGTATACTCATTTAACTGCCGATCTGTTTTGTAAAAACCTCTTCGTGAAAGTTTTGGTGATGCAAGCTGTCAATTGTGTCAATTTATAGCATTAGGTGAAATGACATGACGATGAGCTCTTCAGCAAAATTCTCGTCGATCGGCTACTTCTAAAATTAATAAAACCTTAATTTAGTTTATCAGTTTTGTTTGGATTCAATCTAGGTAGGTATAGAAATATGCTGAAAATTTAAAACCGTTTTGAATAACGTATATTGGGATGGCTTTATTTCGAAATTTATTGATTAATTTGACGGATAGGGTAACGGATAGGGCGATGGACGTTAGAGTAGGTAAATAAAGGAATGTTGTAAAAACTTTTCAAGTTACAAATTAATGAATCTGTTGGTAAAAAAGGTTTAATAATGGTTCTTATTGATAACACAATCTTAGGGTCATTTTTAATGCAAATTCCAGATCGTAAATTTCAAAAATTATACCAGCAGTAGGAATACTAACAAATAAAGAAGCTTCCTATCTGGTCCATTTTTTCTTCAGAGTATGTAGCCAAAAATAACTACGGGTGTGTAAATGAAAAATATTTCGGTAACTGTAAAACAAAAACAGTTTCTGTTTAGTTGCCAAGTCGTAGCGTTGTCTACTTGGCCAAGATACGGACATTCGGCCTTCTTTGGTTCAGTGGGTCAATGTTTTTATTCACTACCCACTATAGCCCTATAAATACAATTAAGACGTCATGTTCTTAGACTTTTTATTATTATATAAATATTATCTTGTTAAAAAAATTAATTTAATTACGATGACAGTTAATCAACCAAGGTTCTGTTTTTAGTATATATCCTTGTGTTTGGAGTTTAAAATTGTCTTTGTTAAAGGCTTTTTTAGAAATTCATAATGTAGTAGATAATATGTTTATGGGTAGCATCTAGTAGCAGTAAAGTTCCTGAAAACTTATGTCATTTAGCTGCAACTTAAATTCATCCGCTTATTTAGATTAAAAAAGTGTGTCTGCATTTAAATTACAACATTTGAAGACTGTATTCAAGTAAAAACATCAATTTATCAATCAATCAACTCAGCCTATAGCAGTACACTGCTGGCCATAGGCCTCTCCCAGGCTGCGCCACAACACCCTGTCCTCCGCCTTCCGCGCATCCAGTCTGTCCCAGCCACCTTTTTAAGGTGCAACTATGTATATATTAAAAACATGTCCTTCTTATACTTTATACGTCTGTGCTAAATATTAGTTCCAATTTATTTAAAAGTGCTTAAAAGACATTTGTCTCCGCTTCCTCTCATAACTCAGGCAGCAGAAGATGAGTTGCCCTAGCAAAGCTGTGCTGTTTCGCAGATTACCGCTGTTCAGAACAATCGTAATGTCAGAATCCGGAGCCGCGGTATTTTTTATTAATCAAAATACTGTTCGTATTAAATTGAGTGCATTCCGTGTGCTGCCTGGGGATTTTAACTTCATTTCTTTATTTTTATTAAGCCAGGATTTACTGGTTTTATATTTTTCATGAGTGATTTATTTTTCGACATGCCGTTCATGGAATACAAATAGCTGGTCGTTTAAAGCATTATGTATTTTGTGTACAGTACATCTGTGGTACAGTGTGAAAATAAAGTAGCATTCGCGTACCTTTTGATAG
Organism: Tiliacea aurago; assembly: GCA_948098905.1. NCBI lineage: Eukaryota > Metazoa > Arthropoda > Insecta > Lepidoptera > Noctuidae > Tiliacea > Tiliacea aurago. The sequence goes on from OX402591.1 coordinate 3,906,691, forward strand.
AATTTGTTTGAAGAATGTACTTACTTTTTGGTCAGCAACGATGTTTCAGTTTGAGTATGTCAAATTACAGTACAGTCTATTCAATTTTATCTAAGGACAACTTGACAAAACGTCGACATGTCATTGGTCTCCTACCGCGAATTACCAGCAATGTGCTAAACAGCACACAAAAATTTAATCTCGTAATAATTCCATAAAACCATTTGACATTAAGAAGACATTTTATGAGCCTTACTGTAGCTTCACAACTTCGCATTTTTACAAGACGCGTGTCATGTTAACACCACTTACTCCACAAAGGACAAAAGAAAAAAAATTGCAACAAATAAATATAACGAAACCGCGGAACAAAAAAACGTTGCCATATTCAAAAGCTGGTATAAAAACATCAGCGTAACGCTTGTAATATGATTAACATAATCTCGTAGCGGTGACTCACAAACTCTTAGATACATCCTGTATACGAGTAAGAGAAAATGATATATCGTAAAAGTTTCACAAAACACATCACGCTGTATAATGTGCTTGCTTATTTTCTGTTTTTGCATTTTCGTTCCTAACTTTTAATACGTTATGTTTCTTCTTTTTGCGAGACCTTTGGATTTCTTTAGTGTCATTCCCTGTTTTGTTGTTTGATATAGTTTCTTTTTCCTTATTAGATGAAGAAACTGTAGGGATAACTTCAATCAAGTTGTGAAAGCTCTCTTGATGTTTTCCAACTGGACAAGTAACTTCTGCTATTTCTCTAAAGCTATCATGAGCATATACTATTACATTGTTTATTTAAGAAATCTGACCCTAATATCTATTAAAAAATGCTAAATAGTAAACATACATAAAGGAAAATATCAATGCTAGGTACCTTATTATGCGCAGATGGTCTCACTTAAATGTATAATAATGCATGGATCTCCAGGCGATGCTGGCATATGAAGAATATTTTGCCAAGCTTCAAAAATATGAAAATAGATACTTTAATACTGTAAGGAAAGAGTCCTCACTAACAGCCTCTTTTATCTTCAGTTGCTTGACACACTTGCATTTATGACGTTAAAGAATTCCTTAACAAACTTAATCATGTCCTTGCTATCGTGCAGTCGGGTAAAAAGGGAATATCCAATTAAAGAATGCGTCTGTACGTCTGGCACAATCAGCTTCACTACCAACTGTGCTGATTGGTTAATCTATTCTCGTAAAGTTCATGACAATGGATAAGAGAACAAGAGGAACATAGTTCAGTTATCTAAAACTGAAGTGGTAAAGTTAGTATAAATAATATTTACATATTATGTTATTATTAGCCTTAAAATAATTATTACACATTATATAAAAAGGGGCGGGAAATAATCATAACGCATTAAAAATTCAACAGGAATAGTGTCCAAAAGTATGGCAACATTGCCATACAACATGGCAATGCTGCCAGCCTTTTGGCCAGTTTTCCTTTGATTGATGATTTTTTGGCCAAAAAATAGACAAGAAGAGCTGATAAAAGTTTTAATAATAAATTCAACCAGAGAATAAAAATCTTTCAATTGAAAAGCAATGTGATGTGCCTTTTTGAAACCAAAACAATGGCGACGATTCCGAAAGCATCCAACCACTTAATTGGATCAAAAAAGGCTTAAACTGTACAAAAAGGTTTTGGGTTTACCACGGTCTTTGTTCCTTTCAATTTCAATGAGGCCTAGCTTAGCAAAAACCAGTTTTTTTCCTTCAGTTTTTCCGAAGCTTCGATTTCTACCACTTATGGTTCGACTTCGGGAATAACACGCGTTTCTCCGTTATTTTTCTTGTGGAAACTTTCTGGGATATTATTTTTCAATATCACGTGTATTGAGTTCGTAAGTTTTCTGTTATATTTGAATTTTCTATATTGTTTTCTTATAAATGACTCAGCGTTGCTTAGGGCTATTGATACTTTATTGGGTTTGCTTAATGGGATATTTTTGGTTTGGGTAGGAGAGTTAATATAATAAAAGTTAGAGTAAAGAAATAATATGATTTAACTTCAACTCGGCCATTGATCAAAAATCATATTATTATGTATGGTGCTGTTTGATCAATTGCTAAATTGAAACATAATAATTGTTATATTGATACTTAATAGTTTTGTGAGGTTTGTTGGCAATAATCTCATAATTGTGTTGTTATTCTACTTTTTATATTCTGGACGTTTGAAGTTATAACTCAGTCAAAGCATAGTCCATTTATTAAAACGCACGCTTGCCTTCCGAAACGGGTATACTGGACGTAGGAAAGAAGGTTGTCAAGCTCAAATCAAATTGGACGGGTCACATCAGCCGCACGCACGGTGTAAAGTCTCCACACAATTGGTGCCTGAAGATGGACGGCGCCACCGAGATGGGCCCAGAAAGAGGTGGAGAGACGACCTGGACGCGTACTGTGAGAGCTGGTTTGAGGTGGCGTAGGAATAGAGTTCCTGGAAGGACTTGGAGGAGGACATTGCCCAGCAGTGGGACAGTATAGGCTTATAAAGACACCGTCTATGTTTTTAAACCTTCTCAACCTCATAAATTAGTTGAAACTTCTCATCACCTTGTAAAACTGTCAAACCACATTATACGCAAAGTAATTCCATAAACACACCAGTGTACTCGTAGTGTATTAAACAATCTCACATGTTTACCGCATTCAGTATAATAATCTTATCCATAAGGATGATGTGCTAAGGTAGTTTTTTTTTTTTTTTAATAATTTATATTTTTACATTGTTCTCACATATAGAAGCGACAAGAATAATGTACCCAGGATTTTTTAATATCTTGATTTAAAAGAGTGTCCTTGGAGTTTCTTGCCTATTCTTCTCGCATATCTACGTTTTGGAATGGGCAAATAGCTTCAACTTTCTGACTAACTGACCGACTCTTTGACAATTCAAAAGTGCCTGTTATTGGTTTAATTGAAATAAATGCTTTGAGTTTGAGTTTTGAGTTTGAGTTTTTTGCAATTTACAGGTCAGTAGCAGATTGATATGGCTTTATAGAATTATTATCATTAGAATCAGCAATATAACTAACTCTCTTCGTAGAATCCTATTGAATGACTATTTCTGAAATAATCATTCAATAGGATTCTACGAACTTAGAGAGTAGTTTTGCTGATTCTAATGATAATAATTATGTAAGGCCATATTTGTTACGTTCGCGAATCATATTTAGATTAACATACAACCTGTTACTGAAAATTTTTAATTTTGCGGGCTACCTTAGCGCAACCCCCTTAAGTGTAACCGTAGCCTTAACTTTTAGTTCTGGATTTATTTCACAAACTTTGGCAAAAGTGTTGAATAGGGATTCGTAATGGGGAACTCAGACGGCGAGTGAGTGGTGTTAAAATTAAACGTGATGTGTGTGAGGAAAATAGAGGTGCAGAATATCTTTGTGGAAGTAAATTTATGTTTATTTGATGAAGAGGTATGTCAGGGGAAATGTGACCTTATATTAGGAAAATATACAAGTTTAAACTCATCAGATTTTGGTAATCGTGTGTGATGCTTCAATACATGAGTATAGCATTTCATTTAGAAGAAAATTATCGGCATTTGAAACCCAAATCTATATTTTTTTTTAATTCACGTTGCTTCGAGTTTTATTAAACAAAAATAAACGAGAACTTGATTATTATTATTTTATACCAAAAAAAACATTTTACAAAAAAATAATAACCGACTACCAAAAATAACACTACAAAGTGAAAAATAACTTTAATTTTGGAATTCGGTGTCTTTGGATCTGTATTTGAGTTTTTTGCCACCGACTTCCGAAATTAAAGTTATTTTTCACTTTGTAGTGTTATTTTTGGTAGTCGGTTATTATTTTTTTGAAAAATGTTTTTTATTTTTCACTTTTTAGTGGGTCAGTTTTGAATTTATCTAAGTTACAATAGCCTAATGTTAACTGCTTATCACCTTTTACGAAATATTGCTTTTCCCGATGCCGGGACGTTGATTGTTGAGGAGTTCTCCTGGTAAGTACCAGGAGAACTGCCACTCACCATAGTGACGAGCATAAATTGCTTAATCGCAACCCGTTAAACAGGTACTCATTATTATATTGTTCCGGTGGCCATCTGTGGTCTCCATCATCAGTTCCACTTCACCAAATGATGCTTTCGGAGAGCAAATGCACGAGTTACTATAAAAAAAATCCAAATCGCTATAGGTTTGCATATAAAATTTGAGGGTTTCCCTCGATTTCCATGAGATCCCCTCATCAGATTCTGATTTGGTGGCAATGGGACCACCTCGGGAGTATACTCTTTCAAACAAAAAAATAATTTTCAAAATCGGTTCATAATTGACGGAGTAATCGCGTAACAAACATATAAAAAAAAAAAAAACATACAGCCGAATTGAGAACCTCCTTCTTTTTGGAAGTCGGTTAAAAAGACCATTCATTTTCATTTATAGAGTCCATTTAATTAATTTGTAGTAAATCCGATACACGCGAAACGTGGCTAAATATGAAACATTTGCTAATCAACCATGCGGAACCGTTTCAAATTGCATTGATCACAATATCTTTAATATATTAACCTACACCGCTGCATTGGTACGAATACATGCATTTGAACATTTGCATTAATAATATTACCAAGGAAATTAATTCTGGTTGAATAATAATTTGATGTTGGAACTCAACTGGATGCCGTATTTTATAAAAGTGTCTCTATGGACATATATAACATTAAAACATTAAAATTATGATAGAATCGCAATGCTTCTAAATTATTTTTTACAACTGACCAACAGCATTTGCGGATTCTTTTGTGCCAGCTCCATTATTGTTACAGATTAAAATTGAAAAGAGACCGTTGACATCTACTGTTGAGCAAATCCTTGTCTCACAGTCTTAGTGTGAGAAATGATGTATTATTCTTGTATAGATAAAGAACTCTAACATACTGATTGATAAATTGGTCCCCTATTGACTACTAACAAACAAACAATAAATTCATGTTCATCGTTTCGGTTCCTGGGAAGCAATATTGTTAAAGGTACTTACATAATGACCATCGGAGGAAACATGAAAGAAATAAATCAGTAGATACAATAATAAAATATCGTTAGGAAAATGTCAGATAGGCAATTATTCTTACTCATTTGTCAAGATGACATCATTGACAAATTAATAAGGATTAGGTAGTACCGATAGTAATAATACTTAATATTATACTTATTATCTACTCTTTCATTACACTACATACACTTACTGTACGTACACAACGGTTTTTTTCTTTTCTTCTCACTAGTATATAACCTTATCTTTGATAATTCTTTAATTCAAAATTTACTTGTATGCTCACAAAAATCGCTCGACTTAATGTAATACGAAGGCACTGCCTCCCAGGATACAGGGTTTTCCTAGTTTGGGAGACAGGGTACCTATTCTTATTGGATTTTCGACTTCATTACAGTCACTAACCTTTTGTATCCATTCATTGTGTAATTTTACTCAAGTCTGTTTACCCTTCTGTGTTATTGTCAAGGTTTATGTTTTTTTGTGAATAAAAATCGATTTATTTATTCATTAGAAGACCGAAAATATGAAATGAAATGAAGAAAATAAAGAAGGTTCTAATACTTTTAAGCTTAATCTCAAAGTAATACACACAAAAATAAAAGAAGTTACATTTATATAAACTGAATGTTAAAACAACGATAAAGACCAGCTGGCTCTTCGTACATAAATATCAATACAACATACGAACAGTGATAAGTAGCTACTTGGCAACCAACACATAGGACATAAACTATGGTAGCGATATAGATTTCTCGTGCCAAGACCACCAATTAAGTTGACATTCAACCATTATCTGCTTAACCATAACGGAATACCATTCCTGCCCACATGATACTGCGAAAGCAGCTAATATGGGAACAGGTAAATGTGCCAATCAAATCTCGTAATATGATACCTTGAATGAATTATATAAAACCCGAATGATACCTTGAATGAATTATATAAAACCCGACAATAGAATAGGAAAAAACTGGTTCATATATGTACAAAGGAATATGTTATCAATCAATGATGATAGTGAAGACGTAGAATTCATCTACAGATTTCAAACGGAACTACAAGAGAGACAAGATTTGAATAAAGCAAGTAATACAACTATTGTTATAAGTGCTTTGAAAGGAAATATAGTTTGAGCCAACTTAAAAGAAGAATTTGACGATATATTTTAAAACGCGTAGTCTGTACTCTACCTTTTGCAGAGAGAAAGCGGGAAACACATAACTCTACTTGACGGAACACTAACAAACGCAATTTTTCATCCCTCATATTATTTTTCCAGTTACATATTATTCTTTTGAACGTATATAGAAACTGGATGTGACAAGAGCATAGGTTTGCTTGAGGTTTTGAGAACTTAAAATTAAATTAGATGGATTGAAAGTGCTTGGATTTGTCTCACACATGGTATCTTTCTTGGGTTGTGTTTGCTCTGCCGACTACTCAGCTAGTGGACTTTTTATCATGCTGGAAGATTGTTTCACTGTTTACATTATTATGATCGTTATTGTGTTGGTTGGGTGCTAGGTCATGTCTGTTCTTCCCAAAGATTTATCATCCATTAGTAAAAGAAAACGATGGTTAAAAGACATCTACATACCTCATCATCATTTCAGCCGAAAGACGTCCACTGCTGGACATAGGCCTCCCCTAAAGGGGGTGTTTGGCATAATCGCCACGCTTGGCAGGCGGGTTGGCGATCGCAGTATGGTGTTAAAATTCATAGAGAACGCTTCTGCCCATACCCTAGTAAATAGAAAGAAAGAAAGAAAATACGTTTATTTGCGGTAAAGATAACGCAAAGAAAAAAAACAAACACGAAAGAACAAGTTGAGGGAAAATATGCGTCACATTCGCGAAAAACGGCCATAGCACAGCATAATGCTGCGACCCTATGCGAGACAGAGCCCCAGCGCTGGTTTTCAGTGACAGCCGGCGTTGACGTGAAATCCCTTAGTCGCCTTTTACGACACCCATGGGAAGAAATGGGATGGTGCTATTCTTTACGTCCGGCACCAAACGGACAACATCCATCTATACACCTATCCAGCTACAATTAATACTTTTATCAAACAATTAAGCTCTCTTTACCTACTTCCTCAGACCACATCAGCCAATTTGCCAGCTGATCCATTATTAATACCCAATCTGTTCCGCAAGGTGGCGCTCTCCTCATTAACATAAATCATGTTGAGACTTGATACCGCGGCTCCAAGCCAGTTTATGAACTGTATTGTGCTGTGTCTGTGAGGTGTAAATTAACTCGGCTTTGCATAGGTATTACAGGGATTTTGTTTTTAATACCATTAGGATTTACGAGATGAATATAGAACCTCTCAAGGTGTTATGATGCTTGAATGGATAGACACTGTCAGAACCAAGGTGACCATATGAGACCTTAAACCAAGAGGCGTTATTAATCAGGCTCAATAATAAGATTATTAGAAAACTGATTGGTGAAGATCGAAGAGTTATGTAAACTTGTTTTAAAGGTTGCCATATTACTACATAAGATCACAAAATATGGCAAGTAAAATAGGCAGTCATGGGGATTGGGGACTGCCGACATTAGTGAACTTAAAATTATTTAAATCTATACCTATAAGCATTGTTCCGTTTGGTGCCGAACGTAAAGAATAGCACCATCCCATTTCTTCCCGTGGGTGTCGTAAAAGGTGACTAAGGGACTTACTAAAGAATGGGCAGAAGCGTTCTCTATGCATTTTAAATGCCATACATACTGCGATCGCCAACCCACCTGCCAAGCGTGGCGATAATGGCAAATCCCCTCCTTTTGGGGGGAGGCCTATATCCAGCAGTCTTTCGGCTGAAATGATGATGATGATGATATTTATTTATTTATTTATTAACGCAAACCAACTAAATACACACAAAGACATACAAAGTACACATCGTTTACAAATACAGTAGCATTGCATGCATCTAAATTATAGGTAAGCACACCATTTAATTAAGATCTCAGTAGTATACAATAATAATTAATATAAAGATGGATAACAATGAAATCAATAATCTTTTATTTTAAAATTAACTTGAATTAAATTAAAAAAGATTGTATTAAATTAAATTGAAATAAATAACAAACTAAAAACATAATAAAAACACACACACAAAATAAAAGAAACATTATTGAGCAAAAATGACATATTATTGAGCACAGCTCTTTTAAACTTAGCGATGCTGCCTGAAAATGTCGAAGTCAAACTCGTGAAAAATGTCGTTACCCTTTTTGAGAATATAGGAAAGGGGGGCATTACTCCCGTACTTGGTTTTGCATATATAATACATATACATAGGCCTCTGCTCGTCGCCAGTCTGTCGCAACACGTCACATTTGCATGTCGGTGACGTGGACCCTTATGTGTGTCCGATACCAAAAATCGCTCACCGCGGCTAAAGAAGTTCTCAATTCAAAAATCATCGCATTATGAAACATAAAAGCACGGACTTCTTGGCGGGAAAGTGAAGCGTCATGTTCAGTAGTTTGTTTAATTTTCCAAAATTAGTGTTTAGCCGAATATTAATGTGTAATAATGGTGGATTATTAACCATTAAGTGTTTGTGAACGTGCATTAGTGTAGGCAAATGAAACAAAACAGTGCAACTTCGCTTCAAGTTCTCTCAAGAAGTCCGCGTGAGGACTCAGTAAAGTGCCACATCTTTACTGAAACTCAAGGGGAGTGGGCGGGGATATCATCATCATGCATTTATAATTAATTTCATCAATACACAAGAACTAAAACTTGACATTGGCTAAATGCACAAACCGTGCGAAGCCAGAAGGAAAAAAAAAAAAAAAAAAAACATAAAAGCACTCTTATCAAAGGCAATTCAACAAGGTATTGGCATATTGGCTTAATGAAGTAGTGTCTAAAGTAATTGCACGGCATCAATTGCGTTTTCTCGGAATATATACGCATAAGGAAATAAGTAAAGTGCTTTTCCCAGTAGTATTTCTTTATGTTGTGTATGAAACCCATGCTGTAGAATTCAGAGAAATTATAAAGAGTCTTAAAGGAAACGGTTATCGAAAGTAAGTTGATAGTCGCAAGTTTTCCTTATTTTATATTTCCTCATTTTCTTTATGAAACCATAGCATTAGAGCTCCGAGAACATATTTTACTCAGTGGTACACAATGTTTTATTTTATTTTTGTTAATGTATTGTCAATTAAATATTATGTTGTATATGAAACCCACGCTATAGAATTCAGAGAAATTATAAAGAGTCTTAAAGGAAACCTTGTTCCAAAGTTAGTTGACAGTCGCAAATATTCCTTCTTTACTGAGAACTGTATTTTACTCAATATACACAATGTTTTATTTTTTATTTTTGTTAATGTGTTTGTTAATTAAATATTATTTTACTTGGAAAAGGCTAAATCAATGGAGTGGAACGTTAGCGGTAATCGCACTAACTCATTCGGGAGCCCGATGCTGGCTAATACCCGTTCGAGTCTCCCGAGCGTCAATCATTTTTATGCTTTTTCATAGTCTGTCCTCGTCTTGTCTATCATTCATGCCCAAGCTACTGAGGGACCCACGACGTTACTTTTCTTCCATAAGGCATGACTTATATTTACTCAATGGAATCACGCTGCTCCATAAATTACGCTGTACATATTTTAAATTAATAATCTGATGCTGTTGATTAATATTTTAAGTCCTAATTATGTTTATTATGTATTAAATATTATGGAAGAATTATCGCCTGCTGTTAAACATTGTAAAATCACCACAATCTTCTCCATATCTCAAGCTTCTATAATAAAAAGCCTCGGTAAAATGGGGTAGTTAGGTGCTCCAACGGTTCTGCAACACGTATCTCATGAATTTCAATAAAAAATAAATTGAACAGCCATTTGCTTCAGTGCATCTTTTACTCATATCTCACGCTTGAGAATATGCTTGAAAGGGACTGTGATTACACTTCATTGAGCAATTTTGCACAAGCAAAAGTTTTAGTGAAAAAAGTTTTTGCTGCTGGCCGAAAATGCTGACGCTTTTTATAAACGATTCAGATAATTTCAAAATTGTAAATCGTAGTAAGATAAACTGCACAACATTGCTAATAAAACCCGTATAGAAAAATCAGCTTATTATATTCCCACTGCTGGGACACAGGCCTCCTCGCTTCGAGAGGCAGTGGGCTGTAATCCACCACGCGGGCCCAGTGCGGGTTGGTAGATGTCACATGACTTCGAATTTTTGGTTCTAGGACATGCCGGTTTCCTCACGATGTTTTCCTTCATCGTTTTGAGAGCAGTGGTGATGAAATTATTTACATAAAGTAAAGCGCCTGTCTGGGTTCGAACTTACGACCTACAAGCACGACCGTTACCACTGGGCCACCACTGCTCTTAAACCAGTATACGCTGACCTTTTATTGCATTAAAACTCCGTACAAGCTCAAGGTCAAGGTGTTATATTGACGTACGCCCTACTGTACCTACAATATCCCTTCCATTCACTAAAACCATATTTAGGAGATAGATGTTTAAGAATTGATACCATTGTCAACTCCATCAAAACTATCCTTGAGCCACGAACTGAGTATATCCTTTTTCTGATTTATATAATTTCTCTTTATCTGATTAATATACAGCAGACTATTAATAGCACGCCGTAAATAAGACATAGCTGCATCCGGTTCTCGAAGCCGACTCGGCTGGCGGTACTTTTTATATTGACATAGTCGGATTTGGCTGTTCAATCATGCGATAACAATTGCTTCAAACAACAACTATATCAGTAATGAAAGGGCAGTCTATTCTGAGAAACCTATCTTAATACAGGATATGGCTAACAAATACACGTTAAGACGCTGATAACAGGTAAACCGCTGTCACTGTCAGATTGCATACAAAAGAAAGAAAGCTTATGTCAAAATTTATGCCAAAATATGAAGCAATTATTTATTTACTCAAAAATGAATTGAGTAATCAAAATAAAAAACCTACCATGTTCTGCATACAAATAAAAAGTTCTTGTTATTAATTAAATACCAACCGTACCTACGCTGATATTTAATACAGGTATTTTGGATTGAAACTCAAAGTAAAGGGTTAGTTTACCGTTAATTTGTATAGAGATTTTTTTCTAAACATGTTTTGGTAACAAACAAGTTCTGAGAAATATGTTCAAGAATAACATATAATTTTTCCGCTACCACAAACTATATGTATAGATTTGAATTTTTTTTTGTTTAAGACAAGCCTACCTTTATCATTTGCCTCTTGTCAGCGCCTTAATTGGAAATACGTGACCATATATTGATAGAAGAATACATCTTTACATACCAAAACCCCTCCGTGGCTCGGAAAGCACGTTAAAACGTTGGTCCCGGCTGTCATTTGTAGATCTTTGACAGTTGTTACGGGTCTGATTGTCCGACAACCAGTCTTACCAAGGGTTATCGTGTTACCCAGTAACTGGGTTGGGGAGGTCAGATAGGCAGTCACTCCATGTAAAATACTGGTATTCAGCTACATCTGGTTAGACTGGAAGCCGACCCCAACTATGTTGGGAAAAGGCAGGCAGATGATGATGATATTGATAGAAGAATAGGTGAATCTCTTCAAAGTTAGAGTGAACAGGCTTCTTCTGGGTAAGCTCACTCCATCGTTGACTTTGTCTCTGTCACTTCTGCCTTAGACTAAGGTCAAGAGCAAACCCATCCTAAAATAAAAAAAAACCTACGACTACGTCACTGCTTGATACCTCTAAAGTTACGGTTTCCTGGAAGAGCGGTTGCCGCCCCATAGCGTCCGCAATTTACCGGTGAATGACGTCACTGAAACGTTATACAGTGTGAGTCTTCATAATGTGCACATATAGAAATGAGGGAAACTAAGCTTAATTTATTTTACTGACGAAAACAATATTTAAAAAAATAAACAAAAAACAATTAAATATTGTATAGCATTTTTTACATTCTTGTTCGTTGCTGTGACCCCTATGTAAATAAATCGGTCATTCCAGCCGAAAGACGTCCACTGCTGGACATAGGCCTCCCCCAAAAGGGGGGCGGGGTTGCCATAATCGCCACGCTTGGCAGGTGGGTTGGCGATCGCAGTATGGTTAACAACATAAATGCATAGAGAACGCTGCTGGAAGTAGTGAAGGGTGGGCGTTTTTGGGGGACTGTCTCATGTAATTTTTGACGTTCGAAAAGTGCTGATTCTCAGCCAAGTTTGACTTTTGATTTGATTTTTTGATTTTGCTGCCCATTCTCTAGTTAGTCCCTTAGTCGCCTTTTACTACGACACCCACGGGAAGAAATGGGATAATGCTATTCTTTAGGTACGGCACCACACGGAGCACACAACAAATCGGTTTATCATAAATTAATAATGATAAAAAAACTAATAATATGAAAAGTGTTTTTTTTTTATATATATTTTCCGTCAATATAATTAAGCTTAGTTGCCCTTATTTCGATAAATGTGCATATTATGAAAACTCACACCGTATATGAAAATAAGTTGGTGTGTTTTCCTAGAGAGCGTGGTTTGTCGTTGTAAAGTTGACCCCTTATTATAGTACCATCATTTTCATGACAGCTGTCAATACGGTCGTTATGTGGCGTCCACGTAAAAACCAGTCAAGAGCGAGTCGGACTCGCACACCGTGGGTTCCGTACGTATATATGATGTTGATGATTTCTTTTATCACATAGAATGATTTCATATTTTTATCTATGCAAACTTCGGAGATAAGGGGGGTGGAACGGTATTTTTTTTACATTTTTGGTCAAAAGTCGGAAACTGTGCTGCCAAAAAAAAAGATTTTTTTTTTTGTAAATGTGCAAACAGCGTTCTTTCATATGATACCCCACATGCCCTAGTAGCCCCACTTCAAATTTTTAAAACCCCCTTTCAGTCCCTTTTGCAAAAAAGACATATTTTTTTAAATTACTTTCTTGTTTGGGAAATAGTTGGAGAAACGTAATCTAAAACTATTCTACATTTCAAGTTGATAGCATTAGTAGTTCTTGAGATATCCAGGTGTAACAGACAGACAGACTTAGTCTCACCATAAGGGTTCTTGTTTACCATTTTGGTACGGAACCCTAAAAAGAAAGCAAAGAAATATCGTAAGAACGAAAAATCAAAGTGTTTTGTCAACGGAGCGATGAATATAACAGGTTTATAGGATGAAAGGTAACTGCTGCCCATCCTAATGATATAACACCCTCGGTTACCTTTTATTAGATCCTCGGGACGAGGACTATTCATTGCCCGTAACGACACGGGACATGTGATTATGGAGATAAAGCCATGTCATAAAGATTTGCAATGACTTGATGGGTGTCCGTGTGGTGCCGGACGTAAACAATAGCATCATCCCATTTCTTCCCGTGGGTGTCGTAAAAGGCGACTAAGGGACTTACTAGAGAATGGGCAGCAGCGTTCTCTATGCATTTTAACACCATACTGAGATCACCAACCCGGCTGCCAAGCGTGACAATTATGACCTATGGGGTCTTAGGGGAGGCCTATGTCCAGCAGTGGACGTCTTTCGCTTGGAATGATGATGATTAATGATGATGGGGGTCTGCACAATTTTATTGTTACAGGAGGATACTTCCTCTTGACATAGTGGTATTACTCCTACAACTCGTGTTTCCTCAGTCACTTTCACGATACCTCTGAACGTCAGTACCTACAGTCAAAGCTATCGACGATTCAATATTCTTTTCCGGAAAAATATTTCTCTGACATTTTCAACCTACATTTTAGACCCTACTCTCGTATTTCCAAAAAGATCATTACTATCGTGCAAACGCTACTATAACGCAAACTTTACTAACCTTTTATAAAGCGTGGAAATACATGTAAAAATTCTGTCTAGCCTTTAGCACGTCATGTTACTCCAGTGCTAATATATGAGTCTGCCTTTAAGTTTATTTCACTAGAAAAATCTGCTAAGTAACGGTGTGCGAGAATTGCTTTGAGAATCAACGCCAAAGACTGTGATTTTGTATTTGGAATCTGTACGTGAACTGATATTGGCGTAAAAGTAGGGATTTCGTTTTTGGGGACAATTTGTGATAGATTTTCGATGTGAAAAATAAAATGTAAGAAATACGAGTATTTTTTATCATTTTATTTTTTACATCAACGTGAAAAATAATATGATAGAAAATAATAAACGTTTCTGATCTTGCTGCTGATACACGATGTATCGTATTGATAAGAAGGTGAACTTAAAAGCACTTTCCACAATACGGTAACTAGGAAACCGCGATTGTTAGTCTGGGTTCTAAGATTCTTTATTGTGATAGCGAAAATTTCTTCGAAGCTTCTGTGTGGGAACAGATAAAAATTAATAAATACAAATATGAAATGTGTTCTCTAAGCAAAAAACGTTGTTACTATATTCGTATTTCGTCTTATAATATACAATTCATAGAATGAATATAAAGAAGCTGGGTTTTCAAATTACCTTCCCGTATTATATTTTTCTTCAGTCCCCAGTCCCACACGGAATTAAAAAATAAATTATGTTGGTACCGCTGTATTAAACTTTGAAAGTAATGTTTGTTTTTAAACATAATTTTTTTTGTTTTTTTTTCTTACCTTGTTTTACTGATTGCTTACGAGTTTATTTAATAAACTCACAACTCATAACTTCACTTTAAAATGGAATGAAAGAAACAAATAGAATCCCATGAAAAAGATGTTTTTAGGGTTCCGTATGTCTGAATAAAAAACCGGAACCCGTATAGGATCACTCGTGTGTCTGTCTGTCTACCCGTCTGTCACAGTCAATTTGTTCCAAATCTAATAGACAGATTAGGTTGAATTTGTTCAAAATATCAATTTTTATGACCCAAACATGGACGTGTTACATAAATAAATAAATTTTGAATATAGTAACTTTTGGAAGAAAAATAAGAAAATTAAAAAAAAAAATGCGCACTGTGTGACATATCAGATGCAAGGGCTTACTGTGAGGGTCATAAATAATGTATTATATTTCTATAATTTTAAAATAAATAATTTTAAAGTTATTTAAAAAAAAATATATATAAATATTGACCACCACCCCATATCTAATAAAAATCCGAAACCCTGAACTACTGAGCCTACATTTAAAATAAAATACAGAAAATGATTCTATACATAAAGATAAAAAAAACCTATAAGAAATCTATTGTCTTAAAATAAGATGGTAAAATAACATGGTAAAATAACATGGTAAAATAACATGGTAAAATAACATGGTAAAATAACATGGTAAAATAACATGGTAAAATAACATGGTAAAATAACATGGTAAAATAACATGGTAAATCTCCCAATATTGTGCGTACAAACATACATTTTGGAATGTGTCGGAGAACATTTTTTTCAACTGACGACACGGTTGTCACAGTGGTTAAGCGATTGACTGCTGCGCTGCGTGTCGTGGGTTGATTCCTGCACGGGACAAATATTTGTATGACCTACAAGTAGTTGTTCCAGATCTGGCTGTTTGTGTATGTTAATATAAATGTTTGTAAATGCACCCACAATACATGAGAAATTCCTAGTGTGGGGCAACGTATTTAAAAAAAAAAAACTATAATTATTAACTTTGTTCTTGAGATAAATTGATCCCAACTACGGCACCCTTCATTGTGCTTGGTCCAACACGCACTTGGCTGGTTTTTTTCATCATCATCCACCTATCGTAATACTAATGATATATAATATGTGGGGTTTGCAAAGGATGTTTCCTTCTTTCACATATATCTCTGTCAGCCGTCATTTAAGTACTTACATGGGTAGCAATAGGAATCCTATTAATTTGTCCAAGATTTTATGCTGTTTGGTTCATTTAGTTATATTTTCACTTTAATTAATTATGTAATCAACTACACCGAAGGATACTTTATTTGTCTACACGAAAACCATACATTTTATCCTTAAACCCCTGTATATTTTAATTAAATATAACGATTTTCATTAGAAGGTTTCTTCTTATTCAGAGTTAACGAACCAAATTCTATGGAAATGGGATTTTCCTTTTGAAGGTTTAAGGTCTGTGTTTGATAAAATTTGCTTTTACTACATCGTTGAAAGCCAAAAGGAGATCATCGGCTTACTGCAGTATAAGTTTTGGTTACATATTCAGCATTTACCTCTATCAACTTAATTTTTAGGGTTCCGTACCCAAAGGGTAAAACTGGAACCCTATTACTAAGGCTCCGCCGTCTGTGTGTCTGTCCGTCTGGCACCAGGTTGTATCTCATGAACCGTGATAGTTAGACAGTTGAAATTTTCACAGATGATGTATCTCTGTTGCCGCTATAACAACAAATACTAAAAAACAGAATAAAATAAATATTTAAGGGGGCTCCCATACAACAAACTTGATTTGTTTTCTCGTTTTTGCTCTATATTGATAATGGCAACAGGTAGACGCTTGAAATATTCACAGAATATTTAGCTGTATATTCATTTTAAAAATAAATATTTAAATTAAAATAAAACAAATATTTAAGGGGGGCTCCCATACAAAAAACTTATTTTTTGTCATTTTTATAGATAATAGTACGGAACCCTTCGTGCGCGAGTCCGTCTCGCACTTGGCCAATTTTTTTATCCTATACATTGAAATGTGGGTGTACAATGTACTTACACCTCTGCCTAACCCTTTGGGGAATAAAGGCGTGATGTTATTTGTTATAGTATATATTCTTTCTTTCATCATTTAGGCCCACTTGTAGTAAAAGTCACTAAATGTTTTTAGCGCTAAACATAATAATTATATTGAACATTGGCAGAATGGTCGACATCGGGTTGGCTTGCAATATACTTCCTACTCGTACTAATATTATCAACGTGAAAGTTTGTAAGTATGGATGGATGGATGGATGGATGTTTGTTACTTCTTCACGCTCAAACGGCTGGACCGATTTTGATAAAATTTTGTAAGGTGGTAGCTGACACCCTGGATTAACATAAAGGCTACTTTTTATCCCGATATTCTCACGGGATAGAGACTTACGTGGGTGAAACCGCGAGATGCAGCTAGTTTATTACAGAATAACGAATCATAGTCTGTGTGGCGCCGGACGTAAAGAATAGCATCACCCTATTTTTATTTTTTGTAAATGAACAGACAGCTGTGCTGCTGGGGAGTTTGTTGCGCCACTTCTTCTTCCCAGCTAAAGCACTAAGAAGTGGCGAAGGGTGGGCGTTTTTGGGGGACTGTCTCATGTAATTTTGACGTTCGAAAAGTGCTGATTCTCAGCCTAGTTTGAATAAATGACTTTTGATTTTGATTTTTCTATTTCTACCCGTGGGTGTCGTAAAAGGTGGCTAAGGGACTTACTAGAGAATGGGCAGCAGCGATCTCTATAAATTTGAACACCATACTGCGATCGTCAACCCGTCTGCCAAGCGTGGCGATTATGGCAAACCCCCCCTTTGGGGAGACCTATGTCCAGCAGTGGAAGTCTTTCGGCTGAAATGATGATAGAATAATATATTATTGAAAACATAACTCAGCTATAATCTTCAAACGGTTGATATGAATAGAGAGATGTTTTGATGTTTTGATGTTCTTTTGTTTTGTTTTGATGTGTTGTTTTGTTTTGTTTTTTTGCGTGGTTGTGACGCATGTTTCCCCCAACCTTTTCTTATTTTTGTGTTTATGTTCTTTGTTGCGTCATGTTTACCGCAAATAAACGTATTTTCTTTCTTTCTTTTTCTTTCTTTCTTTAACAGTATACAAATCTTGATAAGTTTTTAGAAAACTTATCAAGATTTGGTTTACGTCTCAAAGCTCCAAACATGGGTAAGTGGACACCAGCAGTCTTAGTACAAAAACCGTTTTGTCGACGGAAGTGTAGACAAAAACCGGCCAAGTGCCAGTCGGACTCACGCACGAACGGTTCCGGATCTATAAAAACGGCAAAAAAAATCACGTTTGTTGTATGGGAGCCCCCTTAAATATTTATTTTTAAAAGAGTAACGGTAGAGTTTCTTGCCCATTCTTCTCCATACGAAACTCCTTGTGGAAGGGGCAACTAGAATCAATTCTATTTTTTTGTAAATTTTGACGTTCAAAAGTGCCTATTTGAAATAAATAATTTGACTTTGACTTTGATTTTATTCTGATTTTTAGTATTTATTATTATAGCGGCAACATAAATACATAATCTGTGAAAATGTCAACTGTCTAACTATCACGGTTCATGAGATGTAGCCTTGGGACAGACGGACGGACAGCAGAACCTTAGTAATAAGGTTCCCGTTTTACCCTTTGGGTACGGAACCCTAAAAATTACGTTTTCGTGTAGACAAGTGATTTCTATTCTACCGTAGAGTAGAAATAGAAAGCGTCACGCTAAGCATGCAGCCGTTCTCATGTACGCAATGTATTCTGCCAATCAAAGGACACAGACGAGGTTTTCTGACGGCACTAAGTCAGGTCTAACGAACCAAACAGTATGGAAATTTGGCCTGCCTTTGAGGCCTCGTTTACACATTTTGAAAACGAAACGAGTTTCAAGTCGTATTATTCCGTTTTCCTTGAGATCTTGGCTTACGTTTCGATTTTTTTGAATTATCGTTTTTGTTTCCATGTTATTGCACCAGTTGTGGTGCCAAAAATTACTTTTTTATTGAATAAGTATTTTCGGAGGCGTCCGGTTGGGTTTCAATCAAATTTATTTTATTTCCGTCTGTTATGATTTGGATCTCGGCTGTACATAATAATGTTTTGAGGTTTCTTGAACATTGAATATGTAGTATTAATACAACTTGTATTCGTCTTATTCTTCAATTGGGTTAATTTGGGCGGTACCTACTAAAACGATCTTGTAAGAAATCAGGAAGAAAATGCCACGCAAAAGAATGAGGAAAAATATTGAGCAAGAAGAAAGGTCTTTTCCAAAAATATGTGTCTATTTAATTGCCTCTAATTCTCAGATTATATCCATTCTTATCCACTTGGAAACACCCCAACAAAGAAGATTTCACTATTATTATTATAGCTTAATATTTTTTCATAGAAAAACTGCGTACTTAGATACCGACAGCAATAAATTACTTTAGGTTACACACCAGAGGTTACCATCGGTCTCCAGTCGGGACAAATTATACAAAACGAGACTAATAAGAGGTCAAGGTTGGGAAGACAAAAGGCCAAAGAGACAATTGTAAGAAAAATGAAGACATTTTTTTTCTGTAATTATTTTCGCCAGAATGATTTCTGTTCGAACAAAGGAATTCTTGGATTTACTGAGGAGGTTTTGGGTGTCTGAAAATCTATCTGGACAGTTTCACGAGTGCAAAGTTATCCCCTTTTTCTCGAGCAAATGATTTTTTTTGGTTGCGTTTGGTTAAATACGCCATTGTTCTTGCTCAGAGCAAAAAACAAACCGACTCATAGGAAAATTACAATTTTGTTTTTCATCAAAAAAATATTTTTTGCCCAGAGGCTTTGTATGCTAATCTGAAAGGATTTTGTGATCACTAAAAGTTTTAATTTTAACAATAGAGATAAACTTCATAGCTTATAAACGTAAAACTGTATTGTATCTATTATTTAAAATATAATTTATATTTAGAACGCGCAAGCAACCACAGAATATAAATTTTTAACGTGTTAAGAACTGTGATAAATAGCGGCACTTGGCACCTGGCACTAGACATAAACTATCTACGCCACGTGGATGCTACGAGTTTCTAGAATTCACCACAATTACTTACATATTATACCTTCCTACTGGTATTAAATGTCCCTTTACAATCTTGAAATGGTATTTTTTTTTACTTTTGGAACTTTGAGAAATTGATATATTGTAAACAGACCTGCCCAGTCCCATTTAAGTTGGGCAGTCTTTTGAGCCACGTCAGCTATTTTTGTTTTGGAGCACAGTATTGTGTCTGCCGCATGCCAGACCAACTGTGGGCCCAAATAGCACAGAATTGGTGCCCTGAGACAGTGCGACGGGGTCGCGGCAGACCACGTAGGAGATGGCGGGACGAACTGGATAGGTTCCGTTAAAACTGGAAGGACGACGCGCGGGCTCGCGAAAGATGGAAGGAGTGGAGGGAGGCCTTTGCCCAGCAGTGGGACAGCGTAGGCTAGGTAAAAAAAACAGTCTGACGTTAAGATTAAGACCTTTTTAGGGTTCCGTACGTCTCCTTCCGTACCGAAAAAGAAACCCTTATAGGATCACTCGTTTGTCCGTCTGTCACAGCTGATTTTCTCTGAATCTACTGGACCGATTAAGTTGAAATTTGGTATAAATATGAAATTCTGTGACCCAAACACGGAATTGTAACGTAAATAAATTAATTTTGAATATGGAGGTTACTTTTGGGGGGCAAATTAGAAAATTAAAAATAAAGTTTTGCTGACTGTACCGTGTGACATATCATCAATGAAAGGGCTTGTTTTAAGGATTTTATATATATTTTTTTATAATTTTAAAATACATACTTTTGAAATTATTTAAGAAAATAGACGTAAAATTACCATTCCCTCCCCCCATATCTCCGAAACTACTGAGTCTATTTTTTTTATAAAAATACAGAAAATCGTTCTTTACTTATAGATTACAGGGAAATCTATAAGAAGTCTGTGATCTTAAATTAGCATGGTAAATCACTCAATATTGTGCGTACAAACTTACATTTGCAGTTGGAATGTATGGGTATCATGTTTTTCAACTACAATGTTAAGTTTGTTTAGATAAATTCATCCCAACTAAGGAACCCTTCAGTGTGCGTGGTCCGACAAGCACTTAGCCGGTTTTTTAGCTCAGTTCATGAAAATGTTAGAGAGTGTATCATATTTATTTATTTATAATAAGCACACCAACAGCATAGTCACTTACAATTCAAAATTAAATAACATATAAAATTGGCACTTCAGTAACCATGCAAATAACAGGTATGCATGACATTTAACATATGAATATTAAAGAAAACAGAGAAAAAATTAAAAGTGTAAAAAATGAAAAAGGTGTCCAGAGACCCAAATCCAGAACACGACAAAACAAACCAATTTGAGCTACACAGACGTGCACTCTTCGCACTGTTTGAATAGGGAACGCCTGTACGAAGTGAAACTCATGGAGAAAATATCAATAGGGTAATCTGTCAAGTTGGACCTTTCGTTATAATATTGCCATGCCATACATGTTAATAAGCAAGCTGAAGTGGCAATGGGCCGGCCATATTAGCCGTAGAACCGATGACCGTTGGGGTAGACGTGTTCTTGAGTGGAGACGGCGAATCGGCAAACGTAAGGTAGGACGCTCTCAGGCTAGGTGGAGCGACGATCTTCGCAGGGTGGCTGGTGGCAGCTGGATGAGAGTTGCCGAGAATCGAGCTGAATGGCGTGCAATTGGAGAGGCCTAAGTCCAGCAGTGGACTGCTATGGGCTGATGATGATGATGATGATGATGATACGTGTTAGGGTATTAAATGTCGTATTTAATGTGGATGTAGGCAATTCAAAACTACGATAATGACGCTTACTACGTCATATGTCATCATCGTCATCATCATTCTCCTGCCCTTATTTGTGGTCAAAGCAACACGTCCCTTTCCTCCACACTTCTCTATCAGTCGTCATCTCGGTAGTCACTCCCTTTCTAGCCATATTATCCCATCCATATATGAGTAGGGGAAGACCAAAGAAACGATGGATCTTCATAATCCATCGATATTCATAATCAAAACTTTCCTCGCGATATTTTCCTCATTTCTCCGCATACCATGACAACCGATTTGCGCACAACTGTTCAGTCACCGGTGCCTCTTTCAGACTTCCTCTTATGTACTCATTTTTTACTGACTGGAGACTCAGAGACTGTGTGTACTAAATACTGTTAAAATTAAATTAAATTAATTCATTCCAATTTTTTTAAACGGGTACACTAATCCATCTTTTATAAGGTCAAATTAAATTAAAACTACGCAGGCGTGATGACTATCGATATCTAAACATGATCAAACAAAATAGTAGATTGTTGCATAGAGCGCAAACTGAGTTATTAATGCACGAGTGTTATGTTGGTGCCCATGCGCATGCGAGGGCACTAAAGTAACACGAGTCGATTACTCACTTTGGTGCGTAATCTACTTGTCATTCAACTACCAATCTACCTACCATGATAAATTATACCTACTCAAAATAAAAACTCAAGTTAATGAAAACAAAGTTTAGTTCACCTTCTTATTTTTTTTTTTTAACCAAGTTGGTTTTATTCAGTCGATTTTTTTTTCAGCCAGATCGAATGTATACATTTTATATTAAATTTAATGGGACACATTAAACCTCTGTGGTAAATTAATATCTAAATAAAAAATAAAAAACAGCATTAATGAAAAACTGTGCAACCATGAGATTTAATGTAACATTTCTGCACTGTTTTGGTTATAAGCAAAAAATACGTCCTTTGTGATCGGTTTTGTAATGATTAATAATAATATTACTACGTAGTTGAAAGAAAAATAAATTAATATGATGAGTTTTTGGGGTCATCAACCGCAGTTAGTGTAGTTACTTGAGATATCAGTTTAAAAAATCAGTTCTTTTTTGTGTATAATTCACAGACGTGGTGGGTATTAATAAAGATATCATATGAAAAGGATATCACTATTTTTTAATTATAGTTTCACATTAAGTCGTTGTTTTCAAGTATTCATTTAAATTATAGTACTTTTTGCTTATTAGAAATAGTTACCTTACCAAGCCTTAACGGATTTGGATGACATTTGGCACACAGGTAGACCATGTCTTGAATTACGACAAGACTTTTTATCCAATTATTACTATCCCGTGGGATAATTTCTAAACCCCACGTGGGCCAAGCCGTGGGCAAAAGCTAGTTTTTTATAATGCCCTTCGCTAAATAATTTCAAACACAGATCTATTTAAAATTTGACCACACCACCTAGACGTGTGGACTGTGGGCACTGCACGTTACCGCACGGAGTTCCGGCTGAAACTCCGTAATTTGTTTCAGTCGTGTTCCGACATGGAATCCTGCGCTAGCGAAGTAATATAGTACAATCACTTACTACTTCTTTCCGTTCTTATACCGGGTTTCGGTTTAATCCAGTTGAATTGGTAAAGTTTTAGTGTAGATGAAAACAGGATAGGGGTGATGCAGGATCAGGAGTGTTTTGGTCACGTTTAGAGTATGTTTAGGATCAAAATTATAAGAACTGTTGTCCGGAAATTCCTTTGCGTATGTTTTGTATTTCAAAAGTGAAGTGAAAACTTCGTTAGCTGCGTTGAGCGATTTTTAGTAGGGGCAAAATTTATGGGTACTCGTCACCGACATGGTAACCGCGTCCCGTGAAGTGTCGCGCCAGACTGGCAACGCGCAGCGGCCTGTGTTTATGTATACGCATATAATAATTTATTTATACGCATATAATTATTATGTTATTCCAAAGTTTTAATTTTCACTTCTGTCACAGTTCTCATGACAGCCATTTTTTTATACTTTTATACAGGATAAAAAGTCTACTATATCCTTCGTCAGGTCCCAGACTACTTGTTTGTCATATTTTAAAACGATCGATAAAGAAAGTAAACTTATTGTACAATTATTTGTTTTTTAATGGATTTTTGGGTTTTATTTTAGAGATCGTCTCATTTTAAAATGCAAGCCCCCTCCACTGCTTGTTGCAGTTTTAAATTGGACGATCTCTGCTTCCGAATTTATAATATTAAGTATGCATACTCGTATTACTAGATTTTGTCCGCAGCTTCGCCGGGTGGTGGTTGAAAACTATCCCATAGGAAATCGGGATTCTATATCTTAACTTGGATTATCGCTTTGAGTAGACCCCCTGGGGTCCGATAATCCAAAGTATCAGCCGAATGTTTGGCTGTTTGTTGACTTCCAAAGTTTCCTTTTTTGAACCTGAGTCCTTCATCCATCTCTTTCACCGTCGTTTTTCATTCGGCCGATAATTAAGATTTCTCTTCGGAGTAGACCCCCAGGTCATGGTCTATCGATGTGGAAAATTTTATCAAAATCCGTTCAGCCGTTAAAGCGTGAAAAGGTCAGAAACAGACAGTTAGACATAAGAAGCTTCTTTCGCATTTATATTAACAGTATGGAGGTATGGATACAGTATCAGTTATATAAATATATGTTATACAATATTAGTTTTAGCATATTATTATGTGAAACCCGAAACACGCGTCTAGTATTTTTATGTAAAGAATCTAGGTACACAAAATTTCGAGGTATTCCACTCAGAGCACTGATTTCAACAGCACTTGTCCGAACCGCACCTGAGCACTTCCACTAACCGGACTGAAACAAACAAAACTGTATCATGAAAAATCACAGAGTTATAAGGTTGACAAAAACATTCTAACGGCGCTCCCGCGCCTCCAGGGTCGTAATTTAATAATAATAATTAAATTTAATAATAATTTAAAAAAAAAATTGGCAGTAAACTATAAAATATAAACGCCGTACGGTTAGGTACCAACCGTACGGCGTTTGTATTGTAAGTAATTAAATGGTGATAGCATTTTCCATCATTTTTAAATATTTTTGGGACAAAATATAGCGTGGTATAAAAATTATTGAAATCGATTCAGTTCCTTATTCTGAACAAACTATATTCAGGTTTCGCATATATACTAAAAATAAGGTTGTATACTTACTATAAACAGTATAGTGTAGTAAGTATAGTATTGATGAATCAGGATAGAAGAAATTTGAGCGCCATTGTGTTGCCGTTCAAAGAGGTTTTGAGAAATTCTGCTAATGTGTTTAAGTTTAATAATTTTAAGACGCTCGTCGTGGAGTTGTTTGAAAAGCAAAATAAAAGGAGTGAAAATCAAATGCAGTAATTGAAATAACATTATGAAAGGCTTTGAAAATTTGTGCAACGCCAGTCCTGAGTAACACTGTGGTTTCATATCCCACTGTGATGTAATAACTGCGACTCAGTGAGCGCCACAGAAATGCAGATTCAAATGCCAATCGCAGTGAAATATAACTGACAGGCGATTAAGTTCCGGGTCTAACAAGAAATCTGTGAACAGCTACAACGCAATGTCGGTTACGGATGCCCGGTTCCAATACTCAATGACGTATCGTTTCCAATACTATAGATATTGCATTTCAAATGATATAAACCATCAGATGTAGGAATTGTCATAGGCGACGATAACCGACTTTTAATGATTTCATACTGAAGATCACGTCTAAACCAGTAGTGTTAATGATTTGAAAAAAATATATGTTAAATTAAAGCATTTTCTCAATAACTTAATATGTGAATATTTTAGATTATATTTATAATACATAGTGAAATTAATTTGTAAAGTTATGTCTAACGCGGATAAAAAACTGAGAATGGCGCAAAATCTACCAAGCGTATTTTTCTGAAATCTTCACTAATTTAAAGATAATTTAATTATTGTTCTTTGGTATACGCTTTTTATTAAAATAACTTTTGTTTTGTGTATAATAAATTAATAATGCGTCAAATTGGGGATAGCGCTCCTTGATGGGCGAGTCCTATTACTGGCTGGACGTACGACGCGTTGCGTGAGCTCAGTACAGAACACGCAAGCTAACCACTCAAGGTCACTGGCATATATCTGCGTCTTAATAAGCTGCATATTTAAGCAGCTTATTTTTTAAGAATTTAAGCTGAATAAAGTTACCCCAAATAAGTTGGAATAAAGGCAAGATAATGATAGTGATGAATGTGAAAGTTTCCTAATCAGAAACTTCAGCCATCAGAAGTGAATAAAATAACAACCTTTTGCAAGTGTATAAGAGGCGAAATCTTCTTAATAAACTAAAATAATTGAGTTAGAAACTTTATGATGTTTGGAAAAACAAACTGTCAGTTCACATCAGTTGACAAAAAACAAACAAGACATTGGTGTGTCTCGGTGTGTCTACAACGCTCGATAAATTGGAGAGAGAGGCTGTCGGGGTAAACATTGTCACTCTTGGCCTAGAAGATGCGGGAGATGTGGAAACTTTGAATAACGGTTTCGGGGTAAAGTTTAGCTTTTTAGTTTCTTTGGTTACCCTTTAATTTGAGAATTTTAGTAAATGCTAGAAGTGTTGTGTATCGTTATGTGAGACAGAACTAAAATTAGTACAATCCTCGGGAAGAAACAAAAATAACTCACCGAATATTATCTTTCTCTAATGTAACAACAGTGAATTACAAATTAACTTTTATAACCTGTGACTTTTTTTTTAGCCTGGTTAGAAAATCCTCATGGAGGACCTCCGCCCTGGGGCGGGCGGAGGGGTCTGTCAGACTCTTACTGACTAAAAACCACCCCGGTGTTCCCTTCTCACGCTTGCAACGGGGATCTTGGGATCCAGTGAGACTTCCGCGATCCCCGGCTAGGCCACCTCACGTCTGGGGGGAGGAGTGTTTGACCCCCGACCCCTACGACGTCTGAAAGAGGTGCGCGTGGAACACTACGCGCCGCCGCCTCGGGTCCAGTATGAGGAGCGGCGGACGTCCCCGAGTCCGCCGTCCCTGGACCCATTTAGGGGGGCCGAAAGAGGGCATTATCTGCCCTCTGCCAACGCCCGGTGCGCCTGCTGCGGGCCGGATGAAAAAAGGAGATCTCCCGCTCTCTTTTCCCAGCCTCCTTCTGCGACACGACTGTTTCGCTGAAGGATACCACTACGTCCCAGGACTCCTCGCTGCCGACCATCGACTCGACCGCGGCCGGCAGCGACAAGTCACTGCCTACTCCTGAGATGAGGGCACGGCGAGGTTCCACCCAAGCGGCACACTCTGCCAGCATATGTCACACCGTGTTCTCCCGGCAGTGATACCCTGTAACTTAATCCAACCAACAAGAATGAGTGAGTAAATAAAAACAAGCTTAAAAGCATTCTCACGAAAAAAACATATATTTCACTATTACCACGCTAGCGCAACGTCTATGCGCCTACAACGTGGCATCAACTTGGCGTAAGCGCAGCTTCAACGCGGCGTCGATTCGGCATCAACTAACGCCACATGCGTAACACTTGGTCCTGGAGCAATCCACAATAGCACTGCCTGCGTTTAATCCGCATCATTTAAATCCACAATACAACTGAATACTTCATCAGTTGAACACCCAATATGTATAATTAATTACCTCCTGGGTGGTACGGGCGATCTGTTAGGATTAGTTTCCCAACAGTTTGTCAATGTCAGTTGCAAGTTACCAACTAACTCGAACTAGTATCGTGGTGATTGCTGACGTCAAACGTAATGCTCGTCATCGTTGGTATATAGGGCACTTGAATTGTTAATGTTTTAGACTAATTAGTATGATTTGTGTTGTGGTAAATGTGTGGCGTTTTCGGATAGATTCTCAAGGTCAGTTATGGTTTTTTTTTTCAGTTTTTGGGTGGCAATCATTTTAACGACCAAGTGATGATATAGAAAGAAAAAGAAGAAAGAAAATACGTTTATTTGCGGTAAACATAACGCAGAGAAAAAAAAAACCAACACATAAGAACAAGTTGGGGGAAAATATGCGTCACATTCACGCAAAACGGCCATCGCTCAGCATAATGCTGCGACCCTATACAAGACCTCTGTCTTGTCTTGTTGTCTGGGTCTCTACCCAGCGTTGGTTTTCAGCGACAGTATGTGGTTAAGGAAGCAAGGACATTGATAAATAACTAGAAAAGCATCGCAGATTATGTTCCAAAGACAAAAACTAAATATTATCATGTGACGTGTTTGCAATTTGCACGACCTTCAAATTAGAACACATTAACGCTGTTTGGCGGTATCATCATCGTTTCAGCCAAAGTACGTTCACTGTTGGACATAGTCCTCTCAAAGGGGGGGTTTGCCATAATCGCCACCCTTGGCAGGCGGGTTGGCGATTGCAGTATGGAGTTAAACTGCTCAGAGAACGCTGCTGCCCATTCTCTACTAAGTCCCTTAGTCGCCTTAATCCAACCAACAAGAATGATATAAATGATATTATTTTCCTAGGTGAGCTCTCACAAAAGGCGCTACGTCTTCAAAGATTATAATCATTTCGTTGAACTTGTTTAATGTTGTGTAACAGTAGTTTTCATAACACCCGCACGGGTCAATTCATTAGGCTACGCTTGCCGGGGTTGGTCCGTGGATGGGTGACCATCTTTACATACCGAGAGTCCTCCGTGTCTCGGAAAGCACGTCAAGACGTTGGTCCCGGCTGTCATTCGTGGATCTTTGACAGTCGTTACGGGCCGTCAGAAGGGGTATCGTATTACCCAGTAACTGGTTTGTGGAGGTCAGATAGTGGGATTGAGCTGCTCCAATTTTTTTTTTGTTTACATATTGAAGTGGTTTACTTTTATTGTTGATGTTTTTTTGCTAACTTTTATTTTTGTATATACAATGACATTTAATTATTGATGTATACACAATGACATAAATATTTACTTGTAAAGTATTACATTATTTTAATTATTGTGAATGTGAAGACTATGTGGGTTATTTTTTTTTTCCTTTTCTTTTATTCTCAGTTAGTGTTAATCATGGTCTGGCAGTTTGAGTCATATAAGCGGCCTACCCAAATGTCCTTTCTTTGGTATTGATCGTCGCATCGTTGAGCTCTTTAAGTTCTGAGTAGAGCTGCACGATTACTGACAAATGCGTGCACTGACTGGTCAGGTCCACTCAATCTGTGTGGTTCGTTCCTCAAAAGACCATTTCAGACACCAACCTGCATGGCCTTCACATGATCTGACCAAGATTATGTCTGGACCTTAAAAGAGACTGTGACCTCTGAGTTTGTTTCGGTCTTTCTTCTCAGAGTAGTCAGATAGGAAACGCCGACCTCATCTAGTTTTTAAAATATGATTGACGTGTAAAAGTGTTTGTACAAACCTACTTACAGAAATAAAAATCATTTATCATAGGCAGTCGCTTCATGTAAAATACTGGTATACAGTTCTTTGCATTTGGTTAGACTGGAAGCCGAACCCGACATAGCTGGCAAAAGAATAGGCAGATTGATTGATGATTATTGTTTTAGCACACCTAAACCAATAGAAAAAATTATTCTTTAGCTGTCACTACAACAAGTTTTAAGACGGAGATATATGCCAGTGACCTGGAGTAGTTAGCTTGCGTGTTCTGTACTGAGCTCACGCAACGCGTCGTACGTTATAGGACTCGCCCATCAAGGAGCGCTGTCCCCAATTTGACGCATTATTAATTTATTATACACAAAACAAAAGGTATTTTAATAAAACGCGTATACTAAAAGATCAATAATTAAATTATCTTTAAATTGGTGAAGGTTAAAAAGAGAAAAATACGCTTGGTAGATTTTGCGCCATTCTCAGTTTTTTATCCGCGTTAGACATAACTTTACAAATTAATTTCACTATGTAAAAACATAATCTAAAATATTCACATATTAAATTATTGAGAAAATGCTCTTACTTAAAATATTATTACTACTAATTTAAAATTTTCAAAAGGGTATATTACACTTCTCGTTTATACGTGATCTTCAGTATAAAATCATTAAAAGTCTGTTATCGTCGCCATAATATTTAAACATTCCAATTTAAATAAAAACCATTTTCAAGAATGATCTCCAGTTTTCTTTTCATTTCTTAAAGTAACTTTAAATTGTTTAGTGTTTCATATTATAAAAGCGATGCAATAATATTCCTCATAAAACTGAGTTCCAACAGCTATAGTTTTTATTAACTTTGTATTTTCACTTTCTTTAGCTTATTCATCAAAATTTACTTTCATTGTAATAACTTATTTATAGTCAACTAAGTTCTGAATAAAATATTGCTGAAACTGAAATGATTAAGTAACACAAAGTGTATTTTAGTTTCGAACTCATTTTAGAAAATTTCGAATAAAGGCAAAAATACTGTTTGGGCCGTCCTTATTAATTATTCTATTGGAAGAGTTGAAATAAGGGAAAAAATAATCAGTCTTTTTGTTATACTTTCCGGAACTTTTATAAACTTTTCGGTTTCGTTAAATATGAACGTGCTTCAATTACTGCTTATAACATAAAGGCATTATTTACCAAAATCAGAGAGCCCAAATTGCCTTACAAATTAATATCACATACTTAATATCCATTTTCCGAACCGAAAAACACAAAATTTGCAGGCATCCAAGTACCTACTACGAAACAAAACACGAATTGTATCCCAGAACATAATACAATACCTCTTTTCTTTAGAATAACACAATAACGCTGATGCCAGAAGCGCAATGAATATCAAAAGTATTGGAAATATCTCGAAGCCCTTTATTTTAATAACACCCATTTGAGGGCTCGTTCGACCCAAAAGGATTTTGTTTATAGCCCATTAATGAAATTCGTTCAAGAATCATTGCGAACAGACCTTTCATACCTTAATTTGTAAAGGTATTGGATATTAAGCGGTGATCGTCTTTTGTTGGCTGCCGTATTGTTTGTGGTAAACAGATCCATAGCTAAGTTTTGCTTAAGCAAACGACTATTCGGGACGTACATATTACGTGGAAATGGGTTTTTATTTTTTACTGATAGCTTATCGTTATATGTGTATGGCTATATAATATTGGTGTCTGTTATACATGGAAAATGCTGAAATAGATGCAGGATAAATTAAGTGGAAGAACATTACTGATATTTTTATAGGACAGTTAAAAAATATTATTATCCTTTTAGAGTAAGCGTGACGCAAAACGCGAAAAATTTAACTATAACGGAGTTTTTGAGTCCTAACTGACTAAGACAATTGAGGAAAATGAGGCAATATAAGTAATTCACATATTGAGATGGATTAAAACTGAAAAGAATAGTATAAAATACTCGTGGGCCATAAAATTAACTTAAGTTGATAACCATGGATATAAATAAAAATATCATACGCAATCACACAATGTATTACAAAACCGGCATCAGATGAAAACCAACAGACAAATCCGTTTGCAATTCACAAAAAAAACCCCTATCGAAACCTCACATCTAATGGAATATGATGCAGTGATTCCGGAGATTCCCTTCGCGTCAAAACCACGCCATGATGGATGATCGGTCCATTCATAATGTTATTAGTTCAATTGTGACGTGAGGGTAGATGAATTAATTTGTGGACTTCGCTTATGTGGATGATGTGGTCCTTTTTAGATAAAATTTTTCTTCGTTTTGATTTGATTTTTGTAGTTTCAGCTGCCTGAATTTTGGCGGATTTAATTTTTTTGCGACACTTGGATTGAATAATGAGAGTAGGCCTTTGGAGTAACGTTAGCTATAATGTAATTCTTCCACGTCTTTTCGAAATAGATACCACAAAACTAGGGCATGACTTTATTTCAAGCTAAAATATAAACATAAACCAAGTCATACTAATCCACCCTATCATAATAAAAACAATTTAGCTCTTCACAGAGACACTCAAAGGTTGTCAAGTTCCAATGTACTTAAACTGTACTTAACAGTAATTTTGATTGTCCATTTAGAAGTTTTGGATTGTTAATGATTCTCCATTTACACTGTTCTGTCACTCACAGTTTAAGTGTTGTTTAAATAAGTTTAAGTGAGAGTTGTCTTATCATGAAAAAGCAAAATAAATACTTCCTAACCCACGAAAATACCTAATATTCTATTAACACTGGGTAGATTCACAGATCGCACTTGGACATCAGTTTGCTAAGTAAGCGTCGCTTACGAATATCAACACTATTCGGTTAATGGTAACGTTCATATTTGTGCATGACGCTTGCACTTCAATCAATTCAGCCTATAGCAGTCCACTGCTGGACATAGGCCTCTCCCAGGCTGCGCCACAACACCCTGTCCTCCGCCTTCCGCATCCATTCTGTCCCAGCCACCTTTTTAAGGTCGTCGGTCCATCTAGCTGGGGGGCGTCCCACACTACGCTATGCCGATACGCGGTCTCCACTCCAGGACTCGTCTGCTTCACCGGCCATCGGTCCTTCAACAAACATAGCCAGCCCACTGTCACTTCAGTTTGCTTACTGTGCAGGCTATGTCGGTAACTCCGGTTCTCTTCCGTATAACTTAATTTCTGATCTTATCCTTCAGAGAAACTCCGAGCATAGCCCGCTCCATAGCACGCCGAGTGACCTTGAATTTGTGGACCAGCCCGACTGTCAGTGCCCACGTTTCGGCACCGTTTGTCATAACGAGCAGGACGGAATGGCTTGCACTTGTTCGCTTATAATAAGGTTCATATTCGTACGAAAAGGTTTTTGAAGGTTTTTGATTAAAAACATTTAAAACACCAGACTACCAGATCAAGTTTCAAGGGGGTTGTGGCTAAGTAATAACAGTTACACGGGTCGATAAATAGAATAGAATAGAATACTCTTTATTATGTACATCATAAAAGTTACAGATATAAATGTTTAAATTTAACATAGGGTGACACAATGGGCGGTGGCGTAATGGGTGTGAGCTACGCTTGCCGCGGTTGGTCCGTGGATGGGTGACCATCTTTACATACCAAGACAACTCCGTGCCTCGGAAATCACGTTATGCCGTTGGTCCTAGCTGTGATTCATAGATTTTTGACAGTCGTTACTGATCGTCAAAAACCCGAAAATCTGACAATCAGTCTTACCAAGGACTATCGTGTTACCCAGTAACTGGGTTGTGAAGGTCAGATAGGCAGTCGCTCCATGTAAAATAGGTTAGACCCCAACATAGATGATATTGGTGAAATTTCCAGTGGATGTACTATGGATAAGAAAAAACTGTTCCCGAGAAAAACAACAATAACGTTCTTATGATAATAGATGGCGCCACGTGTCTTTCAAATCATAATTGAGCTATGTTATCAGCTATGTATTTAATAGCACTTTAAATTCCAAAAAGCATAGTACAACCCGAAATGACTGTCAAATTCTAAATTAACGCGAGCGAAGCCGCGGGCAAAAGCTAGTCACCAACTAAATCTAAAAACTTTGATGGCACATGTTTGTTTATCCAATAAAGTAAAAGAAATGTATCAGCTTTTGGTTTTATGTAATAAAGTACTACCTCTTATATCTGAACTCGAGCGTTATTAAAACATCTTCAAAGCCTTGCTTACCGAGAAAGATGACATTTTATTACTTACAAAAAAAAGGAATTGATGGATACCGTGTTTTTCTTTGTTGTATTATTTGTTACTTAAAGGATGCCAACGGGACCCTATTACTAAGGTTACGCTGTCCGTCCGTGCGTCTGTCACAGAGCTGTATCTTTTGAACCGTAATAGGTATACATTTGAAATTTTCGCATAGATTGCCGCTATAATAAAAAATTATAAAAAAATTCATCGATTCAAGTTCGACGAGTTAAACTTAAAAAAAAAAGTTTTGTTTCAATAAGTAAGTATAAAAAAACCGGCCAAGCGCGTGTCGAACCACGCACAATGAAGGGTTCCGTAGTTGGGATGAATTTATCCAAACAAACTTAACATTGTAGTTGAAAAACATGATCCCCATACATTCCAACTGCAAATGTAAGTTTGTACTCACAATATTGAGTGATTTACCATGTTATTTTAAGATCACAGACTTCTTATAGTTTTCCTATAATCTATAGGTAAAGAACTATTTTTTGTATTTTTATAAAAAATTTAGGCTCAGTAGTTTCAGAGATAAGGGGGGGGGTGCGTGGTCATTTTTCGTCTATTTTCTTAAATCATTTCAAAAGTATGTTTTTTAAAATTATAAAAAAAAAATATAAAATCGTTCAAACAAGCCCTTTTATGTGATGTGTCACACGGTACAGTCAGCAAAACTTTTTTTTTTTCTAATTTGCCCCCTAAAAGTGACCTCCATATTCAAAATTAATTTATTTATGTAACACGTCCATGTTTGGGTCACAGAATATCATATGTGTACCAAATTTCAACTTAATGGGTCCAGTAGATTCGGAGCAAATCAGCTGTGACAGACGGACAGACAGACACACGAGTGATCCTGTAAGGGTTCCTTTTTCCTTTTGAGGTACGGAACCCTAAAAAATGTGTTATAATGTGGTATATTTTTTTTAAATAAATTCTTATAAATAAATGTGGTAATTAGTTTTACTGTGGTATGGAACCCTTCGTGTGCGAAGCTGACTCGCACTTGGCCGGTTCCTACCACATTCATGGTAATATACCTACCTATTCGCTTTTTTTTTCATTTTGGTGGAGTGTTTTCCAGCTAACTCCTAAAGCTCATAGAAAAGCTTTTGTTGTCCTCTGTAAAATTTGTTTCTTCTGTTATAAAGTACATTAAAATTTCTAATATCGGATCTTTCGTTATCTTTGGAATCAAACGTCAGGCAACTCAGAATCATTTCTTTTTATTTTACTTCTACTTTAATCATCTCCGATGTAAACCATAATTATAATTAACCGCCATTCAGACCTTCAAATTAACAATCCACGGAAAATAACGCCTCTATCAAGTATTGTCTAGCTAGACGATATAATCAGACAGGCTTCACATTTAAAGAACCATAGCGGCATTCATTTACAAAACTGTCTCCAGCAAACTATGAAGCAAGTCCAATCGTGTGACCGTTAACTTTCCTTTTATGCTAATTTGTAATGAAACGAAGTCAGGCTGACAGAACTTTCTTAATATAATATTCCAAAAGTCAAACAGTGGAGGGTTTGCCGTTTAAAATTTTAGGCAACGATAGAGCTTTGCCCTTTCTAGTCGGTTATTCGTTAAGTTCTACATCAATTTGATATTTTATTTTCAGTAGGTTTATTTATATCATATACATTAAAATGCTTATATACATTATATAACATAATTAACTATTTACGCTAGGTAGTAAATTAAATAAAATGACAAATAAATACAAAAACAAAATGTATTACATTTGTGTGTAGTACAAATGTATTATACATAATATATATTTGATATTTGGTTTGTGAAGCCAAAAACGCTAGATTGAGGGGTAATTATTATATGCTTGGAAACATGCTGGTCCTGCTCCATAGGACAATCTAGAGTCTAGACAAAATCAAACAGGTTGCTATTTTAATTGTATAATTTATTATTTTTATGACATTTATTTTAAATTCTGTGATTACCTTAACTCACACTGATATTATTGTTATTTTTTAGGAAATCGTATATATATTTACAATTTTTGTAAATATGTGAGCACCATGTTCTATCACATAATTAATTTATCTGTCATTGCTTCATTCTTAACTCTTTTTATTACCTATTGTGGTATAGTAATTTTATTCTAGGTGCATCGTCTTCACATATAATTATATAATTAATGTACCTATAAAAATATTGTACAAGATTTTTAAAGAGTACCGGTGGAGTTTCTTGCCCATTCTTCTCCATACGAAACTACATTTTGGAAGGGGCGACTAGAATCAATTCTATTTTTTTGTAAATATTGACGTTCAAAAGTGCCTTTTATGTGCCTATTTGAAATAAACAATTTGACTTTGAATTTGACTTTATATTTGGGGCCCCGAACCTTTGAAAGGCGTACGAGGGGCCGAAACCAACACGCAGAGGAAACCTTTTTAAGTGTTGAGACACCAGCCGACGATTATCCCTTTATGCTTTATGCAAATGCACCCAAGGACAATCCCCAGTTGCAGCAGGACTACTGCAGAACTCAGAAACAAAACATATTGGGATAGTTGATTGGTAACCTAGAAATATGCAATAACTATGTCCCCTGCCTGATCATTGTTATGTAATACACGGCTAGAATGGCAAGGGTTGACTTGCACACTCAATAATGGGTCCCCGAAAACAGTCGCTAGCACATAGTGACGTACAAGGGGGCAAAACTTCGTGAGATACTTGAGGAGTGGAGAGGTATTTCATGGCTATCAGGATAGGCCCGGAAGTACGGTCAAGATCGCTACCAGCATCTTACTGGAATACTTCCTTTCACCGAGCACGTTTGATCTTGCAACTCTCCACTCAAGCCGGCCAATAAAGGTAAGAAAGAGGTGGGAGCTCTGTCCCTCATCAGTGTTCACTCCAGCCGGCCAATCAAGGCAATCCATAGGCGAGGAACAAGATTTCTCCGGGTAAATATAATATTATTATACACAGGGTTATTTTTAAAACGTCAATAACCTCTTAAGGGGTCATTGTACTCATCATTATGAACAACTTTTACTACGTGACCAAAACTTAAATCGCGAAAAAAAAAATCAGCTGTTCCCTACATTTTAACGAATTATATGAATATAAATGTAGGGAACAGCTGGTTTTTTTTTCGCGATGTAAGTTTTGGTCCCTTAGTAAAAGTTGTTCATAATGATGAGTACAATGACCCCTTAAGAGGTTATTGACGTTTTAAAATAACCCTGTATATTATTATTTAGAACGGCATTTTATTGACCACTCATGTCATTTTTATCAACGAGCAATATTCCGTATTCAATCTCAATGTGTGGTTTTGAATACAGTTTTCGATGTAAATTGGAATCTCTTCAATCAAATTCATACAATTCACTGATTTAAGCGAAACAGAGGAAGGCTGGTATAATTAATATTGTCTTAATTAACTACTGTTGAATAAACAATTATTTATTATATCATTGGCAGTCAGTGGCTGGAATTAAAAAGTACTTACGTATTTCTGAAAGTACGTGGCTTGAAGTACCCTTCAACTAATTGTACCTTGCGATCAACAATGCTGATTTTGTTGATTCTCGTCTGGCTATTTTGCAAAGGTGAATAACAAATTTTCGTGAAGATTTTTCTCAAGTTTGTCTGGATCAATCAACCGTGGATATTAAACTCAAAGATTTTCAAGCTATTTCTAAGTTAACTTTTTCGATCTAGCATTTTTTAGGGTTCTGTAGCCAAATGGCAAAAAACGGAACCCTTATGGATTCGTCATGTCTGTCTGTCAGTCTGCCCGTCCGTATGTTACAGCCACTTTTTCCGAAACTATATGAACTATACTGTTGAAACTTGGTAAGTAGATGTATTATGTGAACCGCATTATGATTAAAAACGTGTCCCCCCCCCCTGTAACTTCTAAAATAAGAGAATGATAAAAAAAAAAAAAAATGATGTACATTACCATGTAAACTTCCACCGAAAATTGGTTTGAACAACGTAAGTAGTTTTTTGTAACTTAAGAAAACTGCTGTAATGATGATCAAAGTTACAACGGACTACGGATTTGTTATGTTACTTGCTGCTACGGAACCCTTCATGGGCGAGTCCGACTCGCACTTGGCCGCTTTTTTGTTTGTTAGATTTTGTCTTTTGTGTTGTGTTAAAACTTGATTAATCATTACGGTAGTTTGTTGAGTTTTCTACACGTATTTTACGGATTGGTTTAGTATAAATTATTAAAAACGCACCTAGGATATTGTAGTGTATCTTATATTCGATCACTCGATTGATGTTGTGCGAGAAAAAACAACAATGAAAAACAAATAGACATAAAACGAAAGAGGTCCCTTCCCTAAAGCAGCTAGAGCTATCAAACAACAGATTTTCCTTTGTATCCAAAACAAATTACATTTACATACAACCAATAATACCATTCAGTCAGGTCCACGGCCGACCTCATCGATAACCCGGAAGCCCTCAAAACCCATTATGGTTTTATAACCTTTGTTACAAACATTGAACAAACAAGGTCGCAAATGTCACTTCTAATAAATCAAAGGGAAAAGGGGGAACTGATGAATTTTATTACTTACAGCATTTTAACTTTCAATTTCATAAACAACTTGTTTACTTGGAAAGGCATTTTGAACCTTTTTTTGGGATGATTGGTTTAAATCATAGATGATCTAGTGGTAGCTGTTTTCAGCACTAGCTTTAAGTTTTTTTAAAGACGTGTCAAAACTTGTCACCTTTATGCGTACCTACTGACACTGACGAGCCTAAACTAAAATTGTTATTTGAAGGCTC
Organism: Tiliacea aurago; assembly: GCA_948098905.1. Classification (NCBI taxonomy): domain Eukaryota; kingdom Metazoa; phylum Arthropoda; class Insecta; order Lepidoptera; family Noctuidae; genus Tiliacea; species Tiliacea aurago. The sequence continues at coordinate 3,944,617 of OX402591.1, forward strand.
ATGTAGACTAGCGCGATATCGCGGCGCGACAAGGGTCGCGTTGCCTGTCACGCCCACGATATCGCACCAGTCTGCACGAGCCATTAGTCAATCCTGACAGTGGCCAAAAAATTTACGCGACCCAAATTTCAAAATACATTTATAGTATTTGCCGGAAATTATGCAGCAGACATAACAACAGCACACAAGAGTGGAACTCTCTACCTGCGTCTGTGTTTCCGAACGCATACAACCCTAATCTCTTCAAAGTTAGAGTAAACAGGCATCTTCTGGGTCACTCCATCGTCGACTTTGTCTCCATCACCTCTGCCCTAGAATAAGGTCAAGAGCAAACCCATCCTAAATAAAAAAATCATTAAAAAAAAACCGGCCAACTGCGAGTCGGACTTGCGCACGAAGGGTTCCGTACCATTATCTATAAAAATGGCAAAAAAAAAACACGTTTGTTGTATGGGAGCCCCCCTTAAATATTTGTTTTATTTTAATTTATAGCAATATTTGCTTAATTCAGTATTTATAACTGCTACAGCACATTGTTACTGTGGTTCACAAAGCCATTAAATAAAAAAAACCGGCCAAGTGCATGTCGGACCACGCACAATGAAGGGTTCCGTAGTTGGGATGAATTTATCCCAAAAACAAACTTAACATTGTAGTTGAAAAACATGCTCTCCCTTACATCGATATACGTTACGGTCAATTCTCCAACTGCAAATTTAAGTTGGTCGACTATTACTCGTTAACTTGTGAAGCCTACTTAGCTGTGATAGTTTTCCTTTTAATTTCGTTATATATACTATTGCCATGAATTTTTTCACATATCCAAAACCAACCATTTAGCTGGCAGGGGGGGGGGGACACTTGACTCTAACAAAAAATAGCACTTTAAAGCTTAATATTACGCAAACAGATCCCTTAATTGAAAAATGGTTTGCCAAATCCACAATATTTTTGAACGGCCTATCCAACGATACCCCACACCATGGAATAGACGAGAAAAAAAAATATCATCCCCATTTCACGTGTAAGGGAGGTACCCTAAAAGAAAATGTTTTTCATAATTTTATTTTACCATTTTTTTGGCATGATTAATATGTATACCCATGCCAAATTACAGCTTTCTAGGACTAAACGTCTCTGAGCTAAGCTGGGGACAGACGGACGGACGGACAGACAGACAGACAGACGGACATGGCGAAACTATAAGGGTTCCATGTTTACTACGGAACCCTAAAAAAATTTTAAAACGTCGCATCTGCTAAATGAAACTGATCCATTATAACAATGAGAATTACCTCGTATACGAGCTGTCTTCTCCAAATAGAACCACGGATCTAATTTGTTTAAGGATCCTTGCGAGTTCAATCAATCACGGAGACAAAGCGCGGACTCTGTCGACAGTGGCGAAGTTTTGCCGATTTTAGTCGATTAGCCAGTTTCGGGAAGCGCGAATGGTTAAGCGGGTCGCTTGACGGATTGTTACTTAAGGAGCAGCGCTGTTGGTCGATTTCATTGTTTCTATTTTCTTTGTTTTTATTTCCTTTTATTGGTTGAAGGATACCAAAACTATATGAGCCCCCATTGTATTCAGTGTTATAATATTTCCCTTCAAAATATAAAGAATAAGAATAATAATAATTTATTTGTGAAACATAGGTAATTACAGACAAAGATCTTAAAATTAGGGAGTGCGCTATGTTTTGCCAATATTGACATACAAATGATTGATGAGTAAAAACAATTAAAGTGAGTACTATGCAATTACAATGATAAATGTATTACAATACAGTATTTCATTACCTAATTTAATTAACGGATGCATGCAAATTAAATTTTATTACAATTTATAGTGTATTCCCGTTGTCCCCGTTCGCCATACGACGGGAGACCCAGGGGATATGGCGAACGGGGACAACGGGAATACACTATAAATTGTAATAAAATTTAATTTGCATGCATCCGTCGCCGTCACGGGGACAGCGGGACGTGATTAAATTTATTTCCCGTTGTCCCCTTATCGTACGAAGTAAACTTTTTTTAAATCGAAACAGCTAGGTTAGGTTAGAACTGTGACCACACAACGCACGAGCCGAGCGAGCGAAGCTAGCGGTGCCGCGGCAGCGGCCGGCGAGTGCCAGAACCATATTTTTGAATGTAAAACCAAACCACGGGGACAACGGGAAGTATTTTTAAATATTTAATTGAAGTACCGCTGTCCCCGTAGAACGGGGACACGGCGAACGGGGACAACGGGAATACACGTAATTTATTCAGAGTCAATTTCAATTCATGTCAAAATTTTAAGTCAATTAAATTCAAAAGATTTGTATTAATGTACAATATCAAAACTTATGTCAGCATTATAATTATATAGATTCGTCATTAAGAAACTCATCTAGAGTATAATAGCATCTTTCAAGTAGTAACCCGTTAAGTGTTTTTTTTTACTTTTGAAGTGGCATACATTTTATTTCATCGGGTATTTTATTATATAATTGTGGAGCAACACCAAATAAGCTTTTCTTCATTAGAGAAGTTTTACATTTCACAAGACATAATTCGTTAATATATTGAGCACGTATCGGCGTTTTCTTTACTGCACAAACTTTTTTAGATAAATGTGGATTTGTTTTTACAAATAATGCAGTTTCCAGGATGTATAGAGCTGGTAGGGGTAATATTGTTAACTTTTTAAAGTATTCTTATTAGTAGTAAGTTTATAAAGTAAAAGTAAAAATCGTTTATCAGTATTAAAATTTCAACATTGAGATAGCGTTGGTCCCAAACTAGGCACAGCCTGTATCTTGGGCACTATTATAATATTATTATGAAACATTTTGGTTGGTGATGGATAAACTAGTTAGCCTCTTCGAGACTGCGAAACTAAAATTACGTAAGTATAAGTAATTTCATCAATCAATTCAGCATCTTACAGTCAATATAGGCTCTGCTTCATCAACATCATCATTTCAGCCAAAATACGTTCACTGCTGGACATAGGCCTCCCCCAGAGGGGGAGGGGAGTTGCCATAATCGCCACGCTTGGCAGGCGGGTTGGCGATCGCAGTATGGTGTTAAAATGCGTAGAGAACGCTGCCCATTCTCTAGTAAGCCCCTTAGTCGCCTTTTACGACACTCACGAGAAGAAATAGGGCGGTGTTATTCTTTACGTCCGGACACTGGCTTTGCTTATTTCAATAGTAACAACACAGGAAAAGCAGCAATTGAAGGAAAACTTCCAACGATCAATTAGTTTTCTCAATAACGTCTGCAATACAGGAGCATCTCGTTGCCCAATCCTGGTAGCATTGTTAGGTCTACGTCTATTTAAAGTTTAAGTTTATGGTCCAGTTCTAAAATTGGATCTATAAATAACTGCAAAATGAATAAGAGGAAAAGTTATCTTTATCATCCGCCATCTTTAGTGTCCGCGTGGTGCCAGACATAAAGAATAGCACTGCCCCATTTCTTCCCGTAGTTGTTGTAAAAGGCGACTAAGGGACTTACTAGAGAATGGGCAGCAGCGTTCTCTATGCATTTTAACACCATACTGCGATCGCCAACCCGCCTGCCAAGCGTGGCGATTATGGCAAACCCTACCTTAGGCCTCCCGCCTATGTCCAGTAGTGGACGTCTTTCGGCTATAATGATGATGATGATGATCTTTATCATCTGCACCAGTGTATGAATAAATATAATTTACTTTGGCATGAGCTGGTCATAAAATAAAACAGAAGACAATATCAATATAACTTTGATGAAACAGAAAGTAAATATAGATATCAAGCAATAAACAACGCGACGCTGAAATTGATTTATCTACAATTTTAAATGCAAACAAATCCAATAGAGACTGAATGAGAATTAATGACAATTCTATTCAAATATATAACGAAAATATAAATACACCAGACGAACACGGAGTTGTAGAACGATCAATTTGTTCACACAATCATGTGCAATCGAGAAGCATCAACGTTGAAACTCGACGGTGGTATTGTTCACTCGACGATTGTACGAAGTTGCCAAGGGAAGTTTTAGTTAGTCCACGTAGTTCTAATGCCTTATCTATACACCGTATGGGAACATCTATGTTCAGGTACCTATGTCGTGAGTAATGTGAAATCTTGATTATTGTTTTGTTTAATTTAGTGTTAAGATTGCTATCATCTGCGTCAGATTTATTACATAGGATAAGTATCGTTCATTACTTTAACTTCAGAATAGAATAGAATACTCTTTATTATGTACACCATAAAAGTTACAGTTAAAAATGTTCAGATTCACGATTATTTTTGTCTGACATTTTTTTAACCGACTTCTATAAACGGAGGAGGTTCACAATTCAGATGTTTGTATTTTTTTTTATATTTGTTCGCGCATAACTCCGTCGCTTGCCAACCGATTTGAAAAAAATTCCCAAATGGTCCCATGAAAATTTTATCGAAATCGGACAAGCAGTTTTTGAAAAATCAATAAAAATCGAAAAAAGGTATCTACATTGTCTACATTGATGATCTTTTCGTTTACTCTGCATTGCGTTTTTGTCCGCGCATAACTCCGTCATTTCCGAAGCGATTTGGAAAATTCTTTTTCGGCACTTAAAAGTGAAAAATAAAAAACTTACAAAAAAAAATAACCGACTTCGCATATAACTAAAATACAGATCCAAAGACACCGACTTCCGAAATTAAAGTTATTTTTCACTTTGTAGTGTTTTTTTTGGAAGTTCGTTATTTTTTTTTTTGTAATTAAAAAAGTTTTTTATAATCAAAATATGAGCTACGCTATAAAGATTTTAAACTTAGTTACTGTGAGAAAAGCGGCTGTAAACATTATTGTTTGCTTTCACTTACATGTACCAATTTTACGATTCGACACGCATCATAATAACTTAACCAACTCTAATAATTTAAAGACTACGACCATTATATTTCGTTCTTAATATTTCTCGCTAAACTTTAAAAATAATTGAAACACCCGAAGCGTAATAAAAACAAAAACCCAAAGTTTGTAGAATTACTCAACGTTTCCAGCTAGGCTTATACAGATGTCGAGAGCTTACCCTTAACCCCTTCCAGTTGACGAATTGTACGAGTTAAGATTAAGACAACTGCCTCCTCACGCTAAGCAGCGGGACAAATTCGCACCAACTAAGATATTCTTGACTGTAATTAAAGGATGAAACTCAAAATGTATGCCGTTAAATTTGAATTGCTTCATTTTGTTGCTGACTTACAGACCCTCGTTGGATGTAAATATAAGGTCTGGCCTCCTTGTGTTTTCATTGCCCCGAAATCATCTGGTAAGGCTTTTTCATCTCTAGAATTTATTAGGGTTTCTGGATGCACGGTAGGAATGAAAAGTAGATGGTATTTATTATAAGAACCTTTTTAGGACCTTATTTTCAGTTTTTTATTAAACGATGCTTCTTTATAATGTTTAGGTTCTTCAAAAATTCAGTCATAATTATTTTAAGTTTATGAAGTTGGTAAACAAGTGTCAACACAATCATTGGCATGCGCAAAGGTACATTCACATTAGATTTAATAAGGCCTCTTCTTAAACAGAGAAGACATGCTTGGTCAAGACGGGCCACTTTATTCCTTATTTTTTTTTTTCTCATACATAATGCCTACGCTATGTATTAATATCCCCCGCTCATATTTTCACTTCAAACCAAGCTATCGCCACAATCTTATTTAAGGTATGAAATTTATTAAACCTTTAATAAAGTAAAAATAAAATAAAGGATAATTACATTTTAGTTCCGTTTGGTGCCGGACGTAAAGAATACCACCATCCCATTTCTTCCCGTGGGTGTCGTAAAAGGCGACTAAGGGACTTACTAGAGAATGGGCAGCAGCGTTCTCTATGCACTTTTAAAACCATACTGCGATCGCCAACCTGCCTGCCAAGCATGGCGATTATGGCAACCCCCCCTCCCCGTTTTGGGGGAGGCCGATGTCCAGCAGTGGACGTCTTTCGGCTGAAATGGTGAATGATGATGATGATGAAATTTTATTTTAGATGGAATTATTTATAATAAATTAAAAACAAAATAACAACAGCAATCCTAATCAAGAAAACAAATATAAACTTGTACTTTTGAAATGGAAGCAACAGAGCGTTTCCTCCTAAGAGTTAGACATTCTTAGCAGGTTATTCACAAGAGTAGTTAACGTGCCAACGCGACTTGAATACCTGCTTGTTTCCGTACAATTCACACAATTTACACTGGCGTGTCGCAGAAATAAGCAAAATTAATGTAAATGGTAACAAGGACGAAACATGTGCATGTAATTTAAGTTTGGAGTGTTTTTTGAGAGATTTTTAAAATATATGTGAAGTGTGGAGTGTTTGAGTTAAAGAGCTTTTGATGTCCGAGTGTGAAGCTGACTATAAAAGTTTTTATGAAAATGTGGCGTTTTGCTGCCGGGATTAATAATTTAATGGTGTCTCTATTAAATTATTAATAGTGGCAAAAACTAGACACACACTGAGAGAATATCGTGTACTGAGGCATCTGCTATGAAGATTGCAGAAGTGAGTAACGGGGGAATACTAAATCTAGTAAATAGTAAATCTTTCTTTATTCATGAATATGAGACAACCATAGAAAGTAACTTACTAATAACACAAGATAGTCAAAAATCGTTTAAAGTTATTTTAACAATACAACTTAGGCAGGTGAACAGTTAAATAATGTAAAATGGTGGAATAAAATAATGGATTAGTTGTCTTTGGACTGATTTGCCCTATCCCCTCGTACTAGTATAAAACTGTATCACGAGCGGATAGTCTTCCTCAACCTAAGAATAACGGATTCTCACAAGGTTCCTTACGAGTCACAATAGTTTAGAATTATTTACATACTGTATAAGCAAAAATCAGTACATTTACAGTTATATTAATTAAGTTACATTGGAATTGTCTGTGTTGTTTTTAGTTTAGGTGGAATAGAGCATCATAAAGGCTTCTACATACCAGAGCGACTTGTCGCGCGATGCGACACGGCACAGGCCCCGCGTGTCGCGGGACGAGCGGTGCCTTTGTGTCGCGTCGCGTCGCGCGACAAGTCGCCCCGGTATGTAGAAGCCTTAAGGATATGAAAACCGGTCAAGAGCGAGTCGGACTCGCACACCGAGGGATGATCTCTGAAAAACTGTGCTATTTAGAGACATAGTTTTATTTGTCTTGTTTTTACATTTTTCATCAAAAGTCGGAAACTATGCAGCCTAAAAAATTGATAATGTACAAACAGCGCTCTTTCATGTGATGCCATACATGCCCTAGTAGCCACACTTCAAATTTTGAAGACCCCCTTTCAATCAAGTTTGCAAAAAAAAAACTTTCTTGTTTGCAAAATAGTTGGGCAAACGTCATCTAAAACTATTCTAAATTTCAAGTTGATATTAGTAGTTCTTGAGATATCCAGGTGTGACAGACAGACAGACTTAGTCTCACCATAAGGTTTCCTTTTTACCATTTTGGTACGGAACCCTAAAAACAGGGCACAGTTGATATAACTCAGACATGCAACTTAAAAAAAAGATCATCAAAACTAATTAAAATTCACAATAACAACGAACTCCAATAAAACAGCATCAAAGTCACGGTAAAACTTGGAGACAGACTCCACTGTACATTGAAATACAAAATTTCAAACAGATTTACACAACACTCGGATTCAAATACATTCGCGCCACAGTAGCCATTTATCTCTGCTATTAGCTAACTAGTTTCAGAGTTACTAGCGAGCGTACAGACGAATTGCGAACGTACAAAGTTGGTCTGCCATTCTCCAATATCGTTAATTGAGTTGCTTCAGTATTAGTAAAGGAATACTGAGTGGCAAAAAGGTAAAGTTTTGGTTTAGCAAATGTAATTGCAAAAGTGATTTTGGAAACTTAATTGGGCATTTATCTTTGTTCGTTGTTGTTGTTGAATAGATTATGCTTAGATGGTTTGGTCTTGTTGAGAGGATGAGTGAAAGGCTACTAACAAAAGGTATTTATAAAGCAGAGGTGAGTGGAAACGCCGGGAGTCCCCGCCCTAGGAAGACATATAGTGACCAAATTGGTGATGTTCTTCAGAAAGGTCAGGTGCGTAGTACTCGCAACCGGCCCCATGACCCATGACCAGATGTATGAACATAGGCGAAGGAAAAGGAGTATGTAAGGAGCGTAGCAGGTGGCGTTCTATAGTTTCTGCCTACCCCCATGGGAAGAAGGCGTGAATTTATGTATGTGTATGTATGTATAGTGCTTGTCATTTATGGGGGGGGATTGCCATAATCGCCACGCTTGGCAGGCGGGTTGGCGATCACAGTATGGTGTTAAAAAACCATAGAGAACGCTGCGTTGGAAGGCCTCCTACAAGGTGGACCGATGACCTTGTGAAGGCCGCAGGTATCCGCTGGATGCGGGAAGCACAGAACCGGTCGAAGTGGCGGTGCTTGGGGGAGGCCTATGTCCAGCAGTGGACGTTTTTCGGCTGAAATGATGATGATGATGATGATGTATGTATATAATTGTAATTTTTGCGGTAACAGAATTTAGCAGAAAATCATAACAAAGAATACTGAGTGCAGACGAAATAGCTGTGGTAAGGTTGAAATTGCATAATTGATAAAAATACGATTGTGATATGTGATGTCCGTCTGTGTGGTGCTGGGCGTAAAGAATAGCACCACCCTATTTCTTCCCGTGGGTGTCGTAAAATGCGACTAAGGGACTTACTAGAGAATGGGCAGCAGCGTTCTCTATGCATTTTAACACCATACTGCGATCGCCAACCCGCCTGCCAAGAGTGGCGATTATGGTAAACCCTTCCCTTTTGGGGAGGCCTATGTCCAGCGGTGGACGTATTTCGGCTGAAATTATGATGATGATATGTCATAATGATTTTGTAACCAAAGTCAAATACTACAAATATGTAGAGTTTGCTATTATTCAGACATCTCATCAATGTACTGATAATTATCATCGCGAACTACTAACATTAGATACAGAAATACCAATAATAATATAGTTTCCAAATAAACTAACATAATAAAAAAAAATATGAAAAATCAAGTATAAAGTAAAGTAAAATTATGATTTAGATTAATTACAATCGGGGATTTTATTTTATTCTAACTGTAATGTAGACCTGCCCGAACTAGTTTTATGAAAAACCTGTGTTTCAGGCCATCGACTTACATCAAACATTTAACATGAAGACAACAATAGGTTTATTACTAAGCTAAATTAAAGTCCATTTCACGAAAGAAGTCCCGCGGAAATAAGTGGAACTAATTATTATTATACGCTAAGTTAGCAACATTCCTAAAATAACCCATGCCTGCAGCGCCACGTCTGCGGGACTTCTTTCGTGAAATGGACTTTAAAATAATATTTTATGACTAAAGAGTAACTCTTTGGGTATATAATATTATGGTTCTAAGAATTTCATGACGCAATGATGTCAACAAGTTTAAATTATTTAAAAAAAAACTCCAATTTTCGAATTTCATGTTTGAGCATAGAGAGAAAACAAAATTATGGTCACTTAAATGACAACAATAGTACAGGGTGTAAAGGACATGACTTCAGTACATGATTCTAGTCCAACCATGGTTGAAATTTATCGTCGGTTGTAAAAAAAAAAATGCTGTACAATACATTTTGACCGTGTAAGTATTGCTTTTGTATGAAAAAGCGGATTTTTCAAATATTTTATTAGATAAACTAAACAGTACGCAGGGTAGGTCCTTATCATATTTTAAAGTGCTGCGTAGGCAAATATTCACATGAATAAGTTTTAATTAAGGCAGGTAACATCCGTGCTAAATTCAAAACTCAGAGCATTTATTTCCCTGCCAGGGTTGTGGGTTTGTCCGAAAGGGATACCGTAGCCCTGGTACACAGGCAACTGACGGAACACGGGTGGGTTTTAGTCAGTAAAAGTCTGACACGCCCTCCCGCTCCACATAGAGCGAGAGAAGTTATTTGATAATTTCCCACCAAACAAAAAGCTTTTATTTCAAATAAACCAATTAGAGGCACTTTTGAATTGTCAAGAGGTCGGTCAGTCAGAAAGATGAAGCTAGTTGCCCATTCCAAAGTGTAGTTGGTTCCTATGGAGAAAAACTGGAAAAAAACTCCACGAACACTTTTTTAAAATTAACATAATATGGTTACATAATTTATGTTGAAATTATACATGTGAAAACGATGCGAAACGTCAAAAATGTCCGTAACAAAAAGTTAAGAAAAAAAACAATTTAAAAATTAAATTAAATTAAAATAAGCCATGGCAGCTAAGAGCTGGCCAGTCCCTACTGACGGCGCCCGTTCACGAACATGACGCATGGTGCTAATCCATTCGCATTCAACACAACCATTTTGAAGGAAGCTAATTTGCTCAGTAATCATGATATCATTTGAGTTGGTGAGATAAACAAGGATGGTGACCATGGCGATATGATAATGTTGTTTTGTTCTATCGAGTAGCATCAATAATATTGAACTTCCAACAAGTCAAAGTCAAGATTTATTTAGAAGACAATAGGTGCTTATCGTTGAAACTCTGGAAAGCCATAAGTTTGTATCCGAAACTACAATAGTTCCGTTTTTGTGCCTTCTAATCTGTTCCCAGAATCTATTATAGAAATTTCCCAACACAATTGCTCGAGTTCTATACAGGGTGGATTTTTGAGATGGGGCAGTAAGGGGAGCTACCTTAACCATTGTAGCTACAGGAAAACGGTCTTAGAAGACTGTCCTTAACTTTTTCAGAAATTTTGATCTGCATTCACAGATTTTGAAAAAATGTACAGTTAGCAGGAAAATTCGCAGTTTTCACAAAAACTTTTTTTTATGCCAATCGATTCTGTTTCTTATAAGGATCAAAAACCTGTATCGGACTAACTGAGGTTTGAGTACTAGAAAAGTCAGAAATCGCAAAAAACTTTTCCCATACATTTCGTAGGAAATGAGACTCCAAGTTAGTTTTTATCCAAGTTTTATTTTCAACAAGATGGCGCTGCGCCATACAACAGTCACCATTCCCGTTCTAATTTGAACCGGCAATTCCCAAGGCAGTGGATAGGAACATAATTATGGTCCTATACCGTGGCCACCTCGCAGTCCTGATCTCTCACCTCTTGATTTTTTTATGTGGGACTATTTAAAAAATGAACTTTATTAAAAGAAAATACGACAATGTTCAGGAACGCGAAGATTCACTTTCACGATTCTCTATGGAATTAATCCTAGCACATTATCAGCTGCTACCCACTTTGTAGTAAAGAGAGTAAACCAGTGCCTACGTCAAAACGGCTACCATTTTGAACACCTCATATCTTAGAGCAAAAGTAAAATTTCTAGGTGAGTCCAAATTTAAAGTTTCAAGTTTTTAATTTTAAGGTAAAATGATACCCAAAGTAAAAGTTATTGTTTTTTATTTGTTTTTCGATCAGTATTTTTTATAGCAGCCAGTTTATCGATGGTAAAAAAAATAAGTTGTAGTCTCATTTCCTACGAAATGTATGGGAAAAGTTTTTTGCGAGGTCAGACTTTTCTAGTACTCAAACCTCAGTTGGTCTAATAGAGGTTTTTGATCCTTATAAGAAACCGGATCGATTGGCATAAAAAAGTCTTTGTGAAAACTGCCCATTTTCCTGCTGACTGTAAATTTTTTTCAAAATCTGTGAATGCAGATCAAAATTTCTCAAAAAGTTAAGGACAGTCTCCTAAGACCGTTTTCCTGTAGCTACAACAATTAAGGTAGCTGCCCTTACTGCCCCATCTCAAAAATCCACCCTGTATATGAGTCCATGGACGTATTTGGTAGAAGAGTTTTATTCACATTGACATTAATCTGCATGGAGGATAATATGAATCATAATATGAACTGTCCAAGATTATGTATGAACTTTAAAAGGGACCTCTGAGTTTCAAATTCAAATTAGTACGTATGTGGTTTTTAGGGTTCCGTACCAAAATGGTAAAAAGGAACCCTTATGGTGAGACTAAGTCTGTCTGTCTGTCACACCTGGATATCTCAAGAACTACTACTAATGCTATCAACTTGAAATTTAGAATGGTTTTAGATGACGTTTGCCCAACTATTTTGCAAGCAAGAAATAAATTTAAAAAAATATATTTTTTTTGCAAAAGGGACTTGAAAATTTTAAGTGGAGCTACTAGGGCATGCCCCGGTATTATATGAAAGAACGCTGTTTGCACATTCGCAAACATATTTTTTTTTTAGGCAGCATAGTTTCCGACTCGTGATGAAAATTGTAAAAAAAAATACCGTCCCCCCCCCTTATCTCCGAAGTTTGCAAAGATAAAAATCTGAAATTATTCTATATGATAGAAGCTTATGTAAAGAGTATAGGAAAAATAAAACGATGTCTCTAAATACAGTTTTTTCAGAAATCATCAACATCATATATTCGTACGGAACCCTCGGTGCGCGAGTCCGACTCGCTCTTGACCGGTTTTTTTTAGTTTGTGTCGGTCTTTCTTCTCAGAGTAGTCGGTTAAGAAACACTGAACTCATCTACATAGTTTTAAAACATAATTTATTTTTGCCGTGTACAAGTGCGTTTGGAACCAATTTACAGAAATAAATAGCATACATCATTCATTAGTTCTCCCTCGCAAGTAAACGGTGACAATTTATGATATATTACCGATACTATGAATTGTGACAGGTTCCAATGTAATCAATTTATCAATTTTATCTTTTATTTTTACAGATGTTATGTAATTCTTATTAATTTTACCAAAGTTATAATGTCAAAGAATATGTTTTTTTTTTTTTAATTTTACCTTTTTACCAAATTAATAATTTTTGATCAGTATTTCATAAATTTATTTTCATTTAAGTGTAACTTTTTACCAATGTTACAAATTTTCTGGTGCGCTTATTTCTAAGTAAGTTAGCTTATTTCTCTAATCCATTGTTTTATGCATGTGGTGTTTACCTATAAGTAACTGATGCATTGTTATTTTAATTTAAAAAATGTATTATGTGATTGTATCAGTGTACTCAATCAATTGTTGGTGAACCTAATAAAATAAATAAATGTAGATGATAAATTTATTGTAAATTTCAATCAGTTAGTTAATTATATTCTTCATATTGAATAGCACCACAAATATCAAAACCGTCGAGATTTTTTTAATAACAGTTGATAAAAAAGCGTTACTTTATGAATGTACGTATACTCTCCTACCGTAAATTCATTGCAACAATTTAATTCAAAGCACAGTTTTAAATACAGTATTTCACTGTTTCCTCCTGTTACAAACTGCTGTGCAAACAAAAAGTTAAACAGTGCTCTTTATTCTTTCTCTGTTTCTGTAGTTTTGCTTACGATTGGACTATCTTAATTTTGAACCTAATTAGTTGTTGTCCCAAAGAAACTCCGTAGGAAAGATCTGTTTAATGTGACCAATGAGCTGCACCTATATTAAGTATACAAGATTATTTTTTCTTTTTGAATCGATGGCAAAAGGAAAATTATTATATTATGTTAGATGAGTTAAGCCCAGTTGGTGGCCACGCTGATCGTGGCATCAGTGGCGTTTTTAGGTCCTCAGAAGAGTAGGTGTATGAGCATTTTGGACACTTCAACATAAAGGACATGGTTTTGTCAGGATCACTGCATTCGCACTGGGTGTCAGTTGGGGTCTATTATGCCCCTAGATTGTTTAAAAATGTGTAATCTTTAAAAGGTTGCACGACTCCGTTTTACCCGCTGCGTCGTGTTCAAATTTTACAAACGTTTATTCCTGTGTAAGCAAGTTTTTAAACCGCCTCAGAAGCATTATTCAGCAAAATCGTTGTTAGTTTACAAATTGACACAAAATCGGCAAGAATGTGTATTTTCTTTTAGGACAATGTGTTTTATGCATATTTTTTACATACTAATAATTATGTAAGTACCTTTGTTAAGCCTGCTCCAAACGAGAATTATTGCTGTAGTTTCGTAGAGTAATAACATAATTTTACAGGCCAACAGGTTTTTTGTTTGCTCTACGGTTCTGTCCAAAATTACTGATGTCAAGCTTGCATATACCATTGTTGTAAAAAGTAACATTTTCGTTCCTTTTAGTGTTAAAACCACGTTTTACGGTACAAAAAACTCAAAGAGAATTTGAAAAAGAACCTTAATCGAACACTCAATTTATTTTGCAAAATGTGGGTAACACCTCTGACTCAACCCTTCGGGGAAATAAGGCGTGATGTTATGTTAAAACAATTTTATTTTGTCGATTGTTCGTGCTGTGTTCCAATCATTGGCCGCCAGTAATTATTATGTATAATGTATTACTTAATATTTTATTCACTAACGCTAATATTTTATTCCGAAACAAAAAAACAAGAACAGCATAACATTTGTTTCATTGAAAGTAAACCATTTTCATGTTCTGTCAAAATTAGCAACATTTCCAAGAATCAAATATTTACCAAAAAAAACTACTCAAGAAGATCACGATCCTGTTCAGAGGCCATAATGAAAATTTGTCTTCGTAAAAGAGAAACGAAAATCTCATTGCCAAAATTATGAAACAATCTACCCCACTTTACTGTTGGTTTCAAGAAAAGAAACTCCAACGTCCAAGTTTTTATTGTCATAATTGGACCCCAGATTACTCTGTTTCGGCAAAAAAAGTAAATGGGAAACACGAAACGTAAAACGATTAAAGATTATTAAAATGAAACCAGTGTTAAGGACTATTTCACGTTTATTAATTTCATTTGAAGTTTATGAGTAATTTTGAGTTGGATGAAACTTGGATGGTCCTAAATTGATTGTGTGAGTGGCAGATTTGCGAAGGATCAAAAGTTTGTAAGAAATGCTTGTATTAATAAACACGTAATGTTAAGTTAAATTATCTTTTGTTTTCATACATTTTCTTTTGAATCTTATGCCTAGTCTCAAAACTTCTTGATGTTATGATCTTTCTCAAAACACTTCGTCAGCTTTCAATAAATTCTCTACCCTTTCAGACAACAAGCCGACTTTTATTATCTTTGTAAGAGTTCTCATAAATATCATAAAATAAACCTTCATAAAAAAGTCCTAAGTTAGGTCACCAACAATACCTACAAAACGTAACTCGCATTTTGAATATATTTCTGTTCAATATAAATCATATTTTGCTTCGAAGCTCATATTTTGCTTTGATTCATAAAACCGGCGGAAAAACAAAGCTAGCTACAGATTTATAGGAATTTGTTTTGGATAGAATGTTGTGTGATTCAATATAATAGCCTTGTTTACTTTCGCAGTGCGAATGTTAGTACAAATCGAGTTATAGCCCGTAATAAGTTTACGAGAAAAAAAAAACGTGTCGAGTCGTGTCGTAAAATATGCGGCTGTATTTTGTTTACTAAGCTCGTGCTCCAGGGGTAAATTGTTGAATAGAAGTTTGTTTTGAGTTTGAAACTTGTGAAGTGTCTTGAACATGTTTAGTTATGGCGGTAATGTTGTTACTAACACGTACGTACGTCTCAGAGATTTTGAGATTAAATATGTAGGAAAGTCATAATTTCTTAATACAAGAAAATAACATAAGATACCACCACGGCTGTAATCCCTGAAGGATTACGTATAGTACATCCACATTTCGCCAGTAATTTTTAAGTCATGTAATAGGGGGCAAGCCTACTGCCTTTAACCAGGCACAAATTCAGACTCTGGACTGCTACTGCGAAAAAAAAAACAAATGTTAAATAAAATAAAATATACTACACTTACCATCAAAACTAAGTACCCAGAGCAACATTTTCATACAAACGAGGTGGTTTCAAAGCATCGGTTCTCCGTCAGGTAACGATTCGGATGAGATCTGATAGTAGCTCTCCAGAGTACGGATAGAGTAGGTCTAGAGCGCCTTTTTTAGTTTTGTTTGGGAAATTATCAAATAACTTCTCCCGCTTTGGGCGTAGCTGGGCGTGTCAGACTTTTACTGACTAAAACCCACCCGTATTCCTTCATTTGCCTGTGTGCCAGGGTCACGATATCCCTTTCGGACAAAGTCGCAACCCTGGCAGGCATTGGTGCTGACATCTCTTTGAGGCGTGCGTGGAATACTACGTGCCGTCGACCCGGGCCTGGTCCTTATCGGACGGTGAGCTACCTATCGCTTACTGTCCGTAAGCCCGCGCCTACGGTGGCCGGAAATCGGCTTGCGACTCCCGATGCCCGGGGCGTCTCCTGCGGTGACTAGGGGCGCGAGGGCACGAACCTTACCTCTCCCACATGCGTTCCGCCTCCTCCTTCGCAAGCATTACTGCTTCGCAGAAGGAGGTGACGGCCTCCCATGCACTTTCACTCCGAACCATGGCTTGAACCAGGGCCGGACGCGAGAGATCGCTGCCGCCGATCGCCTCCGTGAGGACTAGGCGGTGCTCCACCCAAGCCGGGCAGACTTACACCGTATACTCCACCGTGTCCAGGTCTAGAGCGCCTAAGGCACCCAACTGATCGGACAAGCCATTTACACCAGAGAGTGTGTAGAGTTCTGAGTATTCGGATTTCTATACATTTTGATGCTATTTTTGAGGTTTTTTGTTTCATGAGTGACTCCGATACGAAATGTCGGTTTGATCAGTAGGGCGCATTATGCGCTCTGGAGCTCCTCCATCCGTACTCTGGAAAGCTGTTATCAGATCTCATCCGAAACGTTACCTGACGGAGAACCAAGGCTTCGGAATGACCTTGTTTGTATGAAAATGTTGGTTTGGGTACTTTTTTTGACGGTAAATGTAAAATAATATATAACCTGAGGATAATGCCATTTAGTTCGATTTGTTTGCGTAGGTATACCTTACATATCAATATTTTTTCTTAAATTTTTAACCGACTTCCAAAAAGGAGGAGGTTCTCAATTCGGCAGTATGTTTTTTTTTATTATTTTTTTTTGTATGTTTGTTACGCGATTACTCCGTCAATTAAGAACCGATTTTGAAAATTATTTTTTGTTTGAAAGGGTATACTTCCGAGATGGTCCCATTGCCACCAAATCAGAATTTGATGAGGGAATCCCATGGAAATCGAGGGAAACCCTCAAATTTTATATGCAAACCTATAGCGATTTGGGTATTTTTTATAGTAACTCGTGCATTTGCTCTCCGTAAGCACCATTTGGTGAAGTGAAACTGATGATGGAGACCACAGATGGCCACCGGAACAATATAATAATGAGTACCTATTTAACGGGTTGCGCTTAAGCAATGTATGCTCGTCACTATGCATATGGTGAGTGGCAGTTCTCCTGGTTCTTACCAGGAGAACTCCACAACAATCAACGTCACAGAATCGGGAAAAGCAATATGTTATAAAAGGTGATGACCAGTTAACATTAGGCTTTGTAACTTAGATAAATTCAAAACTGACCCACTAAAAAGTGAAAAATAAAAAACTTTTTACAAAAAAATAGTAACCGACTACCAAAAATAACACTACAAAGTGAAAAATAACTTTAATTTCGGAAGTCGGTGGCAAAAAACTCAAATACAGATCCAAAGACACCGACTTCAGAAATTAAAGTTATTTTTCACTTTGTAGTGTTATTTTTGGTAGTCGGTTACTATTTTTTTGTAAAAAGTTTTTACTGAACTATATAGAAACACTAGTTCATAAAACGATCGCAATAAGCTACTTATTGCTATCAAAGGATCGATAATAAACGAAGAAAGAATTCAGAGACCGTTGCAATATTCAAGAGCATTATGTAAAAATCATTCCTTTTGCAGTCGGATTTGTGAGAAAGCGATAGGTACTAGACAGTATACTAGCAAATATGAATAACTATCTTTTTGATGTGAGGTTTCCGCCGAAAGACGTCCACTGCTGAACATTGTGTTCCCCCAAGCGCCACATAGACTGGTTCTGTGCTCCTCGTATCCCATGGCCTTCACAAGGTCATCGGTCTTTTAAGACGCCTTCCAACGCTGCGTTTTCTGGTACGCTGTCGCCTCCAGAACCTTTCAGCCCTAACGGCCATCTGTTCTGGGAGCAATTTCCACTGCCACTTAAGTTTCCGCAGCACCGCTCGCTTCGCTCACTCGGCGCGCGGGTAGTTGGTCACAGTTTTAACCCAACCTAACCCGTTTGTTTGGGGTGTAGCTTAGTTACTACGACCAACTTTGAGAAAATGTCACAAAGTTGAAAAGAGCTTGGATATGAGTATATAATAATAATGAGTATTAGAAGGTCAAAAATCCATAATGTATAATATGTAATATTATTAGTTAGCCTGGAGGTAGGTATTCCTTAAGTTTGGGGCCAACAAATAACAACAACATTAAGTGCTTCATATTTTAAGATATGAGGGTGTTATCACGAGAGACTTGATTAATAACGCGAAGAATAAACCCAGTCAAAAGAAAATACATGAAACGATTGACGCAAAAACGTAGCCAAACGCATCAAGAACCACAGGATGTGCTATCGTGCACACGTTCACAGGTGCCGCGAAACATACCTACATTACACTGCCTACCGTACGTGCACATTTGCACATGAAATGACAACTTAAAACAGCACATTACATACCTCAATAAGGAAATAAGATTTTTGGATGGACCCGGCTGAAGACTGAGATAATATCAACAACGCTGCTAGCGAGACTTACAAAAAACCTGAAGCGGATAGTGAGATCTTAGACGAAGACATTGGAATCAGCAACGTGTAATACAGCATAGCAGTGCCACAGACAAGAGTCGAGAGGACCGAAGCCAGCCTGGCGGCGACGCCATTAAAAGATGCCCCTCCCGTAAATAAATATCACCCGTCTCTCCACTATTCCAATGCTTGCTCAAGGCTGCATAGTCGGTAGGCTCTAATAATCCCTCCTATCCCAAGGGCACGTCTTCCCTACTATTATCGCGCCCCCCGGTCTACTCTTTGATATGCAATGGTCTCTGTGGTCCCGTGAAACATGAGGCTCCAGGGGCTAGTGTGAATCTTTGCGTTCATTCAAGCAATCGAGTCTGGTCAAACCACGCTGGGGTCGGTGCATTTCATTAATTCATACAAAAACACCTACCATGATCCATGTAGCTTATGATAAATTGTGACTAAAACTCAAAATCCTCAACGCGCAGTCTGTATATCCAAAGGCCTTTGTCCTATACTGAATTGATTACAAGCCCATGTTATTATTATCTTACCAATATCGTTAGCCATTTCTTACACCACGGGGAGTCTCCAACAACCTTGACCAAGGCAATTTGTTCTCTATAAGTTATTGCTTTGTGTAACTAAGTTATAAAATACGAGGATTAATCGGGTCGTTAGTACAAAAAGGAGATCAGTGTTAAATCTAAGTTGTTTGTTGAACCCTACAATGCTGGAGGCGTTGAATATTATGAGTTACAGCACACGTGCAAGCACTGCATGGGATAAGCCTCACCACTCCTTTTTTTTGGGTGGGAAATTATCAAATAACTTCTCCCGCTCTGAGCGGAGCGGAAGGGTGTGTCAGACTTTTACTGACTAAAACCCACCCGTATTCCTTCATTTGCCTGTGTGCGAGGGCTACGATATCTTTTTCGGACAAACTCGCAACCCTGGCAGGCATTGGCCCTAATGGACCCCGTCAGTTGGTGCTGACATCTCTTTGAGGCATGCGTGGAATACAACGCGCGGTCGACCCGGGCCTGGTCCTTATTGGACGGCGAGCTACCCATCGCTCACCGTCCGCAGGCCCGCGCCTACGGTGGCCGGAAATCGGCTTGCGACTCCCGACGCCCGGGGCGTCTCCTGCGGTGACTAGGGGCACGAGGGCGCGAACCTTGCCTCTCCCTCACGCGTTCCGCCTTCTCCTTCGCAATTATTACTGCTTCGCGGAAGGAGGTGACGGCCTCCCATGCACTCTCGCTCCGAACCATGGCCTGAACCAGGGCCGGACGCGAGAGATCACCGCCGCCGCCACCAACCCTAAAGGATGAAAGATAAAATTGGTTTATTTGTCACAGACACACGTGCTTATAAAAAAAGTTAAGTCGAATAAAGCAAAAACAAACAGCTGCAAGTCGTCACTTTGATAAGAAGGCTTCCACTCAACATGATGCTGTGCTACAACACGACGCACCTCTAGGGCTCGCCGTCAACCAGGCGTCAGCGTTGCACCGGTTACGGTTCGGTGAAGGTGGCGACTACCCTACGTAAGTGGGGCGATAGCCCGCCGTAAGCACGGTCGGCCACGCCAATGGAATAATAGCACACTAACGGGTATAAATCACTAGAGGTAATCCGAGTACGAGTTCTGCCGGTGCAGAACTCGTGTTGCACACCATAGCCTGAAAGAGGCAGTATTGGTGCGCTTCAATTGCATGCTGTGGTGGCTCGCTTCTTTGTAAAAATCTTTTCTAAGGTACAAAATCATTTGACATTTTTCATAAGAATGTGTAGCAATTTCCAGCCAATTTTCAATCTCCATGCGTAATCTTTAGCATTATGCTAAGCAAAACCGAATATAAAAATCTACTAACAGTCTAGACTCTCTTTCTCAAAATATCGTATACAATAAACATTATTATTCCATTTCTATAGAAACATGAAACTTTCAATAACTCAGTAATTACTGGGATACAATAAAATCGAGGTTTCTCGTCACGCACCGATAAATAGACTTGTAAAAGTTCCAGAACATTCTGGGCCAAAATCGTTTATCCGTGTTTAGGAGTACTAAACTAAACAATGTTATTTATTCTATTTATAAGTGGAATATCTTGGAAATATTATTCGATGTTGGTATATCGAAATAAACGTATTTTTAATTGATTTTAATTTAACATAACATCATCACGCCTATATTCCCTGTAGGGGTTAGGCAGAACCAGCCCGGCGGTTGAACGCGTCCCAAAGGGTCATGGCCATCAGACTAGTCCGAGGATACCGCACGGTCTCCCGTGAGGCGGCGAGCCTCCTTGCCGGACTACCGCCATGGGATCTGGAGACAAAAGTCCTCGCGCACGTCTAGGAGTGGCGCGAGGAGGTGAAACGCCGGGGTGAAACTCCGCTGCCGCGAGACATCACGGCACAGCGGACAGAGCTCCGGCGGGATCTTATGGCGGCATGGAATTTGCGATTGTCGCAACCCAGCGCTGGGCACGCCACAATTGTGGCGATAAGTCCCCTCTTTGAGGAGTGGCTAGAGAGGCGCCACGACATCCTCACCTTCCGCCTGACGCAGGTCCTCACCGGACACGGTTGTTTCGGGAGGTTCCTGTTCAGGATAAAGCGGGAGGAAACGCCCGGGTGTCACCACTGTGTGGATCGCCCGGAGGACACGGTGGAGGTCTGCCCAGCTTGGGCGGATCACCGCCGTGTCCTCACGGAGGCGATCGGCGGTGGCGATCTCTCACGTCCAGCCCTGGTTCAGGCCATGGTTCGGAGCGAGAGTGCATGGGAGGCCGTCACCTCCTTCTGCGAAGCAGTAATGCATGCGAAGGAGGAGGCAGAACGTGTGAGGGAGAGGCAAGGTTCGCGCCCTCGCGCCCCTTGTCGCCGCAGAAGACGCCCCGGGCGTCGGGAGTCGCAAGCCGATTTCCGGCCACCGTAGGCGCGGGCCTGCGGACGGTGAGCGATGGGTAGCTCGCCGTCCAATAAGGACCAGGCCCGGGTCGACGGCGCATTGTATTCCACGCGCGCCTCAAAGAGATGTCAGCATCAACTGACGGGGTCCGATAGGGCCAATGCCTGCCAGGGTTGCGAGTTTGTCCGAAAGGGATATCGTGGCCCTGGCATACAGGCAAATGAAGGAATACGGGTGGGTTTTAGTCAGTAAAAGTCTGACACGCCCTCTCGCTCCGCCCAGAGCGGGAGAAGTTATTAGAAGATAATTTCCCACCCCAAAAAAAAAAAGAAAAAAGGGGTTAGGCAGAGGGGTACACCCACATTTCGCCAGCTATGTTAAAGTCCCATGTGATGATGCCTATGATTGCCATCTCAAATCTAGACTCCGGGATGCTACTGAGAAATTCGAGATGGAAAAACCCAATAATACTTTGCCCGACCTGGGAATTGAACCCAAAACCTCATGCTCAAGTTTATTTGTGTTTATTTAAAAAGTTGTATTAAAACAGAAATCAGTCGTTCTCAATTCAATATTGTTAAGCCATTCGTGATCTAGATCGTGAGCCAGATCATAGATTTCAGAAAATTCCGGTAGAAATATAGATCCTGAACTGATCTACGTACTATGTAGTGGTTGTGTCATGTTTGATTGTTATTTATCGACCAAAAGTATTGTTTTTTTGTGGACAACCCAAACCACATATTATTCCGAAAAAAATAAACAACCACCTGAATGAACGCTATTAAAAAAATATGTTGTACTAACATTATTTACTCACTGCAGAAATTCCCCGAAATCCCAAACACGAAAGTATAATAATTAAAAGAGATCGCTTTACATCTAAAATCGGGACGCGTACCCAAATCTGGACAATCCGACCAAGAGTGCCTCCCGCGAAAACCATCACCTATAATTTTAAATGTAAAGTATCTCAATATTAGACATTCTGTAGCAAAGACGCTTCAGCTCTAAATATATTTCTGATAATATCAGCACAATCTAAATTAGACTTTGTTTTATGGAAGGTAAAGTTCAATTTAAGTTTTTATGTTAAGGGGTTGAGAAGCCCGGGTGATTATGTAAATAATGCTGTAATGACGTCATCATGGGTCTTGTCGTTTGCCTTGATGCGAAGAAGCGATATAATAAAATCTAAAATGTGTTCGTTCTGGAATTTCTTGGAAGGACAGCGTTGATTCTATAATACTAATGTCCATCACTTGAAATTCCAGAACGAACACATTTGCATGCTGTACTCAGCGGGCACTCAACGCCCTTCGTGTACAATATAATAACGCCTTTAGGATGCTGATGGGGCTATCGAGATGCTGTAGTGCGTCTAGCATGTTTATGGAGGCTAAGATTGATGGCTTTCATGCCATCATGAGAAGGAGAGCGGCCTCCATATTGCACCGTATCCGAGCAAGCTCCAATAGGGTTCTAAAGGTAATAGCTAGCAGACTGGACAGTCCTTTTCTTGGGCACTGGATTGCACTCCATGTGTCCAACAAAATATGACATGGTTTTATTTGATTGTTCTTGTAATTTTATTTGTTGTGTTTCATTAACATAGGTCTTAAGCATTTACTAACACAATTATGGATGTCTTTTATGGTCCGAAATAAACAGATTATATATATTATTATTTATTGAGTTATTGTCCACTAAAGTTGCCCTATCAGTTCTTATAGAACTGATAGGGCAACTTTAGTGGACAATAACTAGGAATTTAGTGAAGAAAATGTCTTCCTAAATGTCAGTCATTGTTGATAATGGTCGGCAGTAAGATCAGAGACTTTGTAAAGGGACCTAAACTGTTATTTCACAGTTCTTGGAATGAGAGAAAAATACACTTTGCAGTAAGAATGTAATTACGGGGCTAATTTTGTCGGACGACCTACTCCTTTAAATTCAATGAGCTTGGAAATGGTTGTCAGTTACTGTAAAGCCTATGATGTTGTGAAAGTTAGTCAGAAGTGTGCTAATGCGACTGTAGAACCATATTGTATACTGTGTGGGGCGAACTTCGTTTTCGTTCAATTTAAATATAAAAAAAAACTTTTTGTAAAAAAAAAATAACCGACTTCCAAAAAATCACTACAAAGTGAAAAATAACTTTAATTTCGGAAGTCGGTGTCTTTAGATCTGTATTTTAGTTTTTTGCCACCGACTTACTACTTATTTTAATTTATTTTCTATTTTAATTTAATTGCAATTATTTATTTCAATTGTATTTTCATTTTAATTTGTTTTCGATTATTTATTTGGATTTTATGTTATTAGCGCATTAATTGAACGTATCATGACTAACATAGTTTTAAGATATTATTGTAGTACTAACAAAATATGGACCAAAATTAGGTCTGAATTAAATGTATTTTATTTTATTTATAAAATGAAAAGGCGAAACTGTATACGTGTGTTAAATTAATGTCGCCACTGTAGCGGAACGCTGTATATTAAAAACTTGATCGATCCATTATTTGACACAAAAACTGCACGTTTTCACACTCACCAGTCTTACTTCTTTATTCGTATTTTCTTGCCGCAACAAGATTAATTAAAAAATCATCATTCATCGTTGATGTTTTATTAATTCGATATAATGGTAGCGTCGAGTCAACAGTAGCGTCCATACAATGAATCATCAAAAGCCGTGATTGATGCATCCTATAAATAAATTATCTTTTCAACTTGCCGGCGTTTAGTCGTGTCGTTATAAGGGTGATGTTTTTTGGGCGTTTGAATTTTATCAGAGACTAACGACCCGCCCCTGCTTCACATGGTTTAACGACTTGACAAAACATAAAGATTTCTTTATTATTTTTAAGTAAAATATAATTGTGTATGATAAATAAACCTTCCAGAATAAATACTCTAAATTATGGTTTATACCGCATCAAAATCCGTTGGGCAGTTTAGAAGAACAACGCGGACAAAATCAAAATCAAAATATTTTATTTCACATAAACCTACATGGACCTTATGAAACATCAGAAGCTAGGTGCACGGTTCCAATTGGTCGTTTCATACGGAGAAGAGCCAGCAAGAAACTCCACGGTTACTTTTTAAAAATGATGGACTTTTACAATGTTTTCAAGTTACAGTGGTAATTCAAACTCAAACTCAAAGCATTTATTTCAATTAAACCTATTACAGGCACTTTTGAATTGTCAAAGAGTCGGTCAGTTAGTCAGAAAGTTGAAGCTATTTGCCCATTCCAAAACGTAGATCTCTATGGAGAAGAATAGGCAAGAAACTCCAAGGACACTCTTTTAAATCAAGATATTACAAAATCCTGGATACATTATTCTTGTCGCTTCTTTATGTGAGAACAATGTAAAAAAATAAATTATTTAAAAACAATACAAAATATAAAAGATTACAAATAAGCCCTGGCAGATGGAGAAGACCAGTCACAACTGACGGCGCCCGTTCACGAACATGACACGTGGATCAGCACCATCCAGCTCAACCATTTTGTAGGGAATCGAAAGATCCAACACACGTGCCACCATCAGCGAGACATTTGAGTGAGCATAACATAGACTCTTAACTGCCAAACTTTTTTAAGTCAACATACATCACAACATAATAAACGGCTCCATGGTACTCACATTTACATAAAATGAAAAAATGCTTTTAAATTATACAAAACTATAGCTTGCAATGCATTTAATTTAATAGGTGCAGGCCCGTCAACAAGTACGTACAAGTGTAGGTCATACAGACAGATACTAAAAGCGACATTCGGTGAACTTCGTACCACGTGATTTTTCGGCTGTTCCTTTCACTGTTTGTCCACCGCACAATGTCAACGGGACGTCAACGAGAAACCAGATTATTCCGAACGTGACGTGCCACCGTGGTGTGCGGTGGACACGCGGCCATAGTAAATGTATGTATCGCTACTTTGGCGCTGTCATCTCGTTTTCGTTGACGTCTTGTTGACAATTTTTCCTTTTTCAGGGTTCGGTACCTCAAAAGGAAAAAACAGAACCCTTATAGGATCACTTCGTTTTCCGTCTGTCTGTCTGTCAGTCTGTCAAGACCATTTTTTTCAGGAACGAGTAGACGTATCAAGTTGAAATATTAATATCAAATACGTATATGGTCCCTTTAAGCTCTAAAAAATCAAGCTTTCAAGTCAACGCAATAAAAAAATATGGCGATTTATGTGACATATTTTGATACTCGCAAACAAAATAATCAAAATCTATAGGGTACTTATTTCCAGTTGACCTAGAATCATGAAATTTGGCAAGAAGCACAGCACAAGTAAAGGAAAAAGTCCGGAAATTTATAAAATAATGGTAGTTTATCATTAAAAAAAAAAAAAGTTCAAACTTACATTTCCAGTTGGAAAATTATTTTCCTTTAAAAAAACGTTGCCCCACACTAGTAATTTCTCCTGTATTGTGGGTGCGCTTACAAACATTGACCATGGCGTACATCGATGTATGGGAGAACATGTTTTTCAACTACAATGTTAAGTTTGTTTTTGGGATAAATTCATCCCAACAACGGAATACTTCATTGTGCGTGGTCTGACATGCGCTTGGCCAGTTTTTTTCCTTATCACCCCAGTATTACGGCTACATAACAAAAAAAAACCGGTCAAGAGCGAGTCCGACTCGCACACCGAGGGTTCCGTACGTATATATGATGTTGATGATTTCCGAAGAACTGTGCTATTTAGAGATATCGTTTTATTTTTTCTGTAATCTATACATATACGTCTATCACATAGAATAATTTCAGATTTTTATCTATGCAAACTTCGGAGATAAAGGGGGGAACGGTATTTTTTTTTACATTTTTCGTCAAAAGTCGGAAACTATGCTGTTAAAAAAAAATAAAAAAATGTCTGAGAATGTGCAAACAGCGTTCTTTTGGATGAAACCCACATGCCCTAGTAGCCCTACTTAAAATTTTTAAGACCCCCTTTCAGTCCCTTTTGCAAAAAAGATATATTTTTTTAAATTTCTTTCTTGTATGCAAAATAGTTGGGCAAACGACATCTAAAACTATTCTAAATTTCAAGTTGATAGCATTAGTAGTTCTTGAGATATCCAGGTGTGACAGACAGACAGACAGACAGACAGACAGACTTAGTCTCACCATAAGGGTTCCTTTTTACCATTTTGGTACGGAACCCTAAAAACAATTAGGTCGACCCTTTTTGGAGTTTTCGCGAGACTCACGCACGGCAATTGATATAGATAGTAATACTGACAATTATTTAAAGAGCCTTTTTACCTTTCTAGATTTCTAGCTCTTGTTTTGCATATAAGACTACGTCTGCATTTAGTAGTGATCGTATGATCTATTTAAACGAATAACCAAGTTTACACTTTTCTGTATACTTACGATATTTTGTCAAAAGTTTTTGTGTAATTTGATCACATCCAAGTCAAGTTACCAGTCAGTGAAGACTCAAGACAAAACCGGTCAAGAGCGAGTCGGACTCGCGCACCGAGGGTTCCGTACGTATATAATATGATGTTGATGATTTCCGAAAAACTGTTCTATTTAGAGACATCGTTTTATTTTCCTGTAATCTTTACATACACTTCTATCACATAGAATAATTTCAGATTTTTATGTATGCAAACTTCGGAGATAAGGGGGAACGGTATTTTTTTTACATTTTTCAAATAAAGTTGAAAAAAAAATTATTTAAGAATGTGCAAACAGCGTTCTTTCATATGATACCCCACATGCCCTAGTAGACCCACTTCTTTTAAGAAGTTATTTCAGTCTTCAGTTCAGTTTATTTCAGTCCCTTTTGCAAAAAATATTTTTTTTATATTTATTTCTTGTTTGCAAAATAGTTGGGCAAACGTCATCTAAAATCATTCTAAATTTTGAGTTGATAGCATTAGTAGTTCTTGAGATATCCAGGTGTGAGAGACAGACTTAGTCTCACCATAAGCGTTCCTTTTTACCATTTTGGTACGGAACCCTAAAAACGAATATGGCAATAGCTGCACCGTGCAATAGTTATACCGGTCTCAAAAACTTTACGCCGAGCTTTAAACCGAATAACAATCTTGCACCAAACGCAAAATGCCGCTCACGGGCTAAACCAAAACTTTTTCAAAAAAAACACCACAAAATGCCATACATCATAGTATTTTGACGTTTACAACGCACTCATAGCGCCAATTTCTACAATACGAGCTCAGTTATCGGTCCGTGGGGAGCGAACCACAACTTGTTACGAATAAAATGGCCATCAAGAACCGAACAGCTGATATAAAGGGCTGAACAATGAAAATTTTGTGAGTTGTTAAAAATATGGTCGCCAAGTGAGGATAAGCCACAAATTTTCTCCCTGTGGGATCTCGTAGTGGGACTTAGGGTGAGATGGGTGAGAATTCACGTAAGTATTCCGATTTATTATGCCTATTGTAGTTGGCTGTAGCCGTGGAAAACTGGCTACGTGGCCACCAATTGGCCGTGTGGTGCCGGACGTAAAGAATAGCTCCATCCTATTTCTTCCCGTGAGTGTCGTAAAAGGTGACTAAGGGACTTACTAGATAATGCGCAGCAGCGTTTTCTATGCATTTTACACCATACTGCGATCGTCAACCGGCCTGCCAACGTGGCGATTATGGGGACCCCCCCTCCTTTGGGGGAGGCCTATGAGCCAGCAGTGGACGTCTTTCGGCTGAAATTATGATGAATGATGCTGATTGTGACTAGCACAAGTAATGTTATTTTGTAATATAAGAACTGTAAATTGCTTTAAGTACTCGTAGACGGCACTCTTGCAAAGAAAAAGGTGATGAATACGTATCGATTTTACAAACTGGTCTTTAGGTCTTTCATTGGTCTGTCTGCCTTCTTGAAAACTAATCAGAATCTAGTTTTAGTACAGTATTTTTAAGCGACGCGCGCGTAGCTTGTGGTAAACAAGCGTACAAACATGCTGTTAATGTGTGTGTAAGAGCAGGAGCTCTCGGTACCGTCCAAGACTGGGGTGAAGTCGGAAGTGTGTATGTGTATTCTATTATGTGCTGACGCTACTCGTCTTCACGCACATACTCACAGCGTGTTTGTACACTTGGCTACCAAAAGTAAAGCATGCGACGCTTCGTGAGATAAAATTGTTGCTGACATTGCTGTCACTCTTTTGAATCAAAATTTAATAAAGGAAGTCTCATAAATAGTTGCTACGCCTGGACAGAAACGGCCTGCGCCTGATGACGGGGACCATCATGGGACATTGCTCACTAAACAAGCACTTCCACACAATAGGCATAACGGACAGCCCTTTGTGCAGGGCTTGCATGAAGGCTGAAGAACCCGTTTCGCACGTACTCTTTGAATGCACAGGCGTCACCCAGATCAGAACAGAAACCCTCGGGTCACCCAGATCCTTCACAGATATCTTAAGCAGACCAGGAGACCTAATCAGCTTCTGGAGGGAGGTGGGCTAGTTGGACTAACCAACGACGGCCGTCATGGCCGACGCACTATGGTCCACATGAAGGACTAAGTGCGGAAACCAAACCCGCTAACATAGAATAGCTGCGGAATGTAGCAAAAACATGCAATTCAGAACTGCTTGGAAACCATTTAGCTTTTTTAAAATAGACGAAATTTGCTGTTGAATTTGCCGGCTGCTAATTGTCGTATTATTACGCTTTAAATACTTAATTTAAAATCGATTCTGTACAGAAACGAATTAATCTTCGTTACTCTGCGTAGCAGTTTTTATACCGTTAGCTATAGGTAATAGATTTTCATGAAACTTTTTGACGAATACTAATTATGGTCCGGTTCGTTAAATTAAAAGGATTGATCATTTACACTTTGGTAGGTTTCAGTTTAAACATGGCTTATCCTTTAATACCAGCCTATTATTGTTCCAGGCAAAATCCTCTTCTGATACAAAGAAGGCAAAGTCAAAGTCAAAGTCAAAATATTTATTTCAAATAGGCACATATATATATATATGGCACTTGTACTCAATGGACGAACTGTAATTTAATTATTGTTTTTTGTAAGCATGCTTGTTTATGAATTTATTATTATTATTGCTGCATAATACTTTTAGAATTTATATTAATATTATTAATTAAGATGTATGTAATCGAACGCAATATAAATTGTTCCTGATAAATAAATAAACAAAATTTACAAACAAAAAAAATTGATTCTAGTCGCAGAAGGCACCAGCATTGATCACCAGGCTTGCTCAAGACTGGTTGGCGATTACAGACATTCATTAACTTCTAGCTTTTGCCCGCGACTTAGTTCCCGTGGAGGTCGTAAGATATACGATATTTTTTTTACCTATTGTGGTATAGTAATTTTATTCTAGGTGCATCGTCTTCACATATAATTATATAAGTACTTATACAAAATATTGTAAAACATTTTAAAAGAGTAACGGTGGGTGGAGTTTCTTGCCCATTCTTCTCCATACGAAGCTACCTTTTGGAAGGGGCGACTATAATCAATTCTATTTTCTTTGTAGATTTTGACGTTCAAAAGTGCCATTTATGTGCTTATTTGAAATAAATAATTTGACTTTGACTTTGATACAGTATACTAAAATAACAGCTACATTTTTATTAAAAACTCCCTCGGCCCCCGACCGCGTCGCATCGCATCGTCCGCCAGCGCGATTAATTCATTTTCGCTTTGCGATCTTTCTGACTATTTTGCTTTCTGCTCGGTTCATAAAGGTCGTAGCGTAATGTTAAATAGCCGAGAAAATACCTCAAGAATTGGGCTGTCAAATGCAATAAGAATTTTTCAAATACGGCTGGTAGTTTTAGAGATTAGCGCGTTCAAACAAAAAAACCGGCTAAGTGCACAATGAAGGGTTCCGTAGTTGGAATGAATTTATCTTCTATTATAATATAAATATATTTAATTTATGCTTCCATACATCGATACACGTTACGGTCAATTCTCCAACTGTAAAATTTAAGTTGGTCGACTATTACTCATTAACTTGTGAAGCCTACTTAGCTGTGATAGTTTTCCTTTTAATTTCGTTACACATAATAATAATTATACAACATTAGTTTTTGTTTATACTAAACCTCTTAAAGGGTCATTGTTTTCATCATTATGAACAACTTTTACTATGGGACCAAAGTTGAAATCGCGAAAAAATATCAGCTGTTCCCTACATTTTGACGAGTTCAGCGAACTTAAATGTAGGGAACAGCTGATTTTTTTTCATGATTTCAAGGTTGGTCCCATAGTAAAAGTTGTTCATAATGATGAGTACAATGACCCCTTAAGAGGTTTAGTATAAACAAAAACTAATGTTGTACACTATTGCCATGAATTTTTTCACATATCCAAAACCAACCATTTAGCTGGCGGCGGGGGGAGGGGGGGGGGACACTTGTCTCTATAAAAAAGTAGCACTTTAAAGCTTAATATTACGCAAACGGATCCCATAATTGAAAAATGGTTTTCACAAACCCACAATATTTTTAACCGGCCTATTTAACGATAGAATGAAACGGAATAGACGAGAAAAAAAAATATCACCTTCATTTTACGTGTATTTTACGCGTAAAAAAATGTTTTCCATAGTTTTATTTTACGACTTTCTTGGCGTGATTAATATGTGTATACTCATGCCAAATTACAGCTTTCGAGTCTCTGAGCTAAGCCGGGGACAGACGGACGGACGGACAGACAGACAGACAGACAGACGGACATGGGGAAACTATAAGGGTTCCTTGTTGACTACGGAACCCTAAAAACAAACAAACTCTTCAGCTTTATTATGCAACGTGCCGCCACAATGGCTACATTAATTCAACACGGGTAGGTCTAGTGGCCAGTAAACATTACATTATTACAAATTAAAAAAAAAACTAACAAACTAAATAATAAATCTCTCTCCTTCCTTCAATTCGCACACTCATTGCACGTTATTCCTTTTAATTTCATTGATGCGACGTTATGATCGATGACCCCGGCAAATGACCTCTGCGCTACACGTTACGTTCTTTAAGTACAGATTGCTCCAAGATGCTATTTTAGAAAATAGTAAATAAATCAATAAATAATAACGTTTAATGAAATTAAAATATCTTCATAAAGCGTAAAGGCGAAACCGTATACGTGTGTTAAATTAATGTCACCACTAAAGCATCACGCTGTATAGACTAGCTTCTGCGCGCGACTTCGTTCACGTGGAAGTTGTAAGATATCACAAAATATACTAAAATAACAGCCACATTTTTACAGAAAACGGCCTCGTTGGTCTAGTGATCCCAAGCGCTACTGTCTAGCATGAGGTCCTGGGTTCGATTCCCGGGACAGCCAAAGTGTTATTGGGTTTCCCATCTGAAATTTCACAGTAAAAGTACGAAGTCTGGGTTTTGTGCCCGGTTAGTGGCAATAGGCTCGCCTCCTATTACAAAGGATCTAAACGTAACTGGCGAAATGTGGATGTACTTTACGTACACCTCTGCCTAACCCTTGGTGGAATATAGGCGTGATGTTATGTTATTTTTGTAAAAAATATCTTAAACCTACGTTTGTAGTTTTGATCTCAGCAGCCAAAATATCACGACTGGTGACGCGGGAGCAAGTGACGTACAGTTGTCCGTGTGATAAGCAGTTAGTCCTGAGGTCTACTCCGCAGTCTTCAGTAGCAATTCCCCATTGCTTGCGAAGGTTTTTGTTTTTAGTGAATTAATGAACGCCTGCGTTCCTGCACATACTACCTAATGACACAACAGTGATACATTGTTTGATGCTTTATTATATAGATACTTAAGTCCAGGTTTCCTCATCACGTTTTCCTTCACCCATGTCAGTAATTTCCGAAACAAACTTAACATTACCACAAAATCAAAAGTAATGTATTCAAACTAGGCTGAGAATCAGCAATTTTCGAACGTCAAAAATTACATGAGACAGTCCCGCAACAAACTCCCCAGCAGCACAGCTGTCTGTTCAGTTAGAAAACTTGATTCTATACAATAGAATGTAAAATAATTTGCATTACAAAAACAATGAAACATTAAATTTAATTATTTACCATATTATTATTTAAAGCTAGCACACGACACAATACCAAATAAAAAACCGGCCGAGTGCGTGTTGGACCACGCATAATGTTCTTCATAATAAAAAATACTCCTAAATCTCTGATTATACAGGGTGTCAAAGTAACTGCGTGCCATAGCTTAGGGGGTAGGTTCAGTATCGATAAAGGAACCCAGGAAAAATAAAAAATAAATTAAAAAGGAAAAAAAGAAACAAATTTTATTCATCATCATCATCATCATTTCAGCTGTAAAACGTCCACTGCTGGACATAGGCCTCCCCCAAAGGGGGGGGGGTTGCCATAATCGCCACGCTTGGCAGGCGGGTTGGCGATCGAAGTATGGTGTTAAAATGCATAGAGAACGCTGCTGCCCATTCTCTAGTAAGTCCTTTAGTCGCCTTTTACGACACCCACACGGGAAGAAATTTTATTATTAAACATTAAAAAAAAAATAAGTCTCTTCGTCGTCTTCGTTTTGACTTAGAACCGTCAAATAAAATAATTTGAATTCTAAACGATTGCTATTTTAAGTTAGTAGGTACTAAATTAGGTTGATCTTGCAATATTTTTTTGTTTTCATTTTTGTTTTTTTATTATTAATTTTTTCCTGGGTTCCTTTATCGATACTGAATATGGCTCTAAGGCAACTAAGGCAAAAAAGATGCTTCTTTCAAGTTGCCGACAGAAATCTAATCTTATTCTAGTCTAGTCATACAGTTACAAAGTTTTTAATTATAAGGACATTGTAAAAGTATTTCATTGCAATACAAAGAATCGAAATGTTGATAGAATAAAGTTCTACGTTTTATCTTTCAGTACTAGATCAACGTCAAAGAATCGAGTGAAAGCACCCTTCAATTTAATTTAACGTAGAATTGCACCAACAAGAAAACTCAGAAAACTTTACACAGGTAGGAGTTCCATTACCTATTCTCACTCCGTAATTACTTGCCCCATTCGAACAAACTTGACAATGTATTCAAAAATTATACGCTGTAGCCTGAAACGCTGTTACAAGCAAACAATGGTACACAAAACAAAGTCACAATACCCCTCTGTTAAGTAGGTGCCTTCCCGAGTAATTTTCTCACTGAAGATAAACTTAGTGATGTCATCGCTTTATTTCTTTTCATTGTATCTGAACCCTTTGTAAAGGGTGTGACAGTAAGTCTATTGTTACCTTTGTGTAAGGTTTATGACGTGCAGCTTCTACCGGCTGACGCTTCTCTGTATTGCTTTGTATTGTCCAAATTAAATTTCGGTCTGTGTCAAAGGATTTTTACTTTACAAGATCCTGTTTTAAATTAAAAAAAACTGCTTTGAGCGAGCGCCTCTGAAATTTTAGAAAAGCTCACCAATATTCTACGTCTATTCAAATGAAAAAGATTTGGTACTCAATTTCATTTTTTTATCCTCTAACTAAATGAACTGGAAAACGAAGTTTTCGTTCGATTTTTATAACAATCAACGAATAGAATTTGCATTTTAAAAGTAACAGAAGGATTTTTGTAACAAATCAAGATTTAGTCAGTGTTAGAATCTGAAAGTCCATTATGGATTTAGGAGTGAAAAAGTCAAACAGTTTTCTTTTTTAGGGTTCCGTACCTCAAAAGACACCACCGACTTACGAGTTGTACGTCGTGAATTCGAACCACTGCTCTCAAAACTGTGAAGGAAAACATCTTAGAACCAACAATTTTAAGACATGTGACATCTACCAACCCACACTGGGCCTGTGTGGTAGAACAGCCCACGCCCTCTCGAAGAGAGGAGGCCTGTGTCCCAGCACTGGGAACATTATAGGCTTATTATGCTACCTTAAAAGAAAACTCGGTACCCATAAAGGATTACTCTATCAATCTACTGGAATGATTAAGTTCAAATTTGGTACACATAATGAATTTCTGTGACCCAAACTCGAACGTGTGACCCAAACAAATTAATGTTAAATATGCAACGTGTAACGTTAAATGCGCAAAATCTCTTAAGGTGTCATTGTACTCATCGTTATAAACAACTTTAAATATGGAACCAATCCTAAAATCGCGAAAAAGAAAATCATCTGTTCCCTACACTTTGACGAGATAAGAGAATATAAATGTATGGATCAGCAGATTTTTTGTTCGCGTTTTCAGATTTGGTCCCATATTTGGTTTTTCATAATGATGAGGTAAATGACCTCTTAAGAGGTTTTGTGCATTTAACGTTACACGTTGTATCGGAAGAGTTACTGCGCAATTTATAGCGCAAAATTTGACACTCGCATCGTGACGTTTCTGTGCATTGACAGTTCGCGGCGTGGACGTTCAAGTGGTTAGAAAACTGTACCGTGCGACATATCAAATGAATAAGATTTGTAATAAGGTTTTTTTTTAATAAATTTAAAACAATAAGTTTTAAAGTTATTAAAGAAAATAGATGAAAATTGACATTTCTCCTTCTCTCTCCCCATCTCTGAAACTGCGGAGCCTATTTTTTTTTTTAACATACAGAGAATAGTTCTATACTTGCCGGTTCCGTTTGGTGCCGGACGTAAAGAGTAGCACCATCCCATTTCTTCCCATGGGTATCGTAAAAGGCACTAAAGGACTTACCTACTAGAGAATGGGCAGCAGCGTTCTCTATGCATTTTCTAAAACCATACTGCAATCGCCAACCCGCCTGCCAAGCGTGGCGATTATGGCAAATCCCCCCCTTTTTGGGGGAGGCCTAAGTCCAGCAGTGGACGTCTTTCGGCTGAAATGATGATGATAATGAGATTACAGGAAAACCTATAAGAAGTCTATGGTCTTAAAATAACATGGTAAATGACTCAACCTACCGTGTGGTGTTGGACGTAAAGAATAGCACCATTATATTTCTTCCCGTGCCCGTCGTTAAGAGGAAATGCGGGCGGAGAGACTTTTAGAGTAAAAAGTCATAAATCGAGGTTCGGCTCTCGCCTATTTCCTCCTCCAATATTGGACTAATTTAAAAGATATTTCTTATGCTGAATAAGAAGGATATATACTGTGTCCCTATGTTTTTCGTTTTTTATTAATAGTTGGCAAATTTGTACAATAGCCCTCTGTTGTCAGCGGTCTAAACAGGCAATTTTGAGCATTTTCAGAGGGTTTCAGCTCTTATAAAGATAATGTATCATTAAAAAGGAAAACATAGGGACACAATATATATCCTTCTTATTCAGTATAAGAAATATCTTTTAAATTGGTTCAATATTGGAGGAGGAAACAGGCGAGAGCCGAACCTCGATTTATGACTTTTTACTCTAAAAGTCTCTCCGCCCGCATTTCCTCTTAAAGGCGACTAAGGGACTTACGATACTAGAGAATGGGCAGCAGCGCTCTCTATGCATTTTAACACCATACTGCGATCGCCAGCCCGCCTGCCAAGCGTGGCGGTTAACGCAAACCCGCTTTGGGGGAGGCCTATGTCCAGCAGTGGACATCTTTCGGTTGAAATGATGATGATGAAATCATTCAATATTGAGCGTACAAACTTGAATTTGCAGGTTGAATGTATGGGAAAACATGTTTTTCAACTACAATCAGCTGCTAGAAAACACGGACATAGTGCCGGGCTAAAGAGAACTAAACCATTTGAGTTAATGTAGTCGTAGTGTATAAATAAGATAAGATAAGATAAAGATTTATTTCTCACCACAAGATATAGTACATTTTTCAAAATATCCATACATATAATAGTTTTAGTAGTTATACAGTGGGAGACTGGTGACTAAGCTAGGCTGTAAGGCCTGTATTTCAGGACACCAGGTCTCCGCCTCTTCGGAAACGGTTACCTTTATTTAGGATTATGCACTCGTACACGGATGCGGTTAGTTATATAAAAACTGATTTCACTATTGATTATTACTTATTCTAGGGTTAGTATATGTGTGTAAATAAAAAAGAAGAAGTATGAAAGAATAATAGTACCAATGCCACTTGTGACACGTGAACAATGTGTTTTTATTAAATTATACAGAGTGTTAAAGTAACTGCGTGCCATAGCTTAGGAATAGGTTCAGTATTGAAAAAGGAACCCAGGAAAAATAAATAAATAAATAAATTTAACTAACCATAAAAAAAAAATAAGTCTCTTCGTACTTTAACGGGCTTAGGACCGTCAAATAAAATAATTTGAATCCTAAACGATTGCTATTTTAAGTTAGTAGGTACTAATTAGGTTGATCTTGCAATATTTTTTTTGTTTTCATTTTTTTTTTTTCGTAGGTTCCTTTATCCATACTGAACCTACCCTTAAGCTATGGACACGCAGTTACTTTAACACCCTGTATATCAGACTCTAAGAAAGTGCTACGGAATTGTGTAAAAATTCAAATTGACACTATTCTTAGTTATAACGTAATCTCTCCCGTAAAATAATAAGTTAGAGTTAAATTGCTTATTAGTCTATTAGGCTAGATTGTAATAAATTATTAAGAACTTTAGTTCTTATTAATCAAGGAAAAAAAAACTACAATGTTATTTTTGTTCTTGG
This sequence comes from Tiliacea aurago, assembly GCA_948098905.1. Classification (NCBI taxonomy): domain Eukaryota; kingdom Metazoa; phylum Arthropoda; class Insecta; order Lepidoptera; family Noctuidae; genus Tiliacea; species Tiliacea aurago. The sequence goes on from OX402591.1 coordinate 3,981,748, forward strand.
TATAAATTCATGCCAACTACGGATCCCTTTTGGATGGTCCAACACGCACATGGCCGGGTTTTTTCAAAACAATTTAATTTTTTAGGGTTCCGTACCCAAAGGGTAAAACGGGAACCCTATTACTAGGGCTCCGCCGTCTTTCTGTCGGTCCGTCTGTCACCAGGCTGTATCTCATGAACCGTAATAGTTAGACACTTGAAATTTTCACAGATTATGTATTGTTGCCGCTATAACAAAAAATACTAAAAAATAGAATAAAATAAATATTTAAGGGGGCTCCCATACAACAAACGTGATTTTTTTGCTCGTTTTTGCTCTATATTGATAATATCAACAGGTAGACGCTTGAAATATTCACAGAATATTTAGTTGTATATTCACTTTAAAAATAAATACTTAAATTAAAATAAAACAAATATTTAAGAGGGGCTCCCATACAAAAAACGTGATTTTTTGCCATTTTTATAGATAATGAACCCTTCGTGCGCGAGTCCGACTCGCACTTGGCCAGTTTTATTACCATCTTCTTGAATTTATGTTTTTGGTAGGTACATGAAAAGGCAATCTACAAAACGGTTTCAATTTCTCACATAAAAGATACAATTTAAAGTTTACTCCTTCAAATGACTGCGATCAAACTAAAATTGGGGGAAAAAGGTAAAAAATTAAATTGCTTTTTATCTTGAGACACTTTTCAACTTTAAACGTCCTGACATTCATAACGAATAAACAATTTTTTCAAAAAAGAAAATTTGAACTTGAAAGAAATTGACTAAGTGACTAAATCTTTTCTCTTTCTACTTATAGAAAAACTGTAAAAAAAAATTGTGATAAGAATGCCCATAGAAACTTTATGACATAAAATTTAGATTTCGTTTCAAATTTGGGTATATTATTAAAATTTATTTATAAAGACAACAAAGATCCATATTGTTAGTAATACTTATAGCTAGTGTTAGTAACCAAAGTAATATTATTATTATAAGAGTTGAAAACACTTTGCACAAAAGATGACCAAGCAGGGTACAAGTTTCTCACCTGGCCATCCTCTCCACAAAATGCCTCAAAATGGGAGAATAGAAACTCTCTGACACTGTTTTCACAATGCTGTTGCTACTGGCCCGTGTTCTAGTTACTAACGATGCGATTTTTTTTCGAATGATCGCATGAAAGCCGTCGTTTCGATTCTATGCAAACATTTCCGACGCACTACAGAAACGGGGCAGTCTCAAGAGCATTCTGAAAATATTATTATACCTATTGCACGCGCAAGACATCTAGCGACCTTTTGGTGTAGCTGGCCCATAGACCTCCCGTGTACAGACCCTGAAAATAAGCCTTGAATAGCGTTATCTTAACTTGGTCGGTACAGTGGGAGAATCTACGTGCCAACATATTATCTCCGACCGCCAATGCCCTACGCTCCCTCTCAATATCTACATTATCTTTAAGGTCGTCGGTAAGTATGTGTCCCAGATATTTAAATGTATAAAAAAATATCTATAATTATATTCACTGTGCATATTGTAACGCTAAGCTCTCTGATACATGGTCGTTTTATATTTTTATCTACTCTTCTCACCAATTTGGAGGAGAACAAATTCTAAAAATAAATAATATACCTACCTAGATACATTATAACAATAACCATTTATAAAGAAAGTTACTAATTATCGTATTTTAATCAAGTTTAGCAGTTGCTGCATTCATTTTCAACCTCTGTCATCTTACCACATAAAGTTGTCAAAAAATAATAGCGCGATTGACCATCGCGACGTAACTAGTAAAGTAACCATACGACTCCGTACTCGATACTCACGATAAATAGATTCAAGTTAAATGTCAAAACGGCCCTATTATTTTTTGACAACTATACAATATGTAACAAAAACCCTGTTGTTCCTTCTACCTACGTTTTAAGAATCGGTATACATACGTAATAAAGCAAGTCATTTATAAAAAATTTTCAACAAAAATAATTAATATAAATATTTTATCATTAATATTTGTAATGTTTAACTGATTTATAACCTCTTTAATTCTTTGATTTTGATTTCTCGACTAGCCAATGTGTATTTTTTTTAAATTATAGTTCCACCAATGTTGTGCTTGTAGGTGAATGTATACGTCCCTAAAAGGAACAACAGGGTTTTTGTTACATACTGTTTATAGCCTGTATATATCCTAAAACAAATATTGTAACAATACATTCTGTAGCCAAAATAGATGTTAGAATGGGTCCAATTCAATTCTATTGAACGATTGCTTTGTATTCTCCCCGAGTGTGTAAGCGTTTCAGCTCGGTCAGTGCGGGTAACAGGAATGTTGGTTATGTCCACTACTGCACCTCTCACTGTACGTAGTCCTGTAGCATCTCTTTATTCAAATTCTCTTGGGATTTCTTCTTTTTAGGGTTCCGTACCAAAATGGTAAAAAAGAACCCTTATGGTGAGACTAAGTCTGTCTGTCTGTCACACCTGGATATCTCAAGATCTACTAATGCTATCAACTTGAAATTTAGAATAGTTTTAGATGACGTTTGCCCAACTATTCTGCAAATAACAAAGAAATTTAAATAAATATATCTTTTTTGCAAAAGGGAGTGAAAGGGGGTCTTAAAAATTTTAAGTGGGGCTACTAGGGCATGTGGGGTATCATATGAAAGAGCGCTGTTTGCACATTCTCAAACACTTTTTTTTTTAGGCAGCATACATTCCGACTTTTGATGAAAACTGTAAAAAAAATACCGTTCCCTTATCTCCGAAGTTTGCCTAAATAAAAATCTGAGATTATTCTATGTGGTAGAAGTTTATGTAAAGATTACAGGAAAAATAATACGGTGTCTCTAAATAGCACAGTTTTTCAGAAAGCATCAACATCGTTATTATATACGTACGGAACCCTCGGTGCGCGAGTCCGACTCGCTCTTGACCGGTTTTTTTTTTATTCAAAATAATTATATTATTATTATGTATATTATTAAGTTTATTTTCTATTCTTGTTTAACATGATTTAATATCGACACTCGTCCCGTCTGTGGAGTTTTACTAGTTAATCTTATTCGATCCAGTATAATGATGATGCAAAATTAAAAATACGAACCATATAGAAAAAATTCTTATCTAAAACACTGCTTTAATAATATGTGTAATAGCGTTAAAATATTTCTCGTATTCTGATAGTCAAGAACGGAACAGATTGCTCAAGGTTTTGAATTTGTTTGAAACCCTAAACTTCAGTTAACAAAGGATTGGGGTTAGAGGTTGATTACAATCTGTCTGGTCAACTTGTATCTGTTGGGATCGACGGCTCATTTCATTCCAATCAAGACCTCGTAAGGACTTATGATAAAACGATTAAACAATTTGATAATATCATAACGATAATAGCTTTAATGTTTTGTTGTCGAGACAGTTGAAGAAATTAAGAACTTGAGCAAAGATATTTTATAAGTCATTGAAGACACACACATAAACTCACGCTTTCCTCCCATGGGGGTATGCAGAAACTACACAAAGCCAACTGCTAGGATCCTTACATACTTCTTTACCCCAAGTGTAAGTTTGCAAGAGAGTAAACGTAACTATTTCGTTTGCGTTAAAATTTTGCCGATAGATCATGATGCTAAGAGTATAAAAGTGACAGCAAACTTACACTCGGGGTACTGGTACCCCAAGTGTAAGTTTGCAAGAGAGTAAACGTAACTATTTCATTTGCGTTAAAATTTGACCGATAGATCATAATGCTAAGAATATAAGGGCGAGAATAAAAATCTTAACGCAAACTTGCAAACTTACACTCGGGCCCTTTTATGAACGTAAACGAAGCAAAAGGAGTACTACACGCACGCCGGCTGTTAGTACTGCGCACCTGACCTTTTTGTAGAACATTACCAATAAGAACACTCTATGAATGTGTATGGTTGAACATCTGTATAATAAAGTTCAGTAAGATGTTAAATTGTATAAACAATGCAGAAATGATACTCGTATCATACCACATGATTATTAAAACATGAAAATTTAATTAAATTTTATTTATCGTGTTTCGTGTCGTAATAAAGATTCAGACTGCAAATTACCATCACGTCAGAACATCAAAGCTACAATGTGAAATATTTTCTTAAATCATCAGCATATATCGCATTCTTCCATTCCCCTAAAGAATCTTCGTGACAAAATTCACGACAGAATAAATTCATAATGCAAATTCTAAAATTCTACTTCCAAATTTCATAACCCTTCACATAACATGTATTTAAACATCGTTGTTACCTATCGCTTCACGACGTAACGTTGTAAGGAGGAAAGATCACTGAAATAGATACAGTAATGTGTCCCCCATTAAGCTAAATGGCGTCCCTTTGGAAACAAAAGGGAACTTTCAAATGTGCGAATAAACTCAAGTTTCGACCGTACCGAATAGGAACGCAACACAAAAGGTGAAATGTCTCAAGTGACTCGCCGGTGATGTATTAGCTGTGGAGGTACTCATTTGTGTTGAGAAAGTTTAAGAATGCTATAAAGTTCCGAATGTGCTTTTGAATTTTCGTGAGAGTTTTTGGCTTTTGTTAGATCTTGACTGTTAAGGCGACGATAACCGACTTTTAATGATTTTATACTGAAGATCACGTCTAAACGAGTAGTGTTAATGATTTGCAAAAATATATGTTATATAAGAGCATTTTCTCAATAATTTAATATGTGAATATTTTAGATTATGTATATAATACTTATTGAAATTAATTTGTAAAGTTATGACTAACGCGGGTAAAAAACTGAGAATGGCGCAAAATCTACCAAGCGTATTTTTCTGAAACCTTCACCAATTTAAAGATAATTTATTTATTGATCTTTTAGTATACGCGTTTTATTAAAATACCTTTTGTTTTGTGTATAATAAATTAATAATGCGTCAAATTGGGGACAGCGCTCCTTGATGGGAGAGTACTATTACTGGCTGAACGTACGACGGGTTGCGTGAGCTCAGTACAGAACATGCAAGCTAACCACTCAAGGTCACTGGCATATATCTGTCTTAAGTTAATTACTTGCTGAAGCGGTTGAGTTATGATTAAGGGTGTCTCCATCCGCGTGGCTGTGGTTTTGTAATTAGGTTGGTTCATGAGTGTGTCTGGTGTATAGGTAGAGGTTCCAACGGTCGCTGAAATCTCAATCAAGAATGCGATCAGCTGATTTCATGACATCCACTTGTAAACATTTAATTTTGTAATTGATGTGTGTGTATAATTGATAACAGATTTAATTGAGCAAAGCGTCTCAAGTCTGGTAAAATTTGCATTCCTTTGTCAGTTTGTTGGTACCTACTCCTCTACAGGTTGTATTATACAACCGATCTGGACGAAACTTGGTTTAAAGGTTTTACAACTTTATAGAATTATTTGCAGTCGCAGATTTTGGATTGGAGGGGTGCTTCCTCCAAAAAAGGGCAAAAGGGGGCTACTGGATAGCTCCGCCTTAGTGAAATCCGATTACAATGATTATTTTTTTATTTGTGAGCGATTTAGTTTCGTTCGTTCGTTTTTTAAAAACGTTGCCCCACACTAGGAATTTCTCCTGTATTGTGGGTAAAAGTAGTAACTTTATGATGGTTTCATATGAGCTTGTTGAAGATTTGACCAGGGTCTTTAACGTGATGAGCAGAATAGCTCCTCAAAATGCAGTAAATTGCTCACTTTTAAGTTTCTAGCAGTGGAATCGGTTTGTAGGTATATTAATTGTTGCAAAAAAGTTTGTGCTTGCGAAGTCTACTGCTCGCAGAACTACTAGTGCGAAACTTTATTATTATAGATTATTATAGAGGCTTTTAAAATGCTCAGGGCGTCATGTTTTTTCAAACCACGTGTACATTGTGTATGAAATAATCGTGTGTTTCATCCAACCATCGCATTTTCCTCACAGGAAACCGTGTAAACAAAAATAAAGGCGAGAGGTATCAGTTGTTTTCTTTTGCTTAACTTATAAAAGTAAGAACAGTAAAGACTTCTAAGGCAACTGCAAAGCTTTGCTTCTAGGAAAAATAAAACCAGACCTTACTTATATTAAATTTTGCTTCGATATCTTCCGAAAGAAAAACGAACATTTATTTACAGACGATAAGAAGTCTTTTAAAAGTATATAGGGATTATAACGCTAGAAAATTAAATATTTACCATCAGTAATCACTTTCATCATCATTCCAGCCGAAAGACGTCTATTGTTAGACATAGGCCTCCCCCAAAGGGAGGGTTTGCCATAATCGCCACGCTTGGCAGGCGGGTTGGCGATCGCAGTATGGTGTTAAAATGCATAGAGAATTCTGCTGCCCATTCTTTAGTAAATCCCTTAGTCGCCTTTTACGACACCCACGGGAAGACATAGGGAGGTGCAGACAGTAAACACTTTAGAGGAATATAACATAAATTCACGATTTTAATCCCCGAAGGGTTAGGCAGAGATGTATCTGTAGTACATCCTCATTGGCCAGTTATGTTTAAGTCCCATGTAATAGGGATCGAGCCTATTACCATCAACCGGGCACAAAACCAGACCTCGTGCTGCTATTGAGAAATTCCTTAAGGAAAAACTTGGTCTTTTGAAATACCCCATTCACGCTTCGTGAATGAAACCATGGGTCTGAATAACAATAGAGTCTTCCTAATTACAATTGATTAATATATGTCGAATCCAGGTACATAGGATCGTTATCAGACATACTATACTCGTATCATATAGTCTCTGATTTACAGTCGTGGACGTAGAATTAGGAAACGGGTAAACGAGAGAAATAGCTCCTTTAACTTCTACACAGTTTGTTGTTACAGAGTTAATTATTAACACTCAATGATATTATATTTAACAGATATGTTGTAAGCGCAGTCGCGAAGACTCGAAAACGTCCAAATTGGGACTTATTTGTTAGCCTGTGATGCCAACATTCGGTGATTGGGGGCCAGAATAATGTTTGTTTACATTCACGCGCAATTGACAACACTAGCTGTCTCTTTTTTTTGTTGTTTTTATCAATCCATCTCCTTTCTAGCATTTTTACTTGTAGTGAAATGTAAAATGAATGTAAATTGGGTATGTGTGCTGCCGCTGCAGTTCTGCGCGGCACACATTTTTCGGTTGTTTTGTGAGTGTAACATAACTGCTTAATATAATATCATTGTTAACACTATTTTACTAATTAATACTCTGAACTTAAAAGATAACATTGAGCAGTTAGGCCAGTATATTGTGTCGTGACCACCACGTCTCAAAGACCAATGTCCCTCCATGGTCCGTGTCGGGCACCATACTCAAACCTAGACCCTGCACAACGCTAAACAAAGGCACTTGTGTCTCATTTCAAGGGCATACTCATGAAAGATCCGACATTCATGAATATTTTTACAAATATCAACCGTGTCCTGGTGTATATTTGCTGCACGACCATTAGAAATATAAGTAACATAACACATAAACATAACATCCCCGAAGAGGCAGATGTGTACCTCAAAAAAAAACAAAAGTAATAAACGTTATTTTCCACACCTGGCATGGGATTAGTCTTTCCAGCTTTTGATTTACGCAACCTTTTATGGACGCTGCGATTTACTCTTTCTATTGTCAAATTAGTCCCATTTTTGGTACTATACAAATATCATATTCTGCCATTTTTAGAGTGCCGTAGCCATTAAGGAACCCTTATAGTTTCGCCATGTCCGTCTGTCTGTCTGTCCATAGCATGGCTCAGAGACTATTAGCCACAGATTATTAAACAAAGTGGTAAAATAAAATCTTGAAAAAAAATGTTTCTCGTCTATGCCATGATATGGGGTATCGTTCGATAGGCCGTTCAAAAATATTGCGGGTAAATAAACTATTTTTCGATTCAGGGATCCGTTTGCGTAATATAAAGTTTTAATTAAAGTGATATTTTTTGTTAGACTCAAGTGTCCCCCCCACTTTTTTTTTTTTGGATGGGAAATTTTCAAGTAAGTTCTCCCGCTCTGGGCGTAGCGTGAGGACGTCAGACTATTACTGACTAAAATCCACCCGTGTTCCTTCCGTTACCTGTGTGCCAGGGCCACGATATCCCTTTCGAACAAACTCGCAACCCTGGCAGGCATTGGTCCTAACGGACCCCGTCAATTGGTGCTGACATCTCTTTGAGGCGCGCGTGGGAAACAACGCGCCGTCGACCCGGGCCTGGTCCTTGTCGGACGTGTCCCCCACCGTACCAGCTAAATGGTTATTTTTGAATATGTGAAAAAAATCATGGCAGTACCCAGTAAATATAACGAAGTTGAAAAGAAAACTATCACAGATATGTAGGCTTTACAAGTTAACGAGTAATAGTCAACCAACTTACATTAATTTGCAGTTGGAAAATTGACCGTGACGTATATCGATGTATGGGAGAACACGTTTTACAACTACAATGTTAAGTTTGTTTTTGGGATAAATTTATCTCAACTACGGAACTATGCACTTGGCCGGTTTTTTATTCATCGTTTGTGGTTTTGAGTTTCAACCTACATGAATATTACTTTCCAAAAACAAAACAATGCTACACTCTGTAGGTACAGAATATAGAACAGAGCTTCCAATCAGTAAAATTCTCGAGTTTTCCACAGTGAAAACTGGAATACTGGGAATTTCAGAAACTGAAATGAAGGCAGTTTTTGTTTGTTTCCTAGTGAAGGAAAAATCCTATTGTTATTTGGATTTTTGAAATTTTGTTCTGTATCATTGGATAAAGTTTTTGATTTGCTGATTTTTGTGACTTGGAGGCCAATACATTTCTAAAAAATAAAAATAAAAAATCCTATTTTACCTTCATCCATACACAATCATAATAAATTTAAACGAATGTACAGCTGCTGTGTAGGAGATCTCTACACTTACTCATATTGTAACGGGGCGACTCTATTGGGATGATTAAATAATACCGTCTGCCTTGAATGTTCGTTAAACACAAATTTATTAAAATATATTTTTACATATTAGCCGCGCCCCGCGGTTGCACCCGCTTAAGTCTCGATCCCGTGGGAATATCGGGATAAAAAGCAGCCTATATGTTAATTATATTAAATTAAATTTCATTTATTTTTCAGACATAGTCCATAAAATGACATTAAATAAGATCACAAAATTGATATAAAAATCACACATACACAATAATATTATACTAAAACATTCAAATCAAATAAAATTAAAATACATTATCTAATCTTATCATTCAAACCAAATTTAAAATACATACAAATGTCACCTCATTTTTGTCAATAATCCAGGGTGTCAGCTACCTTCATACAAATTTTTATCAAAATTGGTCCAGCCGTTTAAGCGTGAAGAAGTAACAAACACTCACAAACTTTCACCTTTATAATATTAGTGTGATTATTTGCAATGCTAGGTACAAATGCTGTGTGTGCGGAATGGACGGCACGTAATCAGTAGAGTAATATACGATTCTGTACACGCTGAGTGTTCTATTCTATTACTAGCTGACCCGTGCACACTTCGTTGGGCGGTAAACATTTTACCATCTTTTCATTTTTCGGATTAAATTATGGCCTTATGTTATGATTATGACACTCACAAAATAATAACGTGGCTTTCAATGGGTAAAAGATTTTTCAAAATCGGTTCAGTAGATCCAGAGATTACCCCTACAACCTCACAAACTATAAAATATTAATATATGTAGATGAAGCAACGGTTTAGCAATATCCTTAAAAAAAAATGACTCGCATTCTGGTTGCTCACTATAGGCAAGCGATTTCTCGACAAAATCAATAGCAGTGAATTGGGACTGGGATTGTGAATTCAACTGCACATTTACCGCTGAGTCGGTGACGGTCGGTGATTCTTCAATTTTGCCGGCGTGAGGGGTCAAAAGATATTTTTAGAGTTCCGTACCCAAAGGGTAAAACGGGAACCCTATTACTAAGGCTCCGCCGTTTGTCCGTCTGTCACCAGGCTGTATCTCATGAACCGTGATAGTTAGACAGTTGAAATTTTCACAGATGATGTATTTCTGTTGCCGGTATAACAACTAATACTAAAAAACAGAATAAAAAAAATATTTAAGGGGGCTCCCATACAACAAACGTGATTTTTTTTGCTCGTTTTTGCTAGATATTGATAACGGCAACAGGTAGACGCTTGAAATATTCACAGAATATTAAGTTATATATTCACTTTAAAAATAAATAATTTAATTTAAATAAACCAAATATTTAAGGGGGGCTCCCATACAACATACGTGATTTTTTTTTGCCATTTTTATAGATAATGGTACGGAACCCTTCGTGGGCGAGACCAACTCGCACTTGGCCGGTTTTTTATTATTTAAATTAGCCAACGGAATTAAAACATCAAAATGACCTTCATTAAAGTTTCCTGAGAATCGGATTATTTTGACTCCCTGCCGTGCTTCCCCAAAACCAGCAATAAAAATACCATCCTGAAACACCTGGAACTCAAATAAGAATAGTTCTGCCGCTGCCATTTTTTTTTTTGGGTGGTAAATGATCAAATAACTTCTCCCGCTCTGGCCGGAGCGGGGAGTGCGTGTCAGACTGTTTCTAACTAAAACCCACCCGTGTTCCTTCAAATGCCTGTGTGCTAGGGCCACGATATCCCTTTCGGACAGGCTCGTAACCCTGGCAGGCATTGGCCCTTTCGGACCCCGTCAATTGGTGCTGACATCTCTTTGAGGCGCGCGTGGAACACAACGCGCCGTCTACCCGGGCCTGGCCTTATCGGACGGCGAGCTACCCATCGCTCACCGTCCGCAAGCCCGCGCCCACGGTGGCCGGGAATCGGCCTGCGATTCCCGACGCCCGGGGCGTCTCCTGCGGTGACTAAGGGCGTGAGGGCGCGAACCCTGCCTCACCCTCACGCGTTCCGCCTTCTCCTTCGCATGCATTACTGCTGTGCACTCTCGCTCCGAACCATGGCCTGAACTAGGGCCAGATGCGAGAGATCGCCGCCGCCGATCGCCTCCGTGAGGACATGGCGGTGCTCCGCCCAAGCAGGGAAGACCTCAACCGTATGCTCCACCGTGTCTTCCGGGCGATACACACAGTGGGGACACCCGGGCGTTTCCTCCTGCTTTATTCTGAATAGGAACCTCCCGAAACAACCGTGTCCGGTGAGGACGTGCGTCAGGCGGAAGGTGAGGAAGCCGTCGCGCCTCTCTAGCCACTCCTCATAGAGGGGACTTATCGCCACAATTGTGGCATGCAAATTCTTTGCCAAATAGTAAATATCCCTGGCGATGGCGCATGCTTATTTTCATCTCTCCTATTTGGTGAACAGTAACGTGGCCATGTCATTGTCTTCTCAAATTCGAGACAGCATTGTGCGCCACGTGTCTAAAAACTGGGAAATTTTCCAACCTTTCACCCAGGACCGGTCAGGAGGAGCTGTTTATGGTTCAAAGCGTGAACACGTCGCTGAAATGTCTTCTAATGGCACCTACGGAACCACCTGTGAACTCATGGCAGCGGGAGAACTATTCCCATTTGAGTTCCAGGTGTTTCAAGATGGTATTTTTATAGCTGGTTTTGGGGACGCACAACAGGGAGTAAAAATAATCTGATTCTCAGGAAATTTCAATAAAGGTCATTTTGATGCGTGTCAGACTTTTACTGACTAAAACCCACCCATGTTCCTTCAAATGCCTGTGTGTGCCAGGGCCACGATATCCCTTTCGGACAGGCTCATAACCCTGGCAGGCATTGGCCCTTTCGGACCCCGTCTGTTGGTGCTGACATCCATTTAAAATGGGAAATGTTCTCCCGCCTTTTTCCAACCCTTACAGCACCAGCCTAAACCAAAGATACTTAGCAATAAAATTAAAATACGAACATAGGTATTCAAGGACACTTTTTCTAGTAAGAACGACTAATACTAAAAACTATTATAGTAATACCACAGTGTGAAATACCTACACAATAAGTAATTCGCAAAGAAATAGAAATAACAAAATTCCAACCCGGCCATAGGTAAAAACACATTTAACGACGATGAAAAACATTTCAAAGCAAATTAGTAGTAAGTAATAACAAAATATCGCAGAAAAAACTATAGCTTGAACGTGTAACGCTTAGGTTTGTATTCTGATTGATACATGACTTCGTTTTTTGATACGATCGGCTTGCAAGCCGCGATTAAGGTTAAACATTGTAAAGTTTTCCCCTTGGCATTCTCGACTTTAATGCTATAAGAGCAACGTTCAAATTACCTGAATACCAAATAGAACCTCATTTCATTATCTTTTAGCAGAATATGCCTGCACACTGAAAAATACTGGCCACCTAGAACTGGCATAAAAACTTTAGAACGTTATCACGCCTGCACTAAAACATACTGGCCACCTAGAAAAAAAACTAAATATAAACCTCAAGAAACTTCCAAAAATTCTTATTTCAATGTAAAATATGCATTAACGCGTTGTCGTAAAATTCAATTTAGATCTTTATCGGCCTCTAAATTCTAATTTCAATGTAAAGTATGCAATAACTCGTTGCCGTAAGATTCAATTTGGATCTTAACTGGATTTGGTACATTTTTCATACATACATTAAAAACCCTTATTTTCACCCTTAAGCGCCGAATTTCGTAAAATCCTTTCTTAGTGAGCACCTAGAAGTCGAAAGGAACAATCAGGCCAACTTTCATGTCTCTAACTTTAAAAACATAGGAGTTTCATACAAACTTTGACACCCCTTTTCAACCACTTAAGGTGCGAATTTATAAAAATCCTTTCTTAGTGCGCGCCTGCACCCTATAGAGAGTGCTTGTGCCAAATTTTAGACCTCACGGCCCAGTAGTTTCCGAGATTTCGTGATGAGTGGTCAGTGAGTGGACTTCTCTTTTATATATATAGATTCTACTGTTCTCATTTAGTTTCACAATATCTATAATCTGTTTTAGAACAATCATTCAAACCCTGGCAATGTGACCAAGACTCACTATGATTCTTATCAGGAACTCAAGAGAACCGATTGAGATTAGAATCTGTGGCACTTCAGGAACTTTTGTGTTTGCAAACCATCCAAACTTTTATCATGAGCATAAATATTTTTTTTTTGTGAATACGAGTAGACTTTTTGTCTTGGCCAACTTAGATCGTTCGACTGCTCACTTGATTTAAAGGCTCATGTCACAACATTCCTTGCTAGATTTCTACATAATATAGGTTTTTGTAGCTTGTTTATAGACATACCTGCATACCTACACATGTAAACTCACGCCCAGTAGGCAGCAAATACAGAACTGGGACTGTCATACGCATTGCGATTAAAAAAGTCCCTAAATAAATAAGAATAAAAAATAAATGACAGAACTCCACCTGCTACGATACTTACTTACATACTCCTTTTGCTTCGTTTACGTTCATACATCAGCAGGCTAATTCACGTAACTAAAGAAGTGCGGTAGCAGTGCAGTTGCAATTAAGTTTCGATCAAAACAACGCATTTCGTATTCTACTATTCTCTACGGCTGTCAGATACTATATAAATTCAGCTATCACTCAAACTTAAACTTCATTGCACCTGCACTGCAACTTGATCGGCGCGTCATAAAATTACGTGAATTAGCCCTCTGGTCAAACACGCACGCCAGTTGCGAGTACTACGCACCTGACTTTTCTGAAGAACATCACCAATAAAGTCATTATAATATATGTCCTCCTAGAGCGTCCCCTCCTGGCGTTTAGTAAAAGTCTGACACGCCCTCCCGCTCAGCCCAGAGCGGGAGAAGTTATTTGATAATTTCCCACCCAACAAAAAAAAAAAAAGGGGGTCAAAGTCTCTTTTAACGTCCAGACATAGTCTTGGTCAGATCATGTCTTGAACATGTAGATCCGTATCTGAAATGGTCTTTTGAGGAAAGAACCACACAAATTTGAGTGGACATGTCCAATCAGTGCAAGCATTTGTCAGTAATCGTGCAGGTCAACTCAAGACTTAAGGGGCTCAACGAGTCGACGAACAATACCAAAGAAAGAACATTTGGGTAGGCTGCATAAAGTGCTCAAAATGCCAGACCATCATTAAAACTAACTGAGAAAAAGAAAAATAAGACATATTTAAAGAAAAAAATAGATAATGCTCACATTCACAATAAATTAAAATAATAAATATAATACTTTTTAAAGTAAATATTCATGTAGCCTTTCATTCATCCTCTCAATATGACCAAACCATCTAAGCATACTCTTTTAAATTTTCCATTAAGGTCACTTTATTTTATGTCCTTCTAGGGCTTTATTTATGTACTCTTTCGGTCTTTATTTATTAGCACATATTTTTTGTAATCATTGCTAATGACATATTTGCACTAAGCTAATTTAATTTCCCGTTGGAGGCAATATTAAACAATCATACTGTCTATAAATGTTTAGATGGTGAATCTTAAAATATCGCTTCCAATTATAGCATTCAACAGGCGATTATATTGCCCTGGATAATTGAGTCTTTAGCCATTTGACGATTACTTGAAGATAATTATGGATTAGTATTGGCATTAATTGGTATAAGCCGCATTAAAATACCGCCTCGTTGATTTAGTAGTTGTAGTACTGCTGAGCATAAGAGCAGAAGATTCGATTCCCGTGTCTTTTGAGTTTGTAAATCACAGCCATTTTTCTTTCCTCCAAAGATTTAAGCTTGCCCATAAGCAGGAAGTAGGCACTAGAATTAAAAAAATCCCTCAAACAATCAGCTGCTTCAATTCCCACGAAATACTTAAGAGTAACTGCAAAGCGATTCAATAGTACTTGAACTGTAATTGATACATCATTTTGCAATTATTCAGGAACCTTGCAACAGAACTCCTTTGCACTTATGAGCTCCTAGTTGCTTGGTCTCATAAAATATGAATGCATTCTTAGTACATTCCTTTTCTCCGTTTTAGGGAAGAAATATCTTTATTAAGGTATCTTTCCCACCTTAGGCGATAACCGTGAAGCGAATAGACCTAGCAACTAAAAACCAGCTGGCGAGCCACGAACAGTGACGAGCAATAATTACTCGCTGGTATGCGTATGGACATACAGCTCCATTAAGTGGTTATCCCACCAAAAGACATGTGCGCTCAAATCCGTGATAGGTCCGAGTTGGTTTTTTTATTTTGCAGAAACATTTTATTATAATATTATATTTTATTATAATATTATATTTTATTATAATTATATATTTTATTATAATATTATATTTTATTATAATGTATTGTTTTCGTCGGTAAATAAGTTTTTTTTTGTTTTTTTTTAAGTCTTTTATTATTTCGTACTTCACTGTAACTAATAATTCAAGTTAAATGTCAAAAAGGGCCTATTATTTTTTGACAACTTTAATTAATAGGTCTTCTGTTTTACTGTAGCCAAAAGTTAAATGATAAAAATGGTTTGGAATTTTGTAATTTTTGTCGGTTCCATCAAGAAACGGCTTTTTGTTTTCATCAAGCGATATTCTGTCTTAAAGACGGTATTGATTCTCTGTATGTCGTCTGACCAAAGAATTTCGTTTTCTTCTTGCATTTCTTTATACATTGAGAAATGTATAAAGAAATGCAAGAAGAAAACGAAAATGTTTCTTAAGATTAATTAAGATCAGGTGGCATACCATATTTTTTGCTGACCCCTCGGAAAATTGGCATAGTATAATAAAGTAGGTCAATTTTCATATTTTAGGGAGGTTGTGTTTACTAGATACTTCCTACTTCATATTTATTTTAAAGATATTTTCCCTCATCTTTTTTATTTATAAATCTGAGATTGAAGATTTTTTACTGAAGCGTATTACTAGTAACTAAATTAGGCTATTTATAAAAAAAAGCAAATCAAGTTTGTAAGTAAAGTCTTAAGTTAGATAAATTACTTATGATGCATTACTAAAGTCGCAAAAAATAATAGGCCTGATTTGACATTTAAATTGAATCGATTTATCGTGAGTCGAGTACCAAGTTGTATGGTTACTTCACTAGTAACGTCGCGATAGTCAATCGCGACGTAACTAGTGAAGTAACCATACGTAATCATACCAAGTTAAATGTCAAAACGGAGTAACCGAAGTGACCATACCAAGTTAAATGTCAAAACGGGCCTATTATTTTTGACAAGTATCACGTCAATCATTGTTTACCTATATTTTACCATTAGGTACTAAAGATTTTGAGAGATATTTGAATATTAAGTTACCTTTTATTTTTAATTTTGCATACATTGTCTACATTTCAATTGCATGATAATGATAAGTGGAAGCGCGGAGTCTCCTAACACAAGCAATTTGTTGCAAAAAAGGTGATCTCCAATAAAATGTATCTATAATATGTCCTTTGTAATTGAAATAAACCTTTTTTTGTTTTTTAGTTTCCAGCCAACTAACACATTTCATTAAAGGTACATTACGTTCACAACCGTGCAATAAGGTGGCTATTCACTTCCACAAATTCATCTCCAAATTTTCTGCCCGTGACAAAAGACGGAGTTTCTTGTAATAACACAACTGAAGACATCTGACGACAGCGGCTGATTAAGTCCTGTACAGTCGCTGGCAGCAGTGATTAATGAAACGGGACGTTCAGAGAAGGACAGATGTGTTAATTAGATTAACACATCCAGACGTTGTCAGTTCGAGATTTCTGCGCGACTGTACTGAGCCAGGGATAATATATGTTGTATTAATTCTTAGGAAGAATCAGGAATGAATGTTCTTTCGTCGGGGGCTAAATTAAGTAATCAGATGTGTTTTGTTGTATGTGATAAATTGATGTTAGGTACAGAAATGGCATGTTCTATACGACCTTGTCTGCTAAATTGAATTGTATTGTAATGGAAATATTTTTCTCAACATAGCAGATACATTTATTTTAGTATAATGTTAGATTTGTAAACCCACTAGCTGCGCCCCGCGGTTTCCCCGCGTGAGTCTCGATCCCGTGGGAATATAGGAATAAAAAGTAGCCTATATGTTAATCCAGGGTGTCAGCTACCTCAATACAAAATTTTATCAAAATTGGTCCGGCCGTTTTTACGTGAAAGAGTAAAAACATCCATCCATTCATACTTACAAACTTTCGCTTTTATAATATTAGTAGGATTTTTAATGGGACAACAAGTAGTTGCTGGGTTGTGGAGGTCAAATAGGCAGTCGCTCCATGTAAAATACTGGTATTCAACTGCATCTGGTTAGACTGGAAGCTGACCCCAACATAGATGGGAAAAGGCGGGCAGATTGATTGAATAAGTAATTCAGAATTTCTCATATTTTTTTACGGCTTGGTTGAAAATATTTTTGTTCATAGAAAAATCTGTACCTATCTAAATTCATAATTATAATATTTAATGTAGTTTATTTTTTAATCATGAATGACTATGAACAAAAAAAAATAGCTTCTAAAATTTAACCTTCACACTATTGAGTGGTTTGTCCAAGACAGTTGATGTGCTACGACATCAAATCAAATCAAATATTTTATTGCGGGAATAGGGTATGGAGACAAAAAATAACATGCGGGGCAGTGTTTAGGGACTGCCGATAGAAGTGAAAACAGTATACATATAGCTCATGGAAAGCGTTCGGTGACGATGACGCGAGTTCCATGATTTTTGTGCACACAAAAAGTGCTCAACGCGCTAGAAGTTTTCACTTAAAAAAAAAAAAAGTTATACAGGCAGATAATTACAGCATCGTAGTGCACGAAGCCCGATTATTACCTTAACACAGTAAAGTCAAACCCCGCTGCCATAATTTTCATGACGTGACAGCTGTCATGAAAATGATTGCGGCGGGGATTGACTGCACGGTGCGGCCGTTAGGTAGCGGCCACGTTCTAGGAAACCGTAGTTTTACCGGATACAATTACCAATTTAACCAATTCCAACCTTTCCACCAATTCAACCATACACACAAATATTTTATTTACACAAAAGACAGATAGATATAATACCCGAAATCAAGACGACCTAGAAATACCAGGAGCGAGAGCCTGTTCGGCAGGAAAACTATACAGTATGAGGGGGTCCGGCTATACTATTATACAATAAACTACCTAAAAAATTCAGAGAGTGTACAAGCATACCAACATTTAAAAACCGGCCAAGTGCGAGTCGGACTCGCGCATGAAGGGTTCCGTACCATTATCTATAAAAATGGCAAAAAAACACGTTTGTTGTATGGGAGCCCCCTTAAATATTTATTTTTAAAGTCAATAATATCAACATATTCTGTGAATATTTCAAGCGTCCTACCTGTTGCCGTTATCAATATAGAGCAAAAACGAGCAAAAAAATCACGTTTGTTGTATGGGAGCCCCCTTAAATATTTATTTTATTATATTTTTTTGAATTTGTTGTTATAGCTGCAACAAAAATACATCATCTGTGAAAATTTCAACTATCTAGCTATCACGGTTCATGAGATACAGCCTGGTGACAGACGGACAGACAGATGGACAGACAGACAGACAGACAGACGGCGGAGCCTTAGTAATAGGGTTCCCGTTTTACCCTTTGGGTACGGAACCCTAAAAAGGCCTAAGGAATTATACAGGGTGGATTTTTGAGATGGGGCAGATAGATATTAGACACATAAGTTGAGTTTTTTTTTTTAATATTAGACACATAAGCTTAACTTCATCATCATTTCAGCCGAAAGACGTCAACTGCTGGACATAGGCCTCCCCTAAACGGGGGTTTTGCCATAATCGCCACGCTTGGCAGACGGGTTGGCGATCGTAGTATTGTGTTAAAATGCATAGAGAACGCTGCTGCCCATTCTCTAGTAAGTCCCTTAGTCGCCTTTTATGACACCCACGGGAAGAAATGGGATGGTGCTATTCTTTACGTTCGGCACCAAACGGACAAGCTGAACTTAACTGTTTTGTAATTTATTTAGTCTTATGTACATACTTGCTTTATATTTTATAATTGAAACTATGGTGTTCAGTCTCATGGATGCCTTGAACGCCGTAATGTAAATTAAAACCTATTGCTAATTTAGTTAAGCTTCTCTTTAAGTGAACTGTAATTTGTTCTTTGAGAAATAAATGACTTTAAACCGAATTTCCGATCCCATGACCGATTTTAAAGGAGTCCCATTTACATAAATTATCTTAAAAATACTTAATAGCATTTCATTTTCAAAGGAACGCCATTAAAAACAAGCAAATTAATCTTAAAACCAACACGACTGTGAAAGCCGATATTGATGACGTTAATCGTCAACACTAAAGGAGATATACGATCTTCATAAAATAACAAACGCCTATTTTATTACGCCACCAATACAACGAGTGGCAGTTAAGTCTTTCTAATAGCCTGTAATTCGTTTAACTGCTGACAGAGAGTTTGCTAAATAGGGTGATGCCTGAATGGAGAATTTGCTGCAGTGGCGGTTTTGTTGTTTATATGTGCTGACCTGGCGATAGTAACAAGCAGAATTACAAATAACATAACCACATGCCTGTATTCCATAAAGGGTTAGGCAGAGGTGTTCCTAGACCTAGTACCCACATTTTTTATTAGGATTCCATACCAAAATGGTAAAAAGGAACCCTTATGGTGAGACCAAGTCTGTCTGTCTATCTGTCTGTCGGTTACACCTGGATATCTCAAAAACTACTAATGCTATCAACTTGAAATTTAGAATAGTTTTAGATGACGTTTCTCAACTATTTTGCAAACAAGAAAGAAATTTAAAAAAATATATTTTTTTTGCAAAAGGGACTGAAAGGGGGCCTTAAAAATTTGAAGTGAGGCTACTAGGGCATGTGGGGTATCATATGAAAGAACGCTGTTCGCACATTCTCAAACATTTTTTTTTGGCAGCATAGTTTCCGACTTTTGATGAAAAATTTAAAAAAAAAACTGAAATTAGTCTATGTGATAGAAGTTTATGTAAAGATTACAGGAAAAATAAAACGATGTCTCTAAAAACCATGGTTTTTCAGAAATCATCAACATTATAATTATATACGTACAGAACCCTCGGTGCGCGAGTCCGACTCGCTCTTGACCGGTGGTTTTTTATTTTTTATTTAGGATGGGTTTGCTCTTGACCTTAGTCTAGGGCAGAGGTGACAGAGACAAATTCGACGATGGATTGAGCTTACCCAGAAGAAGCCTGTTTAATCTAACTTTTAAGAGATTAGGGTTGTATGCGTTCAGAAACACAGACGCAGGCAGAGAGTTCCACTCTTTTGCTGTGCGCATTATAAAAGACATATGGAAACGCTTAGTGCGAATTGGTGGAATAGCCACAAGGAGGATTTCGCCACGTGTTTGCCACAAGTCCCACCTAATAGTGGGCGAGCCTTTTGCCAAGAATTGGGAACAAATCCGGACTCCAGGCTCATCTTTATCATCATTTCAGCCGAAAGACGTTCAATGCTGGACATAAACCTCCCCTAAAATTCGGGGGGTTGCCATAATCGCCACGCTTGGCAAGCGGTTTGGCGATCGCATTATGGTGATAAAATGCATAGAGAACGCTGCTGCCCATTCTCTAGTAAGTCCCTTAGTCGCCTTTTACGACAACCGCGGGAAGAAATTAGGATGGTGATATTCTTTACGTCCGACACCACATGGAACCAGACGGACTCCAGGCGAGAAATTCCTAATGGAAAACCCAATAGCACTTTGTCTGACCCGGGAATCAAACCCAAGACCACATGCTCAGCAGTAGCGCTTACGACCACTAGACCAAAGAGTACAGGTAGAATTGTTCTTGAAAAACAAAATTTTATTATGCAGGAATATCTTTTGCAACAAAGAATTAGACTCAAACTCAAACTCAAAGCATTGATTTCGAATAAACCAATTACTTGTTAATTGTTAAGGGGTCGGTCAGTCAGCAAGATGAAGCTAGTTGATGGAAGAAGGATAATTAGATAACCAATTAGTACACTGAAAACAGTGCGAGCTAACTAAGATACATTTTCTCTTAGATTGCATTAAAATGTTTGGAATAATTATTTATTTATTTACTATAAACAAGATAGCATATTTACCGGAACAAATTCATTTTATTTATATCGACAATGTGACACGTACAGAATAATCACCGGTCTTTGTTAAATCACACATGCTTTGTTTGATTTTACTTCTTCACTTTTGTATATCAAATAAATATTTAAGTTGATAGTAACAAGCAACTTGTTAGCATTATATCATTCTTAAACTTGCCAACCATTTGAGTTAAATTAAATAACTACCCGTAATTAAACGAATTAATTACTTAGTTGACGGAACTATGATAATTTTACAAAGTTCTCCTAGCTTTAGAAGTCAAGATCTTATTAGGCTCGTATGTAGTCAAGATGCGTGATCACATTAAACAAGATTTTCGTTAAAGCAAACACTTTTTTTTTCAGTGTATTTTAACATACTAGGCTGCACAACGCGGTTTCACCGACATAAGTCTCGATCCCGTAGGAATATCGGAATAAAAAGTATATTATGTCCTAATCCAGGTCATGGTGTACATATGTGCCAAATTTCATCCAAATCCGTTCAGCCGTTTTAGCGTGAAAGAGTACCAAACAAATAAACAAATAAGATCACTTTCTCATTCATGATCCTGACTTATCAATAATAAGTCAGGATTACATTTTTTTGTTTCTTTTCCTCTGTATTTTTAAGTACCTATCATTTATTAATTTCAATGGTTTCTGCTTGTGTAATTTTTTTGGGAAACTCAATGAGTAAACTTGGCAGGACATACTACCTCCCATTATACACATTTTTTAAATATTTATTTCATTTTGTGTTATGTGGTGTAACCTTTTCTTATTTTTGTGTTTATGTTCTTTTTTGCGTCATGTTTACCGCAAATAAACATATTTTCTTTCTTTCTTTCTTTTCTTTGTCAGTAGTACCTATTGTAGCAGTCGTAGTATTCCTCGAAAACATGTCAGAATTTCTACAATTTCACTCAGTATCAAAGCCCGTCCAATGATCACATTAATGAACATGATACCTGTTAGTATCGGTCATTAATTCAGTCTATCTATTGTTCAAGTTTCGTGTCATGTCATTATCTAGACTTAGTTAATACAAACTAGTCTTGAATTCTCCTCTGAGAGAATTAGATACCATCTTTTGGTGGCTCGTTAACGGTAAAATAGATTTCTAAATGGGTGTAATTTTGGTTACATTGGCTCTATCTCGCCGCATATATTAAGGGACGTAATTACTTGCTATTTGCATTAACATTATAATTAAGACTGTGTAGGTATGAGTAGTAACTCTGTATATATAAATAGGCTAACCAATTTAAATAATAGAATAGAATACTCTTTATTATGTACTCCATAAAAGGTTACAGATATAAACAATGACGTATTATAAATAGACGCGTCATACACGAACATTAGTGCATTCAAAAATAGTGTAAGCCATGATTGTAGCTACATACTTGCATACAATCATACAGCGCGTGAAGAAAGAAAGAAAGACCTATACCGATATCACTTGTTAGAAAGAGATGAACATACATATATAATTACGTCACTAGCTGCTGCATGTTCATTGGCGCGTACGTAATAATAATTATTTTTGTCACGCAATTGTCTGGTATTTACTTTGCCATTATTGAGCGCAGGTAACGCATCTAAAGGTAATAAATACATCATTGGATATCAATGTTTAAGAATAAAATAGAATAGAATACTCTTTATTATGTACTCCATAAAAAGTTACAGATATAAATGTTTAAATTTTACATAAGGTAAAACAATGGGCGGTCTTATCGCTGAAAGCGATCTTTTACAAACAACCTTTGGATGGATTAAAGGGAGAAGGAGAGACAATTCTGCAGGTAGTCAGTGGTGTACCATTTACATACACAATAAATAAATTCATACATACATAAGCATTATAAAATGCTATTTATTATTTATTAATTTAAGCCTCTTTAATTCCTTAGTAATAATACTTAATACAATTTTTATTTTTAAAGTAATTTTAACTAGGGACCTCTCGACAAGTATAGGCCTCCACCATCTCACTCCATGTTTTTTTACCTTGGGCTGTTCTCATCCAGTCATTGTTTGTAAATTTTAGAACTTCGTCTTCCCATCTTTCCAGTAGGCGACCTCTTTTCCTTTTTCCGGGGGGGGCAGCCCATGTAGTAATTTTATAAAATACTAGCTGCGGTTTCACCCGCGTAAGTCTCGATCCCGTGGGAAAGGGGTATAAAAAATAGATAGTAGCCGATTCTCAGACCCACTGAATATACATATAAAATTTCATCAAAATCGGTCAAGCCGTTTCGGAGGAGTAGGTAACTAACATTGTGACACGAGAATTTTATATATTATAAGATATAGAGTCACAAAATCAGGAAGGAATATACTTTTTAAATAGGTACTTACTTCTATTTGGTCACACGTCGATGGATTTATAATTCTGGAAAACAGTGCAAAATGATGGAAATACATATTATTATTATTATAGGTAGGTATTATAATGATCGAAAAGAAAATTTAAATCTGTGTTTTTAAAACAGTAGTTTTACTTTTACTAGATTTTATAATCGACACAACTTGTGTAACTTGATACTAAATCAAGTCAAAAATACTACGTACTTCGTCCGTGTTTAAATTTTAATCAAATTAAAGTTTGCAAGTGTCGACTAAACAAATTTTATAACACACTGAAAACCGTTTATTATCAGATTGGTTTACCTATAAAATGAAGAAGCTTCGCATAAAAACTGAAAGTATCTCAAATCAATGAAACTCAGAACATTTTACTTTAATGGAGCTTAGCTATGGGTAGACTAAATAAAAATCTTTTCGCCTTAGTTATTACTTATTAAGTGTAATAATAATAATTTTATTTTTTTGCAGATACTGAACACCTTGCCATCGGTAAGTAGTATTTTATATATATTCATATGAAATGTTTCTTTTTAATTATAAACGTTGCTTAAAGTTAAGTAAAGTTAAGTACCGGGTAAAACAGGGTGAATAGAGACGCAACTTTAAAATGGATTTTAACGTTGAAATAATATCTTTTGTTGCCAAAAAGGACTATAAGTTGTTACCTGTACTATAATTAACAATTAAGTGTCCTTGTTGGCAACAAACTATATTATTTCAAGGTTAAAATCCATTTTAAAATTGCGTCTCTATTTACCCTTGCCTGTCTATTCACCCCGTTTTACGGTACCTAATGATTAAAATGATTAACTTATACTGATCCAACCGTTTTATGACGTAAAAATAAATAAAAATAATAATAAAAATCTTTAGGTATTAAAGTACACATGTTCCAAAACAAACACAAAAAAAATAAAGTTACATATTACAAAAAAAAAAACGATAAAATGTCTTACAAACATAAACTTACGCCTTTCTCAACATTCAAACGTTTAAACGTATATTAACTTTAAGCAACCTTTAGAAAAAAATAATTAAAGAAAATAAAAAACACGCCTGCCATACCAAAAAAGTGAACTTAAAAATTAAAAACAAGTTACATGATTTTAGTGTTGAATGGCCACAAGGTACGTACTAAATAGATTATAATATTTACTGTGCAATTAAAACTCCATTGTGCCCAAAAGTGGAAAACTGAAAATCAATCTTTTCATGGAAGTCGGGGACCTGTAAAGAACTATTCCAAGGATTCGTCCCCCGACTGCAATGAAATGATTGATTTTCAGTTTTCCACTTTTGGGCACTTCACTTTTCTGATCATTATGAACAACTTTTACTATGGGACCAAACCTGAAATCGCGAAAAAAAATCAGCTGTTCCTTTCATTTTGACGAGATATTCGAACATAAAAGTAGGGAACAGCGAATTTTTTTTTCGTGATTTCAGGTTTGTTCCCATAGTAAATGTTGTTCATACTGATAAGTACAACACGTCCCTGGCCAAGAATTAACGCACAACCTCTTAAGGGGAGTGACCCCTTAAGAGGTTGTGCGTTAATTCTGGGACATGTTTTATATCAATATTATCCTAAACAATAAATAGATATTATAAATCGAAAATAAAACGTGTACACAACTCTAGTTGGCGTACCGTCTCAAAATTAATTTACTAAAGACGTCCTACATTTCGTATATTCATATCAGTCTGAATCCCTATTCAATAATTTATTCAACTTATCTTCTATTCAATTACGTTACTCTCGAATGGAATTGAACAGTCTATCTAAATGAAAGCTCAGTAATCAAGTTAAGACAAGAATTCTTTTATCTAAGTATTTTGGAACAGGTTCAAAGATAATAATATATATTCTATATTCTTGCTACTTGATGTTGTTTAAAAATAACATGGAATAAAAAATACTGCCCATTTTTTACATTTCAAAATATTAATTCAATTTAATTCAATCTTATAATCTTTCTTTACTCATGATTATGAGACAACCATAGTAACTTAATATTGGACACAAGATAGCCAAAAATCGTTTAAAGTTATTTTGACAGTAATTGATAGAATTTGGTTGAAATGAAATTTTTATATGCTATTGATTTTTGAAGTGCAATCTTTTAGTTTTTATTGTTGAGTGGGTATGATGACAGACATTTTTACGTTGGATATGACTGTCATCCTATACCACTAGATGGCGTTACTTTTGTTAAAGTTAGGATCTATTTTTTTGTTAAACATTGATTTTACATTTAAAGTTATGCATTAATTAACTCCTGTATTTTATAACGTTATAGCTAATATTTAGAATTGTTTTGGCTTGTATTCAAGATGTCAATTATCAATCAATCAATCATTTATGATACTGTTGTACCAAACAAGGTGGTGCGCTACATCCAGTCCCCACTCTTGTTGGTGGCCGGCGTAGCGCGTTGGCTCTTTGGGCAGTCTGTGGCTAACTGTGGTGCAAGCAATCATGTAATAAAAGTATTAAATGTACCCGTAGCATAAAAGTGAGTTTTATTGCTGCTAAAACAACACAATAAAATTTAGGCAGGTAAACAGTTGGAGAATGTGAAATGGTGGATTGTGATAATGGTTTGGTTGTTTAATTACTTTAATCTTTCGCAAGAGGGATCTTTCGACCTCATCATCCATCGTGAGGAAATAATCAGCATGTCCTACAACCAAAAAAAATAAAACATGTTACATCTACCAACCCGCACAGGGCTCGCGTGGTGGATAATGACCCACTCCCTCTCACTGGGAGGAGATCTGTGTTCTAGCAAAAGAAACTGTTTATGCTATAAGGAATCCCTTTAGTTTTTTTTCTAACCAAAAATAACGAAGGCCCAAAAGGGCTCGACTGGCTGTTCACAATGGTGTGCTGGTGCCTACTGGGGGTGGCAAAAGAAGCATGAACGTAGAATAAATGCTGTGGAAATGCTTTCCTTGCGAAGCATGTCTGGCGTGACTATGAGTGATAGGCTGAAAAATGAGGCAATAAGGCAACGGTGCAGTTTAAAAGAAGATGTAGTGACAAAGACAGAAAAGAGTATGCTTAGATGGTTTGGTCATGTGGAGAGGATGAGTGAAAGGCGACTAACAAAATATATTTATAAAGCAGAGGTGAGTGGATACGCTGGGAGGGGACGCCCTAGAAGGACATAAATAGTGACCAAATTGGTGATGTTCTTCAGAAAGGTCAGGTGTTTAGTACTCGCAACCGGCGTGCGTGTATGACCAGATTTATGAACGTAGGCGAAGCAAAAGGAGTATGTAAGGAGCGTAGCAGGTGGCGTTCTATAGTTTCTGCCTACCCCCATGGGAAGAAGGCGTGAGTTTATGTATGTGTGTATGTAATAACGAACGAGCACAAGGTCCTCGGCTCGAGTCCCGGGTCGAGCAAAGTGTTATTGGGTTTTTCCATATGGAATTTCTCAGTAGCAGCCCCGAGTTGTGCCCGGTTGATGGCAATAAGCTCGCCCCCTATTACAATCATGGGACTTAAAACATGACTAGCGAAACACGGGTGTACTGTAGATACCCATCTACCTACCCCTTCGGGAATAACAGGCGTGAGGTTGCGTTACGTAGTATATAAAATATATACTCAAGTATAAAATAAAGTAAAATTATGATTCAACAATCGGGGAAAAATTTAATTCTAACTGTAATGTAGACCTGCCTGAACTAGGTTTATGAAAAACCTGTGTTTCATGTCATCAGTTTACATCAAACATTTAAAATGAAGACAACAATAGGTTTATTATTAGGCTCCCAGACTGGAGCGGGCCGGGGCTGCCTTAAAGCGGCTCCTACCCATTCTAGGGGGTCCAAACGCCTCCTGCCGGAGGCTCTACGCGGGGATCATGCGGTCCATGGCCCTTTACGGGGCACCGGTGTGGGCGCGTTCCTTAAGGCTGCGACCAGCCCGCCAATTGAACGCGTCCCAAAGGGTCATGGCCATCAGGCTGGTACGGGGTTACCGCACGGTCTCCCGTGAGGCGGCGGGCCTCCTTGCCGAACTACCACCATGGGATCTGGAAGCAAAAGTCCTTGCACAAATCTGGGAGTGGCGCGAGGAGGCGAAACGCCGGGGTGAAACTCCGCTGCCGCGAGAAATCACGGCACAGCGGACAGAGCTCCGGCGGGATCTCATGGCGGCATGGAGAGTGCGATTGTCGCAACCCAGCGCTGGGCACGCCACAATTGTGGCGATAAGTCCCCTCTTTGAGGATTGGCTAGAGAGGCGCCACGGCGTCCTCACCTTCCGCCTGACGCAGGTCCTCACCGGACATGGTTGTTTCGGGAGGTTCCTGTTCAGGATAAAGCGGGAGGAAACGCCCGGGTGTCATCACTGTGTGGATCACCCGGAGGACACGGTGGAGCATACGGTGGAGGTCTGCCCGGCTTGGATGGAGCACCGCCGTGTCCTCACGGAGGCGATCGGCGGCGGCGATCTCTCGCGTCCGGCCCTGGTTCGGGCCATGGTTCGGAGCGAGAGTGCATGGGAGGCCGTCACCTCCTTCTGCGAAGCAGTAATGCTTGCGAAGGAGGAGGCGGAACGCGTGAGGGAGAGGCAAGGTTCGCGCCCTCGCGCCCCTAGTCGCCGCAGGAGACGCCCCGGACGTCGGGAGTCGCAAGCCGATTTCCGACCACCGTAGGCGCGGGCTTGCGGACGGTGAGCGATGGGTAGTTCACCGTCCGATAAGGACCAGGCCCGGGTCGACGGCGCGTTGTATTCCACGCGCGCCTCAAAGAGTTGTCAGCAGCAACTGACGGGGTCCGTTAGGGCCAATGCCTGCCAGGGTTGCGAGTTTGTCCGAAAGGGATATCGTGGCCCTGGCACACAGGCAAATGAAGGAATACGGGTGTGTTTTAGTCAGTAAAAGTCTGACACGCCCTCCCGCTCCGCCCAGAGCGGGAGAAGTTATTTGATAATTTCCTCCCAAAAAAAAAAAAGGTTTATTATTAGGCTAAATTAAAAAGAAGACCTAATATTTTCAATGACTTAAAGAGTAAGTCTTTGGGTATATTATTTAATAACGATGCATTTATTTCAAAAATTTACCGTGTGTTTTTTACCACAAAATCAAGACGTATTGCTAAATAAAATCCAAGGACTTTACTTGTCACTAGCAGAAACGGAGCAATAGGAAGTACGGTAATAAAAAATATATTTATTCATATTTGTCGTCTAGAAAACCTTCTTTTAGTAAACAACTAGATTTAGATATACGAGTATGTCTAAATTATTTCCAAAAAAGTCTTTATATTTTTTAGCTAAACTAGCTTTTGCCCGCGGCTTCGGTCGCGTTAATTTAGAATTTGATAATCATTTCGGATTGTACTCTGCTTTTTGAAATTGAAAGTGCTATCCCACCAAAAACATTTCATGTAAAATGTTGCCAAGACGACCACATAAGGTTTGCCCTGTGAAAAATGTATGGCTTCGCCATTTCGCTACCGTCGTCGTGGAGGTGATGCGAATATTTAGTTTCTGAAGCAAGTAACGAAACAGCCAAGCCATACATTTTTACTGATATGTAGAATTTGTGAAGTTAGGGTCGCTAGAGTTAGGCCGTGTAGGTTCAGAAGCTTGGCTCTACATGAGATCTGATATCTTTTTCACAGGGCAAACTTTATGTGGTCTTGGCAACATTTTACATGAAATGTTTTTGGTGGGATTTTAGTACTTTTTATAAGTTGCTAGGCACTTTTTTTAGTGTTTATTTTTTTCAATTTTTTTTTGGGGTGTATTCCTTGCACATCAGCAGTGACGGTTTTCCATGTCCTAATTCATAAAATTGGTGGAAGTCTCATTCAAACTTCCACCCCCCTCCATTTTAGGGGATGGGGGGCGAAAGTTATAAGTTTATCTGGGGACACGGTAGTGTTTTTTTGTATACTGAACTTTGTTTACATACAAAATTTCGGCTTTCTAGCACTTCAGGAAGTACCCTAACATTTTGAAGTTTCATACAAACTTCCAACCCCCCATTTTAGGGGATGGGGGGCGAAAGTTATAAGTTTATGAATTTTTTTGTTGGATGTATACTAAACTTAGATTACATACCAAATTTCAGCTTTCTAGCACTTCAGGAAGTAGCCAAACATTTTGATGATCATCAGTGTGTCAGTGACGAAATCGGTGTATTTTAGATATCAATTAAATCTAAAGTATTAGAGTTATTCAATTTAGACTTTGTATGTTTAATTAGTCTATTATTGACATTATATCCTGAGAATATAAACTATCTGGTACATCGGAAACCAACTTTATGAGGGTTCAAAAAAACGACGAAACACTTCGAGAAAAGGTAGGTGTGTGTGTGTGCCCTTACGCTTCGCTTGACTCGTCTTGGCGGAAGCACTACCGTGCTCCCAGATTAAATACATCCCTTATTAACATAATTCGATCATGATTCGAAAGACACGTGGCACCATCTATTATCATAAGAACGTTATTGTTGTTTTCCTCAGGAACAGTACTTTTTTCGGCATAAAAGGTACCCTATGTCCATTTTTGTACACCTGACAACGTATATGCAAAATTTCAGGATGATCGGTTCAGTGGTTTAGGCGTGAAAAGGTAACAAACAAACAAAAAAACTTACTTTTGCATTTATAATATTAGTTAGGATAATTAAGAACTTCTGAAACATATGCTAATTTAACGACGAATGAGTTACAAATAAAAGACTAGGTTTTAAATTGAAGAATGTTTTTTATACAACCGTCATGGCTTACGCTGTTTTTGAGTGCACTAATGTTCGTGTATGACGCTTCTATTTATAATACGCAGGTGTCTTACCTGCGTGCCAAATTACCAATGACGGATAGGATACTTTTAAACCCGTTTAAGTTTTTTAGTACGTTCCTCTGGGATAGTGTCCGACCTCCATGCGAGTGAAGCCTTGAGCAAAATATAGCCCGAAGTAAATGAAAAGTTAAAGCAAGTTTAAAATCTTAAAGGTTAAAATCAACGAGTTCTGTTATATCCATGCTAGGTATAAATAGCCTTTGATAATGCAGTTAAGGTTGCCAAAGACGCATTCGATGCAGCACCCATACTGAACACACACAATTTAATGGCTTTATAATTCTACGTTATCTCAGTGGACGCGTGTTTCGATTAAAAGGAAATAAAAAATATAATATAATGGTCTGGACTTTAAAAGAGACTGACCCCTGAGTTTGTTTCGCCATTTCTTCTCAGGGGTAGTCAGATAACTTATTTTTTATTTTTTAATATGACTTGTAAAGGTGATTCCGATATCCTATTTACAGAATAAACGATTTCATTTTAATAAATAATAATAACAAAAATTATATATATGTCGGATCGACAGGATTTTACTCAGTTAGATTCAGACATCATGTGGGCAGAAGTTGGGTTTCGTGCAATAAAAACACACTGGGTGCGATACACTGCGTTTATTAAAATTACAGATTGACACAACCACTACACATTTTAACTTCCATAATAACCGAGCATAACGAATCGAGTACAGTTCCGCGACATCTAAAGTCCGATGCGATCAGACCAAACATTGAATCTTGAATGTCCTCCTCGCCTATCGGCTCAAAACATCACGACTCTATAGAAGCGGGCCATTGCGTTTCTTGCCCGTACTAATGAACGCATCCGACATATAATATAATATAATACCTATCTAAAAACGACGTTTTAAATCTGTTTGTTAAATTCTGATGATTTTGTGATCATATTCTCATAAAACAAAAATGGTAGAAATGATGAAGATTTGTTGGTTATTTTTTGCGCGACCTTGGTGGAAATAGGTTCCTTTGTGACACAGCTATACAATACAATAAAAAGCAAAGAACATATTTAGTAAAGGTATTGAAATCGACATGTTAACTTACAATAATATTCATACGACAAGATTTAGATCTATTGCCGACTCTGTTCAAGAAAACGAGTGAACATTGTTCTTAAAACTAATACAACAAAACTCAAACCTCGATCAAATATTAAATCAAACGCCCACGTTCAGTGGCACCCCATCCAATATTATATGAACGAAATTGCGTCGAGGACTGAAATGGGGAGAAATTGAGACAGATTTCAAGAAGTAAAATCATTTGAGGAGGGCGTCGAGAACGGAAATCCGTCATACATTGGAGAACTCACAAAAGTATATAATTAGATTTTAGGGGTTGACAGCGCGGCATTTTTTTTCCAACGAAATTCTCTCTTTCTCAAATGTGAGAGCCTGTTTTCACTTAGAAATTTGTGAATGCTTATTTTGTTTCTTCTTGCGAATAAAAGCTGTAGTGTGTTTTGTATAGAATTGAATCAATATGGCTTAGAAGAAATTACTTTTTATTCAACTTGTTTGTAAGGAGTGGGTTTATTTTTGTCTGTATTAGAATTTTAGTTATAGGAACGTTGATTGTTATCAACAACAGTTCTATTTTGTGATTCTTCGTCTTGGAATTGAATTTTCTCATTTTGATCTTACGAGTTGTTTAGATAGCATTTCTACACAATAACATTGCTACCATTTCATAATATCTAACAACGAAGTCTTCACTAATTGGACTAAAACAACAACACAAACTATTCTAGACAACATTATACTGAGATTTAGTCTGAATCTGTGTAGCACAAAGGTCAAATATTACATGAAGTCTGAGACACAAAATTTCGTGATTCCATTATTTCGTTAATTGTGTCGTGTAGTCCCACTAATGGGCAACCGTCTGGTTTGTGGGACAGTGACATAATACTTGGAGCTAGTCCAAATCTTTCTACTAGCGCTGTTTTGTACGACATATTCTATGCTATAATAAATCAAGTGATTTTAAAATAGCTAAGCAAAGAAATTACATTTAAATTGTATTATTTTGGAGACAGAAGTTGTTTAAGTGATCATAATCTTGAAGTTGGTTATTATTAGCTTTTATGTTATAAAGGACGGAGAGCTAATTTTGGTAGATACTTGTAATGAAATTAGGTATATTCAGAGTTGAACTTTGCTAACATCAAAGGCAAAGCTCAGGCACCGTTCTCCTCTGGCTTTTAAGTGAAGCTATTTTTAACCCCTTACCGTCAATAATTAGGATAGCGTTCTTCAATTAATTTAACCAAGTTGAAAGGAGGTGTTCTTTTTCCCCATACAACTGGGGCCAAACAATTGACCTTAAAAACAAAGGTACGGAAATACAGAAAAAAAAAACGCAGATTCCGAAAAAAAAAGACGTTTGGATGTGGTCGAAAATCGAGTTCAAAGATTCCGTTACATACATCATATATATGGATACGTAGATACAGGCGAAGATAATAAAAGCGTGTTAAACATATACTGATTAATTATTATCTTAATTTTTTATTATAACATAGTTTTTCCTAGCATATTCTTTTTGTGAAACATTTAGCGAACAAGAATAAAAAAATATCTTTTATTTCAAATTTCAGATTATTGTATGCGTTTGGTTAGCTTACTGAAAGGCCAAAAGACTTCTCCAAGGCCGATAATTATCTATTTTTTTAATTAATTGTTGTTGCTATGGTTTCCCGTATAGATTTAGTGTAATTAGTAAATATTAAATATTTATTTATTTCACACCAATAAGTACATCTTACAGTATACCCAAGACGATGTTATACCAACCTATTACACTATTTATCCATAAAAAATACTTATACATAAATAAAAATTCAACAATAAAAATGAAACTAAACTACTTTATAAAAATTACATTTTCTTTTTCAAATTTGTCTGCCTCCTTCAATGCACCTTTGCGCTCCTGATAAAAATTTCGGCAGGCTATCGAACACATCTTCCGACGGCAATATAAATATGGTTTTCCGTCTCTGGAGTGCTATTTCGTGTGTGTAATTTCTTATTTGTTGATTTGACTATTCTTCCTTTAGACCTTCTTTCTATTCATTTCTTCCATCCTGACGACCTGGCTAACCCATTTGGACTTGACACTGTGATTTGACTGCGACCATTCTTTCGTTATTCAAAAAAAAAGAGTCAAAAGTCAAATTATTAATTTCAAATAGGCACATCTTCCTCTCTCCTACTTTTTGCTGTGCCCGACAGGGTCCACAATGATCATATTT
The DNA here is from genome assembly GCA_948098905.1 of Tiliacea aurago. Taxonomy (NCBI): domain Eukaryota; kingdom Metazoa; phylum Arthropoda; class Insecta; order Lepidoptera; family Noctuidae; genus Tiliacea; species Tiliacea aurago. The sequence continues at coordinate 4,015,234 of OX402591.1, forward strand.
GTAAAACCTACCACCTAAGTTCACATGTGGAAGCAATAAATATATTGAGTATTGAGTACATTTATGGTACTTTTGAACGTCAAAATTTACAAAAAAAATAGAATTGATTCTAGTCGCCCCTTCCAAAAGGTAGCTTCGTATGGAGAAGAATGGGTAAGAAACTCCACCGTTTACTCTTATAAAATGTTTTACAATATTTTGGTAGGTAGGTACATTAAATATATTATATTCTATATTGGAAAACGTACTATGGGATGAGTGCTCAACTGCTCATATCACGACTATAGTTGGGTATATGGGGTGCCTCGACATCAACAGGATTTTAAAACACCTGCCTTCTTCCTAGAGTATACCCTAGCTAAAGAAGATATTGAAAATGAGTAAATTTAATAAAAGAAAATTTCAGCTGAAAGACGTCCGTCCACTGCTGGACATAGGCCTCTCCCAAAAGGGTGGGGGGGTGCCATTAACGCCACGTTTGGCAGATGGGTTGGCGGTCGCAGTATGGTGTTAAAATGCATAGAGAACGCTGCTGCCCATTCTCTAGTAAGTCCCTTAGTCGCCTTTTACGACACCCGCGGGAGGAAATAGGATGGTGCTATTCTTTACGTCTGGTTCAAACCAATAATAAGTATGTTTTTGGTTTTATTTCAGATTTTGATATCCCTAGCAACTAAATTCCCATTGGCAGAAACACTCTCTAATTATTAATTCCTTGTTACGTTGTCTTGACTACATATTAACCTTCTCAATGAAAAACAACCTGCAGCAATGGTACATATATGGCTACAGCTATATATACTACATAAAAATAATTGATGAATCAATATTATTATTTTGACTATCTTTAAGACCTATCTGTCGTCTTAGAATACCTAAATACTTAATTATTTCGATAACGTATAATTACCAAATACATTTATATTCAACATGTCCCAGAATTAATGCACAACCGCTTAAGGGGTCATTGGACCGATCACTAAGAACAACTTTTACTATGGAACCAAACCTGAAATCGCGAAAAACAAACCAGCAGTTCCATACATTTTGAAGAGTTATTCGAACATAATTAATGTAGGGAACAGCTGTTTTTTTTTCGCGATTTCAGATTTGGTCCCATAGTAAAATTTGTTCATAATGATGAGTACAATGACCCCTTGAGAGGTTGTGCGTTAATTCTGGAACATGATGCTGCTATGAACGTTTCGTTGAATGCAGTCGCGATATGAGGTAGCGATTTTTTTATATTCTTTATTTCTTAATCTATCGACTAATTACGGAGGATTTTAAATACTGCTAATAACGCAGTTTATTGGAAGGAATTTCTCTTGAAATTGGTGCCCCAGTACAAGTTTTAGCTGTTAAAAAACACCTCCTTTATTTAACGCTAAATATAAAACGAATAATCCTAACGAATAAACTAAGCTCTTTTTCTACGTCCCAATGATCCCTTTTCCAGACAAGTACCGACACCAACACGTTTATTCCTATAAAAATCTCAACAATTCTCCTCGCCTAATTTCCGTCGAGTATTAGAACGGGAGGGCACTTACTGAGAGAGAAAAAAGATATTGCTAAGGAAAATGGCAGGTCATAAATAAGGGCAAGTGGCACACTTCGCGCTTCGAAATCTGACGGTACTACGGCATTAAATAGCTGAAACAGAAGGTTGGCTCCTTGTTGGCTCCATACAACGAGCGAAAATGCACACACACTTAGAGTCGGTTCTTGTACAGTACGTACATGTTTATGTGTATGCACCTGTTTTAGCTCCTCGTACGAAGACAACCTTCTGTGCTTATTTATTTTGTGGCTAAGGTTGAGTGTATGATTGCGGATATGAAAAATTGAAGCTTAGGACTTTTTTGTGTGCGTGGTCGGTACAAGCGTGTGCTGTTCGAGACTATTTTCTTATAAGATTCAAGATTTTCTCGTCTATTTCTTTTGGGATTTTGTGAGTTTTGATCTACAGTTTTATTTCTTTGACACAAAATATGTTATCATCAGTTTTGGGACTAAAATATGATTGAAATATACATTATAAATATACCTAGTTATAGTATTAATGTTTTTAACTGGTGTAGATATAAAACATTATTTTTAGTATACGCGAAACCTGAATATACAACCTGTTTTTTTTTATATCCCATAACTCTAGGGTTATATTCTGTAGATAAAAATAATACTAAAACTCCTAGAATAGGTGGTCCAAAAATGCATCGTTTCGGAGATATCATCAATCATAATTAAATTAGGTCAAAAATTGTCACCAGTATGACGAATCTTTACTTTTGCGAGGTTGCCAAACTTCGCAGTAGTGTAGTAAAATAAATAGTAAAATAAAATATGTAGGTATGTTGGTATCGGGGCTTCCCGGTGGCAGCTAGTGAAGGGAAAGCTACCTTGTCGACGTTGTCATATTTCACGTAAGGGTGTTTTACATTGTGACTTTGCCGAATTATTTTGTATGAAAAATGAAATAAAAAATAACGAAGGATTGGGACATAACTCATATGCCAGTTGATTCTTTGATATGGCCTCAATCATACCCTAGAGTTATGGGATATAAAAAAAAACACGTTGTATAGTTTGTCCAGAATAGGGAACTGAAATGATTTCAGTAATTTTTACACCATGTTTTATTTTGTCCCAAAAATATTTAAGTGTGATGGAAAATGTTATCACCATTTTATTACTTACAATACAATCGCCGTACGGTTAGGTACCTACTGCCAAATTATTATCAATGAGCGCAAGACGACCCAGGAGGCGCGGGGGCGCCGTAAGCATGTTTTTGTACGAACAACCCGGGAACATAACAACCTTATAACTTTGTGATTTTTCATGATACAGTTTTGAAATATTGTACATAGATTCTTTACATAAAAATCTAGACACGTGTTTCGGGTTTCGCATATACTAAAATTAATATTGTATAAGATAACACTGCAGGTCGCTCTAAGATATTTTTGTTACTGAAATGATCAAAAACTTCGAGTATATTTCAAGTAGTCCTTAGTAAATAATGTCGAAAAGACAAAATAGTATTTAATTTCCAAAAAACCTAAAAAAAAACCATTTTATTAGTCAAACTAGAACAAATAAAAACGGAATAATGTTACAAATAACACCAAAGACTTTACCAACAGCCACAAAACATTATGGCCATACAAACTTCGTATATTTGCATGGCTCTTACTAAAAACAACTATGAAACCGAGTTGACAGCCTAAGTAGTGTCATATTTATTTTCGCTCCCACTACAAACGTCACATTGTTTTGAAGGAAATCTCACTTATACAAAAAGGGGAATATAATAAACAGTAACATAAACATCTTCAAGTGTCTCTCAGCCTTTGAGAATAATATATTTCTTTCTTCGCGAGAAATAGATAAAATAACGTCTAAGTTTGTTCTTGTCGTTGATAACGTTCTAGTTTTGCGAAGTACTGTTAAGTATGGCTTTAGAACTATTGTAGAGAATGACGAGTAATACCTAGACATTTTCACCCTTACATATGACAGGGTGTTTGGCGCATGGACCGACACAACTTTTTGGGGGGTTGGGAGGGTCGTTTGCGAGGTTTCACCCAAATACCCCATGTCCTAAGTGTCACGGTTATTAAGATATGTTTTTTTTTTTTCAAAATTACCCGGAATCTCGCCTTTAAATCGTCATAACTTTTTTGGTTATGGTTGTAAAGTTGTCAAAAAATAATAGGCCCGTTTTGAAATTTAACTTGAATCGATTTATTGTGAGTTACTTCACTAGTTACGTCACGATGATCAATCGCGACGTAACTAGTGAAGTAACCATACGACTCGGTAATCGATACTCACGATAACTCGATTCAAGTTTAATGTCAAAGCGGGCCTATTATTTTTGACAACTATAATAGCACCAAATAACTTTTATTGTATTCTGCAATGTATTCTAATTCTAAATAAATCATTATTTGATGCAATTGATCTGTAAAAAAATACTTATGTAATTCCAAAGTCAATTTTGTTTTTAAATGTGTGAAAAATTACAACTTCTAAATTCATTATAAAAAAAACTAAAAGCTATTTTGAACTTAGTTTTATTTCAAAAACTTCTTTGGGTGTTGGGTTTGTTCGGGGTCTTTGGGTTAAACCTCGCAAATGACCTTCCTAACCACCCAAAAAATTGTGTTGGTTCATGCCAAACATTCTGTATAAACGTTGCATAAAGTTAAAACAACCTTTACCGTAAAAAATAATTTCAATTAATCATTACTTAACTTCCAGCAACTTATATAAGTATAGATAACTGTTTACTATACGACAATTTTAAGTAATAAATTCATGAAAAAGGACTTTAGATAATTATGAAGAATCTTGTTCATTCTTCTCCATAGGAATCAACGCTTTGGAACGGACAACTCTATGACTGGCTAACATCGATCTAACTAACAACACAACCATAACTTAAAAGCATTTGAAAACTGACTTAATGGTATAACTTCTTGATTATGTAAAATTGTTTTTACTTTTTATAAATCCATGACGTAAACTTTATTTTAATGGTACGAAATCCCATAAGACGAAGCTCAAAGAAGATTGATTTTCCTGTATATTCAATCATTTTCCCTAACCTCATCTGCAAGATTTCAATCTTTTCCTTTGATCACGGTCCGAATATAAATGGTGGAGCCCTCAACTCCAAAACAGTATACCTTCCTATCCACATTGATTTATGAGTCAAAATTAATGGTAGCTTTAGACACTTTCATCTCAAAGGACAGTCATGAATCATAATTACTTAACCACCAACAAAACCACGGTTACCGAATCAAAATTCACATCATAATAAGACAGAACTACACGCATTGAATCATGGTGTTGCTTAGAGCCAATAAAATAAATCGATTTGATAAACGAAATCGATCTTCAAAATTGATTTCTGATTAACAAACTGAAATCTGCCTAGGCTTTTCCCAACCATCTTGGGATCCGCTTTCAGTCTATTTTTAATCAACAATACAACAAAATATTTCTCTGAAAACATACAATTCTAAAACTAACAAATAATTCCATACACTAAAAACATTTGGTTGCTTCCCGAAAGAAGTTACGCCAATAAAAACAGGGGTTGTGAAACCCTACTCGCTGCATACATATTCCGGTTCAATCCTGGATGGACAACAAAGAGCCTAGAGCAAAGTTCTACACGAGAATTGCAATCGACACCGCTCGTGTTGGAATGGTTGAAAATCGATTCTGCCGTTGACACTTTTTAATTTGAATTTCCTCTTTTTTGGCTCCAAAAAATTTTGACTGCGTTTTGTTTCGTTGAAACACCGTGAAGCGGACAAACCTTTTTGATTTTTCGTTTATTTGAGGATAGTTGCTATACGCGGCTTCCGTTCCATCGTTTTTCTATGAAAAAATATGTGGCTAAAAGCCTGTGCCCGTCCTTCACTACGCGTGGGTCAGTTTTGATAGCACCGTGTAATAGGACCTTTGAGATTTGAGCTTTGTATTGTTGATCCTCCGTTTCGACTATTGGAAATGTCTGTTATTGTACACCGTACAGTCAAAGCCAATATTGCACACAAAGCCCCACGTAGATTCTCTATGTTAAGATACAATTGAAATTGTTATTAATCCGTTAACATTGAAGTGCGTCTTATAAGAACTGTTACATATAGAAGTATGCAATGCATCTACGGGCCGAGCATGGGCGTGTCAAGACGTTTGTGTCAAGACATGATAAATTATGTCATGTCGATTTGTACTAGCATTTTATGCCAAAACAGTTTTATCGCTCAAACTGTGATAAAATTTGTGACTCAAGTCATGTCACAGTAGGCCGTGATCGCCCCGCAGTTGTGACAAGGATATTCGCCTTATCATAATCATTTATTTGCAATACGTATTGGTAGTGGTCTTAAAGTTAGTAATTAAGTTTCCTAATTCATAGTCAGACTAGTATTTAATGCTAGAGTATAATAATTATGTTTATGTTTAATGGCGTGCTTTACATGCTAGTTTCTATCTTATATGTATATTGTAATGTCAATAAGGTATAGATATGTAATAAATTGTGCACAAATAAATGAATAAATATCTTTGATTACTTTTACTATACATGCGATTGAAAGTATTGTAAAAGTAATAAAATATATATATTTTTACCATGATTATGGACAAACAAAAAAAGTCGGACGGAACTCCCGATATGACAAACTGAGTCCCGTTAAAAGTGTAAATATTTATGTGTGTGTGTTAAGGTTTGCGTGCGTAATGGCCGACTAATGTATGAATGTGTACGTACAGCAAGCTGGCCGACTCGGAGTGACATAGTTTTTTGCTATAGAGAATCTGTCAGACTTTTTTTGGTCGTCCATGACATTCAATATTAACCTTAAGTATCTAATATCAGCAGTATAATTGTTTCCACCTAAATTGTAATAAATATTTATAACGTTTACAAAGTTCCCTCTTGCATTCTTTACGCTTTGTTGTCCTGCTTTCTCGAGGAGGTCGTTAGCTGTATCCCGCATATTTTTTCTTGAGATTAAATTTTTCAGTGAGCCTCAACAGCTCAATTTAGAGCGAAATTATTACTTGAGCTTCATTTTCTGGGTTCATTACTTGTTTATACTGTCAAAGTTTTATGCTAAAGTATGAAGTATTCGAATTCCGGTGTAATAATGGGCACGTAACATCTTGTTTTTATTATTTTCGGAACAGATAAAACTATTTATAATATAGCTTTAATATGGAAAATGTTGAGTGAAATACTGTTTATGAATGTAGTATTTTAGAATACTGACACTTGTCGGCACTTTTTGTTTGTACAACTAGTGCTGGATACGTGTACGGTGTAAATTTATAACAAACAATAATAGAAATCAGTCAACATATTTATATCACTTAAACGACAATTCATGTAGATTCAACCGTAGAAAAAGTGTATTCATAATTATATTTTTAGCTGACTACCTGTATGTATGTATGTTTGTATGTATGTATGTCTGTCCCTATGTTCCCTCGTAACTACTAAACGGCTAACCGATTTTGATGAATGATTTATGTCGTTAGATTCGTCTTTATTGCGCGAGTGTATATTAAAATTATCAATACTTAAAATGGCGGTTTTTGGCGTCAAAAGGAGTGTCTTCGAAAAAAAAATATCGCCCAAGCCTATCAAGTGGAGTATCAAAATGAAGGGTTTTGAAAAGTGATTACAAAAATATATACTTATTATATGTTTAAAAGTAATTTAAATGAGAAATTATAAAAACATATCCCGAACTTTTGGAGTGAGTAAGAGGTCGTTATCACCCGATTATAAGTGAGTATATAACCCAATTTACCGTCTTATAATCCTAACAAAAAAGTATAAAATAAAAAAAAAGTTAATTTGAAAAATCAAAAACCCGACTGCGTAAAAAGTGAACTTAAAAAAAGATGGAAACAAGATGTATATAAATTAATACGAGTAAGTTCTATAAACAATCTCATGCAGTCAGAGGCAATAGGTCGTTATTGTTAGGAAGATGCCTCCGACTGCATGAGATTGTTTATAGTACTTATTAATTTATATACATCTTGTTTCCATCTTTTTTTAAGTTCACTTTTTACGCAGTCGGGTTTTTGATTTTTAAATTAACTTTTTTATATTGTCTATGTTTGATATTGATAGAGTTTAAAGCCCATGTTGTTATTGTTTTCCTTTAAAAATGTAAATTTAGCAAAGCGAGAACAAATAAAGATCGGCACAACAGCATAAAATAAGCCCAATAGATAACGATCTCTTGGCATACAAACAGCCATGTAACTTGTTTTTATACATTAATATTGTAACAACTTATGCGGATAACAACATACTACTATCTGTTTTTTCCACTCCTTGATCAACGAAAAAAACTCGACTTACAACGTCGATAATATCAATCCTTTTTTATAGGAACATTACAATATTTCCATCCTTATATTTTATGATTATTTTTAGATATAACTTTTTCATATAAAATTTTATTACTCTTGTAATCACATCGCAATGATTGAGAGCTATTTGTTGGAAACGGAGTGATGTAAGGAGATTAACAACGAAAGTTTTGCTATTAATAACTTTATGGCTTTCATTAATGTTATTCGCTTTTAGCAATATTTTTGCACTAACTTTAACGACGTCATGGCTAATAGATTTATTGGTGACGACGACAGACGATGTGATTTATGAGTGTGATTTTTGATGTTAAATATGTCTATAAATAAAGTGGAGGGAAAGGTTGAAGGAATAATATTTTTGTCGCAAAGTTTGCGTAACTTCATGGTGTATTTTGGGTTTAGCATGTTTCGGTTTGTTTGATATTCTGTTAAAAATAAAAATATTTTATTTCACATAAACTTACATGGGCACTTATGAAACGACAGAACTTGTTACTTATTTTGACTCAGAACTTATATATTATATTATCATACTTTTGTTAGATATTTATTTATGACATTACAAAAAAAATCTGTGTACTATTCCTACCCATGTTTGCAAAATAATTCTTGTATTTAATTATCTTGGGGCCTAAAATGGACGCTTTGGCAGATCATATTAGATCTGCGTACAATTCATACATCCTGCAATTCATCTGTTTGACAGCTGCTATTTGACATTAGACTTCATTAAAGCAATTCATAATTTGTGCACCATTTTACGAAACTCCTTGTATAACTGCCAAACAGATGAATTGTGGGATATAAATTGTACGCAGATCATAATTATTATTATTCTGCCAAAGCGTCCATTTTAGGCCCCTGGAAATTGTGACAGAGGCCCTAAGAGTTATTACTTTCCATCTGCCAGATAAGGCACCAAAAAACGTGTGGTTATCAAAAAACTCGTTACTAATATTTAAACTATGTATTTTTAGTCTAGCGGTGTGACGTCACAGCTGTCGCACCAATATTTTATGCTTCCCACGACGACACGTCACTTATTTAAATTCCTAAGATACAACAGAGGTTTTCTTGTTCCAAAGTGTTGAACTATATTTTTGTTGCTTGTAGTTTTATCTTATCCTTTTAAAGGTTTCTCACGATAATATTATTCTCTCACATAAGGCGTATGTGTGAAGGTAAACATCGTGAGGAAACCGGCATGTCCTGGAACCAAAAAAAAATCGAAGAAATGTGAGATCTACCAACCCGCACTGGGCCCGAGTGGTTGATTACGGCCCATTCCCTCTCACAGAGAGGAGGCCTGTGTCCCAGCGGTGGGAACATTATAGGCTGATTATGATGATGATGCCAGATGATGTTGAAAAAACTGTTCTACATCATCATAATATTATTACACATAATTTTTTTTATTTTTACAATTTCTAAACACTACACACATAAATAAACAGACAAGAAGAAAAGAACAGAAAAATACGATAATAATACAAAGGTGATGCTTATTTCTAGAGAAATCTCTTCCAGCATACCTGCGACAGGGAAGTAGATAAAGAGATGTAGACACCGTGTTATGAGTAGAAGAGAGAATAGAATACATAACTTCAAAAACAATTTTATTCACTTAATAAAATAAAACAAATATAATGAAAATGTACTAACATTCATACATACAAACATACTCCTAGGCTAAATAACCCTAATGACTAGGCATTTCTTTTTAATTTTACTTGAGTCATGAATCTTCAACACAACTCATTCTCAATATCCTTTACATCTCAAGTACCAGCGAGGTAATAGCGCAACACATATACAATGGCAAAACGCCTTGAATATTGACAGTTCAACAAAATTAATTGCGACATTTACGTACAGAACAGACAAATTTTTCAAACAATCCTTACATATTAAAAAACAAAGCCCCCGCCGCGTCTGTTTGAATACAATAAACTCAAAATCTACCACTGTTTGGTAGATTTTGAGTTGATTTTCAAACAGTTTTACAAAATTAATTGCGACATTTACGTACATTGTTGAACAGACAAATTTTTCAAACAATCCTTACATATTAAAAAACAAAGCCGCCGCCGCGTCTGTCTGAATACAATAAACTCAAAATCTACCACTGTTTGGTAGATTTTGAGTTGATTTTCAAACAGTTTTCACCAATAGATGGAATGATTCATGGGGAAGTTTCAAGTATACATTTCATTAATGTTTTGTCTTAATTGGCTGAAATATGACGATTCGAATTAGAATTTATTTATTAGGTATAACAATTTAGGTATAACTTAACAAAAGACACGAAGATAGCTGAAAAAGTATGGCGCAGCTATCAACACCACCCACAACATACATGGAAGACATTTGTTCCAGACACACAGCTTTAAGGAAGTCTTATAGTAAAATTAACAATTACAAAAGAAAAATTCACTCCAAAGTTTGTATGTAATGAATTAATGATGTAGAGTGGAAGTGAGGGCGAGTGTTTGTGGGAGTGTGTGAGTAAGATATGCAATTAGTCAATTATGAGAGTATGCTAGCATGAGAGTTTATTTAAGATTTAAAATTATCTATATTATATTAGATTATTGTTGAATGTCGGAAAAAATCATGCTGACTGGGAGTTTTACTGGCGTGGGCCGCGCAAACCGTAAGATATACATAAAATGTATATACTACTGGATTGTACATCATTAATAGTTCAACAAAAAAGTCCAAGATAGCATACTCGTACAAATATCTATCTTCAAAGGATGACCCACGGTAACCATTTTCATCATTCAGGATTTAATAAAAAATTCATTGTTATTTCCTCTTAATCCTTAATAAATAAAATAAGTTATTTGAATTGGGCATTTAATTAAGATTGAAATATGTCTTGACATCATGTCATTTAAATGAAAACTTTAAAAGCTATCACAGATTCAAAATTATGCGTAACAAAATAATTATGGTTGACGGCGGCGCGGGGGTCAATGACCTTTTCCTCTGCTATTATTATGATATAAAAAAACGGCTTGAACGGATTTGGAAAAAAAATTTGGCACACAAATAGTTAATAACCTGGATTAACATAGGATACATTATTAATCCCAGTAGTACGTTTCTGTGAGATAGTTTCCGATCTCCACGCGGGCGAAGCCGCGGGAAAAAACTAGTATAATTTAAAGCAATAATTTAGCAATTACCTTCAACATATTTCGGATTGCGATTGACAGTGTGTTGCACAATTAGGGTGCTGATCCTAATTCTAACATTTCTCCGCCACCACTCCGGATATCTTCGCCACCCAAGCCAATAATATTCTATTCTCTAAGTGCTGAATTATGTAAACGATTTTTGTACCATCTTAATAGCCAAAATACCTATGTCACGCTTAACAGTGACGCGATAAACGCTAAATACAGGGTTTCGAAGCTTACACGGACAAACCATTAATATTAATGAAGCTAAGAAATGTTCCCTTCTGTATTCCATCAAATACCTGAACAGGTGATACTTGTGTAAGCGTTTTCGGGGTAATATTTTATTTTATTTTGCCATTCTTTCTGACATTCCTTTGTAGAACGTAATTTTTTTCGTTTATCCAATATATCGCAAAAATATATCTTGCTTGAACCTTAGGAAGCGTAATTTCCATAATTTTATGAGAATTTGATGTTTTGACACTGCCGCTTGACTTTGCAATCCCATTTTTTTGTGTAATTTGATAAAATGATTTTGTTGTTTTCTCTTGCAAGTTTGAATGAGAAATTTGGACGAGCACCATTTACTTTATTTTGGCTTAGAATACATTTATTATTTCAACTGACACAGTGCGTGTACTTTAAACATTTAAAATATATCATAGTCTTCTCTTATGCAACAACATTTCCCTTACCCCAATTATTTTTTTAGTTAACGCAGCATATCTGCTTCCATACGTCTCAATTTTATCAACAATCCCACAAAAACATTCAATAAACTTAACTGTTCCCTCCCATGTCTACAAACAAGTTCTCAATGCAAAAACGTCAAAGTTGAAATACGTCATTCAATCAATCATGGCGGATGCAACGGTTGCTAGTGACATGCAGTTTGCTAACAGGTAACAAATTGTTGCTGCACAAAAAATATTGCCACCTGTATTTTGTTAAGGGATTTTATTTTAATGTGCCGGTTTTTTTGTATTGGATTTTTGGTTTTGGCTTTTCAGTTACTTTCCTTTTGGACCATATTTTGATACATATTTGCTTGCAAATGTTGACGTTTAAAAGTACCTATGGCCTACTTGAATTAAATGATTTGACTTTGACTTCAAACCATTTATGATAAAATCGTCTGACATGTCCTGCGAATGCAATGATTCCTCAAAATTTACCTGCTAGAATGAAAACTGAAATCCTGTAATAATTACCGTTAAAGTTGAGCGGTATTGGAATAATAATTCCAATTCTATTTAATTAATATGCCATTCATTTTGAACCACACTCATAACTGTGATACCAGATGATTAATATTTCGTTAAAATTTAATTAAATAATAGTCTTTATAATATTCACCGAACATTCGATCAATAACTTCGACATGATAGTAAAAAAGCTGTCGTCGTGAAAGCGACTACACCCATTATTCCCGAAAACAAAATAAACTTTTGTATGAACGAACAAAAAACAGTAAAACGTCGACTCATGAATGTGGACGAATGGAACAGAGTAAAGGAGAGTAAAATTGTACCGAGAGCAAATTTTTCGCGTGGGCAACCGCACGGGATGTGGGGAATGGATAGCGAAACTTGGGTTCGTGTGTGTACGGGTATTCGAACTATTGACACAAATCTTCTCAATTCAAATTGAGATCTAAATGACGTAATATCTTGTGAAATTGGAACATTTAAATTACCTTTGGTGTACACTTGTACAGTGACCACTTTGAAGCTCAGCGGTCCGGTTATGAGATTGATGAACTACATGTGATCGAATTAGTTGAAGATTTCAGTTATGAATAGGTCACTCTAATAGGAAGAAAAGGGATACAGGCAGCAGAAGTAAATGTACACATGTGTTTTTCTATTACAAAAAACAAAATGACTGGTGTACGCGATGATCCTGATCAAGTCCATAAAGATTATAATAGATTGAATCTGAAGAAAGGTTAATATTTATTCAAAAAACGTCAAAGAATTCTACAAATATTTGTTAGTGCTACAAAAATAATAAACATTGTTTTACATAAAATGGGGGTCACCCACGTTATAATCCTGTACACACACCCGTATAATACTACTGAAAATAAAATGATACCTACAGGTAACCTGAAAACTGATCGCGAAGCTATAGTGGATGTAAAACTTTTACTGCCCGACCATCCGTAACCCTGTTATACGAATATACCACGAAATAATTCGATTGTCTCGACTGGTGCGTCGTCGGGTGAATGTAACGGTAAAACTGAATATCTTTGTGACCTGTTCGTGGGAATTTTAAGTTATACGATATACATTGCCTTTTTTGTAAGGAATAGTTTTGTAGGACTAAATATTATTAATGAAATGGAACGTAAAATATAATTTGTACAGAGGTCGTTGTGTTTGTGTTTGGGATAGTTGGGGAGGTGAAATTATGCATTCGATAAATCGTAATTAATGGTAAAGCTTTCAATAATATCCACTGATACTACTATAATATATTGTATATTGTTGCTTTTAAAATAATGATGAAGTCATTGAGCATTGGTAAACTATTTACTATACAGGGTGTTAAAGTAATTGCGTGCCATAGATAATGGGTAGGTTCAGTATCAATAAAGGAACCCAGGAAAAAAAAATAAACAAAAATTTTAATTAAACATAAAAAATAAATTAAAAATAAGTCTCTTCGTACATTAACGGGATTAGGGCCGTCAAATAAAATAATTTTAATTCTAAACGATTGCTATTTTAATTTAGTAGGTACTAAATTAGGTTGATCTTGTATTTTTTTTATTAGTTTTTTTTCCTTGGTTCCTCTATCGATACTGATCCCACCCCTAAGCTATGGCATGCAGTTTCTTAAACTCCCTGTATATTTAATAAAAACTTATGTACAAAACTTCCGGATCCTTCACAGTGTTCTAAAATACTGAAATAAATCAGTATTTTATGTCCATCATGCATTAAGTATCCAAACCATAAGATAGCGACTTTCTTAGTCATTTTTTCAACTTTAAATTGAACCGTAGCTGCCGCTAAGTTTATTTTCCCTAACTATCATGCTCCTACTATATTATTAACTTTCAACTACGGAACTCCCAGTCCATACTTAAGAAAAACTTCAACGACTTTTAAAGTTTTTCAACCCATTTAAGAAAAAATCTCTATTTATGTTCTCCTTTTTAAAACAAGCAGGGATATAAAAGTCATTTTGCATGTACATCGCTCGTAAATCACTGAACTAGGTATAATGGTAGTTTTTAAATTGCAATACTTCTTCCTTGTGACCGAGGAAGATTCTTTGACGGGTTTCCTTCCCTGAATTTGTCAGAAAATTAGTTTGTGTTCATGCTTTACTTTATGTGGTTTTATTATGGTGACACAGTGGTATTATGTAAGTCCCCGAAAGAGTAAGTAGGTTAAATGTGATATGGATATCATAACATAAAACATAACATCACGTCAATATTTCGCCGAAGAGTTAGGCAGTCGTGTAAGTATAGGTACTTACACGACTGCCTAACTCTTCGGCGAACATAATAGAAATATATTATATATTTTTTTTTTTCGGAAAACTTTTTTTTTTTTTACAATGTTTTTAAATATGTGAGCACCATTGTATCCATCACATAATTAATTTATCTGTCATTGCATCATTATTCATTATTTTTACCTATTGTGGTATAGTAATTTTATTCTAGGTTCATCGTCTTCACATATAATTATATAATTGATGTACCTATACAAAATATTGTAAAACATTTTAAAAGAGTAATGGTGGAGTTTCTTTCCCATTCTTCATTCACCTTTTGGAAGGGGCGACGAGAATCAATTCTATTTTATATGTACATTTTGACGTTCAAAAGTGCCATATAAGTGCCTATTTGAAATAAATAATTTGACTTTGACTTTGAATAAACAGGTAGTGTACCTACATTTCGTCAATTTTTGCTATTGCCATTAACCGGGCACAAATTCAGACTTGGCAAGAATTCCTGATGAAAAAACTGAATAACACTTTGGCCCGACCAGGGAATCGAACCCACGACCTCATGTTCACCAGTAGCGTTTACAACCACTGGAACAATGAGGCAATCAATTGCGTTTAAACATCGATTTTGGGAATTTGAGAACCTTCTTTCAAATGATTTTTTCCAACTTTGATAATTATGCTAGATGAACTCATAACGAAGACAACCAGAGAAAACTAGATGTAGAACGCGGAAAATTGATTATTAAAGTGCATCTTGTCGTTGAGCTCCTTAAGTTCTGAGTTGAGCTGCACGATTACTGACAAATGCGTACACTGAATGGGTCCACTCTGTGTGGTTATTACATAAAAAAAACCATTTCAGACACCAATCTACATGGTCTTCACATGATCTGACCTAGATTATGTCTGGACTTTAAAAGGAGACAGTGACCTCTGAGTTTGTTTCGGCTTTTCTTCTCAGACTAGTCAGATAAGAAACGCCAACCTCATTTAGTGTTTTAAATAATGATTGACGTGTAAAAGTGTTTGTACAAACCTACTTCATCATTTCATCATTTCAGCCGAAAGACGTCCACCGCTGGACATAGGCCTCCCCCAAGCACCGCCACTTCGACCGGTTCTGTGCTTCCCGCATCCAGTGGATACCTGCGGTATTCACAAGGTCATCGATCCACCTTGTAGGAGGCCTTCCAACGCTACGTCTTCCGGTACGCAGTCGCCACTCCAGAACCTTTCGGCCCCATCGGCCATCAGTGTTCTGCAAGCAATGTGCCTTGCCCACTGCCACTTAAGCTTAGCAATTCTTCGGGCTATGTCGGTTACCTTGGTTCGCCTGCGGATCTCTGCATTTCTGATTCGATCACGTAGGGAAACTCCAAGCATAGCCCTCTCCATTGCCTTTTGGGTGACTTTATGCCTTCTGATAAGGCCCATTGTGAGTGACCACGTTTCAGTACCATAGGTCATCACTGGCAACACGCACTGGTCAAAGACTTTCGTCTTGAGACACTGTGGTATGTAGGACGAGAAGATATAGCGTAGCTTCCCGAACGCTGCCAAACCTACTTACAGAAATTAAATCATTTTATTTCATTTCATCTTCTTCTTTTTTCATCTTTATTATAATATGCTTATTTGAATAGTCCAGCAGTTGACTAGATACGTTGATTGAACTTTGTTAGATATTATAACTCAATCTGCCTAACCTTTTCCCCACTATGTCGGGGTCGGCTTCCAGTTTAATCAGATGCAACTGTATACCAGTATTTTACACGGAACGACTGCTTATTTGACCAGCTCAAACCAGTTACTGGATAACACGATACCCCTTAAACTGGTTCTAAAACTTTTTGGGCTTCTGACTATCCGAAACGACTGTCAAATATCTCCGAATGACAGCCGGAACCAATGACAGCCGGTAGCAACAGCTTAACGTAATTTCCGAGGCACGGAGGAGTCTCGGTATGTAAAGATGGTCACCCATCCACGGACCAACCCCGGCAAGCGTAACTTAACCTGATGGATCGACCCGAGCGGCTGTTCTTAGCCACGAGCCCCTCCTTTGTTAGATATTATAAATATCGCGCCATATTCAATCAATCAATCAATCAACTCAGCCTATAGCAGTCCACTGCTGGACATAGGCCTCTCCCAGGCTGCGCCACAACGCCCTGTCCTCCGCCTTTCGAATCCAATCTGTCACAGCCACTTTTTTAAGGTCGTCGGTCCATCTAGCTGGGGGACGTCCCACACTACGCTTGCCGATACGCGGTCTCCACTCCAGGACTCGTTTGCTCCACCGCCCATCGGTCCTTCGACAGACATGGCCAGCCCACTGCCACTTCAGCTTGCTTACTCTGCAGGCTATGTCGGTAACTCCGGTTCTCTTCCGGATAACTTCATTTCTGATCTTATCCTTCAGAGAAACTCCGAGCATAGCCCGCTCCATAGCACGCTGAGTTACCTTGAATTTGTGGACCAGCCCGACTGTCAGTGTCCACGTTTCGGCATCGTATGTCATAACGGGCAGGACGCACTGACTGAAGACCTTAGTCTTCAAATACTGCGGGATTGGCGACGAGAAGACTTGAGAAAGTTTTCCAAACGCTGCCTAACCTAACCCAACCGGATCCTTCTGTCAGCTTCTTTCTCAAAGTTGTGCCTACCAAGCTGGAAAACTTGCCCTAGGTAGACGTACTCCTTCACAACTTCGAGAAGCGACCCTTCGATGTGGATTGGACTCGGCAAGACGTGCGAATTGTACATGACTTTCGTCTTGTCCAAATTCATGCCGAGGCCAACCCGCCGAGCGGCTCCATTTAGGCTGTGCAGCATCTGGTCTAACTGTTCCAGCGTCTCTGCCATTATGACGATGTCATCGGCAAATGAAGGTGTGAGATGTACTCGCCGTTTACGTTGATACCCTGTCCAGTCCAGTCCAGCGTCTTAAAGATGTCCTCCAACGCATTGGTGAACAGTTTCGTGGATATCACATCCCCCTGTCTCACTCCCCTGAGTAGTTGGATGGGGCTGGTTTCCTTATCCTGGATCTGGACAGTCATCGTTGCAGCGTCATACAAACATCTCAACACTTCGATGTAGCGCCAGTCAATTCGACATCGTTGCAGAGAGGCCAGAACTGCCCATATTTCGATGGAGTCGAAGGCTTTCTCGTAGTCCACAAATGCCATACACAGCGGCTGATTGTACTCTTCGGTCTTCTGCACAATCTGCCGAACAGTATGGATGTGGTCTACGTTACTGAAGCCTTTTCGAAAACCGGCTTGTTCTGGTGGCTGGAACTCGTCAAGTCTCCTGGCGAGACGGTTCGTGACAACCCTCGAGAACAGCTTGTATACGTGGCTCAGAAGTGATATGGGTCTTCAGCAAGGTTTTGTCGCCTTTTTTGAAGAACAGAACCACCGCACCTCTGCTCCACGCTTCGGGCGTTGTACCCTCTTGGATGACGGAGTTGAAGAGACTCGCTAGCTCTCTCAGGACTGGAGCCTCGCCCGCTTTAAGGAGCTCTGTCGTTATTCCGTCATCACCAGGTGCCTTGTTGTTCTTTAGCTGCTCGAGAGCCGCCCTAATCTCGCAGTGGTCGACATCCGGGATGTCCTCCGTGTAATGGCGCGTTAATTCGGCTCTATGTCCATCTTCACTATGCTCCGCTGGTTTCGTCGTCCACGTTGAGTACAAGTGTCCGTAAAAACCCTCGACTTCCTCGAGTATCTCGGACTTCGAAGTCACGATTCTACCATCCGCAGTTTTCAGTTTCGTCAAATGGGACCTCCCTAATTGCTGAGCGAACACTTTCGACCCTCGGTTCTGCTCAATCGCGACCTTAATGTCACGGGTATTGGAGCACCGAAGGTCGCATATTATTTAAGTACATATAAGGTAGCGGAGTTACTGAAAATAATTTTCTGAGATACTCACTCTTAAGACGCTGATAACAGTTAAATCGTGGTCACTGTTAGACTGCATACAAAAGAAAGAGAAGCGTGATGTCACAAAATTGTAATTTATTGAAAATATGAAGCAATTATCTTTTACTCAAAAATGAACTGAGTAATAAAAAATTATAAATAACCAATTCTCTCTTTCTTGTTTTTAATTAAATAACAACCGTACGTTGATATTTAATACAGATATTTTGGATTGAAATTCAAAGTAAAGTGTTAGTTTACCGTTAATTTGTATCGGGATTTTCTTTCTGTACGTGTTTTGGTAATAAGAATAAGAATAATTTTTATTTAGCAAAAAGAAGAAATACAATGCATATTACTATATTATGATATTTAATTATTTGTACTCAATTTTTGTAAATAATGACCCCAATGCTAGGAAAATCCTGTGTTAATAGGGGCCATCCGTTCGTCCGCTTAGATTATTTTACAAAAGTAGGGAAGCCAAAACGTGTAATAGCAGCAAAAGTGTGTGAGTAAGCGCATGTGATGTGGTGTAATGGGAAACGTGTATGAGTGTGTAATGTGTGTATGAGTGTGTAATGTGTGTATGAGTATGTGATGTGTGTGTGATGTGTGTCGTGTGTGTGTGTAGAGAGAGAAGGTGATTTGGGGTGTCTGTGGGTGTGTAAGCATTTGTCGGATACTAATAATGGTAACAACCAAGTTCTGAGAAATATGTTCAAGAATAACATATATTTTTTCCGCACCACAAACTACGAATTTATTATATTTGGCAATTTTTTTGTTTATGACAAGCCTACTTTTATCATTTGCCCCTTGTCAGCGCCTTAACCTCGATATCAACTCGCGATCCTACTAACTCTTGGTCCCCTAGCAACAATTTAGATGACAAACCTGACAGCCAGAATTTTTCCTCATTCATATTTCAACATAGAAACGGTAGTCTGAGGTGGTTCATAAATAAAAAGGGGTAGTCAAATAACACACGTCAAGCCATCCATCTTTCCGTATGAGACAAAACCAATAAACTAGAGTACCTCTCTATTCTATCAGTAGATGAAACTGTACTATAGGAGAATATGTTCCGAAGTCAGTTTATATTATTACCCGACTACGCGACGCAAAGGAGGTGTGTTTATCCGCCTATATATGTATGTATGTTTTGTTTTTTTGTGGCGCTCTAGACACCAAACGCGTACGCCGCTTTTGATGATTCTTACGTTAATCCATTTGTCTTAATCTTGTGAGTGTCACTAAAAATATGACAGTATTCGGCGACCACCAGACGCCATATTGTGAAAGAAAAAAAAAATAAAGTCGACGAAGTATTTCAAGTGGGGTATCATTGCATAGGTCTTTGACAATCATCTTTACGTTTTTGTAATCATTTTTCATTTTGAGTGACTATTTAGGATCTATGACGATTTATTACACGATGTTTCTTTTTGTTGAGGTGATCAAAGTTATTTATTCTTTCACGGTAAAGAACCATATAAGATAAGTTGCGATGCTGGGGAGTGAGACATCCTAGGTTGATTCCCAGTTTGAGTAAAGATCCATTGCAAGCGGCAGTTAGTGTTGACGAGTCAATTTCACATAACTTAGGATTAAATATAAATAACTGCACAAAATATCATCATCGTCATCTGCCTAGCCTTGTCCCAACTATTTTGGGGTCAGCTCCCAGTCTAAACAAAAGCAGCTGACTACCAGTATTTTACATGGAGTGACTAAACTGGATTGTAGGCTTAATAGACTGTAGAGACGTAGATATATTTTCTTAAATAACTTTAAAAGTATTTATTGTAAAATTATAAAAAAAATGCATGTAAAATCCTTACAACAAGCCCTTTCATTTGATATGTCACACGCTACAGTTTTCTCCATATTCAAAATTTATTTATTTACATTACACGTCCGTGTTCGGGTCACAGAAATTGATTGATGTGTACAAAATTTCAACTGAATCGGTCCAGTAGATTTGGAGCAAATTGGCTGCGACAGACACACCAGTATTCCGTTTTTTTCTTTTCGAGGTACGGAACCCTAATATGAGCAAAATCATAATCAAAAGTCATTTATTCAAACTAGACTGAATGTTAACACTTTTTGAACTTCAAAACTACACAAGACAGTCCCCCAAAACTCCCACCCTTCACCACTTCCTAGTGCTTTAGCTGGAAAGAACAAATGGCGTAACAAAGTCTCCAGCAGCACAGCTGTCAGTTAAGATATAAAAACTTGCAACAGCAATAGGATAAGTAAGTTGATTGAAGTAACATAAGTAAGGTTTGCTCACCATTTACAAATGGATCGTGTCCAGTTTCATCTAACAATAATAGTCTTAAACAAAGACGTGCAGCTATTCTAGACAAAGATTTCAAATCAGAGAACGTAAGCCATTCAAATTCTGCTTATCCCTTAAGACGTGAGACAAGAATATATTCAAACGATGTCTAGACGATGAACGTTCCAATTGTTTTACAGCTGTCTATGCATTTCACGACAATCGATCATCCATCGAGATTCATGATGCATCAAACGTTAGGACATCGAAATAAAATCGAAGCAAGCTGAGGTTTTGTTACTGAGGTTATTTTTTTAAGTAGAATATGCACTATGTTATTTCTGCTACACATGCGTATTATGTTTTAAAAAGTTGATGAAATTTAGGATTAACAAAATGAAACTAGGGGTCTGCTTGAATTGCTTTGTAAAAAATTTGATTTTATTAAAAATAGGACCTAAACATTGTAGAACTATTATGCGTAATCAGCCTATAATGTTCCCACTGCTGGGGCACAGACCTCCTCTCGGTGAGAGGAAGTGGGCCATAATCCACCACGCGGACCCAGTGCGAGTTGGTGGATAGTACGAGTTGGTGGACTATTATGCACGTATAATTTTATTAATCCGCTTACGATTAATATAATATTTTATGCATTCAATTCAATTATATTACTTTTAAAGCATAAATATAAAAAACATATTGAGAGATTGAGTTATTTCATGCAACGTTGGTTGGATTGAGTTACCATTTCCTGAGTTCGATATCCTAACTAATATTATATCAAATAATAATAAAATAAATCATCACCGATCCATCATCACTGACAGGACTATTGTTGCCAATAAGCCTGATATAGTGGTGGTGGGTCGAATAGAGCGGCGCACAATGATTATTGACATCACGGTCCCTCATGACGGGAACCTCGTGAAAGCCGAGAAAGATAAACAAATCAAATATCTTGACTTGGCTCGCGAGGTTGTTGACATGTAGGATGTGGACTCAGCAATCATTGTGCCGATAGTTGTATCAGACAATGGCTTAATTGCCAAGAGCCTCGACCAACACCTAAGGAGGCTCTCGTTGAGCAGCTGGATTAAGGGCCTGATTCAGAGAGCGGTACTTCTAGACACGGCTCGCATTGTTAGGAGGTTCCTCATTCTGGAGCCCTGACCACCGGTAGCTTGGACCCTGATCCCGATACCGGTGGGCTACTATTTTTTATATTTTTAAATGCTTAATTTTTTTTTAAATTCTAATATTTAAAAATATATTTAATTTGCATGTAATTCAATGAAATAAATAAAATAAATATTTATTCAAAAATTACAAGGTTTATAAATATGTACAGTTTTGCTTAAATGTAAATTATATTCTTATGAATTACGTCCCTGAACCTTTGTTTCAGGCGAAAAGTACTAAAATAGTCTTATAAAATTAACAAATAATCTAAAAGTTGTAGTAAATAATTATAAATGCAAAAGTGAGTTTATTTGTTGAGCTTTCACGCGGATTTAGATGAAATATGGCACATTAGTAGACCACAACCTGGATATAGGACATTGGCTACTTTTCATCTTGGATTGCAGACGAAGTCGCGGGCAACAGCTATTTGCTTTCCTTATTTATTCAAAGTTAATAAATATTTACCTTTATCGCTTTTAATGGTAAAACATTCTCCCTCGTAAACATAAATAAAAAAAGTACACCAAACATACGAGACCAATTCCAATAAAATTAAAATCGTACTAGAGACGTAAATCCCGTAATGGCACAATATAAACTTTAAAAACTCGTATAAAACTCCAGTAAAAAGCAGTAAATATACTATCTAGTAAATAACTGTTTGTAGTACAGGTAATGGGTGATGGTAATACTGCAATTCGACCATCAAAATCTCACAATGGGTTGGCAATTACAACGTTTGAACGTTGGACCGACCGCCTCTATTCGTGCCGCGTTTAGTTCTGAGGATAGTTGGATTTATCACTGCAATAATACTGTTTATTTACTTATTTACAGTGAAATATACGTTAATAAATTATACAAGCTAACACTAAAAGTATATAATAATATATGAGGCACAAGCATATAAAAAAGGGGACAAGCTCATAGGGCATCAAAAAAGGACATTGGCCCTAACGGACCCCGTCAGTTGGTGCTGACATCTCTTTGAGGCGCGCGTGAAATACAACGCGCCGTCGACCCTGGTCCTTATCGGATGGCGAGCTACCCATCGCTCACAGTCCGCAGGCCCGCGCCTACGGTGGCCGGAAATCAGCTTGCAACTTCCGACGCCCGGGGCGTCTCCTGCGGCGGCTAAGGGCGTGAAGGCGTGAACCCTGCCTCACCCTCACGCGTTCCGCCTCCTCCTTCGCGAGCATTACTGCTTCGCAGAAGGTGACGGCCTCCCATGCACTCTCACTCCAAACCATGGCCTGAACCAGGGCCGGACGCGAGAGATCGCTGCCGCCGATCGCCTCCGTGACGACACGGCGGTGCTCCGCCTAAGCTGGGCAGACCTCCACCGTATGCTCCACTGTGTCTTCCGGGCGATCCACACAGTGGTGAAGTTGTTTATTATGCTGACATGTCGTTATGTTGTTCGTTCTATATAAAATTTGAAGTGTGAAAAAATTATCCTTGACGTTATACAAGCTCAAAACACCAAATCCACTAACATTAATGAGAGACGCATCTTATATCTTATACCTACGTCCAAAATTACGACTAGCAATCATTTTCGAATAAAGAATTGACTTCAGGAAACCAATCCATTTATCAACCCACATTACCTTACTAGATCGTCTATGTCACAAAGGAATCCTCAATGCCTAAACACAGCCCGAATCGAACAATTGGAACATACGAAATCAAATTGCTCGTCTACTATCCAATCTAAACGGGCGTGGGCTAGTGGTTTCAGCTAGGTGAACGGATTGATCCGCACTCAGCAATTTTCCCACAATTCCCTGTTAGTGACTTTATCATTTCACATCGACTAGCCTCTAAAACTAAATTTTAGAGGTGTTCCGGGAAATTCAATGGAATCTTGGAAGCTTTTTGGTAATTTATTAGCATACCTAATATATTTTTAAGGTTTTAAATTTTGTTATGTACGGCTTGCAAACAAAATTTACCGTGAAATAATCACAGTTCCTTATTGCGATGTAATCTAAAACGTTGAATTAAAATTTACGACAATGGGACATGAAAACTGAATAGAGGGCTGAAACGTTGTTGACCAAAAAATCACATTTGAAATGCTCCATGTGCCTTTATTTTACCTATATCTAGCACCACAGTACACAATAGTACATTTTGATACAAGTGGAGAATGTTTGTTATTGCATTCGAGGCGGAATTAACACCCGAGCCGCAGGCGAGGTTGTTTTTGAGCCGAGACTGAGAGACTGCAATAACAAATGTCCACGTGTATCAAACGAGGTTTTTCAATACACTTTTGAAGAAATAAAATAAAATAACGAAAAATATTTTTGTCATGAATTACTAAGAAACTATGTTTTTATTTTCTTTTTTTTTTCCGTGCTTTACTTTCGCCAGGTTGAAGGAGAAGCAAAGGTTTATAGCCGATAAACAGCCTAATATGAAAAATAGAATATTCAAATATTTTTGAGTTTAGAACACAAATAAATCTCGTAAGGGTTTTTCAAATTCAAATTCATTTATTTATTGCATCAAATATGGTAGGTAGATGAAGTTCTTAGATAAAATATTTAGTAACACACATTTGGCCAATATTTAGCTTGCAATAGTACAAGTTTTTTATATTAACTTAAATATATCTGTGCTTTATCGTATAAAATTTACAGGGACACTTTTCAAAGAACTCATTTATCGAATAAAAACATTCTTGTAACAACCACTTCCGCAACGCAACACAAAACTTATTGAAAGGTAGTTGAGTAATTGACCTAGGCAAAGCATTGTAAATTAGGGGGAGCCATGTAAACGCAGTTTCGTCGAAAAAGTTCTAGGTTTGGAACGGGCATTTCAAAATCAAAATTTTTTTAATTGTAATATTCATGGTATTCTATTTATAAACATTATTTAAATATTCTATGCCAAGATCAAAACAAAAAATTACCTCCGAATAGAGAGGACCGTCTCTGGCGCGAGACGGTGTGAATAGAGGCGTTGAACCAATTTGGACTCAGTGTAGGTATAATTTATCTGTCGCAATTTTTATTCCCGCGTGTGTAATACATTGCCTTGTGAACCTAATATATATGTATTGCAATATGAACCAGTTTTCGAGGAAGAGTATTTGAAACAAATATGGCGGTAGAACTGCCCCAGACGAGATCGAAGCAAAGAGTTCTCACCCCTATCGAAATCATCTTTTATTTTTACACCGACGCAACATTGTAAAACTCTATTTATAGTTGCATTAATTACTGTCTTTTGATGTTAATTAACCTCGTTGCTCTCGCCTTTTGTTACTGTTTACATTCCAAGAAAAACTAAAGGAAAAACTCTTTTACTGAAGGAATTTCCTTTTTCTTTAGGGAAAGATTTCGATTTGTCGATAGCAGTTGAGGCCATGTGCCACATAACGAATTGGTCTTAAAATTGTAATAGTACAAGCAATAAAGATTTGCTTGCGCTGTTTTTGGGCGTAGCATAGTAACGTATTTCCTGAATTGGTTTTACGATTTCAGAGA
Organism: Tiliacea aurago; assembly: GCA_948098905.1. NCBI lineage: Eukaryota > Metazoa > Arthropoda > Insecta > Lepidoptera > Noctuidae > Tiliacea > Tiliacea aurago. The sequence goes on from OX402591.1 coordinate 4,040,723, forward strand.
AATAATATGATATTAAACGTACCGTGCACATAAGATTATATTCGTGCGTACTATTTCTTACGAATAAAACAGGACAATGAGTAGCACAACCTCCATTGGGCTGATTGCTTTAATACTGTTAACACATCACTATTAATATACCAAGAAAAAAAATAAAAAGAAAGAAAAATAATTTGAATTGTCACAGAAACACGTGCATATGAAACATAAAACTCGAGAAGGTATAAACATTACACAAAACACATCTACATTATACGAGTAATCACGAGCACAAAAAATCAAAATAGTCGGCAGCTGCACGTCATGACTGGGACACACACAAACACACCCCCACACACACACGTCCATATTTGTGTCACACACACACATTGGTCGTTACTGGATACTGTGTGCACCATCCTCATCATCATCATTTCAGCCGAAAGAAGTCCACTGTTGGACATAGGCCTCTCCCAAAATTTGGGACGGGGTCCCATCACGCTTGGCAGGTAAATGATAAATGATTTGATGATAAATGATATTTATTTCTGTAAGTAGGTTTGTACAAACACTTTTACACGTCAATCATATTTTAAAAACTAGATGAGGTCGGCGTTTCCTATCTGACTACTATAAGAAGAAAGGCCGAAACAAACTCAGAGGTCACAGTCTCTTTTAAAGTCCAGACATACTCTTGGTCAGATCATGTGAAGGCCATGCAGATTGGTGGAGTGCATCACCCTAATGCTAGGCAAAGACCTCCCGTCATGACTCCAGCTTTTTCGATCTAAAATAAATGTTGACTGGTCGTTTGTCTAGCCTATCGTGTCATTAGTCGGTTCATCATCACCATCATCATTGGCAGTCTTGTTCTACCCACTGCTTAGTATTGTGGCGCTATTTACATCGCCACATGCGAAGTACGCGTCACACTGACGTCACCCAAAATCCTGCATCGCGCAAGCAGAGTTTAGCGCAACTATCATATACAGCCTGACTGTGAAAACATGCGACAAAATTTAAAAGAGTGTTCTACCCATCAATATGAACAACTTTTACTATAGGACCAAATTAGAATTCGCAAAAAAAAAACTCGACTTTCCTATAAAGGTTCATTACCGATTGGACCATTTTGTATAAGAAGGTCGATTGTTGTTTTGCGAATTTTAAAGTGGCCCGATAATAAAAGTTGTTCATACTGATGGGTAGAACACCCCCTTAAATTTTGTCGCATGTTTTCACAGTCAGCCTGTATACAACGTCCCGACATCAATCGTCGGGCAGTTGCCCACCAGACACAATAGCCGTCTGGTCAGAGGATCCTCCCTTTTCTATAGAGGATGATTGAAGTTGTTCCTCATTCCTCTAAAGTATAGGCCTCCTTCCTGTTCTGCCGTGTGTATATTCAATAAACTCAGCCTATCGCAGTCCACTGCTGGACATAGGCCTCTTCCAGACTGCGCCACAACACCCTGTCCTCCGCCTTCCGCATCCAGTCTGTCGTAGCCACCGCCTGTGACCGTGTGTACCGTCTGTGACCGCGTATCGGCAAGCGTAGTGTGGGACGCCCCCCAGCTAGATGGATCGACGACCTTAAGTAGGTGGCTGTGTATATTCATACCTTTTAAATATTTACTGTAGATACCTCCACCCCCGAACCAACAGCCTCGTTGTTCTACTGATAGCAAGCACTACTGCTGAGCATTAGGTCCTGAGTTCGATTCCTGGGTCGGGCAACAGTGTTATTGTTTTCCATCAAGAAATTCTCAGTAGCAGCTTGGAGTCAGGATTTATGCTCGGTTATTGGCAATAGGCTCGCTCGCTATGACATGGGACTTAAACATAACTAGCGAAATGTGGGTTTACTATAAGAACACTTCTGCCTAGCCCTTCGGGGAATGCAGGCCTGATGTTATGTTATGCTATATCTACATCTTGTTGTTCCGTTTGGTGCCGGACGTAAAGAATAGCACCATCCCATTTCTTCCCGTAGGTATCGTAAAAGGCGACTAAGGGACTTACTAGAGAATGGGCAGAAGCGTCCTCTATGCATTTTTAAAACCATACTGCAACCGCCAACCCGCCTGCCAAGCGTGGCGATTATGTCAAATCCCCCCCTTTTTGGGGGAGGCCTATGTCCAGCAGTGGACGTCTTCCGGCTGAATGATGATGATGATATCTACATCTTTGACCATGTTAACCAGTCACGGACTGAGGATTCCAAATTAGGTATTGATTCAACATATTGACGTCAGCATAACGCTTTATTGTGCTCGGTAATATAAATAAATCTAAAAATACATCAACATTAGCTTTGTGTTACAATTCAACGAACATCATAGCATTATGATCAAAGCAATGTTTTGCGAATTCATTATTTTATTATTACGTAAACAAAATATTACCTAGCTACGAATCCCAAACAAAGAAGGCGTCAATGTTATATACGACCATTTTTAGGGTTCCGAAGTCAACAAGGAAGTCAATGAACCTTTATAGTTTCGCCATGTCCGTCCGTCTGTCTGTCTGTCCACGGCTTAGCTCAGAGACTCTTAGTACTAGAAAGCTGTAATTTGTCATGGGTATATGATACATATTAATCACGCCGACGAATAATTTATTTTAGGACCACCAGCTCTGCTTTGCACGTAAACTACGTTCGTGATACTAAGTTAGAGTGAACAGGCTTCTTCTGGGTACACTCCATCGTCGAGTTTGTCTGTGTCATCTCTGCCCTAGACTAAGGAAGGTCAAGAGCAAACCCATGGTAAATAAAAAAAAAAACTGGGGATGATTTTTTTTCTCCTTTCTCCCATGGTGTGGGGTGGCTTTGGATAGGCTGTTCAAAAATTTTGCGGGTCTGTGAAACCCATTTTTTGATTCAGGGATCCGTTTGCGTAATATTAAGCTTTATAGTGCTATTTTTGTTAAAGTCAAGTGTTAGCTAAATGGTTGTTGTTGGATATGTGAAAAATATCATGGCAGTAGTATGTATAGCGAAATTAAAAGGAAAACTATCACAGCTAAAGTGTCTTTACAATTTAACGAGTAATAAGCGACCAACTTACATTTTCAGTTGGAGAAGTGACCGTGACGTATAGGTTGATTTAAGCCAGAACATTTATTTATTTTTATTTATTTATTTTCTTCTTACATCTACCATTACAGGGTAACCCAATGCGGTAAATGTAATGCGGTAATGTGCTTATCCTTACTTCATTATCCTAAATACTAACATTAATGTTCCTACCTATAACAAATTACAAACAATGCATTCCTTGTGAATTCACTCAGAGAACAACGGAATAAGTCCGTCTCAATCACTATGAGGTTGAGCGTGCGGCAATGTTAAGTTTGTTTTTGGGATAAATTCATCCCAACTACGGAACCCTTCATTGTGCGTATATAGTCCAACACGCACATGGCCGGATTTAAAAATAACAATCAGCGTAAAAGATTATTTTATAAGTGGGTAGGTAGGTATCTTATTATAGTGTCCAACATGCCTGTAACGTTGTGTTACAGGAACGGATAGACGCTACTGAAGGTGCCTGGGCACTTGTAGCCAGATTCTGGGTCGACTCTATCTTGACTGCCATTGACATGCTAAGAAGAAGAATTCCTTAAGGCTCAGATATATGCCATTAACCTTGAGTGGTTAGCTTGCGTATTCTGTACTGAGCTCACGCAACGCATAGTACGTTCAGCCAGTAATAGGACTCACCAATCAAGGAGCGCTGTCCCCACAGTTGTGTTAATACACAAAACAAAAGGTATTTTAATCAAACGCGTATATTAAAAGATCAGTAATGAAATTATCTTTAAATTGGTGGAGGTTTCAGAAAAATACGCTTGGTAGGTTTTTCGTCATTCTTAGTTTTTTGTCCGCGTTCGACATAACTTTACAAATTAATTTCACTGTGTAATATAAACATGATCTAAAATACTCACATAGTAAATTATTAAAAAAATGCTCTAATTTAACATATATTTTTTTCAAATCATTGGCATTGGCTCGTTTAGACGTGATCTTCAGTAAAAAATCATTAAAAAATTGATTATCATCGCCTTTAAGGACCAACCCATCTTCTTCATATAAAACATTTATAGCCTCATTAGTCTTAGTGGTAAGGCTAGCTGCCTATTACATGGGACTTTCTAAATATCTGGCGAAATCTTGTTGTACTATGTCCAGAAGTACACTTCTACGAAACCCTTCAGGGAAAAACAGTCGTGATGTTTTTTTTTATTTTATGTGTAGTCTTAGTGCCAAGGTCTCAAGCACGACAGTTGCAGCTGAGATTCTAAGTTAAATTCCTGATGGCAATTTTTTTGAGTTTTCCGATGGGCAAGGCCGGTCAAAGCTATTTGTAGATGGCGTGACCATAAATCTCTTCGGCCTATACTAAATATGAAATTTCGTCCAATCGATGTGTTTCATTCCATTTCGTGTTCATTTAGTGACTCATTCATGAGTTTGGTTTTTCTTCACTATTTCGTTATTTTCAGTGATTTCATATAATTAATTATATTCGACATTGAAAGTGTCAGAATTCAAAACCTTAATTATTGTTCACTTACTCGTAATCATCATCATCATAATTTCAGTCGAAAGACGTCCACTGCTGGACATAGGCCTCCCCCAAAAAGGGGGAGGGGGATCGGCCACAATCGCCACGCCTGGCAGGCGGGTTGGCGATCGCAGTATGGTTTTAAAAATGCTAGAATGCTGCTATAATGGACTCGTAATCACTTTCATCAAAATGTCTACGATATAACCTCAAACTCTGTTTAATTACAATTTTTCCTCAACGAATAGCTTTAGTCCACAAACTACGACAGCGCCATTTTGATAGTTGCCTTACCATTCGAATTTTTCAGTAGCAGCTCGAAATGTCAAATTTGGCCCGGTTCATTCTCTTCCATTACTAAGGTCTTCAACATCGTGGGTAAAATTTGGGTGTACTAAGCTCGTCTGCCTTTCCCTTCTGACAACGCAAGCGTGATGAAATGTTTATTGTTAATGTTCCCTTCTGGGTATACCTTATTATAGCGGAACTTTATCTGTCAATTCAGCGTATGTAAATAAATAAAAATAAATAAATAAAGCCTTTATTTCCCAAAATACAGTTACATAGTTCCATAACATTTCCATGCACATTAAAATACCACTTCATATTAAATACTAAATACATTCTAAGAGTATATTCGATTAATTATTTACAATTTTCACAAAATTCATTAAATTACATTTATTTCAATAACACATTTGTAAACACTGATATTTCTAGGTATTTATTAAGTATATTAATTTTAATTCGTGTTTTCGGAATTCTGTGTCACATATTTGATACAAGTTTATTTTTCTCCTCCAACTCTTTCCAGTGCTGTCTGTCTTGTGCTTGGCGAGTCCATGTAGATCCGGCTACTTGGTTGATATCATCACTCCAGCGTCGCCTAGGTCGGCCGCGTCGGCGTTTGGCTTCATAGGGATACCAATGTAAGATCCTTTCACTCCATCTATTATCTATAACTCTAGCTGTATGTCCAGCCCATCTCCATTTCAGTCTGCTTGCTAGCTCGACGGCGTCCGTCACTTTTGTTATGGATCTAATGTATGTGTTTCTCTTCCTATCCTTCAGCTTTATACCCAACATACTTCGTTCCGCGGCTCTTTCTTCGCGGCTTCGTTCAGCGTATGTAAAGTACCTCTTAAATTGATTTTCTCCTACGTGCTGAAGATTTCCTTGAAAGAAATGCGGAGAAAATAAGGAGTTTCCAGTAAGTTTGAGTAATAAGTATACCTTATTTTTACTTATAAATCTTTTGTAATTTTCGTACGAACAAATTATAACTGAACCTCGTGTAAGGTTCAGTTATAATTTGTTTTTCAAGAAAAATAGAAGTTGGTTATAATTAGCTTTTAAATATGTAGTTTTCTGCAATGGAAGAGTTGATGTAGATTCTTATCTGCCAAGAGAGATCATAATGTTTGCCAAAGCTAGCGTTGATTGCTTCTATTCAAAGCGGAGCGCGTCTCTGCTGCGCAGGGTGCACGGCAGCTCCAACAGCGTGCTGATGATGATAGCCAACAGGCTTGACTGTCTATACCTACGATACGACGCTGCAGTGACTTGCACGTCAAATGATATATGATAAATGATTTATTTTTTGTAAGTAGGTTTGTACAAACACTGTTACACGTCAATCATATTAAAAAAAAAACTAGATGAGGTCGGCGTTTCGTAACTGACTACTCTGAGAAGAAAGGCCGAAACAAACTCAGAGGTCACAGTCTCTTTTAAAGTCCAGACATAATCTTGAGGGGATCTGTCCAGTCAGTGCACGCATTTGTCAGTGGTCGTGCAGCTCAACTCAGAACTTAAGGAGCTCAACGATTCAACGAAGAATACCAAAGAAACCTACAGTCGTCGGCCATTGTTAGTTTAAGAACGGTGGTATTTGTTTTGTATTGTGTTGTATTGTATTTAATATTGTCTGAGTTATTGTCAATGATGTATTATCTTTAGATGCGTTACCTGCGCTCAATACTGGCAAAGTAAATGCCAGGCAATTGCCTGACATTTACAATAATAATTATTATTATTACGTACGTGCCAATGAACATGCAGCAGCTAGTGACGTACTATATGTATGTTCATCTCTTTCTAACAACAGATATCGGTATAGGTCTTTCCTTTTCTTCACGCGCTGTATGATTGTATGCAAGTACGTAGCTACATTCATGGCTTACGCTGTTTTTGAGTGCACTAATGTTCGTGTATGACGCGTCTATTTATAATACGTCATTGGTTATTGTAACTTGAATTAATACAAGAATAATAATTTGTCTAGCTATTTGTCGGCTTCCATTCTAGATGGATGCAGCTGAAATCCCAGTATTTTGTCTGGAGCGACTACCTATCTGACCTCCATAACCCAGTTACCTACTGGGTTTTACGGATTTTATGGAGATTGTTTTGGAGAAGAGTCGGCAAGAAACTCTACTGTCATGAGAGATTTTTTTGCAGTCGTTTTTTAATACGCATTAAAATAGTACTCTCTCTACTACTCTGCGCTGAAAAGCGCACGTCAAAAAGAAAAGACAAGAACTAGACATGCGTTTTAAAAACATGTATTGGTTGATAGGACGGAATTCCTGTCTATCGATGCATAACAAAATGTTATTATATAAGCATATTCTCATGCCGATATGGACGTATGGCATCCAACTGTGGGGCTGTACTTAACCGACCAATATCAAAATGATACAGACATTCCAAAATAAGGTACTCAGGAGTATTGTTAACGCGCCCTGGTATATAAGAAATGACGACCTCCATCGTGACCTAAAAATGGAACCCGTCACCAACATAATTCAAAAATTTGCTGAGGCCCATGAACACAGACTCCACCGACATGTGAACGTCGAGGCAATTCAGCTGTTAGACAACACAAATATAGTGCGAAGACTAAAACGAACAAAACCATTTGAGGTGACAATGACACATAAATAACACATGAACAAAGTGTTTTTAATATCATATCAGACTCTAAGAAAATGGAACGGACTTGTGTAAAGTGCAATAAACACTATTCTAAGTTTTAAAATAATTATCACTTATAAAATTAGGTTAGATGAAAATTACTTATTAGTCTTAATGGCTAGATTGTAATTAATTATTAAGAACTTAGTTCTTTTTAATAAAGCACAAAAAAAAAAAAAAAATTAAAATACTAAGATTCAGATTCAGATAATTTACAAAATAACACTACTGCAGCGGCCGTTTGGTTGGTTGGTTTGGTTTGGGTCGAAGTCCTCAACCCTTCGAGGAAACAAGGCGTGATTATGTTATGTCCTTCCGAAATTAAAGTTATTTTTCACTTTTTAGTGTTTTTGTTGGAAGTCGGTTGTTTTTTTTGTACAAAAGATTTTTAAATAACATGATAGATATGAGTTTTTATTAGTAGTAATTTATTCGGCCGCTGAACACGACAGATATAGATTTTTGCATGTATTTGACCATTTCAGCATTTTCGATTTATTTCGGATAGGGTAACGAAAAATTGCTTTTTGAAAACTTCTCACTACAATTAAATCTCACTCACAGTTTTGAGCTAAATAACTGACAATTTTTTTGCTATCAATCTCCCTATAGCTGATAGCAGAATAGAAACAACTGCACCAAAATAAATTAAATAAAGTCACCAGTACAGCATTTTCGATCTATTTCGAAGAAGGTTGTCAAAATAATGCTCGAATTTGCAAGCATTTTTAAGAAAAAATGCTTTTTGCAAACCTAGTAGGTACTCAAAATTCATTCGCACAGTTTTGAGCTAAAAATCTGCCGAAAATGTTGCTATCATTTTCGCCACAGCAGAATAAAAACATCAGCACCAAAATAAATTGAATAAAATCCACGTCAAACAGCTAGTTTGAAAACAACGTGTACAATTTATTCATGAGCAACCACCGTTGGAACTTGCACTCAAAGTACTGAATCTGAATGTCGCGGAAGGCACTACGTGATGCTTCCGTTTCAGTGTTGGCACTTCCGGTGGTACTATTGTACCGGAGTCACGCAGTGAGAACTGAGGTGATAATGATTCGAGAGGTGTTCCTGTTCTTTTCGCTGGTGGTTCGAATCGGAAAAGCGAATTAAATACCTAATAATTGTTATTAATTAGTATATAGTATCAATCAATCATTTATTTGCAACGAATCTAGGTTACATTAAAATACAGGTGGAGTACTTATGAGTGAGCTACGTACATTCTGCCTTGAAATAGGCACGCAAACATTGTAAAAAATGGTTAAGAAGCTATCTATTAATAAAATTAAAAATTAAAATGTCATAGTTAGAATTATTACAATTATACATACATTAATTGATATTGAAAAATTTATAATTAAAATGTTACTACAGAATAAAATTAAAAACAAATGTATACTTGGTCCATATTATGTTGACTATAATATTAATCATATTTACTGTACACATTTAATTGCTGATTAACAAGTTTTGTCCATTAAAAAATCATTACATTTGTCTATTAGGAAGGCCACTAATTTATTTTTAAAGTTCTTAATTTTTCATTACATCTGGCAATTTATTGTATAAACAATCCCACCAAACCTACGATACCATACCACAACCACACACCATACCACAACCACACACACCAATCATACATACCATTTGTACTCGGACTACACATACAAAACTCGTTGTTAATGTACCTAATTCTAAAATACAGTGAGGAATATATTTGTGTTGCTTTTAAACTCGCTTGTGTGATAATTAGGAACATTTTGGTAAAATTACGGTAATGGAAATTTATGGTCAGTGTGTAATTTGTACATGACATTGTTAATTATGCGAAGTGATAAATGAGTCTGGCCTAATATACTAATGTACCCGTATACGTATTGTATTAAGGCTTGAATTATTACAGCACTAATAAAAAGTTATTGGTTACAAAATGACATTCCGAGCGACACACACTTGAGAAAAGGCAATCTGTTTTAAACATATAGGTGATTATAATAATATAATATAATAAACATTTTATTTCAGAAACAACCATAATTCGTTAGTACACATTAATCTTAACAACTATGTTAGTAAACATGCAGGTTGGACAAATACCGGACAAGCGGGCAATCTAATTTTTCCGCAATGACACTCAGAAGACTGTTCAGGCAGCCCCGAACCCTCTGCAGCAGCGACGCGGCACGCTTACGTCTGATCGCTGCGAAGCCATCAGTGTGCGCATCTGCAAACATTCCCGACGCACTGCAGAAGCGTGGCAGCACCAGCATTATTGGTCATGTTTGTGAACGGGCGCCATCGGTAGGGACTGGTCATCTCTTAGCGGCCATGGCCGATTTTTTTTTGCATTTGTAAATATAATTATTTATTACAAAATGAAATGAAATCGTTTATTCTGTAAATAGGATATTAAAATCACTTTTACACGTCATATAAAAAATAAAAAAAAATCTAGATGTAGCCGACATTTCCTATCTGACTACCCCTGAGAAGAAATGGCGAAACAAACTCAGAGGTCACAGTCTCTTTTAAAGTCCAGACATAATCTTGGTCAGATCATGTGAGGACCATGTAGATCCGTGTCTGAAATGGTCTTTTGAGGAAAGAACCACGCAAATTTGAGCGGACCTGACCAATCAGTGTAAGCATTTGTCAGTAATCGTGCAGCTCAACTCAAAACTTAAGGAGCTCAACGACTCGACGAACAGTACCAAAAAAAGGACATTTGGGTAGGCCGCATAAAGCGCTCAAAATGTCAGACCATCATTAAAACTTAACTGAGAAAAGAAAGGAAAACATTTAAAGAAAATAAAAATGACCCACATAGTGCTCACATTCACAATAAATTAAAGTAGTAAATATAATACTTTTCAAAGTAAACATTCATGTAAAATTGTATACAATATTCTGCAATGTCAATATGTATATAAAATCATGCATAATAATTAAAATGTCAAGTTATATCACAAGGCTAGCAGAGCGAGCAGCTCAATCCCAAGCTTCTTTGTCCTCTAAATAATCAGAAATCTTATAGTACCCTTTTTTACAAAGTTTAGTTTTAATACAGATTTTAAATCGTTTAATGGGTAAGTTCCGAATGTCAGTAGGAAGTTGGTTGTAAAAGCGTATACATTGACCCATGAAAGAGTTGCCTACTCTGTGGAGGCGAGTGCGATGTACAGCAAGATTGTGTTTATTCCTGGTATTTAAACTATGAATATCGGACATTTTCTTAAAATTTGATTTATTTTTGTGTACAACCTGACACTAACTTGCAAATAGCAAAAAAACGTAAGAAAAATTTGAATTTCGTGAGCTACAGCTGTGGATTTACCTTAACACGTTCAGGGACATTAATCGCCCATAGGTGTTTTTACAATAAACTTCTATTGTATCTAGCTCAGTGTCCTGGAAATCGTGAACAATGATCTAATTAATTTTCTGTATTTTTTTGAAATTCTGTTTAAAAATTAAATTTGAAAAAATAAAAATTTAATTTTTTTTCAATCAATCTCACATAGAAGTCACAATCATTCTCTAATCCCATAGTAACCGTCACGTTGAGTGTTGCTCGAATTAGAGACACTCATATTTCCACTTTTCCGCGGCACTCCCTTCCTGTTGGACTACCCAGTGCCGCCTGCTGAAACTTTCAGAAAATTAAACCGTTTTTCAGACGACGGCGACGTTTTTCAGACTCCTTCTGAGTGCAATGTCGAGAGCAAACTGCGAAGTACATCCGGTCCCTTTTATAATTACTCACGAGTAATTTTTACTGGAATAAGATGAGGGTTTTGAAGGATTAGGAGTTAGGCTTTGGATAAATGTTTTATGCTTTTGTTCAGTAAGTACTTAAAGTAATAGATTCATGATTTTTCGGTTCTCGTTATGATGTCATCTCTATACAGCGTGTTACGAAAAGGGTATATACATATCAAAGGCACGGATTCTTTTGGTGATAACAAACTACATGGCAACATACACATGATTATAAAGTTAAGAAACATTTAACTAATAAAAATCAAATGTTTCCAATTGAATTTTACACGTCACTAGACCAAGTCAGCTGATCGGTACAGGTTTTAATCCATTCGTTCTTGAATTCTCTGAATCTTGCCGCCCGCGCCGGTGCGTGTCGGTGCGGCGCCGTGTAGCAGAGCTGTGGCAGGTGTGTGTGTGTACAGTGCATGTGTGATGAGCACTAATATGTAAACGCTTAGCAGAATTCAAAGCCGATTTTTTCGTGGAATTACGATTGAAACCTAGAGAAAAGATCTTTTTTATAATAGTTTGGGTCCCAAAATACTATGTTCGTAGTAAAATAAATTTTCAATCAATAAAGTTGGAAGAAATCACTTTTAAAAGTTGCTTAGTGTATACATATTATTATGATTTAAATTTAATAAACTATAAAAATAAAAAAAATATTATACATTTTCAAAGTTATTTTTTTTGAGCTGAAATTTTGTACAGAGATTCTGAACTAGTTGCATTCTTCACCCTGTTTGTATTTGTATTCCCATTCCGTAACACGCTGTATAAGCAGTGAAAGCCAAGTTGAGAGCCAGCAACCATTGAACAAGAGGTAGTCAACAAACTTACTAAATAAATCATCATCATCATCATCTGCCCGCCTTTTCCCAACTACGTTGGGATCAGCTTTCAGTCTAACCAGGTGCAGGTCAATATCAGTATTTTACATGGAGCGACTGCCTATCTGACCTCAGTTACTGGGTAATCCTACGATACCCCTTGGAAAAGACTGGCTGTCAGATTTTTGAAGTTCGTTATTTTTATGACATTAATTTAAAAATATTACTACTACTATTAGTCTGTTTTTTTTGTATTTCTAATGATTTGACATTTATATTTAATCGGTATCAATAGAACTTCTGTTTAATTTTGGAATTGTATATTATTTGCATGCCCATGAGATAGTAGAATATGGAGGTCATCCATCGACGGACCAACCCTGGCAAGCGTAGCTTAACCTGATGTATCGAGCCATGTAGCTGTACTTAGCCAATAATCACCGTGAAAATGTATACACACACAAGATCCTTAAACTTAAATAACAGTCTTGAACCAGAACAGATCACAAGAAATTTAACATAAAAAGTTGTAACAAAAATCTCACTAACTTGTCGTCCGAATTCAAATACAGTAATCAGAACAGTCTATCAGAATTGTCCGTGTGGTGCCAGACGTAAAGAATAGCACCATCCTATTTCTTCGGTGTCGTAAAAGGTGACTAAGGGACTTACCAGAGAATGGGCAGCAGCGTTCTCTATGCATTTTTAAAACCATACTGCGATCGCCAACCTGCTGCCTGCTAGGCGTGGCGATGGGGGGAGGCCTATGTCCAGCAGTGGACGTCTTTCGGCTAAAATCATGATGATGATGATTCAGAACAGTTGCTTACTAAGTTTAAAACTATTTATTGCCTTTACTGCATAGCTTAGTGACAACTGATAAAGGACTTCATGAAAGGATCCATTTCCTTATTATAATGTTTTTCATTTATACATTTATTAAGTTTATAAACACTAATAAATAAAATGTTGCCCATTGACTTATGACTTTCGTCGCAGTATGGAACAAAATTGGAAATTTATCCTTTTATTTGTTCCGTTGTTTATTTCAGAACATGATAAATTATTGTCTTATTTTTGCTGTTGACTGTATAAGCTTGCAATAAAAAAAGGGTGATTACTAGAACTTTATTTTATTATTTAAACCATAAAAACAATAATAAAGTATTTACTTATTTCGAATTAAGGCTTCTACATACTGGCGTGACACGCGACGCGACACAAAGGCCCCGCGTGTCGCGCAACGAGCGGTGCCTTTGTGTCACGTCGCGAGTCGCGCTGGTCTGTAGATGCCTTTAAGGATGAAGGAGAATGCCCAAAAAAATACCAACGTCGCGTCGATTAAAAACACATAATGAAGGATAGTAGATAACGATTCCCATCACGTCTGCGGAGTCTCGCTAGCTAATTTAATTTATGCCAAAAAAATAAGCCTAACTTGCTTCCAGACTACGTAGATGAACATAATATGAACCGGCAAAGGGTAGAGTTTATAAGATTAGAGGCTAAATTCGTTTATTAGATTACCCTGATCTCAGAGACTGAAACTGACTGATATTATGTAACAGCGATGTATTTTTTGTAATACATTTCTACTTACGCTTTTGTACATGTGTCTTCTTGTGTACCTATACTGTATACTGCTAACCAAGTTTATGTGCATGAAAAGAGCAAGAAAATAATTATTATAAAAATAAAAATAAATGTTATGCCATTCGTGGGGATAATTTTTAAAGAAAGTAATTTCATTTAGTATCTACAATTGAATGCCCTTTTACCTCACGTAAGTATTTTTTATTTGAAGACTCTTGGTTTTTGCCCACGCATTTCTCGTCATTCTCCTTTATTGAAGTGAACGATGAATTTTTTAATTATTTTAAAATCAACATAATGTTGATGCTGTTCTGGAGTGGCGACCGCGTACTGGAAGACGTAGCGTTGGAAAGCCTCCTACAAGGTAGATCGATGACCTTGTGAAAGCCGCAGGAATCCGCTGGGTGCGGGAATGCTCAAAACCGGTCGAAGTGGCAGTGCTGGGGGGGGGGGGGGGGGTCCAGCAATGTGCGTATTTCTGCTGAAACGATAATGTTCCATCCATAATTCCAATTTTGAACTTTATTTATATAAGGATTTATGGACACATCCGCTTTCAACACAAATATAAAGCGGAAATTTTATTAAAATCAATCGGTGACCAACATTTAATTATAAAACAACAACATTTATTTTTGTTGTTGTTAGAGCACCAGGATTCGGAAGCGAAACTTTGTTATTGAACGTTGAAATTTCTCTCGTATTCAAACAAACTTCTACAGATATTGAAAATACAATTTGGAAATTAATAAAAGCAATTGCTTGTTAAATTGTCGTTATAAATTCTAATTTGTTTATAAATTCTTGTTTTGATTTATACTTTATTGTCTTTAAAACTTTCGATTCAAAGACTGACTTCCGATTTAAATACCGGTGTTTCATTTTAAAAGATTAGCTTTCAATTCCAAGACAAGCGAAAATTTCAGTGGAAAACTTTCTTCGTATTGGAAAATGATAGGAAAATAAAAGTAACTAGACGCTTTTCAAAAACAAAACGTTTTTATATGGTTGACTTAATTGATCCTACATGTTATCGTTTAAAATCCTTTTGTTGAAATAATTAAAAAAGATTAAAGCTAATTTTTTATACATAAAAAAAAAACAATGACTTTAATCTATAAACATAACATCTTGCCTACCTACTGTCTTGTTTTCTGTGGTATTTCGTGAATAGGGACGGGATTGTGTAACAGGAAGTGACAGCTTGAGCATGGAATAAGTAAGTACTTTTTAATAGCATGGAATTAGTGTACTCATGGAATTAGTAATTACTATAATAGATTGTTAAGTAGCGGGGGTCATTTCTGTCACTGCTCAGTTGCTTATTACCAAGGTGAGATGTCAGATGTTAAACATCATAGGCGACTACTAAATCGATTTTAAAAAACGATTTTTTTATTTTTATGTAGAAGTGATTTAGAAGGTCAAGGAAATCGGATTAGTTTATAACAGTAGATACTACAGTTCATGAATACCCTAAGAAATTAACATCCCGGGAAATCGGGAAATATTCCCCAATTTGAACAACTACAAATTACCAAATCAATCAGGAATGAAATTATCCGGAAAAGAACCGAATCGAGTTACCGACATAGCTTGCAGAGTAAGCAAACTGAAGTGGCAGTAGGCTGGCCATGTTTGTCGAAGGACCGATGGCCGATGGACCAGACGAGTCTTGGAGTGGAGACCGCGTATCGGCAAGCGTAGTGTGGGACGCCCCCCAGCTAGATGGACCGATGACCTTAAGAAGATGGCTGGGTCAGACTGGATGCGGAAGGCGGAGGACAGGGTGTTGTGGCGCAGCCTGGGAGAGGCCTATGTCCAGAAGTGGACTGCAATAGGCTGAGTTGATTGATTGATTGAAATTACCAAAAACTGCAGAAACAAGAACCTAATATTAAAGACGGTATTTTATCTTAATCTGTTTCAAAGCAAAATAAAGCGGAGCTTCCCCTTCAGACAATAACTCCACTATTCTGCAGTCCGTAACAAAAGTCGTTTGTTCGAGATACCGCCTACGGTGACGTCACGGTAATGGCCGCAGTAAATTTAACGCCGAACGCTGTGTCACTACGGCCTCTAAGTCATAAGTGCCAGACTGTTGCCAACTTACTGTGGTTTACATTTTGAAAGATATATTTATGGGCATTTAGTGACACAGTTTTGGTATCTGTATCTATGCGTGTAGGTACATAGACTAGGTACCTAAGTGGTGGTGCAGTGGTATTTTGTTCCAGATAGAGACGTTTCATATACGACCTTCAATGACTCACAAAACATAACATTAAGCCTTGTTTCCCCGAACGGTTATGCAGAGGTACCTATAGTCCTGCCAGACTTGCGAGTCCTGCCAGGGTTGTGAATTTGTTTGTGAACAGACAGCTGTGCTGCTGGGGAGTTTGTTGCGCCACTTCTTCATCCCAGCTAAAGCACTAGGAAGTGGTGAAGGGTAGGCGTTTTTGAGGGACTGTCTCATGTAATTTTTGACGTTCGAAACGTGCTGATTCTCAGCCTAGTTTGAATAAATTACTTTTGATTTTGTCCGAAAGGGATATCGTGGCCCTGGCACTCAGGCAACGGAAGGAACACAGGTGTGTTTTAGTCAGTAAAAGTCTGACACGCCCCGCTCCGCCCAGAGCGGGAGAAGTTATTTGATAATTTCCCAAAAAAAAAAATCCTTGTTTCCCCGAAGGGTTATGCAGAGGTACCTTAATAGTACACCCACATTTCACCAGTTTTGTCTTTGTCCCATGTAAAAGGGGGCGAGCCTATTGCCATCAACCGAACACAAATCCAGACTCCGGGCTGCTACTGAGAAATTCCTAATGGAAAAAATTCCATAACACCTTGCCCGATCTGGAAATTTAACCCAAGCCACCTTATTACAAAACAAGATTCATATTTTGACATGGCTTAAACCATGGAGCCAGTTTTTGTAATAAGTAAGTAACAGTGAGTACCGTTCTTTATACAAAACTAAAAACTTAGTTCAGTACTAAGTTGTCAGTTTTGTGTTTAGGAACTTTACCATAGTCGGAATAAAGTTCGAAATTTAATAATGGCTCCATGTTTTAAACCTGGGTCTGAAGATAAACGTTTTGTAATAAGGGGGAGGGGGTCTATTCCGAACATAAATCTGAAGTGTCGGCCGAATGTTCAGCCGTTGCTTGACTACCGCTAACAATAGCTGACTAAGGCGAAAAACGACAGTCAAGGAGATAAGCCTAAGTCAAAAATGGGACTTGAAGTTGGGTAAGGATTCAAAGTCAAAAAAGGAAACTATAGAAGTTATAAAACGGCTGAACATTCGGCTGATACTTAGGATTAACACTTCGGAGTAGGCCCCCAGGAACTTACTTTTGCTACGTTAATGGTATGACGGCATTATTTTGAAAACTTGTACGTTCTTTAGATTTTTGATTTGCATATTTGGGAATTCTTACGCACTTTTTTCAAACGCTGTGTCACTTCGGCTTCTAAGACATACGTGCAAACCGCAGCAGGGAAATTGTCTGTTTCCTACTACGGTTAGGTTTTGAGAAACAAAATAAAGGCAGAGTTTATTTACGCCTAATAAAATGCACAATTAGTAAAAAAATAACCAATGGGGAAAATATGCGTCACATCTGCGCAAAACGGTTCTAATCGCTCAGCTTATGCTTCGATTCATGTGCGAAACCGAGCCACAGCGCTAGTTTTCAGCGAAAGCTAGCAGCTTATGAAGTAACTATCTAGATCAAACCTAGAATAACAAATTAAAAGATAAATAAATAAGAGAATAATAATAATAATTCTACAAAATACACACCATAATCTTTTCACCCTGGTACGGATGAACTTCCTGAGGATTCTGGAGTCGACTCTGGCGGGATATAAGAGGTCCTGTTAACGTTTAATTACAACCTTGACAATATAATATATAATAATATTAATATATAATATAATAATAACTTGACTAACTATCCTGTCAGTGTGATTTTCAGCAAGTGAAAATGGATTGATTGATGGATTGATGGATTGTTTAGAGTTGTTGTTGTGTTCAATAGCATGACAATAGGGTCGCCCCCTATTACATGGGACATAAACATAACTGGCGTTATGTGGGTGTACTATGTACACCTCTGCCTAACCCTTTGGGGAATAGAGGCGTGAAGTTATGTAATGTTGATAAACTATCTTGTCAGACAAATTACGCAATTGATTTTCAGCATGATGTGATAATGGATGATTTGTTTAGAGTTGTTGTGATCAGTCTATAAGAGTGTTGTGTTGGAAGAAGGTATGAAAATCATAAATGCAAATAAAAAACTCGGTTATGTGTAGATCTTCAACAGGTCATGATAATAAGACTAAATGGGAATACCGCAACGGGAACGGCTTCCTAAATTGTGTAGTAAAACATCGTTGATTAGTCCGTTAATCGTTATTTTTGGAATTAAAATGATTTCGAAAGATACATTTATAAAATTTTAGCGAAACTGCAAGAAGATTTGGTTGGTAATTTTTTGGTGACCATTTTTATGCAATGCAATGTTCTATATATCGATTGTCTAGAAAATATTTACTAAATTCGATACGAGTATAACTTACTAAATATCTGTACATAGTTAACAAAAAGTCAAAAGTCAAATTGTTTATTTCAAATAAGCAAATATGAGGCACTTTTGAACGTCAATATTTACAAAAAAATTGAATAAATTCTAGTCTCTCTTTCCAAAGGGTAGTTTCGTATGGAGAAGAATGGGCAAGAAACTCCACCGTTACTCTTTAAAAATGTTGAACAATATTTTTTATAGGTACCTACATTAATTATACAATTATATGTGAAGACGCACCTAGAATAAAATTACTATACCACAATAGGTAAAAAGAGTTAAGAATGAAGCAATGACAGATAAATTAATTATGTGAATGATGCATGGTGCTCACATATTTACAAACATTGTAAAAAAATACGTTTTCCTAAAAAAATATAATATCAGTGTAAGTTAAGGTAATCACAGAATTCAAAATAAATGTCATAAAAATAACGTCATAGCACACTACCTACTTTAATAATAGCTCATAATTTATGTCCCAAAAATTAGGAATTGTGATAAACCTATTTAATACGAGAGTTTTTCTTTCTAAGATAAATAAAAGAGCGTATTGTGGTATCCACAGCAAAAACTCTTCATGCCTAGATTAGTCATTTAAAGTTTTATCTCTGAATATGTCTAGACATACTAGCTCTAGTACTGAATAGCATACTTGAACCAACAACGATATTTCTTTATGAAAAAAGTTTGAAGAATTTCTCAAGAAGAATACTGAAAGTTTCGTATTCACAATACGAAAGTTTCGGTATTCTTGCGAAATTCTTCAAACTTTACTGTTTAGATTATAAATGTTCGATAATTATTATGATTTTGATGAACGACATAAATCATGACATTCCACCATAATATTCTTCGTGTCGATATACATTGTAAAAGCCATTTTTTTTAAAGATTATCGGTGGAGTTTCTTGTCAGCTCTTCTCCATAGGAAACGACCAATTAGAACCGTGCACCTAGCTTCTGACGTTTCATAAGTGCCCATGTAGGCTTATGTGAAATAAAAATATTTTTGATTTTTATCTTTTTTTATTTGATGGCACGATGGTGAATTCAATTTTGTGGGCCCAAAACTGCCACTTCCACGGCATCGTCGGATGCAGCACAGAGGTCACTATGCCTGCATGTTTGTGACACGGACGCCATGCCACAGGCTTCCATGGGTGGTCAATGGGTGCCGCACTATGACCGCTGAAAATAAAAATTGCAAGGCTTATGATTATCACAAGACTCATATAGGGTTATCCATATTAGACACCAAATTATGATATCTGCTTGTGTTGGATATTAGTAAAATAAAGCAAAAAATTACTGTCACAAATGAGAGCATTCACATGAATTTGTTTGTTTTTGCTTTAGGTACTGAAACTGATAAACTAAGCCAGGGCTTGTATTTTGGGAGTCAGTCCTCAAACATGGAGCATGACATAATTATGAATGTCGTGACCTAAATAATAATTATTAATGTAGCATACTTATTATTTTGTGCGTGGGAGTGTGGTTGCGAGCGCGCATTTTCATGTGTGTGTGTGTGTGTGTGTGAGGTATCAGTGTAAGTGTGTGCTATATGATATTACACGATGTGTGCAAGTAAGTCTTCGGTCTTTTGATGATATTCTACTTTGATTGTGTTGCGTCAGTTTACGAGCTCAAACTGTACGTAAATACAAAATATACGCAGCAGGTGTTAATCAAACAATACAAATTCCAAAGTAACAATGTCAGAACATTTGGTGGTTTTTACAGCTCCGTTTATTACAACCTAACGTTTGAGTTTAAGACATCATAAACTCGAAATGTCAGGCAGCGTCTCGTAGCTTGCTTTAGTATCTTATATTCTTACAATATTTGTATGCATAGAGGTATAGGTACTTGGCTTCTGTGGCAAAAGTATGAATATATATCGTTCTTTTTGTGTAAATAAATCTTCAAAAACGTTGTAGGCTTAATAGACTGTAGTTTTGCTCAAATCAAACTCAAAGCATTTATTTCAAATAAACCAATTACAGGCACTTTTGAATTGTTAAGGGATCGGTCAGTCAAAGAGAGGAAGCTAGTTGCTCATTCCAAAGCGTAGTATGTACCTATGGAGAGGAACGAGCAAGAAACTCCACGGACACACTTTTAAGTTAACTTATGGTTACAAAGTATTGGTTACATCATTCATGTTGAAATCATATATGAGAACGATGCTTAACGTCAAAAGCGTCCGTAATAAAAAGATAAAAATCCAGCCAAGTGCATGTCGGACCACGCACAATGAAGGGTTCCGTAGTTGGGATCAATTTATCCCAAAAACAAACTTAACATTGTAGTTGAAAAACATGCTCTCCCATACATCGATATACGTTACGGTCAATTCTCCAACTGCAAATTTAAGTTGGTCGACTATTACTCGTTAACTTGTGAAGCCTACTTAGCTGTGATAGTTTTTCTTTTAATTTCGTTATATATACTATTGCCATGAATTTTTCCACATATCCAAAACCAACCATTTAGCTGGCAGGGGGGGGGGGACACTTGACTCTAACAAAAAATAGCACTTTAAAGCTTAATATTACGCAAACGGATCCCTTAATTGAAAAATGGTTCTCACAAACTCACAATATTTTGAACAATATGAACGGCCTATCCAACGATACCCCACACCATGGAATAGACGAGAAAAAAATATCATCCCCATTTCACGTGTAAGGGAGGTACCCTAAAAAAATGTTTTTCATGGTATTATTTTACGACTTTTTCGGCATGATTAATATGTATACTCATGCCAAATTACAGCTTTCTAGGACTAAGCGTCTCTGAGCTAAGCTGGGGACAGACGGACGGACGGACAGACAGATAGACAGACAGACGGACATGGCGAAACTATAAGGGTTCCTTGTTTACTACGGAACCCTAAAAAAGACAAAAATTAAATTAAATCAAGTCATGGCAGCTAAGAGATGGCCAGTCGCTGGCTACTGACGGCGCCCGTTTACGAACATGACGCATGGATTAGGACCATTCAGCTCAACCATTTTTAAGGAAGCTAAATGACCCAACAAACGTGCCATCATCAGCGAGATATTAGAGTGCTCACTCTAATATCTCGCTGATGATGGCACGTTTGTGACATTTGTTCATGACATACCCAGCCGCCACATGGGCACATTCAATGAAACACGTACCCAGTAAATGGTAACTTTATAGTAGGTACATAGTACTCACACATGTGCTATTTGTAGACCATTTTCTATTTTTTTAAGTACCTGGTACTTGTTGACAGGCCTGTCCTCTCATACCTATTACACTGTAATTTGAAGACATTGTAAAAGCCAATTGTTTTTAAAATAGTGATCGTTTCTTGCCAGGCCTAATTGGAACCGTGCACCTAGCTTCTGACGTGAGAAATGTATTCAGACTACGTTTAGTCAGAATAATATTTACTCGTATTAGTTGCTCAAATGATGTCTCAAAAGCATCACGCATTAATAAAATAAATCCTGAGAGATACATTTGAACAACTGAGCTAGGCAAAAAACTAACGACACTCTTCATTAATTCATTCATTTCAGCCGAAAGGGCCCCGAGCATGGTCACTTCGATCTGTTCTGTGATTCCCGCATCCAGCGGATACCTGCGGCCTTCACAAGGTCATCAGTCCACCTTGTAGGAGGCCTTCCAACACTACGTCTTCCGCCACTCCAGAACCTTTCGGCCCCATCGGTCATCAGAAAATGATAAATGAAAATGACCCTCTTGTAGAAAAGTATTGTATATCATGCTAATAATCATGATCAACATCACTTGCCTAGCCTTGTCCCACTTATGTTGTTCCAGTCCAGACCAGTCTTAACTGCGGATGCAGTTGAATAATAGTATTTTACTTAGAGCAAATGCCCATGTAATTTCCACAACCTATATTAGTTACTGGGTAACACGAAGACCAGTAATAGCGCTCGTGACCACTAGACAAGAAAGAGGCAGTTTATTGATTTAAGTTTTTAAATATTGTAGTGCATTAAAAGAGCATCCAGTGTGACGGAAATGGTTTACGTGGTGGGACAAAGAAATAAGACCACGTAAAGTTCTCAACATAAATATTATAATTTCATAAAAAGAGAAGGAGGTAGGTAAGTCTGTTTATGGTCACAAAGATTTCCTTAAGTTCCCTTGGGAGTAGTACAGTACTCTCCTGGCTCAGCCTGGTGTGACGATAACCACGGCGGGTGTGCCACGCTGCAGACGCCAGGGATGGTGACGGTCGGCGGATGTTCTCGCCAGACCCGTAGTTCAGCTCGACGTGCCACGCGGGTAATATATGTACCCGGCGCGGAGCTGGAGGATTGCCGGAAATGCCAGCAGGGCCCGGTTAAATATGGCCGGATGCCACCGATATTTTGCGATCGGTTGGATGGTAAGCCGGAGTTGTTAGCCGGAACTTTGGACGGTAGCCGGAGATGTTAGCCGGAACTTTGGACCCAGGAACATAACGTCCAGCGTGTCACAAGATGGATATTGGTCACCTACGCAGATTGCGACAACCAAGCAAAGTGAGATGTACTATTGTGCTAATGAAGGTGGTGTGTGGATGTCGCAATCAGTACGGAGTTAACAAAATGGTTGTGAGAAGCACGACATGATGAAGCACATTTTGAGTGAGATAAAATATACATAATATCAAAATGCACAGAACAGTAGGCAAATAGGTTGCATAGTAAATATGAAATGCGGAAGGCGTAATAATCGAGACAAAGGTAGCAAATAGGTACATGCCCTAAGTTAACCTAAATAGGTAGGTACATAGAAAAATATAAAACTTAATCAGCTGTTCAACACTTACCCAGTATGGGGTTACGAAAACACAGAATTTAATAAGGTTGACTAATATGAGCCAATAAAAACTGTTTCATGCTTTAGGCTTTTAAAATGGTGGAGACCACGTATGTAAGGTCACAAGTGATATGGAATCAGGTGAACGTGCGTCTTCGCCCGGAGCAGGATTTCGAATGTGAAGGTGACCGTGAGCGAGCGGCACACGGCGGTGTCCTTGTAGCTATAGGTACATTCGTACGCTCGGATATGCCAACCGCGCGCATCACTAGCACAGACAGCTAATTTATGTTGTTTAGTAATCTAGAACGTCCCTAATATTATGACGTCTGTGGTTCTACTTGACAGCTTATTGTTGTCATTTGTTGTTTACAAGAAAGTAACGATACAACGTTACACCAGAATATCATACTTTGCCTGTATGTACTTTGCATTTCTTCCCGATATCGATTTCGCTAGCAAGCCTTTTCTGCTATGAAACAATATTTTAAAGCGCGTGCGACAACGAAGAATATTTAACTTATGTTTTTTTATAAATTGGTTTGATTAATATGAATAAAGTTTCTGTTCTAAGTATCACTTTTAGCATCGGACTTGTTTTATTCCGCTTCTAAGGCTCGAAAATCAATCACGATTTGGTGTCAGTTCGGTAGGCGACTTAAATAAAGAATTCATTCATTCATTCATTCATTCATTCACCACATAAAGATATTTCGCTTGTGTGTTTGTAGTGAGAACAAAACCTAGGGCCAGTTTCTCGAACGAAACTTATCGCAAAATTAATGTGACGAAAATGCAAATATTTTGACATAACTTTATAACGCCATTGCTTATAACTTGGACCATACATACACTGCACTAAAAGTTAGTTGTTGACATACCCTGAGCTTAATACATACCTGTTTTATGTCAGTTACAACAGCACTAACCGATTTAAGACACAAGTTTCAGATTTGATAACAGAGTCGTAAAATTGGTACGTTGTATGAGTTTTCAAGTTTAAAGTTATCAGGGGACGGTTTGTAAGAGTACTTATGAGCACACAATATGATTATGCATTACATTTTTAATGAAGGATAAGGCTGAAGGGTTAGGCAGAGGTGCATACATTAGTCATCATTTCCTAGCCTTTTCCCAAATACGAAAAAAAAAAAACTTTTTCCACATTAGGAATTTTTCTTGTATTGTGGGTGCGTTTACAAACATTTAAACTCACATACACAAACTGCCAAACCCGGAACAACTACTTGTAAGTCATACAAATATTTGTTCCGTGCGGGAATCGAACCCGCGACACGCAGCGCAGCAGTCAATCGATTAACCACTGCGCCAACCGTGTAGTCTAACCAGATGCAGCCAGTAAATGGAGCGAATGCCTATCTGACCTCCACAATCCAGTTACTGGGTAACACGATACCCCTTAGTAAGACTAGTTGTCGGACTTTCGGGCTTCTGCGGGCCGAGCACGGGCGTTCCAAGACGTTTGTGACAAGACATGATAAATTATGTCATGTCAATTTGTACAAGCATTTTATGACAAAACAGTTTTATCGCTCTAACTGTGATAAAATGTGTGACTCAAGCCATGTCACAGTAGGCCGTGCTCGCCCCGTTGGCGACCCGCAGAGGTGCATGTATTAGTACAACCACATTTTGCTAGTTATGTTTAAGTCCCATATAACAGCCTATTATTGCCATCAACCCAGCACAAATCCACACTCCGAGCTGCTACTAAAGATATTCCTGATGGTAAACCCAGTAACACTTTGCCCGACCCGTGAATCGAACCCAGGACCAGTAATAGCGCTACCGACCACTAGACAAGAGGCAGTTTATTTGATTTCAGTTTTTAAATAGTGCTTTAAAAGAGCATCCAAAATATTATACTTTGCCTTTCGTCCCGATATCGATTTCGCTAGCAAGCCTTTTCTGGGTCGTTGAAAAGCGCGTGCGACAACGAAAAATATTCAACTTGTGTTTTTTAGAAATTGGTTTGATTATTATGTATAGTTTCTGTTGTTGGTATCACTTTTAGCATCGGACTTGTTTTATTCCTCTTCTAAGGCAGGAAAATCAATCACGATTTGGTGTCAGTTCGGTAGGCAACTTCACCATATAAAGATATTTTGCTTGTGTGTTTGTTGTGAGAACAAATCTAGGGCCAGTTTCTCGAACGAAACTTATCGCAAAATTAATGTGACAAAATCAAACGCACGTAAACTGCTGTGATTGGTTAAATGATTTATCAACAGCCAATCGCAGCAGTTAACGCGCGCTTGACAAATGTTCACATTGATATATTTACAAAATACCTATTTTAAGTAGTTTGCATTTATTTTATTTTTTATTTATAATTTCACTGTATGCTGCACCGGTCGACGTCATCACGTCAACGCCGGCTGTCACATAGAGTCGCAGCATTATGCTGAGTGATGGCCGTTTTACGTGGATGTGACGCATATTTTCCCCCAACTTGTTCTTTTTTGTAATGAAATAAAATTTAATTTATTTATTTGCCAGGTCCTTTCATAATAACATGGTAAAATAATTTTGGTCGCACTATATTCGACTTATCAGTCGTGCAAATATTAAAAATATATTTCTAGTACATGCATAATAATATCATGAAATTACATCAATGCCATTAGTCCTACACATCATAATCATAATTAAATTTACATCTTGCTTTGTTAATATTAATTAGGCACATTACATTATGTTGGGGAGGTTTGCAGAGATAAAACACAGGAAATAGTGTAAAGCATATATTAGGTGTAAAAGGTACTCAGAACAAAATATAAAAATGGAATCTCGTACAAAACCATATGTCAACTATTAGCTAGATAGCTTTCTATCTAGCCAGTCTAAGTATTTACATGAAGGTGATATATCTTCAAGACACCACCTCAACTCATGTACGATAAGATTCTCAAAAATAAACCTATCTTTACTTTGGCACACACAATCCTAACGCACTTATTAGTAACTCGGGTCTTACGCGAGGCAAAGGTTTGGTGAGGACATCTGCCAACATCTTATCAGTCGACAAATATTCCAAAGTTATATCTTTATTGTCACGTAGCACATCCCTTATAAAGAAATGTCTAATGTCAATGTGCTTACTTTTCGCATGATGTATACCATGATCCTCAGCAAGGCAAATAGCACTTAAATTATCAGCATGCATTTTTACCTTACAGAGTTGATGTAAATCTAGTTCTTTCAACAGGCTATTCAAATATACAGCTTCTTTCATAGCTTCTGCCAAACTTACAAACTCAGCCTCACAAGTAGAAGTTGCAACGATGCGTTGCTTTTGTGAAGTCCATGATATGCTTGCGCCACCTAGAACGAATACATAACCCGTAAAAGATCGTCTATCAATGATGCAGCTACCCCAATCTGCATCTGCATACCCTTGTATGCATAACCCTGTCGGCTTAAACGCCAAACCGTGAGTTATCGTACCTTTTAAGTAACGAAGAACTCGCTTCGCAGCCCTCCAATCAGTTTCCTGCGGGTTTTCTGCAAACTGCGCAAGTTTTGCCGTAGCGTTAGCGATATCAGGTCTAGTCGCTACACTTAAATACATGAGCGCTCCAATTAGTTCTCTATACGGAAATTGTTTCCCTTTTATATTTTATACTTCTTTTTCACTAATAACAGGATTTCCAATTTCCATCGGAGTCCGTATAGGATTGCAAGTATCCATAGCATATTTCTTCAAAATATCTTTTATATACTTTTCTTGTGATAAGAAATATTCATTACCTCTTTTCTTTATATCTATCCCGAGACAGAAGGTTGCTTGACCAAAGTCCTTAAGCTCAAACCTCTTCGCTAATTCCTGCTTGAATTTATCTATATACAATCTCTTTTGTGTTGCAATCAATATGTCATCCACGTACACAACAACAAAAAGATCTGATCACAGCATCGGTCGTAGGTTTTGGCTTTTCTCCACTTACATACTCCCAGAAGTCATTCTTTATTAACAATGCTTCTACCTGTACCTTCCAACTGTCGTAGTTATCCTTCGTCAATAATTCTATTCGTACATTCGAAGTAATTTTTTATATTTTATACTTCTTTTTCACTAATAACAGGATTTCCAATTTCCATCGGAGTCCGTATAGGATTGCAAGTATCCATAGCATATTTCTTCAAAATATCTTTTATATACTTTTCTTGTGATAAGAAATATTCATTACCTCTTTTCTTTATATCTATCCCGAGACAGAAGGTTGCTTGACCAAAGTCCTTAAGCTCAAACCTCTTCGCTAATTCCTGCTTGAATTTATCTATATACAATCTCTTTTGTGTTGCAATCAATATGTCATCCACGTACACAACAACAAAAAGATCTGATCACCTTTATTGTGTTTGTGATACAAACAAGGTTCATTTATTGTTGGTCTCAATCCCATTTTTCTTAGCTTCTCGTCCAGTTTAATATTCCACTGTCTTCCAGCTTGTTTGAGACCATATAGAGATTTCTTTAGACGACAGGTGTCACCACCTGCTTTCATATCATCAAGCATTTTTGCTGCTTTTTTACCTACTGCAGAATTAACGCCATCTGCATTTTTCAGGTTCTCTAAACCTTCTTTTAGCAGTTCTGGGATCTTCATATAAATATCTTCGTTCAGATCACCGTTTAAATAGGCGGTATTTATATCTATCTGGTCAATGTCCATGCCCATTTCGACAGCTAAGGCGACCAACAAACGTACGGTTGCAATTCTCGCAACTGGAGCGAAAGTCTTATTATAATCTAGGCCATGTTGCTGACTGTATCCTTTTGCTACCAGTCTGGCCTTCTTTTTCTCAGTATTGTCAACATTTAGCTTTGTCGTCAGCACGTATCGACATCCTACGATATTACGATCTGAAGGTTTCTTTACAATTTCCCAAGTGTCGTTATTTACTAGACTTCTTATTTCTGAAAGAATCGCTTCCTCCCATTTGACCTTTTCGTCAGATGCCAAAGCTTCCTTCAACGTGGTTTCAATAGCTCCAGCAAAATCATCAGTGTCGACGTATTCTTCTGTCGATGAGTCATTGTCGCTACTCTCTCTTACCTCAACCATGTTGTATATTTTACGAGGGCGGTCAACCTGTCCTTTCTGAATCCTTGGCCTTCCAGGACCTCTTATTAAAATAACGTTTCTATCACCAATTTCAGTAGATTCTGTATTATCGGTACTTCCTTCATCAATCACTGGCACATTCGGTTGAATATCTAATGGAATTTCTTCTCTTGAAGGTTCATCACTAAATGGCACATCCGACTGTTCTTTAGTTTGGATTTCTATATCAACGGTCTTTCTCACAACACTCTTTTCACATTGTGGTTCAATTAGTGATTCATTTGAGACCTTACACTCAGTTTCAGTTAGTTTACCTTCCTGAAATTTGACATCTCTCGAAACTACGATTCTTCTACTCTCAGGTATCCATATTTTGTAGCCTTTAGAATCAGGTGGATAACCCACAAAAATGCCGAGTGAACTTCGTGCTGCAAACTTATCCTTACCTGGTTCCTTTTCCAAGACATGTACTTTCGTGCCAAATGTTTTTAAATATTTGACATTCACAGGTCTCTCAAACCATTTTTCGTATGGAATTTCACCATTCAGTCTGCTAGTTGGGCACCTATTACGCAAATAGCATGCAGTAGCTATAGCTTCTGCCCAAAAACTTGGTGAAATACCTGACGATAAGATCATGCACCTTGCCATCTCAATTAACGTACGGTTCATCCGTTCCGCGATGCCGTTACTTTGAGGTGAGTATGGCGTCGTAAAACGTCTCTTAATCCCTTCATTGTCTAAAAATTCATCGAAAAACTTATTTTTGTATTCAGTTCCGTTATTCGTATGTAAACATTGTATTTTTCTTCCTGTCAAATTTTCTACATGACATTTAAAAATTTTAAACTTTGACAAAACGTCACTTTTATTTTTTAGCATAAAGACTTCACACCAACGAGTACAGTCGTCAATAAAAGTAACAAAGTATTTATTTCCGCCATTCGATTGAACTCTCATTGGACCTACCACATCAGAGTATATTATTTGCAACTTCGCATTGCAGCGTGAACTGGATTTCACAAAAGGCAACGACACCATTTTCCCTTTAGCACACACATCACAATCATGCAAGTTACTATCGATCTTCATTGGATCAATATCTGATTTCTTCAGTACTTTCATAAGATCCCTAGCATTCAGATGTCCCATACGCTCATGCCATCGATACAGATCAACTCTTTCACTACATACCATAGACGCTGAAGCGTCCAGCTCCCTCAAGTAATATAAATCACCTCGTCTATCGGCGGTCAGTTTTACCTCACCTTTTTTAACAGCATAGGCAACGTCTCGCTTGAACGTGACTTCACAGCCTCGTTCAGTAAGTTGGGCGATGGAAATTAAATTACTACGTAAATCGGGAACCAATAGGGTATTTTAAAGTTGAATTTTACCCGTTCGATCATCATTGCATGCTAATAACTTAACTGTACCTTTACCTTGCACGGTTGTCAAAGAATCTGTGGCTAATTTTAATTTTTGACTCGCAGTAAGTATCTCAGCAAAACTTTCCGCGTCATTGCACATATGAAAAGTGCAACCACTATCAAAAATCCATTCCTGACGGCGCTTCGCATCAACAGCGATACGGCAGTCATCTGAAACATGATTTATTGTTAAAGCTTCACAACTTTCATGACTAGTGCTTGACTCCACACATTGGGTTTCTTGAGTCTTCTCCCTTTTCTTAGTGCAGTCCGATGCCTTATGGCCAAAATTGTGGCATTTAAAACATTTAAGCTTAAATGTTTTTCCAGTTGTTTTCTTCTGATGTTTGTCCAAATACATGGCGCCTTCTATTGTGTCAATTTGAGCGTTTCCTCTTGAACTATCCTCTTCGATGATTTTAACTCTTAGTTGTTCTGGCTTCGGCAGTTCATCTCTAGACTCTATGGCACATCTAAAGTTTTCGTAACTTCCCGGAAGACTATACAACAACATGATCGTTAACAAATCATCATGGATTTTTATATCCATTTCTTCTAATTTGTCGACAGCTTCAAAAAAAGAATCAAGGTGCTCACATACCTTTTGATTTTCACTCATCCTTTGTAACATGAGCCTTTTCATTAAATTCGCTTTCTTTGCAGGTCCTCTTGACGCAAACAAGCTCTCTAATTTTAACCATACCTCTCGTGCAGTCTCCACCCTTTTTACGTGACGAACTACACTCGGATCTAATGCCAATATCAACTCAGACTTTGCTTTTCTGTCAGCCGTCTTCCATGTCGATATAGCAGCATCGGTCGTAGGTTTTGGCTTTTCTCCACTTACATACTCCCAGAAGTCATTCTTTATTAACAATGCTTCTACCTGTACCTTCCAACTGTCGTAGTTATCCTTCGTCAATAATTCTATTCGTACATTCGAAGTAATTTTTCTTCCCACATGTACTTTACCAATTTCGAATTATTTTCACAACATACAACAAATACACTTTACTGCTCTGGGCTTTACTGCTTTGGGCCCATAACCTTTGTTGGGGAGGTTTGCAGAGATAAAACACAGGAAATAGTGTAAAGCATATATTAGGTGTAAAAGGTACTCAGAACAAAATGTAACAATGGAATCTCGTACAAAACCATATGTCAACTATTAGCTAGATAGCTTTCTATCTAGCCAGTCTAAGTATTTACATGAAGGTGATATATCTTCAACACATTATAAAATATTTTATAATAAATTAGTTTATTAGGTTATATCTTACAGTTTAGACAGTTCATCAATTTATTGATTTGATTTATAAATAATGCCAATGATTATAATTTAAATAAGTGTTCGTAAATTTATAATTATAATTGTATTTGTATTCCTTCTTTGCGCACTGCAAATAAACGTATTTTCTTTCTTTTTTCTTTTCTTTACTTTTCTATTAATTTTGCATTAATTTTCTTTCGATTAACTGGCCTTTAGTCCATCAATACATAACAACCAGTGTGAAATCCGCAACTATGTCTTAACAATAAATTCCATACAATAAAAACACATAATACCTGGACATATTTATAAACTTTATCACTTTCAACCCATAAACAACTCAACCTGAACTCCATAAATCGCGAAATATGCTCCGTGAAAAACAGAACATATTTTTTTATAATTTATTTGGCAACCGCGCGAGTCAAATTTCCGGGGTCGCCCGGAACCGGTATCCTTTAACCCTCTGACAGATGTCTTCATTTCAAACCGACCCTCCTGTGGTCTTTTAAAACGACACCAATGATGATCTCGAATAAACGAGGACCCGAATTTGAGTACGTGTTATTTGTTAAATTTTTGACGTCTGTTCGCCTTTCTGGATGGCGTTTTTTGAGTTCCTCATTTTCTTTGAGGGTTCTAAAGAAGCTGTTGTAAATAATATGTCCTAGAGTGCTTAATAGTAGATTACTGCATCGAGCAGAAAGCGAGGGCTCTAAAAACACCAGTGCAACAAGAAGTCGCGTTGAGCGAGGTGCGTAATCTGATTTTTTTTCAACTACTACAACAATGGCTTCATAGTTTTCGTGAGCTCACCAAAATGTGTTAAAAACACACTCGGATACAGATTTAACTTTTCTATCGTTTCTCCAAGACATGACATTTTCATATTATGCCTTGAAATATCTGGCACTAGATTTGACTGGTTATCAATTATGAGCAGAGCCTCATTTTTTATAGCTTCTGATAACTCACTTTCACTAGAAGATTTTTTTACAAATTCTGATGAAATTCGTAATGCTCAGCTGTAAAAATTATAATTTTCACGCCAATTTGTTTAATTTTTTTTATTATTATTTGTTTACAGCCAGCACGTGGTATTTTTAAATCTCTTTGGTTGTCAGCGTACATTTCATACGGAACATAGAAAACTTTTTGGTCAATGAAAAAGTTTAAAAAAGTAACAATCATGCAGTAATGATTGTATGTATTTTCATTACTCCGTCGTTTTAGCGATGCAGTCAATGATATTAAAACAGATATGTTGTCAGCGCGCAATCGTAAAGACTGGAAAACGTCCTAATTGGGACGTATTTTACTTGTAGTGAAATGTAGAATGAATGAAAAGTGAGGGTGTGCTACCGCTGCTGCGCGGCACACTTTTTTGGGTTGTTTTGTGAGTGTACATAACATTTCTCAATGAAAACACATTGTATTTCTGCACTGTTTTAGCGACGCAGAAATGTTGAGGATTCTGCTGGCATTTTGAATTAACAACTACGATACTAGGTAGTTGGAATAAAAGTACTTTTACTATACAAAAGCATAGTAGAAATAAGTCCCTATCTGTCCTTAGAAATTTAATTGCCCCTGCTGTACGTGTTTCCATTGACCGCTACTCAATCAATCTGCCAGCCGTTTCCCAACGTTGAGGTCGGCTTCCAGTCTAACCGGACGCAGCTAAGTACCAGTATTCTACATGGAGCGACTGCCCATCTGACCTCCACAACCCAGTAACTGGGTAATACCCCTTGGTAAGACTGGTTGTCAGACTTTCAGGCTTCTGACGACCCGTAATAACTGACAAAGATCTACAAATGACAGTCGAGATCAACAGCTTAACGTGCTTTCCGAGGCACGGAAAAGTCTCGGTATATAAAGATGGTCACCCTGTCCACGGAACAACACCGCCAAGCGTAGTTTAACCTGACGGATCGACCCGTGGCGCTGAAATTACTTAGCCACGAGCATGACTGACCCGTTCTATATGAACTTAACTGTTTACCCACCACGCTTGGCTGTGGAAACACATATACGACCATGAGGTCGCATAAGTGTCTTGTTATTATTAACACATAGGACGACGCTACCTTAAGGCGACGATAACCGACTTTTAATGATTTTATACTGAAGATCACGTCTAAACGAGTAGTGTTAATAAATTGAAAAAAATATATGTTAAATTCTAATTTAACATATATTTTTTTCAAATTATTAAATATTCACTTATTAAATTATTGAAAAAATGCTAGAGCATTTTTTCAATAATTTAATAAGTGAATATTTTAGATTATATTTATATTACATAGTGAAATTAATTTGTAAAGTTATGTCTAACGCGGATAAAAAACTGAGAATGGCACAAAATCTACCAAGCGTATTTTTCTGAAACCTTGATCAATTTAAAGATAATTTAATTATTGATCTTTTAGTATACGCGTTTTATTAAAATACCTGTTGTTTTGTGTATAATAAATTAATAATGCGTCAAATTGGGGACAGCGCTCCTTGATGGGCGAGTCCTATTACTGGCTGAACGTACGACGCTTTGCGTGAGCTCAGTACAGAACACGCAAGCTAACTACTCAAGGTCATCTATCTCCGTCTTAAGAGCCCGGCGTAGCTTGCGTAGTTCATACAAACGTAATACCAAAATAATTTGTAAATCAATTCTTAAGGTAGTGTGTCTTTATTTCGATTGGATTACAGAATATCTATGTTCCCAAATATATATTTTGAAAGGACAATGATATAAAGACGAGATATGAGGAATTAAAAAATTCTATAGTAAAGTTATTTTTCTCATAACTCTTGTGTGTGTCAGTGTTACCTAGATATTCTGTATTCCAATCGGAATAAAGACACACTACCTTAAGAATATGTTTGATTTACAAATTATTTTGGTATTACGTTTCTATGAACTACGCATCCATCGCCGGCCTCTTAACGTAGTTCCATAATAATCATATAAGTAGGTATTACGGAATTTTAAATTGGTGGAATAAGTTTTTCTTTACCACTAGAAACAAAAATCAGAAATTTTTCGGTTCCAAAAGAATATTGTACCATCATTAAACCCGCAAGGCAATAAAACAAGTCGCGTGTAAGTATATAATGGCTTCATGATACGATTTTTAGTGTATTCCCCAGCATGGGCCATCCATTATCTGGAATAAATGGTTCACAAATTCTATAATTGCGAATCTCTTATTTTGAGAAGACACAGATCTTTGCAAGGAACTCCCTTATTAATTAACTAGTATTAAATAATATGATAATAATTACCTATGTTACGTACTTCAAATCTAGGTATGTACATACCTAGATTTGGCAATTGACAAAAATAAAGAAAAAAATATTATTGCTAAAAATATTTACAGCACCAACCTGTATCAATCTAAGTCACATTCCTCAACCACTTTTGTTTGAAGGACGGTCAAATCAGTCACTGATGTTCGCTCGTTTGTTTAATATTACATAAATATTTCGCTAAATACCCTCGCTGTTATTTTTGTTGTTATTTAGTTTCAATAAAGAACTTGTTTGGTTTATTCTCTAATTGGTGGTCGATGATTTTGGTGCACGGTAAAACTCTAATGAGTTTATGTTTGCGCCAACTTTATATGTATATAAAAATGTAACTGTATTACTGAATAAATGAAATGAATGAATTAATGAATTAAAGTTTAATGCCACCAATAAATTGTTGAAGAAATGCAAACAAGCGTTTTGGGTTTACACAGGTAGATAACGTTTCTGCAAATGTTGAACAAAAATATTGTTCAATTTCAAAAGTAAATTATCGGGTACATTTCATCATAAAAGCCATGATACCATCGAACCGGACACTCATCGGAAAATAAAAACAAAAAAAAAATGCAAATAACACAAAAATCTATTTTCAGAAATTCGTTTTACACAAAATAGCATAAATACGTGTGCGGGCTTTACTCCGGTGACGCACCAACAATTTATTGGGCAATTTGTTCACACAGTAAGTCAGCTGCGAATGATAACGCCTCTACTAAAGATTGATTGTAATATAAACACAAATTGTTTCCGCTCCACTGGGAACTGGAGTGAAATGTTTAAAAAAATCGTTGCATTTCCTTACAGGAGTGGGTTGCAATTTTTCGTGAGATAAGCTTGCGACCCAGTTTTAAAGCTGGATGAACAGCAATTTTTCTCAGCTTGTAACGTCGCGACGGATAAATAGGACAAGACCTATGGCCTGAGTGTAATGTATTCAAGACAGACGGTTTACTAACATTCAATTTGGTAGTTAATACGGTCTGTATAGCTATGTGCATATTTACTTTCAAAGCTTGTGTTTTATTTACTTATTGACTTGGCTTGGCTTTTGTAGACTGTCTTAGTATTGTTTGCTATCACATCTAGTAGCCCTACTTAATTTCAGTGCTGCTCCTAGGATGAGATATATCTCATCATTCATTTCAGCCGAAAGACACTGACTGCTGGACATAGGCGTCCCCCAAGCACCGCTACTTGGACCGGTTCTGTGCTTCCCGCAACCAGCGGATACCTGCGGCAGCTAGACACGGGCATTGGACTACCTTGTAAGAGGCTTTCCAACGCTACGTCTTCCGGTACGCGGTCGCCACTCCAGAACCTTTCGAGAGCTTTTGAGATATATCTCATCCTAAGATTATTATACTCCTCCATAAATTGTTATATGGTTACTCACAACGGTGACCTACTTGCTCTACTTCGACCGGTTCTGTGCTTCCCGCATCCAGCGGATACCTGCAGCAGCTAGACAAGGGCATTGGACTACCTTGTAAGAGGCTTTCCAACGCTACGTCATCCGGTACGCGGTCACCACTCCAGAACCTTTCGAGAGCTTTTGAGATATATCTCGTCCTAAGATTATTATACTCCTCCATAAATTGTTCTATGGTTACTCACAACGGTGACCTACTTGCTCTACTTCGACCGGTTCTGTGCTTCCCGCATCCAGCGGATACCTGCAGCAGCTAGACAAGGGCATTGGACTACCTTGTAAGAGGCTTTCCAACGCTACGTCTTCCGGTACGCGGTCGCTTATCCAGAACCTTTCGAGAGCTTTAGAGATAATTTATTATCTCATCCTAAAATTATTATACTCTTCCATAAATTGTTCTATGGTTACTCACAATGGCTTAAAATACATTTTCGATTGTCATCCAAACAATTTTGAAAGAAATTGCTAATCCATTGCTTCATAATATGTTTAAACAATGAATTACGCACTGGATGTAGTTGAACTATCAAAATTGAAGCCATTGCTATTTTAAATGTGTTACACAATTACCTCGCAATGTAGAGCCAATCCTAAAATTTGTAGAAAAAACACCAGTAATGATATATAATCTGCCAGGGTTGCCAGTTTGTCCGAAAGGGATATCGTGGCCCTGGCACACAGGCAAATGAAGGAATACGGGTGGGTTTTAGTCAGTAAAAGTCTGACACGCCCTCCCGCTCAGCCCAGAGCGGTAGAAGTTATTTGATAATTTCCCATCCAAAAAAAAAAAAAAAATGAATGATATATAATAATGATTTCTCAAAAATGCTTGGAAATTCAAGCATTATTTTGACAACCTTCTTCGAGATAAATCGAAAATGCTGTACTGGTCAAAAATATGCGAGCAGGCGGCCAGCAATATTATATGAAAATCCCTGTCGTGTTTAGCGGCCGAATAAATTACTATGAAAACTCATATCTGTCGTGTAATTTAAAAATGGACCGAACTTTTTACGTCGACACATGGGCAACCAAAGAGATAGCTTATCAAAGATTTTGTTTAAATTTCGAACTAGATCGACCCAAATGACTGTTACTACTTTGCCACGAGCTCCTCCCAACTTTGCATGCTCATAAAACAGAAATAAACCAGGTTTTCATCGTACTTTTGCAACCAGAGCAACTATCCAACATGTAAGTACAATGTATGCTCGCAGACTTTCCACATTACCTGTAACCTAGTGCACATTTAACTGCTGCAACTATAATCAGTGGATTCAATGCTAGGCATGGACGTCCGAATGGACTAACATTAGTTTTACGGTCCCACAAAGGTGTTGGTAGCAGGAACAGTTAGAATTGCAGAACATTATTTAGGCATGTGGAAATTCAGCGCTGAAGGTGCTTTGCGTTTTTTTTTTGTAGAAAAACGCTTGCTTTTTTTAAATGCTTTGTGTGATGCCTCTTAAAGGATCAGTCTATTGTCTTTTCAGTGACCGGGTTCATATTTAGTCTTAAATTCATAAAACCTACTTTTCTTGATACATTTTTCGAGTTTTCTTGCATCAAAAACAGAGATTCAGTGCATAAACAGCTACAACCAATCCAAAAAAAAATGTAGGGAAGTTTTAATCGATATTAATACAAGAATATAAATAGGAGTAGGAAAGAAACAACGGCCTTTTGAAAGTTAAAGATATAAAAAAAAAATCTTTACCTAGGACTCAAAATAACGACAATGACAAATGACAAAAGCAGAAAGTTTTACCTTGCAACGAACGAACTATTGATAATCGTGATTCAAAACAATACCGTTTACTTGTACATATATTATATCATGTTTATTTTAAACTTCTAAAAAATATGTAATAAAAATGAAATGTTACAACAACGTGCAAATGATGTTTGGAATAAAATACCGTTTGACATATGAAAGGTGACCTTCAGATTGGATAAGCACGGCGGTACAGGACAAAATCGGAGCGGGCGCGGTAGCGATTGAAAAGGAAGATTGATAATGAAATACTAGCTATTAATGATTTGAATGACACATTTCAATGATATACCTGGGTGTTGTTATAAGTTGGATACAAAGTATATACCTACATATATTTTTTTTATTTTCTACATTTTCTCTTTATTTAAATTTTCTCAAACAAAAACAACACAACTTAAAAATTAATGAATTGATGATAATTCATTTAATTGGTAGGTTTTTTTTCAATTATTTTTTATAACAAAATCCGCTAAAACATAGAATTTTCTTTTCACAAGCTTAGTAGCTTAACGAGTAGATTACCATTTCTAAATTATGGTACAAGGGCCTTAGGACTTTCTGTACCATGTTATAACTAGCTTAGAAAAAAATATTTACTTCAACAAATCGCACTCGCCCACTCCTATATCCGCTATCCAACATTGGGAGTAAATATTCGTACTCTCATAGCTTACGTAGCGACCCTGAATGGTTTTATTTACTGGAACAAAATAAAAGATTAATACATTATAACGCTGTGTATTGATTACAATAGAAATGTGTACTTTATCATGATTTTCATCATCATTTCAGCCGGAAGACGTCCAAGGTTGCCATAACCACCACGCTTAGCAGGCGGATTGGCGATCGCAGTATGGTGTTAAAATGCTTAAAGCACGCTGCTGCCCATTCTCTAGTAAGTCCCTTAGTGACACAAAGGCACCGCTCGTCACGCAACACTCGGGGCCTTTGTGTCGCGTCGCGTGTCGCGCCAGTATGTAGAAGCCTTTAATTGTCTTTTACTTAAGCAATTTCCATTGACTTTTTTGTCCATAATTAAAACAAAATACTCGTTACGCGTACTTCAAATTCAAAGAAAAAAATAAAATTGTGATATCATTCAGCCGAAAGACGTCCACTGCTGGACATCGGCCTTCAACAATGGGAGAGGGTTGCCATAATCTCCACGCTTGGCAGGCCGGTTGGCGATCGCAGTATGGTGTTAAAATGCTTAGAGCACGGTGCTGCCCATTCTGTAGTAAGTCCCTTATTCTATTCTTTTTTTTTTTTTTTTTAAAAACGTTGCCCCACACTAGGAATTTCTCCTGTATTGTGGGTGCGTTTACAAACATTTAAATTCACATACACAAACAGCCAGACCCGGAACAACTACCGTGGGTGTCGTCTTTTACGACACCCACGGAATGAATTATGATGGTGCTATTCTTTACGTCCGGCACCACACGAAACAAAACGGTTTTTCATCAACTAGCTAGCAAATATTTCTATCTGACCGACTCCTTGACAATCAAAAGTACCTGTAAATGGTTTAATTTAAATATATGCTTTGAATTTGAGTTTTTTGAATGGAAAACCTCTTTTTTTTTGTTACTTGTCTTCTGTTCTTCATCACGTAAGATATTAATTAATTTAAAACTTTTGTAAGTACATACCGTGAAAGTTTATGGCTGAATAATAATCGCCAACAATCAGTTAGCAAGCGTGGCGCTTCATTTCTTCTCCATTTCAGAAGAGGTTTTCAGGTTGAACTGGGAAACATACAAGATAATATTATTATTCGCTCATTCCATCACGTATACCATCATATTCCACTCAATAAACTCCGTATCTCTTCCATTCCGATACAACAACAAAAAATATAATAGTTTAAGGCTTCTACATACCAGCGCGACTTGTCGCGCGACGCGACACGGCACAAAGGCCTTGCGTGTCGCGGGACGAGCGGTGCCTTTGTGTCGCGTCGCGTCGCGCGACAAGTCGCCCCGGTATGTAGAAGCCTTTAACCAGTACATAAAGCTGATATAACAACTTAAAATATTCCCTTTAGCGAAACTGTAGGCGCGTTCACACGGCGTGAAAATGTGGACATGTTGGCAAAAAAATAAAAATATTTTTAGCAAAACAATTCTAGAGTGAAATTGGACATTTTCGCTTTTGTCCCCGTGTGTTCCGGTAACCGCTTTAGCATCGCAACAAAGATTTAAAATAATATTGAATTTTTACTGGAACAGGTTGTTTTAATGACTGTAACTTGGTTTCGCAGACTTTTTAGGGTTTGCCTGTTGGTAAAAGTTTTTGTAAAAGCTTTTACAAAGTCCGTGATATAAAATCTCCTATATAGAAGGATTCAGAAGTAATCGATAAAAAAGACTGTCGCAATGAAACATTTTCTTCAGATACAGATAAGATTAATTCTTAATAATACGAACGATAAACCCTAGGTAATATTATTATGAATAAATGATTCGCAATTACCCCAGTTACTTAAGGCGACGATAACCATCTTTTAATGATTTTATACTGAAGATCTCGTCTAAACGAGTACTGTTCATGATTTAAAAAAAATATATGTTAAATTAGAGCATTTTTTCAATAACTTGATATGTGAATATTTTAGATTATGTTTATATTACATAGTGAAATTAATTTGTAAAGTTATGTCTAACGCGGATAAAAAACTGAGAATGGCGCAAAATCTACTAATCATATTTCTCTGAAACTTTCACCAGTTTAAAGATAATTTAATTATTGATCTTTTAGTATACGCGTTTTATTAAAATACCGTTTGTTTTGTGTATAAATAAATTAATAATGCGTCAAATTAGGGACAGCGCTCCTTGATGGGCGAGTCCTATTACTGGATGAACGTACGACGCGTTGCGTGTGCTCAATACAGAACACGCAAGCTAACCACTCAAGGTCACTGGCATATATCTGCGTCTTAAATTAGAGAAATAGAATAGATTAACCAAGTGAATGACGATCGATATAAACATCAATGTTTAACTACTTGATTGACTTAGCCTTTGTAACATTTATTTAAAATAGATTATTATAATCCATCTAACGGAACGCCTACCATACTTTTACAAAAAAAATGTAAATGTTTGGGCTTCCAAATAAACTGCTATGTCAACAGAATGTAGCCAACATTCAATTGAAATGAACAGACGTAAGTCTGACGTAAGTTTGGAAGCCTTTACCATATAAAGAGCAGCTTCTCACCATTTGCCTTCATTAAATCTTGAAAAATAGTAGATAATTTTCTTTATTATTTTAATTTTAATGAAATAACAGGGTAATAAACTATAACAACACTATTATTGTTAACTATAAAGAAAATTATAAAAAAAATATTTTTAGCAGCCGTCAACATTTATTCCAATTTACCGAAAATTTCTAAACTAAAATCTATTATGTAATTGGCAAATTAAATATTTAACCACATACCGGGCCACTTCGATTAACTAGATGTCACGGCATACAGGAGCGAGTTCTCGTAAAAACGTGTTCAACAACCTGAAATATTAAATGCACGCGGTTAATTGCCTGAAACTTTACTGCTGATTTTCAGATATGGACGTTGTTACATACACATTAAGCTGACTAGTGTTTTATGGAATAATATGTACCTTTTATAACGGTTTTATTAAAGTTTCAAGAAATAAGTGAGTTTTTTTTGTGGAATTACTCAAGACGACGCATCGAGGCATAAAAGATGTCATTGTGGTACAAATAAATATGATTGTCAGAGTTTATTTCATTATGAATTTAAGTTAACTAAAATAATAATTTAACAAGTAAAGTAGGTAACTAATAAGCTGCACAAAACTGTTTAATTGGTTTGACTGTGAGAAACATGTATGAAATTCTTTTGATATCTTGCTCTAGCCGATGCATACTGTTTATCTTAACATAGTGCAGTTACCGCAATCCGATTGACACTAATTCAGTTAAGCCTAATCTTTAGTGCCAGCTTCAAGCAAAGCTCCTTAGCTAGTTTTAGAAACGATCTCCTCATAATAATGAAACATGTACATTATTGTTGCTTTGATCGGAGCAATTTGAACAAATTGCTGTGCATTTTTAAATTCATACATACATACTGCACACATACATAATAATTATAAGGCAATTGAAAAGTCTTTGCAATTGGAAATGCATTTTCAAGCTTGGTGGATTAGAAAATAACTATAAATTATGTTTTACTGCTGAGTGCTACTATTCACCTACGGACGGTATTATGGGCAAATAACCACTTACTGTTTCTGAATGAAATTCCAAGTTATTTATTTGTGAGTTGTTTTTGTTGATAAAAGTATCAAAGGCATTTCTTGGAATGATGATAATTTAATAGTGACGTGATTAATTTGATAGTGCATAGGTATCTACACTGAAAAAAATGCTAGCTAGTTATAACAAGATACATTTCCTCTTAGTTGCCAGTAAAATGTTTGGAATCATTATTTATGCTACTATGATAATTTAACAAAGTTCTCCTAGCTTCAGAAGTCAAGATCTAGTTAGGCTCGTATGTAGTCAAGATGTGTGATCACATTAAACAAGATTTTTGATAAAGCAAACACTTTGTTTTTTCAGGGTA
Source organism: Tiliacea aurago (assembly GCA_948098905.1). Lineage (NCBI taxonomy): Eukaryota > Metazoa > Arthropoda > Insecta > Lepidoptera > Noctuidae > Tiliacea > Tiliacea aurago. Next base: position 4,082,761 of record OX402591.1, read on the forward strand.
CCTATTTGGAAATACATATGTCATAAACGACGACTTTTCTCTGATCAAGGCATTACAAAATAATCTCACGTAGTAAAAAAGGAAGACATAAACAGACCTTTCTCCTCGCTTTTCTTTTTCAAGTTCTGTTTGTTCATAACGTGGATATTTATTACATAAATCTGACTTTTAAATCAATTTTAAATCATATTCTAGACATTATCAAACATGCATTTCCATCGCTTACGTACAGTTGCTTTTTCCGAGGCATAAATCATGCAAGAAAGCCAGTGTAGCCTGAATTTTGCCCGAACATATAATAATACAAGCATTTGCCCGCAGTTCCGTTCGCGTGACCGCTATTCTAATAGAATTGTTGGTGGTTAGTTTAAGCAAGTTTGTATTTTATAGCCATCTTTAAATCGTCGTTATTGCTATATTATAACATTTGAGTACTTACTGCATTTTAAAGTCATACTTCCGATGTTAATGTTTAAAGTGTGACAGTTTAAATTATGACTTTATTAGAACTTTAACTTAAAGGTGTAATTTTAATTTTATAAAAGTGACTTGCAGACTATTAGGAAATCTTCGGTGCTTTAAGATAAGTTTAGTACAGAGTGATCAGCCCAATTTTCTTTGGTACCTATTTTGGTCAAACTCCATCTAAGAGTTTCAACAGAAATAAGGCTTCTACAGACCAGCGCGACTCGCGAGGCAACACAAAGGCACCGCTCGTCGTGCGACATGCGGAGCCTTTTTGTCGCATCCGTGTCGCGCCAGTATGTAGAAACCTTTAATTGTCTTTTACTTAAGCAATTTCCATTGAAATTTTTGTCCATAATTAAAACAAAATACTCAAAATACAAAAAATAAAGTTGCGATATCATTCAGCCGAAAGACGTTCACTGCTGGACATAGACTTCCCCTAAAATGGGGGTTTGCCATAATCGACACGCTTGGCAGGCGGGTTGGCGATCGCAGTATGGTGTTAAAATGCATAGGAATCGCTGCTGCCCATTCACTAGTAAGTCCCTTAGTCAGCTTTTAAGACACCTACGGGAAGAAATAGGATGGTGCTATTCTTTACGTCCGGCACCACACGGAACAAGTTACAATATGTTTCTTTAAAATCATACCCATATTATATTAATACGTGGAGCGGAATAGTACATTTTGATACAAGTGGAGAAAGAAAAATATTTGTGAACTGCAATAACAAATGTCCACGTGTATCAAACGACGTTTTTCAATACACTTTTAAGGCAATAAAATAAAATAACGAAAAAAAATTTTGTCATGAAGTATTAGGAAACTATAATTTAATTTTCTTTTTTTTCCACGCTTTGTTTTCGCCAGGTTGAAGGAGAAGCAAAGGTATAAAGCCGATAAACAGCCTAATATGAAAAACAGATCATTCAAATATTTTTGAGTTTAGAACACAAATAAATGTTAATTTGTTCATAAACGTTTTTTTTGTTGTAATTATCATGGTATTCTATATACATATAAACATTATTTAAATATTCCAAAAATTTTAACGCCTCCGAATAGAGAGAACAGTCTGGCGCGAGACGGTGTGAATACAGGTATTGAACCAATTTGGACTAAGTATAGGTACAAGTTATCTGTGGCAATTTTTATTCCCGCACACGTGTTGGAAAATAAAAAATCGCACCCGTGTGAAATACATTGCATTTTGAACCTAATCGTAGTGCAATATGTACCAGTTTTCGAGGAAGTGTATTGAAAACTTTGTACCCCTTTTTACGAAAATTACACGGACGGAGGAGTATGAAATTTGGCACAGTTAAAGTTTATTTGGAGGACTGCGGAAAGTTAATATTTGTACATAATATGCGTAAGAAATAAATTAAATTAATAAAAACAACAATAAGATAGATTGGTGATAGAAGTGACAGCTTGAGCATGGAATAAGTAGTACTTTTTAATAGCATGGATTTAGTAAGTATTTTATAGTAGCATGGAATTAGTAAGTAATTACTTTATGGATTGTAAGTATAGTGGGTCGAATTTCGACCAGTGGGCGACCACTAGTAATGATTGATACACACCAGTTGGTTCATATTGGTATTCCATAGGCGGCGGTCACGCACTATGCCAAATATCAGCCATCCTCGTTTATACTACACATCGTGGTTTACTACAATGATGGCAGATCGCGGGAATAGGGCTGCCAAAAGTTCGTCAATATCTATAATTATGTTCTAAACATACAAATGGATACGGATGAAAATAAATCTTGGTATATTCCAGCATTAAAATAAGAATGAATAAAAAACAATGTTTGTTTTAAGAGATGTTAATTTGCTTTGTTTGGACCTAAACACCGCCTTTGGAATATTACTTTATTCTATTAATTTTGAAATTGATCAAGCATTAAATCGTTGATGGCATTATTTATTCAGGTCCAGTTGAAAACCAGCGTCAGGCACTAGTTGCCTGGCATTTTTTGTTGAACTGGGCCTTTTTGGCGCAGCCGTGAGGCACACTTACCCGCTAATTTCTTACGTCGCACTTTACATTATTTACTTGTTTTTTTTTTTAATCTGCTGTAGGTATATTATATTATGTGCCTTTTAGTCTGTGCTAAATAAATGTATTTTTTTTCTTACTTTATTCATATTATAATACTTAATTCTTAAGTTCGGTAAAATGCCAAACTTGCAGGCGTATTTATGCCTACAATGACATGTCTTACTAATGTATTTAACGAATTTTATTTTAATTGCAATGTACAATGTATGTAAATGTTTAATGTTACTTTTTTATTTTTCAACACAATGTACTTATATTGTCATGAAATAAATTACTTATGACTTATGACTTACTTATGTCATTACAGGCATAATTACGCTTGGTTTTGGCAAGCCAGAGATGTCCTTTCTAATCTGGCTAAGCTACTAGTATACTTTTCAGTCTCTTCCGTATTTAGAGGTCCTCAAATGCTCTCGTATCGTGTGTGAGTACCAAGGAGCCGTTTATTATGTTATGATGTATGTTGACTTAAAAGTTTGGCAGTTAAGAGTATGTCATGCTCACTTGAATGTCTCGCTGATGGTGGCGCGTGTGTTGGATCATTCGGTTCCCTACAAAATGGTTGAGCTGGATGGTGCTGATCCACGCGTCATGTTCGTGAACGGGTGCCGTCAGTTGTGACTGGTCATCTCCTATCTGCCAGGACTTATTTGTAATCTTTTATATTTTGGATTGTTTTTAAATAATTTATTTTTTTACATTGCTCTCACATATAGAAGCGACAAGAATAATGTACCCAAGATTTTGTAATATCTTGATTTAAAAGAGATTCTTCTCCATAGAGATCTACGTTTAGGCATGAGCTTCAACTTTCTGACTAACTGACCGACTCTTTGACAATTCGAAAGTGCCTGTAATTGGTTTAATTGAAATAAATGCTTTAAGTTTGAGTTCATCATGAGCATCACCTGATATAAGCTTAATGATGATATTGATAAGACATTAATGTGAGTAGAATTATGGAAAAGTCAAGATACTTACTTAAAGGTAAGAATCATGTCTTTTCCATAGTTCCCACCTGCCAGCCCTGAACACATCGCCGATATATCGCGGGTCGGTTTAAATATTCCGCGCGTTGACGCCTCATTGGGCGAGTTGACATGAATGCACGTCGGATACGCATTGTGGCGCGTTTCATATTGTAATTGAGAAGTTAATCGGCTATCTGGAAGGATTTAATCGTGTATCCGCCGCAATTTTTGTCATGTGTGATGGAAATATTTTCACATTACTTATTTACGAAGTACGGGAACGGAATTTGTTTTGTGAGAACATTTAAGGGGCCGTGCTCGGCTTATTTTGATCTATTTTGTTCATTGGTTGTGAGAAAGAGAAATAGAATTACAAAAAAATATTGTTTGTGATTTGAAACGTTGAGTTATTTTTGCTTGTGGCTGGAAAGGATTTTTCTGAGAATGAGGGGGGGGGGGGGTGTGTTCATAGTGATGAGTACAATGACCCTTTATGAGGTCGTTATTTGTGTTACATCTTATAGATTAATTTGTTACTAATTGGCTTTCGTTCGATTGGTGCTCCGTGTGGTGCCGGACGTAAAGAATATCACTAACCCATTACTTCCCGTGGGTGTCGTAAAAGGCGACTAAGGGACTAATTACTAGAGAATGGGCAGCAGCGTTCTCTATACATTTTAACACCATACTGCGATCGCCAACCCGCCTGCCAACCGTGGTGATTATGGGGAGGCCTATGTCCAGCAGTGGACGTCTTTCGGCTGAAATGATGATGATAAATGAATTGGCTTTAGTGACTGGTTTTGTTATAAGTTTAAGTTTCTACCTGAATAGTATTTATGCTTTTATCTAATACTTTTAGTAGGGCCGACTACGCAGGGTGTGCTGATGTATTTCCCAACTTAATTTACAGTGTAACTTGTAGACTTGTAATGTAGCACATTCTTACTATTTGGTTTAACTACTTCAGACAAAACAAACTTTGTACTAACCTATTGTACATTCAATAAGATTGTTTATACGAACCTTACAGCGTTAAAACGCGCATATTTTTCCTTTTATTTTGTTGAGCAAACATTGTAGTTTTGATGGAGAGCGCTTCAATTCTGTATATTGCTTAAAAAAATAAAGCCAGAAGTGTTGTTGGCGTATTTACTTTAGAGGTTCGCTGTTTATGTGGAAGTTTTAATAAAATATAGGTTGAATAACATGGTTCTATTCTCCGGAGGGGTAGTTAGAGGTCCTCATATTTTTTTTTCTTTCTCTTCCTTGCGGGCAAAGTAAAATATTGCAAACTATCACCATGCATGGTGGTATTTTCGTTATTTGCTTTCATAATACTGACATTGTTACACATCATCTTAGTGTCATCCTTCAGCTTAAAAGTTTTTTTTTTATCTAAAATATCAAAAACCCGACAGTCGGAGGCAATAGGTCGTTATTGTTAGGAAGATGCCTCCGACTGCATGAGATTGTTTATAGTACTTATTAATTTATATAAATCTTGTTTCCATCTTTTTTTAAGTTCAGTTTTTACGCAGTTGGGTTTTTGATTTATTAAATTAACTTTTTTATTTTATACTTTTTAGTTAGGATTATAAGACGGTAAATTAGGTTATAATTATACTCACTTATAATCAGGTGATAACGACCTATTAGTCACTCCAAAAGTTAGGGATATTTTTTTATAATTTCTCATTTAAATTACTTTTAAACATATTATAATAAAATATTTTTTGTAATCCCTTTCAAAACCCTTCATTTTGATACCCCACTCGATAGGCTTGGGAGATATTTTTTTTTCGAAGACACTCCTTTTGGCGCCAAAAACCCGTCATTTTGATTTTTAATCATTTTAATATACTCTATGACACTCGCGCAATAAAGACGAATCTAACGACATATCACTCATCAAAATCGGTTCAGCCGTTTAGTAGTTACGACGGAACATAGGGACAGACATACATATATACATACAGGTCAAACACATAACCCTCCTTTTTTGGCTTCACCGCAGTCGGGTAAAAAGGACAGGATTTGGTATCCTATAATACATACCAAGCAACAAAATTACCACAACACATAAAATGTGGTAAATACATACAGCTGTCTACTCATTTCATCCCTTAGTCGCCTTAGCAGAGAAGCTTTCGCCAAGTACATCGCGATTTCGCGACAACTCGAGTGGAAAAATACAATATTTTTCACCGCAGAACGATTCGTAAAACTGTGCAACTGAAACAAAACTTTTTGTTACGCCCATACGCAATTATGTGCGGGAAACTTAATGTATTTTTTACAGGGAACATGTTTATCACAGGAAAACACCACTTAATCCGCCATTACAACAGATGACGAGGGTTGAGAGCGCAGAGATGGACTGTGGACTTTGATTGAAAGGATTAAATGTATCGACGTGATTTTTCATTTTTTAAAAAGCCTTTAACATATAAAAAATCACGTCAAGGCTCGTGACATATGGGGCAGAAACGCTTTTAAATTTACGGAGACACTTGTAACTTGGTGGTCATGGTAGCTCATAATAGGCCTTATTAGAAGGCTGTAAGTCACCCAAAGGGTATTATAGTATGGAATAGAGGGCTGTGCTTTGAGTTTCCCCACGTGATTGATTATTCGTAGGAGAACCAAGGTAACCGACGTAGCCAGAAGAATTGCCAAACTTAAGTGGCAGTGGGTAGGGCACATTGCTTGCAGAACAAATGGCCGATAAAGCCGAATGGTATTGGAGTGGCGACCGCGTACCGGAAGACGTAGCGTTGGAATGCTCTGCACAAGGTGGACCGATGACCTGGTGAAGGTCACAGGAATCCGCTGGATGCGGGAAGCACAGAACCGGTAGAAGTGGCGGTGCTTGGGGGAGGCCTAGGCTATGTCCAGTAGTGGACGTCTTTCGGTTGAAATGATGATGATGATAAGGACTTGTATCTTATATTCGTGGATGAATTTTTACTGAAATACATCACTGATCTGTTCGCTAAGACTGGTTATTATTAGATGACTTGTCAATGCATTTTGTTTGTCGGGAAAACTCGTTCAACGATTGATTTTTACGACCTCAAATAATGAAGATGACGATGGACTAAAATCTAAAATGGCAGTACAGCCCTAATGAATAAAAGTACTTTCTGTATGGCCACAAAAAAAAAAAATTAACAAGCTGCCTGAGACATTAAAATCATTAAATCTGGACAAATTCAAAAGTGTACTTATTAAAAAAAATGATAAAAGTTATTACTCAATAAAGGACTATTTGGATGACAGTTCTACAATTCTACAAAACCCGTCATACTTTTCATGCAAACGCTTGTACGTGATTATGGCGTTGTAACACATATTTCTTTGAAAATTTTGGAATAATAGATATCTTAATTATGCACTATCTCTAGGTGTCTATGCAAGCAAAAAATAAAAAAAAACTGGAGAAACAAACTCAGTACAAGCCTGCAAAAATCTCCTTTTTTGCACAAATTTTACATGAACTTTGGCCGTTCAATATACTCATAAATTGTAAAAGTAAAGAAAACATCGTGATCGAAACCTCGCGCATGTAATGCAGATTCTAAATAATAAACATTTATTTCACAAACTTGAAAGACTTTCACAAATACACGTATTTCCTGAAACAAGTTTTATGAAATTCTTCGTTTAATGTTATAGCGTTCTCACTTGCTTGTTAGTAGTTCTCACTTGCGCTGGATGAAACAAAAACTTTTCGACCATGCTTGCGTTGACGATAGATGGACCGGGAAGGGCCCTCTTAATTGTTATAACTAGGAATACAAAGTTATTCTACTGCATAAGTTTTTCTTTAACCGAAGTTGCTTGTTCATAATATCCCTTCTTACCTAGGTCACCATATTTCAATCCTTTTTCCTTTGTTACAGGGTGCACTACATTCCAAGCAGTTCAAAGGCAGCTTCAATTAGCAGTAAGTTTCGAATCTTATTCAATAGTAGGTACCTACCAGCAATATGCAGTATATTTTACTTATATTCAACAAAACCACAACATGCAAGTATTATGGACAGTACATATTGTTGAAATAACATTAAATTCCTGTTACTTCCGAGCCGAATATGATATTGCGTACACAAAATTCAAATGGAAACAATATGAAGTTGAATAGACCCACTGGCATGAAAGCAACTAAATATTATACCGCGTAGAAAAGTAAAATAGATCTGTCTCTTTCAACTTCTACCTATAATTGACTGATATAATACTTAGAATGATATTTGTATTACAACGCTAATTAGTGAAGGTATTACCAAAAAACAAAGCATCACTATCGGATACGGTATCTCTGAGGTTGGTTCCTCTAGTGAGGAACCTCTTCACAATGCCTAGATTTCGAAGACGTTCCTCTCCCTAAAGCCAAGACCACCGGAAACTTGAACTGTTACTTAAACCGATGCCGGTAATAAGTCATTTTGAAACTTCTTAGGCGGAGATTCGATAATTGGACGAGAATTGAGAGTAAAAATTCAAAGAGGCGTCACGTTTGGGCACATTTCGTTACATGAGAGAGAGGAAAGATATCGCTCGCTCTTTCTCTGTCTCTCACACTAAATCTCTCTTATTCTGTATTTTTTTAATAAATTACGTACACGGTGCTGCACCAGCCATTTTTTTTTGTTAACGTGTCTTAATAATAAGCCATGTTTATGAATTTTTATTAACTAATACAAAAAGGTTAATTGGCTAAAAATAAAAAGTCATGAACAGCCAGTAAGTTTCCATTCTACATAATTATACATCACAGTGTTTTGGTTTGTTTTGTTTTGATGATTGTTGTATGTGGTGATTATTTTCATGCAAAAATACCTAAATACTCGTAATAGAATTTATAACAAAAACACTCACATGCATATATAACACAATATTAATTCGGAAGCAGAAAACAGGACCATTTCATTCCAAGACTAACATCTTGGCAAGCTCGATAACTGCGAGATTAAGAGCTTATCTCGTCCCCTGAAGGTGGTTGTACGTATTGTGCTCGACACAGGTAAGGATAAGCCAATTATTGCACTGCACCGTCCAATTTCCTGGAAGTACAGTGGCAACCCTATCTTGCGAGAGGTATTAATGCAAGAGGTTTTGCTGCTCTGTACAGTCAACAAATGAAATAGCTATGCAGGCTAATAAATATATTACTAACATTAATTATTTCTGCAATTCATGCTTGTGTGCTTTACTAATAAGAAATGCACACTTTAGACACAGAAAAACGTTTCATATAACAGCACCTTTTTTTTTTGGGTTGGAAGTTATCAAATAACTTCTCCCGCTCTGGGCGGAGCGGGAGGGCGTGTCGGACTTTTACTGACTAAAACCCACTGTGTTCCTTCAAATGCCTGTGTGCCAGGGCCACGATATCCCTTTCGGACAGGCTCGTAACCCTGGCAGGCATTGGCCCTTTCGGACCCCGTCAATTGGTGCTGACATCTCTTTGAAGTGCTCGTGGAACTCAACGCGCCGTCGACCCGGGCCTGGTCCTTATCAGACGGCGAGCTACCCATCGCTCACCGCCCGCATTCCCGACGCCCGGGCGTCTCCTGCGGTGACTTAGGGCGTGGCAGGAGATGCCGTGACTAAGTTATAAATAACATATTTTCACTACACTGATAATCTTCACCGTCAATTTAATATCCCATGAGTCATAAAGACGATATTTATATCTTTAGAGAAAAATTAAGAATTTTATTCTATTTTTGATTTATTTCGAATGATCGAACAGTTCAATTTCAAATGTATTTGGAATATAGATCCATCATGGATTGCTCCCTTGCCATTCAAATTAGTATAAGTAATCCGCTGTATGAAACAATATTTCAACGGAAGTGACACTTAGCGAAGATAAACGATAAATGGCAAAAAAATGCTTTATGTTTTAAGATGATTCTATAAAGATATTTTACTGACAATGGAATATCCATCCATCAATAAATTATGAAATATTCTATTAATCATTCTCCTGCCCTTTTACAAATTTATTTGGGGTTGGGGCAACGTCTTCCACACTTCTCTATTTAGTCTGTTAGTTGTAAAAAGTTCTATTATAATATTTTTAGGCGAGCCGTTCGCCATACCATACCATCTGATACCTTCTTCAATTTGCAATATTTAATTAATTTATATGTATTTGTAACTATACAGGATTATTTTTAAGTCTTCAATAACCTCTTAAGTGGTCATTGTACTCATCATTATGGACAACTTTTACCATGGCACCAAACATGAAATCGCGAAAAAAAAATCAGCTGTTGCCTACATTTTAACGAATTATTCGAAAATAAATATAGGGAACAAAGGTTTTTTTTTCGCGATTTCATTTTTGGTCCCATAGTAAAAGTTGTTCATAATGATGAGTATAATGATCCCTTAAGAGGTTATTGACGACTTAAAAATAGCCCTGTATAGTTTCTATACTCATAATTATACATGGAAATCATATTAGCAAGGAAGTTTTAAAACTAGAGACTTGACATTATAAGATTAATATATTTTGACATAAATATACCTTGATACATATAACAACAAATGTAATAAAAAAATTACGTTTAGTGCTTTCCGTTGGGAAGTGTCACACACAATGGATTAAATTAATCCATTGTGTGTGACACTTCCCATCTTCTTCTATAAGTTTTATTTCATAATTTGGATGAGCCCTATTGATTGTTGTTATCAAAGTCTTATCAGTTCAAAATGTATTTAGAAAAATCGATGAATTTTATTAGGTTTTTCCCGGAAAATTTATCGTCACATGTTTCTGTCTGTGAGGCGTGCACTTTTGGGGTTTTCCGATTTTTATTTACACTAAACCCGAAAAGGGGTCATTATACTCATCATTTTAAACAACTTTTTCTATGGGACTAACCTAGAAATTACGAAAAAAAAAATCAGTTGTTCCATACATTTTGTCCATTTAAGTGAACACAAATGTATCAAAGTTGGTTCCATAGAAAAAAAAAATCAAAATGAGTACCCTTTTCGGGTTTAGTGTAAACAAGAACTAATGTTGTATAATGATAATGGTTACGAACTTTAATAGAATTACAACATGAAGCATTAATTAACGAAAACCGAACAATATTGTAATAATTTAATTTATAACTGCGGAGGTTGTTGTAAAAAAACCTCAACAACGCGCTCAGCGTAGCGCAATATTTCATTAAAACTGATGTGTTCCTATCACTCATAAAAATCGAAATAACTACATAGAAACAGTCCTCAAACACCGAACTTAAAGACCTCTACACGTCTTGACCCAAGTGCGGCCCTGTCCGGCTGTGCATTTAGTTCGCAAGTGTATAAAAGCTAACATACATCACGCAGCTAACTGGGCCTGACAAGCTCGAGGTGACTTGCTACAACTTGTTTATTTTCCTTCCATTTACTTGTCAGCAGTACATGCATGTCCAGCGATAGGTTTTTTTAAAGTGTCGGTCGGAATTTATGAGAAGTCGTGTCATTTTCGAATGTAACTTCGGTCCTACGTGCATGTTTTCGTAGTGTTTTCAAATGACTGTGAATAGATTTGACTTCGTTTTTAACATCAAATGCTACATACATGATTTTAACAGTTCATCCGTACTTACAGACTTACTATCCATCCATACTAATATCATAAATGCAAAAGGAACTCTGTCTGTCATTTTGTTACCTTTTCACCCCTTAACCAACATTTAGAGGCATGAGGAACAGGGTGTAAAGTTCACTTATCCTCCATAGAAAAGGGAGGATCCTCCGACCAGACGGGTGTTGTGTCTCGTGGGCAACTGCCCAACGGTTGATGTCGGGACGTTGCATATATGCTAGTCGCGCGGTAAACTTTGCTTGCGCGATGCAGGATTTTGCGTGACGTCAGTGTGACGCGTAGTTCGCATATGGCGATGTTGATGCCGCTACAAACATGAAGGATTTGGGAGTCAAACTTGACCAGAAGCTCACTTTTCATGATTACATTTCTACAATTGCCACAGAATCTTTTAAAAGGCTAGGGTTTGTTCTCCGGAATCCCGTGATTTTGGCAACGAGCATTTAATAAGGCTCTTATACAGCACACTTGTCCGAACCAAGCTAGAAGCTAGTTCTTCTATATGGAATCCGCACGAAGCAAAGTATGCATTTCTTCTAGAAAAAGTTCAAAAAGCATTCCTGCGTTTTCTTTACAGAAGAACTCTCATTTACTATCCCTACCTCTATCCTACCAAGTTCCTCTTATATCTGGGATACCATATGTTGGAGACCAGAAGGGCATGTGGCTAGGTTTATCTTATCTTATCCATAATGAGCTGATTCGACTATACACACACCGAATAATTTTCTCCGTGGCAGAAAACCTCGACTGCTAGGCGTGCCTTCGTGTCGGACAGCAGCCCATGCTGCGTCTCCCGTACCGCGCGTGCTGACCGCACTAAATAAGCTCGTGGAAGCCAACCCGGACGGCGATCTGTTCACCAATAAATTTGCCAATTTAATGGACAAGTGCCCACATTAAAAAAAAAAATATAATTAGTATTTTGTTGTTATTAGTTTATTGTGGTGTTATGTTTTTATATACTTTGATTTATGTAATTGGTTTTTTAAGCCGTGTAAATTAAATAAATAAAACGGTTGAACGTATTTCAATGAAAGGGATACAGATAGCTCATGGATTAAGACATAGGATACTTTTATCCCGGTATCGGTAGTACGTTTCCGAGGGTTTTTTTTTACCTACACGCGAGTGAAGACACTAACTAACGATATATTTTATACTAGCTGTGCTGTGGCTTGGTGTGGAGATAAAATGAGAACGTGGAGCCACATTCGTAGATGTACGTCCAGTGCACTCCGGAAGGCTAGCTTCGCTCCCAACTTCGTAAGTTTAAAAAATATGAATAAGAGTCTACAATACCTTCAAATTGCTTTTTACTTTATCCCGGTATCGGTAGTACGTTTTCGAGGGATTTTTTTTTACCTACATGCACTAACTAACGATATATTTTAGACAAGCTGTGCTGTGGCTTTGCATTATAAGGTAAAATGGGAACGTGGAGTCACATTCGTAGATGTAGGTACGTCCGGTGAACACTGGGACCCCGAATGCTAGCTTTGCTACCAACTTCGTAAATTTGCAAAAATGTTGATTAAGAATATAAAATACCTCAAATTGCCTACCATGATCCTCCGTTTTAGCAAAAACACTACAGCATTAATTTCGAAATAAATAATATGGTAAAGTTGGGGATTAATGTTAAGTATTATGTTTGACGAAAATTCGATTCCATAAAAAAAAACTCGACGAAAAAAATGACAAAGCTACCCCAAACCGAACAATCATTTCATCATCATCATTTCAGCCACTGAAAGACGTCCACTGCTGGACATAGGCCTCCACCACAAGGAGGGGGGAGGTTTCCATAATCGCGCCACGCTTGGCAGGTGGGTTGGCGATCGCAGTATGGTGTTAAAATGCATAGAGAACGCTGCTGCCCATTCTCTAGTAAGTCCCTTAGTCGCCTTTTACGACACCCACGGGAAGAAATAGGATGGTGCTATTCTTTATGTCTGGCACCACACGGAACTCTAAACCGAACAATAAACCGCTAGTCTAAAAATACTTCAAATTAGATCATAAATCTTTGCATAGTAACTAAACTATATATAAAGCATACCTACCTAAGTAAAGCATTTTGCTGTATTTTTGAAGTTACCATTATTTTTACCATAAAAATAAATTACCTAAACTATCGGCGCCTTGGAGCCTTGTGTGCGAGCGAGATAAAGAGTGAGGTGGTGGTGAGATATTATGGACTACTATTTATGGACTACTATAACCTCTTTGATTCTTTAACTGTGGTAGGGATCTATTAATCCACATGCTAAGAGTTGCGATACCCAGTCCTTTAGACACTAACCCCCTTATTACAAAACAAGGTTTATCTTCAGACCCAGGTTTAACACATGGAGCCATTATTGAATTTCGAACTTTATTCCGACTATGGTAAAGATCCTAAACACAAAACTGACAACTTAGTACCGAACTAAGTTTTCAGTTTTGTATAAAGAACGGTATTTCAATCACGGTTATGTTCTTATTACAAAAACTGGCTCCATGGTTTAAGGCATGTCAAAATATAAATCTTGTTTTGTAATAAGGCGGTAGTTGTTTTATCATGAGCTCGTACACAATATTCTAAATATTTTAAATCTTCGTTGTCGATGTAAACGATAGTGAGTGTGAAAATTCAAAATGTAAGATTTACGATGCAGTTTTCCCTTACGTGTGGACCAATGCCAATACACTTGATGCCTCGCCGTTTGAGTTTCTGCTTAGCTGACAAAAGGGAAACTAGGTGTTTATTATATGTATACAAACACCTAGTTATAAACCTTAAAGATATTGTGAGCAAAACGAGGTACTTTTAGAGTAAAACTGTAGTTTTACACAGAACATTTCATTCATAAGAAATACCTCGTAGCTCTTTAAATATAAATGTCCCTGAGATTTTGTCAATCAAAACTTGAAACTAGAGATGCCGGATGCATTCCACCAGCTTTTATGACAAGTCTTTGACAGTTCAAGCAGTACGGTTATGGAATGCTTCCTCTCTCCTTAAACATCATAAACATCATCATTGTTTAAAGTTTCTTGCTGTTGTTTTATGTGTATGTATAATTATATATTTATATAAATAAAAGTCATTTATTCAAAGTAAACTGAGAATCAGCACTTTTCGAATGTCAAAATTACATAAACAACAAACATACGATCTGTTTGCGGATGAATGGATGAAGATTTTACTGGCATGCCTGAAATACTGTGAGAGGGATTCATGAAATTATTGTAATTTTTTAATTAATTTTTTATTGTTTTTACCAGAATTTTAATATTTTATATTTTCTTTTCTATGTGCATGTGTCTCTGCCTTTATTTAATGTAATTAGTTTAACCGTGTTAATTAAAGTTTAAATAAATAAGACAGTCCCCCAAAAACGCCCGTCCTTCAGTAAATACTTCATGTATGTATTTATTGTATAAGTAAATGTGTGCACCAATGACTACCTGCAGTATGTTCTCTCCTTGTCCCTTTAATCCACCCAAATCTCCATCATTTCAGCCGAAAGACGCCCACTGTTGGACATAAGCCTCCCCTAAAGGGGGTTTGCCATAATCACCACGCTTGGCAGGCGGGTTGGCGATCGCAGTATGGTGTTAAAATGCATAGAGAACACTGCTGCCCATTCTCTAGTAAGTCCCTTAGTCGCCTTTTACGACACCCACGGGAAGAAATGGTAATGGTGCTATTCTTTACGTTCGGCACCAAACGGACGGCACCATCCAAATGATGTCTGTAAAATATCGTTTTTAGAGATAAAACCGCCCATTTTGTCACCCTATGTAAAATTTCTACATTTAAGAATATCAGCTGTAATTTACCTACATGGTGTAAATAATAAAAGGTATTCTATTCTATGAGTCGTAGGTCGTGGGTTTGAACCCAGGCAGCTTTACTCTGTGAAAATAATTTCATCACCACTTCTCTCAAAACGTTGAAGGAAAACATCGTGAAGAAACCGGCATGTCCTAGAACCAACAATTCGAAGACATGTGACATCTACCTACCCACACTGGGCCCGCGTGGTAGATTACAGCCCACTCCCTCTCGAAGAGAGGAGGCCTGTGTCCCAGCAGTGGGAACAATATAGGCTGACTATGTATTCTATTCTATTACTATCGTCACTTTATCCGTTCATTCTGCTGTTTCCCGTTTTCAGGTACTCGTTCGATCTAACTAAGGGTGTTCCTAACTAGTAATTTAGACCATCCAAATTCCAGCCACGATTTAATTACCAGATAAACAACACCTATAACCGGTAGCAATAACAATACCGATAGTAGCTATGCAATTCTAAAAGCCCATATTTTCCATCTTCCCCACGATATAGCAAGCAATTTTAAGGTATGGCAGGTTTAGTACTACGGTTATCTTTAAATCTAATCTAACGTTAATAATATTGCCCCAAGCTCATTTCCTTAATGGGTTATTATGGCGGTCGAAGCGATTATATCTCGCGAAGTTAATTACAACTGCATTGTTGAGTGGTGTTTTAATAGTGCCAATTTTATTTCACGGTCTGATCCAATTTGTGATAGGATGGGCGTGACGGAGGGGCTGGTGGCTAACTCACAATGGCACAGATCAATTACAATGTCCCCACATTAAGCATTAGGTGGATGGCTGATAATTATTTCCTCATCAAACAACACCCTACGAATCCTTAATCCACTCAGCCTATTGCAGTCAACTGCTGGACATGGGCCTATTCTATCCTGTGCCACAGCACTCTGTCCTCCGCCTTCCGCATCCAGTCTGTCACAGCTATATTTTTAATGTCGTCGGTCCATCTAGCCGGGGAGCGTCCCACATTACGCTAAACGATACGCGGTCTCCACTCCAGGAAGTCTCCGTATCGCCTACAGACATAGGATTAGTTTGGGGCCCCAACTACGAATGAATTTCTTTACTCCCGATGTGTTTTTTTGCCTCAAAGTATCGAACTACATTCGGATGGGTCCGTATCTTCGTTGAAGGAGTTAGAAAGTATAGGCTCCCACGAAGTACTCTCATTCAAAGTACTCCATGTCTTGGACAATACTAATTACAATATCACTCACGAGTGTCATTTGAATGTCTATGACAGTCATAACGAGCATTAGAACTCTAAGTTTAAACCAGTTAAATTAGTTAAACCGTCACTTTTACTAAACTCCGCTAACTTATCACTGTCCAGTCACAAATTAGTGGAGGTGCATGTGCGGAGTTAATTTGTTATTCACTCCGTAAATGTGGGTGTACAACTAAAAGCCAACAAGTAAATAGAATAAGTTAAGTGGCAATTAGTATAACGCCAGCATACAACACATTAAAGTTAATTTGGCATTAAAAGACTGTGAAAAAGAAACAGAAAAACTCATACAGGACACTTTGTTCGCGAAAAATTACGTAACGTAGCATAATTAATTAAACATTCTCGTACAAACAGTCCCATTTAACTCAAGTTCATTGCGAATGTAAACCTATCGTTGGAGTAAGTCGTCTACAATTACTGATTGTAAAGGTATGGACTTAGTGACAGCGATAAGTGAATGTCGTGAAAAAACCCGAGGGGTGATTCCCGTATCTATAAGAACAATCGCATTATAATCTTGGACTCAATCTGTCAAAAGTTTTGACATTGATGGTCTCTGATGAACTTGTAACTAGAATTTGAACGTTTTTAATATTACGGAAATTATCATTCTGAACTTTGTTTGTTTGTTTGACCACGCTTATCTCTGGAAGCACCAATAGGATGAAATTTTATTTGATAGTCTAATTCTTGAGGAAGGCTATAAGCTATTTAACATCGCGCTAGGACTCTTAGCAGCAGAGCAAAAAGAAAAAAGTCAGAAGCGTTCTAAGCGAAAACGAAGTAATAGCGCGGGCAGGCAATGCAACGAGATGGGTCGGAGAACACGCACACACACGTATTAAATATTAATAATTACCTATGTCACTCTTTGTATTTCTTATTTTTTTGTGTACTTCGTTATTGGCGTAAAGTTTGAACAATCTAAATGTTATATTTACTGTCAGCTGTGAAGCTACCTTATCCTCGTATTAAATAAATAAATAAACAAGAAATTTCACACGAACGAAGTCGCGGAGCACAACATGAGACACTGAAGTATCGTCTCTGGAGTGACAATGCGATGCCTTGCTCCTGGTTTTGCAAATGACCATAGGTGGGGGTGACAACTTACCTTCAGGTGGGTCAACTTCTTGCTTGCCATAGGGTATTTGACTATTTTTTTAATTTAGATTTTTCTTGTTGAATTCCGATGTTGTATGCGTTTTAAAGTCTATTGTAGACAGAGAGAGTGATATTGTAGATATTACTGTGATCTGACGTCACAACACAGGACCGCCATAGTAATTTCGCGCCATTCAGTACAATGATCGTTTTGCGTGACAAGGATAGTAAAATAATTTCAAAAGCGAGTAATTTCTCTTAACAAACTCCATTTTTCCACCGATTTTTTTTTTTTTCACAAATCGTCTTTCTTAGTAGCACCTATAAAAATAATCATTGATTCATATATATTTTTGATAGCACTCAAATACCCTAATCGACCCCCTCTACTTACAATCCATACAGTACTTACTAATTCCATGCTATTAAAAGTACTTACTTATTCCATGCTCAAGCTGTCAATTCTGTCACCTGGCCCTGGTACTATGTGTGTGTGAGTCAAACGCATGGTAGTGTGAGTGATGTTTCTTTTTATTAATTTAATTTATTTCTAATGCAGATTATATTAAAATACTAGCTTTTCCCGGCCTGGCTACGCACGGGTAGCGCTAAGTAGGTAAACCAGGGTAGGGACCTACCTAAAAAAAAAAAAACTTCACATAAACCATCTACTAAATAGTCCGAACAAAGCCAACATTTGGTTTGGATAGGTGAGCCCGTTCTTGAGTTATAAAATTACCACGAAAAGTGGTATTGATTTATATAGATTAGCTTTCTGCACTCCTCCTTCATACTCGTATAAACTATAACTGTGCCAAATTTCATACTGCTCCGTCCGCGTAATTTTCATAAAAAGGGGTTCAAAGTTTTCGCTTCACGTGTTAATTATAATGATTAGCTTATCTTTTCTTCTATAATACATCATGTATGAGATAAGTAAGACCTTTGCTCAACAATGAGATAGTTACGGTCCGATATTCTTATTATATTTGTATTAGCTGCGTCCCGCGGTTTTACGCACATAAGGCTTGATCCCATAAGAATATTGGGATAAAAAGGATCCTAAGTCCTAATACAACTCATCCTCTACCCATGTGCCAAATTTCCCCTAAATCCGTTCAGCCGTTTTAGCCTGAAAGCGTCACAAATAAATAAATAAAAAAACCCACTTTCACCAATATTAGTAAGGATTCTCCTTGCACATTAAACTATGAAAACAAAGAAAATCCACATTATTTAGAGTCGAAGTATAAATTATTTTGACCCGTTTAAAGCAGAAACCGTTGATAAATTGTAATCGTTACTTGCATCGCCAACTTAAGCCACCTGGCCCACCGCCGATGAAGAAGCGACTAGCGATCAGCGATTTTCTCGCTCAAGAAACGTACAAAAGATTGTCGGTCTCGTGTAAGTAAAAGAGAATAGATACATAATTATATTAACTGTCGATTGCCGACTGTTCGTACCTTGACCGAGTACTCGTTTGTCGCAGCGACAAGAGCTATCAAAAACAATACTCTATACTTTATTTGCATTCCACAATGTGTACTTAAGAGTAGGTGGTAACTTAAAATTATATGGGATCATTAAGACGCTGACAACAGGTAAACCGCTGTCACTGTCAGACTGCATGCAAAAGAAAGAGAAGCGCGATAACACAACGCTTATAATTTATTGCAAAATATGAAGCAATTATTTATTTACTCAAAAATTTGTTGAGTAATCGAAAATAAGAAACAACCAAGTTCTGCATACAAATAAGACGTTCTTGTTATTAATTAAATACTAACCGTACGTTGACATTTAATACATATATTTTGGATTGAAACTCAAAGTAAAGGTTTAGTTTACCGTTGATTTGTATCGAGATTTTTTTTCTAAACGTGTTTTGTTAACAACCAAGTACTGAGAAATATGTTCAAGAATAAGATATATTTTTTCCGCTACCACAAACTATATAGATTTGGCAATTTTTTTGTTTAAGACAAGCCTACTTTTATCATTTGCCTCTTGTCAGCGCCTTAAGGACCCGTCGGGTACAGAAAAATAGTAGGAGAGAGGAAGCTTTGAAAAACTAAGCTTTTCAGTCTTCTGAACTAAATCTAATATTCATCATCATAATCATTTCAGCCGAAAGACGTCCACTGCTGGACAAAGGCCTCCCCCAAGCACCACCACTTCGACCGGTTCTGTGCTTCCCGAATCCAGCGGATACCTGCGGCCTTCACAAGGTCATCGTCTTCCAGAACCTTTCGGCCCCATCGGCCATCAGTTCTGCGAGCAATGTGCCCTGCCCACAGCCACTTAAGCTTGGCAATTCTTCGGGCTACATCGGCTGCCTTGGTTCGCCTGCGAATCTCTTCATTTCTGATTCGATCACGCAGGGAAACTCCAAGCATAGCCCTCTCCATTGACCTTTGGATGACTTTTAGCCTTCTGATAAGGCCCATTGTGAGTGACCACGTTTCAGTGCCATAGGTCATCACTGGCAACATGCAACGGTCAAAGACTTTCGTCTTGAGACACTGCAGTATGTGGGACGAGAGGTAATCTAATAATATTACATTAAGTTTTTTTTTAAACATTTATCGTCTACGGGCTGTACTAATACTTATTTGGTTATCAAAGTGATAAATATTTTATCATTTAAATATTCGTTTATACTATTGTAGCATTTCGTTTTACTCGCTTAACGAAACTCGCTTGGCGGGCAGAAACTCGCTGAGAGACTCACGCTTGGTACATACGTTTGTCAACGAGTAATGGCTAGTCGCCGGTTCGCACTCGCTGCTCGCCAACTAGTTTTTAGTTGCTCAACTCGCTTCTCGTTAATCGCCAGCGCTGGAACAGGTGCCCAACGGGCCAAGGAAGAGCTTAAATATCTTCCAGTGCAATTGCAAACTGGGTCAGTTGAGTTCGTAATTACCAAGCGTCCATATGAATATATTAGTTTAAGGGGGATGCGCTAAGGCAGCCCGCGAAATTCAAACTTTCTAAATGATTATAACTCTGTAAAGCCATATTTGTTACGGCCGCGAATCATATTAAGATCAACATAAAACCTGTTACTGACCTGCAAATTGCAAAAAACGTAAGAAAATTTGAATATCGCGGGCTACCTTAGCGCATCCGCCTTAATTAAGATTAACATGTATAATTACATGACCTCAGTTTTGGTAATCATTTTAGGCTTAAAATAACAAGCTCTCTGAATGTTATGTTAAATCAGTGTTACTTTGCTAATTTTGGTTGTAATACAGAATTATGTTTTCACTTTCAGTGCTAGAATATTTGGTTTTATTAGGCTACTAAGAATAACTAACTTTTGCTTTTCTTAGCACATAAGAAGATGAAGAGATAGGCTACTAAGACTAACTAACTTTTGCTTTTCTTAGCACTTAAGGAGATGAAGAAAACTAAGAATAACTAACTTTTGCTTTCCTTAGCACATAAGGAGAGGAAGAGACAGGCTACTAAGAATAACTAACTTTTGTTTTTCTTAGCTCATATAAGGAAAGGAAGTGATATATAATACTACTAAGTATAACTAACTTTTGCTTTTTTTAGCAAATAAGGAGAGGAAGATATAGACTACTAAGAATAACTATTTTTCTTAGAAAATAAGGAGAAGAAGAGATAGACTACTAAGAATAACTAACGTTTGCTTTTCTTAGCCAATAAGGAGAGGAAGAGATAGACTAGTAACTAACTTTTGCTTTTCTTAGCAAATAAGAAAAGAAAGAGGCTAACTATGTCCGTTTAGTAACTCTCACAAATCACAAATCTTCTTAGGGGTCTAGGTTAGGTTTACTTGATAAGCAACTTTGTCTTATCAGAAACAGAAAGAGCCTGAAGGCAACTCCAAAGTAGGTATAGTCCATAATTAATATTATAAATCTCTGTCTGTCTGTCAGTCTGTCAGTCTATCAGTTACCTTTTCACGCCTAAACAGCTGGATGGATTTGGATAAAACTTTGCACACGGATAGACCGTAACCTGGATTATGTCATAGGATAGTTTTTATTCCAGCAGTACGTTCTCGTGGGATAATTTTCGATTTCTAGTAGAAAAGCTAGTTATTAATTAATACACTATTAATAAGAAGGGACTTAATGCAGAAGACCGTATAGTTATCTGACACAAAACGAAACGACTAAGTATTTATAAGCCATGAAAAATATGCGAGGCAAAAGGGGTATGTAAGGATCTACGATCCTTACAGGCGGTTTCCAGGTGGTGTTCTGTAGTTTTTGCCTACCCCCATGGGAAGACGGCGTGAGTTTATTCATGTATTATTTCCGTCGAAAGACATACACGACGCTGGACAGAAGTTGCCATAATGGCATCGCTTGGCAGGCGGGTTAGCGATCGCAGTACGGTGTTAAAATGCATACAGAACGCTGCTGCCCATTCTCTAGTAAGTCCTTAAGTCGCCTTTTACGACACCCACGGGGAGAAATAGGATGGTGCTATTCTATACGTCCGGCACCACACGGAACTTATTTATGTGTCTTGTCGTCAGGATTTTACTCAGATTCGGACATCATGTGGGCAGAAGTTAGGTTTCATGCAATGAAAACACACTGGGTGCGATACACAGTGTTTATTGAAATCACAAATTGACACATTCACTACAAATGATAATAACTTTACACTTTAATAACTTTAGGTATTACAATCAACTAGGTATTACGGCCTTTGCCCTGCATAGAGACAACAACAGATTGGTATGATGATGCAACAAAAGGTAGGACAGTTCCGAAGCGTCTTCACAGCTCGATCACCAGGATAAGAATGCCCGACTTGGCGCGTTCTCTTTAACCTCGTAACCGACCAGAAACGCCCCGACTCTGTCATAGCGCGCCAATTCTATTCTTTATAGTTGCCGCCAGGTGGCGCGCCTCGTCTTGTTGTAAACGTTTTGCCGGATGCGACAAAACGTTTACAACATATTAGTATAATTAAAAAAAATAAAACGGTGTTGAATTCATAACAAACTATATATTTTTATGACTTACCTATTTTAATATAATTCCTGCTGAATAAATACTTTTCGCGTGTGAAGTCGATTAAAACCTTTCACACTACTATTTGGCAATTTATTTTTATCGATAGTTTTCTCATTTTTTATCACTACACTTATGTATAAGGGGATCGTGGATAAATAATAATGGCCGCACGGCTCGATCGAAGGTTAAGCTACGCTTGCAAAGGTCAGTCCGTGGATGGGTGACCATCCATTAAATATCGAAACCTCTCCGTGCCTCGGAAAGCACGTTAAACCGTTGGTCCTAGCTGTCATTTGTTGATCTTTGACAGTCATTACGGGTAGAAGCTCGAAAATCTGACAAACAGGCTTAATAAGGCGTATCGTATTACCCAGTAACTGGATTGTAGATTAATTCTCTTTGGTTGTAGAGGTCAGATAGGCAGTCACTCCATGTAAAATACTGGTATTCAGCTACATTCGGAATCATCAGGAAGCCGACCCAAAAATGGTTGGGAAAAGCTATGTACTCGTATAAATCCTGCTTGATAAATATTTCACTTAAATCTTTGATAGTAATCGGATTTAACACAAAGTAAACTGAAGCTACAGCTAATAAATAATGATAAACGAGGACGCTTCAGCATTAATTAAAATTATTTATGAAATTTTGAAGCTGGTTGCAGCTGAATATTTCAAGATCTCATACTTGGTAATCATTATTTTAAGCTTGGAAAATGCAATTTAGATAATCCTTTTCTCTCCGCCCGTAGAGGATTGAAGGCAACTGAAAAAATATCCTTTAAAGTGTACACAGGATGCTAGGAAATTGACGCGCAAACTTGTACCATGGATTTCAGTACATGATTCTGGACTCCACTGCGTTGACATATGTGATGTTCCATACATTTTAACCACGTAGATATTGCAGCTTTGTAGGACAAAGACGATTTTTTTAAGTGAAATCACTTTTGGGATGGGGTTAAAGTACTGAACTCGCGTGACCGTCCTTCTCAGTTAAATTTTGGGATGGGGAAAAAGCACTGAACTAGCGTGACCGTCACGCTCAGTTATATTTGAAGTGAAAACTTGTTTAGGGACGTTGGGCACTTTTGGTATGGGGAAAAAAGCACAGAACTCGCGTGACCCTTACGCTCAGTTATATTTGAACTGAAAACTTGTTTTGGGACGTTGGGTACTTTTGGGATGGGGAAAAAAGTACAGAACTCGCGTGACTGTCACGCTCCGGCATAATATACACAGAATGTTTACAAGTTTGTGAAGCTAAGAAGTGTTTACTTCTGACGTATAGTCCTACGACTGACATGTTTTTTTTAATAACTGACGTAACATTTCAACTCAGTGGGGTCCCGAATCATCTACTGAATCCATGGTAACAAGTTGTGCGTCGATGTTAGCGAACAGTTTGGTGATCACAGCAATATACAGGATGGCAGATCTTGTATTATTTGCTGTGATCACCAAATCGTATTTTAACCTGTGAATTTTGAGTATTGTTTGTCTTTATGTAGTCTGCGTTGAATAAATATTATGTTTCTTTCTTGTCTTTCAATCATCATTTCAGCCGAAAGACGTCCACTGCTGGACATAGGCCTCCCCCAAAGCGGGGAGGGTAGGTTTGCCATAATCGACACGCTTGGCGCCTCGGGTTGGCGATCGCAATATGGTGTTAAAATGCATAGAGAACGCTGCTGCCCATTCTCTAGTAAGTCCCTTAGTCGCCTTTTACGACACCCACGGGGAGAAATGGGTTAGTGCTATTCTTTACGTTCGGCACCAAACGGACGGCACCATCCAAATGATGTCTGTAAAATATCGTGTGACGTAAAGAATAGCACTTGCTATTCTTTACGTCGCACGATATTTTACAGGCCCGGCACCATAAGGAACTCACGGTCTTTCAATATGACGGATATAATACAAACGATCAAGTATTATTTATTTACTGCTTGAAATTAACTCTTTTATAAATCTAAACCGTTGATTTCTCTTTTAACGACATTATAATATTTTACTAAGAACTGGAGATAAACAACGCAACAACCTCTGTAATTATGGTGAACATATAAAAACAGTATAAATAAGAGATGAACACGCGCGTCACTACCTGAGTATTTGTGTAAGGTTGGGGATGTAGTGAGTGTGGAAGAAGTTTTTTTGAGGCAATTCACTAGAGAAAGAATATTTAAATGACAAATTTTAAATTACATGTTTTTTATACTATAATTACAATATTTATTATAACAAATATGTAGTAAAATAAAAACCCTGTTCCTATCTCCTACTTTTGCTGTGCCCGATAGGGTCCACAATGATTATAATTCCATAAAACCTGCCACCTGAGTTCACATGTGGAAGCAATAAATATATTGAGTAGAGGGGAAAATGTCCTGAAAAATAATCTTGGCAGGTTTAAACACACAATAAACTGAAGATAGAAGATATTTATAACGGGGGAGGGGGGGTAGTGGTGTGTTAGTGGTGGGTTGTTGTGGTGTGGTGTGTTAGGTGTAACTTTTAAATAAGTAAAATTGTATGGCAATACTTTTTTTGATCAATACATAATTATTTTAATTAAGCAGTAACTTTCAAGAGATATAATTATTATCTACAGCAAATTGGTTAATTAGTTTGTTGACTACAACACCTACAAAATTAAAAATGCAAAGGTGCAGCCAATGCGAATAAATAAGAAAAAAAATATATTTTAACCAGGTTGAACCAGATTAATAAAAAGATACCACAAAACAGCTTCGTTAGCCACGATGACAGTATTAATTAACAAAAATGTACAACCTGTATATTTGAATAAAGTTTGCGACATAACTGGTGCGAATGAGTGGAAAGGTGCTAATTGTTTGATTCCATTTACCCGGAAATGACTGCGTGTTAGCCCAGGTTCGCCGGGCGATTTTTTTTGCGCAGTGGATTTTGAACTCTCGGTATTAAGCCGAGCATTGAGAATCCAACAGAGCGCATTTCAGCCCAGTAAATAAAATACACTGTTGGATTTTTTACTCTCGGCGCTATGCAGAGCGTTGAAAATCCAGTGCTCGAAAAAAAAATCTCCGCGATAAAAATACGCCCGTGCAAACCTGGGCTTAGTTCAATTTAACGGGCTCAAAAATGTAAAAAAATAAAAATAAATGTAAAATACACTGTCTAGGAATTATGTTGTCAAAATTCTGAACGACCTAAGTAAATTATTGTTTTTATTCGCTGACAGGCTATTATGATAAAAAATACTGAAATACAAAATTAAATTGTTTACAGAAATAACATAGTTGGTCCGGAAGAAGGTTATGGCATTCGTGATACAGAGATGATCATAATACGAGTGCCAAAGCACGCCTTGGACACCTTAAGTGCAAATAACCTAATGGAAAAATATGTATGTAAGGAGATTTACTGTACCAATGTTTTTGTAATCAAGATTTTATTAATTATAATAATGTATATGGGCAAAATCTTCGCCCAGCTGTGAAGACTTATTTCAATCTATCTATTTTGGTTGGAGTTATTAAAATTGTACTCGATAAATAAAATACATTATACAATAGTCCAGTTTATTTAATACATTTCGAATGGAAAAATCTGAAACTAATATCGAATAGAACTTGCATCGGACATTGATAAAAAGGGAATGAAGCTTTGAGTAAAGTTCTCGTACGATTGTCTACATTTTATTTGAACTCAAGAAAAAACTTACAAAGTCATCCTTTAAATTACTAAGTTTCCAAAGTTTAGTTTATCGGAAGAAGTTTTTAACTTTAAATAAAAAGGAAATAAATTCGTTCTTGTTGTTGCTACAGCACTATCGAACGTAAGTTTGTTACTGAAGATATTGCTAAAGGAAAGAAACACCGAAGTCGATATTGTTCTTATATAATTTGACTTGGTTACCATATCATAGATTCTGAACCAACTTAATATCAGCACAATGTCCCATATAAAAAAAAAAAATAAAAAAAACTTTATTCAGTTCAAAAAAAAAAACACGGTATATCATAAAAAAAATATAGTAATAGGTTACATAAGAGCCATAAATGCTAGATTTCGCAAATTCCCTGAACCCCACACTAGGATTCCCTGTGTTGTGGGGTCCAGTCTTTTCCCCAAGTAATTAAAAAAAAAAAAACATTTTTAAATAAATTTATGTGAAGTAATAATTTAAAAGATAAAATAAAATAAAATAAAATAAAAATAAAATACGTAAGTAATAACAAAAGATTGTTTTTATCATTTGAGACCATTACAGATGAACGAAAAATGTATGATTTATTTAATAATCATAACACATTTTGCAATAATGACGTGAAAATGCTGGAGTTAACAATCATCTTAAAATATGTGATGTTTCAGTTAAGTTTAATGGAATCAGATATTGTTTAAACGTTATTACTAAACGTTAGATACGTTTCGATATTTCATAGTTTTCTCGCAACGCAAACATTCGTGCAACCTGTCTACTTGTGCGTCATACATCTAAGTTTTCCCGGGCTGTGACGTGTAAACGCCACGTAATCCCGTCAGTTTGTCATTTCACCTGACCAAAAGAAAACATTATTCAACGTATTCAGCGTCCTTTGTTTCTGCAACTAACAAATGCAAAGCCACATGTAAATTTCGCCCGTGCATCTAAAGTAAGAACGGACGAATTCTCTCAGTGTGAGCCAACCCGAATCTGTGTTTCTGCAAACTCATCGCGGGAACAAATGGGACCTTTAGACGCGACCAGGAGAGAGACACTCGTTGCAAATGAGACTTCTTTCATACCTTTGTTGGGAAGCTTATTTACTTAACGTTTCTCACTGTTGTGAAGTCATTTTGTGGATTAACTACCTAGGACTCCTTGGAACTTGCTTGATTTAGATGTTGTGGAGATGTTTGAGTTTCTTTATTTTTTTAGGAAAACGTAGGTATACTTTTACAATGTTTGTAAATATGTGAGCACCATGTATCTTTCACATAATTATCTGTCATTGCTTCATTTTTAATTATTTTTATCTATTGTGGTATAGTAGGTAATTTTATTCTAGGTGCATCGTCTTCACATATAATTATAATAATTATATGATTTTTATCTATACAAAATATTGTAAAACATTTTAAAAGAGTAACGGTGGGTGGAGTTTCTTGTCCATGCTTCTCCATACGAAACTACCTTTTGTAAGGGGCGACTAGAATCAATCCAATCTTTTTGTAAATTGTGACGTTCAAAAGTGTCTTTTATGTGCCTATTTGGAATAAATAATTTGACTTTGACTTTGACTTACGACAAGACTGAGTGGAAAGGAAAGTTACGAGGATTTAGTTGTTTGTTTATGCATAGTTTGGTATCTGTTTTGTTTTAATGTACTAACTCTAGGAACCCTCAGTATTTTGGCTTTTAATCCATTATGTCCTTTTTTATTTTTGGAACTAATTATCCTGAAATTAGTCATCATTTGTACCCGTTAAGTCAAATAAACTTGTGTCTTAAATAAACTTACATTATTAAATTGTTTTCTTAATACACTCCCGTTCTCCGTCTCCGTCTTTCCGTGTGGAGCCGTTCGTAAACAATAGCACCATCCTATATTTATTCCCATAAGTGTCTTAAAGGCTACTAAGGGACTTACTAGAGAATGGGCAGCAGCATTCTCTATGCAGTTTAAAGAAAGAAAGAAAGAAAAATAATTTTATTTGTCACAGAAAAAACGTGCGTACGAAAACATAATAAGTATGTAATAAACTCGAAGGTTACACAAAACAGATCTAAGTCTATAACAAACAAACAAATAGTCGGAACCTGCACGTCATGACTGTGACAAGAAGGCTTGCACTCAGCATGATGCTGTGCTATGCGGGACCCACAGCACAGCGCTGATTTTCAGTGGTCACCCGTACGGAAAATACGTACGGAACCCAAGTCAAGTTTGATGAGTTGTACATAAGTAAATAGGTAACAAAATAAAATAAAATAAACAGTACTTAGAATATAATGCATAAACAACCAATTTTAAGAATAAATATGATTAAATAACATAAAAATTAATCCGCAGGCATCACCATGCACATTAATATTATTACACGAAAATATCCAGTGTGTTGTCTCGCTTCCACCCACCACCATGGTTTAACACCATACTCCGATGGCCAACTCGCTTGCCAAGCATGTCAACTATAGCAAACCCCCCCAAATGTTGGGAGAGGCCTACGTCCAGCAGTGGACGTCTATCGGCTGAAATTAATGATAAATACACTCCCGAAGAAAAAAATTGTCAGCACAGCACTAAGTGTTCAATAACCTTATTCTTTGATCACCAATCACTTGCCAACTGTGATGATTACGGCCTTACGCTCTCAGGGTTATTAATTATTATTTATTACATTATGGATGGTTAACGTAAGGGGGAAAATGCGTCGAACTAGGCATTTTCCGGGTGA
Organism: Tiliacea aurago; assembly: GCA_948098905.1. Taxonomy (NCBI): domain Eukaryota; kingdom Metazoa; phylum Arthropoda; class Insecta; order Lepidoptera; family Noctuidae; genus Tiliacea; species Tiliacea aurago. Next base: position 4,111,513 of record OX402591.1, read on the forward strand.
TATGGTTTGTGTATGAGGGAGAATACTGTTTTATGTAGACAGAGTCATTAATTACCTACGTTAATTTTGGTACACGTAGTGGGACCGATATTAAAAGAAAACAATAGAGCCATGTCTCATATTTAAACGAGGGTACTACCAATATTTAGTAGTAAATTAGCTGATTTTGTAGGCCCGATCCTGGAATTTGTAGTAAAACCGTTAAAAGTTATAGCACGTTTAAGGTGGCTCCTCCATCCAGACATCTGGATTGAGGAGCCACCTTACAACTCAAAAACAAGCCTACAGATGTTTTTGAAAATTTGGTAGGATTTAGTAGTGTTTATGCGTTATCTGTAGAAAATATGGGTTTTGTACAGCTGAATTTGAGGTGGCTACAATGCTTTAATTTTTTCTTAAAAATCCATAATTTTCACCACGCTGTTTCTCGGAAACTTATCAACCGATTAAAACGTATTTTTAGTATAATTTAGTAGTAAATGAGTTCTAATTTGTTGTATAAAAATAAAATGGAAAGACTATACAATTTCGGTGATACAACACATTTTATGTGGCTCCTCAATCCTGACGGTCTAGAAAAAATATATGTTCGTAGCTACTAAAGCAGTTGATCAAATTGGATAAAAATAGCACCAATATTTATCATCAATTTGGCATCATCAAACATCCTACACACTCAGTATTTCAAAAGATATTAATAATTTAAACATTCCTTTACAATTTTGTGAATTGGGTGACCATAAATAATTCAAACTATGAATACATCATTTGAATTGAGGAGCCACCTTAAACGTCCTACGAGTATAACTTTTTAACGGTTTTACTACAAATTCCAGGATCGGGCCTACAAAATCAGCTATTTTACTACTAAATATTGGTAGTACCCTCGTTTAAATATGAGACATGGCTCCTCAATACATACGGACACTTATATTTTTACTAACCAAGTGAGCGAAGCGTCTCTGCTTCAAATCTGGCCAAAATTTGCTTTCCTCTGTCAGTTTGTTCGCGAAAACGACGAAACTTGGTATACAGGTTTTACAACTTTGTAAATGTGTGTAGATTTTTTTTGTCGTCGGGATTTTTGATTTCAGGGGTACCTCCTCCAAAAAAGGGCAAAAAGGGGGCTACTGGATATCTCTGCCTTATGAGATCCGTCTTTTTTTTTTTGTATTGCATTTTTGTGGGTGCGTTTACAAACATTTAAATTCACATACACAAACAGCCAGACCCGGAACAACTACTTGTAGGTCATACAAATATTTGTTTCGTGCGGGAATCGAACCCGCGACACACAGCGCAGCAGTCAATCGCTTAACTAACTGCGCCAACCGTGCCATCATTTCAGTGGTTGTTTTGTTATTTGAAAGGTAACAACTTTAAGTTGGTCTCATAGAAATTTGATGAGGATCTTCAACGTGATAAGCAGCTCCTAAAAGTGCAGTAAATTGCTCACTTTTAGATTTGTACTAGTGGAATCGGCTGGTAGGTATATTAATTGTTGCAAAAAAGTTTGTGATCGCGATGTGCTGTTCGCAGAACTATAACTAGTTTTATTTTTATTTTATTTTACAAAATATGTTGTGATATGTGCCTTTTAGTCCATGTCAACCAAACATATTTTCTTTCTGTCTTTGTAAGCATACATTATAATGAGTAATAGTGATCAGGTTATCAAATACGGTGGAGCTTCTTGCCCATTCTTCTCCATACGAAGCTACATTTTGGAAGGGGCGACTAGAATCAATTCTATTTTATTTGTAAATTTTGACGTTCAGAAGTGCCATTTATGTGTCTATTTGAAATAAATAATTTGACATTGACTTTGAAATAAAGCAATAGTCACTGAATTGTCCTGTCTGGTAGTATTATGCACCGCTGTACAAAGTCAAACTACATAGTTCATGTTCGCTTAAGATTTTTAGTTTTAATAATGATAATAAAAGCCAATATAACCTAACAGTCACCAATAATTTTACAGAAAAATCGGCCAAGTGCATGTCGGACCACGCACAAGGGTTCTGTAGTGGGGATTAATTATCCTACAAACAAACTTAACATTACAGTTGAAAAACATGTTCCCTCATACATTCCAACTGCAAATGTAAGTTTGTACGCGCAATATTGAGATATTTACTATGTTATTTTATAATCATAGACTTCTTATAAGTTTTACTGTAATTTATAATTAAAGAACTATTTTCTGTAATTAAAAAAAAAAAATAGGCTCAGTAGTTTTGGAGGTAAGCTGGGGGAATGGTCAATTTTCATCTAATTTCGTTAATAATTTAAAAAACATTTATTTTAAAATTGTACAAAAAATATATCTGAAACCCTTACAACAAGCCCTTTCATGTGATGTGTCGCACGGTACAGTTTGAAAACCTTCTTTTTTTTTCTAATTTGCCCCCCAACATATCCAAAATTCATCGGTCCAGTAGATTCGGAGCAAAGTGGCTGTGACAGACGGACAGACAGACACACGAGTGATCCTATAGGGGTTCCGTTTTTTTCTTTAGAGGTACGGAACCCTAAAATTAAGTCCAAAAACCGACCAAAATCAATGAGCCTTGATTTTTCCCAACTATGTTGGCGATAGCTCCATGTATAACCGGATGAAGGTAAATACCAGTATTTTACATGGAGTGACTGCTTGCAAAAACTGGCCACGTGCCCCATACTCAAACCTCACAAATAATGATGTACAAAGTAATTACAGACCCCATTTTCTGCGTCCAGTTTCCGTTCACCATTTATCTCGCCATGACAAATGTTGGTGACCCTAATTTCTTCTAATAGCATGTGCCACAAAATTGTCCTCTTCGTGCTGCAAATAGAACACGACATTAATCCTGTACTTACGCCATAAAAATGAGGAAAACCGGGTGAAATAGTATGTTATTATATGTGTTCCCCTATTTTTGTGAGCATAATTTGTTTGTATGCTGGATAGATGAGGTTTGCAGGTTTGAGAGATAAAAAACCGGCCAAGTGCGAGTCGGACTCGCGCACGAAGGTTTCCGTACCATTATCTATAAAAATAGCAAAAAAATCACGTTTGTTGTATGGGAGCCCCCCTTAAATATTTGTTTTATTTTAATTTAATGATTTATTTTTAAAGTTAATATACAGGGTGTTTGGTGCATCGTGTGCCAAATTAAAATGGTCGACTGAAGGGGTCATCCGCTAGCCTTTCAGACCCCTTAACACCCCTCATGCTCTGTGGATTTTTTTTTATCGACTTTTTATTGTTTTCCAAAAAAAAGACCCAAATTTTACATTCGAATACAGATTTAAAAAAAAATATAAGGCGTAGACTCTGAATTGTAATTTTATTTCGATGTGTATTGTTTAAGAATACTTTTAAATACAAAATTAGTGATATTAGTCACCCAGTTTTTTTTTTAATTCACTCGCAAAGGTAAAACTTAAATTAAAGCTGTACATGTTACAGCTATTTATAAGGCTACAAAAAAAAAACCAAAAGCGACCGGGATCTTCCAACTCCCTCATTAATTCTCCAGTCTATCCTCTATCTAATGATGTGCCACATGCCATAAAAGTATTTTAACAACTTTGTGAATTCGCTAGAATTGTGAATCAAGTCACATAAAACTACATTCCAAATTCTAATGAAAAAATATTTATTGCGGAACTGTTACTTGAGAAAGAGGTAAAATTTGTTTTCTCACTCTTTCACAGTAAAATCTATCTTCTATCTCTTTCTTGCATACCTTAAATCGGTTTGAACAAATCGCGCCGCCCGACCCGCCATTTTTTTAGTCGAGACATGACTGCCTCTGCTACCTAACGTGTGTGCAAGTTCACCATACTCCGCGATTCTTTTATTACTTTGTTATCGTTAAGTTTTGCTGGTTCTTGTTACATTTGTTTAATTTTTGTTGTTATTCTTAAACTTTGAGTTTTTTGTTATTGCAATGGCGACATTCTCTAACGAAGAATATGCGGACATCATGATGGCTTACGGAGCCGCTAATGGCGTCGCTCGTGCAGCGCAACGACTTTACCAGGAACGCTTTCCTGGTAGACGATTACCTGGCCGCAGAGTCTTCCAAGACACATACCGACGCATACGCGAGACTGGCAGTGTTACGTTTAATGAACCAAGGGGCCATATTGTGCGACATAATGTTGAAGTAGACGAGAGAATACTGGCACTTTTTGAGGAAGACCCTACAAGAAGCATTAGAAATGTGGCGTCACATCTTGATATTTCAATATGGAAAGTGTGGAAAGTACTTCGTCAAAACAAAAAGCATCCATTCCACTACACTCCGGTGCAAGGTACGTAATTTTAAACTAACTTTAAACCCGTGCAAGCTTTGTTTGACCTTGCCTTTGTTTAGCAGGTAATGGGTATGGTATGGCGTCACTTCCAGGTAGTGAATCTATTAGCACGAACAGCGGGTCCTTTCTTGTGCAATTACTTATTGCCCGAGGGAAATTTAAAAGAGTTTTTTGTTTGTTGCAGGTCTTGAGGGTGGCGACTTTGAGAGACGAGTGGCTTTTTGTCGGTTTCTTTTATACACGGATGTGGATGATCCTGATTTTTTAAAAAGAATACTGTGGACGGATGAATCCAAATTTACCAAGGATGGGATCCTCAATTTACACTATTTGCACCACTGGACAACGAAAACGCAAAACCCACGTGTTAAAAGACAGAAATCTTCTCAAAGAAGGTTTAGTGTAAACGTTTGGGCAGGAGTGATTGGGAATCAGGTAATTGGACCGCATTACCTGCCCGATAATCTCAATGGCGAAGACTACCTGGAATTCCTACAAAATGACCTGCCCGAATTAGTGACCGATGTGCCCGTATTTAATGAACGTGTGCCCATTGTATTTCAAAATGACGGCTGTCCCGCACATTGGCGATTGACTGTGAGGGAATATCTCGACAATGTGTTCCCCAATGCATGGATTGGACGCGATGGCCCTATTCCATGGCCGCCACGTTCCCCAGATCTAACTCCGTTAGACTTTTATGTCTGGGGACGTGCCAAAGAGTTGGTATATGCCACGGAGGTTCCAACTAGGGAGTTATTAGTCCAACGCATAGAAGCGGCATTCAATACTATTAAGGAGGAAATACGACTTCGTACAACAACTGTTGAAATACGAAACAGGTGTCGGGCCTGCATTCGCAACAGAGGCCAACAATTTGAGCAAGAATTGTAACAATGATTAAATAAATGTTAAAAATGCAATTTTTTTTTTTATTTCAAGTAAATTCCACGAAAGATACAGATATGAGACACGAATTTACCTAACCATAAGAATGAGATAGCAGATTTATAGGTTTGACAGGTATCATTTAAGAGATTTTTTTTTAAATCATAATTTTGAATATTAGCCTTAGGTGACTCGATTCACAATTCTAGCGAATTCACAAAGTTGTTAAAATACTTTTATGGCATGTGGCACATCATTAGATAGAGGATAGACTGGAGAATTAATGAGGGAGTTGGAAGATCCCGGTCGTGTTTGATTTTTTTTTTGTAGCCTTATAAACAGCTGTATCATGTACAGCTTTAATTTAAGTTTTACCTTTGCGAGTGAATTAAAAAATAACTAGGTGACTAATATCACTAATTTTGTATTTAAAAGTATTCTTAAATTATACACATCGAAATAAAAATAAAATTCAGAGTCTACGCCTTATATTTTTTTTTAAATCTGTATTTGAATGTAAAATTTGGGTCTTTTTTTTGGAAAACAATAAAAAGTCGATAAAAAAAAAAACCACAGAGCATGAGGGGTGTTAAAGGGTCTAAAAGGCTAGCGGATGACTCCTTCAGTCGACCATTTCAATTTGGCACACGATGCACCAAACACCCTGTATAACTTAATATTCTGTGAATATTTTAAGCGTCTACCTGTTGACGTTATTAATATAGAGCAAAAACCAGCAAAAAATAACGTTTGTTGTATGGGAGCCCCCTTAAATATTTATTTTATTCTTTTTTTTTAGTAGGTATTTGTTGTTATAGCGGCAACAGAAATACATCATTTGTGAAAATTTCAACTGTCTAACTATCACGGTTCATGAGATACAGCCTGGTGACACCGTTCCCGTTTTACCCTTTGGGTACGGAACCCTAAAAACAACGCATCCTCTCATGCCTTGAGGAGCCCTTATGGTAAATAAAGTGGCCAGAGCTAATCAGTAAACAGTATTTTTGAAGGAGTAGGAAGTTTAAGCTAAACCAAAGTTTTGGAATACTAGGAAGATCGATGATTTTTTTAAAATTTAATTTAATCTTTTTTTTTTTACAAACTTCACTGACATAATGTTTTTCTTATTTGACATTATTATACCTACAATTTTAATTTCAACAAGGTTCTAACTTTTATTATTTTAATCATATTTTTTTGTTAATGTGAGGACGTTATAGACTGTAGATCTGTAGACCATTTTCTATTTTGTTAAGTACCTGGTACTTTTGACGGGCCTATGCTGTCTTCTCATACCTATTAACACTGTAATTTGAAAACATTGTAAAAGCCAATTCTTATTTAAAAGAATAACCGTGGAGTTTCTTGCCGGCTCTTCTCCATAAGAAACGACCAATTGGTAGCTTCTGACATTTAATAAGTGCCTAAGGCTTATGTGAAATAAAAATATTTTTGATTTGTTTGATTTTGGTCCGATACGCAAAATAATATAATTTATGAAAAGCCAAAAGATGTAGCCCATGCATTGAATCAATCAATAGTTTAAATGTACATCGATAAACGAACACAAAACACCTTACCAAAAACTAGGCTTCGAAAAACAATAACCATTACCTTTACTTTACCAACGGACACAGCAGTATCCTGGATTATCACAACACGACCATTCAAAGCATGACGTTTCAACGTAAATTTATTCCCTCGCAATTTCCGTGACGTCACTAGCTGAAACTGAAACGCGTCGGACCAATACTGAGTCACAAAACAGATTAGCACAGAAGGTCGGCTGCACACATTGATCAAAAACGCATGCACACATATACACGCTTCACGTGCAGTGAGTGCAAGCGCACTCGCATCTGGCAATTGCCTGTGATAGACCGAGGTGGCGTGTCTGAGTGCGTGCGCCTGTTTCGTTCCCTGTATAAAGCCTTCTGTTTTATCTATTCTGTGGCTGAGTTGTGCGTTTCGTTACCGTATCGAACATTCGATACCGGTACCATTCGATTCTAGGAATCGAATCGAAACGATGAATCGTTTTGAGTGAGCTGTAAATGTGTCTATTTGGGAAGTGTGAAATGATTTACGATATTCTCTATGGAAATTGAGGTGATTGTGTTCCTAGCTCTGACTGATAATAATGTTCTATTCAAATTTGAGGGATTTCTTGGTCAACTGTGCAACGGCATTCTGCGATATGTAGGAAGAAACTGTTTTAGATTAAGCAATCTTCATTTAGCCCGAAGATACTTTAATGTCGAACAGTTTAATTTTACCTGCATACTAATGATACAAAAAACTGAAAAAATAAAATAAAATACGCAGTTTAAAAACGTAACCCTTTTTCCAGGGTAAATGATAAAATACAACGACGCTGAAGTTTTATATCAGTTACTACATTTTTCTTCTATGCCTGCTACTTAAGGCGACGATAAGGGACTTTTAATGATTTTATACTGAAGATCACGTCTAAACGAGTAGAATGATTTGAAAAAAATATAAGTTAAATTACAGCATTTTCTCAATAAAATATGTGAATATTTTAGATTATGTTTATATTACATAGTGAAATAATGCGTCAAATTGGGGACAGCGCTCCTTGATGGGCGAGTCCTATTACTGGCTGAACGTACGACGCGTTGCGTGAGTTCACTACAGAACACGCAAGCTACTACAAACTACTCAAGGCCACTGGCATATATCTCCGTCTTAAGGAGAGTAATACCCCTAATTAATACAATATAATCGGTGACCAACAGATACCTGAAGGCCTAGCCCGCACTGCGATAAAAAATCGCGCTCGTTACAATTCCATACACTGAATATAAACCACGTGAATAAACATCGCGCGGTGAGATTTCGCAGTGCGGGCTAGGCCTATTCAGTTTTTACTGAACACCATAGTGAACGGAACCTTCTCAAAACACACGAACACTGTCAAAACAAAAACATAAAATAAGCTTACGATTCGATGTTCAGGGTCAATGTGTTGTGTTGTAAAATTGTATCGAGTTTTGGTCTGTACACAAAATACGAAAATATAAAATGGTTTTATTGTTAAAATTAGCATAATAATACATTTAAACGTATCTGGAGCCTTCTTTTAAGCAAAACATTGCCTTTATTAGAAGACTCCGCGCTTCCATAACATTGCAGTATACCTACATAATATGTTGCGGTGTGGTGTGTATATGGTATGGTGTGGTATGTATAGTGTATGATGTAGTGTGTATAGTGTGGTGTGGTGTAGTGTGGATTGTAGTGAGGCAGGTGTTTTCGTGTGCTGTGTGATGATGTGTGTGGTGTAGTGTAGTGTGTGTGAAGAGGTGTGTGGTGTAGTGTGATGGGCGTGGTGTGTGGGATATGGTGCTTCAGGTTATGGTTAATTATACGTGATATGTTTCGGAGGTGTTTTCGGTTTTGTGTATGTTGAAGATATTAATTTAACTTAGAAGTATCATCATCCTGCCCAGGGGTCTACTGCGAAGCGATACTCCTAAGTATCGGCCGAATGTTCGGCCGTTTTACAACTTCCACAGTTTCCTTTTTTGACTTTCTGTCCTTACCCGACTTCAAGCCCCATTTTTGACTTTGGCTTATTTCTTTGACTGTCGTTTTTGGGGTTCCGTACCAAAATGGTAAAAAGGAACCCTTATGGTGAGACTAAGTCTGTCTGTCTGTATGTCTGTCTGTCTGTCACACCTGGATATCTCAAGAACTACTAATGCTATCAACTTCAAATTTAGAGTAGTTTTAGATGACGTTTGCCCAACTATTTTGCAAAAAAAAAAAAAAAAATATGTCTTTTTTGCAAAAGGGACTGAAAAAAAAGGGACTGGGGTCTTAAAAATTTGAAGTGGGGCTACTAAGACATTTGGGATATCATATGAAAGAGCGCTGTTTGCACATTCTCAATTTTTTTTTCTTTTTTTAGGCAGCATTGTTTACGACTTTTGATGAAAAATGTAAAAACGAATACCGTCCCCCTCCCCTTATCTCCGAAGTTTGCATAGATAAAAATCTGAAATTATTCTATGTGAAAGGAGTTTATGTAAAGATTACAGGAAAAATAAAACGATGTCTCTAAATAGCACAGTTTTTCAGAAATCATCAACATCATTTTATACGTACGGGACCCTTGGTGCGCGAGTCCGACTCGCTCTTGACTGGTTTTTTTTTTCTCGCCGTAGTTTGCCATAGTTAGCCGTAGTCAAGAAACGGTCGAACACTCGGCCGACACTTCGGATTTATGTTCGGAGAAGACCCCAGATCCCAATTTATTTGGGGTCGGCTCAACATGTCCCTTCCTTCCATACTTCTCTGTTAGTCGTAATCTTGGCAGTGACCCTCTTTCTAGCCATATCATCTTTCAAACAGTCCATCCATCATTTCTTTGGTCTGCCCTTAATCTTATAGCCATCTACATTCATACTCAAAATTTTCCTAACGACATTTTGCTCATTTTTTAGAAGTATGTGAGCCCTATACAGATATCATCATTCATCATTTCTGCCGAAAACTTCCACTGCTGGACAAAGGCCTCCCCCAAGGACTGCCATTTCGATTCTGTGCTTCCCGCATCCAGGGGATACCACATATACACACTAAGGACATAAATAGCGACCAGGGAGTCTACTCTGAACATAAATCCGAAGTATCGGCCGAATGTTCGGCCGTTGTTTGACTACGGCTAGCTATGGCTGACTACGGCGAAAGAAAAAAAAAACCGGTCAAGAGCGAGTCGGACTCGCGCACTGAGGGTTCCGTACGTATACAGGGTTACTGGTAATTCGACGTATATCCGTCAGGGGCTGATAAGGGGGCCAAAATGCAACAAATTGAACCCCCCATATGTATGGCCGAAATTCAATAGTTTTCGAGATATTAGAATTTTAAGGGTTTTTCGCTATTTACTCAAAATTTGACATTTCATTCCAAATAAAAAAAAAACTACATATTTGAATGGGTACCATTAAAAATGATGTTGTAGCTGGCACTTCAATTAAGCTATGGACATAATTACTTACTAATAATTACTTCTTAATTTAACAAAATAATGAAAATAATGAGCGATATAAGAATAATATCTTACCAATATTTTCATTTTACGCTTCAAAAATGTTGTCTCGTCACAAAAATTTCTATGACATTAATCGTACAAATAACTAAAACAACTTGCTTATTCAGTAAGCTTTCCAGAAAGCTATAAAAGTCAATTTTAAAATACATAATTCGTGCCAAGGCATGTGTTTGAATCGGCGCGGGGAGAGAAAGGGTCATTTGTATTTGTATGAAATAAAATGCATAAAAAAATGTACATCAAATTTTATTACAAATTTTACACATCTTGTTCAAAATGAGCCCCTCGATTACGAATGCAGGTTCGAATTCTCTTCCTAACTTCGGTTTTCGTTACTCTTGATGTGAACGTTGTTCTCATCTGTTGCGCCGCGTTTATTATTCGCTGTCGAAGTTCTTCGACTGAATTTATTGGGGTCACATAAACTAATGCCTTCATATGACCCCAAACGTAAAAATCAAGTGGTGTGATATCAGGGCTTCGTGCTGGCCACGGAATTGGTCCTACCCTCCCAATCCATCGGTTTGGATATCTCTCGTCTAGCCACTGTCGGACAGTAATCCGGTAATGTGCTGGGCAACCATCATGTTGAAACATGAGGTTGTTTTTTATTTCTTCGGGAACATCCGCCAACAAATCGTCTAGGTCGTTTCTCAAAAACTCCTCGTAATTTTCGCCGTTCAAATTTTGGGGTAAGAAATGTGGGCCCACCAAATAATTATCAACGACACCCATCCATACGTTCAGGGAAAATCTCATTTGCGACGCAGTTTCTTTTAGTTTTTTTGGATTCCTGCCTGCTTTAGGTGCCCAAAAATGTAAGTTATGGTAATTCGTTATTCCATCCCGGTCAAACTTTGACTCGTCAGTCCACAAAATATTTCTTAGGAAATGTTCCTGGTCAGCGTCAGCGTTTAACATAAACCGAGAAAATTCGAGTCGCCTGGCAGGATCTCCCTCGTGCAATGTTTGAACAGGTTGATAATGGTACGGGTGTCTACCTGATAGATGTACTACCGACCACACTTTCCACTGGGACATACCGAGCTGTCTTGCAACAATGTTCGTTGAGATGTTTGGGTCATCAATAAAACACTGAAGAATGGTGTCCTCTTCGTCAGCCGTGTACCGTCGAGGTCTGCCAGCGTTGAATTGTGCTCTTTGAACACTGCCAGTTTCAGACAATCGTCGATAGGTGCTCCCGAAAACAGTAACGTGGGGAAGTCGACGATCGGGAAAGCGGCGTTGGTATTCTCGCCGAGCCGCAACCGCGTTTCCATCGGCAAAACCATAACAAAACATTATGTCTGCGTATTCGTTATTAGGATACGAAGCCATGTTATCCGAAATAACAATGATAACAAAAAGAATATCAAGAGAAACAAGAATTAACAATAATGATCGATAACAAATTAACGGGATGAGAGATTGGTAGCAAGATAACAACACACGTGCTTGCGCGGCGGAGAGTCAAAACTTACTAAGGAAGGCGACGCGAGCGCAGCAGACGCCGTGTACTCCCCCGCCCGCACACCCCGCCCTCACACCCCGCCCCATCGCGAAGAATTTCGCCAGGAAAATCGGTTGTTTTAGCGAGGATCATAAACTAAAAACACAGATAATTTCTCTCCCCGCGCCGGTTCAAACACATGCCATGCCACGAATTATGTATTTTAAAATTGACTTTTATACCTTTCTGGAAAGCTTACAGGATAAGCAAGTTGTTTTAGTTATTTGTACGATTAATGTCATATAAATTTTTGTGACGAGACAATATTTTTGAAGCGTAAAATGAAAATATTGGTAAGATATTATTCTTATATCGCTCATTATTTACATTATTTTGTTAAATTAAGTAGTTTTAATTATGTCCATAGCTTAATTGAAGTGCCAGCTACAACATCATTTTTAATGGTACCCATTCAAATAGTCATTCATTCAGTAGTTTTTTTTTAATTTGGAATGAAATGTCAAATTTTGGGTAAATATCGAAAAACCCTTAAAATTCTAATATCTCGAAAACTATTGAATTTCGGCGAAAAAAATACATTCATATGGGGGGTTCAATTTGTTGCATTTTGGCCCCCTTATCAGCCCCTGCCGGATATACGTCGAATTACCAGTAACTCTGTATATGATGTTGATGATTTCTGAAAAACTGTGCGTTTTACGTTTTATTTTTCCTTTAACCTTTACATAAACTTCTATCCCATAGAATAATTACTTCGGAGAAAAGGGGGGGGGGGACGCGACATTTTTCATCAAAAGTAAGAAACGATGCTGCCTAAAAAAAAATGTCTGAGAATGTACAAACAGCGTTATTTCATATGATACTCCACATACCCTAGTAGCCCTACTTCAAATTTTGAAGACCCCCTTTCAGTCCCTTTTGCAAAAAAGGTATTTTTTAAAATTTATTTCTTGTTTGCAAAATAGTTGGGCAAACGTCATCTACAACTATTCTAAATTTCAAGTTGATAGCATTAGGAGTTCTTGAGATATCCAGGTGTGACAGACAGGAGTGTGTAATGTATGATATAATAACAAATGCTCTAATTTCACTTGAAATAACGTTCATAAAATATAATTTTCATATGCTATAAAATCATATAACCTAATTTCATATGACCTAATGTTTTATATGATATAATTTTCATTTAATATAAAACATTTAGTATAACGTTCATTTTATATAATTTTCAATATGTATAATATTCTTTTTATATAACATTCATTTGACCTAATGTTCTTTTGACCTAATTTTCATGTTTAATGGTCACAGTTCTAACCTAACTAGAACTCTAATTAGTCTAATATAATAAAACATGCAAGCAAGCATGCAGCATGCAAGCAAGCATGTAGCAAGCAAGCATGCAGCAAGCAAGCATGCAGCAAGCCTGCAACATGCAGCAGGCATGTTTTCTGTCACGGCTCCGGTGCTGCAGGGCTACAGCGGTCCCATGCAAGCTTATCGTCACAGATGTGTTTCACGCTCACCACCGTGGCTTCGGCTTGCTGGCCGGCTCAGCCGGCCAGCCTCAGCCGCGGCGGCAAGCGTTGAAACCACCTGCTCCTCAGCTCGCGGGCCGCCTCGCCCCTACGCACCTACGCGATTTTAAATAACACTCTAGGGGTAGGGCAGACAAGACTACGTGGAGTCGGTTTTGCAGCGACTCGTTTCTGTCACGCCGCTCCCGCAGCACGCTCAATCAAATTAATCGCAATATTATATATTTTAAACGATAGGCCTAATGATTTTCAATTACATAAAGGTTATATCAAACAACGTTATGCTGTTGTAGCGGTATGCTTATGCGATGCATTTTTGCTAGCACCATACTAGCAGGCGTTTAAAATCGTATCAGATTTTCTAAATTATATTAAAAGTTATTAGAGATAATGGATATTATAGTAAATAAATAATATACTACATGAATATTATGTCAAATGTGCATTATAGGAAATGTTTATTATATCATAAGAAATTAGATAAAATGAAATTATATCAACAATTCATTATCTCAACTGATCGTTATACTAAACAAAAGTATATTAACTGAAATTAGGTCAAGTGAACGTTAGATTTTTTGTTATTATATCAACCGTTACACACCCGACAGACAGACAGACTTAGTCTCACCATAAGGGTTCCTTTTTACCATTTTGTTACGGAACCCTAAAAACGACAGTTAAAGAGATAAGCCGATAGGCAAAAAGGAAACTATGGTAGTTATAAATCGTCCGAACATTCGGCCGATACTACGGATTAACGCTTCAGAGTAGAGCCCCATAATAGTGATGTTCTTCAGAAAGGTCAGGTGCGTAGTATTCGCAACCGGTGTGCGTAAATGACCAGTACCCCGAGTGTATGTTTACAAGTGAATAAACGTAACTAGCGCGTTTGCGTTAAGATTTTTATTGTCACTCTTACACTCTTAGCATTATGATCTATCGGTCAAATTTTAACGCAAACGAAATACGTTTACTCTCTTGCAAACTTACACTTGGGGTACAGATGTATCAACGTAAATGAAGTAAAAATAGTATGTAAGGGTCGTAACAGCTCTGGGCACGCCACAATTGTGGCGATAAGTCCCCTCTTTGAGGAGTGGCTAGAGAGGTGCCACGGCGTTCTCACCTTCCGCCTGACACAGGTCCTCACAGGACATGGTTGCTTTGGGAGGTTCCTTTTCAGGATAAAGCGGGAGGAAACGCCCGGGTGTCACCACTGTGTGGATCGCCCGGAGGACACGGTGGAGGTCTGCCCTGCTTGGGCGGAGCACCGCCGTGTCCTCACGGAGGCGATCGGCGGCGGCGATCTCTCGCGTCCGGCCCTGGTTCAGGCCATGGTTCGGAGCGAGAGTGCATGGGAGGCCGTCATCTCCTTCTGCGAATTAGTAATGCTTGGGAAGGAGGAGGCGGAACGCGTGAGGGAGAGGCAAGGTTCGCGCCCTCGCGCCCCTAGTCGCCGCAGGAGACGCCCCGGGCGTTGGGAGTCGCAAGCCGATTTCCGGCCACCGTAGGCGCGGGCCTGCGGACGGTGAGCGATGGGTAGCTCACCATCCGATAACGACCAGGCCCGGGTCGACGGCGCGTCGTATTCCACGTGCGCCTCAAAGAGTTGTCAGCACCAACTGACGGGGTCCGCTAGGGCCAATGCCTGCCAGGGTTGCGAGTTTGTCCGAAAGAGATATCGTGGCCCTAGCACACAGGCAAATGAAGGAATACGGGTGATTTTTAGTCAGTAAAAGTCTGACACGCCCTCCCGCTTCGCCCAGAGCGGGAGCAGTTATTTGATAATTTCCCACCCAAAAATAAAAAAAAAGTGTCGTAACAGCTGGCGTACTGTAGTTTCTGCCTACCCTAAAGGAAGGACGCGTGAGTTTATGTGTGTTTGTATAAGACAGTTTAGGTGGCTTTGGGCCAAATGGTAAATGTACGAACTTTCACTCTGTGTAAGCTCTGTCAAGTATTGGAGTTATGCATGAAGCTATTCTGTGAGGTCAGAGGGCTTTCAACCGGGCCGAGTTACGCTGTTAAATTCAATGTTTTATTGACAGCAAGAAAATAAAATACGTTTTAGGTTCATAGCAAGGAGGAGAGAAATACAGAACCAGTCTGATAATGTTCTAGATTGTAATTATTACGTGTTTCGGTATTACGTATTCGGTATTGGGATAAGGGCGGGAGGATAATGTTAGTTAAAATATATTCAACATTGTGTATGGCAGAACTATTAGTGGATATTTCCAAATCGATATAGTTTTGTAAAGATATAATAAACTACACAAACACATGTCTTTTCTAAACATAATAAATATAGCATGTCCCAGAATTAACGCACAACCTTTTAAGGGGTCATTTTACTCAGCATTATAAACAACTTTTACTATGGGACCAAACCTGAAATCGCGAAAAAAAAAATCAGCTGTTCCCTACATTTATGTTCGAATAACTAGTCAAAATGTAGGAAACAGCAGATTTTTGTTCACGATTTCAGGTTTGGTTCTATAGTAAAAGTTGTTCATAATGATGAGTACAATGACCCCTTAAAAGGGTGACATGTTGAATATATGCATTAATATAATGCACTACTTGAAAGCATGTTTACCTTTAATGTGAAACTATCTGGAATAAATTTGAAAACATTGTAAAAGCCAATTATTAAAAAAAAAAGTAACCTTGGAGTTTCTTGCCGGCTTTTATCCATAGGAAACGACCACTTGGAACCATGCACCAATTGGTTATGTGAAATAAAATATTTTTATTTATATTTTATCAAAACTATGGGCCATATTCTCGTCGTACAATATCGCTGCAACCAAATAAACGGGAACAAAGTCGCGACAAAACATAAGTCTTCTCCATAAAGGCGGCAGAAACAACAGTAATAATAATATGTACGTTTACCGACGGCGACCTTTTTACCACCTTTTTATAGCATATTACGAATCTACTTGGGACCAAACGAAATGAATATTACTTTTGGGGCCTTACGACGTTGTAGAAATATTTGCCCATCTGTAATAATTTGCCGTCAGCTTCTGAGCCATAACAAGTAGAGTTAATCTGCTGACAAATCATATTATATTCTGAACCAATTGTAAATGCATTACTTTCTACGTTACTTTTTACTTAATAAGTAGATAGTTTGCCTGCCGTCTGGTGCCGGACGTAACGAATAGCACCATCCTATTTCTTCCAGTGGATGACGTAAAAGGCGACTAAAGGTCTTACTAGAGAATGGGCAGCAGCGTTCTCTATGCATTTTAACACCATAAGTACTGCGATCGCCAACCCGCCTGCCATGCGTGGCGGTTATGGCAAACTCCACATTACGGGGACGCCTATGTCCAGCAATGGACGTGTTTCGGCTGAAATGATGATATTTGTCTGACACAGTCGTGCTGAGCTTTTTTTTTTGGGTGGGAAATTATCAAATAACTTCTCCCGCTCTGGGCTGAGCGGGAGGGTGTGTCAGACTTTTACTGACTAAAACCCACCCGTGTTCCTTCCATTGCCTGTGTGCCAGGGCCACGATATGGGATTTCGGACAACTCGCAACCCTGGCAGGCATTGGTCCTGACGGACCTCGTCAGTTGGTGATGCTTGGTGGGTGATCATGCTAAGCTGGACTCCCATTTTGTGCAACCTTGAGACGTACACCGCACTTTGTATGTTCGTTATTTCAATAGTTTATGCTGTGTCATACAACAGTGTCATCACAATATGTCTTATTTTTTGTTGTTGTACAGTGGCCTTGTAGCTATTTCCTAATATTTATGTAATTAGTAGTAAATCAACCCCAGTTAGTATTTACTCGTGCTTTTGTAAGTTGTGCTGTCTTTTGTGTGCACCGAATAAATGATCTATCTATCTAGTATAGTCAGCCTATAATGTTCCCACTGCTGATGCTGGCAGCCTGGGATACAGGCCTCCTCTCTGTGAAAAGGAGTGGGCCATAAACCACCACGCGGGCCCAGTGCGGGTTGGTGGATATCTATATATCTACCCTTAAATTTTACCACACCTTTGTGGTTCACCCTGTATACCCCTTTTGCTTCGCTCATTGTGTGTTTCGTAATAACCCCACGGGCCTTGCTTGTGTTACTATTCAATAAACAACTAAGCCTTAAGACCCAATCAATTGATTTCAATAAACCTATAAACTTATCGGTCTATTGAATCGTTTCAAGCTAAGCTCAAAGGTAACGTAGGCGGAAACACCGACAAGATCTTGCAAGCGTCACTGGTTACAAATTACGTGATAGTTACTCGAGTCTCCAATCAGGTCTATTGGCTGCCTTTGTGGCGGATAGGGATGCCACACGGCACGACTAACTTTGTGGGATATTCTAGTTGCCTTATGTTTAATATAATATGTATATAGACTTATACTTAAACCAAAGATGTACTAACAAGTTTCAGTTTAAATGGACAAAATCAATCGATGTTTTAGAGGATATTACAAATATACTATAACTACACGTTCCCATTAACTTATAATGTCAATACAGGGTGTTAAAGTAACGGCGTGCCATAGCTCATAGCTTAGGGGTAGGTTCAGCATCGATATAGGAAACCAAGAAAAAAAAAAATTAAAAGACAAAAAAATATTGCAAGATGAACTTAATTTAGTACCTAATATCTTAAAATAGCAATCGTATCCCGTTAAATTACGAAGAGACTTATTTTTTTTTAAATGTTTAGTTAAATTTTTTGTTTATGTATTTATTTATATTTTTTTTTCCTGGGTTCCTTTATTTATCAATACTTTCTAAGCTATGGCACGCAATTACTTTAACACCCTGTATAATACACAGTGACGTGAGTAAAACCGAAGGCCCAACTAGTACGTACATTTACAATTTTAGGATGTGCGGATATTGTGCGTTGACTTCGTTATACGGCCTTCAGTTTTGTCTTTGTTCTCAAAACTACGAGTATGTTGTTTTGCATTGGGCTCTTTAAATTGTTCCTTCGAAGAATTTTGTTTACAAATTTATTATAGTCTACGTTATATGAGAGATAGATGAACGAAAGGTACGAGGAGGAGCTCGTAGCAAAAACAGCTGCTTAGGTCGATCCATCAGGTTAAGCTCCGCTGGTTCCAGCTGTCATTCGTGGATCTTTGACAGTCGTTACGGGTCGTCAGAAATTCGAAAGTCTGACATCCAGTCTTACAAAGGGATATCGTGTTACCCAGTAACTAGGTTGGGGAGGTCAGATAGGCATGACTGCCTATCTGACCTCCCCAACCTAGTTACCCTTAGTTACTTAGTTACCTCCATGTTAAATACTGGTATTCAGCTGCATCTGGTTAGACTGAAAGCCGACCCCATCATAGTTGGGAAAAGGCAGGCAGATGTCATAATTTTCTAGCCTTTTCCTATGTGTATATACCAAGAGTTTATACTCTTGGTTGTGCAAACAATCGATAAAACGAACTTAATGTACTATACAGGCTAACTTTGAAAACATGCGACAAAATTTTGAGGGAGTGTTCTACCCATCAATATGAACCACTTTTACTATGGGACCAAATTAGAATTCGCAACAAAAAAAGTCGACCTTCTTATAAATGTACATAACCATTTGGACTACTTTGTATAAGATCGACTTTTTTTTTTGCGAATTATAATTCAACCCCGAACGGCTCGAAAATATAATTACCAACAAGGTTATTATACTTACGCCGCTTGAGGTTCTTCGCAGCAGCAGCAGCAGTGTTAGCACAGCACGCCGAGGCAAGAAGATGGGATGGCGCAAGAGTATCGAGACACGTTGCATCCCACACTAAAGGGCTACCTACTTTCCATGGAAATAAAGACATGCCCGGTCTCTTGCCATCGTCACATGCCAAGCCGTTGGGTTCTAATATAGCTGGAACGCCGACGCTGACAAAAGCTCACCGGATGATCTCGTTAAATAAGAATAAGAATCATTTATTCGCAGAAAATATAGGTATTACCAGTTGTATGAGTTGGTGGTATATGTACAGTCCATATTTTGCCTGTTTAGGGCATGCAAATTAATTTTACATTCATACCTAATAGGTTCTTATTTTATTAAGATATTACACGGAAATACGAGAAAATATCTATTAGGATTTTTAAATAATGATAAATTTTAAGTTACTTACAATAAAATATACACACATAACAAAACTTAAATTCTTAAAATAATATTTTTCTAAGCGCTAAAAAATTAAACATAAACAACTTAGCCGAGGATATGAACTAATACTAGAAATTTTGCGGAAAACTTAAGAAGTTGTGTTGCTGTTTCTAATGATATAATCATTAGAAACAGCAACACAACTTCTTAAGTTTTTGGTAAAACCATACTTTTTACCGTCGAGAATCATACTTTAAGTAACATGCAACCAGACACTGGCCTGGCAGTTAAAAAAATGTTGGTAAGAACATTTCAATTTCGCAGGCTACCTTTAGCGCATTCCCCTTAAAAGGTGGTGGGGAAAACCGCATTAAATCCATTGTATAATTGAGAAGTTCTAATTTAAGACTTAACTGTTATTTATGAGGTACATAAAGATTTGTAAACAGATTGTCATAGGGGGGTAGGTATAGGTTTCAGAGACGTCGCTCAATGTCATCATCATTTCGGCCGAAAGACGTCCACTGCTGGACATGGGCCTCCCCCAAAGGGCCCGGGTTCTATAATCGCCACGCTTGGCAGGCGGGTTGCCGATCGCAGTATGGTGTTAAAATACATAGAGAACGCTGCTGCCCATTCTCTAGTAAGTCCCTTAGTCGCCTTTTACGACACCTACGGGAAGAAATTCTTTACGTCGGGCAACATACTGACAATGTAACGACCGGCTATTGTACATTGTGTTAGATATGACTAAGTGCTTACAATGTAAACAGGAATTAACTTAGTATCAAACTTCTGATTTACACGTCAGTAACACGCTCAACACATTACATGTGTGGTCGCCTGCTTTCCGTGTTATTGCACCATCAATATGTACTTGCCTTGATTGGTTAGGCATCCCTCTACAGGCTGACTTTAAACATGCGAAAAAATTTATGGGAGTGTTTACCCATCAATATGAACAACTTTTACTATGGGACCAAATTATAATTCGCAAAAAAAAAGTCGACATTATACAAAATAGTCCAAATGGTTATGTACCTTTATAAGAAGGTCGACTTTTTTTTGTTGCGAATTATAATTTGGTCCCATAGTAAAAGTTGTTCGCCGGTCTCTTAATAAATGTCACTCCTTAAGTTACAGATATTGGCCTCAAGGGAAAGATGAAGTGAGTGATTTCATGAAACAGTCATTCAATTGAGTAATTAATAAACTAAGAGAGTTGTATTGATGATTTCATTAATTCTAATTCTATAAATAATTATTAGATACGGCTGCGAATCATATTTAGATCAACATACAACCTGATGCTGACCAGCAAATTGGAACAAACTTAAAAAAAATTGAATTTCACGGGCTACTCTGACGCAATCGCCTAAAAGAATTTATTCCGGAAGGTTTAATAATGAGTATTTAATTTAGATATAGCACATCACAAATCTCTTCACAAACCGACATTCTGACCTCACTGCCGAGGTCCCACGCGAAGACCTCGACGTAATTGTCCACCCCGACCCTTGCTCGACGAATTGCAAGCCCACGCCGTAGCTGAGTGCACCGTAGCTTTAAATTCCCCAGATAATAATAATCATCCAGATCTGATCCAACCTGTCCCATCTAGCTGTCGTCCCCTCAATGACGCCCTAAGTCGAGGTTCGTACCCCACAGGGGGTGCCCTTAGCCCCTAGTGTGCAATCGCTTAGTAATATAAGAAATTCGCCCCTGGCTGGAGGCTTTAAGCTAGCTTAAGGCAAACACAGCATAGTCCGGTTAAGTAGTTACGACATCTCAAGGTCAACTATGAGATGCCATACATAAAACAAATCACTAATCTCGATGTTTGGTCATGTCGCCATTGCATCCATGTGAATCAGGGGCGGGCCAGTCGGTAGTACAAAATAACCACAAAAAAGAGGCATTATACCAGCGAAAAATACGTCCGGTAGGTACTAATGGATGTCTGGTGCATCGCGGAACTGCTAACCCCATTATATGTACCATCCTTTTTTTTTTGTAATGTTTGTGTTGTTTGTGCAGTGTTTAGTCTGCATAGTCTGTTTTCATTCTTTTTCTTCTATCATTCTTTAAATTAAAACTCAGCAATCATTCCCAACAATCTATAAATTAAAGTTACTTTTCGTGGCTATCTGTGACCGCGTTGTTCTTCATAACTGCGCCACGGATTCTGATGCGCATTTCACCATAATTTCGATTTCCGCTAGGCTTATGTGTAAAGCATAAATTAAACGAACAGAGAAACCTCGATGTTTTGTCAAATTGTAAAACCATGCAAAGCAGGTGCGGGTCGCTAGCAGAGCTTAAAATAATTTAAATTCTAACATTTTTCGTAACAAGCACCAGACAGTACGTCATTATAACTTGTTTCAACTCCCACACTTCGTATAAAGCCTAAAACAAAAGGGCAACCAATGCCTGACGTCACAGCTCTTCTATCGAGCAGTGACGTCACATATTGGTTGCTCTCCGTCGGCTAGATAATCCAGCGTGTGGGCTGGCTGTACATGCGTCGGGAATTTGATGGCCGAGAAACAGTGTTGGCTCGAAACAAGTGAATTGTAACGAGTTTACGAGAGAAAGATAGACTGAGATAATGGAGGAAAATGTTTTGTCTAATCGTGGTGGAAAAGTTGTAGATTTTAGAGTTCTGTTCACAAAAAAGTAAAAGGGAACCCTGACAGGATCATTCGTGTGTCTGTCTATAATTGATGTACCTATACAAAATACCTTAAGAAGATGGCTGGGTCAGACTGGATGCGGAAGGCGGAGGACAGGGTGTTGTGGCGCAGCCTGGGAGAGGCCTATGTCCAGCAGTGGACTGCGATAGGCTGAGTTGATACAAAATATTGTAAAACATTTTTAAAAGAGTGAGAAACGGTGGAGTTTCTTGCCCATTCTTTTCCATACGAAGCTACCTTTTGGAAGGGGCGACTAGAATCAATTCTATTTTATTTGTAATTTTTGACGTTCAAAAGTGCCATTTATGTGCCTATTTGAAATAAATAATTTGACTTTGACTTTGACTTTATAACAGCCGATTTGCTCCAAATCTGCGGAACCGATTTAGTTGAAATTTGGTATAAATATGAATTTCTGTGACGCAAATATGGACGCTAACTAAATTAATTTTGATAAAAAAAAGTTTTACAAACTGTACCGTTTGACAAAGTAATTGAAAGGGTGAGGGTCTCCAATTATGTCTATTTTTTATAATTATAAAATTAACAGTTTTAAAGTTATTTAAGAAAATAGACGAAAATTGATAATTATTCCCCCTCTCTAATCTCCTAAACTAATGGGCCAAAATTTTTGGAAAAAATACAATAAAATAGTTCTATACTTCTAGATTACAGGAAGATGTCTAAGAAGTCTTTTGTCTTAAAATGACATGGTATAATCTTGTGCGTACAAACTTACATTTGCAGTTGGATTGTATGAGGGAAAATGTTTTTCAACTACAATGTTAAGCTTGGGTTAAATTCATCCCAACTACGGAACCGTTCATTATACGTGGTCCGACACGCACTTGGCTGGTTTTTGTTTCTAAATTGTTTTGAAAATATATGACAGAACTATCATCATCATCATTTCAGCCGAAAGATGTCCACTGCTGGACATAGGCCTCCCTAAAGGGGGGGTTTGCCATAGTCGCCACGCTTGGCAGGCGGGTTGGCGATCGCAGTATGGTGTTAAAATGCATAGAGAACGCTGCTGCCCATTCTCTAGTAAGTCCCTTAGTCGCCTCTTACGACACCCACGGGAAGAAATGGGATGATGCTATTCTTTACCTCCGGCACCAAACGGACAATACAGCGGACAGAACTATAGTTTCTTATAACTTAAAGATCGTTCCAAAAAATCGACATAACCAAGGCGTGGTCGGCCTTGGCCTCATCATATTGTTGTCAATATTATCATGTAGAAACCTCTAGGTACCTACTAAGGTTCTTGCTAATTTGTAGACAGTTTGAAATTGTTGGTTGAAGCGCCGCAATATGGCGACGTCGTCGTGACGCTTAGTAATTACTTATTGTAAGGATGAATACAATGCTTCATTGTATCACCTTCGAGATTGGATTCGAAATTACAATCTCAATCTACCTATAGTCACATTAATAGCCTCTGTTTCCAATAATAGGCTGCAGAACTAATATGGAACTGTGTATGCAGCTTCAAAATTATTTCTGCATAGTAGCTTAGTAATGCATCATTAAATCACGTCACTTTTGAAGCAAAAAAATGTGATTATCTCTTCCAATTACGAAGGCAATCATATAATAAACCTAGCAAATCATTCCAGCGTTCCAAATCTATCATATGTATAAAATCACATACATAAACTCACGCCTTTATCCCATGGGGGCAGGCAGAAACTATAGAGCGCCACCTGCTACGAACCTTACCTACTCCTTCTGCTTCATTTACGTTCATAAATCTGGGCCCCAAGTCTGCTATTTTTATAAATTCAGTCATTCCAACACGATTCCATTCTCATTTTGCTAAAAGCTCGTAATCTGCTAAGTTCATACTGGTCGATCATTGGTCGGTCAATGTTCTCGTAATAGAATTGTGTTAATATAATGGCATTGTCGTATTGCCATTATTATTATAAAACCCATTAGTAGAAATGTCATTCATTTGTCATTATGTACGAGATGACCAATAAATGCAATTTCTTTCAATGTAGTGTCAATGGCCGACCATTGGAAAGTCATAATGACGCCATTATAATAGTACATTACCAAACTTGTCAAAATCAACAATTATGAAATCAATGATCGACCATTCTGACATTATTGTAATAGCAGACTTGAGACCCTGATCATACACGCACGCCAGTTGTGAGAACTACGGACCTGACCTTTCTGAGGAACATCATTATACTAATGTCCGAGTGCAGTGAGAGGTGTCACTTCAATCAAAAGTTCAGTATAGGTAGGTACTTAAATTGACCACTGACTGGCCCGGTTGCTCCACAATAACGAACAACAAAAGCTTTTCTAGCCATCAGGAAGCAAAGTATCTACCTTACGTATACCACTTCCTTTTGCCCGTAGTTCAAAAGACAGGTAGCAAAAAGGTTAGCATGAAAATGCACTCCGGCCGAGCTCCATTCAACGGAAGATAATAACCGCTCCAATATTATATATACTTTGTTGTCGGTTCTATAATGTTCCGATGCAACGTGTTTAGTTGCAAAACAGACAGGCTGTTAAGCCCTTTTGTAAATATACCGCTGCGACAACATTTATTATTATTAAAACGAGCAAAACAGAACGCCATATTATATTTAATTGAACCTCAAATAATACCCAAATGCTTTCCTAAAATTATGATTGAACACTCTACTCTCAATGAAGTTTGGCAATCATTTCTTCTGCCCATGTGGCTTCCCTGGTACCTCATTAACGACAAAACTATGAAAATGTCTTTAACTGCTTCCAAATTACGATGTTTATTTTTAATTTATTATTTTACATACTTCCTTGGCATAATCTTTTCATTATTTGACATTACTACAATTTTAATTTCAACAAGGTGTTTACTTATTATTATTTTTATTTTTTTTTGTGAATGTGGGGACGTTGTAGGCTTAGACTATATTTGTGGATAATTTTCTATTTTGTTAAGTACCTGGTACTTGTTGATGGGCCTACACTGTCCTCCCATAACTATTAACACTGTAATTTTAAAATATTGTAAAAGCCAATTATTTTTAGAAGAGTAGGTTTCTTTCCGGCTCTTCTCCATAGAAAACGACCAATTAGAACCGTGCACCTAGCTTCTGATGTTTCATAAGTGCGAGTTCAAAAGTAGGTTTATGTGAAATAAAATATTTTGATTTTGATTTTCTAATAATTATAACGAATGTGTCTCTTTTTGTGACCTTCAAATAATTCCTATTTTGGGGTTCTATCCTTTTTTTTCCCGTGCTGGACAATCCTCATGGATGTCCTCCGCTCTGGGCGGGCGGAGGATCTAAGCTGACCAAACCCGCTTGGTTGGGGTACCCTAGCTTAGTTACTGTGACCAACTACGATCAAAAGGCCAGAAAGTTAAAGAGGCTCATTTATTTGAAAAAGTGTGTATCTTTAGAAGTCGAAAAACTTTTAAGAGGAACATTAATAAAAAAAAAAAGAATTGTTTATTCTGTACGCACAAAACGCACATTACAAACAAAAAATACACACAAACCAAGTTACCGAAAGCCTCGTATTCATGCAATAAAAGTTTTACAATCTTGTCAACTGCATGATGTCAGGGCCAGGGTGTCAAAGACCCGCCGTGATCTCACGGAGGCGATCAGCGGCGGCGATCTCTCGCGTCCGGCCCTGGTTCAGGCCATGGTTCGGAGCGAGAGTGCATGAGAGGCCGTCACCTCCTTCTGTGAAGTAGTAATGCTCGCGAAGGAGGAGGCGGAACGCGTGAGGGAGAGGCAAGGTTCACGCCCTCGCACCCCTAGTCGCCGCAGGAGACGCCCTGGGCATCGGGGGTCGCAAGCCGACTTCCGGCCACCGTAGGCGCGGGCTTGCGGACAGTAAGCGATGGGTAGCTCGCCGTCCGATAAGGACCAGGCCCGGGTCGACGGCGCGTTGTGTTCCACGCGCGCCTCAAAGAGATGTCAGCACCAACTGACGGGATCCGTTAGGACCAATGCCTGCCAGGGTTGCGAGTTTGTCCGAAAGGGATATCGTGGCCCTGGCACACAGGCAACGGAAGGAACAAGAGTGGGTTTTAGTCAGTAAAATTCTGACACGCCCTCCCGCTCCGCCCAGAGCGGGAGAAGTTATTTAATAATATCCCACCCAAAAAAAAAGGGTGTTAAAGACGATTTAAATTGCTTAGTTACTCTGTGTTGCAACACTGGAAAATGACAACAAACAAACAAACGATCAAAACAAAAACAAAATGCCAAAACCAAAAAAAAACAAAAAAATAATAACTACTTTTGTAACAAACAAACAACTATAAGGGTGTGTACGCACAAACGAACAAGAACAGGGTGAGGTACGCTTGTGCGTACCACTAACGAATATCAAACACTATAATGCGTCAAATTGGGGACAGCGCTTCTTGATGGGCGAGTTCTATTACTGGCTGAACGTACGACGCGTTCCGTGAGCTCAGTACAGAACACGCAAGCTAACCACTCAAGGTCACTGACATATATCTGCGTCTTAAACATAACTGGCGAAATGTGGGTGTACTATAAGTACATCTCTGCCTAACCCTTCAGTGAATATAGGCGTGATGTTATGTTATATTAAAATAGCTATTACTAATAATATTTGTGTTATCCTTCAGTAAACGCAAGGGTAAACCAATATGATGGTTTATTCCTTATCTTGCAAAGACATTGATTGACAGTTCCGATATTAGAAGCTTTGTGGTCGTACCCTTATTGCTGCGATGCATAACGTGTCGTCCAGTGTATAAGGTGACGATAACCGACTTTTAATGATTTTATACTGAAGATCACGTCTAAACGAGTAGTGTTATTGATTTGAAAAAAATATATGTTAAATTAGAGCATTTTCGCAATAACTTAATATGTGAATATTGTATATTATGTTTATATTACATAGTGAAATTAATTTGAAAAGTTATGTCTAACGCGGATAAAAAACTGAGAATGGCGCAAAATCCAAGCGTATTTTTCCGAAACCTTCACCAATTTAAAGGTAATTTAATTATTGATCTTTAAGTATATGCGTTTTATTAACCTTTTATTTTGTGTAAATTTATAATGCGTCAAATTGGGGACAGCGCTCCTTGATAGGCGAGCCCTATTACTGGCTGAAAGTACGACGCGTTGCGTGAGCTCAGTACAGAACACGCAAGCTCACCACTAAAGGTCACTGGCATATATCTGCGTCTTAAGTAGTACAGAAGTTAAACGAGTAAGGGCCAGTTTCTCTAACGAAAATTATCGCAAAATTAATGTGACAAATTGTCAAGCGTGCGTGAACTGGGGGCCTAAAATGGACGCTTTGGCAGAATCATAATATGATCTGCGTACAATTCGTATCCCGCAATTCACCTGTTTAACAGTTTGCTCATTTAGGCCCATTTTAGGCCCCCTGCTACGATTCATATTATATAAGCTAACCTTTTCATATAAATCGTTCTCAGAGCGTCCGATCGAAACTGGCTGATCCATCATTTATTGACTTCTATTCTTCTTCTATTTTTGTCTAACTACTTTTGTCCTTTTTTTCGGGAAATGAGGGCTGATTGTCCTTAATACAGGCTACTAAGTAACATATCTAGAACATCAGATCGTAAAATTGTATTGTTACCTACTCATCTCAGATGTATTCCTAATTTGTCATCCTACTTTGTAACAGACTGTACCTCTTTTTATGATATAAATTTCTATTACTATTATTTTTCTTCTAACATTCAATACTCACAAAGAACCCTTCAAATCACATCGATTGCCATTAAAAAAAAAATACAGTCAGTCATAGGACTGCACGTTAGAAGTGAAAACTATGTAACTTGTGAATTGTATCGAAGTGTTCGGTGACGATGACGCGAGTTCCATGATTTTTGTTCAACCAAAAAGTGCTCGACGCGCCTAAAGACTTTTTTACTTCAAAAATGTATTTGATAGTCTGTAGTTGGTTTTAAATGACGTATGTGAAATGAATGAAGGGAAAATATCCTGGAACAAATGCAAATTTTCAATAAGCGCAAAATGTCCTTTAAACATGATTGCAACCATGTTGCAACTAAGAATCGACACAACAAACATTAATTAAAGTACCAATACATCATTGGTCTCTTTCTCTTTTCTCTCAACAAAAGAACCGATACAATAGATGTAGAAAAAAAACAAATTAGCAACGTCCAACAAACAGCAATGAATATTGCCGCGATAATTCAAAGTGCCGTAATTTCCGTGCCGTCAGTTTCATGCGACAAGATCTAGGTCCAAACGTATACCAGTCAACCCTACCGAACGGATTGGAAACGAGCGAGACACACCTCCCGACAATGTAGCGATAGAAAGAGACAGACATATTATTGTTGTTGCGTTTGAACGGTAGTAGCATGACATCGACTAGCCATTGAGCCCCGGACAAGACTGGATTTGACGGTTTGTGGTTTCAATCGAACGGGCCGCGATGTTTTAATGAGTACGAGGTGCGTTGTTTTTTTAACGCAGTGCAGTTTTATAGTTCTGTCAAGTTCAAAACGTATTGAGTTTGTGGTAAGATAAAAAGGGGTTTATAGATTAACGGAAAATGGTGCCACAGAACTCAAACTCAAACCATTTATTTCAAATAAACCAATTACTGGCACTTTTGAATTATCAAGGGGTCGGTCAGTCATGAAGATGAAGCTAGTGACCCAGTTCAAAGCTCAGTAGGTACCTATGAAGAAGAACGGGTGAGAAACATATATAATTTTGGTTACAAAATATTGGTTACATCATTCATGTTGAAATTATACATGTGAGAACGATGCAAAACGTCAAAACCGTCCATATTAAAAAAAAAAAAAAAAAACAATTCATTAATTAAATTAAATTAAAATAAGCCATGGCAGATAGGAAAGAAAGAAATAAATTTTATTTGCTCGAACATGGTGTATACATACATAATTAAAATAATACATGTATGCAAGATCTTGAATAAGAGTGGCTCACGAATGTCTGCCATTTCTCATGGCGTGCAAATATCTTGGGTACAATTATTATTACTGAATCAATGATTTTTAACTTTTATACTCATACATTCAATATCAATCACAGGTAAACAAATTTCTTAAAATTCAACAAACTCAATTCAATTCATATACTTAACCAATTATTTATTTTCCTTGTCCAATATTACAGAAAAGAAAACCAGAAGTGATGACCAGTCCCTACTGATGGCGGCCGTTCACGAACCATCTTCCTACAAAGTTTTTGGCAATATATATTTTGTAAAAATAACGTAATAACAGCATAAAATAAACGAAAAATATCCAAAAAACTTTTACCTCACCTTCATTAAGTCATATTCCGAATTTTCCCTTAGGCCCATAATGACATAAAAATAAAAAAGAGAAAGTAGGGTTTCACCGCTAGGTTTATTAGGGCTCGAGATTTAAGGGCCAGTTAGGGCGCTTGTTATTCGGGACCTCTTTCATAGTTCAGATTTGAGCGAGTCCTTGACAGTGATGTGTTTGAGGAATAATGCCCTTGTTATTGGATACTGAAACTTAAAGGATATTCGTAAATTGAATATTTTGAGAAAAAAAACTGTCAGTCGTAGGACTGCACGTCAGAAGTGAAAACTAAGTAACTCGTGAATTGTATCGAAGCGTTCGGTGACGATGACGCGAGTTCTATGATTTTTGTTCACCCGAAAAGTGCTCAACGCGCCTAAAGAAGTATTCACTTAAGAAAATTTACTTCGGCACCTAATTAGATTTTTCTTTTAGTAATGTTGGCCCTTACTTCCTCTAACTGTCGGTTGGTGCGGTAAAAATGTAGGTAAGTTAAAGGTTTTTTACTGACTGAGACGGATTAGAATGAGAACGGTCTTAAAAATACGAGAATTTTCCCTCAAGTTGATAATTATGTGCTGGACACACGTGGTGGATTATGGCCCATTCCGTTTCACAGTAAGCAGTCGTGAGTCACAGCGAGAGTCTTTTTCTTTCGTTCTTTATTTTTCGTGTAGTTAATGACTAACCTGGTCTCAGAGTTTTTGTGCCGCCCATGGGCCATGGGCCTCTGACTTAGCTTCACATGATGTTTTCCTTCAGCGTTTTTTAAGCAAGTGGTACAGTCCCCGGCCGGCACGTAAGTTGGCAAGAGTAGTTTGATGCGCAGAAGTCATTTTTAGGACTCTTTGGTGGTCAAGCGGGACGCGGGGAATGAGGGAGCACCGTTCCGAGCACGCGATTGGTGCGTCAGTCGATACTCGCCTCCCGCACCTCGACCCGCGTTCCGTTCGCCTCCGATTACACTTGCATGCACTAAAATTATACCCTTTGTTTTTGTTGAGTTTTGTTAAGTTTTTGATAAGAATTGTTGTTACTATTTTAAATAAAGTTTATTATACGAGTGTATTTTTGCGGGAACTACTAATGAAGCTTGTTGACCTTTAGTTCTCGTTAACATTGTTTTTTGAAAGGCCACAATAACTAAAAATATGTTATTATATATTTTATTTATGACACCTAATAAACTTCACGAATTCCTCTCCTTGCTTTAACTTTCTTCTAAACAGACATGTTTAAAATAAATGATGGCAATAACCATTGAATGACAAACAATAAAAGTGACCATTTTTTTGTTGCATAGTACACTTGTACTATGCTCGAACTTACCCCCACTACCCCAAAACCTTGCCAGGTTACGTGCCGTCGATTGTAATTAAACAATACGCACATGAATCCGAAAAGTCAGAGGTACGTGGCTTGGGTTTGTACTCGAGACCTATGGATCCCTACCCCTACCTACTTGGCAGTCCAAAGGTCACACCACTTGAGTATCACCTGATGAAACTATACTATATTTATGTTATAAGTATGCTGAACAATTTATTCAATTCAAGAATCGAACACGCAATCACAATGGGCCGTCAAATCAATCCGTGTTCCGTTATTTAATTACAACATTTAAATAGGAAACTTGAGTATCCGTTACTGTGGAAATGCATTGTAAAGTACAATGTAGCATTGTCTGCCATTTGATACTTTAATATCCTGGTTTAATAATATGACATTGTTTACGTGTACAACGTTGCTCAATATAGTTTACGTGACGGTACGGCAGTGTGTACTTAATGAGCTTTGGACTATAAACAGGTAATTAATGCCTTGTGATACCTGATATCGGTTTTAGTGAGACATCTGTTTGACATGGATGAAAATTCGGGTGTTGGCTATAATATAGTTTGTATTTTGTTTTTTTTTTAAATAAAAACTCTGTAATAACAGTAATTTTGTTCATAATAATAAAAAACCGGTCAAGAGCGAGTCGGACTTGCGCACTGAGGGTTCCGTATAATGATGATGATGATTTCTGAAAAACTGTGCTGTTTAGAGACATCGTTTTATTTTTTCTGTAATCTTTAAATAGAATAATTTCAGATTTTTATCTATGCAAACTTCGGAGATAAGCGGGCGAGAACGGTATTTTTTTTGCATTTTGCATCAAAAGTCGGAAACTATGCTACCTAAAAAAAAAATGGTTGAGAATGTGCAAACAGCGTGCTTTCATATAAAACCCCACATGCCCTAGTAGCCCCACTTCATTTTTTTTCAATTCAGTCTCTTTTGCAAAAAAGGTATACTTTTTAAATTTCTTTCTTGTTTGCAAAATAGTTGGGCAAACGTCATCCAAACCTATTCTAAATTTCAACTTAATAGCATTGATTTTTGTTCTTGATATATCCAGGTGTGACATACAGACAGACATAAGGGTTCCTTTTTACCATTTTGGTACGGAACCCTAAAAATACACATAAAGATCTATGCGTATTTTTATTAGCAAGAAATAGATTTCTATTTTCAAAGATTCTCGAACTCGGAGGGCCGCGGTCTAGTATTAAAGTTACGAGGCTAGATGAAACAGTTACCAGCCAGAAACACAACAATTATCGTAAAATGGACAAAGACAAAACTCATAATACGGACTTTAACCATCACGTGCAACGCCCAGTTCCTATAAATCCCCCAAATCTTGGTAATAAGCCAAGGGATAAGGAAGCAGCAACGACAGTAAATAAATATAATAAATACTTAAAGTTTTTCACGAAATAATGTCGACAAACTTTCCACAAGCTCCAATTTCGTGGAGGGTTTTCTCTAACAGCAGATAGGTCCATTTGCGAACAATTTCAGTTGTTTCTAAATAGATAAATTTGGCACTAAAAAGTTATACAACTAACTTTTCAATGTATAGAAGTTTTTTGAAAGCTATTTGTTAGGTACTGAACATTTCTAAAAGGTATTGTTTAGTAGATGGAGTAAGTCAAGGTTCAGTTAATTCTCCTTGTTTGTAACAGTTTATTAGAGGATTATAGGCATCTGAATATCGTTATTTAAATTAACATCAGTCTGTAAAACTTTGAGACAGCCAGCCAACTTTTCTGTTATAGAGAAGGAAATAGCATTTATTCACACACACCACGGTGTCTCGATTCAGAACATTAAGACGGAGGTATATGCCAGCGACCTTGAGTAGTTAGCTTTCGTGTTCTGTACTGAGCGAACGCAACGCGTCGTACGTTCAGCCAGTAATAGGACTCGCCCATCAAGGACCGCTGTCCCAAATTTGACGCATTATTAATTTATTATACAGAAAACAGAAGGTATTTTAATAAAACGCGTATACTCAAAGATTAATAATTAAATTATCTTTAAATTGGTGAAGGTTTTAGAAAAATACGCTTGGTAGATTTTGCGCCATTCTCAGTTTTTTATCCGCGTTAGACATAGCTTTACAAATTAATTTCACTATGTAATAGAAACATAATCTAAAATATTCACATATTTTATTATTATTATATTATATTATTTTAACATATATTTTTTTTCAAATCATTAACACTTCTCGTTTAGACGTGATCTTCAGTATAAAATCATTAAAAGTCGGTTTTCGACGCCTTAAGTCCACGGTCATCACTATTTTCTCATAGTATACTGAAAGTAGAGATTTTTTTCAGTTGTGGTGATTTTGACGCTGCGATATTACTATGTTTAGCAAGGCCATTGGTGAAGAAGTATTGGTAACTTTACCGAAATTGATGAGACGGTGAGTTTTATAATCAGCCACTGTTATATTATTTAACAGTGGCTGATTGTTATATTATATGTTGTATTGTTATATTATATCAGCCACTGTTATATTATATGACGGTGAGTTTTATAATCAGCCACTGTTATATTATTTAACGGTGGCTGATTACTATATTATATGTTGTATTGTTATATTATATCAGCCACTGTTATATTATTTAACAGTGGCTGATTCTAAAACTCACCGTCTCATCAATTTCGGTAAAGTTAACTTATATAGTTTGAACGTTAACGAAGCAAAGAAGTATAGCAGGTAAAATTCTGTAGTGTCTGCCTACCTCCATGGGAAGAAAGCGTGGGTTTATATATGTAATATAGAGTATAATATTACCCAAAATCTAAACGATAAAGAAAACGTAGCCCGTCGTACATTAATACAAATGCACACAGGTTAGAGTAATACTAACCGCACCAAGATAATCCCTAAACGATACAAACCTCCGTACATCATTGTTAAGTACGTCATAAAATATATATTCAGTCCACTTCACCTTAAAGTAAGTGCGCAAAAAATTTAACCAAACGTATCCTACGTGCAACCGGGAAAACAGGTCCTGGTGTTTACAGCTTATCTTTTAAGAGGTTTTTCTGGTAGTGTTATCTGTGGGCAATTGCGCTGGTTTCGGTCCAAACTACCGGAATGGCTCCAAAGGTGCATGCAAACGCGTAAAGTTTGATGGCTTAAAAGATGCAGCGGAAAAGTATTGCAGGGAAGCAGGAAGGCTTTTACTGGTACTGGCAAGTGTACATTTTAAAGGTACTTCACGTATTCTTGGTGGTTTCGGTACGGCAGGAATGTAAAATAGCATCTAGGTCTTATGAACTGTTACGGTAGTTTTAATTATCACTAGCAATTTGTATCTACTTACCTACCGTTTCTGAAGCTACTCGTATTTCAATTTGAATCAGTTGGCAAAACTCGTGCTGAGTCATTTGATTGGCAGTTGTTATTTCTACCAAATAATTCATCATCATCGTTCATCATTTCAGCCGAACACTGCTGGACAAAGGCCTCCCCCAAAGGGGGGGTTCAATAATCGCCACTCTTCGCAAGTGGCTTGGCGATCGCAATAAGGTGTTAAAATACATAGAGAGCGCCAAACAATAATATCGTTATAATTATCTAAAACTTGATCAAAGTTTCAGGAATCAGGGATCGGAGCATACAGGACATAATTGCTAACGGCTGCTTGCTTATCTACTGTATACTGCAAAAACCATTAACGTCCTTTCATTTCGAGAAAGATAAAAAAACAGATCTTTGTTCGTCTTTTGTCTACCCATTCGCTTTTGTTTTATATTTGCGAGTAAACCGCTCTTCATCGCCGAAAACAACCAATAAACTATACAGACAGAATTTTCCTCATACGGCGTTATGTCAAAAGTTTTTGCCTATGTTTTTGTCGAAAGCACTGAACCACGAGAGATATATGCCAGTTTTATCATTCCCCTACCTGAAGATGACCACGGAGGACGCAAAAAAAACCTTATTTTGGTCGGAATTAAGTTACCAAAGTTAGTCGGAAAACTTCGCCGTACCTTATTAAGGGACCAGAACGTATGACGCACATATTTATTCAATGTTATTTAATAACTTTGCAACTTTCTAATATAACATATTTTTGGAAAAAATATCTAAGAAAAAATTTTTTTCGTCTCTCTCCAAAGTCGCGTAATATGCTCTAGACTTAGATTACGTTATGAAGGATCACTGAGTGCTTTCAGGAATTTCTTTGATGAATATTTGGTTACTTCTTCTGATGGAATTTCTTGAGAATATTACCGTAGGTGAATGATATAATCATTAAAATTTAGTTTTTTTTTGGGATTCTGAGAGGTTTTATTATGAGTACTAGAATCTTGTCTATGAAAAGCAGTGCGGTATTTCGGGGAAATCATTTGCCAATTTAGCGTCATGTTTCGCTATGCTGGCAATTAAAAGTACTCAGAGCTTTACGAACCAATTTTATTCGTCATAATTTAACATTTCTAAAGATTTATACATCTTCCAAAACACTACTAAAGGCTCTTGGGCTCGTATCTATAGAACGTTACTCGGTAATCAAGCATTACTTAAGACTAAATTCAACCAATCCAATGGCTCGAATCTAGTCTAAGTAATGCTTGAGTACTGAGTAACTTTCTATAAATACGGGCCTTACAAGATCTAAACCATAAAAACTTAACAATAACGCATCGCGCCGCACTCATTCTTAATATACCACTACCCTAAAAGAGGTTTGATTCGGTAAAATATTGAAAAACTTTCCGATTGATTTGTGGAAACTTGTGTCTCATAAGTAGATTCTACTGAGAGGTCAGGATTTTATTAGCTTAGCTTCGTCAACAACCAACAAATAGTTTTAGAGATGTAAGTTCGGTAAAATTGAGTTAGGTAACTAAGTTATTTTGAAACGTCCAGAATAGCCACTTTTTTTTCGAATCATTGAATTATGATGGACTCAACATTAAATTAAGTCTTTCTTTAGGTATTTATTAAAAAAATAATGACTGATGCCCCGGTAATTTATTGTGTATATATTAGTTTATTTGGTGGAATAAATAGATATCTAAAGTCTGTCAGTCATTATTTTTTTTCTCCAGCCACTCTTCTGCGATGTCTCTTACAGTAGATAGTGGTGACACTGAAGTCAACTCGATCATACTAACTCAAGATGTCGACCTGTTCACGGACAACCTGAACAAAATTATATCTGCGGCAAATGTCCACCTCACACACTGTTATACAAGTTATATATAACTCATGATATCGACGTAACTATAGGCTAAGCTGTATTATACGAAAATGTAATTTCTTTGTAGACCTTGGTTGACCTGTTAATTCTATGATTTTTTTTAATAAATAACATCAGATATTTGGCCATTGCTTGTTATTCACCCTTAATAAGTCACGAGTGAAGCACATAATTTGTGTCCCTAGGTAATAAATACGGGCTGGTGTCCGTAACTTCATGTCAATGCGCGTATTTTTTTTTTTTTGGTGGCAGATTATCTGTAATGGAACACATTTCCTTTATTTGTTCAATATTTTTCTTTTTCCGACTTAATATATTTGTATAAAAAATAGGGAAAAAATAATACCTAAAAATATATATGTATAATTACCTTTGCGGCGCGTTCCATTACACCACGCACACGTGCCGGCCGGCAAGTCACCATAAAACTAGATCCAAATTTAAAAAAAAAATGTACTAAGACATCAAAATAAAAAATATATTAGTATGTTCAATAAATCTCGCTTAAGTTTAATTAAAAAAAATGCGGACTGGTTAAAATGTATTCTTGTATAGAATATCACAAATCACAACCTACCTAAAACTAAACTACCCTCCTTTAACCTACCACGATCAACTACCGACTGCTCCAATTGCCCCAACTCTTAAACAACAACCCCCAAGTTCCTTATAATCACTCTTTTCCACTTTCATGCCTTTAGAATTCCCATCTGATATATAGTCGTTCTAATTCGGACGGTTGGCAACACTCCAGGCCGCTATACCTACGTTTTACGTACCGCCGCAAAGTTTAATATTTGTCACTGGAAGATATATTGAAGTTTATGGCGGATATATTAAGCAAGGAGGTTGGATACGGTGATTTTATTTTTTTTTCATGTTGTTGGAGATTCACTTAAATGGTTATTAAAATAATACCTGGTTTTTATAACTTGACAAAACATCGAGACTTTTTCATTATATTATATAAGTTAAATAATAATGTATTATAGGTATACAGGGTGTAAAGTTCACTCATCCTCCCTAGAAAAGAGAGGATCCTCCGACCGCGCGGTAAACTATACTTGCGCGATGCAGGATTTTGCGTGACGTCAGTGTGATGCGTAGTTCGCATGTGGCAATGTGAATGACGCCACAGCTACATATAAAAATTCCGGAGTATATTCTCTATGATGGTGAAAACCGTATCAAAATCAGTTACGTAATTTAGAAGAACAACGCGGTCACACAGACAGACATGAAAACCGAATTTATTATACATTACAATTTATTTTATTTCTGTAAGTAGGTTTGTACAAACAGTTTTACACGTCAATCATATTTAAAAAACTAGATGAGGTCGGCGTTTCCTATCTGACTACCTACTCGGTTTAGTCCAGGTTCAACCACCTCAATCTTTACCCCTGGCCATGTTGAACCCCTAAATGTTTTCCTGGGGGGTTGAACATGGGTTTCAATATATTGGTCATCTTTTCTTTGTCCATATTCAACCCATTGTTGTTATGTAACTAATAATTACATTAAAGTAATACTGAGAGCAGAAGTGTATTTATTTTCTTTACAATTAATCTTTTGCTGGTATTTGTTCTGAGAAGAAATGCCGAATTAAACTCAGAGGTCACTCACAGTCTCTTTTAAAGTCCAGATATAATTTTGGTCAGATCATGTGATAAGATGGTAAGATTATGTAAAGATTAATATGGGCCTCTTATTTTCCCATTTCAGGTAAAGGCTTCTTGTCATACAAGTAGCCCAGCTTTAGTAGTGATAGAACTTCTTCTTGTGAGATTTTCGTTATCCCGTTTGCAGCTACCAGCAGCATTGCTACATTATTTAGAAAACGGTAATAAAATAACATTTCGACAATCGCAAAATATCCTTTACATTTTGTTTTTACAGCCGCAAACTTTAATATTTGTCACTTATTTGTGAAGATACTCGTATTTCGAAGTTTATATCGGATATATTAAGCAAGAAGTTTGAACATGGTGTTTTTTTTTTGTATAAAGAAAAAATGGGTTTTCAAACTAGGTACCTATAAATATTATAATACTTAGCTGTATTAGTCGGAGTCCCAATGCGAGAAAATTACTTTTTTATGCAGATAGCCTACCAAATAAAAGGTTATAGGTAGGTATGTCACGTATGTGTGAAGTTGTGAGAACCGTTAATTTATAGTCTATCGGTATTATTTCCATTAGAATAAATAAACTATCGAAAAATTGTGAACTGGGTGAAATCGGTTAGGACACATTAGAACTCACCAACCACGTGCGAGCTGAGCGAGCGAAGCAAGCGATGTCACGGGAGCGGCCGGCGATCGCTGCTTCCAAGTTGCTCGCAGCTTGGCAGGCTATTTAGTAGCGCTAGGTGCATTACGGTGCAAGCAAGTTTGATACCAGTTTACAATTTGTTGGTTTCCCATAGTTAGATTATAAACTATCGAAAAATAATGTGTTAAATGGTAAATTGTTTTGCAGTTCACAATTTTTAGACAGTTTATAATATAAAGGAAATAATAGACCAATAGATTATTAACTAACGAAGTTCATAATTATACGGTGACCTATACATACCATACCTATTTCTGCCACCTAGCAGAATGCTAATTTTACCCTAGCCAACTTTGTATCTAAGGTCAGGAAAGCTTTGGCGACTGGCAACCTTTCCATCACAGCCACTGGCCAAAACTAATAAAAATACCATTAAGTAAGGATTCAGAAAATACTAAGTACTTTGAATGAATGAAGGTACGGCCAGAGCAATAAAACAAAAGATTCTGGTCGTATTCTACTATTTTAACATTGAACGTCGGGTTAATTGTGGTATAAAATGGACTACTATGAACGCTTTTAACGTAAACGTCTCTATACATTGTTCTCACATGTATAATTTCAACATGAATGATGCAACCAATATTTAGTTTGAAATGAGTGTCCATAGTGTTTCTTTCCCGTTCTTCTCCATAGGAACCTACTACGCTTTGGAATAGGCAGCTAGCTTCATCTTTATGACAGACCGACTCCTTGACTATTCAAAACTGCCTTTAATTATAATAAATGTTTTGAGTTTTTAAATGTCAATAATATTGTTTGGTTCGATCTTTATCGAAAAGGTCGGGGGCAGCTCGTCTTGGCAACAGTCCGAGCAAAACGCCCTAACAACGAAGATTGACATAACACCTTATTTATCTATGTTATATAATATATTTTATTACACAAGTAAGACCCACGCGTAGCTATTGTTGAATCCGTGACAAATCGCACGTGTTATTTCGTTTGTTCAGACGGCTTTCGGCCAAAAAAACTGAGATATATTTGACACTATTTATAATAGTGACACAGAAATCCGGCGTCCACATGAAGGCTCATTTATACGACTTGTGTTTATCGCTCGTTGAGAGGCGTGAATGTCCATGCGAGTCTCATTGGCGAGATTCGCCAGGTGATTACACGTGTATGCCTACATGTAAGCAAAAATAACTTGCCTACGAATATGGTATCTACGAGATTCGTCAGACGATATTTTTGAACTGTGATTGGATATTTATTTTTGTGGTTCTTTCCATAAAAGACCATTTCAAACACGGATCTAAAAGGTCCTCACATGTTTTGACCAAGATTATGTCTGGACTTTAAAAGAGACTTTGACCCCTGAGTTTGTTTCGCCATTTCTTCTCAGGGGTAGTCAGATAGGAAATGTCGACTACATCTAGCTTATTTTTTAATTTTTTAATATGACGTGTTAAAGTGATTCTTATATCCTATTTACAGAATAAACGATTTCATTTAATTTCATAGTTTTTAAACGATTTTGTTAACTTGTTCATTTAGTATTTTAATACGATAAGTAATTCCCGTCTTTCCATATGCCAAAAAAGTTGACTCATGAACAGCACGTACGTACCATACTCGTGCGTACGTACTGTTTTCACGAGTCAACTTTTTGTCTCGTTTTGAAAAGCCTATTCGAGCAAGAATACTGTCCTGGTGTAAATGAGCCTTATCGTTATGTAACAAAAATGTCCACGATACAGATTTTAAGTAAAATATAAAGGAATCTTTTTATTATTTAATATCTTTTGGTTTTAGTGGCAGTTGTGGCTGGGTAATAAATAGTGTAGCGCTTTTAAAAAAAAAATGTTTTAGTAAAAGTCTTGCGATTATTTCCATCGCTTGATATAATTGTATTGCTCACTGGCGCAAAACACTGATT
The DNA here is from genome assembly GCA_948098905.1 of Tiliacea aurago. Taxonomy (NCBI): domain Eukaryota; kingdom Metazoa; phylum Arthropoda; class Insecta; order Lepidoptera; family Noctuidae; genus Tiliacea; species Tiliacea aurago. Next base: position 4,151,701 of record OX402591.1, read on the forward strand.
CTGCGTCCAATTTATTTTTTTATATAACACTTCGTATCTCTATAAAATTTGTACAAATTCAAACACCTCACCCCCCTCCCCGAGACTTGAGGTGGCCCGCAGAGGCCAGCACTAGCTGGAGAAATAATAACAGATCCCAAGATCCCCGGTGCAAGCGTGAGAAGGGAACACTGGGGTGGTTTTTAGTCAGTAAGAGTCTGACAGACCTCTCCGTCCGCCCCAGGGCGAAGGACATCCATGAGGATTTTCCACACCGGAAACAAAAAAAAAGAAGTTTAGCGGTTAGGTTAGGTTAGAACAGTGACCATTAATGCGTGGAGGCGAGCGAGCGAAGCGAGCGCCTGCTATGCGCCAGATCCCCTCTATTGTTAGTGAATCATTTTGGGTTAGATGAGCTAATAAAAATGTCACTGAAAAAAGCCCGTGAAATTGTAAGAAATGGAGGCAGGTTGACAAAGTTTCGTGCAATTATAATTTCAGTAGTGAAATTATAATATCACTGGTTTGACAATACGACATATATACCTACCTACTATCACTGTAATTTAGAAATATTTTAAATTATTTTTAAAAGAGTAACTGTGCAGCCGTGGAATTTCTTGCCGGCTCTTACCCATAGGGGGGAACCGTGTGTCTAGCTTCTGCCGTTTCATATGTGCCCATGTAGGTTTATATGACAACCGTTTGCCAATTTTTTTACAAAATATAGATGCATTAATAGGCAAGTTACCACCGGGATGTTAGGTACCCTCCTTTCGCAAGTGCTAAAAATACTCCAATCGGGAACCCCAAAGTAAAATAAAATGAGATTATCTACATCTCTATAATGATACTAATCATCAGCTAGCATTACTCGTAAAAAAGATTTTAATCTTAAAGACATTATTTTTACTTTAGGAGTGAGTCGGATCCTTTAAGAACATTTTATGCTTCACCAGTCAAGTTAGGGGAAGTTACTAGTATTATAGAAGGAAATATTCTATGTAAGATATAGTGAGTAAGAAGGCTTACAATTCTTTTAGTGATGTGATTCTAGTATTTATTGATATTAAGTCTTTATTCTCGAAAGGGATAGGCAGAGGTGTACAATAGACAGGTACATCTCTCATTTAGACGGTTATGTTAATACATAATCTGGTAGTGTCTATTTTATAACGTCATCGAACTATTTAAATATTGTAAAATTTGCCTGAAGTCTTGACTTAACATGGCCTTCTTGATTGAGCAATTTGATAACAAAAGCATTCAATTGATATCACATAAAATAATCGCAATAAGTATCACCAAAAATAAATTAACAGTACTCACTCAGAGAAGAAATTATTATGACAGGAGAACAGTGAATTTGTAATTCCCACAATAATCAATAATGGGCTAAGGGACTTACTAGAGAATGGGTAGCAGCGTTCTTTATGCATTTTATCGCCATACTCCGATCACCAACCCGCCTGCTAAGCGTGGCGATTATGGCAACCCCCCTTTTTTGAGGAGTCCTCTTGCTCAAATCAAGATTACGGGTTACTATAGATAATGGAAAAACCGCGAACCCCTCAGCAATCGCGCTTGTAACTATGAGGTAGTCACTTTATTAATAAATTATATTAATCTATTTAACATAATCAGCCTATAATGTTCCAACTGCTGAGACACAAGCCTCCTCTCTCTTCGAGAGGGAGAGGGCCCAGTGCGGATTGGTAGATGTCACATGTCTTCGAACTTTTGGTTCAAGGACATGCCGGTTCCTCACGATGTTTTCCTTCACCATTTATATTAATCTATTTTATGTCTGCTAATATAATATGCTAATATTGTGTAAACTAGCAATAAATCTCGAACTTGTAAAAGGTTTCGTCTAAATTAAAAGCTAATATCATTAAAAAGACGTCGTAGCAAATTAATTTTAATTTTACGTAATGTGTATTACGGATTATGTATATTGAAAAGTCTCTGTGTTCTGAGAACTAGGTATACCCACATTATAAAAGTAAATACAGTTTTGTTGAAATATTATATTTTAATTTATTTCATTTATTTATTCATTGGAGCGCAGTATACTAGGCGTTAAATTAACTGATCGTGTTCGAAACACAATACTGCGCTCCAAAACAAAGATAGCTGACGTGGCTCAAAAGGCTGCCCAACTTAAATGGGACTGGCCAGGACATGTCTGCCGCATGCCGGACCAATTGTGGGCCCAAATAGCACAGAATTGGTGCCCTGAAACAGTGCGACGGGGTAGTGGCAAACCATGTGGGAGATGGCGGGACGAATTGGATAGGTTCCGGCAAAACTGGAAGGAGGACGCGCAGGCTCGTGAAGGATGGAAGGAGTGGAGGGAGGCCTTTGCCCAGCAATGGGACAGCGTAGGCTAGAGAAAAAACAAAAAAAAAAAACATTAACAATTAACATTGTGTTGAACTTATAATTATCACATTCAAATGAAGCGTTGTTTATTTATTTGCTCACATTTAATTATTGATGCGCATCTCTCCTCTCGCTTTCTGTGGGAGTTATTTCGTTAAAAGGGACGGAAGTGTTTAATAGGACGTGACAGCTTGAGCATGGAATAAGTAAGTACTTTTTAATAGCATGGAATTATTCAGTACTTTATAATAGTATGGATTTAGTGTACTTGTAGCGGCATCAACATCGCCACATACGAACAACGCGTCACACTGACGTTACGCAAAATCCTGCATCGCGCAAGCAGAGTTTACCACGCAACTAGCATATATACAACATCCCGACATCAACCGTCGGGCAGTTGCCCAACAGACACAACACCCGTCTGGTCGGAGGATACTCCCTTTTCTATGGAGGATGAGTGAACTTTACACCCTGTTCCTCATACCTCTAAATACTCGTGTAATTAGTAAGCACTCTATAGATTATAAGTAGAGGGGGTCGAATTTTGGCCAGTGGGCGACCACTACTTATACTCCGTTGGTTTAGGTAGTTAAATAAAGGTAAATAAAAAAAAATACGTGACGAGAGAGCTGTCAAGTAACCAACTAAACGTAATACCTGTCACTTCAGTTGTCATGCTACGTCACAGTTGTACTCTTCAATTTAGCAACGTTTTATTTCGTTAACGTTAAAGGACCTGTCTTTTTGGGCTCTTTGCAATAGACAGATTACAAAATATTATAGTATTGTAAATCTAACAAAAAAATTGTTTTCAAGCAGTTACATCTACGAAGAGTAAAATAAAATAAAATAAAAAAGCCTTCATTTTCAGCTACTTAACACATAAGTAGTTTAAGATGCCTGTCTTATGACACTTTCACATTTTACACCTATTACTATTATTTTTTATTTTTATTTGGTGTGTGGTGTGTCATCTATAAAAACCCTTTAGAGGATTTGTTTACCTATATTTAACTACCTAATCCGATGGAATATAGTAATGAATAATTATTCGAATAAATATTTCAGTATTTAGCTTTTTTGAGGTTAATTTCATCCGCTGCTCAGTTGCTTATTACCAAGGTCAGATGTCAGATGTTACACATCATATGCGACTACTGTAAGGCTCGACTGTGTTTTTATTATTAAATTAACAGTTTAGTATTATCATAGTGCATAGTGCTCTTAGCCGGCGGCGTTTATGATCAGATGTATGAACGGAAAAAGAACATGTAAGGATCTTAGCAGGTGGCAGGAGTTCTCTAGTTTCTGCTTACTCCCATGGGATGAAGGCGTGAGTTTATGTATGTATGTAAGAGTATATAATTAAATAGTTTACCAAATCCACTATCAATTGGATGTCAATAAACCAAAAGGAGTTAGGCATATAAACAGATATACGTAAAGTCAGGAAAATTTATTGTATATCAAAATAACTATCAACTTAAATTTTCCGTAGAATATTCAAATCACAAATGTCATTATTTGATAGTTGCATAAAATGGCTATGACAGGGCAAATTGACTTAGTATGTCCAGTTGATAAAAAAAAAACCCTGACTACAAAAAATCGCCACAGTTAAAACACCAACCTTTGATTATTTATAGTCAGGCTGCAATAGAACTAAAACAAAGTTTGTTATGCTGGTGTGCGTGACAGCTACGTCTTACACTCGCGCCACGTCATTGTGTTATCCTAGTGTGCGTGCATTTTGCGGCCAACCGTTGGACGCCATTTTTTTTAACTAGGTATCTCACAGCTTAACCTTTGATTATTTATAGTCACGCTGCAAGATAACTAAAACAAACTTTGTTATGCTGGTGTGCGTGACATCTACGCCTTACACTCGCGCCGCGTCATTGTGCTGTCATTGTGTTATCCTAGTGTGCGTGCATATTGCGGCCAACAGTTGGACGCATTTTTTTTTACTATCTCACAGCATAACCTTTGATTAGTTATAGTCACGCTGCAAAACAACTAAAACAAACTTTGTTATGCTGGTGTGCGTGTCAGCTACGTCTTACACCCGCGCCACGTCATTGTACTGTCATTGTGTGATCCTAGTGTGCGTACATTTTGCGGCCAACAGTTGGACGCATTTTTTTAGAACTATCTCACAGCATAACTTTTGATTATTTATAGTCACGCTGCAAAACAACTAAAACAAACTTTGTTATGCTGGTGTGCGTGACAGCTACGTCTTACACTCGCGCCACGTCATTGTGCTGTCATCGTGTTATCCTTGTGTGCGTGCATTTTGCGGCCAACTGTTGTGTATCTTGATACATTTATATCTTTTACCCCAACGTTACAAACCCGCGACAAATAATTAACAAGTGAAAGAATTTTTCTCCCACAAGTGGTACAAGAAGCCCGCTCAGTTACCCTTTGTGTGAGAGCTGCAACATGACAGTGACAAGTAGAGTCGACTTGATACCACAGTACAACGTTGTGTTTGTCTCGCAGGCTGTTCGTGTAATAAAGGGTTGGTCGCGTTTATGTTTTTGGTCAGATTATGAAATAGTGTCATGTTTTAAAATTTATGAGAAAAGTTAGGTACAATTTTGTCTTATGATGACAAGGGTAATCTTAGGTTCAATCTCAAGATGATTATTTATTTTTACGAATACTCAAAGCTTTTGATATTGTTTAATAAGGCGACGATAACCGACTTTTAATGATTTTATACTGAATATCACGTCTATACGAGTAGTGTTAATGATTTGAATGAAATATAATTATGTTACATTAGAGCATTTTTTCAATAACTTAATATGTGAATATTTTAGATTATGTTTATATTACATAATGTAATTAGTTTGTAAAGTTCCTTCCGTCTAACGCGGATAAAAAACTGAGAATGGCGCAAAATCTACCAAGTTAAACCTTCACCAATTTAAAAATAATGTAGTTATTGATCTTTACGTATACGTGGTTTTATAAAATACCTTTTGTTTTGTGTATAATAAATTAAAAATGCATCAAATTGGGGACAGCGCTCCTTGGTGGGCGAGTCCTATTACTGGCAGAACGTACGACGCGTTGCGTGAGCTCAGTACAGAACACGCAAGCTAACCACTCAAGGTCACTGGCAGATATCTGCGTCTTAATATTGTATTACATTAATTTGGTATAGTTTCGAGGAGGCACAAAATATCACATTTTGCATAACATAACATATTTTTTTGTAATGTCGAGTTAAAGAAAATCTATTAGTTTAGGCATAATGAGTTGGAATAACTGATCCTCTAAAAACTTATTGACCTTAGCATGCACCCTTTTTTAAATAATTGAGCCTCTTTTAAAGTTTCTGGACTTTTCCCACAGTTGGTCGCAGTAACTAAACTAGGGTATCCCGGCCAAACGAGAAAGGTTAATTTATAAGTATAACTAGCTTTTGCTCGCGGCCTCGCTCGCATTAATTTAGAATCTGACAATCAATTCGGGTTATTCTCTGCTTGTCCCATAATAATTATTCGAAAGACATGATTATGATAAGAACGTTATTGTTGTTTTCCTCGGGAACAGTACTTTTTTTAGGGATGAACCCTATGTCCTTTTCTGTACACCTGACAACGTATATGCAAAATTTCAAGATGATCGATTGAGTGGTTTAGGCGTGGAAAGGTAACAAACAAACAAACTTACTTTCGCATATATAATAATAGTTAGGATTATAATCTTTATTTCTCTCTTCACAAAGGTTCACATAGTTATAAACAGAGAAAATAATTATAGCACTTTTACAAAAATGCATAAAATACGACCTTTTGTGAGGAGACTGGCGTCCATACTAGGATACCCTGTATAACGGATCACCAGGCTCTCATCCCGGATTAAATCTAAGTTGGAACTGTGATGACCCACGCGCGAGCCGAATTGGTCGCAGTAACTAATCTAGGCCACCCCGACCAAGTTGGTCACAGTTAATTATTATTTAGTACTTTTAGGATTCCCGAATAGGAATCATTTGAGGTTCACAAAAGATACAAAATCAAAATCAAAAGTCATTTATTCAAACTAGGCTGAGAATCAGCACTTTTCGAACGTCAAAAATTACATGAGACAGTCCCCCAAAAACGCCCACCCTTCACCACTTCCTAGTGCTTTAGCTGGGAAGAAGAAGTGGCGCAACAAACTCCCCAGCAGCACAGCTGTCTGTTCGCATATAAAACTTGAATCTATATAATACAATGTAAAATAATTTGCATTACGCAACACAAAACGTTAAATTAAATTATTTGCCATATGTTAGCTAGAACACACCATTATACAAAAAGAAATATATTTATATATAATAATCGTCGAAAACTATACTCAAGCAGAAATAACGTAAACAAAACGTATCTAAATAAAAGGCTCCAGGCATAATGGGCGTGCCCGCTTAAATAAAATTACAGCTATAACTTCAGGAGGAGCTCGTGGCTAAGTAGTAACAGCCATACGGGTCAATCCATCAGGTTAAGCTACGCTTGCCGGGGTTAATCCGTAGATGGGTGATCATCTTTACATACCAAGATTCCTCCATGCCTCGGAAATAACGTTAAGCCGTTGGTCACGGCTGTCATTCGTGGATCTTTGACAGTCGTTAAGGGTCGTCAGAAGCCCAAGATTCTGACCACCAGACTTAGCAAGGGGTATCGTATTACCCAGTAACTGGGTTGTGGAGGTCAGATGGGTAGTCGCTCTGTAGCGGCATCACATCGCCACGTGTGAACAACGCGTCATACTGACGTCACGCAAAATCCTGCATCGCGCAAGCAGAGTTTACCGCGCGACTAGCATATATACAACATCCCGACATCAACCGTCGCGGTCGGGCAGTTGCCCACCAGACACAACACCCGTCTGGTCGGAGGATCCCCCCTTTTCTATGGAGGATGAGTGAACTTTACACCCTGTTGCTCATGCCTCTAAAGCTCCATGTAAAATACTGGTATTCAGCTGCATCTGGTTGGACTGGAAGCTGACCCCTAACATAGTTGGGAAAAGGCGGGCAGATTGATTTCAGGTTCACAAAACAGGCGATAACATTATAATAATATTAGAGTTTTCAATAATATTTTTAGGAAAGCAAAATGGTATTATTTGAGGTTCAATTAAATACATGCCCAAATAAATTCCACAGTACCAGTCACTTTATCCAGTTCCAAAGTAGCTTTTCCACCTTTCAATAAGTGAATGGTTACAACACACGAACAACACATCAAAGAGGTATTTTGCAAGCACATGTACTCAACATCAACACCGCTTGGAGTTTGCTTAGTCCGTGAAACAGCCGTGCCTTACTTAACGTCATTAACTTATGCGTTGTTTGACTTTACGCCGGTAGCACACCTCCGCCACGAAACCATAGCAGAGAAACCTCATTAGTTCAATTCTACTGGTTTGCGTAATGTTTCGCTACTCGAATCGGATGCGAGTAGCGGAACATGATGCGAGCCAGTTGAATTGAACTACTGCGGTTTCGCTGCTATGGTTTGCGACCAACGAGGCAGTCATTTATTTAAACTAGTGGTCGCCCACTGGTCGAAATTCGACCCCCTCTACTTACAATCGACATAGTACTTACAATCGATATAGTACTTACTAATTCCATGAGTACACTAATTCCATGAGGACACTAATTCCATGAGTACACTAATTCCATGAGTACACTAATTCCGCGAGTACACTAATTCCATGAGTAGACTAATTCTATGAGTACAATAATTCCATGAGTATACTAATTCCATGCTAATATAAAGTACTTTTACTAATTCCATGCGATTAAAAAGTATTTACTTATTCCATGCTCAAGCTGTCGCTTCTGTCATCTATCTATCTTCAAGTCATGAGACCCTGGTACTATGTGCGTGTCAAACGCATGGTGGCGTGTGTAATGATTTTTTTAATAATTTAATTTATTAGTTCTATTGCATTTTATATAAAAATATTAGCTTTCTGCATTCCTCCGTATAAACTTTTACTGTGCCAAATTCCATACTCCTCCATCCGCGTAAGTTTCGTAAAAATGTGTATAAAGTATTTGCTTCACGTATTAATTTATATGATTAAACCATTTATTGTCAAGGTATAGGTACTAGTCAAATAGCCTAGTGGGCTATTGGGCGATAAATTTGATGGCAGTCGTATTTGACAGATCAAATGGCACCGTTATGTAGTCTGGTGTTTGCCTTACGGGTCTAATTAGGGATTAATAGATACATTGCCCAAGATATCGCTGTTGTTCTATAAACATATAGGCTGTAATAACAATAATATATCACTTTGTAGGTAAAATTGTTGTCGATACGTTAATATCGAATACTTTCAATATAAGGTCTAATGACATTATATTTAAAGTATTCGAAATTAACGTATCGACAACAATATTGTAGAAAATACTAACTAGTTTGTACAATATTAAAACTTGTATAGTATAAATGATGTCACATTCACAGTGATCAGTTTTAATATTGTAGAAAATAGTAACTAGTTTGTACAATATAAAAACTTGTATAGTATATAATGATGTCACAGTCACAGTGATCAGTTTTAATATTGTAGAAAAAAGTTACTATTTTCTACCATATAAAAAATAATATAGGTAGTATAAATTATGCTAATGAACTTATATTTAAAATATTCGATATGAACGTAATGAATGCCCGAATACGTTAAAACTGATGTAATGTATCTCTCGTCGGTATTCCTTACGTTAATAAATTCATCAGTAAAAACATCTAGGAGAAAGTGCAGTGTGTGTGTTAAGCTTTTATTTTTTATTTTTGTTATTAAGAGGAATTACAGCATTACATTATTAAAACGTAAAACTACATAGTACAACAATATTTGAATTTTGCTAATAATGTAACCCACAACGGATTTTCATAATTGTTATAAAAAAAAGTTAAAGTCACCTTATTTGTTTATTTAATATTTGTATTATTGTCACCTAAAGGCTTCTACATACCAGCGCGACTAGTCGCGCGACGCGACACGGCACAAAGGCCCCGCGTGTCGCGGGACGAGCGGTGCCTTTGTGTCGCGTCGCGTCGCGCGACAAGTCGACCCGGTATGTAGAAGCCTTTATTTGACTGCCTCATTGGTCTAGTGGTCGCAAGCGCTACTGCTGAGCATGAGGTCCTGGGTTCAATTCCCAGGTCGGGCAATGCGTTATTGGGTCTGGATATGTGACCGGTTGATGGGAATAGTCTCGGCATGGGACTTAAACATAACTAGCGAAATGTGGGTAAAATACTTACTATGGGTACAACTCTGCCTAACTCTTCGGGGAAACAAGGCGTGATGTATTGTTATATTATTTGTTTATTTATTGCAGCTTTCAGCAATGAAACAACCATTTTTCAAACCCTACACAAACTGTCCACCAACGCTATCAAAGAAAATCAACTGTATATTACGGCCACTCTTTACTTACCCCCGGACTTGTAAACATGTACCTACGTCCGACGTCAAGTCACAAAATAGATGGATACAAAAGGCCAACTCTGTACAATGAGTGAAAACAGGCACTAAATCAAACTCAAAGCATTTATTTCAAATAAACCAATTATAGGCACTTTTGAATTATCAAGGGGTCGGTCAATCAGAGCTAACATAAGGAAAATAATTTAATTTAATGTTTTGTGTTGCATTTTACATTTTATTGTATAGACTCAAGTTTTATTTAAGAACAGACAGCTGTGCTGCTGGGGAGTTTGTTGCGCCACTTCTTTTTCCCAGCTAAAGCACTAGGAAGTGGGGAAGGGTGGGCGTTTTTGGGGGACTGTCTCATGTCATCTTTGACGTTCGAAAAGTGCTGATTCTCAGCCTAGTTTAAATAAATGACTTTTGATTTTGATTTTGAGAGAGATGAAGCTAGTTGCCCACACGCACACATAATTATATACGCGTACTGTAATCTAAATGGACTCTGCCCAGAGTTCGGCTACATGTTTGGCGCCGTCACTAGCATCCATCAGTTCCTGTAACGTGCAGCTGACAGGACATGCAGGACATGATATAAAGTATTCCATCATTTGTGGAACAGCACCATATTTACACTCCAAGGTGGAGTCGTCTATGAATCTCCACCTGGACAGGTTTTCTTTACTTCGACCAACCTGGGTCCGGAGTCTGTTTAAAGACTTCCAGGTTAGCCAAGGCAACTCATGACCAGGTGGGAAATCTTTAGCAGATAAAACGAATGGTTTGGGTAAGGACGCATTGTCTTTACACTGTACGGTCAGTCACGAGTATACATAGGTACTTTACACAAACACAAGATTCATAAGCAATTTTCTCCTAAATTATTAAGAGAAGCTTTATGAACGTAAACGAAGCAAAAGGAATCTTTGAGGATGTGGGTGATGATCTGCAGTTTCTGGCTACCCCCATGGGAAGACGGCGTGAGTTTATGTATGTATATTAGGATTCCGTACCAAAATGGTAAAAAAGAATCCTTATGGTGAGACTAAGTCTGTCTGTCTGTCTGTCACACCTGAATATCTCAAGAACTGCTAATGCTATCAACTTGAAATTTAGAATAGTTTTAGATGACGTTTGCCCAACTATTTTTCAAACAAGAAAGACATTTTTTTAAATATATCTTTTTTGCAGAAGAGACTGAAAGGGGGTCTTAAAAATTTGAAGTGGGGCTACTAGAGCATGTGGGGTATCATATGAAGGAACGCTATTTGCACATTCTTAAACATTTTTTATTTTTTTTTAGGCGGCATAGTTCCGTAAGTAAGTTTCCAACTTTTGATGAAAAATGTACCCCCCCTTATCTCCGAAGTTTGCGTAAAAAAAATTTTGAAGTTATTCTATGTGATAGAAGTTTAGGTATATATTACAGGAAAAATAAAACGATGTCTCTAAATAGCACAGTTTTTCAGAAATCATCAACATCATATACGTACGGATCCTACCTCGGTGCGCGAGTCCGACTCGCTCTTGACCGGTTTTTTTTAAGAAATAGGTCTTTTTCAAAGTTACAATCGTTTATCACGAGAAAATCGCTTTGGAAATTTGCGTAAGTGTAAAATGGATACTCGTGACTACGGTACGTGAAGCGTGTCTGTATATGTCTGTGCGTGCGTTTTCGCTCCGTTTATAAAGTTGATCTTCTGTATCTATCTTTAATGTGGTCAAGGCTTGCCGCTAAATATTTGTTCACTGCCGACTTGTTTTCGTACTAATACCTGTACGATGTAGAATTAGTAACGGCTGTTTGGTCAATGGCTGTTAAAAGGATGTGCGTGTGTGTGAGTAGATCGTTTGTAGGGTGAGTTATGAATTATGTATTCAGAGGAAAGTTTCATAGTAACTACCTACGTCACCTGCAAATAGTAGATTTTACATTACGTGTTTTTCAATTTGTTGTGGTAAGGGATTATCTAGTTAGCAAGGTAAATTTAGTAGCTCGTGAGTCGAGACACAATAAAACGAGTTTTTTAAGGTCTATTTCAGACTGATGTCCACTCAACTCTTATCGAACTCAACCTACACCTGTCTTGATAAAGGACAGTTCCAAAAAATACAGTTCAAAAATAAAATGAATCCTTAAGAGCCAACTAGTCGCGGGCTCGAACTCACTGTCGGGCGCGGCCAAAAAGCACGCTGTCTCACCTAGCATCGTGTCCGACAGAGATAGCACCAGTGATGAGCAGTTAGAAGCTAGTCTACGCGCATAACGTCTAGCCGCACGCACACAAACACAGTGTACGACGATTCATACTAAACCGCGCGCGTAAAAATATACGAAAACTCCTTTGGAAGGTGGGGTTTTATGAAAAAACTACTGCATAAATCAATTACGAATAAAGTTTATTATAATCTTCGACAATTGAGCTTTGTCGGAACGAGCTTTGTTTTTGAGATTTTATACTTTTTTTATTACTTATTTACGCCCAAAGTTGCGTTAAAATTAGCAGGAAAAACGAATCTTTGTTGGCTCATAACTTTTTAATGCCTTTGTTTTTTACTATTCTGCGTCTGTACAGACAAAATTAATAATAAGGCAAAACGATATCATGTTTTATTTTAGATGTACAATGTGTAACAGTGGAGTAAAACCCCCCGAAATTTGTATGGAAAAAGTATCGACTAGTTGCACCTTAAGGACACCTCTAAACATATCCTTTTTTATACAGCCTGTCAACATAAGCCTACCTTCGTAACGTGTAAATATAGTTTGCAAGACAATTCTGCTTTTCGTTTAATCATAAAATAGAACAAAAACCATCCCACAATGATATCTTTTACGGACAACCAAAAAAAACTGGCAAAATATTAGGCAGTGTATTCACTAGCGTGTCAGAGTAAAGGTGCTCTAACAGTAATCTACCATGTAGTAAGGGTTGAACACACAGGCCCACTGGCCCGACAGCGTACCTGATGGCAAGTCCCTGCCAACGCTTAAATGGATAACTACCTACTTATGTACTAAGTTGTGTCGGAACAGGTTGTACCAAATTGCCAAACTAAGAGACAAAGGAGAAATATCTCAAATGTACCTATGCTTGGTAACGGAAATAGGTAGTGGTATCATGGTTCTATGTACTTTACAGGACGATCCCCTTCACAAGGATTTCTATAAGAATTACTAGTTAATTTTATCAATTTAAACTGTTGTGTAAATTTATTTTATTTATTTATTCAAAATCTGTATTACCAATAACATACATAAAGTCTGCCAAACTGCATAACAGTTTGTCGGCAGTAGTTCTCGTCTAGCAATGGATTACAAATTTTGAAAATTAATGTGCTATATCTTAATTGTGCTAAGTAATCTATTACATTAAATAAAATAAATACCTACAGTTCTGATCAAAAATCTCACAATTTACAAAACAAAAAAAACATTTGACATAACGAGAGATAATGTTTTTGTAGAACTCTTTTAAGTTGCTCCTTAGACTTGACATGCGATATAAGTTTGTCAATAAATAAATATCCCATCACAAGAGTATTCCAAATCAATATAAAATAACTATTGTCTCTTTCTACGAAAAGATTTTGCAACAATACCTTTATGGTGAATCAATCCACTGCTAGGTATATTAAGTCGTATGCTTCTTATGTTAATACCAGAAAAGGACTTCGAAAAAAAACTGGCACGCGTTCCAGAAATTCTACACGACAATATTTTTCATATTACCTCCATAATATGGGTAACCAACAAAGGTAACCAATGACAACAACAGTAATATATACAGATGTATTTGCCTAACATTTGCCACCAACATTCGTCATTCAGTACACAACTTAATACTTCTCTATCTATACATATATTAAATTAAAGTCGTTTTTCGTGTCTGTCGGTGACACCACGTTATTCTTCCAAAGCACACAACAGATTTCTCAAGGTTTATATATGTTACCGGCCAAACCCGATTTCAGGACAAACTAGTTTAGCCTAGGCTAAACTAGTTCTTCCTATACGCGATAGGATTAACTAGTATAGCCTAGGCTAAACTAGTTTGTCCTAAGCCCGATAGGATAAACCAGTTTAGCCTAGGTCGAATCGGACATAAAACCTATTTAGTCTAATATGATAAACATGCAAGCAAGCATGCAGCAGGCATGTTTTCTGTCACGGCTCCGGCGCTGCAGGGCTCCAGCGGTCCCATGCGAGCTTATCGTCACAGATATGGTTCACGCGCACCACCGAGTCTTCGGCTTGCTGGCCGGCTCTGCCGGCCAGCCTCAGCCGTGGTGGGAAGCGTTGAACCTGCTCCTCAGCTCGCGGGCCGCCTCGCCCCTACGCGCCTACGCGATTTTAAATAACACTCTAGGGGTAGGGCAGACAAGACTACGTGGAGTCGGTTTTGCTGCGATTCGTTTCGGTCACGCCGCTCCCGCAGCACGCTCAATCAGATTTCAGATTAGAACGTACCAGTTTATCCTAAAGCATGTAAATTCTAACTAGGATAAACCGATTCGACCTAGGCTAAACTGATTTATCCTATCGGGCTTAGGACAAACTAGTTTAGCCTAGGCTATACTAGTTAATCCTATCGCGTATAGGAAGAACTAGTTTAGCCTAGGCTAAACTAGTTTGTCCTGAAATCGGGTTTGGCCGGTAACATATATATAAACCTTGAGAAATATTTTTTTTAAATGGTAGTGGTAACTTCATCAAAATCCGTTGTGTGCTTTAGAAGAATAACGTGTATATGTCTAATATATTTTTATTTAACTTCTTTATAATAATATGCATGTCGCATCCAGCAAAACGTTTACAACAAGACGAGGCGTGCCACCTAGCGGCAACTATAAAGACTAGAATTGGCGCGCTATTACAGTCACGGCGTTTCCGGTCGGTTACGAGGTTAAAGAGAACGCGCCAAGTCGGGCATTCTTATCCTGGTGATCGAGCTGTGAAGACGCTTCGGAACTGTCCTACGTTTTGTTGCATCATCATACCATTCTGTTATTGTCTCAGTGCAGGGCAAAGGCCATATTACCTAGTTGATTGCAATACCTAAAGTTATTTAAGTGTAAAGTGATTAGGTATCATTTGTAGTGATTGTGTCAATTTGAGATTTCGATAAACGCTGTGTATCGCACCCAGTGTGTTTTCATTGCACGAAACCCAACTTCTGCCCTCATGATATCTGAATCTATCAGGGTAAATCCTGACGATCCGACATACATATTGATGTTTTGTTGTGTGGGTGTCGTAAAAGGCGACTAAGGCTAGATAATGGGCAGCAGCGTTCTCTGTGCATTTTAACACCATGCTGCGATCACCAACCCGCCTGCCAAGAGTGGCTATTATGGCAACCTTCCTCTTCTTTTGCGGGAGGCCCTTGTCCAGCAGTGGACTCGTAAAAACCGTGCAAAGCAGGGGCGGCTCGCTTGTGTAGTAATAAAGTAAAAATTACGATCATAAACAGCATGACTTTATTGATATATTAATTTCTTTATGAAGTTATAAAAAGTGTTATGTCAAGTATAAAATGGACGCAGATAGTTCAGGTTTTATGTTGAAACAACGAAATTATGTAAATTATGTTGTTGCTATAGTATCGAATCGAATAATTTCATCTACGTGGGTCTTAAAAATGATCCGACGTTATGGTTATATGGATCGTTTGTAAAAATAAAAGCATAATAGAGCTGTTTAATACTTTTATACCATTATATTATGTTTGGAGATTTAATATAAAGTTTCCATGGTTTATGAAAGGTTTAAATTTATATTCTTTATATAAAAAAAAATCTGTATTACATACAGATTTTTTTTTTAAACCTACTTCAGGCACTACCTCTCCCAGTGTGAATTTTTATAGTTCTAAACTTTTCAGTGCTACAAAACCATTGTGAGAGAAAATAAATAAACTTATTATTATGTCTCCTAACATTTCTCGAGACCCTGGGGTCCAGGACCTGTTTTTAATTAAATGAGTCATAAACCACGATTATCCTTGTTCGCAATATTCAAGTGCACCCAAGGGCAATCCCCTGTTGGTACAGGATTATTGCAAAACATGGTAACAGGACGGCGTGTTGTTATGATTAATAAGTTATCAACTTAACATTTTGTTAAAATCAACAACTTAGCATTTCACAAAATCTGTTTGGGGCGGTGACTATAATAATATAAAACCACTCAATCAAACCCATAGTCCATATTGTTACCATGTTTTGCAATAATCCTTAGTTAATTAGGAGGAAATACTTATAATTTGTTTCCTGAAAAATACAAAAAGTTTCAGCTGGGATCACTCGGCCATGAATGCTTTTAATATTTCTTGTATCGTTATATGATTTCATTAATTTTATGTGCATTTAATTATTAGCTTCTTGTAGGAAATTATGTAACTTGGAATTCGACATATTTAACCGAGTTCAAAAAAGGAGGAGGTTATAATAATTATGTCCACCTGCGTGTATGTTTATTTTAATTTTTTGTTATTTTTAAATTCATCCATATTCTCGTCAATTGTGAACTGATTTAAAGAAATCATTTGGTACAGAAAGTTTGCACGATGGTCCCATAATATAAAATTGATTAACTTTGCTTAGAGTCTTCGAGTTAGCTTCGATAATAGGTACGTATTTAACCCACTTTGTACAATTTATTAACTTGATGATGTTATTTATAATACTTTCTGGAGTATTGCTTACATAGATAGCTAGTAGTGGTATACGAATTGTTGTGGAGTCGGTAACATAACTAAAAAGTTAAAGTAAAAAAGATTTTACAAAACAAAAAACAGCCGTCTTCAAAAAAAAAAACACCACAAAGTTAAAAATAACGTTAATTTCGGAAGTCGGTGTTAAAAAACTAAAATACAGCTCCAAAGACATCGACTTCCGACTTAAAGCTAAAAAAAATTGATTGATTTTTTTTTTGAAATTTGAGCTCTATTCTGAGAAATTGTCGTTGATGCAATTTTTTTAGCGTTTTCCTATAAGTAGTTTAATGTAAAAAATATTGTTTACTTCTTTTTTTTCTTTCGTCTGATAGTAAAAGAAACATCTTGAAACACACGTTCTTTATTCATTTGACAAAAAATGTACATTTACTCTCCCCAAAATACAAATTTAGTACATTTTCACTTCATACCCAGAATCATAAATGAAAAGATATTGTCTGATTACAAAGAAACATGTCCTATAAAAATGCTAGATCGTTATCACAAATCAGCAGACTTCGTAATATAGAAGCCAGGTCCTCCTAATATTTGGCTTGTTTACCGACACTATTTTTGCCTCCCTTTTCTAATATGGGCTCAGGGCAAAGTATATTGTATTCCGCGCACATTTTGCTTAGCCATTGTAATATAAAAAGTGGTCAAGTGCGTGACGGACATTTGTTTTGGGTTTTGTAGTAATTTCAAATACATTGTATGACGTAACTTTAACCTTTCTATGCCATTTATTAAGTACGAGACTAAAGTTTAATATACTTACGTAATTTAAATCGTTGCAAAACTTCTCAAATCGAGACAAGAAATAAAATCTAATTCTGTGAAAAAGTAATTTTTTTTTTGTTTGTTTCGATTTTTCTGCGATTCTTGAAAATAACATAACATCACGCCTTGTTTCCTTGAAGGGCTAGGCAGAAGTGTACCTGTAGTACAACCACATTTTGCCAGTTACATTTAAGTCCCATGTAATAGGGGCGAGCCTATTGCCATCAACTGGGCACAAATCCAGACTCCGGGCTGCTACTGAGAAATTCCAGATAGAAAAACCCAATATCACTTTGCCCGACCCGGGAATTGAACCCAGAACCTAGCAGTAGCGCTTGCCTCCACTAAACCAACGAGGCTTGAAAATTCTTATCAAATTTATAGTTTGAAATCACTTTCAAAGTATGAATTGATAATAATTCATACAGTCACATCGGTTCCCAATTTATAAACGGACCGACGGCATTTGTAAACCACGAAAGTAGGACGCACACCATTTGGCTACGGAATCCAAAAAACAGGGGTAAATATGACATGAGGGGATGATAAACTGCCTTGTATCATTCTCGCCTCGATGATTTCTGTATGAAACCCGCATAAACCCACGACAGGGCGTTGAAAGAACGTGACACGAAGTTTTTGAATAAAAAATAAGATGTCTCTTTAGAATATAGCCTCTATACATATTATGAATTAAGGCTCGTGCAGACTGGCGCGATATCGCGGGCGCCCCACGCGTCGTGCTGCCTGTCACGTCCGCGATATCACGCCAATCTGCACGAGCTTTTAAAGTAGCTTTTCGCGTCCGTCTGTATGACCATGTTCTGAATTACGATTAATATATCAGCTAATTCCACTAGTAGAAATCTAAAAGTGAGCAATTTACTGCATTCTGACGAGCAATTCTGCTCATCGTTCCGAAGATCCTCATAAGATCTTCAAATTTGTATGAGACCAACTTAAAGTTACTAAAAGTTAAGTTATTAGTCCTAACTAATATTATAAATGCGAAAGTAAGTTTGTTTGTTACCTTTTCACGCCTAAACCACTGAACCGATCATCCTGACCTTTTGCATATACATTGTCAAGTGGACAGAAACGGACATACCTTTCACCCCGAAAAAGAGTAGGTACTGCTCCCGAGGAAAATAACAATAACGTTCTTATGATGATGGCGCCACGTGTCTTTCGAATCATAATCGAATTATATTATGGGATGTGTTTCATAGCGCTTTAAAATAATAATACATCTACAATTTAATATTATTAAAACCCTTTATTATTCAGAGTACAACCCGAAATGATTGTCAAATTCTAAATTAACGCGAGCGAAGCCGCAAGCAAAAGCTAGTTTTCAAATAAAAAAAGAACCATCGAAATCGGATGTTATAAAGCGGAGATATCCAGTAGCCCCCTTTTTGCCCCTTTTTAGAAGAAGGGGGTACTTCTTCTAAAAAGGGGCAAAAAGAGGGCTTCAATGCAATCAAAATCCCCTTAGACAAAAAAAAAAATCGTAAAACCTGTATACCAAGTTTCTTCCAGATCGGTAGTAAAATACGATCAGTAGAGTACCAATAAACTGACGGAGGAATGCAAACTTTGTCAGACTTGAAGCAGAGGCGCTTCACTCTCTCGGTCAAAAATTGCGATAGGTACACAGTCAAACGAGGTGATACGGCAGAAAACCAAAGTTGTCGACATAGCCCACAGAATAAGCAAGCTGAAGTGGCAATGGGCCGGCCATATTAGCCGTCGAACCGATGACCGTTGGGGTAGACGTGTTCTTGAGTGGAGACCACGAATCGGCAAACGTAAGGTAGGACGCCCTCAGGCTAGGTGGAGCGACGATCTTCGCAGGGTGGCTGGTGGCAGCTGGATGAGAGTTGCCGAGAATTTAGCTGAATAGCGTGCAATTGGAGAGGCCTATGTCCAGCAGTGGACTGCTATGGGCTGATGATGATGGTCTGCTGTCATCAGCTGTTTTTTGAAGTGAAAACTTCTTTAGGTGCGTTGAGCACTTTTTACTACTAGCACAAGTTACTTAGTTTTCACTTCTGACGTGCAGTCCTACGACTAACATTTTTTTTATTTCAATTCCCTTACACCGTGTATTTTATCAATAGACCATAAATACAAGTTAGTTTATTAATTTGGTGTAAAGTTCTCCAACTCTCGAAAAAACACCGAAATAAATCGCTTCAAAGAATGTTCTGGAACATTAATCATAACTGGCCAATCTATAACAGCTGTAAGGCCCAAAAAAGTAACACCATATCAGCCGCCTTGTCTCTTGACCATGAGCAAAACTGCTCAAGTATCGGTAACTATCTGGTCCGCTCCATTTTCCCCTTTAGTCTCGCGTCCTCGGTAAAAAATATATCGCTTGCAAGATACGAGATAGGACGGTTCCGACTCTTGCCGCTTGGCAGCAAAACGGTGTTCTGTTTTTAGGGTTCCGTACTTCTAAAGGCAAAAACGGAACCCTTATGGGACGTGTGTGTCTGGCTGTGTGTCCGTCTGTCACAGTCAATTTGCTCCGAATCTACGGGACCGAATTAGTTGAAATTTGGTACACTTATGAATTTCTGTAACCGAAACACGGACGTCTAACGTAAATAAAAGAATTTTGAATATGAGGGCCACTTTTGGGTGCAATTTTTTTTTTTTTTAGCAAACTGTTACATGTGACATATCAAATAAAAGAGCTTGTTGTGAGAGTCTCAAGTTTAATTTAAAATAATATTGAAATAAATATATAGTTTTAAAGATATATAAGAAATAGATGAAAATTGACCACCCTTATCTCCGAAACTAATGAGCCTGAAATGTGGATAAAAATAATTATATAAAATAGTTATTTACCTATAGATTATAGGAAAACCTATAAGAAGACTGGTCAATATTGTGCATAGAAATTTACATTTGCAGTTGGAATGTATCGGAGGACATGTCTTTCAACCATAATGTTAAGTTTGTTCTTGGAATAAATTATCTTTTTTGATTAGAGGTTTGTTTCTTACTATGTAAATGGTAATGTTTTGGGTTTTAGACGTAATTAGGATTTTAAGGAAAATTAACATTTGTGGGATTATGATAATAGCGATAAAGTATAACTGTCAATAACTGCTGGAAGGCACATAAAAAATGGATGAATACTGCGGGTAGACCGGACAAATACTAAACGTACCTATTCATAGGGACTCCAGTCAGTCAATGAGTTTTTTGCCCGTTCTTCTCCATAGGAACCTACTACGCTTTGAAATAGACTACTAGCTTTATCTTTTTAACTGACCGACTCCTTGATAATTCAATAGTGCCTGTAATTGGTTTCATTGAAATAAATGGTTTGAAAATCAGCTATACTAAAGCCAACGAGGCGAGATAAATTTCATGCTTTAGGATTAAAAACTTTAACTTTAACTTAAATGAAAGAAATAAAGAAAAATAATTTTATTTGTCACAGAAAAAACGTGCGTACGAAAACAAAAAAAAATGCAAAAATGCGTATGGTTCTGTTTTCATAGCAACTAAAATATGACGTTTAGCGATAGTTTTTTTATTACTTCAGTTTAAAGTTGATATTGGTATAGGTAACAATTTTATGTATTTATCTCTTATCGTTAGCCTGATTATAGATGACATCATCATCATCAACACAAACATACGAGTACGTTAAATTTGTTTCAAAATCAGTTCAGCCTTGCTATAGTACTATAGCTGGCACAAAACAGGCTACCTAGCAGACAAAATCACTCAAGGCTCATTAATGTGCCACTGCTGGTTTAAAATAAACCTTCGCGCAGCTGCAACTGATCACAGTCCTTCATATAATTATATGGCCCTCGTCAAGCATTTAATTATTGATGGAGTGTGTCCGTCCCCAATCAGCAAGAGAGCAGTTGATTGGTGCTTTAAGTCCGGCCAAATTACTGAATGAAACATTACGTGACGTTTAAACGAGGATTTTAAACAGCGCGTTGGGCAGATTTTCACTGACTATGGCCCGTCTACTGATCCAGTACAATCCATATACTAATAATATAAAGTAGCCCTTTCTGTCTGTTATCTTTTCACGCCTTAACGGCTGAACGGATTTTAATGAATTTGCCACAAGGATAGACCATGAACTAGGACCTCACCCAGTTCATGGTATATCCTTGTTTTATTATATCCTATGTCCTCACATAGGAAATATTTTAATGCATGTAATTAATGCGGCGACAAATTAATCTTAATTAGGGATTAAACAAATAAATAAAGCCGGTAGCAAAAATAGTAGGTTGACAGGTACAGCGGAGGATAATTTTAAATAGAAAGTAGCAGGTTAATCAGTTGTTAGCTTTGTTTTAATTTAAACTATCATCGAGTATTTGTTTTGTTAACTGAATTTACCAAAAATAGAGGGGCTCAGGTGCGCGGTGGCCGCTGTCACGGCACGCTCACCTTAGTGCGTTAATGGTCACTATTCACGCGTTAATGGTCACTATTCATACGTTATTTTTTTTTTTCTCGGGCTGGTAAATCCTCATGGATGTCCTCCGCCATGCGGTGGGCAGGCGGGTCTGTCAGACTCTTACTGACTAAGAACCACCCCAGTGTTCCCTTCCCACACTTGCACCGGGGATTTTGGGATCTGTTATTGAAGGAAATGCTGTTTTTCTTACAAAAATCTCCGAGTTGTATAAATATTTTACTAAGGCAATTCATCAAGGCTAGTATAAAATACGGATTCAATAACTTTGGGGCGAGACTTTTGAAAATAACTGGAGATAATCCGACACTCCACGTTGCTAAGAATGTTTGTAAGAAAGCTCATCATTCCAGATCTAAGGACTACGATCAGGATCTCTTGCAAAGCTTGGTAATGATGAGAGTATTTCTTTGTAATCAGGAGAAGTCTAAGAGTAAAGTTAATATCCAACCTGAATTCCTGGAAGAGATAGACACAAGTACAGATTTAAGACCCAATTACACGATGCGAGTCTTCTTCTTTAATGATTGTTAAGACGATGAAACTTTTATCGTTGCTTGAACTTATGGTATGCTACAGGCAATTAAATCGCACCGTGTAAATTAGGTCTTAGTATAGTCATATTTCGCTAATTTTAGTACCTATAAGATATCTAAGTGCTCAAAATCAAAATCAAAAGTCATTTATTCAAACTAGGCTGAGAATCAGCACTTTTCGAACGTCAAAAATTACATGAGACAGTCCCCCAAAAACGCCTATTGCCACACGGCTATTGCCACAAACTTATTCCATACGCAAAAAATGCATTAAGATTTTGCTTCATCCAGTGATCGAATCCAAAGCTCCTCAGCACAGCAGCTCAGCAGTTGAACTTGCTGAACTGAACCAAAGCAGTTGACCGATAATTTCTGCAAAGCAAAACACCAATCTACATAATTATTATAAAAAAACGTGTTTTCTTTATTTTTTTTTTTCTTTGTTATAAAACAAAGTCGCGATTCATGTATGGTTGTGTGACCGCGTTATTTTTTTAAATTACGTAACGGATTTTAACACGGTTTTCTAAGATAATTTATTCCGGTGGGTTTATTACATTAATATTAAAGTAACATTTAAATAAGGAAAATCTGTTAATGTTTTGTCAAGACATAAAAACCGTGTTAAGCAAAACAAAGAAAAAAAAGCTGCTCTAAAATAAATCGTAAAACGCAATAAAGCCAAGACCATAATTTTACACGCGCTCATACATTTCCGAATCAATTTTCTATTACCCTTTGATGGGCGATCAACATCAAACAATCTAAAACTCACACATTTCTGCCAGTTCGATGTTCTGCCGATCAGATAAACCGATTTCACGCATTCTCGGGCGGTAACGACCGGCTGAAAATGTCGGGAATAAGGGTGACGTCATAATGCAGTAGTGGCGATTTGAGATATTGGTTTTACTATTTAATTTTAGTTTCTAGTTTGTGTTTTCTTCACAGGTTTTATTTAATGTTGTTGTAGTTTTTAACCGACTTCGCATAAAGGAGGAGGTTCTCAAGTCGTGTGTATGTTTTTTTTTAATGTTTGTTACCTCAGAACTCCGTCGTTTATGAACCGATTTGAAAAATTCTTTTTTTATTTGAAAGGATATACTTCCAGATTGGTCCCATTTTTATCAAAATCTAGTTCTGATGTTGGGATCCATGAGTAATTGAGGGAACTCCTTAAATATTATAGGCATACATATAACGATTACTATATTTTCATCAACAAATCAATCATTTGCATTCAGAAAGTATAATTTGGTGAAGTGGAACTGATGAAGAAGGCCACAGATGGCCACCGGAACTTCTCAATGATAAGTATTTCACGGGTGGCGATGAGATATCTGGATTAAGATAGTTAAGCGAAGCAAATTTGATCTGATGATCGAAACTGATCTGATGATGAAGCTGGAAGGTAGGCACTGGAACTCGGTAATAAAACAATCTATCCTACCCGTGTTTGGTCTTATTGGAATTGTCATGAGATGCATTCTGGCTATAAATGATTTTTAACCGACTTCAAAAAAGGAGGAGGTTCTCAATATATATATATATATCTAGCCATATGTAGGTACCTACATATAAAAGGAAACCGTGACTGATTGGTCTATCAACACAGCTCAAACCACTGAACAGATTGGGCTGAAATTCGGTACGTAGGCATCCGCTAAGAAGGGGTTTTTGGAAATTTTACCTTTAAAGGGGGGAAAACGAGGGGTTTTGTTTGCATGAAAAATCTTATTCCTAGAGTTAATAAACTTGAAACTTGGACGAATACTTACGTAAGTAAAATATAAAATTTGTTTTTTTTATTGTTATCTTAACTTCAATGGATGGGATGTCAAAGCTTGTATAGAAGAATTATAAAGCGTGGTCCGATCAACTCGAAACTCTATTTATACTCTACTCTATATATACTCTATTTATACTTAAAACCGAAAATGAAGAATAACTTGTATCAGGGTTTTTCGAAAACCTACCCATAATGGGGTGAAAAGGGGTAGTCAGTTTTACAAGAGAGGATTTTACTTCGTGGCTTGTTTAACTTGAAAATTGGTATGACCTTTAAGTCAAATAATGGAAAAGTAGCAAACCACTTTAAAAAATTAACTTCTTTGGGGGTGTAAAGGGGGGATGGATACAGTTTGTATGAAAAAATCTTCTTTCGTTGAACTATTAACTTGAAACTTAGCCTGAGTTCTTCATCATCAGTCTCCTGCCCTAATCCCAATTTATTTGAGGTCGTCGTAACATGTCAAATTACACTATAGATTTAATACATACAAAAGGAAACAGTGACTGACTTACTGACTGATCTATCAACACAAAACTCAAATCATTGAATGGATTGGGCTAAAATTTGACACACAAATAGTTATTATGACGTAGGTAACCGCTAAAAACAGAATTTTGAAAATTCATCCCCTAAAAGGATGTAACGGGGTTTCACAACTTTTATGGAGAAATCATATGAATTGTATCAATTCGAAAATTCGCAGGGTTACTCGTGTCAACAAATAAATAAAACGTGTTTCATGTTTTAAAAAAACAGCCTCTTCTGGGGGTGTAAAGAGGTAAATAGTCTACAAATCAATATGGTGTCATTTTCAAGGTTTGTCAGGACGTTGTTCTCGTAAAGGTCAACAATTTTGAAATATTACACTCGAAGAACAAAAAAAAACTAATAAGTCCTAATTTATTATTATTTTGTATTCGTCTAAATAACAAATCTATCTGTATAAATAAATGGAGAAACTGACCGACTGATTGACTGACGTATCAACGCACAAACCAAACTACTGGGAGTGACGTGAAATTTTGCACTAGGGTTCCTTTTACGTAGGGTAGGTACTTTTAATCCCGGTTCCCGTGACATCTACGCGGGTGAAGCCACAGGCAAAAGCTAGTATTATATATGTTCAGGCATAACTTATTTGTTTATGAACTGATTTTTATAATTATTTTATTTGGTAGAGGAAGCTTTCGCGGTCTCATATACATTACAGATTTACAGCTAACTCTTCAATAATACGTATTTAATCCACTCAGTGTATGTTGATGATGTTATAAAACTTCCTGTCACTGTTGTTTTCATAATAATAATAATACCATTTATTTCAGGCGACATAGGCCCATAGAAAAATACCTTAACCTAAACATACATACTGTATATAAACAAAAACTTGTGTTAATAAAAAGGCTTAGACTATGTTAGTAGCACTTCACTTTGCACTAGATTGTGCTGTCCTGTGGAACTTGTCCGCGGAAGTGACGGAAGACCACGTCCTGCGGCCAAAAGTCTTCTTCCATGACGAGGGGCAGATAACAGTTCGGAACACGCACGACGAACGCTTTGAAGTTGACGTTCCGGCGCGACTCCAGTAAATGCACCCTCGGCGTGTACCTCGTCTTTTGGCGCACGTACTCCACGATGTCCTCCGCCTTAGTGGTGTAGTGCAGGCGGGAGATGTACACCGGTTTGTTCGGCTTTGCGGCACGCAGGCTCACTTCGGGCTTCGCAGGAGCTTTGCCGCAGCGGTTCTTGTTAGTTCGCGATCGGCGCTTCCTTCTTTGCACCGTCACGAAACCGTCATCATTATCAGCCCTATTCGGCGCCTTTTCTGACATGGGCTTGATACTAGGAGCGCCAGGGGCACTCGCGGCGATGCTAGCGAAATCCTTTTGTAGGGGTTTCGCCTGGGCTGCAGACACTGGCAGCGGGATGGGGCGAGGAGCACGGGCGGCGCCGCGTGAAGTAGCCACCGTGACGAGCACGGGGCTGCGGGGTGGGCTGGCAGCGGCGGGGCTCTCTGCAAGCTCAGCAATCGACCGATGCGCTGGCGACGAAACTGCTGACGCGGAATTCGACAACGATATATCGAGGCCGGCTCCACGACACGTGTTTACGTTAGACGCATCGACAGGTGACCTAATTACCGCCACACTGAAGCTGAGTAGTATACGAATTGGTGTGGGGTAGGTACCACTAAAAATTGAAAAATTTAATTTCGGAAGTCGGTGGCCATATAAACGAAAATACAAAACCAAAGACACCGACTTCCGAAATTAAATTAAATGTAATATTAAATGTGGGTATACTACAGGTACACCTCTGCCCAACCCTTCGAGGAAACAAGGCGTGATTATGTTATGTGCTTCCGAAATTAAAGTAATTTTGCACTTTTTAGTGTTTTTGTTGGAAGTCGGTTGTTTTTTTTTGTAAAAAAGTTTTTTATGATTGTATTTATTTCTTAAGACGGAGATATATGCCAGTGACCTTGAGTAGTTAGCTTGCGTGTTCTGTACTGAGCTCACGCAACGCGTCGTACGTTCAGCCAGTAATAGGACTCGCACATCAAGGAACGTTGTCCCCAATTTCACGCATTATTAATTTTTTATACACAAAACAAACGGTATTTTAATAAAACGCGTATACTAAAAGATCAATAATTAAATTATCTTTAAATTGGTGAAGGTTTCAGAAAAATACGTTTGGAAGATTTTGCGCCATTCTCAGTTTATTATGCGCGGTAGATATATGTTCTATGTTATAGGGTTTGGTTTCCGCACTTAGTCCTTCATGTGGACCATTGTGCGTGCGCGTTAGATATAACTTTACAAATTAATTTCACTATGTAATATAAACATAATCTAAAATATTAACATATTAAATTATTGAGAAAATGCTCTAATTTAACATGTATTTCTTTTTCAAATCATTAACACTACTCGTTAAGACGTGATCTTCAGTATAAAATCATTAAAAGTCGGTTATCGTCGCCTTAATTGAACAATTAGACAAATAAGTACCCTCTGCTTCAGCGGTTTTGACGACTTAACAAACCATCAAGATTTTTTAATTATTATTTTGTAAGTTTAATATTAATTTATTATACACAAAAACCTTCTGCAACAAATTCACTAAATTGTGATAAGAACCGCACGAAACAGAACACACTGTCACGAAAAGTGACTTTGATAATAATGTAAGTATATGTAGATTATTATAAAAATCAAATTCAAACTAAAATCGTTTATTTCAAGTAGGCCATTAAAGGCAATTTTGACCGTCAACATTTAAAAGAAAATAAAATTGATTCTCACCTAGAATCAATTTTATTTTCTTGTAAATGAATCCCCTTCCGAAGAAACTGATTTCAATGTTGTAAAAAGTCATTTAAGGGACTGATATTAAAACTGCAATTTTATTCAATAATATCCACTTTTACATTCATAATGTAATATAACTTGGAACTTCTTACTTAGTCGAGTCTGTATTTTTCGGTACTTACAATCCAATACTACTTATGTAATCAAACCGAGAGTACCTAACTAGATATCTTCTAAGTTCTAGAAAAGCGAGCTTCATCGCTAAAACCGCAAATTTCTCACATTACTATTACATTCAGTAAAATCTTTTTTATAGCTTTACCTCTATACATAGTGCAGCGTGACCTCTTTTTTTTGTTGGGTGGGATATTATCAAATAACTTCTCCCACTCTGGGCGGAGCTGGAGGGCGTGTCAGACATTTACTGACTAAAACCCACCCGTGTTCCTTCATTTGCCTGTGTGCCAGGGCCACGATATCCCTTTCGGAGAAACTCGCAACCGTGGCAGGCATTGTCCCTAATGGACCCCGTCAATTCGTGCTGAAATCTCTTTAAGCGCGCGTGGAACACAACGCGCTGTCGACCTGGGCCTGGTCCTTATCGGACGGTGAGCTACCCATCGCTCACCGTCCGCAGGCCCGCGCCTACGGTGGCCGGAAATCGGCTTGCGACTCCCGACGCCCGGGGCGTCTCCTGCGGTGACTAGGGGCGTGAGGGCGCAAACCCTGCAACTTTTTGGTTTCAAGCTGGTCATATAGTTTTTATTGTAAAAAATTTTGATATTCGAATTTGATCGGATTCCAAACGAAGCTGTAAATTTTGTACTTAAAATTTGTAATAAAAAATTGTGGCAAGTATGTTTTGTCCATAATCAAGTTACGATGTCGTGTTATCTGCAGTCAACCAAGTAAAAGTTGCCCATAAATCTGTTTACTGTTCAGTTTTGCAAAAAAGGTGTAAATGATGTGTTTTTCTTCGAATATGGTGTAGAACCAGTTGAAAAGGGCCGCTTCCGGCCTTTTTCCGGGTACCGGACTATCTACTGGCTTGGTTCGCTATTAACAGCCGTTTAAAATCTGCACGATCTCGGTTTGCTTCCACCAGCCGCATAGAATCCTTGATGTTCGTGGACCGGCCTCTCCGTATGGGCCACAAGATTGTCGCGTCACCTGCAGTTGAGTCGAGGCGCACTACGACTTGCAGTTGAAGTCCGTCAGGATTTTTTTTTTATTTAAACCTTCACACTTAATTACTATATTTATAAGTACTTTACTTACTGCGTTAGCATTTTAATTCTAGTTGATATTTTTTAGGTCCATCTGTATAAGATGATATTCATTTGACAGGTTATGTCATTTAGGGGTCGCGAACCTAAAACTGATTGCAATCGATTCCTTGGTTTGTAAACCAAATGCGTGACAAAGATTTACCATCTGATGTACCTTTAGTTTTCTCGATAACCCTCTTCAATTAGGCCAAAATTTCGGTCCAGTAACCATGATTTGGATCATTTTATTCGTCTGCCCCATTTTTTTTTTGGGTGGAAAATTATCTGGCCGGGAAAATATCTGCCCCAAAAGGGACGGTTATGTATGTTTATTTAAACTTTTTATATTTTCTTGTTTGTTATTTTCATAAAATTATCATTAAATTCATAGTAATTTAATGATACAAAAATAACAAACAGCAAATAAAAAAAGAATTCACCACTTTTACACGTATAGACGTGTTAAAGTGGTGAATTCTTTTTTTATTTAGATACAATAGGTACCAGGATGTTAAAACATTATGAACATGTGTGTATCTCCCCTATAATCTTCTTCAACCCAACGAATTTATAGAGGGCTCCTTTTCAAAACCATTCTATATAATTTCTTACCGTATAATACTAAGTATAATAGTTTACGACAATCTGACGGCACCCTTAGGTAGGGTCTTTGAGGATTATCCTACTGAAGCTAAGATTTCTTTGAAGTTAGTGAGCCCCCATATGTGGTGCCAATGATGTTGGAAAGATAAGAGGTGTGACTACCTAAGACTGTTTGGGGAACTAAAGAATAGTTCTTTAGTATTTTGATGGTAACACAATTTAATTTTACAAGTAGAATTTTCGTTCTAATAATCAATTAGGTAATCTTGATATGATTGATTTTTTTTGAAGTACCTAATAAATTATAGTATTTATTTGCTATCGATCATCGACATCATACATTTTTGAAGTGAATACTTCTTTAGGCGCGTTGAGCACTTTTTGTGTGAACAAAAATCATGAAACTCGCGTCATCGTCACCGAACGCTTTCCATGAGCTATATGTATACTGCTTTCACTTCTATCGGCAGTCCCCAAAGTCTGACCCGCATATTTTTTTAATAAAATCTCTTATCCAGTGATTTCACTAGCTAATACTAATTACACTTGTATTTAATAAGGTATTCTTTTTTTTTTTTTTTACTCAGTTTTGCTTTATTTGTATAACTTTATAATAGAAACCTTAATTAAAATATACATGTTAACAGTAAAATATATATAGTATGTACAAGTTTAAAATAAAACAGAATAAAATAATAAGGGGGGGGGGGGAAATCTCATTGGGCATCAAAAATTCGTCCGCATTGCTGTCAATGGGAAAAGTGCCCAAAAGGCTGGCAGCATTGCCACGTTGGATGGCAATGCTGACTCTTTGGGCTAAAAATAGACAAGCCCTCTGGTCGCATGAAGAGTCGACCAACCGCTTGGCGATGTCCTGAAAAACTCGATGAGCACTCGGACCCCAAGGCCCTAGCGTTTCAACCCCCGGTATTCTTTGATTGATGACAACATAGGTATTTGATAGTTAATCAAATCATTATCAGCCTATACTTGAAACTAGATTTCTCCAATGAGGATGTAGAGACACCAAGTACTCTTTTTCTCCTTTTTCTCTTTCTTTCTGTTTCAAATTAGACGCTACTATAGTCTCCCGGCACCAACTCCATCGGAAAATACGATTAAAATAGCAATCATCCGAGAAAAACCCCATCTTTTCCTTATGAACTCACTGTAGAACTGCCTTCACAATACTGCCTAATATACCGATATATCTTTATATATATTATATCTCGTAAGTAGTCAGGTGTATATCTCACTACGTAATGTGGTCCCAACAGGTCTTACACTTGGTTTGTCGATATACCTTTGAAACTTAGTAATTAACTGTTCGTGAATACGTATTTAGTTACACGTAACTGAAACCCTGTTAGTTTGTTAGTAAACTAGGTGCGCTCCTAGCTTCTATCACATAGACATAACATCTTAATCTAACTTATCTACTAATCTAACATATTAATTAGAAATTAAATTAAATTACGTTTATTACGGATGTTCGAGCGGCTGAAACTCCACCCATCTTATTACAAAACAAGATTTATAATTGACATGGCTTAAATGGTTTAAGCCATGTCAATCCAATGGTGAGCCAGTGTTTGTAATAAGAACGTAACAGTGATTGAAATACCGTTCTTTTTATAAAACTGAAAACTTAGTTCGGTACTAAGTTGTCAGTTTTGTGTTTAGGAACTTTACCATAGTCGGAATAAATTTGAAATTCGATAATGGCTCCATGTTTTAAACGCGGGTCTGAAGATAAACCTTGTTTTGTAATAAGGGGGCACGTGTCGCTGTTGACTAGTCATCTGTTGGTCCTCCATCATGGTCGTGTACGTGCAGGTGTTTGAAAAATCATCATTTCAGCCGAAGGACGTCCACTGTTGGACATAGACCTCCCCAAAAGTTAATCGCCCCGCTTGGCAGGCGGGTTGGCGATCACAGTATGGTGTTAAAATGCATAGAGAACGCTGCTGCCCATTCTCTAGTAAGTCCCTTAGTCGCCATTTACGACACCCACGGGAAGAAATGTGAAGGTGCTATTCTTTATATCCGGCACCAAACAGACAATAACGGACAGTTTTGAAAAATAATACTTGCAAAATAACGCACTTAATTTACTTACAAATTTCGGAACAAAATGTAATCATAAAAAATAAGGATTACAATTATTGTCACTGATTAACTCAATTCACAATATTTTTGGCGCAGCGTATTTTTTCCGCAGGACGTCGTTCGGGCGGGTAGTAACTTTAACTTCAGTCTCATAGAAATTTGGTGAAGATCTGTTAAAGATCTTCGGCGTGATGAATAGCTCCTCAAACTGCAGCCCATTGCTCACTTTTAGATTTCTACCAGTGGAATCAGCCCTTTAACTACTAGACAGGGGTTGATGGAGCACCTGGGACCACCTTTCCATCACAAAACTAGGCTGCAGCGTTACCTTTGCCAATTAAAACCTATTAGTTAATTGTTCTAGCTGGCCTACAAAATATTTACCATGTTTTAAAAAACCAAAAATATGTTAAATATCTCGTTTTAAACAACTTTATTGGTATATTAATTGTTGCAAAAAGTTTGTACTCGCGATGTTTACTCTTTGTAAAACTACTAGTTTATAATAAGAAAAAAAAAGAAAGAATACTAAAGAAATTTTGATGTTTTGCCAAATCTTAAAAACCGTGTGAAGCAGGGGCGCGTCGCTAGTCTATACTATTATACTAGTAGATAATAATATACTAATATTATGAAGAGGATTTTTTTTTGTTTGTACCTTTGTGGGGGTAATCTCTGGAACTACCAGCCGGATTTAAAAAAATATTTTTGCAATAATTGATAGCCTAGTTCTTGAGGAAGCTTATACGCTATTTAACATCACGCTACGACCCTTGGGAGCTGTGAAAAAGTCAGAAAGAACGCTGAGCTAAAACGAAGTAATAGCGCGGGCGGGGGCGACCCAATGCGACGCAGTGGATCTGGGGAACAAGAAATTTCACGCGGATGTCGCGGGCAGAAAAGCTGGTATTAGACAAATTGATCTCGAGTCGGAAGTACTAGTACACTATCGAACTTGTTGTTCTTGCAATGACATGGTGGAATCCATTAAAGACGCTGACAACAGGTAAACCGCTGTCACTGTCAGACTGGATACAAAAGAAGAGAAGAAGCTTCTCTTTCTTTGTAATTTATTTTAAAATATGAAGCGATTATTTATTTACTCAAAAATGAGTTGAGTAATCGAAAATAAAAAACAACCAAGTTCTGCATACAAATAAGACGTTCTTGTTATTACTTAAATACCAACCGTACGTTGACATTTAATACAGATATTTTGGATTGAAACTCAAAGTAAAGGGTTAGTTTACCGTTAATTTGTATCGAGATTTGTTTTTCTAAACGTATTTTGGTAACAACCAAGTTTTGAGAAATATGTTCAAGAATAACATTATAACATTTTTTTCCGCTACCACAAACTATATAGATTTGGCATTTTTTTTGCCTACTTTTATCATTTGCCTCTTGTCAGCGCCTTAACTACTAGTTTTAAAATTAGTAGGCTTGATAATTCTAAAGATATCTTTATCAGAAAAACTTACACAGTCACAGAAAAAATATTTAATTCGCGTCTCACTTGCAATGCAATGCTACAACAAGATTGTATTCATTAATTTAATTTTCCACAAGTTGTAAACATTAAACAACCTTGCGTAGGTTGTTATGGCTGGTCCTGGCTAGACAAAATACACCTAATGCACAGATAATAGTCACAAACACACAGGAAATGACCTAATCTGCACATTAAGGGAAACATAATAAATGATTATGATATATGTAGGTAAGTAGATTTATCACCCTCTTTTCCTTAACGGGTAGCTAAGTAACTTTGAATGTTATAAACATGGGTTCTTATAAAAGTTTTTAAGGGAAGGAAGAGGATTGAATAGTGTTTCGTGGGTATTTTGTTCGCTTGGCTGAATCTAAGACAGTGCGAAGTGCGAATTTAGGGGACCCATTTTGGGATTAAAAGGTGGTGCTAGTTAGCTATATCGTATCTATGTAGGTATGTTGTGTTGTAGGCAATGACGTATTATAAATAGACGCGTCATACACGAACATTAGTGCACTCAAAAACAGCGTAAGCCATGAATGTAGCTACATACTTGCGTACAATTATGGAGTGCGTGAAGAAAAGGAAAGACCTATACCCTTTCTATACCGATAACTGTTGTTAGAAAGAGATAAACATACATATTTAATTACGTTACTAGCTGCTGCATGTTCATTAGCGCGTACGCGTCAGTCGCAGCAGTCAGGAAAAATGGCTGACTGGCTGTACAAGTACAAAACTAAACAACTTTAAAAAAAAAAAAAAAAAATCATTTATTTGCGCAAATAAGGTACAGATTGTTCTTAAAGATAAGTATATTGATCTCTTATTCTGCCATTAATTTCGGCGTGCAAATTTTACATATTATCCATTTCTTATAATAAAAAAATACAATAAGTACTTATGCATGAAATGAGACGTTTTTCTGTACTCCCACAGTAGCAGTGTAATATGTACATCATGTATAGACACGGGAAGGCATTTTCTTTACAAATAATTGCTGAGAATTGCGAGTGATTGTGACGTGTAGCCGCGTCACTGGATGGCGCACGACTAATACCTCTTTGGGCAATTGCCTTGCATTTACTATGCCATTATTGAGCGCGGGTCGCGCATCTAAAGGTAATCATCATTGGTTGTAGGTACATTGTTTCGACGAGGGTTTTATTGTTATCGAAACAAGTGGCGACACTTTTTTTTGAAGTAAAACTTCTTTACGCACGCTTGACTTGGGGAGTAAGCTGGTGAATGCGTGAAGAGAGCTGTTACGGAAGCGAGAGGACGGGTGTTGAGAGGGAGATATAAGTTAGTGAAGATAGAAAGAGAGAGAGTTACGTTTCGTATATTACTGCAGGGGCAATTTAAGAGAGAGAGGTGCGAGCACACATTTTCTTGCTCTCTTTCTCTCATAGCCAGTTGCGTTTCGTATATCTAAGACACAGTGCAGGCTTATTGTTGTAAGTAAGTCATGTGGTCTAAAGCACACTCGTTCGCTCGATACAGTTTTTATTCGAAAATCATGAGTCTTTTTTAAGGATAATTTATAAAAATAAACAAGATTGTTAGGCATTTATTTTAGACATAAAAATATCTAAAATAAATACTCACAGCAAGAAAATATAGTTTAATAACCAGTCACCGGATATTTTTTCTCTAGATCAATTATTAATTTAGACAGAAACGAAATAAGAATTGAGACTTACGCTATTTATGAGCGCACGTGATATTCAACTTTATTACTGATGTGTTAGCGTTTAGCACATAATGGAGTGGCGGGAAGCATGGGGCGGAGCTTGCGTGGACATTTGATTTAGGTACGCTTTTTTTGTATTCTCATCATCATCTGCCCGCCTTTTGCCAACTATTTTGGGGTCAGCTTCTACTCTAACCAGATGCAGCTGAACACCAGAATTTAACATGTCACGACTTTCTGTCTGAACATCACAACACAGTTACTGGGTTACATATTAATATGATACCCCTTGGTATGATTACTTTATTAAAGACATTTAGGTATGGGTATTATAGTTACGGACCAAAAAAAGTCACAGAATGGTACCCAAGGAATGGAAAAAAACGTAGAGGAAGACAGATGAAAAGGTGGGAGGATGATCTGCCAAAAGGTTGGCGAAGAACAGCTCCGGATAGGAATAAGTGGAAGGAGATAGAGGAGGCCTATGTCGCAAGACAGCCTGGCCTGAGTTTATAAGAATTTGTGTATGTACAGAGGTCAGAGGAAATAAAGGCTATTTTAATTTTATTATCTTTACAGAAAGCTTAAGGCGACGATAACCGACTTTTAAAGATTTTATACTGAAGATCACGTCTAAACGAGTAGTGTTAATGATTTGAAAAGTTATGTCTAACGCGGATAAAAAACTGAGAATGGCGCAAAATCTACTAAGCGTATTTTTCTGAAACTTTCACCAATTTAAAGATAATTTAATTATTGATCTTTAAGTTTATGCGGTTTAATAAAATACCTTTTGTTTTGTGTATAATAAATTGATAATCCGTCAAATTGGGGACAGTGCTCCTTGATGGGCGAGTCCTATTACTGGCTGAACGTACGACGCGTTGCATGAGCTCAGTAAAAAAACACGCAAGCTAACCACTCAAGGTCACTGGCATATACCTATCTTCGTCTTAAGAGAAGATTTACAGAAAGCTCATCGGTTTTTTAAGTGCAAAGTTACTCCAAGTAGTTCAGAATCACGAGTGTTTTAATTTCTTAAAACATGAAATCGTAAGGTTCTGAAGTCTTCATACAAAGTAATAATACAACCTACATTTTCAACGTTTCAATAAAACGAAGACATTCGGTACAGTCATGCATAAACTATCTCTATTCAAATTCCCAGGATATTTATATAAGACAAATAACATTTAGTACATACTCGTACATGAGCGTAGCTGTTCCGTCAATCAGTGAAATAAAATGGTATGCTTCGGTTCGTTTGTTAGCGTAGAGGTATTAGATCTGGTATGTTTGCCGACAGCAGGGTTGATGATTGTATGCTGTATTACGTAGGCTTAAAGCATCATTTCACCTGAGACTGATTAAGTGTAAAATCAACATTGTGACTACTGTATTTCGAATCATTTACATGACCACTGTTCCGTGTGGTGCCTGACGTAAAGAATAGTACCATCCCATTTCTTCCCGTGGGTATCATAAAAGGCGACTAAGGGACTTACTAGAGAAGCAGCGTTCTCTATGCGTTTTTTAAAACCATACTGCGATCGCCAACCTGCCTGCCAAGCGTGGCGATTATGGCAAGCCCCCCCTGTGTTTTTTTTTTTGGGGAGGCCTATGCCCAGCAGTGGACGTATTTCGGCTGAACTGATGATGATGATGATGTAAAGGTATTTGCAATTTTATTTTCTTTCGACCTGACTGCAAAAAAGGGTTTTTGTCAGTAACTATAGTGTGGCCATTAGTGCTGTGCACTTCCTGAGGTATGCGCGCGGCGAGACGGGGGGGAGAATCGGCTGCTGCGCTCTGTCAGTGCGCCGTCAACGCTCGTGGCGGCAGGTAGTGTTATCTGTATCAGACTGTCTATGTAAGACGCACATGGGATAAATATTCAAAGATGGGTCGTGCGTTATCTCGTGATATGAAGACTGTCATTTTGATGAAGTTGAAACAGAATCTATGTCAGAATAACTTTCATTAGAATATATAATTGTTTGTAAATATAAAAAAAGTTTAGTTCTTATTTATCACCTGCATATTTTTAATAAAATATGAGTATATTTGGGTTACATTTTAATCAACTATGTAAGTACTCGTAATATATTACAGATAGATAGCCTCCGACCATCGTCCCGCCACAAGTCTTGCCGACATGTAAGAGCTAGCTAAGCTAAGATCTGTCCGACATGTATCGATCTCATGTGAACTCATGCACTTTTTTCTTCGCCTCCCACCTCGCCGCGCATACCTCAGGGAGTGCACAGCACTAATGGCCACACTTTAGTAATAATAATGATAATGATCAACATCTGCCCAGTCTTTTCTTTTATCGGAACAAGCTAGGATACTGTACAAACTGGCATTTTTTGTTTTAAAATATTAATGTTAGAATGATAATGTGTTTTAGGTTAAGCCGTGGGTCCCGGCTGTCATTAGTGGATCTTTGACAGTCGTTACGGGTAGTCAGAAGCCAGAAAGTCTGACAACCAGTCTTCTTACCAAAGGGTATCTATCGTATTACTGTATCCATATAAATACTGGAAACTGCATCTGGTTAGACTGGAAACTTTTTTTTTTTTTTTTGCTTTATTTTAAGGGCTTTATCGCTGACCGATAACGTCACCCTGTAACATCAGCAATTATTCTAATATCAGCAAAATCAACTTAACGTGCTTTCCGAGGCACGGAGGGGTCATGGTATGTAATGATGGTCACCCATCCACGAGCCAACCGCGGCTAGCGTAGCTTAACCCGATCGATCGACCCGTGCGGCTTTTATTTCTTAGCCACGAGCCTCTCGTAATAATAATGATAGTAAATAGTTTATTTATAAAATAACCTCAGATTCAAAGCTGCCCCACTCTAGGAATTTCTTCTGTATTATACACAATATCAAAACAAATTAACATTTTAATGTCCGTGACCAGAGGGCTGGCCTATTTTTAGGTTCAAAGAATCAGCATTGCCATCCAACGTTCAGCTTTTTGGGCACTTTTTCCACTAACAGCGATGTGGACCAATTTTGGTTTTATTAATAATTCATTAATATGGTATAATTTGTTATTTATGTACATATTATTTTAAATCTTAAAATGGATATCTAAGCGGACATAGAGACAGACATGAAAAGTGAGTTTATTTTGTACTATATAATAGATATACATGAGTAAGTAATTTCAAAACATGACAAAAGAGGAAAAGCATATCAACATAATCTTAAACATGTTTCATAAACAATTTAATTGTGTAAGATATTCCGCTAAGGTCACGTAAAGAAAACTTACGTAATTCTTACTCTAGTTAATAAACAACTTGTTTGTATTTACTTTTTAATATCTCGTATTTGAGAATAAATAATATTCAATTCATATTCATCAAAATACCGTCTGAGATATATTTCATTCTTTGAATATCTAAACAAGCTCTTAACAATATTTACTTATACCCAAGTTTAACTAGAAACCGCCTAAATTGCCTAGTTTCTGAACAAATATTGTTCTAGTATAATAATATTCTAGTTAAGTCTCATGTAGTAGGAGGCGAGCCTATGACCATCAACCAGGCAGAAATCTAGACCCTTCTGAGAAATTCCTAATGGAAAATACCAATAACAGTTGGTCCGACCTGGGAACAAACCCAGGGTCCCTGGGAACAAACCCAGGGTCTCCTGCTTAGCAGTAGCGCTTGCGACGATTAGACCAACGAGGCAATCATCTAGTCATTAGTATCTGTTCTTATATAATAGAAATGAATGGGATTACAGTTAGGTGAGTGTGCCCAAGAACTCCACGACCTCATTCCACCAGCCCTCTTCTATTATCGGACATCTAGACGCACTGCAGGTTACCATCCCTTCCTTGTTGCTATTCCACCAATTCGCACTAAGCGTTTCCAAATGTCTTTTATAATGCGCACAGCAAAAGAGTAGAACTGTCTACCTGTGTCTGTGTTTCCGAACGCATACAACCCTAATCTCTTCAAATTTTGAGTGAACAGGCTTCTTCTGGGTAAGCTCACCCCATCGTCGACTTTGTCTCTGTCACCTCTGCCCTAGATTAAGGTCAAGAGCAAACCCATACAAAATAAAAATTAAAAATGTGTCGAAACTAAAAATAGAATATTCCAATTCATTCATTGTTAGTGAATAACTTGTTAGCCTTTGGGCAGCGCGGAAAACAACCCTTCCTCGGTCATGTTGAACGAATTTCGTGATATTACTACGTAAATGAAGGAACTGATTGTGTGTGAGTAGTTAAAAGAGTATTTTTAGGGTTTCGTACCTCAAAAGGAAAAAAGGAACCTATACAGGATCACTCGTGTGTATGTCTGTCCGTCTGTCACAGCTGATTTGCTCCGAATCTACTGGACCGATTAAGTTGAAACTACAAGGCCTAAAATTTTGATAAAAATACAAAAAATTGTTCTTTACTTATAGATTACAGGAAAACCTATAAGAAGACTGTGGTCTTAAAATAACATGGTAAATCACTCAATATTGTACGTACAAACTTACATTTGCAGTTGGAATGTATGGGACAATGTTAAGTTTGTTCTTGGGATAAATTCATCCCAACTACGGAACCCTTCATTTGCGTGGTCCGACACGCACTTGGTCGGTTTTTTTATATTTAGATTTTAGAATTCAAAGACAGTTTGTAGATTTCTATAAGTACTGTATGGCAATTAGTATTTATAATAAATTACCTAATGTTTTTAAAAGTCCTAACTTCACTGCATTTAAAACGAAATTATTTATCTTCCTATTGCATAAGTGTTACTACTCAAAAAATGAGTTTTTAAATGAAAAATTTGATTCAAAATTTAAATTAGACGATGACTCGTCTCTGTGCTCTTATTAATTGAATGGAATTTCATTTGTATGAAAAATTTTATTTGTATTTTATAATAATTTTCCACATTGTATTTAATCACTCTTGACATTATAATTAATAATCCTTGACATTGTATTTGACAGTAGTTAACGTTTTCCTTGACCTTACTATTGTATGGTTTAATTTCGACATATTGTTCTAATTTACTCCTAATTTTAATTCTTTTAAATATTTGTACGCTGGAAACAGCAGAATATTATGGACATTATATTACGTGTAACACCTGTTTATCAACAATATTCTAACAAATAAATAATTACTTACTTACTTACTTACTATACTTTAGAATGATTAGGTAAGTAGTTGCAAGTTTTTTTTTTTGGGTCGATCACTTACTGGTAAGCGTGCAGTGAGATACGCAGATTGAAGGACTTGTAGTGTATCTACAAGTCTCCTTTTCGCGCAACAGTAATTTTGTTGATGATTTAGCGAAGCCTTTATCCAGTAGAGGACGTTTTTCGGCTGATAAAATGGTGTTTTTCCAAAATGATTTCATAGTCTGCTAAGTTTATAGGATTCTTATATAAACCAATGCAGAAATATGCTTTTTAA
Source organism: Tiliacea aurago (assembly GCA_948098905.1). Taxonomy (NCBI): domain Eukaryota; kingdom Metazoa; phylum Arthropoda; class Insecta; order Lepidoptera; family Noctuidae; genus Tiliacea; species Tiliacea aurago. The sequence goes on from OX402591.1 coordinate 4,191,744, forward strand.
CCCCCGACGAAAAAGAGGGGTGTTAAAAGTTTTTAGTGTGTATCATGGCTCTTGGACCGATGAAACGATTTTGTTTTATTTTTCTTACATGTCTATGTCACATAACCTCTGTCATCACAATCTTTAATTCTAAAATTATCTGTGCCATATTTTCCGATTTGCCGACAAATGTAAGTATCATTCCCATGCTAAATATTCCTATTGTAATACTCCTCGTCCTCGCCGCTCGCTCTCAGTTCGACCAATTTCCATGCAATAAAAATCCCATTCTCATCCAAGAAAGAAATATTCTTCTCAATAATAAAACAGGAATAAAACGGACTTATAATAAAAAGAAATTCCGCTATCATAAACCAAGCAGTGGGGGTACTTACCTATCTATTTACACGACCATTATTTGTAGACATATGTAACAATCTGCTGTTATAAACATAAGAAAAGGATGTAGAGGCCAAGTTACAGTGGTTTCGGTTTTTGATTTTCACTAAGAAACCACATTATTTTACTACGGTAATTACATCCTATACTTACAGAAAAAGGCCAAAGGCTATTGGGCGGAATGTGGGTAAGCGATGTTTGGCAAAGTTATTGACCATACAGGTCGGTAATATTTAAATCTAAATATGGATAGGTTTTTATATTTTATGTTTTCCGAGGACAGATCAAACGATTGGCTATTTTAGTATATATTATTAAGCAGATTTAATAATAATAATAAATAATACATTTTTTATTTCAGAAAAAACGTAATAAGGTTCACAAAAAACGTGAGTGTATGCGCGTGAGTATATGTATGTGTGGGTGTATGTGAAAGTATATGCATGAGTGTATGTATGCGTCTGTGTCTTTGAAATACCTCTATTGGATTGGTTTGAGAAGATCTTCAGCCTCCCAATAATTTAACTTTAGTAATATGGTTTGTAATTCTTTTTTGCATTGGTTTTTTGTTAAGTTATGTATGTCATTTATTTTATTAATATGGTTGTAGAGACGAGAACTATTTATATAAAAATGTCTACTGGCGAGAGCAGTTCTATGCGATTGAGTTTCACAAACCCATCATTCATTTACCCATCTAATAATTAGGAAACACAAGCTTAACTTCTTTCGAATGTTGTTATACCAATTTGCTAGTTAGTTTTTTGTTACATCTGTCAATAAAACATCACATAAATTTTTCATTTGCACATCGCACATCGTTCAAGGTTGAACCCAGTCAAAGTCTAAGCGATCCGTCTACCTACCCCTACATTTACGGTCGCTTCAAAATTTAATTCACAAAATTGCCTCTCAGGCGATACATTGTAAGGTATCTTAATGTTTACATTTACGAGTGTGGCTGAGGAGGAGGCAATGTAAGCAATCTAGATTTAGGTACCTACCTATCTACTTTGCTAAAGACTTGGAAAAACTCGATTATGTTTGAAGATAAGGTTCTAGAATTACTTTAAGGAAAGATACATTGTTTTTGATATGGGTGTTGGGTTATATTTTTTTTAATAATTATGGTTGTACGATGTATAAGCATTAAGGCATTGTGTCATCTAAACCGACTTATATTATTAAATTTGTCGGTTTAGATGACACAAAGCCTTAATTATGCCCCATTAGTTCTCGTCGCAGATTATCTTATTATTCGAATTCAGTACAGACGGTATTATTCTCCTTAAAATATAATGGCCAATTATAACATTGCTCTTAAGAGATGATAAATCATTATGTGTCGCTTGTTTAGCAGAAAACAATCAGTGGTTATTCACGGAATAAGGTAATCTTTAGATCCTGTCTAATTAACCAAAGAGTGGTCCACAATGATAGAAATACCTTAAACTTTGGGTCTTATATCTAAATGGGATGGTGCTATTCTTTACGCCTGGCACCAAACGGACACAACCCATCAACCGGTGCCTTCAACCAGGCACAAATTCAGACTCCGAGTTGTTACTAAGAAATTCCTAAGTACTAGTAAAATCCAATATATAAAATAGACGTGCGTTATTCTTAAATCCACGATCCGATATCGGGTTGTCACTTCAATAGAAGATTGACAGGCTGTTCGTTGTGTATTGAAAATATCGTGGTAAATAGTTATGGAAAACGAGACTTTCAATAGCAGGTACGAGTATGTATTTCATATACACTAGCTTTTATTTTAGCTTACCTAAAATACATTTTCAAGCATTTCTTTGGAGAAATGCTTGAAAATCTATTTTAGGTAGGTCCATAGTGCCTAATTAAGGACGAGCAACTTATTTATAACTATCAAAAGTGATGCATATACTGCTTGCAAAATATGGTGTTTTTTTTTATAAATTGTAAGGTCGAGTTTTGTAAACGTTACTAAATTATACTTCATTGTTTACAACAATTGATCCTTAAACCAAATACACAAGCTAACTCTAAAATATGTATAGTATGTACAAGTATAATATAATAAAAAAATAAAAAAAGGGAAGTGCTCATTGGGAAAAGTGCCCAAAGGGCTGGTAGCATTGCCACGTTGGATGGCAACACTGATTCTTTGAGCTAAAAAATGCCAGCCCTCTGGTCACTTGACGAGTAGACCAACCGTTTGGCGATGTCCCAAAATACTCGATGAGCACTTGGACCCCACGGTCCTAGTGTTTCAACCCCAAACAGCTCAAACATATAGCTCCCATTAGGGTTGTTATATTTGCGCCGTTCGAGGTTTTCTGCTCCTGCAGCAGCCGCCCTAACACAGCCCGCCATGCTAGGAAAATGGGATGGCGCGATGGTGTCGACACAGGTTGCATCCCACAAATCCAACCTACCCAACTTCCACGGCATTATGGTCATTCCGTCTGGCCTCTTTCCATCGTCGCGTGTCAAGCCATTGGGTTGTAAAACAGCTGGCACCCCGTCGGTGACAAGAGCACGGATAACGTTACTTAGCACATATAATGGCTAAGCATTATTTGCGTCACTGTCGCACAAGTGTCTAATTACAATTGTAAGATAGAGTGGGAAATATATTATCTAAGCCAAAGATCATGCAAAGGAAGGTTGATCAAACAACAACAAAACAAAAATATTTTTATTTCAGATAAGCCTACATGGGCACTTATGAAACGTCAGAAGCTAGGTGCACGGTTCCAATTGGTCGTTTTCTATGGAGAAGAGCCGGCAAGAAACTCCACGGTCACTCTTTAAAAAAAAAAATGGTTTTTACAATGCTTTCAAATTACAGTGTTGATAGGTAAGAGAGGACAGCGTAGGACTGTCAAAAGTACCAGGTACTTAACAAAATAGAAAATGGTCTACAGATCTACAGTCTATTAAGCCGTACAACGTCCTCACATTGACAAAAAAAAAACAATATAAAATATGATTAAAATAATAACAGTTAGAACCTTGTTGAAAAGTCAAAGATCAGTCTCGGCCATAGTGATGTCGTCAATGTAATGTGTAATGTTCAGATGATTGATGTACATACGTAAACTCACGCCTTCTTCGCATGGGGGTAGGCAGAAACTATCGCAGGTGGCGTATAAAACGCCACCTGCTACGCACCTTAAATACTCCTTTTGCTTCGGCTACGTTCAAACATCTGGTCATACACGCATGCTAGTACTGCGCACCTGACCTTTCTGAAGAACATCACCAATTAGGTCACTATTATGTCCTCCTAGGGCGTCCGTTCCGGCGTTTTCACTCACCTCTGCTTTGTAAAATGATGATTGATGTACCTCTGTGAAAATAGGTTAAACAAATACATAAATACAATGTACGAGACTTTAACAAAACAGCTTGTATCAGCATTCAAACTTGGCGAGGTGTCACCTACAGAAAATCTCTTGGCACACGAAGCAACGTTTAAAACCCCGACCAACCGACCAAAAACGTTTTTATTTTCCTTTTAAATGTACTGAAACTAATAGAAAGTGGAACCTGTATAAGAACATTCGTATGCTGATTGGGTACTTCGACTGAAAAGTAGGGTATCAGCAGCCTGTGTTACTAAATGGTACTTTTTAGTACCATTGTGTACTACTTAACTGTCTTTTGTACTATTACTGAGCTCATTCGGTTGTTTTGTATTCGTTTGAACTCTTTTAAGGGAATTTAGCAAACGATTTTAGGATGTACTTGACATTGTTCGTAACCTTTTTTTTTTGTGTATTTTGTTTAGTTTAACTTTCATTTGACTTTGTGTGTAGTTGTGTAATTTTAGTGAGATGGATAGACCTAGTTCACAAAACCAGGAGGATCAAACAAAAAAATCTCGTATGCAATGCAATCCATATCAAAGCAAAAACACCAAACAAGACCGGACATTGTTAGCTTTGGTAGGTACAAGTAGAACGTTAAAAATAAATCCGTTGGCAAGCAAAACGATTGTTCACGGAGATATGAATATTATAGGATCAAAATCATGAACAGATTTCACCAAAAGGTAATTCCAAAAATGGTAGCGTGTAGCCCACTCATAATCTGCTACGGACGCGTAGCCACCGTAGCAGCTACAGCTACGCCGTAGCCACAGCGTAGTCCGATTTCATCCAACACATTAATTTCTATTTCAATATCGGATCTGAAATCATAGGACCATATCTAATGAAAACAGGTATTTCAATTCCGGAATAATATCGTTGTAGTCGGAAATTTAACAAAATGTTTGGTAAATTAGGCGAGTCTGGATTTTGTTTTAAACAAACCACATTCAACAGTGATTGTAAGCTGTATATAATCGGGGTAGTACCGTTGATGTCAATAAAATAAACACTCATTGTTTATTAAACCGTTAATCCTATTAAACAGGACAAAACCGGGTATTATTACACACGATTACGGATTATCATGAATGTTACAACGCAACGAATAAACTATTTTACCCAAAAAACTCACGGGATACATACCTGTATTTTCTATACAGGGTGTTAAAGAAACTGCGTGCTAGAGCTTAGGGATAGGTTCAGTATCGTTATAGGAACCCAGGAAAAGAAATATCAAAAAAAAAAAATAATATAGCAAGATCAACCTAATTTAGTACCTACTAACGATTGCTATTTTAAGTATTACTAAATAAGGTTGATCTTGCAATAATTTTTTATGTTTTTATTTTTATAATTAAAATAATTATAATTCTAAACGATTGCTATTTTAAGTTAAGTAAGCTACTAAATAAGGTTAATCTTGATTTCTTTTTTTTTTTTTTTTTTTTTTTTTATGTTTAATAAAAAAAATTGTTTGTTTTTTTTTTCCTGGGTTCCTTTATCGATACTGAACCTACCCCTAAGCTATGGGACGCAGTTTCTTTAACACCCTGTATAAGCAAAACCTGTATATTGTTTACAGTACAATCACGAAAGACAAAAGTATTTACACTCACGCACGAATTGATCATTTATATTTTTATTGCAATGCGTCAACGATGTTATACGTTACAGATTTTCACTGAGCCAGTGTGCGAAATACGAACGGTTTAAATTGAGAATAAAACTAGCCCATCCAACCTTCAATTTGGTGGTAATTACTTACACCATAGAGGCATTAATATCATCAAATTCGCACTAAAACCTTAACATTCAGAGGTTTCATAACATCGGATATCCAATTTTAGCAACATAATATTGTGGTTTCCCTTGCTAAGCTTAAATTCTGCGCATCAAAATGCTCTCACAAGCAATAACATTATTTATTCACGAGGTATTATAGCCTAAAATCCTATGCATCACTCAGTTACGGCCCGAAATATTTCTAATAGGCATAAAGCTTTGAGGCGACCGACACATTTTGGTTTAAATATGTGCTTAATAAATCATATTTATGAGGAAATTTTGCGTTTAACTGTTTTAGAGTAATAATGAAGTGTAAATGTGTTGTGCGAGTTATTAGTTAAGTTGTAAGTACTAGGAAGTGGGATTAGATTGTTAGTTAGTGTGTGATTGATGTAGGACTAAGTTTAGTATGTGTCGGGGATATGAGATAGTTTAGAGTTTCGGGGAAGTGATATTATAATGTCTAGTGATGTGTATATATGGGAAAGATTAAGTACGATTATACGGCATTGTTACTTGTCGCTCTGATTATCAAGGTTCTGACCTTGAATTGATGGAGGGATAGAAATTTGGACAGTGGCTGAAACAAAAAAAATATTACCAGCTAGCCAGGTCGTGCCTCGATGAAGCGATTTTGATAGTATTTTGTTTTTGTCACGCCCATCTTTGCTGGATCTTATACTTTCTTCTTCATCTTAGTTATTTATAGTTATTTTAGAGATAATGTGTTTTTTTTTTTTTAATAATAAATTTAAATTAAATAAAATAATTTATTTGCACCTTCGCGCAAAAAAAAAAGTAATGACCTATCGCAGTTGGCTCCGGCGTGCCTCTACTGCTTAACCGGGGTTTGGTGGGGACTGAAGTGCCTCTAGCCGGGTTATAATAAATAAATTAATTAAGTAATTAAGGGTCGTCCCTTATTGGGACTTAAACCTAGGTTTTGTCTGTAAGAGCAGCTTTTAATCAAATTAAAACTTTTGGTACCTAAGTAGTCTTCTTTCTTTTTCATGTGGTAGTGATGAACCTGATGTCAGAGTTTTTATGCCGCCCATGGGCCTCTGACTTGGCTTCACATGCCGTTGATAAAATATCTCTGAGGCATGCCGGTTTCCTCACGACCTTTTCCTTCACCGTTTTTTTTAGCAAGTGAATTATACAATATTGACATGAATCTGACCCCAAGATACAAGCCCTGCTTAGTTATCTCCGACCCCCAAGATACAAGCCCTGCTTAGTTTTGGGATCAATGATCAAACCAAAATACTGTGATGTATAAACTCATTTGTGTTTATGTAAGATCACTGTCTGTCATCACCTTTTCCTTTTTTTGCCAATAAACTTTATGTATTTTTTTTTTGCATTTGAGTAAACTTTATGTATCACAAACTATTTTTTTTTTTTGTATTTGTAATCCGAAAAGTCAGAGGTGCGTGCCTTGGGTTGGAACTCAAGACCTATGACTGCTTGTCAGTCATACCACTAGGCTATTCCTGCTAAGTAAGCAGTAACAAGATTACACTAGTAGTTCTGCAAACAATAGACCTCGCGAGCACAAACTTTTTTGCAACAATTAATATACCAGCCGATTCCTCTGGTAGAAATCTGAAAGTGAACAATTTACTGCATTTTGAGTAGCTATACCACTCATCATGCCGAAAATCCTCATCAGGTCTTCACTAAATTTCTATGAGACCAACTTAAAGTTACTACCTTTCAAATAAAAAAGAACTACTGAAATCGGATCTCATACGGCGGAGATATCCAGTAGCCTTCTTTTTGCCCTTTTTTGAATGAAGTACCCCTCAAATCAAAAATCCCTGACGACGAAAAATTTCTATAGACGTAAAATCTGTATACCACGTTTCGTTCAGAGCGGATGTAAAATACGACCTGCTGAGGATTACCAACAAACTGACAGAGGAATGCAAACATTGCCGGACTTGCAGCAGAGACGCTTCGCTCGCTTTGCTGGCTCAGTCAATCAACCACAAAAAATAACCTTGAATGAACATCCTCTATAGACGACACGGTTGGCGCAGGGGTTAAGCGATTCCCCCCAGTAACGGGGGGGCATGCGGGGCCCGCCAGCTAGGCGGGCATGCGCCGGGAGGGTCGTGGAAGAAAAGGTTCAACCGTTATCCCATGGCCCTCCCAACACGGCGATGCGGGAACACCGCTGAGTTTTAGTGGGTATACTGTCGTCATTACCGACAGGAATTCCCACATACCCCAACTCGTCCCCTACGAGCAGGGGATGCGTAATTGCATTTCTCAGCGAAAAAAAAAAGAAAAAAAAAAGGGGTTAAGCGATTGACTACTGCGCTGCGTGTCGCGGGTTCGATTCCCGCACGGAAAAAAATATTTTTATGACCTACAACTAGTTTTTCCGGGTCTGGCTGTTTGTGTGTGTGAGTTTATGTTTGTAAACGCATCCACAATACAAATTCCTAGTGTGGGGGAACGTTTTTATAAAAAAAAAAAACCTATTCCTACTGGCAGGATTTATTCCAGGGTAGATTTTCACCACATAAACACTAAGACCCAAAACATACCTACTGAACAGACATACCATAAAATAATAATCAGCAAAAACTTCCGGCTACCCTCAGTAATTTTCAATATGGCGATGCAATATTTACGAAGACATCGCCCCCAATCACCCCCAGTTGGAAATCTGACAGGGGCGTAAAACATAACCTTTATTAAAGCCCATGTTGGACGAAGAATAAGGGGTGAATTGAAGAGGCCCACTTGGAGTTGTAGAGGCATGATGTTTATTAATCTTGGATGCACTCAGTCTTGAAAGAATTGTTTATTTTATTTTAACAGAATTGCTTCCTAGGTGGGTTTAATTAAAAACCCAAATGTTACATTTAAAAAAAATGAATAGACGATAAAAAAGGGTCCCGCAAGAACTGTGAACTTTGTCACAAAAATGTCAAATGCTGAGCCAATAGTCCATGTAAATATTGTAACCATTTAAAATAGTTACAATATTTACATGGACTATTGAGGTACTTAAGAGATACCTGGCAACACTGCCCGAGTGAAAAGTCAAATTTTTGTTCCGTATTTTAAAATTTATTTTAATTAGTAAGTTTAATTTTACCACTAAATTAAAATATACATGTTAACAGTAAAATATATATATTATGTACAAGTTTAAAATAAAACAGAATAAAATAATAAAGGGGGGGGGGGGAAAGCTCATTGAGCATCAAAAAATTCGTCCGCATCGCTGTCAATGGGAAAGGTGCCCAAAAGGCTGGCAGCATTGCCACGTTGGATGGCAATGCTGATTCTTTGGGCTAAAAATAGACCAGCCCTCTGGTCGCATGAAGAGTCGACCAACTGCTTGGCGATGTCCTGAAAAACTCGATGAGCACTCGGACCCCAAGGCCCTAGCGTTTCAACCCCAAACGGCTCAAACATATAACTCCCAATAAGGTTGTTATATTTGCGCCGTTTGAGGTTTTCTGCTCCTGTAGCTGCCGCCCCGGCACAGCCCGTCGTGCTAAGAAGATGGGATGGCGCGAGGGTGTCGACACAGGTTGCATCCCACACCAAAGGCCTACCCAACTTCCACGGCATTATGGTAATTCCGTCTGGCCTCTTCCCATCGTCGCGTGCCAAGCCATTGGGTTCTAAAACAGCTGGCACCCCGGCGGTGACAAGAGCCCGACGGATGATGTCGTTAATGCTAGCATGACGTGCCATCCGACCAGCGCTCTTGCTACAAGATAGGCCGTGGTGTCCTAGGCAGTCGACTTCTTCACCGCATTGACAGCGATGTGGAGCCCCGCAAGGAGCGCCCAGACGCAAACACGTAGCGAGCCGGAATGTGATGTCACCCAGCATGGTGCCAATGTTGGGTGACGGTAGTGCCTGAAGCCAGAGGCCCGACTCCCATTCACCCACAGCCAGCAGGCGGGCACGCTCGGCAGTATTGGTGGACGTATTAATAAGTTTATTCCGTACCAACCTGCAGAGCGGCTCATCCCACTGTCTCTGGGAAGATGGGTTCTCGGGCTGAACCGTATCCGGGCAAGCCACTTTCCAGGCGTTCATAGCATCGGTCAAACACGGCACTTCAGAGTCAACCTGAGAAAAGGCTAAAATTCTTTTGATTAACTTTTCAGTGCTGTGGACCGAAACGTTAGAACGCCGGTAGGCTTACACTAGAAATTTTGCGGACGCCGAGCCCACCAAAACGAATGGGTAGTGTGGCTTGCAGCCACGCTCGGTAGTCTAATGCCACATTTAAAATGGAAGTAAGAGTACTTCGAATAATAAGATCAATTTTGTCTAAAAGGTGTGGCTGCTTCCATAAAGAGGAAGAGCGGAGAAAATACATAAAATTTGGACCGAAACAACAATATCTGATAAGGGTGAATGCCGAGTGTAAATTAATTTTAGAAAGTCTATCCGAAATATCGATGAAATGTTTAATTTTTCCTCGATGAATGGTGAAAAACTGTCCTCTAAAATTGGGGAACCTAGGAGGTGCAGTGAACTATTTTCCAAAACTTTGATATCTGGGGCTACTAAATTGAATTTTTGTATAGTCGATTGTCTGTCAGTATTGTCACAAAGGTAAATTTCACATTTGGAGTTGTTGAGGTCAAGGCCTATGGATTGGAACTGCTGCTTTAGGAATTGAAGATCTTTTAGAACGGTGTCTACGTCACCTCCCAGTGTTCCATCATCTAAATACCACACATTAAATTTTGAATTTAGTTGTTGTATAATGGGATGAATAGCCAAACTGAAAATGACTGGCCCAAGGCCCAATTCTAAAACGTGATCTTTATATAATAATTTTGATGGGTGTCTATAGCACTGCCACATAAAGCCATATATTTCTGGTAACACCTTTTTTACTTCAGCCAACAAAGTGTCCCTGTTAACGGAGTTGAAGGCATTCTTGACGTCAACCTTGAGGATGACCTCACCTTTACGGGCATGTAAAAAACTGGAAAGGGCATGTACGGCAGCCTCGCAGCCTCCTTTGGAACCAAAGTCAAGCTGAAGGGGCTGGAACTTGTTGGTCAGAGTTTCGCTGTACAATTTGCAGCATATTTTGGCTGCCGTACACCTGTAGGTGCATCCAACGGCAATGGGACGAATACCGCCGTCCTTCTTGCGCAGGGCACATAAGTTGGCCCCGTACAAGACATCGACGACGGCATCATTCACACCGCCGCGCCGTTGAGCATCAGGTTAATTAGAGCCGCAAGCTCCTTCAAAAGCGACTCACCAGCTTCCCCGGCGCCTGAACTCAATAAATCTTTTAAATGCTGAGGAGTCAGGCCGTCGAGGCCGCCAGCGGAACCACTTCGGTAGGAGCTCACGGCTGCAATCAGCTGGGGGGCAGTAATATTAAAAGGAGTTGCATCCGGATCGGGCAGGAGGGGGGGGTCGGGGAAGGTGAGACCATCCGCAGGCGCTGGATGTTTATTCTCCAGGGCTGAAAGAGTTTCTGGAGAGTAGGGCGCCACCACATCACTACTGAAAAATAGCCTGGCCGCTCCCCTGATATCACCTTCACTTAATTTGGATTCCACATGTGAACACAAGCCTCTTCGTGAATGGTTACTGAAATTTGGTAATTTTTGATCTAAAATAAGAGTCAAATTGTTACAGTTGTCTTTAATTTGCTTTGTCAATGTTTTTTTATCTGCCAAATTTTTTTGGACATGCAGAATCCTATAAGGGAAGGTGAGTAGTTGCTCCCAGGCGCTATAAGTATTCTCCTGGGTTGCGAGGCGGAGACATCGCGTTAAACTTAGAGCAACAGACCGCCTCGCGCCCCGGGGAACTCTCTTTAAAACAGGGGTTGAATTTTTTAAATTTGAAAGTCTTTTCCATAGTGTTTGGTCTGAAAGATTTTCCAAAGTGTTTGTGGCTGGGGGGCACAAAGGTACACTATGAGGTTTGTGAACCTTTCCATAGTGTATCCGTAGCCCCCGTTCGCCTTTAAAGAAGCGTGCCTGGGAGCAATGGGGACATCTCACCTGGACATCGAGCGATGTGGCAGGTTGACTGGCACTAATTCCGGCGTCGCTACAGGCGGCATTTAACATAAGTAAAAATAACACAAAAAAAAAAGATGAGAAAAACACAAAAGTAATTATTTACACTGTTATAACAAAAATGAATAAATTAAAACAAATTTAAAAACACAATAAAGTAAAACTAAAAACATGGAAAAAGTCAAAGTCAAAATATGACGGCTGCTTGTTTTGGTAACAAAACGCATGCGTCGTTACGTAGGTGCGTCACAGGATGAGTGGAGGAGACCTAGCGACGCAAGTCGTCGCTAGGACAACCGATGGCGGCCTTAGCAACCGCGTAAATGAAAAATATCTTGATAGATTTTTATATGCAGGTCTGAGCCGTCAGGAGATTAAACTGGCTTAGAAATAGAAATAAATATTTTAAGTGACCTGAGCCTGCTAGTCACTTTTGTTATTACTTTTATTTTTTTGCAATTCAAAGTTGTTAGATTGTTAATGAATATGCACTTCCACGTTTTTTGCCTTGTTCTCTTTATATCTGTAGTTTAAGACTTGGATAACACTGTCACTGATATCACAACTTATTACGAATGTATTTATGTACTTTTTTGTTACTTAGACCGGATCATTATATTATTAATTAATTAAATTACACAGAACGGTGTTTGACGTGTTTCTGACATCTTTCATCTTAAATTACACCTTAAATTTATTAGTAAGTAAATTTAAGGTGTATTTTTATGTGGAAACGTAATATGCTTGTATAAATACTCAGGATTATTGTTTTTCTGTAATAATATAAACTAAAACACCGTGTTTGGTTACACACCGGTAACCTAAAACCAACAGCTGACGTTCGGACTGCGGATATAGACGGGAAGTATTGCTTTTACTGTACTTATAGTACAGTAAAAGCAATAATAACAACAATAAACAAATAAGAACAACAATAATCGTCACTTTAACTCTGTTTGTTACACGTCCTCGTTAAGTCTTAACATTAATAGTTCGCTGATTTTGCACTCTGCATTGGGTCTAAATCGCATTGTTTACACTGTAGATTACGAAACTTAGCGATGATTCTGTTATTGTAAATCTGAGCTACATTACCTGTATTAAACAACAATAAAAACGTTATTGACAGTTATTTTTGCATTGTAGTTATACTTTAATATTAAATAATAATTTAAAAAATCTAGGCAACACATAAGGAAAAGTAAAATCATAAGGCTATAAAAGTATCATAATTTTACATTAAGTTTGACAATATAGCTTTGATAATAGCTCTTCAAGACAAGTCAGTAGCCTACCTCATTTTTCCACTGAACAACTCTTAACTTCTCTCACTATCCCATTCATTTCCAACTTTATTTTATTTGTCTGTCCTACTTGTTCTCTCCGTTTCTTTATTATAATTTAGTAACAAATCCTGAAACCATGCTAGGCAACTCAGGATATGGAGCTTAAATTGAGAACGGCCCTCCAAGACCTTGAAGCTTCGAAACTCCAATGTCAACAGTTGTTACAGGAGAACGATGAAAGTAAGGAGGAAGTCAAGAAGATAATCAATAAAAACTCAAGCCTTAAACGGGAGCTAGTAGACCTACATCAGCAGTATCTGAATGTGGTTGAGGAATGCGATCAACTCAAGGTGGTCACGGATGGCTTCAGCAACTGTAGTAACTTGTTTGAGGAGGCTTTGAGCAAAGTAAGGGACCTAGAAGATGAATTAATTCAAGCTAATAGTCGTATTATGCAGTTAGAGAAAGAAAAAGAATGTACTCTGGTTAAAGAAACAAACCACCTATATAATAAATTAATAAATACTAATTGTAACCCTCATTCCATAATAACTATTGACCTTACTGAAGATTCTTTGCTGAAACAGAATTATAGTTATAAAGTTAGTCATAGGAAAATGAAAAGTTATGCAAAACTGAATAGAATAATAAAAAAATGCAATCAAAGTAGGAAACAACAAAAACACTTTTCCAAAAATATTCCACGCAGAAAAGAACGTGTTGATTTAATCAATAAATTAAGCAATTATCAAATCAAATTAGAAGACAGCTCAAAAATCTATGAAATTGATACGCAGCGCTTACAGTCTGAAATACAGGTACTTGAGGGTAGACTTAGTTCCCTTTACTTTAAATATGTGGGCTCTCAGAGCCAAATTAAAGAACATATTCTTGCTGCTAATGAATTAGTTAGGTGTCAGTGTAGTTGTCAGAAGGTTTCAAATCCTGTTGCTGTCCAGCCTGAGGCAACGGAGGACCCGTCCCAGACTGAGAGTTTGTCTCAAGACTGTATCCTCAACCAAGATATAATATCTGATATAGTACCAGATCTATCTCAAGTGGTACAGCCTGAGATTGGTAGTTGTCCATCTTTCAGTAGTCATGACTGTTATCATTCAGTTATGTTCTCAGATAGTATAGGAAGAGGTTTAGGTAAATTAATTAGTAACAAGCTGTGTTATTCTACTCAAAATTATTGTATGCCAGAGTCAACCTACAAACGAATAATGGCAGCAGTAACAGGAAATGTATATAATACCAAAACCAACATTACTGTATTTGTAGGAAATAGTTCTAAAGTCAAAAAAGAAGAAATCACCGACTGGGTAACTGAGTTGTTAAAGTTAAATTGTAGTAAAATAATATTGTGTGCTTTCCCATATTTTGAAAAATTGACAAATAGGCAAAACAATTATATCCATATGCTTAATAAGCATATGCACTTCTTAGTTAGTCATTATAGTGACAAGTTTGTGTATTTTGACACCAACTGTTTTGTGGAAAAATTAAAATCAACTAGGGATACTGTGTATCTGCCTGTTAGTTTTAGACACATAATAGCAAGGCTATTAGCTTTTTATATAAACTCAGACATAAGTAGTATGTCAAAGTCTTGTGTTATTAACACCACAATGGTTAGTAATAATACTAATAATAAAGTGGTAAGCCTGAATAAATGTAGCTCAAATGCTATAAATATTTACACTAATTGTACGAAGGAGGCTCCATGTTCCTCGCTCACTATGAGCTCACTGTCTAGTGACGACACTGAGGTCTTGGGCTTAACTCCGGATAGTCATTTAAACTAGTTTGTAAGACAACAGAAGGTACCAGTAAGAATATTCTTTTACATAACAGCAACAAGGTGTTTTCTTGCTCTAAAATAAGTAATTATCAGATAGGAGGTCAGCAGAATGCCTTGAAATTATTTCATCAAAATATTCAAGGTATTTCTTCCAAATTATTAGAAATCGAAATGTTTTTAGAAAAAACTAAGTTTGACATTGTTTGTTTTACTGAACATTGGTTAAAGGATTATAAAATGTTAATTAATTGTGAGAACTATATCGTGGGCAGTTGTTTTCACCGTAAATCGATGCTGCGTGGAGGTTCTCTAATCTTGATAAAAAATTGTTTAAAATCTAAGCAACGTAATGACATAGTTGATTTATCGGTTGAACATTGCATCGAACTGTCCTGTGTTGAGCTGGATAAGCATGTTGTAGTGTGCGTGTACAGGTCTGTACACGCACACTACAACATGCTTATCCAGCATGCGTATCCCTAGTTATCAGAACTTTTCTTTATTTGAGTCAATAATGGAAGATGTTTTAGCGAAACTTGCATCCAGTAACAAAGCCGCAGTTATTTGTGGAGATTTTAATACCAATATTCTGGAAAATAATTTAAATAGCACTAGATTATTAAGCCTTTTTAAATCGTTTAATTTATACAATGTTTTCACGGAACCAACTAGAGTAACTCCAACTTCTGCTACTTGTATCGATAATGTCTTCTGCGATTGTGATTATTTACATAAAGCTATCGTAAATTATTTACCATCTGATCATTGTGGACAAACGGTAACTTTTAAGTTTAAAACGCCTTTGCAAAAAGTGCAAATACAATTTAGACCAATAACAACTGGCAAATTAAATAGATTTAATAGTAGCCTAAATAATAAGTTAAATGTTCTGGGCCTTAATATGGACGATGCAAATAAATTGTATGAGAATTTCTTTTCAGTAGTGCACACTGAATTCAATAAAACTTTTGAAAAGAAAACAAAAAATATTTGCCCTAATTTTATATTTAGTGACTGGGCAACTAGAGGTATTAGGATAAGCAGGGAAAGACTGTTCGAGCTGTATGGCCTTAAGCCTTACATTAACACTGAAACATTCAGTAAGTATGTTGCTACTTATTCCAAAGTTTTTAGGAATACCTGTAAGATAGCTAAAGCCCTGCACATTAGCAACAAGATCAAATCGGCAGAAAATAAAATAAAAACAGTTTGGAAAGTTATAAATAATGAAACAAATAGGAATAAAGTACGAAACACTGATTACACATTGGAGACTCCACGTGGTGTCATTAGCTCAAACTTAGAAGTAGCTCAAGAATTCTTACATTTCTTCACTAATATACCATCTAAAACGACGAAAGCCTTAAATTCCTCACCCGATGTCTCAATTGATTTATTAATAGCGAACGTTCCAAACTCCCCGGTTGAATTTCAATTTAAACATATAAACCCTATGATAGTTATTAAAGCTTTTCGGCAAATAAAAATCAAATTGACCGAAGAATTATGGGGATTATCAATCAAAGTTTGTACATCCATAATCGAGACTGTAGCACCATACTTAGCTATAATATTTAATTTGTGTGTGGTTCAAGGTGTCTTCCCAGATTTAATGAAATACAGTAAGGTTATACCACTTTTTAAATCTGGGGACAGTAAAGACACCAACAATTATAGACCAGTATCCGTGTTGCCGGTATTCAGCAAGGTGTTCGAAAAGGTAATGCTGAATCAGATGCTTAATCATTTTAAAACCAACCAAATCTTACACGATCAGCAATGTGGTTTCACCAGGGGACGTTGTTCGACTGACCTGTGTGTGTGTGTCACCTTATTAAAACACATATTTACAGCGTGGGAGGAGGCCCAAGATGCCATAGGAATCTTTTGTGACCTCTCCAAGGCATTTGACTGCGTAAATCATGAAACCTTACTCTTGAAACTTGAGCATTACGGACTAGGTAAACTTGCGCTGAGTTTAGTAAAATCTTATTTAAATGATAGACAACAGCAAGTTCAAATAAATGGTCTCAATTCACTCGGTTTAAAAGTAAAAATGGGTGTTCCACAAGGCTCAATATTGGGTCCTTTCCTCTTTTTAGTATATATTAATGATCTTCCCCATTTATTCAAAAACCAACCACAGATGGTGTTATTTGCTGACGACACTTCCTTAATCTTTAAGATAAATAGACGGGCATCAAATCTTGACGACGTAAATAACGCCCTACTGCAGGTCCAAAATTGGTTCACTGCTAATAATTTAGTATTAAATGGGAAAAAAACTAAATGCATAAGATTTGCTTTACCGAATGTTAAAAGTAGTGATTGTGAAATAGTATTGAATAAAGAGAAACTGGAATTCGTCGATAAAACTGTTTTCCTTGGGATCACGCTCGACTCAAGGCTGCAATGGCGTCCTCATTTAACATCTCTTGCAGGACGGCTAAGTTCAGCAGCGTATGCTGTGAGAAAAATCCGTCAATTCACTAATGTAGATACCGCGAGGCTAGTCTATTTCAGTTACTTTCATAGTATTATGTCTTACGGTATTTTACTATGGGGACGGGCTGCAGATATCGAGTCTATTTTTATTCTGCAGAAAAGAGCCATCAGAGCAATATATGGCCTCCGCAGGCGCGATTCTCTAAGGGAACTGTTTAAAGATATCAACATCATGACGGTACCTTGTCAATATATCTATGAAAACATCATGTACGTAAGAAAAAATTTAAATAGTTTCAGTAAAAGAGGTGAAAGACACAATTATGGGACTAGAAATAGGGATGAATTAGTTCAACCAGGTTTCAGACTGGCTAAAGTAGACTCATCCTTCATGGGGTACTGTTTAAAATGCTACAATAAAATACCTCCCCACATATTCCAACTAAATGAAACGAAATTTAAATCTTTTATAAAACGCACACTATGTAGCCAAGCATATTATAAGTTGGGGGATTACATTGCTGACAAAAATGCTTGGCTTAACGCTGGTCCTGCTCCACAAGGGCGCATAAACTAATTGAATAGCATTCAAATCTATTGTTGGAGCGGCTGAAGATTGTAAATACTATCTTTTTATTGTATAAATTCAATCTATTAGTATTGTATAATTGCATAGCACATGTGTGAGCACTATGTACCTACCATTTTCTGAGTACGTCTTTTATTGACTTGAATGTGCCAGGGCGGCTGAGAGTGTCATGCTCACTAAAATGTCTAGCTGATGGTGGCGTGTGTGTTGGATCATTAAGTTCCCTTCAAAATGGTTGAGCTAAATGGTGCTGATCCATGCGTCATGTTCGTGAACGGGCGCCGTCAGTAGGGACTGGTCATTTCATAGCTGCCACGGCTTATTTTAACGTAGTATTTTAGTTGTTTTTTATATGTTTATTACGGACGCTTTTAACGTGCACGTCTTTCAACATTGTTCTCACATGTATAATTTCAACATAAATTATGTAACCAATACTATGTTACAATATTTTGATTTAAAAGAGTGTCCGTGGAGTTTCTTGCCCGTTCTTCTCCATAGGAACCTACTACGCTTTGGAATGGGCAACTAGCTTCATCTGACTGACTGACCCCTTGACAATTCTAAAGTGCCTATAATAGGTTTATTTGAAATAAATGCTTTGAGTTTGAGTTTGAGTTTGAAAATATCATCTACACTTTTAGAGGTATGAGGAACAGGGTGTAAAGTTCACTCAACCTCTATAGAAAAGGGAGGATCCTCCGACCAGACGGGTATAGTGTCTGGTGGGCAACTGCCCGACGGTTGTTGTTGGGATGTTGTATACATATATGCTAGTTGCACGGTAAACTCTGTTTGCGCGATGCAGAATTTTGCGTGACGTCAGTGTGACGCGTAGTTAGCATGTGGCGATGTTGATGCCGCGACACACTTACCGTCAAAACTAAGTACCCAGAGCAACATACAAACGAGGTCATTTTGGAGCCTCGGTTCCCCATCAGGTAACGATTCTGATGAGATACGAGTATACCCATTAAGTGACAATTGATCGCAATGGGGGTCATTAAGACAGTTCATTCACGTTCATTGCGTTGTTGAGCAGACGAATTTTCTAAACCGATGAAGCAATGGTTTAGGTTCCTTCAAAACTCTCGGATTGTGATTGAAAAAATTGCAATTCAGGTCCTGGGACCTGGAGGATATAGGCTACTTTACATCCCGGTTATTCATGTGTCAAAAAAATATGAAATCAATCAATCAACTTAATTTTTTCTCATCACAATACATACATAAGTTATTTTACATTGGTCAGATTCGACAATGATACACAATTCAGGTAAGTATATATTGTGGGAGACTGGTGCCTAAGCTAGGCTCGTGGCGTGTATTTCAGAACACCAGGATCCCCCTTTACATTTTCATTTTATTCATTATTTATACTAAGCGCGCTGACAGAATGTAGTATGGAATCATACGACATTTTATAGTTTTATATAAAAAATGTTTTATATAGAAATGCAAAATGAATTTAAGCCGTTCATAAGGGTTATTACCCATATTGTATGGGTTTTCGATAAAAACCCATACGCTGTGGGTAACCCTTTTGAACGGCTTAATTTAATCCATTAAAAATTACCCAAACCGTATGGGTTTTTGATTAACTGCTTAGAAAAACCCTATCGAAAACCCTTTCAATGGGTAACCAAAATGGTCCCTGATTAGGATCACTTCGTTGTCCGTCTGTCTGTCTGTCAGTCTGTCAAGACCCTTTTTCTCAGGAACGCGTGGAGTATCAAGTTGAAATTTACATCAAATACTTAGGTCTACGGTCCCTTGGAGCTCTAAAATAATAAAATAGGTACGGCGATTTGTGCGACATATTGACACTCGCAAATAAATCAAAACCTATATGGTATGAAATTTGGCAAGAAGCAAGGTCTCACAGCACAAGTATAGGAAAAAGTAATTAAATCGTAAATTAATCACATAAAAAAAATGCTATTACAAACTTACATTTGCAGTTAGAAATTGACCGTGGCGTATATCGATGTATGGGAGAACATGTTTTTCAACTACAACGTCAAGTTTGTTTTTGGGATAAATTAATCCCAACTACGGAGCTCTTCATTTTTCGTGGTCCGACAAGCAGTTTTTTTGCACCGGCTTTTTCATTAAACACTACGCGACTTTGTCTGCGTGTATTTTGCATTTCTATAATAATAAATAAATAATAAAATGAACCAGGGACCAAAATGGTCCCTGGGTAGAATAGAAAAAGAATTGGTCATGCTACACGTGCTGGGCGGATATTATTATGATTTTTTCATGTTACTGGGTTTCAAGTAGGTATAGAACCCATTGAATGGGTTATCATGTAACCCTTTCACTTGGTTTCACGTATAAAACCCATTCAATGGGTAATCATGTAACCCCTTTCAATGGGTTTCTAGTATAAAACCCTTTCAATGGGTTACATCATGATAAAGGTATCCCATTGAATGGGTTACCTCTTCGAAAGGCTTAACTCTTAACCGGGGTTTTACGGTCCCTGATGCTTTTCCGCTTTTTTCCTTTTGAGGAGCGGAACCCTAAAAACACAAGAAGTACACTTACCACGTCCAGTCATTGCCACATCAATGTACAAATTTTTCCTCACTCGAAAGAACATGCTCAGTTCTCTCAAGGGATGTTTTAGGAGTTCTTTTAAAACGCCGATGGGTTCTTGTGAATCACAATGAACCATAGCCGAGTGAAAAATGTATAAGCCTTTATAGCAATCTTTTTCTTTTGTTCTTTGAAAAACAACCCCTGTAAGTTCTTTTGAGGTTTATGGCGAATTGTGAAAGGTATTTTATAGGGGTGTAAGAAAGGTATTATGATAGAGGATCGGTGTTTTTGTGGTTGAGTGATTACTTATTTGTTGATTGCCATGAATTTTGTGTTTAGTTTATTTCTAATGAGATGAGAACCTACCTAGTTATTAGGGTTCCGTATCCGAAGGTTGCTAAACGAAATCCTATTACTCGCCTCCGCTATCTGTCCGTCCGTACGTTTGTCTGCCAGCGGGCAGTATCTCATGAACATAATATGTGTGAAAATTTCAACTGTCATATTATGACAGTTGAAATTTTCACAGATTATGTATTTCTATTGCCGCTGTAACAAAAAATAATAAATATAGAATAAAGCTGAAAATTAAAGGGGGTCCACATACGAGAAACATGTTTTTTTGTAGAGTATTTATAACAAATATATGACGGACGGTGATACGGAACCATGCGAGTCCGACTCGCATTTGGCCGGTTTTTTTCACATTGATACATTGAATATGATCTGATTGTGATCTTCCTGTGCGAGTCCCAATAAATACTTTTTCTTTCTGTAATAATAATTATTATTTTGGTAATGAAGTGTAAAGGCTTCTTTTTTTTTTTTTGTCTTGTCCAGAGTGGTGCGATATTGCGGGCGTGACGCAACTCTAGTAGCACAATTCCTTTGTCGGTGCCTGTTACACCCGCGATATCGCACCAGTCTTTACGAACCTTTACTCAAACCTGAAAATCGAATAAAAAACTATTGATAAACAACATCCGCCGCATTGTAAACTGAAATAATTGAATATAAATGCAAAAAGATAAGACAGGAAAACAACTCCAGGTTTTCATTTGAAACTGAACATTTTTATCAAATATTTTATTTTGCAATTTCAAGTTTTCAAGCAGATGACAGCCTTTGGTGTTCAGCTCACTGTGAATAACAAAGCTAATATAATATGGTTTATACAAAAAAAACACACTGGAAGCTCTACTTCTGGCCATGATAAACATACATTTTATAAATAAAATGTCCCCTGGAAACGACTAAAAAGAAAGATGCTTATTATTATTTTTTATGTAATTGTTATAAAAATATTTAACTTTATTGTTTTCTTTGCAGGTTTAATATCTTGAACAGCGTGGAGAAAATATAGGTAAGAGTTAAGTATAAAGTTCTTAAAACGTGTCTTTTACACAATTTCAGTATACAGGGTATTTAAGTAACTCGTGCCATAGCTTAGGGCTACCCCTAAGCTATGGGACGCAGTTACTTTAAAACCCTTAGGTGCTTAGGTGTAGGTTCAGTATTGATAAAGGAACCCAGAACAAAAAAAAAAAACAAAAAATAAAAACATACAAAAAAAAAATAAGTCTCTTCGTACTTTAACGGGCTTAGGACTGTCAAATAAAAAAAATTTAATTCTAACCGATTGCTATTTTAAGTTAGTAGGTACTAAATTAGGTTGATCTTGCAATATTTTTTACGCCGTTACTTTTACACCGTTCACAACAACATTGCATATAAACCTCACACATTCATGCAACACTGCAATACAGTACTTAATGTAAGTATTTTTTTATCGAGCCATGAAAACATTACATAACATTACGCCTAGTTTCCCTGTTGGGTGGGGCAGAGGTACTCATAGTACACCATCAACCCATTCATTTATTAATTAATCAAGCAATCATGACACCAATAATTGTGACTCACATACATGATAATGATAAATGATTTTTATTTCTATTATGTAGGTTTGTCTACATTTACACGTCCATCATATTTTAAAAACTAGATGAGGTCGGTGTTTCCTATCTGACTACTCTGAGAAGAAAAGCTGAAAAAAACTCAGAGGTCACAGTCTCTTTCAAAGTCCAGACATAATCTTGGTCAGATCATGTGAAGGCAGTAGACTGGTGTCTGAAATGGTATTTTGAGGAAAGAACCACACAGACTGAGTCGACCTGTCCAGTCAGTTCATGCATTTGTTAGTAATAGTGCACCTCAACACAAAACTTAAGGAGCTCAACGATGCGACGAACAATACCAAAGAAAGGATATTTAGGTAGGCTGCATAAATTACTCAAACTGCCAGACTATCAACTCAGCCTTTCGCAGTCTACTGCTGGACATAGGCCTCTCCCAGGCTGCGCCACAACACCCTGTCCTCCACTTTCCGCATCCAGTCTGACCCAGCCATCTTCTTAAGGTCGTCGGTCCATCTAGCTAGGGGGCGTCCCACACTACGCTTGCCGATACGCGGTCTCCACTCCAGGACTCGTCTGCTCCACCGGCCATCGGTCCTTCGACAAACATAGCCAGCCCACCGCCACTTCAGTTAGCTTACTCTGCAAGCTATGTCGGTAACTCCGGTTCTTTTCCGGATAATTTTATTCCTCATTTTATCCTTCAAAGAGACTCCAGACTATGATGAAAGCTAACTGAGAAAAAACAATGACCCACACTGACCCTCACACGGTAATCTAACTACACAACTACAATACAAGACGACAACATGAAACATTCTCATGCAATTCAGCTTCCTATGATACTAATCTAATGTAGAAAATAGGGAAGTCAAAAGTTACTAAACTCTCCATCATCAATATTTCCAACTACCACCCAAAATTTAAAATAACCGACTCACATCCTACCATTAAACAATTACACAGTAACTGCTCCATTTCGGTTACCACGTCCCTCGTATTATCCGCCACAGTAATAGCAGTTTCTAATATAAAATTGATTTCGGCTGAGCGAGCAACGTTCAAACCTTCTGATTTTGGACGTCATCCAACGCCAATACCGCACGCGTCGACTTTTTCCGTTCGTGACACACATTTTTATGACGATTCCTGACATCGTAGAATTTTGTTGAATTTGCTTATCATATTTTTGTGGTATCTTTAGCTTGATGTAAGATCAGAGGGGGCAATCCCCGTATTTTTAGGAACGTTGGTATTCTAATCTGTCTTAATTGTGACATCTTCTAGACACTGATTGTGGCTGGTATAAGAATGCAATTAGTTTTTTAACGTTTTTAGTGATGTAAATTGGCCTTCTTGGGGATCTAATGTCGTTTAACAAAAATGTAACTGTTCCTCATAGTGTTTCTTGTTACAAATATCACATACACACTACGCACATAGTCCTTTAACCAGAACTATTATCCCTGTAGGCCATATAACAGGTTATTCGCCGAAGTCAATCATTCAGCTAATACTGCACCGATACTGCCGTTTCAAGTCTATTCAAAAATTTAAAAAATCTTAACTAAACTTTGTGACGCGTCTTTCCAGTATAGCTATTAATAACCATTTGTTACGCTTCCGTGCCGAATCGAACATAAATCAATGTTATCGAGGGAGTCCTCTATACGCTGTTTACAAATCCAAAACCCGAAAATTTTGTCAGTTTAAATTAAATAAACGACCGCTATTCATTCGACAGCTATTTGCTGTCGGGGGCAAGGGAAAGACACGACAGCTTGTTAAACGGTTGTTACTAGATAAATGCAGATTTTTTAACAACAGCAAGTTCTCATTCGAGCCACTAGGTAATTTTAAGTCCTGACCTGTCACTCTCGACACGTGTGTTTCTGTCTATACGTATAACGAAGATTAATGCCACTTTGACACAATTAAAGTACGCTTGTACTAAGTAGATTTGACAAAGCAGGCTATGAAAAGTTGAGCACGGACCTAGTCCACTTTGATTGAACGCCGCCATCCAAGTGCGTTTCGATCAGTGTTGTCACGATCAAAAAAATGTCTGAGTATCTGTCAAATCTACTTTGTACGAAGCGTACTTTGATTGTGTCAACGCAGTTTTAGTCACTAGATTGACAGGAAGTAATAAAAATACATTATGCTGAATATTGAAGATCTCCTGCTCAGATTTTTTTTTTAATAGTATTTTAATGGCATGGTTGCTGGGACCTCTTATCCAAGTCTTTATTTAGTTACAAACTTTGTTTGTATTGATGAAATGAATTATATTAAATCCATGATAATGATATCCCCGCCCGCTCCCCTTGAGTTTCAGTAAAGATGTGGGCTCTTTACTGAGACCTCACGCGGACTTCTTGAGAGAACTCGAAAGTGATGTTGCACTGTTTTGTTTCATTTTCCTACACTAATGCACGTTCACGAACACTTAATGGTTAATCCACCATTATTACACATTAATAATCGGCTAAACACAAATTTTAGAAAATAAAACAAAACTGCTAAACATGTCACTTCATTTTCCCGCCAAGAACCCACCTAAAATTTCTTTAAAAAAAATGTAACCGCCCCTTCAACCCCAGAATCATGTTTCTCTCTTCATATTTCATCGGTTGCCTATATATATAATACGTAACGACATTACGGACCAATCTTCATGTTTATTTATTAGGGTTTAGCCTACCAACTATTTGTACGAAGTATACATACATTTCGATTTGATAGGTTGACATAAATTTAGTTTATGGTTTATTTGGCGTGTCCATTCGAATGTTGTTTTAGTAAACAGTTGTCTGTTATACGATTGAAATTCAATTACATTTTTATGGACGGTTCATGTTAATTTTGATCAAACAAACGAGGAGTGTATGTACAAGTTGGCTGAGGCAACGAGCCGTCTTGGTACCGTATAAGCGTAAGAACCGCTCTCGAATGTGTAAAATTATGGCATCTGTGTTTATAAAATAAAATAAAATAATATTTATTTCGGATAAGCAACATCCATATGGGTTAGTAAGCAAAAAGATAACTTATACCTATGTCAGTAAAGTTATTTTCTATTTTGACACAAGGTTGTTGTTCAAAATGCATCTTTGAACAACATCACCTAACATGATAACATAACATTATAATATTATGATGATAATAATTATGGTTTGTTGCTGGAGTTTTTCTTTCTGTATTTGTAAATGTATTTATTCCGATATGCACGAACAGTATATTACACAGATATACACTAACAGAAACACACGAACAAAAAAATCGCGACAAAAGAAGAAACAATTAAATAGTAGTGCAGCGATTGCCTTTAGTTATTTCTCATGTGGGTACCATTACAAATTTTCCTAGTTGTGTGACGTAAGAACTTCATAAAAAATGCATAGATGCATACATAATTCATAGCCATAAGTATTTTCTTTCCGTGCCTCGGAAAGCACGTTAAGCAGTTGGTCAATCAGCTAAGCCTATAGCAGTCCACTGCTGGACATAGGCCTCTCCCAGGCTGCGCCACAACACCCTGTCCTCCGCCTTCCGCATCCAGTCTGTCCCAGCCACCTTTTTAAGGTCGTCGGTCCATCTAGCTGGGGGGCGTCCCACACTACGCAAGTAGCAGTTGGTGCCGGCTGTTATTTGCAGATCTATGACAGTACGGTCTGTCAGTCGGTAAAGTTAAGAAAATTTTAATTTCGCGGTCTGCAGCTGCGCAGGATTCACCTTTAAGTGATAAATACATATTTAGTATTTCCAACATAGGTATGAAATCTAAAATCGAATTTTGTTAATGTGGACATAAAAAACACGTTGCGCACAAAACGACGTTCTCAAAAATAATAATAATGAAAATGATGACCTCATTGCTTCTAGCAGTATTTCCAGTATGCCCCAATTGCAACACTCAAAAGCTAAAAATGATACTACTAGAAGCACTAATTTTTAAAACAAAAATATAGTTCGATTCAAACTTGATAGCGGCTCTGAAGAGCGCTACACACTGCACACCCTCACCTCCGTTGACAGGTGAATTTGTTACTACACAGCAACTCGGCTCATGTTCCGAGCTGCCATAAAGTTTGAATCGCGCTGTACCAAAACATCTTCAAAAAAAAACTAGTATAGAAAAATGAGAAGTAATGTGGAGCCTTAAATACAGTTTAAAGTCTACCGCCACTATATAAACAACATTATAAGTTTCAATGGATATCATTTCCTGGGGCAAACATGGCCTTTATTGCTTTGATCTTCACTTCACTGCGAGCTATAATTTACAAAGAACATGGATGCGGTAGGCACAATGATGTTAGGAACAAAAGAAAATCAGCACCCCAATTGCAACACTCAAAAGCCGAAGAATGTTGAATGAAATTCGTAATCCATTGTTTAAACTTCAGTATTCATATTACAAGAACCGGTTTAACTAAAAACCCAGGTTTAAATCTCTATACGCTACGGTTAAAACAAAAATGATATAACAAATCGTATAGTTTTTTGAAAAACTACGATCATGGTCTAACGCTAAACCTCGGCGACCCTTAGTTTAAACGATCAAAGACGATGGTCTAAATTGTATTTGTCAAAGTTTCCCTTTTAGGTTATAGCATCTTTTTCATTGTGTTGTGTTGTTTTACCCGAAAATAGATATTAACGTGGTTGATTTAATTGATATTGAGGATATTAAAGCCTCTGAGTTATTGGGAACGCCACGCCGACACAACATAAATCGTTTTCGAATCAATCCCTTCATGGAATTAATGGTGGTAATACTATTAACAAAGAGGCAATTGTTCTACTAAAGACTTTGATAACTTAAAAATTCCAATGCTAAATTAACTTTGTTCAACTTGCGATGGATTTGTTTAATGTTATGGTTTCATATTACGCGCGAGAATGTTACGTTTCGTTACATGTAGGTACTCAGATGTATTATTATCTAGTAAATATTAATAAGACATTAAGTAATGTGCTTAAACCTAAACAAAACTGCAATCGACGAAATAACTAATGTTCTATGCAAAATAACAAAGTCTCAATTTTTTAACACTCCTAAACATCATAATAATCATTAGCGTATTAACAAAAAGTTTATTTTATGTCCATACGGAACGTTGCAATAGAATGCTATCATGGTGAACGAATAATATTTTTAATCTGTGGTTGATTTAAAGACAACTCAACGGTTCAAATGAAGGTACTAAGAAGACCACGGTTTTTTAAAGTTTTGTAAAGCCGGGTCTGCTGCGCCCATAGTTGCGTGTTTCAAACAGTCATAAACACGATTTGGGGGCGTGGCCTAAATCAATATCATACAAATTGTGTTTGAAACATGTTTGTAACTGTTTGACAAAGGACGATGGGAACTGGCGTCCCCAAAATTGAAACTTAGTCAACAGACTTGAGACATATCGCATTTAAAAGGTCTTGGCTTACTGATCATTCTTTACTACGGTGACGATCGTCAAAAACATGGAGTTTTCAGTAAAATTAATAGAATAGATTACATCGCGACATTTAACATAAATTGCGAAATGTGGACTTCTTCTCTTCTGCCTACTCCTTCGTGAATTATAGGCATGATGTTTTATTGTTTTATGTTCCATATTATATAAGTCGGTAAGTATTATGCTTTATCTCTAGTGATGTGATGAAAAATAGAAAACAAACATCTATATTTTGGTTAGATAAATGAAAGTCATAGATGATTTTTTCTGGAAACCCCATTATTTCAGACTTGAAACAAACAGTTTGTTATTTTGTAGGCCATAACGAAAAATATGAGACAAAATTAAGTCTGTTGGAACAAAAAAAAAATATGGGGACGAGGTCCATAGTAGATTGCCCATCGTCCTTTAGACCATGGTTCTGCAGGTAACCCTGGATTTGATAGGACAGGTTTAAACCCAGTTTTATTTAGTTTTTTGTAATATGACCGAAGTAGTTAAAAAAATCGTCTGCGCGTCAACGTAAATAACGCAATGAATGTTGTTGAATTGTCAACACAAAATACACTGCAATTGTATGTTTGTTACGCAATTACCCCGCAGGGTTAATACTTGTTGTAAATCCGATAAAATACCAAAACAATACTAGTGAAATAGCGTGACTTATACAAACATGGCTAATTGTAAACTAACTTTTCATTAAATTTATGTTATATGCCGTAAGATAAAATGTATCAGAATTTTTTATAAAAATCCATTTGAATAGAATAGTTCTTTATTTGCACAGAAAGTAGGTAGGTACATCTTACAGATGTTAAGTTTAAAATAATCCTTACTAACCACCTTAACTAGGGCATGCAAATAGTTTATGCTATAATAATAATAAAGACTCACTCAATATATATTAATAACACATTCAATCAAATCAATACCACAAGTTTACCATGTCAAGATGAATTCAGTAAATAATTTGAAATAGGCAATACAATACAAGTTTAATAAAATGGGATTATAAATTCGTCAAGTTCGAGGTCAGTATATAAAATATAAATGATTTAGTACAAGTCAGGAGTACAGAGATGTCATATTATCAATTTAAATTATTATCGGTTATTATAATTATGTTATAATTTTTTTATCATAAGCAAACAAAGTATTTATATTTTTTAACAATATATTCACTGACTGGTACCTTTATTTTTTTTCTAGGTGGGAAATTATCAAACAACTTCACCCGCTCTGGGCAGAGCGGGAGGGCGTGTCAGTCTTTTACTGACTAAAACCCATCCGTGTTCCTTCATTTGCCTGTGTGCCAGGGCCACGATATCCCTTTCAGACAAACTCGCAACCCTGGCAGGAAATTATTTATTTATACACGACTCCGTCATCTATTCGGGTTTAACCGAAGAAAAAAAGAAAATATCTTACCTGAAGGCGATGCGGCTGTCGATGATGGTGCACGCTTGCCTAGAAGTAACCTATACACCCAAGACTTGAAGAGTTAATAGCAACCCAGATATTTACATTGCAGTTATTTCAGCACCGCTGCTGAGCTGAAAACATCGTGAGGAAACCAGCATGTCCTAGACAAACATTCTAAAACATGACCAACCCGCACTGGGCCCGCGTGGTAGATTACTGCATACGCACAGTGATGAAACCAGTGTCCCATCAGAGGAAACAGTTATTATGCTGTTTAACGTTTACTTAAATGTTAAAATTTAACACACAAAAAAAATATTCTCGATACATTGCAACATCCAAAAAACATACGCTTGCTCATTCAACAGCGTTTCTTATTCAACGCACCGCAGATAAGATGAGTCGGGAAATTGAAAACTAATATCAGATGAAACTTTTCATCGTGTTTGGTGTGTAAAGCGGCGGCAAACAATACTCAATGAATACAAATTGATCCCTTCGGGTATTTTAGTATCGGTAGAGACTATTTTTGTGCAGTAGAAACATTTTGTGCTGTTTTCCGCGTGGCGTTTATAGAGATGCAAATTCGTTGTTTTATGCATGTTGCAAATATTGTGCTAATGTTCCGGATACTATTTTACATATTGGTTTGTTTTTAACTTCGACTCGTAACTCTCGTCTGTTTTTCAACATTATCATCATCATCATCATCATCACGTTTGTTCCACCAAATGCTTAGTATTAGGCATTTAGTTTCATGAAATGAAATGAAATCGTTTATTCTGTAATTAGGATATTAGAATCACTTTTACACATCATAGAAAAAATAATCTAGATGTAGCCGACATTTCCTATCTGACTACCCCTGAAAAGAAATGAGAAACAAACTCAGGGGTCAAAGTCTCTTTTAAAGTCCAGACATAATCTTGGACAGATCATGTGAGGACCATGTAGATCCGTGTCTGAAATGGTCTTTTTAGGAAAGAACCACACCAATTTGAGTGGACCTGTCGAATCAGTGCAAGCATTTGTCAGTAATCGTACAGCTCAACACAAGACTTAAGGAGCTCAACGACTCGACGAACAATACCAAAGAAAGGACATTTGGGTAGGCCGCATAAAGCGCTCAAAATGCCTATGAAAATATTTAAAGAAAAAAAACATGCTTCCTGGTCTGTCCGAGTCTCAACCAGGTCTTTCCTGTGTTCATCTGTAGGTCCTTCACCCACCTGGCTATTGGTCTGCCAACACTGTTTGTTCGTCTGTTCACCTGACTGCGGCGAACCCAAAAACATGGTGAATTATTTCCACAACTATAAAGTGATCGAATATTGTGATAAAAACGTTTCTTATTCAAATTTAGTTTATTTTTTTCATCACACCAAAGAATAACATTATTACGTTAAACACATAAGTTCTCATTAGGTTACCCCTGTAATGATAGATGTAAATTGGAAAATAAATAAATAAATAAATAATAAATAAATAAATATAAAACATATTTTTCTTACACCTTTTTAATTACATTTGCGAGACTGTTGTTAGGGGCCATGTTATATACGAGCCTTAGAGTAGGGCACCGTTTTTAAATGAGATCTTTGCAATAATAACGTGCTTTATATTCTAAAGCTCGTGACACACCTTAATTTAAACTCCAATTTCAGCGTAAAATTATATAACACACGCTTTAACGTAATTGCCTCTTTACAAGTGATTTTCATCACAAAATCCCGAGTTTTTCTTAAACAAAAACATTATAAAATGCACCGTGCAATTACCTGTACTAGAATGAACAACGCTTTTGCATGTCAATAGTTTTTTACCAAAGACTTTTTAGATTCTTACACTTTTTGCCTTTCGTGCTCTTGACGTTTTCACTTACCTAATTGCGCTTTTAAAAGTTAATTTTCTGTGATAAGAAATGCAGTGTTGCAGAAAACATTGTTGTTCACGCTATGGGAGGTGAACAATTTGTTTTATTTTGCATACAAAACACTTTATAAAAATAGCATTGCCTTCTGGCGAGATGGCTTTATGAACGAAATAATTGTACATACTCCGAACGAGTGTCGTAATTTCTAGATTAACATATTTCTACGAATTACTTACGGAGTTCTAATTTGTGATAAAATGGGAAAGACACTGTCTATAGTTTATTTATTCAAAGGATTCTAATAAATCAACTACGTAAATTTTTAAACACTGTGTCGTTTTCTAGTAACAATGTCAGTTCAAAGCCAAGTGCTCGGGAAAGTTAGCTATTTTGACGTTAATTGGCTCGCAACATTCTCGCAATAACGATTGTACATAGTACATAACATAATTAAGTACCTACGCTAGCTTTATTTGCGGTCTAAACTTGAACCATCAATTCCAGTAGAACAAACAACACAAAAGTATGAGCTGCACCACATTCATTGATAATGCTATTCTTTATACTTTTTTTTTGTTGTATTGCAGTAGAGCAACCTACTGTCGTAGAACCCACGAATTCGTTACGTCGTGCACGGACAATCATTGAAGTACTAGAGTGCTGTGATATTCTGGCTATTCATTGGGGATACGAGTTTATAAACACATTACTTTTGAGTAGCGTCGTTGACGACGGGCCCAATACTTTTCATGTGAAACTGAGTATAATACTGAGAGAGACAGAGTGAAAAGAGATGCCTTCAGATGTGAATGAGACGTTAGAACAAAGTTTAGTAGCAAATGTGCAGGAATGGATCCACAATAATCCTCCGAAAAACACTTCCAGCCAATGGCATTGGAAGCACTGAGCACATATCTATAAACGTCTATACTCAGTTCAATAAGATTTTCCAGGATATTGAGTTCTTTGCTGTTTCCCTTGGAAAATTTAGAAGTATTGCGCTTAAAATTATAGCAGAATTAAGTACACAGCAATCCTAAAATCATAATTTCTATTTTAAATATTAGATATATTATATCTTTTTTCTATTATTATTATTTATTCCTGTAAAAGTTTCAGTTTAGTTTTTTTTTTATATTTTAATATTTAATTTTAACCATACTCTCTACTCAATGTGGGTAATTTATATCGCACGCCGTTCGTGTTTGTTTAACTTTTTTTTTATAAATGTGGAAAATGTTGTTGGTTATACATTTATACTCCTATCTTAGTTTTGAGTTCTATACCATAACATTGTAATGTGTAACCGTTTATTTTCCTAAATAAAATAAAATAAAATACGGATAGATGTAGTTGTCCATCTTACTGATATAATCCCTGAGTGCATTAGAGAGGGTAAAACACGAGCTGCAAAATAAATAATGAAGCATTAGCGTAGGATTACTAAAGAGCTACCAGTTTTATTTTATTATCCCTAGTTTTAAAATCATGTGTTTTCAGACACGATACAATTATCGTCTATGTAAAGGACTCCTGAAGATGCAGGATAGCTTACAGAAGTTTAGAGAAATTATATAAACTTATTTATTTATAGTTCACGCGGGCTTTAGGCATTTTATTACGAGAAAAGTACTCAATTAATGAAAGAAAGAAAGAAAGAAAAATAATTTTAATTGTCACAGAAAAAAACGTGCGTACGAAAACATAATATGTAATAAACTCCAAGGTTACACAAAACAGATCTAAGTACTATCAAAAACAAACAAATAGTCGGAAGCTGCACGTCATGCGTCATGACTGTGACAAGAAGGCTTGCACTTAGCATGATGCTATGGGGACCCACAGCACAGCGCTGCAATAAAATGCAAAATCTAACCATCTATCTATCTAATGCAATGATTTCTAAATACCTGTTTAAAGCAGTGCCAGGTAGAAATTAGGACAAATAATATGAATAATCTTTATTACACAAGAAAGAGGTACAAATATTTTTTTAATGATTTTTGGAATTTGAAACTACAACACACAAGCGCATTATACTTAAATTATTACCTATAGAACTACTATGCAGTTACGTGCGACACTCGAAAGTATTTGATAGTGAAAATACTTAATTTTTAGGGCTCCGTACCAAAATGATAAAAAGGAACCCTTATGGTGAGACTAAGTCTGTCTGTCTGTCTGTCACACCTGGATGTCTCAAGAACTACTAATTCTATCAACTTGAAATTTAGAATATTTTTAGATAACGTTTGCCCAACTATTTTGCAAACAAGAAAAAATGTAACAAAATATATCTTTTTTGCAAAAGAGACTGAAAGGGGGTCTTACAAATTAGGAGTGGGGCTACAAGGGCATGTGGGGTATCATAAGAAAGAACGCTGTTTGCAAATTCACAAACACTTCTTTTTTTTTTCAGGCGGCATAGTTTCAAAAATGTAAATAGCACAATTTTCAGAAATCATCAACATTATTATTATTATGTACGTACGAAACCCTCGGTGCGCGAGTCCGACTCGTTCTTGACCGGTTTTTAATTTTACTGTTGCATTGCATTTCTCCTGTTTTACCACTACAAATTAAATATAGATGACTCACGAAATGCATTATGTTTATACTAACTAAATTAATAAGGGCTATTATATAGTAAAATTTTAAGTACTGTAAAACTGAATTAATTTTTTGAGAGCCATTTTTTCTTTATAGTTTATTTGATTTCCTATTTTTTACAGTTGTATATTGTTTAATTTTTTTTATTAGACATTAAATTAGATTTATAAAATCTGTTTTTAGACAACGAAGATCACTGAGTAGAAAATCATAATTAATTCAGAGATTATTGTATATTGAGAGAGAATAAGAATTTATTGTTAGGATTATTCAAGACATTCACAGTGTTTTATCGGCATTAAGGTTGTCTGTCGGTCTAAAAGGTCAAACATTGAATTTTTTAGGGTTCCGTACCCAAAGGTTAAAACGGGAACCCTATTACTAAGGCTCCGCCGTCTGTCTGCCTGTCTGTCACCAGGCTGTATCTCATATTCAATTTCATCTATATCTCACCGTGATAGTTAGACAGTTGAAAGTTTTACAGATGATGTATTTCTGTTGCCGCTATAACAACAAATACTAAAAAACGGAATAAAATAAATATGTAAGGGGGCTTCCATACAACAAACGTGATTTTTTTGCTAGTTTTTGCTCGATATTGATAACGGCAACAGGTAGACGCTTGAAATATACACAGAATTTTTAGTTATATTTATTTACTTTAAAAATCAATATTTAAATTAAAATAAAACAAATATTATACTTAAGGGCCTCCCATACAACAAACGTGATATGTTTGCCGTTTTTATAGTTAATGGTACGGAACCCTTCGTCCGCGAGTCCGACTCGCACTTGGCCGGGTTTTTCTTGATTTATACTACTCATTAAAATTAATCTTGGTCACCACTGACCAACATCTTTGGGAAACATGGACCTCAATGATTTTTATTCCTCTAAACGAAAAGAGGGCTTAGTTCTGCATTGCTCTGAATTTATAAACATAACCTCCATGTCAAATTAATAAATTGTTCCTCAAGCAATTATTTGCCTCTAGTTTGTCTAAGCAAAATTAATCTCATGAAATAACAGAAAAGCATTAATTAAGCTTACATTTTAATTAAATCTAGGTTCGTGACAAGACATTTAGTTGGAAAGCAGATGAAATAACTTGACGAAGATGACATTAAAGAGGTTTGCGAAGAGTAAATCAGATTTCAAAATATATTGCTGACAAACTATTTACATGCTCAAGCAATGTTGAAGTTACTAATAGGTATTGCTTTATTTTCAAGATTTAAGATTTGGTACTATAGAGCCACGACTCAAGACTCGGAGACTCGGGAGGAGCTCGTAAAGTAATAAAGTTGCGTGGGTCGATCCATCAGGTTAAGCTACGCTTGCCGGGTTTGTTCCGTGGATGGGTGAACTTTACATACCGAGACTCCTTCGTGCCTCGGAAAGCACGTTATGCTTTTTTTCCCGGCTGTCATTCGTGGAGCTTTGAAAGTCGTTACGAGTCAGAAGTTCGATAGTCTGACAATCAGTATTACCTAGGGGTATCGTATTACCCAGTTACTGGGTTGTGGAAGTCAGATAGGTAGGCAGTAGTTTCATGTGAATGGTAACTGGTATTGAGCTGCATCCAATTAAACTGGAAGCCAACCCCGACATAATTGGGAAAAGGGTAGGCAGATTGAAAGCCACAGCTCAAGACTCACGTTACGATCTCTTTTTATCTTTTATTATCAGACTAATATTATAGCCAAAGTTTGTGAGTGTGTGTGTTTGTTACTTCTTCACGCTCAAACGTCTGGACCAATTTTGATAAAATTTTGTATGGAGGTAGCTGACACCCTCGATTACGACATAGGCTACTTTTTATCCCGATATTCCCAGGGCATCGAGACTTACGCAGTTGAAACCGCGGGGCGCAGCTAGTTTAAAGTATAATTTATATGCTGTTGGTAACAGCCTTTGTGGTCTAGTGGTAAAACCACCTGTCTCAGAAACAGGGTTCCGGGTTCGATTCCCAGCGGGGGAAAATTTTCTGTTCAGTTTAGTCCCTTAGGGCTTATTCTAAGTCCACCTGGCCAGCTACCACCATCTTATCTTCCACTCTGTCCAGATGTTATTTAATTCTTATTTTTGATTTTGTATGAGATTTAATTTTTATTTTTATTTTGGCAAATTCTGATAATATTGCTTTTAATAATTATATTATTTTATTGTACCGAATCACTTTTTTATACCTAAAAAATGTTAGCATATCTACTTTATGGCTATTTTTAAATTGTAATCATTATTTGACGGGTTTGGCGCTGATAGCCGAAATACAGGCTTTTGTCGGTGCGGATACAAATGTCTAATTCATTTGTAACAGGAAACTAGTATAGCCTATATAAATGTGTATCATTGTAAACAATTATTGAAATAATTATTTTTTTTGTTATTATTATATCTAATTCTGTCCCCATAACAATAGTGTTAACAGCATTTTTTGTGTTTCGGCAAAACCTTACTTCTTACCTCTATCTGCTGACCTGGACACTGTGGTTGAGGATTCCGGGTGAAGCTCGCTTTCATCTAAGGCCTTATCACCACTTACCATCAGGTCAGATGAAAGCCAACAGCTTCCCCGTTGTAGATAAAAAAAGGTACCCGTTCCTTTGTACTCGTATATAGACACAACGGGGAAGCTCTTGGTTTAAGCAGACGCCTACATGACATACACTGAACCTATAATAATTATAAGGTTCAGTGTCCAAGTACCTCTAGCGTCTGCAATTACTGCAGTAATTACAGTTTTATTATTGGGTTAATAAAAACTCCTTATATTTTGTTTCTCGTATTGACTTTAGCTAGAGTATTGTGTTGTAACTGCATCAGTTTATTAGTAACTATGGCCTAGCGGTGCCATTGTATTAACTCAAAGTCAAAAATTCAAAGTCAAATTATTTATTTCAAATAATAGGAGGCACTTTTGAACAAAAAATTTATTGATTTTAGTTGCCCCTTCCAAAAGGTAGTTTCGTATGGAGAAGAATGGGCAAGAAACTCCACCGTTACTCTTTTAAAAATGTTTTACAATATTTTCCTTAAGTACATTAATTATAAGATTATAAGTTAAGACGATGCACCTCAAATAAAATAAGATTAATATACCACAATATGTCAAAATAATTAAAAATGAAGTAATGAAAAAAAACTTAATTATGAGATAGATTCATGGTGCTCACACTCATTTACAAACATGGTAAAAGTATATGTTTTCTTAAAAATTTTAAAATAATAAGTCAGTGTATGAGTCCAGGTAATTACAGAATGTAAAATAAATGTCAGAAAAATAACAAATTATACAATTAAAATAGCAACCAGTTTGATTTTGTCTAGACTCTAGATTGTCCTATGGAGCTGGACCAGCATGTTTCCAAGCATTCCTATCCTGGATAATAATCCTCTAACTTGTAATATGCTTGTTTACAAAGTGTACTTTTAATATGTGTTTTAAAATTTGACTGTAACTGTACGCAATCGATTCGATCGTTTGTATGAATTCTGACGTACAAACGCGATTTGGATGATTATGCGAGAGAAAAGCTACTCACTTTTTATCGCAAGAGTGAGTGGCTTTTGGTTGGGTTGCGGCCGTAACCTTTAAAAACATTCAAACATCTCTAAACCACATATTTCCGCCTACCCACCGAATATTTAAACGCAACACCGTTCTAAGGGTACCAGGGTGACATAAAACTAAGGAGAGCGACGTGAACCCACTGAGGACCTTCGTAACCTGACCGAGCTAAACGAAACTATTTCCCTGTGTTACTTAAAGAGCGTCGTAAAGACGAAATAAGGGTCTCGCGGGAAGTTCTACGGTCCCCTCGAATTTGGTAGCGAGTTTTCTAAGCCTGATGTAGGTAGGTGTGACATGCTAGAAAAAGATAGTTTTTTTTAACCTTTTCGTATCCTGAAAGAGTCCTGGACAGTCAATTTAAAAACTTATTTTAACCTGTCTATGACAAAAAATCTGTTTTCTTTTTAAATATCTTTGGAAGCTTTCTAACATAGTACAGTCTGATCATGTTGAAGACACAATAACTTTGAATAACCGTTTGCTTAAATTGACACTTTATTCGACATGGGTCATGTCCCTAACCAGTGCATTCTTTTAGAAAACATTTGTTTATTCACTTCATCATTTTATCGATATTATTTGTAAAGGACTTAAGAAAAACAATATCATAAGAAAAATTACAGTATAGTCTGAAACAATTAATTTTGAATCAAAGACAGAAATCTTGAGCAATCAAAAACTACTCGAGCGTTCAAGCACTTAAAACTAAAATAACATTTTCAGTAATAATGAAAGCACCAATTACGAAGAATAACCTAACAATTTCGCGAAATCAATCATGAACTTAAATTCGTCTCAATATCTATTAAGGGGGTGACTAGACGTGCGGCATGTCGCGTCGAATTGTATCGCAGCTATGTCATCATCTTTCAGCTTATACTAGAAGTCTGCTGTAGGACGTAGCCATTACGAGTAAAGTTGATCATTAGCAACTCTAATCTAGCTACTGGAAACAGTTCCGTGCAGTTAGAAGCTCTAATATGACAATTATCAACACACTTAGCAACTTTAAAATGTGTTTTTTTCTTACTGTATTTAATAATAATAATAATAAAGTCAAAGTCAAATTGTTTATTTCAAATATGCATAAGGCATTTTTGAACGTCAATATTTACAACAAAATAGAATTGATTCTAATCGCCCCTTCCAAAAGGTAGTTTCGTATGGAGAAGAATAGGCAAGAAACTCCACCGTTACTCTTTTAAAATGTTGTAGGTACAGTATTTTTTACATTAATTATACAATTATAAATGTGAAGACCATGCACCTAGAATAAAATTACTATACCACAATAGGTAAAAAGAGTTAAGAATGAAGCAATGACAGGTAAATTAATTATATGAAAAAATATCTAATCTAATCTAGTTTTCCTTCTATATTATAAGTGAAGAAATATTTCCTGTATTTTTTATTTTATTTAGGCTCAATGTTTTTTTTTTTTTATATAACGTTGCCCCACACTAGGAATTTCTCCTGTATCGTGGGTGCGTTTACAAACATTTAAACTCACATACACAAACAGCCAGACCCGAAAAAACTACTTGTAGTTCATACAAATAATTGTTCCGTGCGGGAATCGAACCCGCGACTCGCAAATCAAATCAAAATCAAATATGTTTATTCGGTAGGATATGGTACAATAGATGTTACAATAGTGTTTCCAGCATACCCTGCCATAGTATGGCGTACAAATATTTATACACAAAAGCAAAGCCCATCATTTAATAACCTATATAAAATTATGAATAATAATGAATTAGAGAATAAAATATGAATAATAGTTAATTAATACCGATTAAGATTTTATTGTAGTAATAATAATAATTATAAATAATGAATTAATTATTTTTTGCATGTCATGGATTTTAAAGGCAATTTTATTACTTTATTATATTATTAATGATTTATCCTCCAAGTACTCTTGAACACTGTAATAATTTTTTTCTAATAACAGTCTGAACAATACCCTTCTGAACAACGGCAATGGCAAGTCTTGAGTATTATTTGGCAAATGGTTAAATATAATAATTGCCATGCAGTAAGTATTTTTTTTAAATAGCATTAGTTTTATTTGGGGTAATTTTAATTTGTCTTTGTGCCGTGTTCTACTATTTATTTTGTAACTGCTTTTTTGGAATAAGTTATAATTTTTTTTTACAAAAGTGCATATTTCAAATATAGACACGGTAGAGACAGTATTTTAAGCTTTTGAAATAAAGGTTTACAGCTTTCTAAAAATTGGGCTCCACACATTGTCCGGATGCATTTTTTTTGTCCTTTAAAAACTCTTTGCACATCTACTGAGTTCCCCCAGATTATAAGACCATATCTGAGTACAGATGCTACATAAGCATGGTAAGCAACCATTGCGGTATTTAGATCAACCGTTTGTCTTAATCTTTTCAGGACATACACAAAGCGATCTATTTTGTTGAGTATTTTATCTACATGTGGTTTCCAACTGCAATTTTGGTCCACGGTTATACCTAAGAATACACATTCATTAACAGTGTTTAAGGGAGAATTATTATACTGGATGTCTAGACTATCTGTGTTTGTGTTGAGTGCTTGAAATTGTATTATATTTGTTTTTGTCATGTTTATTTTTAAGTTATTAGTTTCTAGCCATTTGATTGCCTTGTCTAATGCTTTAACAATTCGTTTTTCTAAGTCTTTGTTATCGTCGCTTTTAATAACCAATGTTGTGTCATCAACAAATAGTACGCACTCTTCATTAATCGCCTCTGGCAGGTCATTGATGTATACTAGAAAGAAAAGAGGGGATATAATTCCTCCTTGAGGTGTACCGAAGTTGTTTTGTCTGAATTTTGATCTAAATTTCTTTTGTTCATTTTGATGATTTCTTGTTATTTCTACGCACTGCAGTCGGTCGGTAAGAAAGCTTTTGATCCACTCGTAGGCCTTCCCGCGGACTCCATGGTGAGAAAATTTTGAAAGTAATATTTTATGGCAGACAAGGTCGAAGGCTTTTGTCATGTCTAGAAAGACACAGCCTATTTTGGAATTTTGGTTTAGACTTTCGGCGCAGCAGTCAATTGCTTAACCACTGCGCCAACCGTGCCGTCGTTTTGGAGATACGGGAGATAATGGTCAATACGAATCGATTTTCTTAAATAACTTTAAAAGTGTTTATTTTGAAATTATAAAAAAAAAATATCTGAAATTCTTACAACAAGCACTGTCATTTGATATGTCACATGGTACCATTTGCAAAACTTTTATTTTCAATTTCCAAAAAAAAAAAATCCCACAAGTGATACCCATAATATTCAAAATTCATTTATTTACGTTACATGTCCGTATTTGGGTCACAGAAATTCATATGTGTACCAAGTTTCAACTTAATCGGTACTAGACCTTTTCCGCCTTATTACAAAACGAAATTTATATTTTGACATGGCTTAAACCATGGAGCCAGTTTTTGTAATAAGAACGTAACTGTGATTGAAATACCGTTGTTTATACAAAACTGAAAACTTAGTTCGGTACTAAGTTGTCAGTTTTGTGTTTAGGAACTTTACCGTGGTCGCAATAAAGTTCGAAATTCAATAATGGCTCCATGTTTTAAACCTGGGTCTGAATATAAACCTTATTTTGTAATAAGGGGGATTAAGTTGAAACTTGGTAATTTGTAGATTCGGAGCAAATTGGTTGTGACAGACACAAACTGTACCGTGTGTAAAAAGAAAGGACTTGTAATCAGGATTTCAAGTATATATTTTCACCTACTTTTTGACAAGTTTTTGACATTGATTGCCGCTGATATGAGATTATGACTTGATTAAGAACCCTTTTAGGTACGATAATTGACTTTGAGGTCTTTGTTGTCTACCTCGATGGACATCGGTTCTACACGTGTGGATGTTGCTCAGTTAGCTTTAATCATGGTCTGGCAGTTTCAGTAATTAATGCGGCTTACCTAAATGTCCTTGCTTTGGAAGTGTTCGTCGCATCGTTGAGCTGCTTAAGTTCTGCGTTGAGCTGCACGATTACTGACAAATGCTTGCACTGACTGGACACTACTGGACAGGCCCACAGGGGTCACAGGTGTGTGGTTCGTTCCTCAAAATATCATTTCAGACACAAATTTACATGGCCTTCACATGATCTGACCAAGATTATGTCTGGACTTTAAAAGAGACTGTGACCTCTGAGTTTGTTTCGGCCTTTCCTCTCAGAGTAGTCATCTAAGAAACGCCGACTTCATCTAGTTTTTAAAATATGATTGACATGTAGAAGTGTTTGTACAAACCTACTTACAGAAATAAAAATCATTTATCATTTTGTCTGGCACGATTTCAAAGACAACATATTATATTAGGGAAAAATATATCGTAAAATAGTTGTAAAATTTGTGTCGCGAAGTCGCGTAGTGCCTGTGCAGCCTTAGAGTTACAACCAAAATTCTCGTAACTACATTATATTTTCTTGATAAAAATCTAATATTTTCTTAAACAGATGATATTGAATTGTGTTTACATTTAGAACGAGATTCCACTTAGTTTTATGTACATTACCATGACATGAGATGTAGTTACAATATGTAATGAAAATCTAAATTGATTTCATTTTATGTAGTTCCATTAGATGTTATTAAATTTTGTTCATAAATTTAAAGTGAATAATGTAGTACCTACTACAAACACTGTTACAATTTGATAAAAATTTTGATTAACTTTGTTCGGACTAACTTGGTAATTTTTTATTTTTTTAATGTTTTTGCGCAACAGAAGCAACTAAAAATTTCATGATTCATTTATTAATAGTCACGTAAAATGTTTTTTTCATGGCTCATTTTCATTTTTGTTTGAGTGCTTATTATTTTTTATTGATACCTATTTAACAATATCTTCCGATGTTAATACATATTAAGAAATTATACAAGAGAAAAAAAATCAATACGGAATGTTGTTTTTAGTGAAAGAATCGTCCTCGTTGGTCTAGTGGTCGCAAGCACTAGTGATGAGTATGCGAGGTCCTTTGTTCGATTCCCAGGTCGGTCAAAGTGTTATTAGGTTTTCCATTAGGATTCAGTACCACCCCGAAGTCTCGATCTGTGCCCGGTTGATGGTAATTTAGGCTCGCCTCCTATTACATTACCTAGGACTAACATAACTGGCGAAATGTGGGTGTACTATATGTACACGTCTGCCTAACCCTTTGGGGATTACAGGCGTGATCTTAAGGAATTATTGTCTCCTGGTGAAGTTAGTGGTTCATAAGAATTCGCAATTGCATCGCTTGAAAATCCCATACATTTCTTGTACACATGTAAAGAGATTCTTCATTCTTCCATTTTTGACAAATACACTCATAAGTTCGAATTTTTTTTTACTGAATTTAATTTCACCTGAAACTTTTCAACTGTTATCCTTTCGTTTTTTTTATTTCATCGAAATCACGTCTGCCACTGCAGGTATCAGTTGACCTATTATCAATTAGATTTTTTTGGTTACTCTGACGTTTCATTTGGTCGAAAAACTTTTTACCGAAGTTACACTTAGCCGAAATAACATTTGTTCGAAGTATTATGTTTCCAAACATTCATTATACCACTGTTTTAATTACAATATTTTCATTTCTCCAAACGCCTAAACAATAGATGGTGCCGATAGTCTGGCGCCGAGCGCCAGATCCTCTCTGGCGCTCGGCGGCCGCTACTGCGGCACGCTTGCTACGCTCTCTCGTCTTCGCGCGTTAATGCCATGGTCACTGTTCTAACCTAACCTAACCCAAATGATTCAATAACAGTAGATGATATCTGTCGCAGGTATATACAACATTAGTTTTTGTTTATACTAAACCTCTTAAGGGGTCATTGTATTCATCATTATGAACAACTTTTACTATGGGAACAAAGTTGAAATCGCGAAAAAAATATCAGCTGTTCCCTACATTTTGACGAGTTCAGCGAACTTAAATGCAGGGAATAGCTGATTTTTTTTTCGCGATTTCAAGGTAATTTTTGTAATGAGGATATTATCAATTGAAGAGCATATTAGGCTTTGCCAACTTAAATAAAAGACGGGGCCATAAGCATAAGAATATTATGAATTTAGATACCTAGTTGGTTATTATCATTAGTTAGTTGCCCAATTATTTTTAGTAATCAGTGTAGGTAGTGTTTAATTTTTGTCTTTTATTTTTATTGATTAATATATAATATTTTACTAATAAATATTATTTTATTTTATTACGCAAGCAAAGTCACAAGTATTTCATAGTATAAATTATTTACTAAAATGTGCCGAATCAAGAATATGCCGAAA
This sequence comes from Tiliacea aurago, assembly GCA_948098905.1. Classification (NCBI taxonomy): domain Eukaryota; kingdom Metazoa; phylum Arthropoda; class Insecta; order Lepidoptera; family Noctuidae; genus Tiliacea; species Tiliacea aurago. Next base: position 4,235,110 of record OX402591.1, read on the forward strand.
ACGGAATATGTCAAAAAAGGAATGTGCCGAAAAAGGAACCAATCGTCAAAGCAACTTCAGCACAAAACTGTACTGACCTCAGAAGGTAAAATAAAAGCTGAGAAATACGAGTATAAGCTGATACACTGTGCGTAACAGAAATTCTATTAGCCACCCAACGTGCGGATCGTAAAGGGTTATTTAATATCCCTTGTATATTACATCTATTTTGGGTTCTGTCTGACTTTTGGTAAGGTATGGAACCTACTTAGGTGACCAATAATAATTTGAATTAAATTCTGTACACATTGCAAATTAAATGACCGGCAAGGTAAGGGTTAAATTTATTCTGACGGTCTGTTTGTAGCCGAAGTTTACCATTTCTTGGGGTGCATAGAAGAAGAAAATAATTAAATGTAGACTAGACCTATTTTGAATATTTTGTTTTTTTCTACAAAATAACTTTTTGGATTATTTAGAGAGATATAATAATGTATTGACTAAGTCAAATAATTTCCGTGTGGTGCCGGATGTAAAGATCACCATCTTATTTTCTTCCCGTGCGTGTCGTAAAAGGCAACTAAGGGACTTACTAGAGAATGGGCAGCGTTCTCTTAATTTTAACACCATACTGCGATTGCCAACCCGCTCGCCAAGCGTGGCGATTATGGCAACCCTTTTGGGGTAGGCCTATGTCCAGCAGTGGACGTCTTTCGGCTGAAATAAAGTTGACCTTTTATTAATGCATTTCCAAATAATGCGCCTTTCGATACCAGCGTGCACGCATAGTCAAAAGTAATTGTTTATCAAATTGGCACTACTTATATTTGTCGTGATAGAGCCACTTCACACAACTGTTAAAGTGACACACACACAGTCGTGATCTCGAACCACAAGTATTTGTGTATGACTAACATTTTATTACCTATGAACAATTAAGTTGGTAAGATAAATTGATAAATTAGATTTATTCTATAATATTTAATCTAATCAAACTAGACACACGGAACAGTACTCGGTTTATCACAAACCCCCCACGACCCTAGTTCTTATTAAAGAGAATCTAAGCTGGCTGGCATACTTTAGGTTTTATTTTTTAATACCTAATATGATAATTTAAGTTAGGCTACATATATTATGTTGGTTATAATTATATTTATTGTTTGATACATGTTTTAGTTTCTTTGTGTGCAGATACTAACCCACCCTTACATAAGAGCTTTTGTTCTTCCATCTAGAGGGACAAAATCTCAATTGTAACAGTGGTAATCTAATATATCATTTTTTTACAATTTGCTTTGTAAAAAAATGGACTATAAAATTTTAATTATTTAGAAGACAAAAAAGCTTGGGATTTAGCTGCTCGCTCTGCTAGCCTTGTGACTTGTGATAAAACTGGAAAGCTTGAAATTTTAATTGTTATGCATGATTTTATATACATAATTGACATTGCAACTGACATTGAGTATTCAAAGTCGGTGACCTATCCCATTGGGGCACCTTATACTGGAATTACCCTATATTTGTATCCAACAAAATAATAGCTATAATTTTGAAAATGAAACAGTATTTATCTACTAAATCCTATCAAACTCATCTTGACTTGAAAATTAACCACCTCAATTCATCCCTCCCCCTCCATTCAACACAAACAATACAATATTCGCGCAGTTGCTTCTTAACAGGGAGGATCGAATTATCCTCTAAGAAAAGCTGTCAAGGTTCTTTAATGAATAAATGATGCAGAAACTTTAGAGATTCAATGTTTTGATTCTATCTTATTTTGTATTGGCATTGTCTTAGTTTCAGTAACGCGTACAAATAATAGAATTTGTATAAATAAGTTTTTATTGAATTTCTTATCGATTTGAAACAGTAACGTTTAGTGGTAGTTCTACGTTTTTGAGTGTTCATGGTGTTTGACAGCGTCTTCTTTGCTTTTCATTAGATCCTTACGGGTCTATACTACCTCAGCGCCACCTCACTTTTTATCTCACTCGCACAAGTAGCTGGCGGTCACGCGAGTAAGCGAGACAGGGTGGCAGGGAGAAGACGCCAAGGCACCGATATTTTAGTTTATTTCTTTTTACGGTGAAAATAACGTTAATTTAAAAAGATAAATAACATAAGACCTGCTTAATAGTTAGTTCAGTTATTATGCAAAGTTTCTTTACCTAATTTGAAGTATTTTTTTAATACCAGCGGTTTATTGTTCAATTTGGAGGTAACTTTGGGATTTTTTTCTATGAAGAAAATTTTATGATTTCGTGTTTTTGTCAAACATAGTACTTAACACTAATCCTCAACTTTACCATATATTTATTTCTAAATTAATGCTGCAGTTTTTCGACATAACGGAGGATCATGTTAAGCCATTTGAGGTAGTATAGGCTCTTAAGAGTGGTGCATTAGTTAACATCCGAAAGTATTTCCCGTATTTCTGTTCCAGTTATAATTAAATATGTATTCAATTAATTCCTTGCATAGTAAACAAACAATGTTTTTAAATATGAATTCTTCTTTTCGTATGACAGCACATCAATGTACTGAGTTGGTAATATTTGATATCATTACAAAATCTCTAATATTTACAAGATATAACAACTGAATCTATAATTTTATTTGATATTATAATGATCAGTTAATATAATAAAAGATTGATATAATTTTAAAGCAACTCATTTTTATAAGCATATCATACATTGAATATAAAATCGTTTGATATACCACTCAAAAGACATAAAACCTATTTAGTCTAATATGATAAAACGTGCAAGCCACCATGCAGCATGCACGCAAGCATGCAGCAAGCATGCAACATGCAGAAGGCATGTTTTCTGTCACGGCTCCGGCGCTGCAGGGCTCCAGCGTTTCCATGCGAGCTTATCTTCACAGATGTGTTTCACGCTCACCATCGAGGCTTCGGCTTGCGGCTCGCGGGCCGCCTCGCCCCTACGCGCCTACGCGATTTTAAATAACACTCTAGGGGTAAGGCAGACAAGACTACGTGGAGTCGGTTTTGCTGCGATTCGTTTCTGTCACGCCGCTCCCGCAGCACGCTCAATCAAATTAATCGCAATATTATATGTTTTAAACGATAGGCCTAATGATTTTCTATTAAATAAACGTTATATCCAATAACGTTATACGAAATAAGTTTTAGAATAAATAATAGTAATAATAATATTTTTATTCAGTATTACAATTGGTAAAATCTTAACATAAAATCTAATAATTACAAAGGTACAAAATGAAATAAATGTTATATGTAAAGAAATGATATCAACAGTTGGTATATCTCACGTTGATTATAATCATATGAACGATAATAAAATGAAATTAGACCAAATTAGTTTATACGTTATGAGACTCACCCCAATGTACTACTTGTATGAACTGCATAAGAATAGCATGCTGTGTTAAATGTTACAAAAAAATACCTTGTGATATATAGAAATTAAGTGAAAGAAATTTTTAAACTCATATTAAAAGTACACTTTGTAAACAAGCTTATTACAAATTAGAGGATTATGTCCAAGATAAGAACGCTTGGAAACATGCTGGTCCAGCTCCATAGGAAAATCTAGAGTCTAGACAAAATCTAACTGATTGCTATTTTATTTGTATAATTTATTATTTTTATGACATTTATTGTACATTCTGTGATTACATTAAACTCACACACTCTTATTAGTTTTTTTAGGAAAACATGTTATTATTTTTTATTTTACAATGTTTGTAAATATGTGAGCACCGTGTATCTATCACATAATTAATTTATCTGTCATTGCTTCATTATTAATTCTTTTTACCTATTGTGGTATAGTCATTTTATTCTAGGTGCATCGTCTTTACATATAATTGCTGTTTGTGTATGTGAGTTTAAATGTTTGTAAACGCACCCACGATACAGGAGAAATTCTAGTGTAGGGCAACGTTAAAATATATATATATATATATATATAATTGATGTACCTATACAAAATATTGTAAAACATTTTAAAAGAGTAACGGTGGAGTTTCTTGCCCATTCTTCTGCATACGAAGCTACCTTTTGGAAAGGGGCGACTAGAATCAATCCTATTTTATTTGTAAATTTTGACGTTCAAAAGTGCCATTTATGTGCCTATTTGAAATAAATACTTTGACTTTGACATAACGCACCTTCAGAATAGTAGTGACGTATCTCAAAAAAGCAAGTTTTTGGAAAAACGAAAATGAAGTTTTGAAACTGCAAACTTTCAACTTTGAACTGATTTAATTAATTCATTTTGTATGAAAACATAACAATTATTTGATTTCTGTATTAAGATGAGTTTATCTTTTGTGAAATGTGAGCAAAAAAAAATTATATATTGCATATTTTTAATTAAAATTAAGGTTTTTTTAAAAAGGTTCCCATTTTAAGTCAGTATTATACTGAAATTGTTTTTTAAAGGGACTCAATTCTGTTTAGTCCTTATCGCTATTCTCAGTTTTAAGTATTAAAGGTACCCAATTACCAATAAGTCCTAGAAGTAAAAACCAAAATCGGTAATAAAAAGACCTAATATAAAAAAGAGTCTCTCTTAAAACTGAAGATTGAGATGTTTACTTATCCGTTTGTTCAGTACACAAGCGACTTATTACGTTTTAGGTTAGTTCACTAATAAATACTTCACTTCACTTTCGATGCATCACTAATCGCGTCCCTACCGATTCGAGCGGCGCGGGTAGAGGGAGGGAGTGCGAAAGAGACCGAAGTATCGTAATCTTTATTCTACCATAAAAACGCCGCTTCTATAATATTCACCTAAAAGTGCGTACCGTTTAGTGACCCTTTATGACCGTAACCCGATTTCTTAGATTTTTGAGTTAAGTCCATACCATTCTGAAGGTGCGATAATCTGCCTATAATTTTCCCACTGCTGGGACACAGGCCTCCTATCCAACTTTTACTTTGACTTTATCAGTGAGAGGAAGCGGGTCGTCATGCACCACGCGGGCCCAATGCGGGTTGGTAGATGTCACATGTCTTTGAATTTTTTGGTTCTAGGAAAAGCCGGGTTCCTCACGATGTTTTCCTTCACCGTTTTGAGAGCAGTAGTGACGAGATAATTTACACAAAGTAAAGCGTCTGTCTGGGTTCGAACCTACGACCTACAACTAGTAAGTCGCAGTCGTTACCACTGGGACACCACTGCTTACTTGGCCACCACTGCTACTAATATGAACTGAAGGAAGAAAGGCTTTATATCCCTGGATTTAAGGGGTTCCGTACCCAAAGGGTAAAATGGGAACCCGATTACTAAGGCTCCGCCGTCTGCCTGTCTGTCTGTCCGTCTGTCACCAGGCTGTATCTCGTGAACCGTGATAGTTACAGTTGAAATTTTCACAGATGATGTATTTCTGTTGTTGCTTTAACAACAAATATTAAAAAAAAAGTATAAAATAATAATTTTTAAATGGGCTCCCATACTACAAACGTGAATTTTTTGCTCGTTTTAGGTCGAAATTGATAACAGAAACAGGTAGACGCTTGAAAAATTCACAGGATATTTAGTTATAAATATTCACTTTGAAAATAAATAATTAAATTAAAATAAATTATTAAGGGGGGCTCCCATACAACAAACCTGTTTTTTTTGGCATTATTATAGATAACTAGCTGCGCCCCGCGGTTTCACCCGCGTAAGTCTCGATCCCGTGGGAATGCCACCCTTACCACTTAGGGGTATAAAAATAGATAGTAGCCGATTCTCAGACCTACTGAATATACATATAAAACTTCATCAAAATCGGTCAAGCCGTTTTGGAGGAGTATGGTAACTAACATTGTGACACGAGAATTGTATATATAAGATAGTACGGAACCCTTCGTGCGCGAGTCCGACTCACACTTGGCTGGTTTTTTATATTAGATTTTTAAACTAAATAAATCTCAAAATAATCAAGGCTCCCTAAAAGTAAAGCACTACTTAATTTTAATCTGCCATTTCCTCGTCAGAAAAAGCCACAAAACCACAAACAAGACCCATTAAGAACTTTTAGTGCAGTACCAACATTTTATCTACGCCCTAAATGTTCCTTCTACAAAAATACAAAAGTAACAAAAGTTCACCAAAATAAAAGCCTAGCGCTCGTAAATCGAGACCCACAAAACAGCCACAACATAAGAGATATTAAATAACAGCGCCCGATCCGCACCTCGGGAGCCTGATTGAATTTCTGTTCCGCATGATTTATCGGACATAAATACGGTTCCGATGGTATCCATGGACGCCTGATCATGCAGTTTCGTGGCCGCCATTTTATTTATTGAATTTCGGAAAATTTGTACACGTTTTATTTATTATGTAGGGACTCGTGGTTAAATGATAACAGCCGCATGGATCGATAGAAGACCAAACTACGTTTGTCGCGGTCGGTTCGTGGATGAGTGACCATGCATATTACTTACCGAGACCTCTCCGTGCCTTGGAAAGCATGTTAAGCCGTTAGTTCCGGCTGGCATTCCTAGATCTTTGACAATCATTACAGGTAGTCAGAAGCCCAAAAGTCTGAGCACTAGTCTTACCAAGGGGTATCGTGTTACCCAGCAATTGGGTTGTGGGTGTTTTGTTGTAATGTGCGTTTTGTTTGTGCAGAATAAACAATTATAATCATAATAATTATAAAATATTGATATTGTCCCGTGGTACTAAGGAGCTACTCCTTATAGACATGGCCATAAGCCAACAGGTTCGTAGATCCCGTAAGGATTTGTTGACATGTTGGATAGATTATAAGAAGGCCTATGACTCGGTGCCACATACATGGCTCATTAGGGTGCTGGAGTTGTACAAGATAGACGCAACTCTACGCACCTTCTTGATGTCGTGTATGAGGCAATGGAGGACGGTCCTTCTCTATCCAGGATGTCGACGGATCCAGGGGACCGATGAACCGATCAGGATTGAGCGGGGAATATTTCAGGGCGATAGTTTGAGTCTACTTTGGTTTTGCTTAGCCTTGAATCCTCTTAGCACATTGCTGGAGGATTCAGGTCTAGGCTATCGGTTGAAAAGAGGTGGTCAGGTGATATCTCACCTCCTTTACATGGATGACTTGAAACTCTTTGCCCCCAACAATTTGCGACTGATGGAGCTACTGAGAGTAACAGAAACGTTCAGTAGCGCCATCAGGATAGAATTTGGTGTGGACAAATGTGCGGTCATGCATGTAAAGAGAGGGGGGATTACGGAATCCGTGGGAATCCAACTCTCGGATTCCATACACCTTAGATCCCTCTCTTCAACCGAAACCTACAAGTATTTGGGTATGTCGGAAGCATTAGGCATCAATACTGCCGATATGAAGCAATCGTTGAGGGAGCGCTTCTTTGGCCGCCTGAATAAAGTGTTAAATAGTCTTTTATCAGGCGGAAACAAGGTGCGTGCCTTCAACGGTTGGGTCATGCCGGTTTTAATGTATTCTTTCGGCATACTCAAATGGACTAAGACGGAACTTGACGCTCTGGATAGGAAGGTCCGTACATTGCTGACGGCATATCGGATGCATCACCCACGGTCATCAGTAATGAGACTGTACCTCTCGCGGAAGTGTGGGGGTCGCGGCTTCTTAAATGCTAAAACCCTCCACAACCGCGAGATTTGCAGTCTCAGAGAATATTTTCTTCAAACTGACGTGGAGATGCATCGAGATGTGGTCGCAGTGGACAAGGGCCTTACCCCACTCTCCTTGGCGAAAGAGAACTGGCGCAAACCTGCAGTACTTGATACCAACGATCGTCAGGAAATATGGCAAGGCAAAGAGCTTCACGGACGCTTTTTCCGGGCCCTCCATGGGCCTGATGTAGACTTTTTGGCGTCTGTATCCTGGCTACGTTTCGGCGACCTCTTCGGGGAAACCGAAGGTTTTGTCTGTGCAATTATGGATGAAGTTATTATGACGAATAATTATCGGAAATACATTGTTAAGGACGGTACGGTTGACATCTGTCGGGCATGCCACCGTCCCGGTGAATCAATCCGACATATTGTTTCCGGTTGTTCTCGTCTTGCTAACGGCGAGTACTTGCACAGACACAATCTAGTGGCTAGGATTATCCACCAGCAACTTGCCTTGCAGTACAACCTTGTGGAAATCGAAGTACCATACTACAGGTATGTGCCCGACCCAGTTCTCGAGAATGGGCATGCCACATTGTACTGGGATCGATCTATCATCACTGACAGGACTATTGTAGCCAATAAACCTGATATTGTGGTGATAGATCGACGAGAGCGCCGTGCAATGATTGTTGATATCGCTGTCCCTCATGACGAGAATCTCGTGAAAGCTGAGAATGATAAAAATATAAAGTATCTTGACTTAGCACACGAGGTTGTCGACATGTGGGATGTGGACTCTGCAATCATTGTACCGATAATCATTACGGTCAATGGCCTAATAGCGAAGAGCCTCGACCAACACCTCAGGAGGCTCTCATTACGCGGCTGGGTCAAGGGCTTGATTCAGAAAGCAGTACTCCTCGACACGGCACGCATAGTGAGGAGGTTCCTCTCTCTAGAGCCCTAACCACCGGCAGCTTGGACCTTGTTCCTGATGCCGATGGACTACTGTTTTTTGTATTTTTAAATGTTTTTCTTTTTTAATGTTTTTTATAAAAAATATTTAAAAATATAATCAATATGTATGTTTAAGTAATAAATGAAAATAATAATAAAATATTAATTAAAATATAATATAAAATATTAAAATAATTCTTTCCATTTTTTATAGGCAGTCTCTCCATGTAAAGTACTGGTATTTAGCTGCATCCAGTTTCCAACAGAAAAATGCTAGGCAGATTAGTTGTGTACACGTTTGTTTTTGTTTATTAACAGGTTATTTACAACTTTGACTCAGTGATGTAAGTAAAATGGTAATTATAAGGTCGTTCATGACGTGTTTGTTTGTGTCTGACCTGGTATATTTAGAAGACAAATAACTAAGGAAACAGAATAAGCTCGAACGAACATCATACGAAAATCGTTCATCCGTATTAAAAGAAGAATAATTGTAAAAATATTATTCCGGATTATTCATTGGTTTGCACTCATAATGAACTTAAAATGAAAATGGCTCCCGCTGTGGTATTTTTAAAGGTTAGCTAAAGGGCTAAAGTGGCTACACACGTTACTGCAAACCCGAGAAGTCACAAAATGATTGTTCAAGCAAGCATGTGGTCACGCTTGAAGTTACGTGTGTAGACAGTCACTTAAAGGACTAGGGGAGCGCACTGCCCAGCAGTATAATCAGTCAATAACGTTCCCACTGAAGGAGGGAACGTTATTATTCACGACCTCCTCCAGCCTCCTATCTGTGAGAGTGACTATGTGACACTGCCCAAGGTACGTCGGATTTATTTAAATGCATAATTTATTTTCCTAGAAGCATTAGGCAGAGGTGTATCTCTAGTACACATAGCAGTCAGTAGTATTTAATAATCGTCACTCAAACGAGTCCCTTCAGCTTAAAATGAACAAAATTTAAATCTATCTTTACATTATTCACTAACCACTGACCAAAAACCCCACTCGACAATCTGGCACACATTTGAACGCTCAACTGCCAACCATCAGCCACCAGCAACCAACAAGTTAATGCGGTAAAAACTGCGTCTCAAGTACTGAACTCGGTAATAACTTTTTGATGGACAGTATGATCGCGCAGCCCAACTGTCCCCTTTGGCAGCGTCCAGAACATGCGTTGCCAAAAAGGTTTTTAGTAGTATAATCCAGCTATGATTTATTTGCTGTAAAACGTGGTTAGATAAAGTGGTTGCTAGTTTTGGAGGCCGTCTCGGGAGTATTTTTGTTTGATGAATGACTGGGATGTGTGACAGCTTTTTGAGTTGTGGTAGCTACTGTTTGTTTTTGTTTATATTGCTATCTTTTATGGTCTTGGTCATTCCCATATCTTCGCATTCAAGAGGTCACCGAATATAACAAAGCTGTTCTAAGTTTCTAACGTTGTTATTTGCATTTTTGTGTTCACATTTTAATTGTTATTACAAGATTTTTCCAAATTATATAAGTGCTCAGGTTTATAAAACTCAACATCTATGTAAAAAAGCTCCATCTCATGCAACAATATCGTCATCGTTCGTTCGTTTCAGCCGAAAGACGTCCACTGCTGGACATAGGTCGCCCCTACGGGGGTGAGGGGGGAGGGGGGGCATAATCGACACGCTTGGCGGGCGGGTTGGCGATCGCAGTAGGGTGTTAAAATGCATAGAGAACGCTGCTGCCCATTCTCTAGTAAGTCCCTTAGTCGCCTTTTACGACACCCACGGGAAGAAATGGGGTAGCGCTATTCTTTACGTCCGGCATTACACAGACAATAATTATCAATATCGTATTGACTTTTATTTTTCGTATAATTACTTTTTACTATTTCATCAATAGCAAAACCCAAATCTATTCCAATCTACCAACTTTCTGGCCCAAACAGTTTCTTTTATTAACCTTGATCAATAAAATCGCCATCAGTACCTAATAATCCCTAATAAATTGATATCTTCCCATCGAGGCTTTATATTTCGCCACGTGACAAAATTGCGGCCATACTACATGATATTGGCAACGCAGGTCACGTCGGCTGCCAAACACTAGTTAGGAACTGCGATGACGCTGCACAATCAATTGTATCAATAGTGATGTCTGTTATGTGATTTGATCTTTGAAAGGGTTTTTGTGAAGAACGGTTTCTATAAATGTCCTTTCTTTGGTATGGTTCGTCGAGAGCTCATTAAGACAGAGATATATGCCAGTGACCTTGAGTGGTTACCTTGAGTGTTGTGTACTGAGCTCACGCAACGCGTCGTACGTTCAGCCAGTAATAGGACTCGCCCATCAAGGAGCGCTGTCCCCAATTTGACGCATTATTAATTTATTATACACAAAACAAATGGTATTTTAATAAAACGTGTATATTAAAACATCAATAATTAAATTATCTTTAAATTGGTGAAGGTTTCAGAAAAATACGCTTGGTAGATTTTGCGCCATTCTCAGTTTTTTATCCGCGTTGGACATAAATTTACAAATTAATTTCACTATATAATATAAACATAATCTAAAATATTCACATATTATGTTATTGAGAAAATGCTCTAATTTAACATATATTTTTTTCAAATCATTAACACTACTCGTTTAGACGTGAACTTCAGTATAAAATTATTAAAAGTCGGTTATCGTCGCCAGTTCAGAGTTGAGCTACACGATTTCTAACAAATGCGTCCACTCAAAGTGTAGATCTTTACTCAAACGACCATTTCCGACACTAATCTACATGGTCCTCAGACGATCTGACCAAGATAATGTCTGGACTATAATAGAGACAGTGATCTCTGAGTATGTAACGGTGTTTCTTTTGTCAGATCTCAGTAGTCGGATAGGAACCAATCTCATCTAGTTTTTAGGATTCCGTACCCAAAGGGTAAAACGGGAACCCTATTACTAAGGCTCCGCCGTCTGTCTGTCTGTCTGTCTGTCCGTCTGTCACCAGGCTGTATCTCATGAACCGGGATAGTTAGACAGTTGACGTTTTCACAGATTTTGTATTTCTATTGCCGCTATAACAACAAATACCAAAAAACAGAATAAATTAAATATTTAAGGGACCCATTTCCCATACAACAAACGTGATTTTTTTTGCCATTTTTATAGATAATGGTACGGAACCCTTCGTGCGCGAGTCCGACTCGCATTAAAAGTGTTTGTATGGACCTACTAACAGATACAAACATCATTATAATTAAAATCAAAATCAAAATATTTTATATCACATAAACCTAAATGGGCACTTAAGAAATGTCAGAAACTGGATGCGCGGTTCTAATTGGTATTTTCATAATAGGATGGAGATGAGCCGGAAAGAAACTCCAAAGTTACTCTTTTAAAAATAATTGCCTTTTAAATTATTTTAAATTACAGTGGGAGAGCTGTCGACATACATTTATAATCATTGTTTATCATTTATGTCAGCAGTGGTGGCCCGGTGGTAACGAAAGCGACTTACTAGTTGTAGGTCATAGGTTTGAACCCTGACTGAGAAGGAATTAAAAATGAAAATAGGATTCAAAAATGGTCAACAAAAAGATTACGGCCCACTCTCTCTCACACAGAGGAGGGCTGTGTCCCAGCAGTGGGAACATTATAGGCTGATTATGATATGTTATTATTTATATCTTACTGTTTGTACGACTGTTTACAGAATTTTCACAATGGACTTATCATCATCATCATTATCATTTCAGCCGAAAGACGTCCACTGCTGGACATAGGCCTCCCCCAAAAAAGAGGGGGATTTGCCATAATCACCACGCTTGGCAGGCGGGTTGGCGATTGCAGTATGGTTTTAAAAGTACATAGAGAACGCTGCAGCCCATTATCTAGTAAGTCCCTTAGTCGCCTTTTACGACACCCACGGGAAGAAATGGGATGGTGCTATTCTTTACGTCCGGCACCAAACGGAACCAATGGACTTATGCGGAGAGATATTCGGTTTATCATTAAATCCTGTTCCTTTATTAGGGTTCCGTACCAAAATGGTAAAAAGGAACCCTTATCGTGAGACAAAGTCTGTCTGTCTGTCTGTCTGTCACACCTGAATATCTCAAGAACTACTAATGCTATCAACTTGAAATTTAGAATAGTATTAGATGACGTTTGCCAAACAATTTTGTATACAAGAAAGAAATTTAAAAAAATATATCTTTTTTTGAAAAAGGGACTGAAAGGGGTCTTCAAAATTTGAAGTGAGGCTACTAGGGCATGTGGGGTATCATAATTATGAAATAACGCTGTTTGCACATTCTCAAACATATATTTCTTTTTTTTTGGCAACATAGTTTCCGACTTTTGACGAAAAATGTAAAAAAAAATACCATTCACGCCCCCTTATCTCCGAACTTTGCATAGATAAAAATCTGAAATTATTTTATGTAATAGAAGTATATGTAAAGATTACAGGAAAAATAAAACGATGTCTCTAAATAGCACAGTTTTTTGGAAATCATCAACATCATATATACGTACGGAACCCTCGGTGTGCGAGTCCGACTCGCTCTTGACCAGTTTTTTTTTAAAGTCAGTTCACTTTGTCATGACATTGCAATTTGACGAGTATTGCTATTTTTTTATGTAATGTTTCTTTGCTTATTCTCAAACTCAAACTCAAAGCATTTATTTCAAATAAACCAAACAAACAACATGCACTTTTGAATTGTCAAGGGGTCGATCAGTCATAAAGATGAAGCTAGTTGCCCCTTCCAAAGCTTAGTAGGTACCTATGGAGAAGAACGGGCAAGAAACTCCACTCTTTTAAATTAATATAATTATGGTTAAAAAATATTGGTTACATCATTCGTGTTGAAATTAAACATGTGAGAACGATGCAAAACGTCAAAAGCGACCGTAACAAAAAGATAAAAAAAACAATCCAAACATTAATTAAATTAAAATAAGCCAAGGCCGCTAGAGATGCCCTGTTCCTACTGATGGCGCCCGTTCACAAACATGACGCATGGATTAGCACCATTCAGCTCAACCATTTGGAAGGGAGCTAAATGATCCAACACACCCACCACCATCAGCGAGACATTACAGTGAGCATGACTCTCAGCCGCCAGGGCACATTCAAGTCAATGAAAGACGTACCCAGTAAATGGTAGCTTTATAGTAAGTACATAGTACTCACACATGTGCTATGTGTGTATTTGGTAAAAAAACCTCATGACCCTTTTCTAGATTGTGTTTCGTTCATTGAACTGTATTTGGTTCAATTATGGAGTCTTTCAGATTAAAAGCTGTCATAATATTAAAAATTCCCATCGAAACTATAAAATTACAATTCCACATCTCAACCACATTTTCAGTATTAAAATTCCTCAGCAGTTATTAAAATCAAAACAATACCGAATACCAATTCCTGTTCACGTTCTAAAATTTAACACAACGAGTACCTATGTAATTACACATTGTTCACTGACCGCCACATTCGGGGATCTCAGTTGAATGTTTCACAACGAATTACTGTCAGCGTTCATACATCATCAGAATTATTGCTGCTGAGCTAATATTTCGTGCTAATTAATTTCCATGGATGAATTGGAGCTACTTTGATGTTGAGTCTGTATCAATTTTGGATATTAGTGGCTGCATAACAGGGTATAATAACAGAGTATTAATATCTGGGATATGCGTTGTGTTATTACGAAATTGTGTTTTGATCGATCAAATTAATTGAATAAGTAGTGTGTAAATATATGTCTATTAACTGCTCCTAAATTATTTTTTTTATTTTGATTTAATTTTTTTACATACGTCCTTGACATAATCTTTTCATTATTACAGTTTACAGTCTACAGTTTTTATTTGAAATTTTTTTATAATTTTAATAATATTTTATTTATAATTATATTATTTTTTATTTAAGCCATTACATGAAATGCTAAAAAGCAGATTATCGAATCAAATTTGTATCAATTTATTTATTGACCCCCATGTTTAGAAACGGTACTTAAAGTTAAGAGACATTTAAACGTCAAAAAATGTATGGATAAACAGACGTTAATCATTACATAACTTTGAGCGACGTTTATAAATAAGGGTAAAAGTTACAGTGATAGTTGTCTTTTGTTGCTGAATGTACTTAATACTGACTGCTAGTTAGACGAAAAACGTTTTGTAGAAACTTAGAGACGGTTTCAGATCATAAAAGGCTTGAATACCAGTATTACGGCTAAAAATAAAAAGCAAAACTTTCTTCTCAAAATTACAAGAATAACAATTACCTTTTTATCACATCTATTCAAAAATAACTAGTTTATTCTTCGTAAACAGGGACTTAAATAGCTCTTTAATCCCTAGGTACTAAATGAGATTTGAATTTGGAATATGGTGAATATTGATAGTAAAAGTTCCAATCATCAAAGAGATCAATCACGAACGTCGTATAAACAAGGAACAGGCTGTACGATAAAATAAACCGCGCGCGAGCCTAATTAAAAAAATAACTAACGGATAGACGGACGAACAGACAGACTGACCCACGAGTGATCCTATATGGGTTCCGTTTTTTCGTTTTGAGGTACGGAATCCTAAAAATACGCGCGAAATGATTATTTCTATGTTATGTTTTAACGTTCCTAATTGTATGTAAATAAATAAACGAACTATTCTTATTCATATGTTGCACTTACCTATTTTCTCATAGAGGGTGATAAAAAGTAGTATCCACCTCGGGAGCAACACTATTTTAAGCTCGAGTGACGTACAAAACACTCTCGCCTTCAAAATGGTTGTTTGCTCCCTGGCCAACAATCTACTATTCAAATTAGTACAATCTAAAGTTGCTACTCACAGGCATAAAATACGAGTACCCATATTTTTTACACTCAACCAGAAATGTAACTAGTTGAACCACTTCTATCAAAACGGTGTAAGAGTTAACGAGGTGGTTGCTGTAATTGACGGCCCTGGTTCGCAGCCAAATAACTTTGGAACCGAACCTATTATGTGATTACACTGTGAGCATAATTACTCACACTTGTGATAAGTTTTGGCAATTTTTCATTAATTTTATGGATGATAGGAGTGGCCTGGTTCGCGCGTGGGTTTGATTTTGAATGCACTGCTTTTGAAAACTGGGGCCAAGTCGGCTAATTTTCAATGACTGGTCAGTCATCATCATCATCATTTCAGCCGAAAGACGTCCACTGCAGGACATAGGCCTCCCCCAAAATAGGGGGGGGGAATTTGCCATAATCGCCACGCTTGGCAGGCGGGTTGGCGACCGCAGTATGGTTTTAAAAATGCATAGAGAACGCTGCTGCCCATTCTCTAGTAAGTCCCTTAGTCGCCTTTTACGACACCCATGGGAAGAAATGGGATGGTGCTATTCTTTACGTCCGGCACCAAACGGAACTGGTTATTATGACAGTCATATTAATAAGACAACGACATTGTCATTGGGTCAAAAGTTTAAAAAAAGTGCACGATTTTGGCTGTTATTTCGGGTCCTGTCTTTTATAACCATGTCATTCAAAAATCATTATTAATTTAACTGTCCATTGTAAAAAAACCGGTCAAGAGCGAGTTGGACTCACGCACCGCGGGTTCCGTACGTATAAATGATGTTGATGATTTCTGAAAAACTGTGCTATTTAGAGACATCGTTTTTATTTTTCCTGTAATTTTTACATACACTTCTATCACAGAATAATTTCAGATTTTTATTTATGCAAACTTCGGAGATAAGGGGGGGGGGGACGGTATTTCTTTTTTAATTTTTCATCAAAAGTCGGAAACTATGCTTCCTAAGAAAAAAAAATGATTGTGAATGTGCAAACAGCGTTCTTTCATATGATACCCCAGATGCCCTAGTAGCCCCACTTCAAATTTTTAAGACCTCACTCCCTCTTGCAAAAAAGATATATGTTTTTTAATTTCTTTCTTGTTTGCAAAATAGTTGGGCAAACGTCATAAATTTCAAGTTGATAGCATTAGCAGTTCTTGAGACATCCAGTTGTGACAGACAGACTTAGTCTCACCATAAGGGTTCCGTTTTACCATTTTGGTACGGAACCCTAAAAACGAGTTTAAATATTGGAGGTCACAGCGAGCATAGCTGAACAGGCGATTTGGATGGTCACAGAGATACACTGAATACAGGCAGCGCGTGCCTGTTATGTGGTGATCCATGGATCGATTGGATGCCTCAACAACAACATAAAGGCCTCTCACAGGCATCGCCAACACTCTGTCCTCCGCCTTCTGCACCCAGCCTGTCCCAGCCACTTTTTTAAGGTCGTTGGTCTATCTAGCTGGGGGGCGTCCCACATTACGTTTGCCGATACGCGGTCTCTACTCAAGGGCCCGTCTGCTTTATAATGTTGATGATTTATGCTGGCTACGCCCTTTACGCCTACAGACCTAAGTATTTGCTATTTTGCCTCATTAGGCTAGTCGTAAGCACGACTGCTGAGCGTGAGGGTTCGATTCCCGGGTTGCAGGGAGTATGGTTGGATTTTTCTCATTAAAAATTTTACTAGTAGCAGCCCGGAGTCCGGATTTGTGCCCGGTTGTTAGCAATAGGCTCGCCCTATTACATGTGACTTAAACATAACTAGCAAAATGTGAGTGTACCTACTATATACGTCTTTTTTTTTTTGGTGGGAAATTATCAAATAACTTCTCCCGCTCTGGGCGTAGCGGAAGGGCGTGTCAGACTCTTACTGACTAAAACCCACCCGTATTCTTTCATTTGCCTGTGTGCCAGGGCCACGATATCCCTTTCAGACAAATCTCGCAACCCTGGCAGGCATTGGCCCTAACGGACCCCGTCAGTTGGTGCTGACAACTCTTTGAGGCGCGCGTGGAACACAACGCGCCGTCGACCCGGGCCTGGTCCTTATCGGACGGCGAGCTACCCATCGCTCACCGTCCGCAGGCCTGCGCCTACGGTGGCCGGAAATCGGCTTGCGACTCGTCCTATATACGTCTGCCCAATCGTTTGCAGAATACAGGCGTGATTTTATGTTTTTTATTTTACGACATTCTTCCCTGTGCTTGCTAATTCACAATTATTTTCCCTAGCAACGTATATTTTCTAATCACACACAAGGTCGCCGACAAAACTTTCCCAATCCCATACTAAGCGCAATCAATCATCACTGTCATCATTAAAGTGATAACGTCAATTTAATTATCACACGATAATCCTTAGGGGCAGCTCGGATGAGAATAGATTATAACACAATAGATCGACGGGTATTAACGCTGTCAGAAACGGATATTTTTTTGATTAAGTAAAGGTTATGAGTATTGTGGTATTATAGTGTTATAATATTATCAACCTTTTTATTGATACTTAAACAGGATGTTTGGTAAACGAGCCGACACAATTTTTTGAGGGTTAACGACTGTCATTTGGTAGCACAAAATTGTTTTACTTTATTAATATTTATTTGAATAACGAATGTTAAAAAAAAATTGTACTTTAACGCCAGTTTAAGACCGGAAACAAAATTAATTAAGTCATTGTTTAGAAACAAATTGTTGGTATCGTTATATTAATAGGTGAAGCGAAACCTTTGTACTCATTTTTACGATAATTATGCGGACGGAGCAGTATAAAATTTGGAACAGTTACCCTCTTATTACAAAACAAGGTTTATCTTCAAACCCAGGTTTAAAACATGGAGCCATTATTGAATTTCGAACTTTATTCCGACTATGGTAAAGTTCCTAAACACAAAACTGACAACTTAGTACCGAACTATGTTTTCAGTTTTGTATAAAAAACGGTATTTCAATCACCGTTACGTTCTTATTACAAAAACTGGCTCCATAGTTTAAGCCATGTCAAAATATAAATCTTGTTATGTAATAAGGCGGATAAAGTTTATATTTATTTTATTTTTATTTATTTATTAGGAACAATTTTATATGGAAGAGGAGTGCAGAAAGCAAATATTTTTGTATAATATAAATTAGAAATAAATTAAATAAACATTACACACACTACCATGCGTTTTGACACACACACATAGATATGTAACAGAAGTGAAGCTTGAGCATGGAATTAGTAAGTACTTTATAATAGTATGGAATTAGTACTATATGGACTGTAAGTAGAGGGAGGTCGAAAAACCACTAGTATCGTTAAATGCTTGTTAGCGCTATGATTATAGATAGAAGTTTATGAGTAACAGGTACCTACCTAAATATCTACGTATAATTTCATAACCACCTTGCGCCTTCTCAATTAAACCTTTCAGTGTTACTCGTGAGCTCAGGACAGACAGGCAGACATTGCGAAAACTGTATTTCGATCTAAGCATGTCAGGAGAAAATGAAGGAAATCCGCTCTTCACACATTTGAAAGGCATTGTTGGAAGTATCATCATAATTTCTGCTTAAAAACCTTCACTGCTAAATTCACACTTTTCATGACTATGTAGGAAACCGAAAACATGTCAAAATCATCATGCCTAGCAGACGGATTAGTGGTAGTGGATTGATTCTAATAACAAGTTATCTGCTACCTAATGTACCGCTTCTATATTTAGGTTCATAATCACGCAATGCGACACCTTCAAAACAAAAAAATAACATGTACGATCCTACTCACGTATGATTTATACAAAAACTACATTTTCATAGCCTCCATCTTGGATTTTCATTGTGACCTCACTATCGACTTTGGCATCCACGAAAACCATGAAAACGACACCCACGTCGATTTTTTTTGTATTTTTCGCAGCTTCCATCTTGGATTTTCATTTCGACTTCACTATCGCCTTAAGCACCCTCGAAAACCATAAAAACAATAACCATTGAAAAAGAAAAAACGCAGCCGCCATTTTGGATTTTCATTTTGATTTCACTGTCGCCTTAAGGTCCCTCAAAAACCATGAAAACGAAAACCTCAAAAACCGCTCCCTCAAAAAACGTTATGTGAATTTCATCCAAGATGGCGGCTGCGTTTTTTTTTTCAATGCAAACATTGAAAAAGAAAAACGCAGCCGCCATCTTGGATGAAAGTCACATAACATTTTTTCGTTACGTGAAGATTTCTACCTGTTAACTCCTACCGTAAGCCGCGTTAAAGAACTTCGTTTCAAAAAAATTGTTAAAATCCGCACCGCAGCGGGAATCTCAAAGCTACAAATCTAATAATAAATCCTCATTATATCTTATGAAACCCAAAAATACGTCCATAATTTCTATAGCTTCTCCCGTAATATTGTCGAAAGTAATTAGGGTGCATTTAGGGGTTTACCTTTGAAAGCGCCTATCTTGGGTCACCTGATGTGATTGACGACAACCTTAGCGAATTAAACCAGTAATTAGGGACATGGCTTCTTTTGATGATAACCTTGACTGATATCGGAGGCGAAATAAGATTGGATTTTCACAAGATGTATTTATGTGTTTGTTTAAGCCTCGATCCTGTGGGAACATAGGGAAAAAAAAAATTAAAAACACGACGGCCCTGTCCAAAACCGAACTTAAAAGTAAAAAAAAACAAGTTGTATTAGTTCATCTTAATCACGTTTTAATTACTTATTAGTCTATCTATAAGGCTAAATTGTACTAAGATAAGGGTTCATTCTATTGATGAATCCTAGGACCAGAGAAAATGAGTTAATCTGTATACATTTTTTTTTTCTGTATCATGAAAAATCACAAAGTTATAAGGTTGTTAAGTTACCGAGTTGTCCGTACAAAAACATGCTAACGGCGCCCCCGCGCCTCCAGGGTCGTCTTGCGCTCATTGATAATAATTCGGCAGTAGGTACCTAAACGTACGGCGATTGTATTGTAAGTAATTAAATGGTGATAACATTTTCCATTAACCTTGCTTGGGGGAGGCCTATGTCCAGCAGTAGACGTCTTTCGGCTGAAATGATGATGATAACATTTTCACACTTAAATATTTTTGGGACAAAATATAACATGGTGTAAAAATTATTGAAATCGATTCAGTTCCTTATTCTGAACAAACTGTATTCAGGTTTTGCATAGGACCGTTCTCTGGAACACTTTTTAATCTAAAAGGGGGCGACTGCAATGATAATTTTCGTGCAAAAAAAAAAAATAGCTTTCGCATTTATAATATTACTAGCTGTGCCTCGTGGTTGCACCCGCATAAATCTCGATCCCGTTAAAATTTCGGGATAAAAATACAATAATGAACCCACGGTATCAAAAATTTGCCTTTAAAAGTCATTATTTGGCGTGCGCTGCGAAAATTTAATCTACTTCACTTCTTATCCCGGTAGTACGTTCCCGTGGGATATTTTCCTAAAACCACGCGGGTAAAGACGCGGGCAGAAGCTAGTCTATATATATTGTAGCGTGACAGAACTGTTCTTCTAAACTACGTCAACACAAAGTCATATCCGTGAACGGGCCCCGTCACTTGAGACTGGTCATACTGCCAGGGCTTATTTGTAATCTTTTAATCATATATTTTGTATTGTTGTTAAATAATTGATTATTTTTACATTATTCTCACATAAAGAAGCGACAAGAATAACGTACCCAGGATTTTGTAAAATCTTGATTTAAAAGAGTGTCCAGGAGTTTCTTGCCTGTTCTTCTCCATAGAGATCTACGTTTTGGAATGTGCAAATAGCTTCAACTTTCTGACTAAATGACCTACTCTTTGACAATTCAAAAGTGCCGGTAATTAGTTTAATTGAAATAAATGCTTTGAGTATGAGTTTGACTATGCAAACGATTTTGATGCGGTTTCCACCATCATTTAGAGAATTAATTCCGGAAGTTTTTTGTGTATAATACGAGTACATTCATATTAATAAATAAAACTTAAATATAATAAAGAAAAATCTCGATGTTTTATTAAGCCGTAAACACCATTTTTGGGTGGGAAATTATCAAATAACTTCTCCCGCTCTGGGCTGAGCGGGAGGGCGTGTCAGACTTTTACTGACTAAAACCCACCCGTATTCCTTCATTTGCCTGTGTGCCAGGGCCACGATATCCCTTTCGGACAAACTCGCAACCCTGGCAGGCATTGGCCCTATCGGACTCCGTCAGTTGGTGCTGACAACTCTTTGAGGCGCGCGTGGAATACGACGCGCCGTCGACCCAGGCCTGGTCCTTATCGGACGGTGACGAACCCATCGCTCACCGTCCGCAGGCCCGCGCCTACCGTGGCCGGAAATCGGCTTGCGACTCCCGACGCCCGGGGCGTCTCCTGCGGCGACTAGGGGCGCGAGGGCGCGAACCTTGCCTCTCCCTCACGCGTTCCGCCTCCTCCTTCGCAAGCATTACTGCTTCGCAGAAGGAGGTGACGGCCTCCCATGCACTCTCGCTCCGAACCATGGCCTGAACCAGGGCCGGACGCGAGAGATCGCCGCCGCCGATCGTCTCCGTGAGGACACGGCGGTGCTCCACCCAAGCTGGGCAGACCTCCACCGTATGTTCCACCGTGTCCTCCGGGCGATCCACACAGTGGTGACACCCGGGCGTTTCCTCCCGCTTTATCCTGAACAGGAACCTCCCGAAACAACCGTGTCCGGTGAGGACCTGCGTCAGGCGGAAGGTGAGGATGTCGTGGCGCCTCTCTAGCCACTCCTCAAAGAGGGGACTTATTGCCACAATTGTGGCGTGCCCAAGCCGTAAACACCATGCGAAGGGCGACAGGGGTTTGGTGGGTTACTAGTATTTATTATAATATGATCCACCTATAATGTTTTCCCACTGCTGGGACACAGAGCTCCTCTCTCTTCTAGAGGGAGTGGGCCGTAATCCACCACGCGGGCCCAGTGCGGGTTGGTGGATGTCACATGTCTCAATTTTTGGTTCTAGGACATGCCGGTTTCCTCACAATGTTTTCTTTCACTGTTTTGGGAGCAGTGGTGATGAAATTATTAGCACAAAGTAACAGTCGGAGCCGTTACGAATACATTTACCGCTAAATAAATATTACCTATAACTAAACGACGCATTGCACATTAAGCACCCGCTTTAACGGCACCTGAGCAAATGGCACCAGAGGTATTCCACATACAGCACCTATTGATATTTTTCGCAGGTGCCATAGTGGAATAATTTGTTATTTAAAATGTTATTCCACAAATGGCACCTACGGATCAGTACGTACTACGAGTAGTGTTGGGAGGTTCTTTCGTTTTTAGGATCGTAAAATCAAAAATGTGCAATACCTCATTGCAGGTGCCATAAATGTTCAGGTGCCATTTAAGCGGGTGCCCAATGTGGAATACGTCAACTAAACATATTTTACAGCAGCACAAAGGCTGACTATTACGTAATGCTAATAACATAAATTAATTGTGGCTAGGGTTCCTAATTCGATTGAATATGTTAAGAAAAAAAAGGTCAAGATCTCTTTTATTTCCTGACATTTCGAATATCTTGAGATTATGTTGTGAATATTACTGGTTAATTAGGGTTGAGAAATATTGACCATGTAGGTGTACTGTTTATCATGATCTGCCGAACTTTTTCCCAACTGTTGGGGTCGGCTTCCAGTCTAACCTGATGTAGCTGAATACCAGTATTTTACATGGAGTTACAGCCTATCTGACCTCCTTAACAGAGTTACTGGATAACACGATACCCCTTGGACTAGTTGTCAGACTTTCGGACTTCTGACGACCTGTAACAACAGTCAAAGATCCACGAATGACAGCCGGGACCAACGGCTTAGCGTGCTTTCCGTAGCACGGAGGGGTCTCGGTATGTAAAGATGGTCACCCATCCACGGACCAACCCCGGCAAGCGAAGCTTAAACTAATGGATCGACTCACGCGACTGTTATCACTTGAATCCGGAGAATCCACCGAGTCTCCGAGTCTTGAGTCGTGGCTTTATAGTACCAAATCCTAAACCCTGAAAATAAAGCAATACCTATTAGCAACTTCAACATTGCTTGAGCATGTAAACAGTTTGTCAGCAATCTAATTTGAAATCTGATTTACTCTTCGCAAACCGCTTTATGTCATCTTCGTCAAGTTATTTCATCTGCTCTCCAACTAAATGTCTGTCACAAATCTAGATTTAATTAAAATGTAAGCTTAATTAATGCTTTTCTGTTATTTCAAGAAATTAATTTAGCTTAGACAAACTAGAGGCAAATTATTGCTTGAGTAACAATTTATTATATTTGTTATTTTTATTCTTATAGTCTTACCAAGATGACTGGTTGTCAAACTTGGGCTTCTGACTACTGAACTGTTTCCACATGTCATTGTACTACTTAATCTCTGCTCATAATAATTGATCCCTGCATGCTGACACTACACTTCAACAATACTGAAAATTTACCGCCTTTGCGGGATAGGTCATCTCAATGATCCTACCTGTATAACGACTGCTAAAGATCTAAAGTCAAAGGTAAAGTCAAATGATTTATTTCAAATAGGCACATAAAAGGCACTTTTGAACATCAAGAATTACAAAAAAAATAAAACATTCTAGTTGCCCCTTCCAAAACGTAGTTTCGTATGGAGAAGAATGGGCAAGAAACTCCACCGTTACTCTTTTAAAAATGTTTCACAATATTCTGTTTATGTAGATTAATTATGTGATTATATGTGAAGACGATGCACCTAGAATAAAATGACTATACCACAATAGGTAAAAATAATTAAAAATGAAGCAATGAAAAATAACTTGATCAATTGTAATGTATCTCGTTGGTATAAATAAATAAACTTAATTATGCGATATATACATGGCGCTCACATACAGACTTCGTAAAAGAATCTAAGAATGACAGTCGAGACCAACGTCGTGACGTGCCTTCCCAGACAGGGGTGTCGATGTGTAATGGATGGCCACCATCCACTCCACGAACCGACCGCGGCATGCGTAGCTTAACCTTGTATCAACCCGTGTGACTGTCATCATAGCCTCGTCCTCTATGCCTTTTAAATAATCATGTAAGGATTTACTGACAAATTACTAACAGATTAATCTACCAACCTGTCTATTTCCCTTCCCACTTTTCGAGGAATAATACTCATAAAAGCATAAGCGACAAATCGGGATTAAGTTTGACAGATCCTTAATCTATTGAGGAAGCGCCCCTCACGCGCCTGCTTCCTGAAGATAACACTCGCTACAACGAATAGCAATTCGTTTGATGAGTTTCTTTATGCTCTTATTTTGATGAGAGTTTCTTGTGATGGGAATTAGCTGTTTTACAAAAAAATCTAGCTACACTAATACAGTTTGGCCAGAGTGGTTGCAGTTTTGATGTGACATAGTTTTTGACCGCAGGTTAACATTTCCAAAAATATTGTGTTATCAGGTAATGCATGCATTCTAAATATCAAAATACAGTTGAAAGCTTGAGATAAATGTTCCGATAAAATATAGATAGCATACTAACGAAGCAATGTTTTTTTTTATACAAGACGTTGTTGCTCAACACCCGCGAAATAATGAATAAAATAGAATAGAATACTCTTTATTATGGACACCATAAAAGTTATACAGTTAACAGATATAAATGTTGAAGTTTTACAAAGGGTGAGACAATGGGCGGTCTTGTCGCTAAAAGCGATCTTTTACAGACAACCTTTGGATGGATTAAAGGGAGAAGAAGAGATAATACTGCAGGTAGTCAGTGGTGTACTATGTATCTATACAATAAATACATACATACATAAAGCACACTTATCTAAGTATATAAATATATAATTATATAATAATAAACATGAAAAAATAGCAAGGAACGAAATGATTGACACAGCTGGCCTCATTTTAAGAATAATGTGATGTTTGAGGCTGGACGCACTGCTGATGAATGTATTTATAATCAACTTAGCAGGTATACAGCAAGGTGTGGTCAGAAAGGGTATGGTACAGACCATCAAACTGACCAACTTTTCCAATGGGACCAACATCGTAACCGAGTAAAATTTCGACCACACTTGTATGATATACATATAAAGCGTGGTAGCGCTGCCTAGGACACGACCAGTCACACATGCTTTGCATGGTAGAATGGCGTTTGATGGACTAAGTGTGGAAACTAAACTCGCTAACATAGATAACATAGAACATAGGTAGACGGCGTTTAATGGCACGGTTGGTGCAGTAACTGAGAGTTTGGTTTCTAGAAAGAAAATAAAAGAAAGAAAAATTGTTTATTCTGCACAAACAAAACGCATATTACAAAAAAATAACATAAACAAAATACACAGATACAATGTAACCAAAAGCCTACTGTGTTGTCCTACGTCACAAGCGCACGTGCCTACACACGATTTTCGTAAGAAACAAATATTTGTAAGGCCTACAGATAGTTGTTCCGGATCTGTGTCTATGAGTTTCGTGTTTTTGTAACCGCAACCATGATAAAGGAAAATTCCTACTGCGTGACATTATTTGAGCCTCTTCCGACCTGCCGATCTATTCCGTAGAAATCTCAGTGACTTATGTTATGTGAGCTGAGCTTGAAATCCCTAGGAATTGACACTATTGGCAGCTCACTTCAAGCTGGCATTAGGTTTAATGAAAGCTCACGTCAACTAAGTTTTCACGGAATAAACCGTCTGTAACCGGTGATACTAATATGCGTTAAAGTGTAGTAGTGAGAGCCATACCTCAGCGCCAACTCACTCTTTATCTTGCTTGCACAGTACTGCTCGCGGTAACGTGAGCAAGTGAGACTGGGCGGCAGGGAGAAGGCTCCAAGGCGCCGATAGTTTAGGTAATTTCTTTTCACGGCGAAAATAATGGTAATTAAAAAAATACAAACATAGAATCTACTTTATATTTAGTTCAGTTTGATCTAATTTAAAGTTTTTGAAGTGAAAATTTCTTTAGGCGCGTTGAGCACTTTTTGGGTGAACAAAAATCATGGAGCATCGTTACCGAATGCTTTCCATGAGTTATAAGTTACTTAATAAATAAAAAAATAAAAAAACACATTTTATAGCAGCATTTGTACATACAATATATATACACATTTCACCCATAGTGACTACATGTCATACATAAGCATTATCATCATATCATTTGATTTGCTTTAGTTTTCAGTTCTATCGGCAGTCCCCAAAGACTGCCCGGCATTTTTTTTTATTCTAGCGGTTTTTTTTTCGTTTGGATGTAACTTTGTATTTTTTTTATGGAATCGTATTTTCATCAAACATAGCACTTAACATTAATCCTCATCTTTACCATATATTTGTTTCAAAAATAATGTGCTAATAATCCTCTGGCTATGTCAGTTCAGGTTGTTCGTATGTTAGTCATAAGTTTAGCCGAAAGATGTCAACTGCTGGACATAGGCCGCCCCCAAAGGGGGGTTTGCCATAATCGCCACGCTTGGCGATCGCAGTATGGTGTTAAAATGCATAGAGAACGCTGCTGCCCATCATCTAATAAGTTTCTTAGTTGCCTTTTACGACACCCACGGGAAGAAATAGGATGGTGCTATTCTTTACGTCTGGCACCACACATATATATAAGTTAGTATTCCATAGAAAACTAGAAGGCACGTGTATGTAAAAAAAAATAGGATTTTATCTGTGTAAAAGACAGAATTGTGTGGAAAAGAGGCTTTTGCCCCGTGGTGGGAAAGTACAGGCTAGTTAGATTAAATTAGATTAGATTATACATATTTATGAATAAAAAGTTACTTTGGTATATCATAATATTATATTATTGAAATACGCTTTTCATAGTTCTCTAGCTTATTAACTCCAAAAATAGATATTAGAAAACTTGAAATAGACAAAAATGTCGTCTGAAAAGCCCACAACACTTAATTAAAAATACCTGAAATGTTTCAACGAGACCTACAAATGGAAACAATATGAAAGTACTCAAAGGTCGGCCTGAATTCGCCTAAAATACTGCCTGATAACTAACTCTGGTGTTTTATTACTGAAATAACTAAAATTCCGCTATAAATGGACCGTACCTTTTTTTTTTTTTGCTCACGGGGTGGAAAATCCTCATGGATGTCCTCCGCCCTGGGGCGGGCGAAGGGGTCTGTCAGACTCTTACTGACTAAAAACCACCCCAGTGTTCCCCTCCCACACTGGCACCGGGGATCTGGGGATCTGTTATTCCTTCCGCAATCCCCGGAAATGGACAGTACCTACCCTAACCCACATACCGCAGTGCCTCAAGACGAAAGTATTTGACCAGTGGGTGTTGCCAGCGATGACATATGGTACAGAAACGTGGTGTCTCACAATGCGCCTTATCAGAAGGCTAAAAGTTACCCAAAGGGCAATGGAGAGGGCTATGCTTAGAGTTTCCCTACGTGATCGAATCAGAAATGAAGAGATCCGCAGGCGAACCAATTAAGGTAACCGACATAGCCCGAAGAATTGCCAAGCTTAAGTGGCAGTGGGCAGGGCACATTGCTCGCAGAACTGATGGCCGATGGGCGGAAAGGTTCTGGAGTGGCGACCGCGTACCGGAAGACGTAGCGTTGGAAGGCCTTCCACAAGGTGGACCGATGACCTTGTAAAGGCTGCTGGTATTCTCTGGATGCGGGAAGCACAGAACCGGTCGAAGTGGAGGTGCTTGGGGGAGGCCTATGTCCAGCAGTGGACGTCTTTCGGCTGAAATGATGATGATGACCTACCCTAAACTGAACGGTTTGCGGATTTCGCTGTAATTTATTTAAAATAAATGTTTTTGTGAACCTTATTGTCAATTTATTTCATTTACTTGCATAAAATATTGGTTTGCTATCTATATTACTTTAATAGACATGCTCTGTAAACAGTATTGAACCGTTTTAATTAATAAATGTGTTCATCAGTTTTTCTACATTGGAGAGTTGGAAAGTTTTCGAACTTAAAAGCTCTACAATTAAGTGCGTAGGTGAAAGCTGATAAAAACTTTGAATATTTTTCTTCTAAATAAAACTCAACCAAAACTTTGTTTGATAAAGTAATCTTTGAAAAGTATAAATATGGTTTTTCTACCTATTCTAAAGGTCTCTTACGACTTCATCAAACTTTTAACATCAATAAAATTGAAACTGAACAGGTACAGTCGGCCTCGTCGTGTATTCTCGTTTGTCCCACTGCTGTTGTCCCATTGGTGAGACGAACTTGAATTATACAGGGACTTAAAAATAAAATCACTAAATAATATTAAATTTATTCCCGTTCGTCCCACTGATTTGTTCTGAAACCTTCACCACTTTAAAGATAATTTAATTATTGATCTTTTAGTATACGCGTTTTATTAAAATACCTTTTTGTTTGTGTATAATAAATTAATAATGCGTCAAATTGGGGACAGCGCTCCTTGATGGGCGAGTCCTATTACTGGCTGAACGTACGACGCGTTGCGTGAGCTCAGTACAGAACACGCAAGCTAACTACTCAAGTCACTGGCATATATCTCCGTCTTAACAAGCTACCTAAAAGTTGGAAGGACCTAAATATTAATGAGTTCAAATGTCAGTTGATAGTGTTTTTTTCGTTCGTCCCACTAATTTGTTAGTGGGACGAATTTTTATTTTGCTTGGTAGATTTTGCGCCATTCTCAGTTTTTTATCCGCGTTAGACATAAATTTACAAATTAATTTCACTATGTAATATAAACATAATCTAAAACATTCATTTCTTCCTCGTGGTCAAACTTAATGGTCAAACTGATTTGACCACAAGGAATTCTGTTCCGGATAGTCAAACTACTTAGTTTAACGAAAAATATCCACCCTTTATAGTTGGTAAATATACTTGGTACAGTCATTAACAAAAATAGTTTCCTTCCTCGTGGTCAAACTTAATGGTCAAACTGATTTGACCACGAGGAATTCTGTTCTTGATAGTAAAACTGAGTGGCTATTTAAACTTTTTATCAAGCTGTATACATTGCAGTCTTACTGTACAATTATAAATAAAATGGTGATGAAATGTAATGACCACTCATGTAACGCTGACTACTATAAAAATGAAGTTGATATTGCTATTGTCAAATTAAAACAAAAAGCGATCTAAAGAAAAGCGGCCACATTCCTCAAGACAATGATGTCCCCATCCCAGAGGCGTTTCAAGATATGAAAACGTCGGTATTAAAACGAGACGGGAATATTGAACTTAAAATTCCATCATTTGATAGAGCGTCAAAACGTTTTTTTTTAAATAAAACCGTTTTTACGCTATCAAATTAATGATGGAATTTTAAGTCGAATTAAAAGTCGTTAAAGCAAGTAAATTATATTCCAGATAAATATCAGTATGATATGGTTTTCTGCTCCAAAAAGAAGATGGCAGTAATAGAAAAATCCGATGAGTTTTTCGGTGACGGCCACTGCATCCATGTCAATTTGACAAAATCCATCACAAATGCGGTTCCTGTGGCGTATGTTTTGATGACAGACAAAAAAGAATAATGATATTTTATTTTATTTTCTATGATAAAGTCAAGATTGAAGGATTGGTCACCAAAAATGTTCCATTTAGATTTTGAATTAGCTGCAAGCAATGCATTAATAACAATGCTTCCGGACATCCAAATTGTAAAATGTTTTTATGTTTTTTCAAATAGCCAAATATGCCGAAAGGCAAAACAAATGAAAATTAAATCTAAAGGTGACAGGAGAGTAGTGGGATTGTGTGCAGAACTCGCTTTATTACCCAAAAATAAAATTGAAGAAAGATGGGAGTATACATATAAATACTGATACTCCCAATACTACTAAAACTCAAAAAATTCTTAAATAAGTATTTTGAAACAACGAGATGATATGTATAAATGAGTGTTGGGTACTTTTTAAATAAACTAAGATAATTATTTTTGTTAATGACTGTACAAGTATATTTACGAACTATATCAAAGGGTGGATATTTTTCGTTAAACTAAGTATCAGTTTGACCATTAAGTTTGACCACGAGGAAGGCACCAAAATATTCACATATTAAATTATTGAAAAAATGCTCTTATTTAACATATATTTTTTTCAAATCATTAACACTACTCGTTTAGACGTGATCTTCAGTATAAAATCATTAAAAGTCGGTTATCGTCGCCTTAAATATAGTATGAGCTATGCAGATGATACTTTTGCGCATGAGTACAGTTTTAACAGGATATACGCGAATTATGCTCATATCCTGTCTATTACGTGGGGCAGGACATGATGAACAAGGAAGAGCTCATTGGGTATCAAAAATTTGTCCGCATCGCTGTTAGTAGAAAAAGTGCCCAAAAGGCTGGCAGCGTTGGATGGCAATGCTGAATCTTTGGCCTCATCATCATCATAATTTCAGACGAAAGACGTCTACTGCTGGACATCGGCCTCCCCCAAGCACCGCCACTTCCGCCGTGGATACCTGCGGCCTTCACAAGGTCATTGGTCCACCTTGTAGGAGGCCTTCCACCACTCCAGAACCTTTCGGCCCCATTGGCCATCAGTTCTGCGAGCAATGTGCCCTGCCCACTGCCACTTAAGCTTGGCAATTCTTCAGGCTATGTCGGTTACTTTGGTTCGCCTGCGGATCTCTTCATTTCTGATTGGATCAAGTACGGAAACTCCAAGCATAGCCCCCTCTATTGCCTTTTGGGTGACTTTTAGCCTTGTGATAAGGCCCATTGTGAGCGACCACGTTTCAGTGCATCACTGGTAACATGCACTGGTCAAAGACTTTCGTCTTGAGACACTGCGGTATATGGGACGAGAAGATATTGCGTAGCTTCCCGAAGCCCAGCCAAGAGTTATTTGGCCTTAACTAACTAAAACGAGTTTGTTTGCTTATTTGTTACACTTTCACGCTAAAACGAATGAAATTTGAGTCATAGCTCAACTCAACTCAACTCAAAGCATTTATTTCAAATAAACCAATTACAGGCACTTTTGAATTGTCAAGGGGGTCGGTCAGTCATCAAAATGAAGCTAGTTGCCCATTCCAAAGCTTAGTAGGTACCTATGGAGAAGAACGGGCAAGAAACTCCACGGACACTCTTTTAAATTAACATATGGTTACAAAATATTGGTTACATCATTCGTGTTGAATAGGAAGACCATAACCTGAGTTATGACATAGGTTAATTCTATGTCGGTAGTACCTACGTTGCATGCATGCATACAACACGGTATTCTGTTCACGAGACGTTCTGCACAATTTCTGAGCAAGTAGTAACCTAACAAAAAGTACTAGGCTTGCATGGATTCAGGATATTATTTCATCCATTAGTATTATCCTAATAATAATAGGATTTGGATGAAATTTGGCACACAGATTGTTTATAACCTGGATTTAACATATATGATACATTTTATTGTATTAGTATTTGTGTCTGTGTGGTGGCGGACGTAAAGAATAGCACTACCCTATTTCTTGCTGTGGGTGTCGTAAAAGGCGACTAAAGGACTTACTAGAGAATGGGCAGCAGCGTTCTGTATGCATTTTAACACCATACTGTGATCGCCAACCCGCCTGCCAAGCGTGGCGATTATGGTAAACCCAACCCTTTGCGGGGGCCTATGTCCAGGAGTGGACGTTTTTCGGCTGAAATGATGAGTATTTGTAATCTGGTGTTTTTATATGGGTGTAGGCCTGAATTAAAAAATTTTTGATTTTGATTTTATCCCGGTAGCATGTTGCTTGCATACAAGACAGTACGTTACGTTACGTTTTATAACAGGCAACTGACATTCAACCTTACGGGCGGTGGAGTAATTGCGAGATCGACTATACCTACCATGTACGTTAAAGGCACTTTGTTTGCACCAACAGAATGAAACATTCCTCCACTGATAACCCTACTATTCATTCACAATACAATGCCACAAGTGGTCCATTTCTTCCTATTTTCCCCATAAAAGTTGCAGAATCAACGTGTAATCGTCCTACCCTAAATGCACCCAGGAGGCGAGTTGAAACAAAAGCGGCGCCACCCGTTCCTCCCCTTTCCCAGGATCTTGATAAAAACAAACGCAAAGGTTTCCACTTGATAGAAGAGATTTATTACTGAAAATCTCTGGAGACGAACGGATATATTCTTTTGAGCATACAAATTTAAGTCTGGATTGCTTCACACCGACGTGACCCGGAAAGAGTACTCAAGAGCTATAAATCTTACAAAATGAATAACATAAAGAAAATAAGTTTTAGCATATTTTCTTGAACAGTTTTAAATTCAAACATTACTAACCTACAGGAAAATCTTCTCATGTACAAACACATGGACTCTTAATGGATTGTTTGTAGGCCATCCAAATACTTTTTGCGTGTGGGAATGGATCCTGTAGTGAAACAGCCAATCGCTCAGTTACTGCTCCAATTGAGCTGGCGTACATTGAAAAACCAAGTATAGGTGCTGGCACCAAGACTTTTTAGCCCATTGAAAAAGATTCTACTCTGGAAACCAAGCCTTGTATTTTTTTACTCAATGACATTTTTAGCTTTGGTTACATTAATTGTTTTTTACTGTAAATCATAATTTTATTATTATCAACCGCAACAAACATTGCCAGTTACTTCAGCTCGTGTTGACATTACGTTACAGTTATTTAGGTTTACATTAAAATAATATCTGAAGATATTACGTAAAATGTTAAAGGAACTGAACCACTATTGCACATGTAATTTAAATTAAAAAAAACCGGCCAAGTGTAGGTTCCGTACCATTATCTATAAAAACGGCAAAAAAATCACGTTTGTTGTATGGGAGCCCCCCTTAAATATTTGTTTTATTTTAATTTAATTATTTATTTTTAAAGTTAATATATAACTAAATATTCTATGAATATTTCAACCGTCTACCTGTTGCCGTTATCAATTTCGAGCAAAAATTAGCAAAAAATCACGTTTTTTGTATGGAAGCCCCCTTAAATATTTGTTTTATTCTGTTCTTTTGTATTTTTTTGTTATAGCGGCAACACAAATACATCATCTGTGAAAATGTCAACTGTCTAACTATCAAGGTTCATGAGATACAGCCTGGTGACAGACGGACAGACAGACGGCGGAGCCTTAGTAATAAGGCTCCCGTTTTACCCTTTAGGTACGGAACCCTAAAAATCAGCCAAGTGCGTGTCGGACCACGCATAATGAAGGGTTTCATATTTGGAATGAATTTATCCCAGAAACGAACTAAATTTTATAGTTGAAAAACATGTTCCGATAATACGTCCGGTCAATTCTCCAACTGCAAATTTAAGTTAGTAGAGTATTATTCGTTAACGTGTAGACCCTACTACTTACCTGTGATAGTATTCCTTTTAAATGATTGTATATACTACTGTTTTTTTTACACTTATCCAAAAACAACCATTTAGCTGGGAGGACGGGGGACACTTATTTCTAACAAAAAATGCACTTTAAAGCTTAGCAATAGGATCCCTTAATCGAAAAATAGTTTTCACAAACCCGCAAAATTTTTGAACGGCCTATCCAACGATACTGCACACCATGGGATAGACGAGAAAAATATCATCCCCACTTTACGTGCACACAAAAGTGTTTTTCCACTTGTCGGAATGATTAATATGTAAACCTATTCCAAATAAATATATAATAAATAAAGAAATTAAATTTATTTATTTCCAAAACTGGTTACAGATTCTTTATATATGTTTTTTTAATTTATAAAAATTACAGCGTTCTAGTACTAATAGTTTCTCAGCTAAGCCACGGACAGACAGACAGACGGACATGGCAGACCCATGGGTTACAGGTTTCTTGTTGACTACGGAACCCTAAAAATAAATGAACCGAATAAAATAAAACAGTTACATAAATAAATATAATAACAATGTACTAACCTTCTTATTTTCCCTTATTCTTTTATTTTTCTAGATTCCACTCGCAGAACTTGACTTTACCTACTAAGCATTGATTTGTATCGTTCTCTCCCTAAGGCAGAGGTCGGCAAACTTTTGAGACGGAGGAGCCAAAAGTTCCAATTTACAACATTTCCAAGTTTTTAAAAAGCTACTAAAAAAAATATTTTTGATTTACAATAAACGACTTTAAACATGAAATAATATTTATTCACATAAAAATATACAAATATTTTGAGCAAAAAATATATAAAAGCATTTTAGCTAGCTGCTAGAATAATAAAATAATTAATAATCCAATAATATAATTACAGTAATTGAATAATATTTAATTTTTGTGTATGGAATTGAAGAGCCACAACTTTACATCGAAAGAGCCGCATGCGGCCCGCGAGCCGCAGGTTGCCGACCCCTACCCTAAGGGTATTGGACCGTAAACCACAGTTAGTAACTATCCCATACAATGTTCTTATTTCCTACTATTTCCGACATAGCTTTTATCTGTCTGCAACATTTGTGAGTCAACTAGGGAAATTGATAGCTACCTACTGCCTAGGGCCTCCGGGTGAAAGCGGTTGAGGCGGTAAAGTTATCACTAGGTTTTTACGTAGGTACTTTATCGACTAAGAGACGGGAATCAAATGCCTATCAATGTTTTTGTTTATTGGTCATGGTAGATCTTTGATTCGGTCGTTAAGAGCGTTTACACCTTGTGGCATTTCATAAAAACTTTCAAGCCCTTGTTTTTCAAAATGACTGAACCGATTTTAATGAAACTTCATACGCATAAGCAGGATACAAAGGTCTAAAAAGTCAGTTAAGAACACTCACAAGACCTCAACTGACTCGTTACTGGCTCGGTCGATAAAACAGCATCGTTTTTGCCACATTGACCTTACTAGCTTTTGCCCGCGGCTTCACCCGCGAGGAGGTCTGAAATTATCCCACGAAAACGTACTACCGGGATAAAAAGTATTTTATGTCCTAACCCTCATCATTAAGACCACACGACTGAAGTAAACAGAAATCACCGTTCGCTAGCAAAAGAATTTTGACTTCAAAAAAGCTGCGGTCTTGTGAGTGTATAAACAGCCAGTGTGAATTAAAAAAAATACCTATTAAGCGGGACGGCCTGCAGTGGTGACGCGGTGTGTTCCATGTTTAAAATTTAAACAACTTCCGTTCGCCTCTTTCCGTAACGCTCTCGTCACGCATTCACCAGCTTACATCCCAAGTCAAGCGTGCGTAAAAAAGTTTTACTTCAAAGACTACTTCCCTACAAAATGGTTGAGCTGGATGGTGCTGATCCACGCGTCATGCTCGTGAACGGGCGCCATCAGTTGTGACTGGTCTTCTCCTATCTGCCAGGGCTTATTTGTAATATTTTATATTGTTTTTTAAATAATTTATATTTTTACATTGTTCTCACATATAGAAGCGACAAGAATAATGTACCCAGGATTTTGTAATATCTTGATTTAAAAGAGTGTCCTTGGAGTTTCTTGCCTATTCTTCTCCATAGAGACCTACGTTTTGGAATGGGCAAATAGCTTCAACTTTCTGACTAACCGACCGACTCTTTGACAATTCAAAAGTGCCTGTAATTGGTTTAATTGAAATAAATGCTTTGAGTTTGAGTTTGAGTTTGACTTAAGTCATAACGCCTTAATGTAATGTGACAAAAATGTTACAATTTCACTTCATTTCCTATAATTATTATTACATCCAAAGTAAATTTTTTGAAGTAAATGGCTAATAATTGCTTATAATAATTACTAGCTTTTTTTTTGGTGGGAAATTATCAAATAGCTTCTCCCGCTCTGGGCTTGTCCCTTTCGGACAAACTCGCAACCCTGGCAGGTATTGGCCCTAACGGACCCCGTCAGTTGGTGCTGACATCTCTTTGAGGCGCGCGTGAAACACATCGCGCCGTCGACTCGGGCCTGGTCCTTATCGGACGGCGAGCTACCCATCGCTCACCGTCCGCAGGCCCGCGCCTACGGTAGCCGGAAATCAGCTTGCGACTCCCAACCCCCGGGGTGTCTCCTGCGGCGGCTAAGGGCGCGAACCCTGCCTAGCCCACACGCGTTCCGCCTCCTCCTTCACGAGCATTACTGCTTCGCAGAAGGAGGTGACGGCCTCCCATGCACTCTCGCTCCGAACTATGGCCTGAACCAGGGCCGGATGCGTGAGATCGCCGCCGCCGATCTCCTCCATGAGGACACGGCGGTGCTCCGCCCAAAATAATTACTAGCTTGACTGAGAAGGATTTCCACTCGAAAATGAACTAGTACCACACTTAAAGTATGCATGTGTATGCGGTATAATCAAATCAAAGCTAATGTAACCTAATGTATACTCTAAGTAAAGTTGTTGCTAATGCCATCTAAGCTCATAAGACTAAACGGATTATTATGGGGTACGCTACGAGCTCCCCCTGTATACGTTGCGGTGACGCGAGCGTCTAAATTGAAGATGTAACCTGAATCTAAGCAAAGATTTTGATATGCCATACACAAAAAAATCTTACTCTCTTTTTAAAAGTTTCATATTTGTGTAGTTTGTTTGTTGTTTTCAATGTTCATATTTGTGAATTTGGATGTTTTGTTATACAAACATGCCTTAAAGGAGATCCGCCGCTGTAGCCCGCGAAATTCAAATATTTTTATTTTTTTGCTATTTGAAATGATTTTTATTTCTGTAAGTAGGTTTGTACAAACACTTTTACACGTCAATCATATTTTAAACGCTAGATGAGGTCGGCGTTTCCTATCTGACTAATCTGAGAAGAAAGGCCGAAACAAACTCAGAATTCACAGTCTCTTTTAAAGTCCAGACATAATCTTGGTCAGATCATGTGAAGACCATGTAGATGGTTTTTTGAGGAAAACAACAACAAATTGAGTGGACCTATCCAGTCAGTGTACGCGTTTGTCATTAATTGTGCAATTCAACTCAGAACTTAAGGAGCTCAACGACTCGACGAACAAAACCAAAGAAAGGACATTCTCATACTCAAGGTCACTGGCATATATCTCCGTCTTAATGGCTGAGTAAGTTTGGATGAAAATTGCCACACAGGTAGACTGTGACGAGTATACCTGTGATAGGATATAGGAAACTTTCTATTATCCCGGCATTGCGATATGGCGGTATTAAAAAAAAAAAGACCATCACGCGGGTGAAGCCGCGGGCAAAAGCTAGTCTACTTATAAAGGAACCCGTACAATTTCCGGCTGATTACTTAATTTCAAGGACCAGAAAATGTAATTAGAGTCTGGAACTTTACTCCAATAATAGCTACTAATTTAATGAGGATTCTTGTCTATTTAAATAACATAATTACATATATATATATTTTTTTATAGTGACCAAATTGGTGATGTTCTTCAGAAAGGTCAGGTGCGTAGTACTCGCAACCGGCGTGCGTGTATGACTAGATGTATGAACGTAGGCGAAGCAAAAGAAGTATGTAAGGAGCGTGGCGTTCTATTGTTTCTGTGTACCCCCATGGGAAGAAGGCGTGAGTTTATGTATGTATGTAAATATATTTTTATGACCCTAGAGATTTTTTTTTCTTTAAGGAGCATACTTTGTTTTAATCTCCGGAAAATGCCTACTTCCCTAGGCAAAACCATTCTGCAATTAGAAATAATAAAAAAAAGCTGAAAATATTATTTCCGCAATCCAAAGAATAATTGCCTGGAAGCAACGATACACTCCGGTGTAACAACTTCCACGATATAAAAGAAAGAGTTCACTCGAACTACCGTTTGTACAACGAACGTCGACGTTCGCTTTGAAATTCAAATTTTCAAACGCATGTTTCATAAAGCGCGCTTATCTGTATTCTCTTTGCATAACTCTGTCGTGTTCAACTAGAAATATTCTGCTTTTAACGTTATTACTTTATGTTGAAACAATTACTATAGAGAAGTTCAGTTTTGTTCAGTTGGAAACAATTTTTAACGTCAGTTTTTTGCGATTATACCAACTTTTCAAATGGCTGAGCGACACAATAAACACATTAGCTGGTAAACTGTCCAATCCACGTTAAGTGATATGATTGGCTGTAATTATTTCAGTCCGCCGAGCCAATATGACAGCTGTCGTTATGAGTTTGACAGTCTAATAAATACAACGATGCATGGATCATTTGGCATTCGAATGACGGTGAATGAGGGGGGGGGGGGGTCGTAGATTAACATTTTTGTGTATTTTTTTTGTAAAATCTATTGCAAAAAAAATAGGAAGCCTTACGTCGCTTATGATGCATCTGACATCTCACCAGAGCTGTGGAGCGACAGAAATGAAACCTTAAAATATGAAAAAGCTAGTTATTGAAATATTATATTTACTCGAATAATATTATTCATTATTGGTCGCGACTGTTCGAAATTCGACCCCCTTTACTTAAAATGTATATAGTACTTACTAATTCCATGAGTACTCTAATTCCATGCTATTATAAAGTATTTACTAATTCCATGCTATTAAAAAGTACTTATTTATTCCATGCTCAAGCTGTCACTTCCTGTTACACACTTCCGTTCCGTCCTCTTCACAAAATCACTCCCACAGGAAACAAGAGGAAAGATGTAACACTTCATAAACAAGATGGCGTCGTTAGTTCAGATTATGGCCACGCGCGTAAAGAACCTTAGTAGCGCTATAAGTTTTGTTTTGATTGGCCTTCCAAAAACCAGTGTTAGATGTAAAGCCACACCGAGTACGTTCGG
This sequence comes from Tiliacea aurago, assembly GCA_948098905.1. NCBI lineage: Eukaryota > Metazoa > Arthropoda > Insecta > Lepidoptera > Noctuidae > Tiliacea > Tiliacea aurago. The sequence goes on from OX402591.1 coordinate 4,274,124, forward strand.
ATACGTGTCTAATACATGCGGTGACCAAAAGTACATGTGAGATGTCTCACTAAAGGCACCGTATACGGACTATAAACTGCCACTGCATTTGGTGTGAAATCTCACATAGAATTTCATACGTACTGCACTTTAAGTATTGCACTTGCACTGTCAGTATAGCTAGCGGAAGGTTTGTTTTTACTTTTAATTTTTAAGGTTTTAAATACTAGGGTTTTGGCTATTTTTTTTTTTTTTTTTTTTCTGGGTAATATTTACATAACTAAGGGCGAATTTCACCAATGAAAACTGAACGCAATCAGCACATAAACTACGATTAAGAGCTGTCACTGTCATTATTTTCATTGTAATATTGACATTGATAGCTCTTGAACTCGGTTTAGATGTGCTGATCGCGTTCAGTTTGATTGGTGAAATTGGCACTTAAAGGCTTAAAATAATAATAATAACATGTTAAACTATATTTTTGGCTACTTTGTATTAGAGTGTCTATTTTGACTTCATTTTTGTTTGTAATTTGTGTCGTTTTTGTGCAGAATAAATACATTTTCTTTCTTTAATTTTTTTAGTGATAAATGCCACAATCAGAAAAAAAATCAACCAAAAATTGTATCTAACTATATCGATACTTAATATAAATTAAAGTATCTTTTCGGGTTTGTCTGTGTGACCCCGTTGTTCTTCTAAACTACACAATGGATTTAGATGTGATTTTCACCATCGTCTAGAGAATTTATTCCGGAAGATTTATGTGTGAAATTCGTTAATATTAAACTACCATATAATAATGAAATCTCGATGTTTTGTGAAGTCGTAAAAATCATGCAAAGCAGGGGCGGGTCGCTAGTTTTAGTTAAATTAATCACTTCAAGCAATTTCCATCTTCCAAATCTATACATTTTGACGTATCATAATTTCCTTCTTCCACTTCACATAGGTTCCACAATTAGCAAATCATAACAAGAACCAACTAATATAATAATAATTTCTAATTGAAGCCCAATTTGTTATCAATTATAACGCAAATCGATCCCGATTCAATTGATTGAACTAGGGGTCTGATAATTGAACCAATCGCGGTATGTAAGTGAATTACCCAAAAATGATATAGTAGTACTGTCTGTATAACAGCCTACTACGTGATTAAAATACGAAACAGTTATTTTCGGGGTTACAAACGAAAGGGAAAAGTATTATATTTCTTAACACTAATGTAGTCAGTAGTGAAGTTGATTTACTCATAAATTAGAGTTATTTTATTAACTTTGCTTCAAAAAAGTTTATTTAAAAAAAAAAAAATGAACATTGGACCTTTGGTTTTTTCTGATTTAATATCGAACGTGTTAGCATAAGCTCTGCTCACAAAATGATCTACGTACTCGTACCTACATGGGGCTTAATAGCTTACACCCATATTCTACTCCACTCCACCTCGACTCCGCAGCCATCAGTCACATTCCGGCCACCGTAGGCACGGGCTTGCGGACGGTGAGCGATGGGTAGCTCGCCGTCCGATAAGTACCAGGCCCGGGTCGACGGCGCGTTATGTTCCACGCGCGCCTCAATGAGATGTCAGCACCAACAGACGGAGTCCTTTAGGACCAATGCCTGCCAGGGTTGCGAGTTTGTCCGAAAGGGATATCGTGGCCCTGGCACACAGGCAAATGAAGGAACATGGGTGGGTTTTAGTCAGTAAAAGTCTGACACGCCCTCGCGCTCCGCCCAGAGCGGGAGAAGTTATTTGATAATTTCTCACACAAAAAAAAAAAAAAGCCGTCAGTCACATTTACAGTTAAAACATGTAATAAACTGATATAAATGTTCGTGGTTCGAAAGCTCTGTTATAGCTAGGCAATGACTTTAACCACAAGCTTCAGTACTCGTCGTTCCCTTAAAGATACGTAATAAAGAGTTCTCTATTCTATTGTACTCCTAAAAAGCAGTGCAAAACGTGGTCGCTCACAATGGGCCTTATTAGAAGGCTAAAAGTCACCCAAAGGACAATAGAGTTTCTCTACGTGATCGAATCAGAAATGAAGAAATCCGCAGGCGAACCTAGGTAACCGACATAGCCCGAAGAATTGCCGAACTTAAGGGGCAGTGGGCAGGGCACATTGCTAGCAGAACTGATGGCCGATGGGGCCGAAAGGTTCTGGAGTGGCGATCGCGTACCGGAAGACGTAGCGTTGGAAGGTCTCCCACAAGGTGGAGGTCGGAGGAATCCGCTGGATGCAGGAAGCACAGAACTGGTCGTAGTTTTGGTGCTAGGGAGAGGCCATGTTCAGCAGTGGACTTCTTTAAGCTGAAATGAAGATGATGATGAGTAGCTTTAATGCTTCAATAAATAATCACAAAGATGATACCTAACCTACCTTTTTTGTATAATTCAGAAGCATTTACTCATTTTTGTTAATGTGAGTACCATGGAGCCGTTAATTATGATAAGATGTATGTTGACTTAAAAAAGCGTGGCAGTTGACAGTATGTCATGCTCACTTAAATGGCTCGCTGATGGTGGCGCGTGTGTTGGATCATTCGGTTACCTATTACGAAATGGTTGAGTTGGATGGTGCTGATCCACGCGTCATGTTCGTGAACGGGCGCCGTCAGTTGAGACTGGTCTTCTCCTAACTGCCAGGGCTTATTTGTAATCTTTTAATCTTATATTTTGTATTTTTTTTTAAATAAGCAATTTATTTATTTTCCTTTTTCTCACTTAAAGAAGCAACAAGAATAACGTACCCAGGATTTTGTAATATCTTGATTTAAAAGAGTGTCCTTGGAGTTTCTTGCCTGTTCTTCTCCATAGAGATCTACGTTTTGGAATGGGCAAATAGCTTCAACTTTCTGACTAGCTGACCGACTCTTTGACAATTCAAAAGTGCCTGTAATAGGTTTAATTGAAATAAATGTTTTGAGTTTGAGTTTCTAACTCACACGAACCACACACAAACTAGATTACCAAAGATGATATAATATTTACGTGCCAAAAATACGTAGTACCCTTCAATTATTAGCTACCTATCCAAAAATGCTACATTCACATTTACACCCTTTTCCGATCGTTAGAATTCAGTGAACGAAGCCGCTGTAAATTTCCGAGTTATTAGAATTATATCGGTCCCCAATAAAGGATTATTAAGTGTCCTTTCGCCTCGTTTGGGTATAATAGAAAAACGATGTACTGATTGCAAGATTTTGTTCGGTGTTTAAGGGATATTATGGGTCTTTTGTTTTACCATTATGGGTACTATTATATGTTTGGACTTTTCGATTTCCTGATTTGCATATAAAAGTTTATTGTTGGCTCACTTTTCTCAACATTGTTAGTCTTTCTCTGGAATTGAAAATAAATTCACAATTAAAATATTTTATTTCACTTAGAACTACATGGGCACTTATGAAACGTCAGAAGCTAGGCACAAGGTTCTAATTGGTCGTTTCCCATGGAGAAGAGCCGCCAAGAAACTCCGCGATTACTTTTTTAATAAAAAGCACAAGTTCACGACATACGGAAGCTATGGACGTCTTTGGGCAGCAGTGGGACCGTATTAACTAATAATTATAAAAGACACATCGGTGGTCACATTGGTGGTCGCTATTTTTAGAACACAGCTATACCTTTTTTTTTTTTTTTTGGGTTGGAAATTATCAAATAACTTCTCCCGCTCTGGGCTGAGCGGGAGGGCGTGTCAGACTTTTACTGACTAAAACCCACCCGTATTCCTTCATTTGCCTGTGTGCCAGGGCCACGATATCCCTTTCGGACAAACTCGCAACCCTGGCAGGCATTGGCCCTATCGGACCCCGTCAGTTGGTGCTGACAACTCTTTGAGGTGCGCGTGGAATACGACGTGCCGTCGACCCGGGCCTGGTTCTTATCGGACGGTGAGCTACCCATCGCTCACCGTCCGCAGGCCCGCGCCTACGGTGGCCGGAAATCGGCTTGCGACTTCCGACGCCCGGGGCGTCTCCTGCGGCGACTAGGGGCGCGAGGGCGCGAACCTTGCCTCTCCCTCACGCGTTCCGCCTCCTCCTTCGCAAGCATTACTGCTTCGCAGAAGGAGGTGACGGCCTCCCATGCACTCTCGCTCCGAACCATGCCCTGAACCAGGGCCGGACGCGAGAGATCGCCGCCGCCGATCGCCTCCGTGAGGACACGGCGGTGCTCCACCCAAGCTGGGCAGACCTCCACCGTATGCTCCACCGCGTCCTCCGGGTGATCCACACAGTGGTGACACCCGGGTGTTTCCTCCCGCTTTATCCTGAACAGGAACCTCCCGATACAACCGTGTCCGGTGAGGACCTGCGTCAGGCGGAAGGTGAGGACACCGTGGCGCCTCTCTAGCCACTCCTCAAAGAGGGGACTTATCGCCACAATTGTGGCGTGCCCAGCGCTGGGTTGCGACAATCGCACTCTCCATGCCGCCATAAGATCCCGACGGAGCTCTGTCCGCTGTGCCGTGATTTCTCGCGGCAGCGGAGTTTCACCCCGGCGTTTCGCCTCCTCCCGCCACTCCCAGACGTGGGCGAGGACTTTTGCCTCCAGATCAAACACAACTATACCTAAGTGGGCATAGCTGCGTCCTCAAAATCTCTGTCTTGATTTTATCCCAAAGTTGAATGATACGTCAGGGATCCAGCAGACATCAGCGTCAGGTATATTTGCCTGACACGTGCTGAGCTGGACTCCCATTTGGTGCAATCTTGAGACGCACACTTTGCATGTTCGTTATTTGATTGTTTTAAAGTGTGTAATACAGCTATTAGTGTCATCACGATATGCCTTTTCTTCGTTTTTAGGGTTCCGTACCCAAAGGGTAAAACGGGAACCCTATTATTAGGGCTCCGCCGTCTATCTGTCTGTCTGTCCGTCTGTCACCGGGCTGTATCTCATGAACCGTGATAGTTAGACACTTGAAATTTTCACAGATGATGTATTTCTGTGGCCGCTATAACAACGAATACAAAAAAAAAAAAAATTAAGGGGGCTCCCATACAACAAACGTGATTTTTTTGCTCGTTTTTGCTCTGTATTGATAACGGCAACATGTAGACGCTTGAAATATTCACAGAATATGTAGATATAATATTGACTTTAAAAATATTTTTTATAGATAATGGTATGGAACCCTTCGTGCGCGAGTCCGACTCGCACTTGGCCAGTTTTTTTTTCTATTTTGGCTATTTCCTTCACCTTCACTTTTTAGCTATTTCCTAATATTCATATAATTCGTTATTATTTTTATCGTGCTTTTGTATATTGTGATGTCTTTTGTGTGCACCAAATAAACGATCTATCTATCAATATAAGACCAAGAACACATTTGCAATTTCGCATAATCATTTGTAGGTTGCCCATTTGAATGGACCTACAGATCAACTACAGTTTTCCGTCCAAGTAGCCATGGCATTGATGCACCAAATCGTCATCACTCACCACAATCTAATATTACAACCAACATTTACAACGATCTAAATCAAACCATGCTTACCGATTCACGATAACCGTTTCGATGTACATTTCAGTGACGTATACATACACGATCACCGATTAATAATGTGAAACTCATTTAGATTATGTACGTTTCATGAATTAAATTACATTTTGAAAGCGCCTGTAAGCTCTCTGAGGGATTAGTGTAGCTTGTTTCGATGTTTCAGCTTCGTTGAGAGGAAGATTTGATTGGAGTTTGTTTGAAAGAGATAGTTCTGTTTTTGGGCGGTTGTCAATTCAGAGTTTTGAGTATGAGGAGATCTTAAGACGGAGATATAATATGCCAGTGACCTTGAGTGGTTAGCTTGCGTGTTCTGTACTGAGCTCACGCAACGCGTCGTACGTTCAGCCAGTAATAGGACTCGCCCATCAAGGAGCGCTGTCCCCAATTTGACGCATTATTAATTTATTAAACACAAAACAAAAGGTATTTTAATAAAATGCGTATATTAAAAGGTCAACAATTAAATTATCTTTAAATTGGTGAAGGTTTCAGAAAAATACGCTTGGTAGATTTTGCGCCATTCTCAGTTTTTTATCCGCGTTAGACATAACTTTACAAATTAATTTCACTATGTAATATAAACATAATCAAAAATATTCACATATTACGTTATTGAGAAAATGCTCTAATTTATCATATTTTTTTTTCAAATCATTAACACTACTCCTTTAGTCGTGATCTTCAGTATAAAATCATTAAAAGTCGGTTATCGTCGCCTTAAAACGCTAAGCTTCTAAAATACTCAAACGGTAAAAGAAAACATACTTTAGTGAAAATAAGAGTCTGTGACAGCTAGATTAGACTTAGGGACCAGATAAATGGCATAAGATGTGAAAATTATAAAAGAATAAAATAATGTGAAATGAATGAAGTGATATGTTGAACATTTTGGGAGACGCCTATCTAAAGGTCACCAATGAATGTGACAGGATGTATTGAATGCTAAATTATTTTAAACGAAAAATCAACAATATTATTCCGCATCCAGACGAAAATAATTGAAATTTATTCATCAAACAAAGCTTTCAATTTAATTCGAGCTCTTAAACATTTTTATGAAACTAAATCCCTTTGTTTATTAAATACTTCTATTAGTTAATTACGAAGCCATGAAGATGACAAAAGAAAGCAAATAAAAAATATGAAACGAACTTTGTAAAAACTGGGATTACGATGTCTGTATAATGAAGAGACTTTTTAAGCACCTATTAATAAAAAAAAGCTATTCATCGTGTTATTAAGTAGCCCTGTTGTTCGGGAAAAGTAGGGCAAACGAAAGGGTGGCGTTCTTTTTTCTCTGTAAATATTGTCATATCTTCAACACTTTGAATACGGATTTATATAGTGATACAGATAGCGATAGTGATACTGTCAATATGAAACTCATGCTTAAATAACTATATTTTTAACTTAACTATGTTTATGTGTACACAAGTTGCGAGTTATCACATCTTACCTCATAATGATAATTATGCAAACCAAATACACAGACACAGTTATCTATTTATAAGCAAAACACAAATTCAAGCTAATCTAAACAAACACGATGTCCTAACTTAATCACTTTCGCTTGTTTCAGATGACAATGGAGAGACGAATCGCCGGCGTAATCTACATATTGATCACTTTCGCTCTCGTTAATGAAATGTCAATAAACGTGTACGCCAGGGACAACAATAAAAGGCGCACCAAAGAGAAGAGCGGAGGCTTTCAAAAGAATATTTGCGATATCACAGACAGAGATTCAAAAGTTCACTGCTACTGCGAAAATACTAGGGAGCCGAGGAATGCGACCAAAGCGGAATGTTGGGTGTTCAACGGCGGCATACCGCGCGACGACCTCATCTGGCAGAGTTTTGCGTCCCAACCAATCTTGCAAACTTTGTCTTTTAACGTCAGAGTCGATGGCGCTTTAGGCTACATACCCACAAAGGCACTATTATATTTGCAACACTTGAGATCAATCAACATAAAGTACGGCAACATCGTCGATGTAACTCCTTTCGCTTTCGCCAACTTAACTAATCTAAAAGAAGCAAGTTTGTCCCAAAATCAAATCGAAAATCTACAGCAGTACTCATTCGCTCACCTACCAAACATAACAACTCTCAATTTAGAAGAAAACATGATTATAGATATTGATGCCGAAGCGTTTTACGATGTACCAAAATTGCAGAAGTTGGTCTTCACCAAGAATAATATATCTACGATCAGAAACGGCACTTTCCAGCACACGTTCAATTTACTGGAATTGGATTTGAATAAGAACAACATTTACTATTTGAACCGACGGACATTCGACGGATTGGCGAATCTGAGGAAATTGGATCTGAGAAAGAACCGAATACAAAATTTGACGGAATTCACATTTGCCGAGTTGTGGAATCTACAAGAATTACTGTTGGGCAAGAATGATTTGCGGTACATATCGGAGAGGGCATTCGATGGACTGTCTCAACTTCGAAAGTTGTCCCTTGATGATAATAAACTCGCGTCGCTTCCGTCGGGACTGTTCGAAGGGGTGAGGGGCCTCAGCTCCCTGGACTTGCGCTCCAACGAACTGCACGCGTTAACTTTTGACAATATCAAGCCAATTTTGGACAACTTGAAACCGCAGAACAGCAATCTACTACTCGAAGGTAATAATGAATAAATAATACTTCCTAATATTGAGTTTCATGAACTTAAAACAATCGATGAATATTAAACATGTTGAAACTGAGACGTTATTATTAACTTTAACACACTTGGAAAGTTTGTTCTTTTATGATGCCTACGGGTGTTCTTAGTTGGGTTGGAATGGGCCGGATAGAAGTGGAAAATGTTGTATAATCCGTTTCATTCCTAAAGTAATTGTAAATTAGTTTAAACTTGCCAACCCCAGGCTGTTGCGTAAAAGTTTTAGTTTTAATGTCCATTGTCCGGTATGTTTTTTCAACTATTTAATAGGAGGCAAATTTTATTTTGCTAATGAAAGGTTATTTGTTTCTTTTTACAGAGAACAACTTTGTATGCGACTGCAGATTAAAATGGATGCATTCACTGCGAAACGAGACAAAAAGTCAAAACACAAAAGAGTCCCTAGACGGCGTAACGTGCAAAATGGATCCCCCCATCGTGAGTTCCGCTTACAACAAAATGCCTGACGCTATGGACAACAAACTGGATTACAATCAAGACATACTCCACGCCGGCCTGACCATCGAAACGCTGAATGACAAAATGAACGTTACTGAAAAGAAGACATTACCAGGCGACCTATCTAAAGACGACGGTAATGAAATATCCAAAAAGGGTGTTAAAAGGACTGTTTTGAAAATCCCTGCTGAGACCCTTCCGTGCCCGAGGGAAGCTATAAAAACAACAGAGATACCAGCTTATATTGTAGACCCTGTTATACCAATACAGAATGAAATGAAAACTTATAGATTCCATGAAACGAATTCGGGTTATATGAATTTGAGGTCTAGTTTTGGCTTTGTAGTTTTATGGAGTATTTGTTTTAGATTTTTCTTTACTTAAGTAAGTGACGTACCTAGTCGTTAAAGTAAGTGAGATACAGACTATTAAGCCGGCGATTGATGGCTGCGCACGGGTATAATGACTCACACTTTGCTAAGTCCTGTAAGAGATAAACATGGGAGATTTACTAGTGTGGAATAGAAACGTAATCTATTAAGATGTAAGAACATTGATTGTTGGAATAACAAAGGTGACGCATAAGGTAAGTGATGTTGTTTGAAAAACAGGGTCAATTTCTTTGGGATATGTATGGAATTATGAATTCAAGTAGTGAAATAAATTGGGGTGTAAATATTATCTCATAACTTTCATTAAAGTTCTTAAAATGTTTCGTCATAGAAATAATTACTCTTTTACAAACGCAGTAAATAATACAACAGAAATAACAGAATATAGTGGATTCGCTTCTGGCATTGCTGATTCTGGTACCATAAGTTAGTGATTAAGGTTTTAGCCTTTAGTTTTCAGCGGCACTTAGGTTAAAGCCTCATAACTAAAAAATATAATAATTATAATCATGCAAGAAAATGTACTCAATGTAGAAGAATCAAACAGCTAATTTTAAAACACTGTACAAAATAAAAAAGCTAGCAAAGTATAGCAGCAATAGAAAAAAAAGAGCAATCAAATAGTCTATCCGTATGCAGCAATCAAAAGCCAATTATACTTCACGTTTACACATAGGCCACGTTTTATTGCAGGTTGTTTGATTTTTATGAGCGCACAATATATATAGCAACCAATAAATAAAGCGATTATATCCACAGTATGAATGTTGTAAATTATAATATAATGTTAAGTAGATGTAATGTATAAAACTCTGTTTTAACGCACTCGAATTTCCACTCATTAAACATTATTTTAAGGGACGAGGTGTGAGCATGCATAATTTATTATGTAATCTTGGTGTTAATTTGGTTTCGATAAACTCTGGCTTCGGTAAAACTTTTCGTGGGAAGGTAATAAACAGTTTAATTGGGAATTAATTTGAGTTTAAACGGTTAAATTATATCGATACAGCTCATGTGTAAGATTTGAAGCTGTGATTGGCTATGATCACAACAATATTCGATGTTTTCGATGTTCGTAATGCTAAGGTTTATTGCGTATCTACAATAAAATAAAAAAATAAAGAATATTGTCTACAATTTGAAAAAAAATATCTCTTTAATTTCATTTTGGTACTAAACTTAATGGTTCTACATAACTAATACCCAAATGATTTTCAAAAGAGATTTATACTGAACAATATTACTTTTTAGATCTCCAGGGATCTCGTCGTATCTTACTGTAGTTATCTTGCTGTAGCAGACGAACAGAAAAAAATGCCTTTGAGCTAAAATACTGGTAATTTGGGACAGTTCTGGCCAATATCCGAACTTTGCAATACTCTAATAAAATGATAGTGAACAATAAAAAAATATCATCAATAACAAAAGTATAATTATGATTATCTCTACGTCAAAGCCGACAGTTCTATAATACTAGTAGCTGCGCCCCGCAGTTTCACCTGCATGTCTCGATCCCGTGGGAATCCAGATCATGGTCTACCCATGTGCCAAATTTCATTCAAATCCGTTCAGAAATCATGAAATAGCGGCGTATCGTGAAATGGCCAAGCAGATCACGAAATGGCCATTTCTACGATTAAAGCACGACATAAGTGGTTTGACTGTTGCTTATATGATCAAATAATAAATAACGTTTTTCTGCTTGTCAACATTTCCCTACATAACCAGTAATTTCGCCCAAAAACTATTAATTTAGAATGCCTGCAACATTGATTCTATGATATTGTGGTATACGAGTATACCGCGGCTGCAGCATAAGTTAATATTAATTCAACTATTATCGTAGGCGAAGCTAAGCTTCAGCTAACATAATAGCATTATGGAATTACCAAAGGAGTATGTGCAATAGAACTTTACAGAAGGTTTATTCAAACACAAAACTTCTTCTACGAGTAAATGTGAGTGGTTGATAATTGTTTTATTTATGTATCAATACATAATATGAATGTGCTAAGTGCATAATATGACTAGTTTAAATAAGAACTAGACTTAAAAAAACCGGCCTAGTGCGAGTCGGACTCGCGCACGAAGGGTTCCGTACCAATAACTATAAAAATGCCAAAAAACACGTTTGTTGAATAGGAAAAATTGTTTGTTTTATTTTAATTTAATTATTTATTTTTAAAGTCAATATATATCTAAATATTCTGTCAATATTTCAAGAATCTACCTGTTGCCGTTATCATTATAGAGCAAAAACGAGAAAAAAAATCACGTTTGTTGTATGGGAGCCCCCTTAAATATTTATTTTATTCTATTTTTTAGTATTTGTTGTTATAGCGGCAACAGAAATACATCATCTGTGAAGACGGACAGACAGACAGACAGACAGACAGACGGCGAAGCCTTAGTAATAGGGTTCCCGTTTTACCCTTTGGGTACGGAACCCTAAAAATGGTCCCCTATTAATTATTTTATTTTATTTATTATTTATCTATCCGTGACATCTTATTGGGCCCGATCAGAATACCAGCGCTGCCGCACTTATTTTTAATTGTCGCAGCATCATGCTGAGATAGAAGCCTTATGGCCTCGTACATGACTTTGTTAGGGTTCCGTACCCAAAGGCTAAAACGGGAACCCTATTACTAAGGCTCCGCCGTCTGTCTGTCTGTCTTTCCGTCTGTCACCAGGCTGTATCTCAAGAACCATGATAGTTAGACAGTTGAAATGTTCACAGATGATGTATTTCTGTTGCCGCTATAACCACAAATACTAAAAAACAGATATTTAAGGGGGCTCGCATACAACAAACGTGATTTGTTTGCTCGTTTTTGCTGTATATTCATAAAGGCAACAGGTAGACGCTTGAAATATTCTGTGAATATTTCGTTATTTATGCACTTAAAAAATAAATAATTAAATTAAAATAAAACAAATATTTAAGGGAACCCCCCTTAAATATTTGTTTTATTTTAATTTAATTATTTATTTTTTAAGTGCATAAATAACGTACGTTCCACATACAACAAACGTGATTTTTTTGCCATTTTTATAGATAATGTGAGTGCGAGTCCGACTCGCACTTGGCCAGTTTTTATTTTATTTTCATTTTCCTTTGTTTTGTTTTTATTGTTTTTGTTTTTTATGTTTCTAAGAGTGTGATTTTAATTTAATTTGTGGTCTCCTGTGTTGAGTCCCGATAAATAATTTTTCTTCCTTTCTTTATCTTAACCCCCAATTTACTAATGCGAGGCGTACACCTAATCCATCACCGGCTGATTTATGCTTGTACGTCTTTAGCCATGTCAGAAGATCGAACCAAATATATAAAAAATCACTACACTACTTCAACCGACGTCGTCCGATAACTAGGTGTAGGCACTCATTTTCTTTTACATAATGCTTGGTTCGATTGGCCGACTTCGGCCGACGACGCGGTGACGTACAAACATAGTATAGTCCGGCCGATGATGGATTAGGTGTACGCGAGCCGTTTCAATGGGATCCACGTTTAGTTTCAATTAGGCTAACGTGGATAACCAAACAGACTCTCCCCATCCCCATATACTATTCTTTAAAATTTTTGATGAAGATACGTTAGCAGTGATATTCGTGGTACTACACTATGAATACTTTGCGGTCATTCACATACGGATAGACGCGACACCGTCCATTCACATTTTACATAGATCTGGATTACCCTTGGCACATTGAACGCACCGCATCGTGGAACTAACGGTCAGTTCTCTATGCAGATGGCGTTCCAACGAATTCTGTTTCTGTATATACCAGAAATAAAAGTAATTTGGTTGTAGGAAAATAAATTGGATTAGCAAATCTGATCTTACAGAAACTATATGCATCTAATTTAAAGCCAGGGAAATAAATATTTGTCCGTAAATTAAACTTACAACAGACTGTCATTCTTTGACAGATGTAAGAAATGATAATCACACGGCAAATTGTGTAATGTCTCAATTTGAAAAACAATTAATTTCCTTAACTTATAACACGAGAAAGCCGCTGTGATGTTTTAACTATTAGACAAAAAAAAATTCCTGATCCGGGTTTCATTTCATAAATTATAACTGGCTGGCTGTTCATGTGTCCAGGCTAACTAGCCAAGTAGACAACAAATGCTAACTAAATAAAGTAAAGTCACTAACATTTGAAAATAAAATCTTTGTAGAAAATCTTAATCCTCCTAATTCAAAAATAAAATGCTATTTCGCTGACCCGGCAAAAACAAAGTCATTTCCAACCAAAATAGCTGCACAAGATAATGAAGAAAAACATTATGGCTGTATAATCCCGTATCTAAATTAAGGTTTTAAGTTACTGTTATTTTACTATCATGGTCCATAGCCGAATTTCTTGAGGGGAGCTACAACAAGAACGAGAAGGACAACGCTATATAAACATGCATGATAGAAAGAGAGGCAAAACCGAATGTAAGAGGCAAATTGGTTTTATGTCGCAAATAAAACAAAGACCCCTTACTAGTGATTAAATTTTAGTACTGGCTTTTAGTTCCTTTATAACGGATTAGTGTCGAGGAAAAAATAAGAAAAGACAGTCACAAAATAGTAATTACAGGGAATGGTACTGATGCTGTTTAGGAAATTATTTTTTCGAGTTAGATACTTTCTTTGATCCTCGTGATACATTTGCGGCTTTAATTTTATCAGGATTTTAAATTCTCAATTTAAATGTTTCTCTTTTTTGTAATGCTGGCAAAGTATTGTAATATGACGGTATTTGAATCCAACTGTCTAATAAATTATGATAATTGGTGGGGTATGATCGGCATTGGTTAAATCTCCTAGTTCCCTTACGTCCCGATGAATTTTGCTGTATATTTTTTATGTATTACTTGTACCTTCACAAATTATTTTCTAGTCATTTACAAATGTATACAATTTTATTGTAAGGTATTATTTGTTACCAAAGATGTTAATTTTGGTTTAAGGATTTATCCACGTCCAGTTTCAAGAATTTCCGAAATATTTTGCACCTCTAATCAACAACATCTTAATTACGTAACGCATAATATTGCAATGCCATTCATTTTGATAGTTCAACAACATTCATTGCATTATTAAAGTTGTTGAGTTCACGAACTTTTCAATCAATTTGAAGTAATGGGTTAGGAATTTAATTCAACATCCTTTGGATTGTGATTGAAGTGTGTTACATAATTGAAATGCTGATCATGAGGCGACCTCGCAAGTCAACCTGTCTTTCTCGGGCACCCCCGAAAAATACACGTGTGTAAAACCGTAATAAACCATGAAATATTAAATACATGCTCACAACCCTTATTCTAAGATCTCATGTACGTTCATCTATTGTGTATAACGTTGTATAAAGTATTTTGACAAGGCATTTTTTGTATGAATAAAAATAATTGTGTAATTTTTTTTTAAACCAATTTCTTTTTATTTCTACCCTCTATGAGATTTGGATTTTTTCCGTGTGGTTCCGGACGTAAAGAATAGCACCATCTTATTTCTTCCCGTAGGTGTCGTAATTAGGGACTTACTGGAGAATGGGCAGCAGCGTTCCCTATGCATTTTAACACCATACTTCGATCGCCAACCCGCCTGCCAAGCAAGCGTGGCAATTATGGCACCCCCGTCCCTCCTTTTAGGGGAGGCCTATGTCCAGCAGTCGACGTCTTTCGGCTGAAATGGTGATGATAGAATTTGGAGAAGCGAATTGTGCCTTTTTATGTCAAGGTAGTGGGTTCGATTCCCTCGTACGCTGATAGCTTGTGATTAAGTATAAGTTACGCCGTGACTGTCCGTGTGGTGCCGGACGTAAAGAAAAGCACAACCCTATTTCTTCCCGTGGGTGTCGCAAAAGGCGACTAAGGGACTTACTAGAGAATAGGCAGCAGCGTTCTCTACGCATTTTAACAGCATACTGCGATTGCCAACCTGCCTGCCAAGCGTGGTGATTATGGTTAACCCCCTTTTGGGGGAGCCCTATGTACAGCAGTGGACGAGTTTCGGCTGAAATGATGATGATGAACGCCGTATCGTAATAGCCCAGTGGTTGAGGCCTCGCCTCTTACACACGAGATTGTGGGTTCAAATCCGGGCAAGTAACATTGTGATTTATTCAATTCTTATGAACTTTTCGAGCTTATCTTGGTTAATTAGGTACTGGCTTCGGTGAAGGAAAAACCTGACAGGAATCTGGACATAAAGTTAAAATTAGTCTGAAATCGTGAACCTGTCTCGACCAAACGTGGTGATCAATGTCCTTCTCTGTATGAGAAGAGACCTTTGTTTTGGACTGGGACAATACTATACTCCATTTGAAATAAGATTCGAAATTTAAATAAATATTCTTTACAGTCCGTTCAACCGATTTTGACTTCTATTGCGTTGGTGGCATAACAAATATTAGGAACAAACACAAATTTGTTGTACCTACAACAAGGCTCAAGAAAATAGGTGGCTCGTTTCGATGTCAATGTATACGCTTTTATAATAAACTTCCAAGCCACGTTCAAGATCTAAGCCTTAATAAATTCAAATCATTCATTAAACGTAAGTTGTGCCAGAAAGCCTTTTATACTGTTAAAGATTATATTGAGGACAAAAAGGCTTGGGATTGAGCTGCTCCAATTTTTGTACATAATGAAGTGGTTTATTTTTGTTGTTTGATGTTTTTTTTTTTTTGCTAACTTTATTATTTTATATACAGTGACATTTAATTATTATTTTATACACAATGACATGAGTATTTACTTGTAAAGTATTAAATTATTTTAATTATTGTGAATGTGAAGACTATGTGGGTTATTGCATTTATTTTTTCCTTTTATTTATTCTCAGTTAGTGTTAATCATGGTCTGGCAGTTTGAGTCATATAAATGGCCTACCCAAATGTCCTTTCTTTGGTCGTCGCATCGTTGAGCTCCTTAAATTCTGAGTAGAGCTGCACGATTACTGACAAATGCGTGCACTGACTGGTCAGGTCCACTCAACCTGTGTGGTTCTTTCCTCAAAAGACCATTTCAGACACCAATCTACATGGTCTTCACATGATCTGACTAAGATTATGTCTGGACTTTAAAAGAGACTGTGACCTCTGAGTTTGTTTCGGCCTTTCTTCTCAGAGTAGTCAGTGAGGAAACGCCGACCTCATCTAGTTTTTAAAATATGATTGACGTCTAAAATCATTTATCATTATCATTAAATGGCAGCTGTAATTAACAGTTGGTATTGCAACAACGTTTTCGCTTTTAATTCCATCCTTGTTCTTACGGAATAGAAGTCAAAATCGGTTGAACGGACTGTAAAAAAGTTTATTTAAATTTCGAATCTTATTTCAAATGGAGTATAGGCTGGTATTATAACTAGAATAAAATACACCAGGCTACGGAGTACAAACTACAATGGAAAAGGTAAGTTTGTAAGTATGAAACATTATATTTTACGAGTCAAGTTACAAAATCAGCAGGTGAGCAGTGGTGGCCTAATGGAAATGGCCGTGACTTACGAGTTACGGGTCATAGGTTCAAACCCAGACAGGAGCTTTTTTTTTTTTGTCTAGCCTTCGCTGTCCTACAAAGGTCTCCCTCCACTCCTACCATCCTTCGCAAGCCCGCGCGTCGTCCTTCCAATTTTGCTGGAACCTATTCAATTCGTCCCGCCATCTCTTACGTGGTCTGCCGCAACCCCGTCGCACTGTTTCAGGGCACCAATTCTGTGCCATTTGGGCCCACAGTTGGTCTGCGGCAGACATGTCCTGCCCAGTCCCATTTAAGTTGGACAGCCTTTTGAGCCACGTCAGCTATCTTTGTTTTGGAACGCAATATTGTGTTTCGAATGCGATCAGTTAATTGGATGCCTAGTATACTGCGCTCCATTGCTCGTTGCCAGACGTTGCCAGACCTTGACAGACAGGAGGACTTGACAGACAGGAGCTTTTGCTTTTGGTAAATTATTCCATCACCACTGCTCTCAAAACCGTGAAGGAAAACATCGTGAAGAAACCGGCATGTCCTAGAACTAAAAAGTTGGAAGACATGTGATATCTACCAACCCTCACTGGGCCCACGTGGTGGATTACGGCCCGTTCCCTCTCACTGAAAGGAGGCCTGAGTCCCAGTAGTGGGAACATTATAGGCTGATAATGCGAAGTTACAAAAATCTATAGTAAATTATTTAACTCAAATTTCCATGCAGCTAGAATCGTGGATACATGCAGATCTGATCATGAGATTGCATTTGCGTGCAAGCAAGCATAGTAGATTGCTGCTCAAAATTATACATGTAGGTACTCATTATATTGACGAACTTAGAACAAAACGAGCAATGCTATTCAAACTAACTAAACTCAGTAAGTAATAGTAATTGGGACATAGCTCTAACCTAACATTTATTTATTTATTAAACATTTTGTAGACATAACAGGTCACCCCAAGGCGTCTACAGTGAAGTTAAATTTTCGTAATATATACGTACAGTTACAATTTTTTAACATCTTAACATTATTACTTAACTACTAACTTGTGCTGAATACAGATTAGCCGATATAGTTACGTCGATGTCATGATTTAACTTCTATGACAGTGTGTGAGGTGAAAATTTGCCGCAGATATAATTTTATTCAGTCTATCAGTAAACAGGTCCCCATCTTGAGCTAGTATGATCGAGTTGAGGAGCGTAAGAGTACGTCGAGTAGTTGCATTTCTTGTGGCACGTGTGCGAAAACCACGGGCCGCTGCCGACGCAAACCACGCTCCAGCGCACCCCGCATGGCTCCCATAGGAACGTTTAGGCCTATATCTATCAGTGCTGAGGGATTGTCGATTTTGTAATTGAACATTATAGCTCTTGTTCAAACCATAATTATCATACAATGTTATTTATTTTTTTTAACTTTGCCCCTCACCAGGAATTTCTGGTGTATTGTGGGTGCGTTTACAAACATTTAAACTCACATACACAAACAGCCAGACTTGGAACTGGACTTGTAGGTCATACAAATATTTATTCCGCGCGGGATTCGAACCCGCGACACGCAGCGTAGCAATCAATTGCTGAAAAACCACTGCGCCAACCGTGTTAATATTAATAAGCATTATAAGGCTGCGTCCCCACCTGTAACAAACACGCCAACAACTCTCCCAACAAAGTGACCAACATGTTACACATAATGTGGAATATTAGCGTAAAAAGGTTAACTTGGAATCTTGGTTTTCCGCTCTGAAACCAAGCTATCCATGGTAAATCCACCAATTTTGGCAAAGGTCACGGTCCAGGTCAATAAGAGGTCACATAAATCAGTCGAAAAATCATACCAGGAGTTTTATACAAGGTAGGCATGAAATTTTTATCATTTTTGACCTAGGTCGTCTTGTTTTCGAGATATTTGCAAAAAATTCAATAATAAGATTCCAATATGACCTTTTTAGGTTGCAACTTACGATTACACGTCTTTTCAAAATAATCATCGTTTATTGTTAATTATGTCAATAAATCTAAAATCTAATCTAATGTGTAAGATTATGATTGTAATCTGGTGGATAATCAAATCAGTTTGAATATTATTTATTTTTATTTTAAAGAATTTATATATTAATTATTATTATTGATTGACGTGTAAAAGTGTTTGTACAAACCTACTTACAGAAAATAAATCATTTAGCACTTATCATTATCATATCTCACGGGTAATTTTATCTATTGGAAAGTTTAATTAGTTTGAATATTTTATCTGGTGGATAATTACATCCTGTGGATAGACGGTCCTGTGCTGCTGAACTGATCAGATTAGTTTGAAAAGTTGTCTGAATAATCAATAATAAAATGCCATAATTATCTGGATCTTAGAAGGAAAATTTTGCGAAAATAAGATTTATTTTGTATCGAACATGTTATCTGATGGTGAATCGGTTCAAATCGAACTGATCAGATCAAACATCGTCCTAGACAATCAGAATCACATCAAATTAAATCTTATCTGGATTTTAGAAGACTCATAAGTAATCGGCAGCTGCATACGAGGCACTAGCGATAATAAGCAGCACATGATAAACACAATTAATGCTGCCTATGACATGACAACTCGGTTACAAGCGCGATAGTAAAAGTACTTATGATCTGAGTCTGGAACCGTCGCCACTTCACCACTTTGCTTGGACTATTTCAAAGGTTCGTTGACTGAAATGATAAAAACCACGTTCACATAATGCGTAAGCGCCGCTGACGCGTCAAGCACGCCCGAGCGTCAGTTGTTTCCATCCGTCACTCCAAAGTCGCCTAGCGGTGACTCATGGTATGCCTCTAAATTCATTTGTTCTTTTAAGATGAGTGTCACTTGAGCGTATGAGCTCGCTTGTGCTCGTTTGGCCTCGGGCGGCGTAATATTTTGGTCATTTTGTTGGCGTGTTTGTTACAAGTGGAGCCGCAGCTTTAGACAAACTCATAAGTTATAGTTCCATAAGTCTGAAAGCTAGTCATTAATATGAGTATACTCGTGAAGAGCTAAGTAAACTAAAAGTGTTTATGCTAGAACTGGGTTCACTACGACGACAGTTTGACTAACTTTAATTTAAATTCTCGAGCTATTATAAACAGTTTTAGTAACTTAGGTTCTAATTTTTGAAAAGTTTCAAGGCTTTTTGGAAACTTTCGTAATACAAATACTTGCTCATTTCAGATATGCAAAATATGGTTATTTTGAAGTTGCTCTCCGAAATAGGTTCATTAAAATTATGTACGAGTAGAATGATAATGAGAGAGGAAAATTCGGAAAGGAAGGCTGCATTCATAGCTGATCGAAACTGATCTCTGAGATTGGTAATAAGGACCTGAGCAGCGACAGAAATTAACTTCAAAATTTCATCATCATCATTTCAGTCGAAAGACGTCCACTGCTGGACATAGGCATCCCCCATAAGGGGGGGGTAGCTATATTCGACACGCTTGGCAGGCGGGTTGGCGATCGTAGTACACGTATGGTGTTAAAAGGCATAGAAAATGCTGTTGCTCATTCTCTAGTAAGTCCCATAGTCGCCTTTTACGACACCCACGGGAAAAAATGGGATAGTGCTATTCTTTACGCCGACACCACACGGAGCACCTCAAAATTTAATAAAGCTAAATATTGAAATATTTATGCCAATAATTATTAATTTCTAGTGGTCGCCCACTGGTCGAAATTAGACCCTTTCTACTTACAATCTATACATATAGTACTTACTAATTCCTAGAGTACACTAATTCCATGCTACTAAAAAGTACTTAATAATTCCATGCTATTAAATAGTACGTACTTATTCCATGCTTAAACTGTCAGTTCATGTTACACACTTCCGTCCCTATTCACGAAACCACTCCTACAGAACGCGAGAGAAAAGACAACAACAAACAGTCTCCAACTATCTTTACTGATCTTAGACCTATGGCATTAATAATACCTACACATTAGGTATCTTGCTTATCATGTAGGAATCTACATAGAATATTTTCAACAAGAAATAGATCATCATCGTCAGTCTGCAGCAGTCCACTGAGCTGGTCATAGGCCTCTCCGATTGCACGCAATTCAGCTTGATTCTCGGCAAATCTCGTCCAGCTGCCACCAGCCACCCTGCGAAAGCCACCTAGCCTGAGGGCGTCCTACCTTACGTTTGAGGATTCGCGGTCTCCACTCAAGAACACGTCTACCCCAAAGGTGAATATGGATACAATATCATAATAAGCTAAATATTTTAGACAGCTGTAAAATCAGGCTAAGTAATAGGTTTACGATTATACTACATTTACGCCTTTTTCCCGTAGGAATCGTATAAGGCTAGTAAACTGATTATTTAAGCTTACTAAGCACGTAAATTACGATATAACTATTACAATTTATTTTCGACGAGATTCATATTATACAAAAGGTGAGCAAAGAAAAGTAAGTACTTAAGTAGGTTCTTAAGAGAAGTAAGTATTCAACTTCAGCTTCAACTTCTTATCATTATTTCAGCCATAAGACGTAACTATTTCTTTGAACCTTCAAATGTTTGAATGTGAAATAGTTAATGCATTCAACAAAAATGATATCTAATAATAATAATAATAAATAATATAATATAGCTGGCAACACCAACGTCAACAAACGTCTCCAAACTGGATCTTATAATTTTCATATTTTTTAGCAGTTTTAATAATTTTCGACTCAATATTATAGTTTATATGTGCTTTAAAAAAAAACCCGAAAGAAGTCTGAAACCAATTTATCCCAAAAAAACACCATATTTTATTTAAGACATGAATAAAAAAGTGCCGATTAAGAGATGACATCTGTCATACCATGCCACTGAAAAACAGAAAATAATAATGAAAATTTTATCGAGATGTTGACGAGATCAGCCGTAAGAAGTGCACGCCCACCACCTCCGGACTCTTCGCTCAGCTCCGCCTCGCCGCCGCCGGTACCCAGTCCCACTGTGACGACACCGGCCGCGGTAGTTGCGTCGAGCTCGAGCGACGAGTATTTCTCCCCGCCCACGACGCCACCACCTGCTCGTCGACGGGGAGGACGCCGGCCGCCGGATGGTTTAGGACCTCGAGGCCCACCGGCCTCTGATAGGGTCCCAGCTCCCGGCGGAAGTGTGCAGCGCATGAGATGGACACGAACCATCAATGAGAACGTCATGCGCTCATACTATGGGGCTACAGAGGGGGGAAACAATCTGACCGCGTACCGTGTTCGGATGCTCTCTCTTTTTCAGGTGCTTGAACCAGCTGTCAACGTTTCGGCACAACGACTATCGGATCAGGTGCGGGTTATCCAACGTAATCATAATGTTGGATGACACTGTACTTGATCGCCTGCGAACTGAAATGCGGAATAGCCATGTCATCGCCCCCCTGTCGCAGACTGTTGTGGTACCACCGCAGTCCCACACAGTCCAAGCTGACGAGGGGAATGATGACAGGGCTACAAACGTAAGTACCCAGTGCAATGAGAAATTGAGGAGTGCTTTGGAGGGTGCGATTCGGGAATATCGGTTTATGTCACCCGAACTTAGACCACGCTTACCTCGTTTGCCCATGCATAACAAAAATAGGGCGCTGGTGGCAGCTCTGGATTCGCAGTTGTCAAACTATTTTGATGACTGCGAAGACCTCACTAATACTCATTCGATTCTGTACTGCGCGGCTGTAGCGGCATGTCGTGTAGCTCACGTAAAATTTCAAAATGACTTTATAGCTACACGACCGAAACCAGCCGTACCAGCCTGGCAGTGCAGAATTGAGCGTCGTGTTGGTGGGGCCAGAGCGCTCATCGGTAAACTAATCTGCTTCAGGGAGGGCAATACTCGCCCAAGAGTTATGCGCTTTGTGAGGCGGGCGTTCTCAGGGACTGATACCAGCCCTGAGGACTATTTATCTCGTGTCACAGAGCGCATAGACTTCCTGAAGCAGAAAGTGTATGCTTGGGCAAACCGTATTCGTAGGTATAAGCGGCGTGTGGACCGATACACTCAGAATCGCACCTTCCAGAGCAATGAAAGGTGGGTTTATAGGGCTTGGGAGCGACCGAATCAAGGTGTGACTGACACGCACCTGCCGGATAATGATGCCATGTCTTCTTTCTGGCACAGTATCTGGTCGGTGCCTGTCGGTCACACTGAAGGTGATTGGACTCGAAAAGTTGAGCGAGCCTGCGATCCAATACCAGAAATGGGGGCTATTACCATCTGCCCCCAAGATGTAGCTCGTGCGGTCCGTCCGTTGCCTAACTGGAAGTCCCCAGGACCGGACGGACTGCACAACTTCTGGATCAAATGGTTTGTTGGGTCGCACGCTCGCTTGGCGGCTCAGTACCAGACTTCTTTGGAGTCTGGTTCGCTACCCCAGTTCCTAACGACAGGAATAACCCACCTGCTCCATAAATCAGGTAGCACCGCGGAACCCAAAAATTATAGACCGATCACGTGTTTACCGACGGTCTATAAAGTTCTTACATCCATTTTGAGAGCTAAAATTAACAAACATATAGACACTAACTCCATCATGTCTGCCTCTCAAAATGGATGTAGGAACGGGTCTCGCGGTACTAAGGAGTTACTCCTCATTGATATGGCCATTCGCCAATAGGTTCGACGTTCCCGAAAGGATCTGTCGACATGTTGGATAGATTATAAGAAGGCCTATGACTCGGTGCCACATACATGGCTCATGAGGGTGCTGGAGCTGTATAAAGTAGATCCAACTCTGCGCACCTTCCTGATGTCATGTATGAGGCAATGGAGGACAGTCCTTCGCTATCCAGGATGTCGAAATATCCAGAGGAATAGCGAACCGATAAGGATCGAGCGAGGCATATTTCAGGGCGATAGTTTGAGTCCGCTTTGGTTCTGCTTAGCCTTGAATCCTCTAAGCACACTGCTGGAGGATTCAGGTCTAGGCTATCGGTTGAGGAGAGGTGGTCAGGTTATATCTCACCTCCTCTACATGGATGACCTAAAACTCTTTGCCCCCAACAATTTGCATCTGATGGAGCTACTGAAAGTAACTGAAACTTTCAGTAGTGCCATCAGGATGGAATTTGGTGTGGACAAATGTGCGGTCATGCATGTAAAGCGAGGGAAGATTGTGGAATCCGTGGGAACCCAACTTTCGGATTCCATAAACCTTAGAGCCCTCTCCGCATCCGAAACCTATAAGTATTTGGGTATGTCGGAAGCGTTGGGCATCAATGTTACTGACATAAAGCAATCGTTGAAGGAGCGCTTCTTTGCCCGCCTGAAGAAAGTATTTAATAGTCTTCTATCAGGCGGGAACAAAGTGCGCGCCTTCAACGGTTGGGTCATGCCGGTTTTGATGTACTCTTTCGGCATACTCAAATGGACTCAGACCGAACTTGACACCCTGGATAGGAGGGTTCGTACGCTGCTGACTGCATATCGAATGCATCACCCACGGTCCTCGGTAATGAGACTGTATATCCCGCGAAAGTGTGGAGGTCGTGGCTTTTTAAACGCTAAGACACTCCACAATCGCGAGATATGCAGTCTCAGGGAATATTTCCTAGAAGCCGACGTGGGGATGCATCGAGATGTGGTCGTGGTGGACAAGGGCCTCACCCCACTCTCCGTGGCTACAGAGAACTGGCGCAAACCTGTAGTGCTTGACACTAATGATCGCAGGGAGGTATGGCAAAGTAAGGAGCTTCACGGACGCTTTTTCCGGGCCCTACATGAACCCGAAGTAGACTTTTTAGCGTCCGTAGCCTGGCTGCGTTTCGGTGATCTCTTTGGGGAAACCAAAGGCTTTGTCTGTGCAATTATGGACGAAGTTATCATGACTAAGAATTATCGGAGATTTATTGTGAAGGACGGCACGGTTGACGTGTGTCGGGCATGCCACCGTCCGGGAGAATCAATCCGACACATTATCTCCGGGTGTTCTCGTCTAGCTAACGAAGAGTACTTGCATAGACACAACCTTGTAGCCAGGATTATCCATCAGCAACTTGCTCTGAAATACAACCTTGTGGAATCGGAGGTGCCGTACTTCAGGTATGTGCCCGACCCAGTTCTCGAGAGTGGAAATATCACATTGTACTGGGACCGATCCATCATCACTGACAGGACTATTGTTGCCAATAAGCCTGATATAGTGGTGGTGGATCGAATAGAGCGGCGCACAATGATTATTGACATAACGGTCCCTCATGACGGGAACCTCGTGAAAGCCGAGAAAGATAAAGAAATCAAGTATCTTGACTTGGCTCGCGAGGTTGTCGACATGTGGGATGTGGACTCAGCAATCATTGTGCCGATAGTTGTATCAGCCAATGGCTTAATTGCCAAGAGCCTCGACCAACACCTAAAGAGGCTCTCGTTGGGCAGCTGGATTAAGGGCCTGATTCAGAGAGCGGTACTTCTGGACAC
This sequence comes from Tiliacea aurago, assembly GCA_948098905.1. NCBI lineage: Eukaryota > Metazoa > Arthropoda > Insecta > Lepidoptera > Noctuidae > Tiliacea > Tiliacea aurago. The sequence goes on from OX402591.1 coordinate 4,299,071, forward strand.
GGCTCGCATTGTTAGGAGGTTTCTCTCTCTGGAGCCCTGACCGCCGGTAGCTTGGACCTTGTTCCCGATACCGGTGGGCTACTATTTTTTATATTTTTAAATGTTTTTATATTTTGTTTATATTCTAATATTTAAAAATATAATTTATATGTATATTTAATGAAATAAAGGAATAAAATAATAAAAAAACTAATCTGCTTCAGGGAGGGCAATACTCGCCCAAGAGTTATGCGCTTTGTGAGGCGGGCATTCTCAGGGACTGATACCAGCCCTGAGGACTATTTATCTCGTGTCACAGAGCGCATAGACTTCCTGAAGCAGAAAGTGTATGCTTGGGCAAACCGTATTCGTAGGTATAAGCGGCGTGTGGACCGATACACTCAGAATCGCACCTTCCAGAGCAATGAAAGGTGAGTTTATAGGGCATGGGAGCGACCGAATCAAGGTGTGACTTGACTGACACGCACCTGCCGGATAATGATGCCATGTCTTCTTTCTGGCACAGTATCTGGTCGGTGCTTGTCGGTCACACTGAAGGTGATTGGACTCGAAAAGTTGAGCGAGCCTGCGATCCAATACCAGAAATGGGGGCTATTACCATCTGCCCCCAAGATGTAGCTCGTGCGGTCCGTCCGTTGCCTAACTGGAAGTCTCCAGGACCGGACGGACTGCACAACTTCTGGATCAAATGGTTTGTTGGGTCGCACGCTCGCTTGGCGGCTCAGTACCAGACTTCTTTGGAGTCTGGTTCGCTACCCCAGTTCCTAACGACAGGAATAACCCACCTGCTCCATAAATCAGGTAGCACCGCGGAACCCAAAAATTATAGACCGATCACGTGTTTACCGACGGTCTATAAAGTTCTTACATCCATTTTGAGAGCTAAAATTAACAAACATATAGACACTAACTCCATCATGTCTGCCTCTCAAAATGGATGTAGGAACGGGTCTCGCGGTACTAAGGAGTTACTCCTCATTGATATGGCCATTAGCCAACAGGTTCGACGTTCCCGAAAGGATCTGTCGACATGTTGGATAGATTATAAGAAGGCCTATGACTCGGTGCCACATACATGGCTCATGAGGGTGCTGGAGCTGTATAAAGTAGATCCAACTCTGCGCACCTTCTTGATGTCATGTATGAGGCAATGGAGGACAGTCCTTCGCTATCCAGGATGTCGAAATATCCAGAGGAATAGCGAACCGATAAGGATCGAGCGAGGCATATTTCAGGGCGATAGTTTGAGTCCGCTTTGGTTCTGCTTAGCCTTGAATCCTCTAAGCACACTGCTGGAGGATTCAGGTCTAGGCTATCGGTTGAGGAGAGGTGGTCAGGTTATATCTCACCTCCTCTACATGGATGACCTAAAACTCTTTGCCCCCAACAATTTGCATCTGATGGAGCTACTGAAAGTAACTGAAACTTTCAGTAGTGCCATCAGGATGGAATTTGGTGTGGACAAATGTGCGGTCATGCATGTAAAGCGAGGGAAGATTGTGGAATCCGTGGGAACCCAACTTTCGGATTCCATAAACCTTAGAGCCCTCTCCGCATCCGAAACCTATAAGTATTTGGGTATGTCGGAAGCGTTGGGCATCAATGTTACTGACATGAAGCAATCGTTGAAGGAGCGCTTCTTTGCCCGCCTGAAGAAAGTATTTAATAGTCTTCTATCAGGCGGGAACAAAGTGCGCGCCTTCAACGGTTGGGTCATGCCGGTTTTGATGTACTCTTTCGGCATACTCAAATGGACTCAGACCGAACTTGACACCCTGGATAGGAGGGTTCGTACGCTGCTGACTGCATATCGAATGCATCACCCACGGTCCTCGGTAATGAGACTGTATATCCCGCGAAAGTGTGGAGGTCGTGGCTTTTTAAACGCTAAGACACTCCACAATCGCGAGATATGCAGTCTCAGGGAATATTTCCTAGAAGCCGACGTGGGGATGCATCGAGATGTGGTCGTGGTGGACAAGGGCCTCACCCCGCTCTCCGTGGCTACAGAGAACTGGCGCAAACCTGTAGTGCTTGACACTAATGATCGCAGGGAGGTATGGCAAAGTAAGGAGCTTCACGGACGCTTTTTCCGGGCCCTACATGAACCCGAAGTAGACTTTTTAGCGTCCGTAGCCTGGCTGCGTTTCGGTGATCTCTTTGGGGAAACCAAAGGCTTTGTCTGTGCAATTATGGACGAAGTTATCATGACTAAGAATTATCGGAGATTTATTGTGAAGGACGGCACGGTTGACGTGTGTCGGGCATGCCACCGTCCGGGAGAATCAATCCGACACATTATCTCCGGGTGTTCTCGTCTAGCTAACGAAGAGTACTTGCATAGACACAACCTTGTAGCCAGGATTATCCATCAGCAACTTGCTCTGAAATACAACCTTGTGGAATCGGAGGTGCCGTACTTCAGGTATGTGCCCGACCCAGTTCTCGAGAGTGGAAATAACACATTGTACTGGGACCGATCCATCATCACTGACAGGACTATTGTTGCCAATAAGCCTGATATAGTGGTGGTGGATCGAATAGAGCGGCGCACAATGATTGTTGACATAACGGTCCCTCATGACGGGAACCTCGTGAAAGCCGAGAAAGATAAAGAAATCAAGTATCTTGACTTGGCTCGCGAGGTTGTCGACATGTGGGATGTGGACTCAGCAATCATTGTGACGATAGTTGTATCAGCCAATGGCTTAATTGCCAAGAGCCTCGACCAACACCTAAAGAGGCTCTCGTTGGGCAGCTGGATTAAGAGCCTGATTCAGAGAGCGGTACTTCTGGACACGGCTCGCATTGTTAGGAGGTTCCTCTCTCTGGAGCCCTGACCGCCGGTAGCTTGGACCTTGTTCCCGATACCAGTGGGCTACTATTTTTTATATTTTTAAATGTTTTTATATTTTGTTTATATTCTAATATTTAAAAATATAATTTATATGTATATTTAATGAAATAAAGGAATAATAATAATAATATAATTTTTATTTCAGAGAATCTCCATATTAGTTAACATATTTAAAATCACACAACAACACAATCATAAAACTATTAGTGTGTTAGTAATAAAACATTGTATCTAAAATTATGTTAGTATTGTTAATACCTATACCTAACTGAGGCCCATGGCCATCCTTATCCACTGATTTTGGAAGGGACAGTCAAAACGGGCAGCAATAGCAATTAGGATGCTGTTGCCGCTGCTTCGTAGACGATGCAGCAAGGAGTTTGCTTTCTTGCGCATGATAGCTTGAAAGCCGTTCGTACGCGCTTCAGCAAACATACCAGACGCGCTGCAGCGCCACGGCAGCCCCAACAGCATCCTAAAAGCGTTATTATACTGGGTGCGCAGGGCTCCGTAGCTGCGCTGCGTATGTTTCACCCACAGGCCACTCGAGTAGAACGATTGGCAAAATGCCTTAAAAAGCGTTATTTTCACCTCGTTGGTGCAACGTGCGAACCTGCGAGCGAGCATATTGCCTCTCACCGCCAAAGCCCTGCGCTCCCTCTCTATGTCCTCGTCATCCTTAAGGTCACTTGTTACGATATGACCCAGATACTTAAACCTGTCCACTACTCTTAAGGCTGCATCGTTAAGGATGACAGGAGGAACATACGCAGGATAGTATGTACCTGCTCTAAATACTAGGAGTTCACTCTTTTTGGAGTTGTATCTAAGCCCGTGTGACATCGCAAAAGCCTCACACTGAGACACCAGATTCCTTAGTCCGCTGATTGTGGGGCTCAGTAACACCATATCGTCTGCATAGCTAATATTGTTAACACACTTGTCATCGATGAAACAGCCGACATGAGTGCTACTGAGCCGCTCAATCAGTTCATTTACATAACAATTAAACAATAAGGGCGAGCTCAACCCCCCTTGTCTCACACCACATTCCAATTTATAGTCGTCCGACAGAGTACCGGCCCATCTCACCTGATTTCTCTGATTGGAGTACCAGTACTTAAGAAGAGAGGTACATTCCACCGGTACACCCGCGGTTCCGAGCTTCTCCTATAGCACGTCATATGCTACGAGATCAAACGCTTTTGATAGGTCGAGGAAACACGCGTATACCGGCGTCCTTCTCTCTGTGTAGTACTTGACAGTATGTTTCAGGCAGAGTATGGCGCTCTCCGTCGACAGACCGGCTCTAAAACCGAATTGCGCGTCCTGCAAGTCGACGTGCCTCATGAGATTACCATTCAGCAGACTGTCAAGCACTTTGGCTGTTATAGTAGCAAGTGAGATGGGTCGATAGTTAACTCTGTCGGACGCGTCACCAGTCTTGTTTTTTATTATGGGTACCACAATTGTACGCATCAATGGCTCAGGTAAATAAGAGTGTCACAGAAACAAATTATACAACATACTAAGCACTCTTGGTAAGTGAAACCCCGCATACTTAAAGTGTTCTATACTGAGACCGTCGTGACCAGGCAATTTCCCTCTTTGCATGTGTGTAATAGTGTTTGAAACGCTTTTAGCTGAGAAATACATACTACGCTCAGCCACCAACGTCTCAGCAACAACTCGCGACGAGGAGTTCAACGTCGACTGCACTGTAAAATGTTCCCTAAACATGTTGGCAATCATTTTATGGTCATGAACGCCTTCAACGTTCACGGGGAGGCTAGGCCTCACATTTAGTTTGTTGGTATTTTCCAGAAAGATTTAAAATTTTTGGCTGAGTGATTAGATGCGAGTAAGTCCATTTTTATTTGTTCTTGTCTGTCTTGACACCATTTTAATTTAGCCTTGAATTTTTTGCGCGATTTTAACATCTCATTATAGGCAATCCCATTTTTTGGTTTTCCCGCCAAAATCCACATCCCAAATCTAAGCCTAGCCTCCCCATGTGCGCCAGCGACGTGCTTGTTCCAGCCTGTTACATATCCTTTCTTTCTGTGACATATTTTGTAATTATAAGACTCTTTAGCCGCGTCAGTTAAGATACTTATAACATCATTAAACATTTTATCAAGAATTACAAAATGATCACTATAACTACATACAGAATCACAACATTGTCCTAACTCTAAAGGAAAATCAATATTTCGAAGTTTAGAGTGACACAATGAGTGATAATTCTTAATTTGTTCCATTTTTCTATCACCCCAAATGGTATTATTTGAAACATCCGCTACCGTTATGGGCTTAAATGCATTAAGTTTATTTAAGTTACATTCAATTACCAGAGGAAAGTGGTCGGACCAATACACGTCATGCTTTACCCATACTTTTTTAATCGTCGCCTGTGCGGACTGAGTGACTATGCAGTGATCTAACCACCTCTCACAGCCATGAGCGTCACTATGAAAAGTATGTGTATTCGAATCTATTCCTAACATTTGTACATCTGCACAACACCAAGAGTAATCACAACAGAAATCTGACAATTCTTTATAAAATATTTCATGAGGGTGGGCATTAAAATCCCCCAAAGTGTAGAAAGCCTCGACACCACAGTTTTCTTCTAGTGCTATAATAGATTGTATGGTACTGAGGCACTCGGTAAATACTGGAACGTTCTCTGTACAGTTAGTAGGCATATAAACACTAAATATCACTATAGATCTACTACTTACAGTTAGCTTTATTGCAGCAATCCTAACGTTATCACAGTTTATCACAGACACTGATTGAAATGCACTTTTTCTCCACAATAACGCGACTCCACCGTACGGCCTGCCCTTCAGTAAGCCGGCCGAAGTGTCAACGGCGGACGTGCCTGTACCACCGAAGCCGTCGTCGATTGTGCTCAGCAGTGGCAGCTCGAATGTGTTTAATGTAAACACATGAAATTAAAATTTGAAAGAGTAAAATTGCTAGTTTTATTTCACACCTCAAAATAATTTTAATAGGTGTTGAGACACCTATTAAAATGATCTTACTTACGAACTAAAAATAAAAAAAACGGCCAAATGCATGTCGGATCACGCAAAAAGAAGGGTTCCATAGTTGCGATGAATTTATCCCAAAACAAACTTAACATTGTAGTTCAAACTCAAAACAAACTCAAAACATTTATTTCAATTAAACCTATTACAGGCACTTTTGAATTGTCAAAGAGTCGATCAGTTAGTCAGAAAGTTGAAACTATTTGCCCATTCCAAAACGTAGATCTCTATGGAGAAGAACAGGCAAGTAACTCCAAGGACACTCTTTTAAATCAAGATATTACAAAATCCTGGGTACATTATTCTTGTTGTAAAACATGTTCTCCCATAAATCGATATACGTGACGGTCAATTCTCCAACTGCCAATGTAAGTTTGTAATCGCATTTTATTTGAATGCTATAAAACTACAAAATGAATGATTCTTAGACTTTTTCCTTTACTTCTAAACTAAAGGAAAAAGTAAAATTTCATGATTCTAGGTTTACGGGAAGTACCCCGGGGGTTTTGATATATTTCCAAGTATCAAAATATGTCGCTTAAATGGCCGCATTTCTTATTGCGTTGATTAGAAGCCTGTTTTCTGCTCCAGGGACCGTAGACCTACGTATTAATATTAATTTCAAATTGATACCTCCACGTATTCCCGATAAAAAGGGTCTTGACTGACTGACAGACCACGAAGTGACAGATCCTATAACGCTTCCGTTTTTTCCTTTTGAGGTCCGGAATCCGAAAAATGAGAAAAATTCGTTGTTATTTTGTTTCAACCTCCGTTCCTTTTATACTCCATTAAAAAAAAACCGGCCAAGTGCGAGTCGGACTCGTGCACGAATGGTTCCGTATCATTATCCATAAAAAAAAACTACTTACATGATCTCGTTACCAATTTTCGGCGGAAGTTTACATGGTAATGTACATCATATATATTTTTTAGTTTTATCATTTTCTTATTTTAGAAGTTACAGGGGGGGGGACACATTTTACTACTTTGGAAGTGTCTCTCGCGCAAACTATATTAGAAAAAAAATATATTAGAAACCTCGAACACGTATGGGTTTGATGAAAATTATTTTTTGAGTTTCAGTTCTAAGTATGGGGAACCCCCAAAATTTATTGTTTTTTTTTTTCTATTTTTGTGTGAAAATCTTTATGTGGTTCACAGAATACATCTACTTACCAAGTTTTAACAGTATAATTCTTATAGTTTCGGAAAAAAGTAGCTGTGACATACGGACGGACTGACAGACATGACGAATCCATAAGGGTTCCGTTTTTTGCCATTTGGCTACGGTACCCTAACAAAAGACAACCCTCAAACTACACACCCAAAACCATACAACAAACCCTATTTCATTTCAGCAAACCCTAAACCATGTCCCAGCTAGGCAAATCACGTTTTAAAGCACGAATTAAGCCAAGCCCATAAATTACATTCGAGACCCGAGAAGATTTCAAAGGATTTGTGAATTAACTCCGTATAAGGGTCTAGATAGTTGTACCTATTATTCGGAATAAATGAGCTGTAAATGCATTTGATAGGGACCGGCCGTAGATTGTGTTTGTGTAAAACAGGTTAGTGATCTATGGGGTGTAGTGAGAGAAGTATTGATTGAAGCTATTCTAACGAGCTTTCTAATAATTCAAGCAAAACTCTACCAATAAGACATTCACTTTTTAGACTTAAACTTTAATTTCAGTATACGATTAATTCTATTGCAAAATCCCTTCATTCATGACGAAGGAAGGCGCTGTTGCTTATTTTATTCGTCTAATGATGGCGAAGTTTTAAGAGACCGGCGATGGATGCGTAGTTCATACAAACGTAATACCAAAATATTTTTTAAATCAAACATATTCCTAAGATAGTGTCTTTATTCCGATTGGAATACAGAATATCTAGGTTCCCAAATATATATTTTGAATGGACACTGATTTAAACAAGAGTTATGAGAAAAATAAGTTTTCTATAGAAATTTTAAATTCCTCATAATCTGTCCTTTCGAAATATATATTTGGGAACGTAGATATTCTGTAATCACACAAAAATACACACTACCTTAAGAATATGTTTGATTTACCGGCCTCTTAATCGAAGCCTTAATTCATGCCTGCAAAAATTTATACATTTAATACTCAGTACTCAATATCTTTATTGCTTGACCATAATATGTACTTAGGTGGTAACTACATCCGGAGGACACGGTGGAGCATACGGTGGAGGTCTGCCCAGCTTGGGCGGAGCACCGCCGTGTCCTCACGGAGGCGATCGGCGGCGGTAATCTCTCGCATCCGGCCCTGGTTCAGGCCATGGTTCGGAGCAAGAGTGCATGGGAGGCCGTCACCTCTTTCTGTGAATTAGTAATGCTTGCGAAGGAGGAGGCGGAACGCGTGAGGGAGAGGCAAGGTTCGCGCCCTCGCGCCCCTAGTCGCCGCAGGAGACGCCCCGGGCGTCGGGAGTCGCAAGCCAATTTCCGGCCACCGTAGGCGCGGGCCTGCGGACGGTGACGGTGAAGGTAAAATGAGCTGAATAGACTGATGGTGTGGTAATGAAGTGAGTGACGCAGCCCTCGTTGGCTGTAACGAGAACGCCTGGCTGACTTGATAGCCCAACGCGAACTGAACTGATTATTATGAGTTGAAATGAATGTCTAGCGTAAACTGCTGAATTGCAGAATGTGCGGTTGCACCGTACATTCATAGTCAGGAGATCGCGAAATAGATACCTACTAACATTTTGCACTATTATTTAAGTTTATTTATGTACATTCATGACCTAAAGCTAAACTCTCCATCTGGTGGGACCCTGGTGATCTGCTATACAGGTTTTCCTAGTACAGACACCGGTCTCTCACAAATGTTATCACGTACGTCCTAAGCTTGTTTTAAATATATAATATCTTGTCATTGTTTGTGAAAAGAACATAAATTATTTGAATTTGAAAGTCGCCACTCCTCGTAACTTGCACTTTGTTCAATATCACCTGCGCCATGAAAAACTGTGCTAAGGTCATTGACAAAGCCATCGCCATGTCCAAATTATGGTAAAACGTATACAAGGGATTACTCACACAACGAAGATAAATAAAAAAACTAACAACCTTCCACGACGTATATTAAGTCGAATACTTATTAGTGTAACCATCCATGCCAGATGTACCTATATCCTGCCAGGGTCGCAAGTTTGTCCGAAAGGGATATCGTGGCCCTGGCACACAGGCAACGGAAGGAACACGGGTTGGTTATAGTCAGTAAAAAAAAAAGAAAGATGTACCTATTTTATTCTGGAAAATAAATATATCATTTATTTATTAATGCATACAATATGGACACCCTTTCAGTCACTTGAAAGCACACGGTTGATGGAAATTGCTAATCCATTGCTTCATAATTTTTCAATAATTCGTGTGTTGAATTGTCAAAATTAAGACCAGGCAGTCTAAATCAACGCAAGCTCCGCGTTACGTGCTAAGCGCTAACACATCAGTAATAAAGTTGAATGCCACGTGCGTGCTTTGATCGTGTTCAAGCACAAAACTAAATAGCGTAAGTCCCAATTCTTATTTCGTGTATAACTAAAGTAATAATTGATCTAGAGAAAAAATATCTGGTGGCTGGATAAAAAACTATATTTTATTGCTGTGAATATTTATTTTAGAGATAAAAACCGAACAGTCTTGTTTGTTTTTATAATTATCCTTAAAAAAAGACATGATATTCAAATAAAAAATGTACCGAGCAAACATAATTACAATAACGTAACTGTCTTCAACATTCAAAGAAAAAGATCCAATAAATCTTGTACTAAAGTTTAATTTTGATTGTATGTGTGACTGTTTCAGAACGTTCATGCTACGACTGAACTCTGTCGTATACCAAACGATAACTTATACATGAATCAATAAATCTAATGATCTTCGGAATAAAATTCAAATATCCTATCCGTAGCATTTTGGCAGTGTATACAACAAAATTGTACAATAATCTACTTATTTATCGAACTCATAAATGGCTGACCGATACTCGCTCAGTTTATAATGGCACAACTCATGACCGGTAAACGGAAGTCCTTTTGATGTGTTTATTTGATTAATATACAAGTATGCACTGGATGTTTTAACTATGTTTTGATTTGGGGTAAGTTTATAAATATTGAAGGGATTTATTATTAGCAATGTTATTTTGGACCGTTTACTCTTTTTACGTCATATTTTTGATGTGGAACATGTATAGGCGCACGTAAAACTGATTGATGGCGGGGCGACGCATGCCGCGTGGCAATCGGCCCCTATACAGTCTATAGGTAGTAGTGTGTAAATGTGTGTGTAGTGCGATGTTTCACATCTGCTAGTCGTCCCGTGACGGTTCAATTTTTAGGGTTCCGTACCAAAATAGTAAAAAGGAACCCTTATGTGAGACAAAGTCTGTCAGTCTGTCTGTCTGTCTGTCGGTCACACTTGGATATCTCAAGAACTACTAATGCTACAACTTGAAATTTAGAATAGTTTTAGATGATGTTTGCCCAACTATTTTGCAAACAAACAAGAACTAAAAAATAAAAAAAATTGCAAAAGGGACTAAAAGGGGGTCTTAAAAATGTTAAGTGGGGTTACTAGGGAATGTGGGGTATCGTATGAAAGAACGCTGTTTGCACATTCTCAAACTTTTTTTATTTTTTTAGGCGGCGTAGTTTCCGACTTTTGATGAAAAATTAAAAAAAATATATCGTTCCCCCCCTTATCTCCGAAGTTTGCATGGATAAAAATCTGAAATTATTCTATGTGATAGAAGTGTATGTAAAAATTACAGGAAAAATAAAACGGTGTATCTAAATAGCACAGTTTTTAAGAAATCATCAACATCATATATACGTATGGAACCCTCGGTGCGCGAGTCCGACTCGCTCTTGACTGTTTTTTTTATATAACGAGTACCTACATTATAAGGGAATGTTTAGTAGTTAGACTAAGCCAGAAACATTTTTCCAAAACATCTATATGTAGAGATATAGAATTTCTTGGAAAATAATCTTTAGCTTCTCCTAGTTTAATTCTTTTAGATACTGCTACTGATAGGGTTATGTAAATGCTAATTGTAAAATGGACGAGGCTGGGTCTAGGTTCATTTATCATTTATTATCAGTTCATCTAGTATATTGAACACAGTGGCGCAGTGGTTAAGCGATTGACTGCTGCGCTGCGTGTCGCGGGTTCGATTCCCGCACGGAACAAATATTTGTATGACCTACCAGTAGTTGTTCCGGGTCTGGCTGTTTGTGTATGTGAGCTTAAATGTTTGTAAACGCACCCACAATACAGGAGAAATTCCTAGTGTGGGGCAACGTTTTTTATAAAATAAGAAAAGAAAGAAAGATTCTATAATTTTTCTATCCAGCAGACCATAAGGGCTCAGCCTAGCTAAGTTGGCCGACTGTAGGCTACCTATATGTCTAATCTTTTGATGAGTAAACAGACGACTGTCAAAAGGAGCTGACGCACAATGTTCCATTCGCACAATGTCCCATTTTTCAAAGATTCACGAGACAGTCCGGACCAGCCTGTTAACGTGCTTTCCGAAAATAGCACTCAAAATAATCACTTAATCTCATCTAAAAACCCAGCTAACCCATTTATCCAGCTCAAACAAAAGATTTACTCAGTGTACAAGCGGCGACCGAGCACTGCGGTCGCCAGCTAGCAAAGTTGCGAACTGCGCTAGCACCGCGGTGTCAAGGAGACGTGTTTATGGGACCGCAAATTTGGTGCCTCCACCTTGGACGACTTCTAATGTAATTCCAATATTTGTGGCGTGCACTTCCTTGAGCTATTTCTAATGGCAACGCATGAATTTGTTTGAGAAATTGAAGTTTTCATATGATTTACCAATCTATGGATGTGTAAATCGTATAAAAATTGCATGGCATAAATTATATATTATGCATGACCTCTCTTACCAACATGATCGTTAAATATCATCATCATCATTTTAGCCGAAAGACGTCCACTCCTGAACATAGGCCCCCCCTCCTATAAGGGGGGGGGGGTCCCTCAATAGGGGGGGGGGGGTATACCATAATCGCCATGCTTGGCAGGCGGGTTGGCGATCGCAGTATGGTGTTAAAATGCATAGAGAACTCTTAGTCCCTTAGTCGCCTTTTACGACACCCACGGGAAGAAATGGGATGGTGCTATTCTATACGTCCGGCACCACACGGAATCATTAAATATAGCATTACATAAATATATAAGTTGCGATGGGTACTTAAAGTCATCATGCAATGCCGTAGCAACCGCTAAGGCATGCAGTCTTCTCAGTTTTTTGAGGCGATCCATGACCCTGCGGCTTTTAGCTATGACCATAATTTTCATCAAAAGCATTTCAAAATTAGTCACCATAATTCCATAACTATGGTGACCAATTATGAAATGCTTTTGACGCCCATACATTATACAAAAGTCTAAATAACAAATTTAACAATAGCAAAATTAGTTCAACATTGCAAAAACTGAAGCTACAGAAGGCTGAAGCTCATTGAATGACCAAAAGAGCTGAAACTAGGTTAAAGTATTGCAAAAGGTAAAAAAAAAATTACCAAGATACTGACTGATGTATTTTAATTCTTTAACGACATTAAAGTAAAGTAAGAAAAAAAAACACGCGAAAAAAACAGACTGATTTACCAACCACTTTTTCCCATCCTCATAAAATTACAATTAAAAATAATCGCTAATAGAATCTCTACCTTTACCGGTTTTCAATGGCACAGAGGTAGGGTGTGTATATCCCCTACTTAATTTAAACACTATCAGTATTATCTAAACAATGTAATGAGACTATTTGTAATCCAGGCGGCGGAGGGACCTCTAAAATAAAATTTATTAGTTCAGCTTAATGAGATTTAGAGTGTAAGGGACCACCCCTACGTAGGGATACTTAAGGAAGCTTCAATGATAAGCTGTTTTGAAGATTAGATGATTAGACCGGAGGAGTTTGAAGTAAGTAATACATGATTTGAGTGAGTATATTATTATCTATTATAATCTTTTAAGGTCTTAAGCTCAAAGCAGTGGCATAATATTTATAGTTCTTGTATATAAATAGCTCAAGCTTTAGATACAAAATCAAGCAGTCAGTGGAATTAGTAAAAAAAAACCGCTTGAGACGCATAATTATGATAAAGGAACTGGCTGACTTATATAATAGGCGTTTGATGCACCTTGACAAGTTGATAACAAATTAATAAAGTGTTATTAATCAAAGTATGACGTTAATAGTGCACGAAAACAGTATCCAATTCGTTTCGTACAGCCAGATAAATTAATTGGTAAGCGAATTGATACCCTACGTAAACTTTCCTCAAATTAACGAATGAGGCAAATTGACGTTGGGTAGGGTATGGTTATAACCATGGGTTGGGGATGGGGTTATTACCATTTCATACAACAGTCAAAGAATGACAGTTGTAATTTGAAAATACAGACAATTTGAGTTGGTAGTCAATTTGATTAACAGTTAATTTTCCTGACTGTATACATATACAAACACAGTAAACTCAATAACTAGGATAAACGATTTGTCAATTCTCGTGTTGAGTCTATGGTAGGGAAATTGCTGAGCCAAACTTCAATATATCACTTTGTTATGCATTGCCCAACTCAATCAACAACTCTGACCCAGTCACTCGTAGCAATGCAGCAATGCCATAATTGAAGTATGTAAAGGTTTGGTTTGACGATAAAATTCTACTGGTACCCCTTTTGTTACGACAATACATGAGGCAGTATACCTAAACAATAATTTAAAACGAATCAGATTATAAAATAAAACCAACATCTCAAAACAGTATGCAGAGAAGTTTCCAGTAAAATCCGCAAACTAAAGCTCTTGTTAGTTCCAGCCATGTCTACGAGATGGCGCTACTAGTACGAAAGGAACCTTAAAGCAAACGGCTGACATATTATATTTAATTCGTAAACAGATGTCTCCAGTATTTTCACGAGCCAATAGTTTCAACTCAATGGTAAGACAGGATTTATCGGTGTGGATATTTGGGTGAGACTTAAAGTTTTGAGGAATGTTTCGTGTAAAAGTGTCCTCATTATTATCATTTCAGCTGAAAGACGTCCACTGCTGGACATAGGCCTCTCATAAAAGGAGGGAAAAGGTGGCCATAATTGCCACGCTTGGCAGGCGGGTTGGCGATCGCAATAAGGTTTTAAAAATGCATAGAGAATGCTGCTGCCCATTCTCTAGTAAATCCCTTAGTCGCCTTTTACGACACCCACGAGAATAAATAGGATGGTGCTATTCTTTACCCCCGGCACCGCACGGAACTACTTACTTACTTACTAATTACCTAATTAAACATAAAATAACATTAAGCCGGTATTAACTGAAAAGTAGGACAGAGTTGTTTTGTTCATTACGACATATAACTATAGCGCCCATAGCGGGGTGCCGTGTATTTAGGGTCAATACTATTGCCATTAACCGGTCAAAAATCAGGACATCGGACTGCTATTAATAATTTCGCAATGGCAAATCCCAATAACGATGGCAGTCCTAGGGATTGGACCCAAGGTTATGTATGGAAGAGAAGCAGATTTATTCAAACAAAATTATTACCTAATAGCGAAACACGTAAAAATGGTACCGTGTTTCAACTTTTTCGTTGACTTAAATACGACCCTATTAGTGTGCCACTACAGAGCAAAAGCCTCATACAAAACAGGCACGAGTGTCGAACACTGATCTCCACGCTTGCCTAAGACGGGTTGGCGATATCAGACATAAATTAAGACGGAGATATATGCCAGTGACCTTGAGTAGTTAGCTTGCGTGTTCTGTACTGAGCTCACGCAACGCGTCGCACGTTCAGCCAGTAGTAGGACTCGCCCATCAAGGAGCGCTGTCCCCAATTTGACGCATTATTAATTTATTATACACAAAACAAATGTTATTTTCATAAAATGCGTATACTAAAAGATCAATACTTAAATTATCTTTAAATTGGTGAATGTTTTAGAAAAATACGCTTGGTAGATTTTGCGCCATTCTCAGTTTTTTATCCGCGTTAGACATAACTTTACAAATTAATTTCACTATGTAATAAATAAACAGAATCTAAAATATTCACATATTAAATTATTGAGAAAATGCTCTAATTTAACACATATTTTTTTCAAATCATTAACACTACTCGTTTAGACGTGATCTTCAGTATAAAATCATTAAAAGTCGGTTATCGTCGCCTTAACTATAAGTCCTCATACAGCACAAAGGCCTCTTTTCAAACAAAGAATGCATGAGCATTAATCACCTCGTTTGCTGAAGACTTACATCAACAATAAGTCCAGGTTTCGTCACGATATTTTCCTTAACCATTATTTGTCAGTAAGGTCCAAGCTAAACTCAAAGTCCATATGTATTGAAAAAGTTGCGCAACCTTGCGCAGACTTAAATAACTTTAAATATTAGAATGCTACGCTGTAAACACCACTGCAGTACAAGCTGCTAATATGAGAATTTAATAAAAACAAACATTGGGGATTGAATCAAAATTAACGGAACACAAAATGTATAGCTGAGTGTTTGAGCGCACAATCAAGATATGCGGGAAACTGGATGCGAACACAGTTGAGCGCTTTGGTTCTAGTGATGGGACTTTGTAACTATATCGATATTTACCAAACGATTGCAATAATTGCCAGCAACTAAATCTTTCGTCTCCAGCGTTAGTTCCGATTGGTGCTGCGGTCTGCTTTCTTTTCTTTTTTCTCTATTTTAATATAAGGTTTTTTGAAGTGAAAACTTTTTAAGGCGCGTTGAGCACTTTATAAGTGAACAAAATACATGGAACTCGCGTCATCGTCACCGAACGCCTTCCATGAGCTATATGTACACTGTTTTCACTTCTATCGGCAGTCCCCAAAGACTATCCCGCATGTTTTATTATATAATGTTTAATACATTCTTTGAAGTTGTTATTCCTAATTATGTGCATGAAGAATTGTAGATAAAAAAGAACAGAACATTTATACTTATTGTTTTACTATCTACCATTAATATACCATGGTAATAAAAGTACGGTTCCCTGTGGTGCCGGTCGTAAAGAATAGCACTATCCTATTTATTCCCATGGTTGTCGTAAAAGGCGATTACTTTAAAGAGTATTCTATTCTTACTAGAGAATGGGCAGCAGCGTTCTCTATGCATTTTAACACCATACTGCGATCAACAACCCGCCTGCCAAGCGCGGCGATTATGGACACCCCTCCTTTTGGGGAGGCCTATGTCCGGCAGTGGACGTCTTTCGGCTGTAATGATGAATAAAATTATTGATAAACTCATTAATACTGTGAAAAAAGTAATAAATATTCCATGACCAAAATGATGAGTTCAAAATTAGTTCTAGATAGCCAGGATTATATTTCAAGAGAAATTAATTTGATTGCCAAACAATGAAACTCAATTGAATTTTGATACGAGATAATCTTAGTTAAGAGTCGGTCAATATTTATTTTTCTACTTCCAATTGAATTTCCAAGAACCTTTAATACATATTTTCTCAAAATACCTCTATAATATTATCGATATTCATAATTCTAGGTTTACCTGGAATATCTAGTTCGAGACCTAATCAAATTATCACAGAATTGCACATGTCACTCGTATCGGCGGGTAACGCTTGACGGCGCATGGCGTAAATAATCAATCCTGTTCGTGTACATAATTCAATAATCGACAATTGACGGGTGCAGCACTAACCAGAGAATCTACGCCAAACGCTTCTGTGGAGACCTACAACGTTCCCATTGCGATTGACATCAACCTAAGCTTGTAATACATAAGGGTGGTTTTTAAAGGTTTTGTAATTAGTTAACTTTGTGAAATCAGTCGTATAGAGGAGACAAGTGAAGTAGATTTGGGTCGGCAGCGTTTGGTGACTTTGGATCTCTCTATACATATTGATATGTTCTTAGGATTATCGTGGCTTTCAAGTAGGGTCCCAATTTTATACTTTTATCTTCGAGCCTTTTGGAAGTTTTGCAAAAAATGATTTTTCGCCAGATCTAGAACCAAAACGGTAAAAGTTAGAAGTTAGAATCGCCTCTTTTAGTCTCATGCAGTTGTTACTTCTGTCAATCCGGATGCTGCTGAATACGAGTACCAGTATTTTACATGGAGCGACTGCTCTGACCTCCACAACCCAGTAATTCGATAATACGATAGGTACTCCTTATGATACGACTGGTTGTCAGACTTTCGGGTTTCTGACGACGCCTTAACTCTTGCCCTTATGCGAATTTGCCCATATGAGAATTTGCAGTTTCGAGAATTTGTCCTTTAGCGGACAGTGACATCCAGGACTAACGGCTTAACGTGCTTTCCGAGGCACGAAGAAGTCTCGGTATACAGGGTTATTTTTTAAACGTCAATAACCTCTTAAGGGGTCATTGTACTCATCATTATGAACAACTTTTACTATGGGAGGAAACCAGAAATCGCGAAAAAAAATCTGCTGTTCCCTACATTTTAACGAATTATTCAAACATAAATGTAGGGAACAGCTGGTTTTTTTTTCACGATTTCAGTTTTGGTCCGGTAGTAAGAGTTGTTCATAATGATGAGTACAATGACCCCTTAAGAGGTTATTGAAGTTTTAAAAATAACCATGTATAAAGATAGTCACCCATCCACGGACCAACCCCGGCAAGCGTAGCTTAACCTGAAGGATTCACCCGTGCGGCTATTACTTAGCCACGTGTTGTTACTTCTGTATCGTTTTTTAGGGTTCCGTAGTCAACAAGGAACCGTTATAGTTTCGCTATGTCCGTCTGTCTGTCTGTCCGTCTGTCCGTCTGTCCCCGGCTTAGCTCAGAGACGCTTAGTACTAGAAAGCTGTAATTTGGCATCGGTATACATATCAATCACGCCGAGAAAGTCGTAAAATAAAACCATGAAAAACATTTTTTTTTAGGGTACCTCCCTTGCACGTAAAATGGGGATGATATTTTTTTTTCTAGTCTATTTCATGGTGTATCGTTGGATAGGCCGTTTAAAAGTATCCCCCCCTGCCAGCTAAATGGTTGGTTTTGGATATGTGAAAAAATTCATGGCAATAGTACCTATACATATATAACGAAATTAAAAGGAAAACTATCACAGCTATGTAGGCTTCACAAGTTAACGAGTAATAGTAGACCGACTTAAATTTGCAGTTGGAGAATTGACCGTAACGTATATCGAGGTATCGGAGAGCATGTTTTTCAACTACAATGTTAAGGGTAATAACCTGAGAAAATTTAATTTAAAAACCAAAATAATAATATTATGCTAAAAAATTCAATATTCAAAATTGAAATTCTTTATTGCATTCATGTGTATATTTAATTGTTACAATATAAGTAAGTTCCAACATGAAACCCGGTTGGCACGGCAACATAATAGTAATAATAATTTTAACATAATAATAATAAGAGTATGTAAGTGTATTGTAAATATTTATCTAGCTATCTTTTTTTTTGCTAAATATTTTGTTCTAGGTGCGACCGATTAAAAGCATTTTTGTGTTAGATATTCTTTTAATTTTCTGTTAAATTTATTGAATTTCGTTTCTTCTTTTATTTGTTCCGGTAATTTGTTGATATTTTTTACTGCCATGTAATATGTGCTATGGTAAAAAGCCTTTTGATCCGAGAGAGTGGAAGATGTTATATATTTTTATGTTAACAATGTTAGCATGATCCTATATCTACCTTTACCCATGCAGTGTCTTTGGATGAGGCTGTCCGCTCTGCCAACAATGATATTCGAGATGCCGCTACGAGTGTTACGCAAGCATTGCACTAATGAAGCCGCTTTTTTACGCATGATGGCATGAAAGCCATCCGTACGAGCTGCGGCAAACATTCCCGACGCATTGCAATGCCGCGGCAACTGCAACAGCGTCCTGAAAGCGTTGTTGTATTGTACGCGCAGGACGTTGTAGACTCGGCTCGTAGATATAATTAAGCTAGTATTTCGATGCCCAGAAAGGCGCGACTGGCTCTTCACAATGGTGTGCTGGTGCCTACGCTTATGTATGGGAGTGAATGTTGGGTGTGGCAATAGAAGCATGAAAGTAGAATAAATGCTGAGGAAATGCGTTCCTCGCGAAGCACGTCTGGCGTGACTATGAATGATAGGCTGAAAAATGAGGCGATAAGGCAACGGTGCAGTTTAAAAGAAGATGTTGTAACAAAGATTGAAAAGAGTATGCTTAGATGGTTTGGTCATGTGGAGAGGACGAGTGAAAGGCTACTAAGAAAAGGTATTTATAAAGCAGAGGTTAGTGAAAATGCCGGGACGCCCTAGAAGGACATATAGTGACCAAATTGATGATGTTCTTTAGAAAGGTCAGGGGCGTAGTACTCGCAACCGGCGTGCGTGTATGACTAGATGTATGAACGTAGGCGAAGCAAAAGGAGTATGTAAGGAGCGTAGTAGGTGGCGTTCTATAGTTTCTGCCTACCCCCATAGGAAGAAGGCGTGAGTTTATGTATTTATATATTTTATTTTCCCACAGCCAAAACTGTTTCACATACCAAAGAAGTACAGCAAATCCTCCCCTAAACACTAGTTTACCAACAAAAACATAACGTCTACTGAATTTCGGTAATAGCGCCTATTTGTGCGATGCTCCTCCCGCCCGTTTATTGCCAACCTTTATTTTGATAAGCCTCAGAGGGAAGTTGATACTTATTGCTCTCTATGTATGTACGAGTACGTACGTTATTGTCTTGGGAAGGTTTGGCATTTTTAGGGTTCCGTACCTCAAAAGAAAATGGAACCCGGATCGCTTTGTTGTCTGTCTGTCCATCTATCTGTCTGTCAGTTTGTCAAGACCCTTTTTCTCAAGAACGCGTGGAAGTATCAAATTAAAATTTATATAAAATACCTACGTAAGTATTTGATATATAAATTTATGACACTGACTCCTGTAACACAGGTACCACCTAGCTCAGGAGTCAGGGCTTCAAATTAAAATGTAACTCCTTAATTAATGTCAATAAAAACATTTTTTTTTATTTATTTATTTATATTAAAAAAAAAACACCATATTTTTTTAGAGCTCCAAGGCACCGTAGACTGTCTACGGTCCCTTCAAGCTCTAAAAAAATCAAGCTTCTAAGTCTACACAATAAAAAAATACGGTGATTTATGCGACATAATATTTTGATACTCGCAAATATATTAAACCTATAGGTACTTTCCGTTGACCTAGAATCATCAAATTTGGCAAGTAAAGGAAAAAGTCCGAAAATCGTTGATTTGTAGTTGTGGGTGGGGAAGGGTGGGTGTGTATAAGGGTTCCGTTTGTTTTCTTTTGAGGTACGAAACCCTAAAAATACATACATTTGCAGTTGGAAAATTGACCGTGGCGTATATCATTATATTGTATTATAGGGGAGAACATGTTTTTCAACAACAATGTTAAGTTTTGTTTTAGGATAAATTCATCCCAACTACGGAACCCTTCATTGTGCGTGGTCTGACACGCACTTGGCTGTTTTTTTTTTGTGTCTTGGAATGTTGGATTTGGCAATGCGTTTGTTATGATGATAACATGTATTGGTGGTCTAGCGATAAAAAAGCTTTATACCGATAAAAACTTTCTCATATTATAGTTTTTTAATATGAATATGATATTTATTTGCAAGAATATAGGTAGCTAACATAAGTTCTTAATATCTATGGGTTTCACTTTATTCGGCATTTCATCCGTGCAAATATATCGATTTTACATCTAAAGTTAAATAAAATCTAAAGTCAAAGTAAGGTGTGAGCGTTTTGAAGTGAAACTTCTTATTTTTAGGGTTCCGTACGTCCGAATAAGAAAACCGATGACCGACAATGCATGATCCTTATAGGAACACTCGTGTGTCAATTAATTTTGAGTATGGGGGACATTTTTGGGAGAAAAATAAGAAACTTTAAAAAAAGTTTTGTAAACTGTACCGTGTGACATATCGAGCGAGGGTCTCAAATATTTTTTTTTGTAATTTTAAAATAAAAGTTTTAAGGTTATTTAAGAAAATATAGGAAAATGTACCATTCCCCCCATATCTCCGAATTAACTGGGCTTGAAATATTAAAAAAAAATACAGAAAGTAGTTCTATACTTATAAATTACAGAAAAACTTATAAGAAGTCTATGGTGTTAAAATAACATGGTAAATCTCTCAATATTGTGCGTACAAAACTTGATCTTCCATACATTCCAAAACAAGTTTTTCACTACACTACACACTACATTGTTTAGTTTTTTTTTTAGATAAATTCATGCCAACTATACGCAACCCTTCATTGTGCGTGGTCCGACACGCAATTGGTCGGTTTTCTTTTGTAAAGATTTACTTACAGGTTTTTTTTTGTATCAATTTCACAATTTTTTTCTTAAATTTACAAATTAACTTATTTCATAAAGCAGTTTCGAATTAATGAACAAACAAAAAAAAAATCTTTAGTTATTTGAGAAACAGCGTCATTACTGCAATAAACATAGTTTTCACAGCAATAACAGCGTCAAGACGACGCGTAGCGACTGTGTGAGGTGATCTCGTAGTTAGTTGCTACGCCTGGCTACGTCGTAGCCGCGTAGCACATTCGACCACCTTCATTCCATGAGATTCATCTTCTAATGAACGTTTTCCTAAACACTTTTTTATAATTATATAGATACACTGCTGGAGTAATAATTATAATGGATAAATAATATCAGCCGCACGGGTCAATCCATCAGGTTAAGCTACACTTGCCGGGGTTGGTCCGTGGATGGGTGACCATCTTTACATAACGAGACTCCTCCATGCCTCGGAAAGCACGTTAAGCTGTTGGTCCCGGCTGTCATTCGTGGATTATTATATATACAGGGTGTAATTAGGGACAGCCCTCCGCAGACTGATGGGGTGAATTCAGTATATTGTACTAAGATGACCGGTACATGAAATTATTTCAGGAACGTTATGGGAATCCAATAAAGCTGATTTGTTGCGGCGGGATGGACGGCTGCGCCTCATTTCAGGCGTCGTTCGTTAGAGAATTTCAACATCCATTGCAGATTTATTTATTTTAGCTGTGTTATTTACATTAATGGAGTACTGCGTACAGAGAATGTGATTTTACATTGAAATAAAGGAATAGTAACTGAAATTACTATAAAAAAAATTACAATTTTCCTGAGAAAATTTTCAGTGGAATATGATTCAAAATAAGGAGCTGAATGCACCCTGTTAATTTGCGGAGGGCTGTCCCTTACACCCTGTATTTAAAAGTACCGATCCGCAGATCCGCAGGCGAACCAAGGTAACCGACATAGCCCGAAGAATTGCCAAGCTTAAGTGGCAGTGGGCAGGACACATTGCTCGCAGAACTGATGGCCGATGGGGCCGAAAGGTTCTGGAGTGACGACCGCGTACCGGAAGACGTAGCGTTGGAAGGCCTCCTACAAGGTGGATCGATGACCTTGTGAAGGCCGCAGGTATCCGCTGGATGCGGGAAGCACAGAACCGGTCGAAGTAGCGGTGCTTGGGGGAGTTTTACCTAAAATTAAAACATTAAAATACGAATTTCAGTAAACACATACGATACAAAATTGTGAACCAACATTATAAGTCCTTAAAAGGGTGTAGTACCAGGTAGATGGGCTATTACTACGGGAACCATCGTGACCCTTTTCTCTAAACATCTTTTATGACATTCATACATGAAGATATTATATAAATGCAGCCTATTATTTTGGCTATATGTTATGGCCTATAATGTTACGTATTAACACGTTTAGGACGATTAATACTTAATTATATTTTACTATGGCTTTTGACCTTTGTTCCGTGTGGTGCCGGACGTAAAGAATAGCACCATCCCATTTCATCCCGTGGGTGTCGTAAAAGGCGACTAACGGACTTACTAGAGAATGGGCAGCAGCGTTAATCTATGCATTTTAACACCATACTGCGATCGCCAACCCGCCTGCCTGCGTGGCGATTATGGCAACCCCCCCTCCCTTTTTGGAGGGCTCTAATATCTAGCAGTGGACGTCTTTCGGCTGAAATGATGATGATGATGATAACTTTTGAGTTTTTATACATAATTTTGGTACAAAATATTTTTAAAGTAGGTTGTCTCTCTGAGGGATCGAATCCGGAAAGAGGTGATCCGGCAAAGAACCAAAGTAGTCTCAAGTGGCAATGGGCCGGCCATATTAGCCATAGAACCGATGAACGTTGTGGTAGACGTGTTCTTGAGTGGAGACCGCGAATCAGCAAACGTAAGGTAGGACGCCCTCAGACTAGGTGGAGCGACGATCTTCGCAGGGTGGCTTGTGGCAGCTGGATGAGAGTTGCCGAGAATCGAGCTGAATGGCGTGCAATTGGAGAGGCCTATGTCCAGCAGTGGACTGCTATGGGCTGATGATGATGATGATGAGGTTGAATATAAATTTTTACAAACTCATTTCAAGACCCAGTTGCCCCACAAATCATTCAATAGAAAATTAAAATAATATCATTCTAATTCTGCTAATCATTTGAAGATTACCGAAACAAAATGAGGTTTTATTACGTTTAGCGTTAAATGAAAAACTTTGGCCCAAATGCATTACAAACCACTACTGGGTTGTGTGCATTTGGGCTATAGTTTTTCACGAACAAAATAATGTTTTATAGTGATAACTTAAAAAAACAAGCGAACGGGAAATTTTATCAAGCCTAAAGGCACTTTGGATGAAATTTTGGTCAGTACCTAAACCAATAAAAAGAAAATCAGAATGATATTAATATGTCTACCGCCTGAGGCTCGTCCGGATGTATTACAACCAAGTGAAAATTATTTATTTATTTATCCTGCCACTGGAATATCAATTTATTTCATCAACAGAGCAAAAAATTACTTCATGATTGTGCTGCTATCCATCCATCCTGTGCGTGTTGGACGTCGAATGAGCTGTGATGGATCACGCACGCTCACGCAGCGTCAAGTCCTCCATAAATCCACAACTCCATCCATATTACACTCTTTTTTTGCAATTTTTTCGAGACTCAAAGATTTTTTTTAAAATTAATACATAAAAATTCACAAACGGAAAATTTTGATGTGTCATCCCTCCTGACAGATGACCGAATGTAATTATGCTTTAAGGCGACGATAACCGACTTTTAATGATTTTATATTATAGATCACGTCTAAACGAGTAATGTTAATGATTTGAAAAAAATATATGCTAAATAAGAGCATTTTCTCAATAATTTAATATGTGAATATTTTAGATTATGTTTATATTACATAGTGAAATTATTTTGTAAAGTTATGTCTAGCGCGGATAAGAAACTGCGAATGGCGCAAAATCAACCAAGCGTATTTTTCTGAAAACTTCACTTATTTAAAGATAATTTAATTATTGATCTTTTAGTATACGCGTTTTATTAAAATACCCTTTTTTGTGTATAATAAATTAATAATGCGTAAAATTGGGGACAGCGCTCCTCGATGGCCGAGTCTTAATGGCTGAATGTACGACGCGTTGCGTGAGCTCAGTGCAGAACACGCAAGCTAACCATTCAAGGTCACTAGCATATATCTGCGTCTTAAACAGCTTTACACTCGTGTTTATCTTCTGCACTCGTTTTTGTTTTTACTGTAATTTAATGCAAAATTGCACTGCAAATATATTTGAATAAGGCTCATGAGGTAGAATCCAAAATAATATTATTACAGATGAAAAAAATGGTGGCACTGATAAAATTAACAAAATGATTATTACCTTGTGACTTAATGATCTCACCAAAACATGTTGATAAAAAATACACAACATGAAAGAGTGTGTTGGACACGTAGGCCGATGTTAAATGTTACCTATCTAGCATCACTTTTGGCTTTCTATTATATTGTGTCCTCGTATCTATTTTGCACTTGTGTGGCAATGACAATAATAATGCTCAGCTTAAGCATGTGTACCATTATACAATCATTCTCATTATTTAAAAAAATTAATAAAAAATAAATAAAAATAAAAATCTTTATTTCGGACATTAACACATATAGGTACATGAACAGTCCATAGATTGTTTAGTGACGTGTTAGTAACAGAAAGTCTTAGTAACACTTATAGTCTATATTAGTATTGTTAGTAGGGACACAATCACAGCTAAATTGCCTGCGCCCGCCCTCGAGGCTCAGTGTGGTAGCACCATAAGTACAGCGGGAATCACAGGGGACGTAATGTGATGAACTAACTTATCTACGCGTACCTATATGCGCACCTTCTGTTGCTGAGTCTTTGCTTAAGGAAAATGTTAATGTTTGCGAGTCGGAATTTCATTTTGAACATATTACCTGTAGAGATATAATTAAAACCTTTCACACTTTAAATGTAAAAAAGTGTGCAGATCTGTGGAGTAATTCTGTAGAAGTTGCTAAGTCTATTATAGACATTGTAGCACCTACTTTAGCTCTTATCTTTAATAATTGTATTGACTGTGGGGAGTTTCCTGACCTTATGAAAAATAGTAAAATAATACCGTTGTTTAAATCAGGTAGTACATCAGACTCCTCAAATTATAGACCTTTTTCAGTACTACCTACCTTTAGTAAAATTTTTGAGAAATTAATTTTAGACCAATTGCAAAGATTTTTTAATAAACATAAATGACTACATAGCAAACAGTTCGGTTTTACAAGGGGCCGTTCGAATACTGATGCCGGTGTTGAACTGTTAGGACATATTTATAATGCATGGGAAGATAAATGCGATGCCTTGGGCATTTTTTGTAATTTGTCCAAGGCATTCGATTACGTTTTTCATGAAACGTTAATCAGGAAACTCCGCCACTACGGGATCCGGAACACCGCTCTGGATCTTCTTATTTCATACTTGAGTAATAGGATTCAGAGCGTTGACGTCAATGGGAAAAGATCTCCCGGATCTATAGTAAGAATGGGAGTCCCACAGGGCTCAATTCTTGGTCCTTTCTTGTTTCTTATTTATATTAATGACTTGCCTTACCTCATAAAGGATAATCATGATATAGTGTTGTTTGCAGATGACACTTCACTTTTGTTTAAACTTAAACGTCAGCAGCTGGTTACTGACGATGTAAATAGCGTGATCTCAAAAGTAGTTCACTGGTTTAATGTTAATAATTGACTTCTAAATGAAAAAAAAACCAAATGCATTAAGTTTACGCTACCTCACGTTAGACAGGTGAAAACTAATGTGTTAATAAAGGGCGAAGAATTGAATCCTGAAGATAGCACAGTATTCTTGGGCTTGACTTTGGATGCTAAGCTTCAGTGGGGCCCACATGTAGATAAACTGTCAAAAAAGCTAAGCTCCGCAGCATATGCTGTTAGAAAAATTCGTAATTTAACTGACATAGAGACAGCCCGTTTAGTGTACTTTAGCTATTTTCATAGTGTAATGTCGTACGGTATTCTGTTATGGGGAAATGCTGCCGACATTCAGACTATCTTTGTTTTGCAAAAAAGAGCTGTTCGATCAATTTATAAATTAATTCCAAGACACTCTCTCAGAGAGAAATTTAAGGAGATTAATGTAATGACTGTGCCATCTCAGTATATTTTTGAAAATCTATTATATGCCCATAAAAATATAAAATTATTTAAAAAATACAGTGATATCCATAATATAAATACTAGGAACAAACACAAATTTGTTGTACCTACAACAAGGCTCAAGAAAATAGGTGGCTCGTTTCGATGTCAATGTATACGCTTTTAAAATAAACTTCCAAGCCACGTTCAAGATCTAAGCCTTAATAAATTCAAATCATTCATTAAACGTAAGTTGTGCCAGAAAGCCTTTTATACTGTTAAAGATTATATTGAGGCCAAAAAGGGATTGAGCTGCTCTAATTTTTGTACATATTGAGGTAGTTTATTTTTATTTATTTTTTTTTGTTTTTGCTAACTTTATTATTTTATAAACAGTGACATTTAATTATTAGTTTATACACAATGACAGGAATATTTACTTGTAAAGTATTATATTATTTTAATTATTGTGAATGTGAAGACTATGTGGGTTATTGCATAATATTTTTTTTCCCTTTCTTTTATTCTCAGTTAGTGTCAATCATGGTCTGGCAGTCTGAGTCATATAAGTGGCCTACCCAAATGTCCTACTTACAGAAATAAAATCATTTTTCATTTATCATTTATGGCTACTTCCACCCAGTGCCGTTGTATAGGACAGTCTGGCCTATCAATCATTTTCAGGATGCCGTTCCGAGTGTTACGCAAGCGCTGTAGCAAGGAAGCCGCTTTTTTACGCATGATAGCGTGAAATCCGTCTGTGTGAGCTTCGGCAAACATACCCGAAGCACTACAACGCCGCGGCAGCCGCAACAGCATCCTGAAGGCGTTATTATATTGAACGCGCGGGACGTTGTAGGCTCGGCTTGTATATGACACCCACAGGCCGCTCGAATAAAAGGACTGACAGAACGCTTTAAATAAGGTCACCTTGACGTCTGCCGTGCAGCGAGCAAACCTGCGGGTGAGCATATTGCGCTCCCTCTCTATATCGCTGTCATCGCGTAGGTCACTAGTGACAATGTGGCCTAAATATTTAAAACTCTCAACCACATTTAGTACCACGCCATTGAGATATAGCGGAAGTACACGGCGGGGCTGTTGTTTTTGTGTTTTAAACACCAGAATCTCACTCCTTTTGGAGTTGTACTTAAGGCCGTGCACCTCCGCATACGTCTCGCAGATCGATAATAGCTGTCTCAACCCACTCATCGATGGACTGAGCAGCACCATGTCATCCGCGTAACTTAAGTTATTGACACAAGTGTCGTCTATGTGACAGCCGACATGGGTGCTGCTCAGTCGCTCAATAACATAACAACAAATAACAGAGGTGAGCTTAACCCCCCCTGCCTTACACCACACTCCATTCTGTACTCATCCGACAGAGTACCAGCCCATCTCATGCAAGGCAAAGGCAAGACAAAGGCAAGGCAAAGGCAAGGCAAAGGCAAGGCAAAGGCAAGGCAAAGGCAAGGCAAAGGCAAAGCAAAGGCAAGGCAAAGGCAAGGCAAAGGCAAGGCAAAGGCAAGGCAAAGGCAAGGGCAAGGCAAGGCAAAGGCAAGGCAAAGGCAAGGCAAAGGCAAGGCAAAGGCTAGGCAAAGGCAAGGCAAAGGCAAGGCAAAGGCAAGGCAAAGGCAAGGCAAAGGCAAGGCAAAGGCAAGGCAAAGGCAAAGGCAAGGCAAAGGCAAGGCAAAGGCTAGGCAAAGGCAAGGCAAGGCAAAGGCAAGACAAAGGCAAGGCAAAGGCAAGGCAAAGGCAAGGCAAAGGCAAGGCAAAGGCAAAGGCAATCTGAATAATAAGTGGCGGCCACAAAGCGGTGGTCGTCAAGTAGCGGTGGCAGCTACATAGCGGTGGCCGCTA
Organism: Tiliacea aurago; assembly: GCA_948098905.1. Classification (NCBI taxonomy): domain Eukaryota; kingdom Metazoa; phylum Arthropoda; class Insecta; order Lepidoptera; family Noctuidae; genus Tiliacea; species Tiliacea aurago. The sequence goes on from OX402591.1 coordinate 4,327,438, forward strand.
CATTGCGTTGACCGACACATGGCGGTGGCTGCCAAATAGCGGTGGCCGCCTCATAGTGGTGGCCGCCTCATAGCGGTGGCCGCCTCATAGTGGTGGCCGCCTAATAGCCGTGGCCGCCTCATAGCGGTGGCCGCCACATAGTGGTGGCCGTTAAATAGCGAGTAGTGGCCACCACATAGCGTCCGAAATTTAGCGGTGGCCGCCACAAAGTGGTGGCCGTCAAGTAGCGGTGGCCGCTATAGCGGTGGCTGCCAAATAGTGGTGGTCGCTACATAGTGGAGGCCGCTAAATAGCGGTGGCCGCTACATAGAGGTGAACGCTACATTTCGGTGGCCGCTACATAGCGGTGGCTGCCACATAGCGTCCGCAATTTAGCAGTGGCCACCACATAGCGGTGGCCACCAAATGGCAGTGGCCGCCACATAGCGGTGGGCGCCAATTAGCGGTGGGCGCCACAAAGCCATGGCCACCATATAGCGGTGGCCGCCACATAGTGGCGGCTGCCAAATAGCGATGGGTGCCACATAGCGGTGGCTGCCAAACAGCGGTGGGTGCCACATAGCGGTGGCCGCCAAATAGTGGAGGCTACCACATAGCGGTGGCCGCCAAATAAAGGTGGCCGCCACATAGTGGTGACCGCCACATAGCGGTGGACGCCACATAGTGGTGGACGTCACACGTTTTTAGGGAAGGATTTTACTGCGCGTTTTGATAAACTCTAATTTAAACGTAATAATTATGACTAAACACATGTTTAAAGATTTTTCAAAAAACCCCTTTCAGGGTGAAATACAGTTTGTTTACTTTGATCAATAAACTTGATAATTTACCCGGATATTCTATAAAAATGAAACGACCGTAAACATACATTTTGACAACAAATTTTTAAAGGGGCGGGGGGGGGGTTGAATTTTGCAGGGGAAAGGTTTTAACGCGACGTTAAATTAACTTGAAACTCGGAAATAAAGAAAAAATTATACACATAAATTAATATGTCTACCGCCTGAGGCTCGTCCGGATGTATTACAACCAAGTGAAAATTATTTATTTATTTATCCTGCCACTGGATTATCAATTTATTTCATCAACAGAGCAAAAAATTACTTCATGATTGTGCTGCTATCCATCCAGCCTGTGCGTGTTGGACGTCGAATGAGCTGTGAAACACGCACGCTCACGCAGCGTCAAGTCCTCCATAAATCCACAACTTCATCCATATTACACTCTTTTTGAGACTCAATGATTTTTTTTTTAATTAATACATAAAAATTCACAAACGGAAAATTTTGATGTGTCATCCCTCCTGACAGATGACCGAATGTAATTATGCTTTAAGGCGACGATAACCGACTTTTAATGATTTTATACTAAAGATCACGTCTAAACGAGTAGTGTTAATGATTTGAAAAAAATATATGCTAAATAAGAGCATTTTCTCAATAATTTAATATGTGAATATTTTAGATTATGTTTATATTACATAGTGAAATTATTTTGTAAAGTTATGTCTAGCGCGGATAAGAAACTGCGAATGGCGCAAAATCAACCAAGCATATTATTCTGAAAACTTCACTTATTTAAAGATAATTTAATTATTGATCTTTTAGTATACGCGTTTTATTAAAATACCCTTTTTTGTGTATAATAAATTAATAATGCGTAAAATCGGGGACAGCGCTCCTCGATGGCCGAGTCCTAATGGCTGAATGTACGACGCGTTGCGTGAGCTCAGTGCAGAACACGCAAGCTAACCATTCAAGGTCACTAGCATATATCTGCGTCTTAAACAGCTTTACACTCATGTTTATCTCCTGCACTCGTTTTTGTTTTTACTGTAATTTAATGCAAAATTCCACTGCAAATATATTTGAATAAGGCTCATGAGGCCAAAATAATCTTATTACAGATGAAAAAGAAGGTGGCACTGATAAAATTAACAAAATGATTATTACCTTGTGACTTAATTATCTCACCAAAACATGTTGATAACAAACTACACAACATGAAAGAGTGTGTCCAACACACTCTTTCATGTTGTGTGTTTGTAGTATTAACATCGGCCTACGTGTCCAACACGTAGGCCGATGTTAATAAATGTTACCTATCTAGCATCACTTTTGGCTTTCTTAATTATGTCCTCGTATCTATTTTGCACTTGTGTGGAAATAATAATGCTGAGCTAAAGCATGTGTCTTATCTAAGAGAACAGGGGTATAACACCATTTACCCCCCACGCTTCACACACTTTTTGGTACATCATAAGAAATTCAGTTAAACTCGAGCCAACCCGAGCGCAAATACTAAACACGATAGCAGGCCACTTATGCACAAGTCGTCCCGAACGACCAATATCAATGTGAGGGTACTGAATACAAAACGAGCTATTATTCCCGCAAAATGCTCGAATGTTTAGACAATTTGCCTGTTTACTTATATATCTCGATTGTGTGCTCATATTATTTAATGTGTGTGTGTGGGTTGGTCGGTTTTGTTGCGTGGTATTGGTTCGTAAGTTATTTTTATTTTATTTATATGTTTAATTCAGAACATAAATTCCATATAAAATTGTTAGTAAAGCTTAAAACTATGTTAGTACTTGTACTTATTCAATTAAATGAATCTATTTATCTAACTTTAAAAAGGACACCACCAGACCTGTGTACCTTATTCTAGTGCCCCACAATAGGACACTCAACCCTTTCCGTTATAGTGTTTAGAAGGTCGTTGGAGCTGCCCCGCACACGACGTATCAAGGAGGCCACTCTCTTGCGCACTATTGCTATAAAGCAGTCAGTGTTGGCCTCCGCAAACATCCTGGTACTTGAAACTTAAATTCTGGTATTTGAAAGTTTGGTCTGGTGAAACAAAATCAATCTGCCCGCCTTTTCCCAACTATATTGGGGTAGGCTTCCAGTCTTACCGGATGTAGCTAAATACCAGTATTTTCAACTTCAAATTCAAATATTTTTATTTGTAGAACATAGTTAAAAAAACGTACAGATGTCAATATTAACAAAATGAGCGCCGTGTCTTGCCGTCAACGGCGTACAAATATTCTAATTATAATTTCATAAGACTGATTGGTAAAAAATAATAAAAACAATAAAATTATTAATTAAACTCAATTAAGTATAACAATTAAAAAACAAAAATATTAAATACAAAACTTTTCAATTCATTAATTAAAATAACTATAACTTTGATCAGATAGCAAAACATTAAAATTAAATTAGAAACAAAACAATTACATTATTTACAAAAATACAGAAAAAATAAAAAAAATGGCATTAGATTTTATATGGAGCCTATCTGACCTCCTCAACCCAGTTACTGGGTAATACGATACCCCTTAGTAAGACTGGTTGTCAGACTTTCAGATTTCTGACGACCTGTAACGACTGTCAAAGATCCACTAATGACAGCCGGGATCCAACGGCTTAGCGTGCTTTCCGAGGTCCTTGGTCTGGCGACACAAACAAAACAAAAATTTTCATCTCAAACATTGTGTCATACATAAATTGGGATAGCCCAGCAACAATAGTATATACTTGTATCGGAGTTGTCTCACTTGGTCCCTTAAGTGGTAGCTTAACAATGATGAGGCTCATGTAAATAGAGGATAATATAAATAAATAAACCGGCCAGGTGCCTGTCGGACTACGCACAATGAAGGGTTCCGTAGGTAGGATCCTTTACTTGTGCTTGAGACCTTGCTTCTTGCCAAATTTCATGAGTCTAAGTCAACGGAAAGTACCCTTTAGGTTTTGATTTGTTTGCGAGTATCAAAATATGTCGCAAAAATCACCATATTTTTTTATTGCGATGACCTGAAAGCTTGATTTTTGCTAGATAATGGTAGGGTTCCGCCCTTCGTGCACGAGTCCGACTCGCACTTGGCCAGTTTTTTTCCTTTTGAGGTACGGAACCCTAAAAACGAGCGAGTCTTACAGTAGACGCATATGATGTATAACATCTGACATCTGACCTTGGTAATACGCAACTGAGCAGCGACGGAAATGACCCCCCTCAACTTACAATCTATATAGTTAGTACATAATTAGAATATTATTTTATTTTGATAGTGTGTTGCATCCATGGAAGAGGCATTGAAACAGCAGAGTAAAATGTATGAACAGTATTTTACAAAAACTAAGGACGGAATTGGGATTTTGTATCATTCAGGAAATTACAAGAAACATTTTTATCTTGGTCACAAATAAAGAAGTAATATTTCAAAATCAAAATCAAAAGTCATTTATTCAAACTAGGCTGAGAATCAGCACTTTTTGAACGTCAAAAGTTACATCAGACAGTCCCCCAAAAACGCCCACCCTTCGCCACTTCCTAGTGCTTTAGCTGGGAAGAAGAAGTTAGAAAACTTGATTTTATCGAACGCAAATTTTTTTATTTAAGTAATTTTTCTTCCTTAAACCACAATATAATCCCATCATTACATATTAATCCCAATATTACGGGTTTCTATCATAAAGCAAGTTACTCCTTGTATTCGTAAGCGAAAAACTTTATTTTTCTCTGTGTACCCTCATAAAATACAAGAGGCCAATAATCTCTATTTATTAAACCCTCCCAGGGGTACGAGTTGACCATAAGTTTGTAGATAACTGACTAACGAGATAACTTTCTTACGATGTGATGTCTGGTATACACTAATCTGTAGGGCGAGGTGAGGATGTTAAAAAAATGGAGGAGAACAGTATTTATTTCCAGCAAAATCATCGCATCTTTTTATTTTTGCCTCAGTATTTTCTAAAAAACCGGCCAAGTGCGAGTCGGACTCGCGCACGAAGGGTTCCGTACCATTATTTATAAAAATGGCAAAAAAATCACGTTTGTTGTATGGGAGACCCTCTTAAATAATTGTTTTATTTTAATTTAATTATTTATTTTTAAAGTGAATATATAACTAAATATTCTGTGAATATTTCAAGCGTCTACCTGTTGCGGTTATTAATATAGAGCAAAAACGAGCAAAAAAATCACGTTTGTTGTATGGGAGCCCCCTTAAATATTTATTTATTTTGTTTTTTTTAGGATTTGTTGTTTTAACGGCAACAGAAATACATCATCTGTGAAAATTTCAACTGTCTAACGGTTCATGAGATACAGCCTGCTGACAGGCGGTCAGACAGACAGACAGACTGCGGAGCCTTAGTAATAGGGTTCCCGTTTTACCCTTTGGGTACGGAACCCTAAGAAACACTTTCTGCCATAATAAAAATAAAATAGCTTTATTTTTCCTTACACACTTTTCCTTATTTTATAACACCTTATTTGACCTAGTAAATAAACAAATTTATATTAACTACTAATTAGTCTTTTAAAAATACGGTGTATAAGAACCGCTATCTATAGCGGTAAAAGCCTCCTCCAGCCGTTACCAAGTTGTCCTGTCTCTGACGATTGTGCTCCATGTTCTGCCTGCTATCTGTGCAATATCATCGCTCCATCTTTTGTGTGGTCTACCTGGTCTGCGTTTTATATTTATTGGATATCAATTCGTGGTGACTTTGTCCATCTGTCGTCTGTTACTCGTTGGGTGTGTCCAGCCCACTTCCATTTTAAGCCCAGCACTTACTCTCCCGCTTCCTTTGCTTTGGTCTTTCTTCTTATTACAGTTTTTTACTTTGTCTTTCTGCCAAACAGTGGTCAAAATGGTCAACTGGGAGACAGGTTTTTGGTAGCCAACTTTCAAAGGACATTGCCCGGCGCCCATACATTGTTCGCCCTGGAACCAAGAGCATCACAAAATGATGTGTTGTATTATCGATCGTTAGTAAATTCCTGTATGATGTTTTTTTTATAGCGGACTAGCTTCAGAATAGATATATCTCAAAAAAAGTACCAGATTTTGAGGTTATAATTGAACCTTTATTGAATCGAATATTATGGTTTTTCATAACTCCGTGAATTTTTAGGAAACAGAAAAACAATAAGCTAATGCATTTAGCTATTTTTAGCTATTTATACTTATCTAGATAATTAGCCTAATCTAAAGCCTAATTGCGTTAAAAAAAAGCGTATGTAAGTGCAACATAAAAATGCATAGAATCTAATTAACATACCTACTTTCTTACCATGCATTGGTTTTGGAATGAGATAAAATGTTTGTGTGTATTAATGTAAAAATTGAAATGTACTTATACGTACTTATATAATGGCAAGATAGCAAATATTTTTAGCATGTAAATAGGTACAGTACGGTAACGTAGCTAGTACCTAAATGTATCAGGATTTAGGCTGGTTTCAGTGACTTTGATAGACGCGCCATCGAACAACAATCAAAAAACAGCGCTCGCTTGAACGGTGTGACTATAAAACGCGACTACTACTACATTTGTAAGCGTGTGCGTCTGGACGGCGCTGTTCAAACGCGTGACTATGAATCTAGCCTTACCACTATGGTACTCGTAGTAAGTTATTTTTAAACCTAGATTAACTTATTATGTTTGAATAAGAAATAAAACACAGATTTTAAATTCATGTTTATTGTTCTTCTTCTAAATTGGCAATTAAAATATTGTCTAGAAACTGTGCAGGGTCGATATTATTTTGATGTCTCGCAAAGCTCAAATACCAAATAATGGTCATAACATGGGCGCAGCAACCGATGGTTCTGCGCCCAACGATGCAATTACAACAATATTGCACGATTGCTTGTCGACCTATTTGTGATGCATCTATTAAAATATAAACAAAATATGTTTTATTGCTGATATGACGGCTGTGAATTTTGCCTCGTAATAACCATATGGTTTCTGAATTAATTGGTTCTAATTCATCAATCAAATCCTGATCGACCTCTCTGCACACTTCAATAATATACGAACCATCGTGTCTGATATGTTCACCGTAGTATGAACGGGCTTGTTTAATTTGATAAACACCTAATGGTATTAAAATCATGTCATTAAAATCCATTTGTGGAAAATCTAAAACATTTTCATTATTGACAGTAATACTTTCAAACTGGGCCCGTCTTTTTTTTAAGTTATTTCGTTCTACAAAATCAGCCAATGAATTAGTCATAAACATTCTTTCCTGTATTATGGAGATAATTACCCTCGCATCCTCTCTGTCTTCTAGAACCGGGTGAAACTTGTTTATTAATGCTGCTGCCACCTTAAAATCTTGCATCAAATGATTAGATGCTCTATTAAAATATTCTTGGCGCAGCAGCTTAAAATCTCGCTTAAAGCGTCCATTTACCACTTCTACTACCCATCGACATAGAGTCACTTTACGGGATTCGTTTGCATTTTCTGTGCTCAATTGATGTTCACCTGGTTCTATTGAGAGAGGATAATGAACCGAATAGTTCAAACTCTGTAAGAGGGAAATACTGTCACGAAAACCTCTGTCTAAAATCATTACATCACCTCCTCTAAAATATTGTCGCATAGGTTTTGAAGAATCATAAAATTCATCTTTTAAAATGTCAGCATCTGATTTTGTGGCTGCATAAGGGCCCAGTACATCAATTATGTAGCCATCACAACATACTACTATGAACGGTTTGACAAGGTTCCTATATTTATGAAGGGAATATGTTTTCTTTTGATATGCATAATTGCTACTCTTCTGAACATAAATATATGTTCCATCCATTATAATAATTGCCTTTCTATCCTCCACATTAGTCCCAGGGTTTCCAAACAAAGACTCGAGAATATAAAGGTTTCTTGCTGCAACTTCTTCTCTACTTATATGTTGTAACCCTAAATGTGCTGGCACAAAGCATTCCACCATAACCTCTCGTGCTTTAGCAACAAGTCTTGATACAGTACTTCTTCCAATTTTTAATAATGAAGAGATTCTTTCATCTGAATCTCCTGTTCTGAGCTTCATTAAATAAGCGCCAAGTGATGTAGCACGTTTATAAAAATCAGGGAGTTCTGCTTCGAGTTCTCTGAATTGCTCTTTCGTGCGTCCCAGCCAATACCACACTAGATGATCATCCATTTGCTCAATATTATCAAAATCTAAAGTATTGTTATCATTTTTCAATAACTCACAAAAGTCTTCTATGTGAGCTGCCGTGAAACTTCGGTTAACATTTTCAACATCGAAGAGTTCTGACCATGACTGCCTTGCCAAATGCAATTCACATATACGACAATCTCGTGGTATATAGTAGTTATGATCACTAAAGAGCCTCGCCCTTAATGCAAAAGGAACTACTCGCTGTGAGGTACTATTACATAGCAGAAATACACATCTGTTATGTGTATCAGATGCTCTAGAGTAATTTGGCAAGACTATTCTTTCAGTATGCTGTGAAACTGCATTTACTCCTGACACAGGTAAGATATCATTGACAGCTGTGGTGTTTGCTCTTTGAAAGCATCTATTACAAAGTAAATCTGATGGAAGAACCTAGAAAAAAAAATGTTGGTTACACATGGCATAAATGTATAGTACAATAAATTAAAAATGTTCCATTTAAAAAAAACATGTAAAAATATAAAAAGATTGTAGCCCACCGGTATCGGGAACAGAGTCCAAGCTACCGGTGGTGTTATGAATTTCTTGCAATAGTTAACCAATCAAAAAAATCATTCACCTCTCTCGGTTGAACCCAATTTTGCACAACATCTAAAATATGGCTGTTACTTTCTGCTTGCACAGAGTGACTTTGGATTCGTGCCACTGAACAACCACATACCACACAAATATGTTCATGACCAACCATTGGTACATCCTGCAAATCTTGTGATGTTGTGGTATCTCTATTAACAAATAATGTGTGACAGGCATCACATATGTAGTCATTTGCAGTCACCTGTAATAAAAAACATGTTATAATTTGTTATTTTATACCTTCCCTTCTATACAGAGTTATTATAAATGTAAATAGTTTCCAATGGTAGAAAAAGCTTACAACACGAGTGGGTCGTTGCTGTATTTGCACAAGAATGGCATCATTATGAAGAATATGTCGTCTCTGTCTATTGAAATGAATACCACAATTGGCACATATCGATTGATTGCTTGTTGTTGGAGTATCCCTTGATGAAGATGGTGTTGAATAATGCCTCGCAGCACGATCACATTTTTGCCAACAAGGATGACAAATATAATGTGATGCACGTATCTAAAAAAAATTGCAAATCAGATATCAATGGCACCCACTGCAAATGCATTGTTAAATAATTATGACTTAGTAATATTTTTTTTTAAATATTGTACCTCCAATGGCATAAGTCTTTCTGTGATGATATTTCTGATATTCACATTATGTTGAGTGTCAGTTCTCAGAGCAATCAGTTGATGTGAACGTGTACGAGGTGCCATCATTCTATTGCAGAGTGGACAATTTCTACCAACATTTGTTACTGAAGTGTTTGTCGTCTCTTGAGCTCTTGTCCAACATGTTGTGCATATGAGATCATGAGCTTGAACCTAAAAAACAAACATAGTTCACTTGATTTGATAAGGCGACCTAGCAGATTGTTTCCTATTATTATTTATGAAAATACTCAAATACATTTTTCTTTTTTTTTTCGAGAAGAAGATAATTGCAAACATCATAAAGAAACTTATTTATAATATGTAGTTAATACAAGTCTGAGAGAACGCAAACAGAATCATTTACATCACGGGTCCCGAGATATGCAGACAAAGTAGAAATATAATTACCAAGAGAGGTGCAGTCCATTGTTGTACACAGTGACGAATCTGTTCATTTTCCAACAACATGGAACCACTAGCAGAGCCGCAATTTATACAAAATACACTGTCCATTGCGAATGCGTAAGTCCGTTTGTGAGTGCCAGGTTATCGTTTGAGCGGTACACAGTTCTGAAAATCACAGCCAGGTAAGTCGTTCGTAAAAGCAATCAGTCCGTTAAAATAGCCAAGTCGTATTTTAATAAATATTTATAGTCCCGAAAGTCACCAAAATACACCGATACAATTACGAAGAGCGAGCGACGCCAATGTAATTGACAGTGAGAGACAGAGACTGACAACTTGACATGCAAGTGACAACCAGGGATGTAAAAAATAATCGATTTTTATATTAATCGATATTTTTGTCTTATAATCCATTTTCACAAATCGATTTATTTTAAAGAGAGAATAATCGATTATTTAGTCATCGATTTTTCCCCTCCAAGTCACATCACTAGTGGCAACTGACCACTTAGTGACGTTAAAAATAGGAGTGCCAAAACGATATTTCCTAAGATTTACTATGGCCATACGTTACCTCAATTAGAGGTATATTATGTAATACCACCTAAAGAAGTTTTGAATTTGCCGCGTTTTCTCAGGTCACGCTTTCATTTGCCAGACTCTAGTAGGTTTTTAAATTATACTGAATAATTATAATGGGATAGTGATTGAATGTTTTTATTGAAGCTTTTATTTGCACTGTAATTGAAATAAATTCAAAATGTGATAAGATTTAAAAAAATGTAACAGTAAAAAAAAAAAAAAAATGTTGATTACAGTCAATTGGGCATCCCTAATCATCTTCGACACGTCAATGACACATGTCTTATCGTTTGGCAAAGATGGCGGCGATTAATGATAGTAGTCGCATAAAATACTTTTAATGTTAATTTTGGCATGCAGCTAGTCCATGTTATAAAAGTATTTGCAACTAATTTAAGAAAATAGACAGTTAATTATCGTGTATGTCCGATACTTAAAGTGCACAGGGCGATTTATGACATTGTCCTTTAACATTTCAAACATTATCAAACAACCACACATCCACACAACCCACAACTTCACTGCCAGCTTCGCAAATTAGCGGAGTGCGGGGTGAGCGCGGGGTGCCGGCCCCGCTAATATGCGGAGTAGCCCTCATGCATATTTACAAAAAAAATACATTGGATTTTCTCATGACGTCACCAAATTTTAGTTGGCAGTGAAGCTGTTAATAAGTCTGGATATTAAAACTATATTTTAGACAAATATTGAATGAAAAGAACGCAGGTGCACGAGTCATTTTGTTTCTCAAAAAACTTGTGATTACGCGATTATGATTACGCGTCAGCTTAGCTTTAATAGTATTATTATTTTTATTATTTATAAACCATTTAATAAATTACTTTTCACAGTCTATTGCTGAACTATTGCTGTCTATTGAGATTCTCTCTTGGTCTGATTGTATCTGATTGTAAAGCCGTACGAGTGTTAGCATACACAATAATCCACTGTATAACTAATATTATTTGTGGGTTGCACCATTCTTATTTTTAAATATTTTATCCTTTTTTTATTTGTGGTAAAAGTTAGTAAAACACGGTGGAAATAAAATTTGTGATGCTCGAGGAAAAACGACAAAAGTGGTCTCCTGTTACAATTTATTGATGGTGTTAAGTACCAATAAGGCGATTTGTTTATGTATCCGAGTGTATAATTCTCACAATTGGCTGTGCGTGTGCGAAGCTGACGGCTTATAGGATACGCCGTGCCGGGCAAACTCTGCCCCTGGCTTTGACACGAGGTTGTTGTGGCATGTGGGCAAGATCGGAACACACTTCAAGTGTCATTTCACAACAAATAATAACCAATGTAATTTGGGCGGCTATAGCATTAAGTAACGAAGTATCTGCACTACGTTATAAACTTTTTGTTTTTACAGACAAGCCATGAAAACGGTTCTGTCATAGCTTTAAGTATAAAACTACTGTAAGCTTTTCTATACTAATATTATATTTATAGAGGTAAAAATTTGTTTATTTGTATATCTCTGGAACTGAAAGTTGGATTTGAAAAAATATTTTTGAATTCAATAGCTCAATTCTAGAGGAAGGTATTAAAAATCACACTACGACCCCTAGGAGCTGGGCAAAAAGAAAAAAAAGTCAGTGAGAACGAAGTATAAGCGCGGGCGGGCGATGCAATGCGATGCAGTGGGTCGGGGAAACAAGAATTTCACGCAGACCAGATCACGGGCAGACGCCAGTTATAAACGCGCGCGCGCGTTATAGCGTGGTGTTCCGTCGCTTCCGCGGACAAGTTCCACAGATCAGCACAATCTAGTGCAAAGTGAAGTGCTACTAACATAGTCTTAAGCCTTTTTATTAACACAATTTTTTTGTTTATATACAGTATATGTATATTTAGTTTAAGGTATTTTTCTATGGGCCTATGTCGCCTGAAATAAATTGTATTATTATTATTTCCTTTATTTAATGATTTACATATAAATTATATTTTTAAATATTAGAATATAAAAAAAAAGTTTATAAAAACATTTAAAAATATAAAAAATCGTTGTCCGCCGGCAGCGGGAGCAGGGTCCAAGCTACCGGTGGTTAGGACTCCAGAGATAGGAACCTCCTCACGATGCGAGCCGTATCGAGGAGTACTGCCTTCTGAATCAGGCCCTTGATCCAACCACCTAACGAGAGCCTCGAGAGATGATGATCGAGGCTCTCGGTCATCAGGCCATTGGCCGATATTATTATTATTATTATAAACAATAATAATAATCCAGTTCTAGAATCATCTCCACCATATTCAAGAGTCTATCTCCCGACCATAGCTGTATACTTTGACAAGGTCTTTCTGAGGTGGAACCTCCCGCTTTCACCTATTCTAACACCATACCTGTTACGTATGCCACATCCACGTCTTCCCACATCTATTGATGTCGAATCAAACAAGTTGAACGAAACATGGTGCTGGGCGTAAATTCATCCATCGTTCTGGATACCGAGTTAATTAGGAAATAAATGGAATACGTGAGACTTTTGGAATATCTTAGTTTCTGGCTACTTGCTATAGTTTGGGAGTGACAAGGTAGCGAAATGATTATGTTTAGAATATGTTCTTGGAATGGGGAGTGATATTGTGTCGTTTGAAATTTGCCGTTACCATACGCTCGCCAGATCATGTATCGTAGAATCTGTCAGTGTCAGCTGTCCGCAGCTTGCCCGTGATATGTGCGTGCGGGTGCGATTGATCCTTTGAGTGAAGTGGTGAGTGGTTGGTGGCTATTTTTTTTTTCTTTTTTTTATGCTACAGTTGAACATTATATTGAATAGTGTTTGAGCCTCCTTTTAAGCAAACAATGCCTGTGTTAGGAGACTCCGCTCTTCCACCGTACAGCATAAATTAAATTAACGAAGGTAAGTATGTTAGTGAGGGTATGATTCTAGTGTGAATACCTAAGCGTAGTGTGTCTGTATGTGAGAGTGTAAGTTAGTGAGTGTGTGAGTGAGAGTATAAGTGAGTGTGTGAGTGTGTGTGAGTGAGAGTGTGAGTGTATCTGCTACTTCATGTGCTCTAAAAGTGCCTTAATCTAATTGGTTATAATTTTTTTACATTCATAAGTTTAGGTTAGTTTTTTTTTGCAAGGTTATATTTTGTGTAGGTCAACAAGCGCTTCTCGCCGTCAAGCTGGAAAGTTTGGTGAGTGAAATTGTAAAATCAATAAATAATGTACCTGTTGAGAATAAAAAAAAAAGTGTTTAAAGATAACTACTTAATCTTAGGAATAAAATGTATGCGTATAATAGGTATCAGTGCATGCAGGACATAAAGTGTTGCTTTTTTATTAATAAACACGTAGTTAATAAAAAAAAAATTGTTTTCTAACCTTGTCTAGATATAAGCATAGTACCGCCCGCCATCCCATCGAACTATGAGAGTAAAGAGAGAGTGCACCTGTGTATATGCACACACTTGTGCACTTTAATATCTCCCGCGCTGAAGGCTGGTCTCCACTGATATTGCTTGCCATAGCCGAAATTCGGTCTGGAGGACTGCATCTACACAAATAAATCAATTAAAAACACTTTATTTCGAGTGGCATAGACCCATATAAACCTTAACCTAATACATTTTTATTTGCTATGACTCGCTACGCCTACACAAGACATGAAAGGGACAGGTAAATCGTACAGCTATTGCGTTCAGAATGCCGTTGTTGCTACCCCGTATACAGGCCAGCGGGGATGCTGCTTTTTTGCGCATGATGGCCTAGAAACCATCAGTGCGCGCTTCAGCAACCATCCCAGACGCACTGCACCGCCACGGCAGACCCAACAACATCCTGAACGCGTTATTGTACTGAGTGCGCAGGGCTCTGTAGGCTCACTGCGCATATCTCACCCACAGGCCGCTTGAGTAGAAGGACTGGCAATAAGCTTTGAATAGCGTAACCTTCACTTCTCTCGTGCATCGTGCGAACATTCGTGTGAGCATATTAGCTCTCACCGCCAGAGCCCTGCGCTCCCGCTCAATATCCTCATCGTCCCTGAGGTCACCTGCCACAATGTGACCCAGATATTTAACAGCTTGAACCTGATTTAGGGCCATCCCATTGAGAAATACAGGAGCATACATACACAATCATAGATAACGTTATTTTGAATTAGGTTTATTTAAAGAATATGATCGTAATATATTCACGCAAATATAATACAATTGAACAAATGGTGTGGACACAAATATTCGACAGCAATAATGCATTGTAGCCATTCAAGAACTTAATTTGCACAGCTGTTACTGCTAAGAAACTTCCTTTATTTATAAGTTACGATACGGCTGCGACTAAAATCGTAGGTTCCTATTACAATAGTACTCTATTCTAACGTATTTTTGACGTATTTTTTGGTTATTCCACGTCTATAAGTAATTAGAAAGATTTTGTCTGAACCAGTGCTCTTAGATTTACGTTTTGTTTATCTACTTAATTCAAATTCAACATATTTTACATCACATGGGCTTGGGCACATGTGAAACCTCAGAAGCTAGATGCACGGATCCAATTGCTAGTTTCCTATGATGGAGATTTGGAAAAAAATCTCTACGATTACTATTTCTGTTACTTTTAGCCTGTATCAGCCCAATGCTTAGCCACTGCTGGGCCTCCCCCCATGCATGATTTCCAGTTCTTGCGATCCAGTGCTAATGGTTTTGTCACAATGTCTTCATATTACTAGCTTAATAGGTATGAGAGGACAGTTTAGGCCAATCGACCAGAACTTAACAATTAACACAACATGTTATCATACAATTCAAGAGTGTTTATTCCGATACTGGACGATATTTTGAATGGGTGATTTCACTTCTTTAGCACGGCTATTTTTTAAGTCTATATTCAGCCAATAACAAATTACGACCATGGAAGGGAAAAAATCGTGTAGTTTAAAACTGTTTCGAAGACGCAGCTGCGGTTAGAACGTGTAATAGTGCAAGAGATGCCAACAAAACAGAAACAAGGGAATCGGTAGTACGAACGTTGTCCAATACCTGCGTCTGTTGTGAAAAAAAAACTTTATATATCTCAATAAATTGATAGTATGAATTGTACCTACTGTATGGGACTGGTGCAACGTCACTCTTAAGCCAAGCGCACATAACAGCCGCAACGGTCCGCAACGCAACGCATTTTCATACAAAAAGTAGGGTGCAGCCCGACTGTATGGTGCGTTGGTTCATAAAATATGTACGGAAGTTATAAAGGAGGATTTTTGCAATGCATTGCGTTGAGTTGCAGCGGGTCTTCCCCTATCTAAGCTAGTCTTTATAAGGCGTTATGAAATAATTGACCATTTTTTTTTAACATCTGTCCAATAAAAAAAAATTTTACTAGATAAATAGTAGGTAATAATAAAGCTCATCGTCCACGACGCTACTCAAAAGTAAAGTGTTTAAAGTTCAGTGTACGGCTATTGAAATACTAGTAGGTACTGTGTTATTCTGGGTGCTCATTAGTGATTTTGTAACACATTGCGTATTCACATATAAATTATGTCTATAACTACTGTGTACAAAATATTGTAAAACATTTTAAAGGAGTAACGGTGGAGTTACTTACCCATTCTCCTCCATACAAAATTACCCTTTGGAAGGGGCAACTAGAATCACTTGTATTTTTCAGTAAATTTTAACGATTACTTAAAGCAAAAATAAAACTAAGTTCCAATATTAAATAAACACTAAAAATCCATTACGTTTTTAATGGCAACTATGATAGAAACTGTGTTTCGATACGTAATATGGACGTTTAGCCTCAATACTTTTTGCAGATTACCTCTAAAAAAATCAAGTAAAAATATCATTTTTTTGTTTTTAAATGCCTTCCTAACTCGATCTATTACAATATAGTTTATTTTACTAACTTTTTGATATGTCAATGACTAACATTATTGTACCTACTTCTAACCTCTATATACCGTTCCGATACTCGTTCCAAGGAACGTTTTTATGAATGCAACCAGTGTTTTTCATTCTAAGTGAACAATTTTATTCTGTTTTTGAGAAATAAATGTCTTAAACCATACATTTAGATGTTCAAATGTGCCTTTTTGAAATAAATTATTTGATTTTGATTACTATTTTTAGTAGCATCGTGAACGCTGGGCCTTATACTACAAAAACAGTGGCAACATAAATAGTAGTTTGTACTACCAGTTATTTAAATAATAACAAGGTCGCTAACTATGTAAAGTAAAACAAATATGAATAACTGAGTTTAGTCACACCGATGGCCGGCAGCTCGTTGAATAAAACGTTTAAAAAACGAAACGGTGTTTTAAAATTCATAGGTCTTGTTATTGGTGGAGTAAGGATATAAGTACAGAACCCTTTAAAACTTGCTTGACGTTTCCATAGTAGTCCATTTGGGATTTGTGAGTATCTACTGAAAACTTAGAAGGCCTAAATTTAAACATGGTTTAGAGGTATGAGGAACAGGGTGTAAAGTTCACTCACCCTCTATTGAAAAGGGAGGATCCTCCGACCAGACGGGTATTGTGTCTGGTGGCCAACTGCCCGACGGTTGACGTCGGGATGTTGTTTAAATGCTAGTCGCGCGGTAAACTCTGCTTGCGCGATGCAGGATTTTTGCGTGACGTCAGTGTGACGCGTTGTTCGCATGTGGCGATGTTGATGCTGCTACAATGGAATACATTATTTTTATTATTATTGTATGCTTGCTGTCTTAATACAGCTGCATTTTTGTTTTCTACCATCAAATCAGAAATGGTTTGTATTGGTACTCACATTCGCTATAACAATACTCCTTAAGGGGGATGCGCTAAGGTAGACCGCGAAATTTAAGTTTTCTTAAGTTTTTTGCAATTTTTAGGTCTGGGTCAGGTTGTATGTTGATCAAAATATGATTCGCGGACGCAACAAATAAGGCTTTACAGAATTATGATCATTAGAATCACCAATACAACTAACTCTCTTCATAGAATCCTATTGAATGACTATTGCATGAAATAGTCATTCAATAGGATTCTATGAACTTAGAGAGTTGTACCAATGATTATAATTCTGACTTAATTGTTATACTTTTATTTATGTACAGCTTGGGGAAATTTTTGGTCAATCTCTTAGCTCTCTAAGCGAGCTCCTAAAGCTAATTCCGTTATTTATGCCGATGTTTTTTTTTTAGTTCAACCAAGTCATGGACTTATCAAACCGGCACCGACTAATCAATGTATTAAATTTGATGGGTGGTTAATGAATTTAAAATTATAGCATCTTAACCGCCATTGTCTATAAGTCATTCGTATGACGCGATAAATCTATTTTCTTGTCTTTTCCAACCTGCGGTAATTACTGCTTTTCTGTACACTGGACTTCAACTTCCTTACGGAACAATATTTGTGTTTGTAAACGCCAACGATAATAATTTTAAATGACTTGAGAAAAACTTTTTGCTTTGCTTTTAGCAACAAATTTTCATAACCATTCTGCAAGCATAGTAAATATTTTACACAAGGAACAACAGCGTCTTAAAGTTAGTTTTAAATTAACAAACAGGGTTCATTTAATAGTTCTTAGCCGGATACTTAAACACGCATAAGATTTAATCAGCGCTTATTAATTTTTCTCGTGTTAATTACAAATCCAAAGGGCGACGGCTGCAGTCGTAGTTAAACTGTATAGCTAAGTTAACTGGAAGTTACACCGATAAATTGGCGTAAAGTGTAAGAGATAACGATGTATATTTCCATCAGAAAATGCATGTATTCGGAATATACTAATGGTTCTTTATAGCGTACATTATCAAAAGAGAATCATGTCTCCAAGAACAAAAAAAATATAATGAAGGCTTTAGATGGTTTTAAAGTGCTTACAAGTCTTACATAGCAGAAAGCGACAGCGCTGTAGGCCTAGAAAAGATAGCAGGGTCAAATAGATACCTAAGGATAAGCTAGGTCCGTGTCAATCTTTGTCTATTTTAAAAATGATGGTAAAAACACTGCCTTTCTCCTTTGTTTTCATCATTATGTATAGTTCTTTGGTAGATAAGTATATGCTATACGTTATGTATGTATTTTGTATATGTAAATGTCACACCACAGACTATCTGCTGTATGTCTCTCCTTCTTCATTTAAATCAATCCAAAGGTTGTCTTTAAATTATCGCTTTTAGCGAGACCGCTCATTGTGTCACAGAGTTAGAGGAGGCTAGATACCGCATGTTCAATATAATATAGTATAAAAACCGAGCGTACCATATTTTTTATACCTTTTTTTTTTTTTTTGGGTTGGAAATTATCAAATAACTTCTCCCGCTCTGGGCTGAGCGGGAGGGCGTGTCAGACTTTTACTGACTAAAACCCACCCGTTTTCCTTCCGTTGCCTGTGTTGCTTGTGTGTGTGTTTTTTATACCTACGATTACGTCATCCCAGCCATTTAGTTATGTGCTCAATGTAAACAGAATCGTTTCAATCGCTAAGCGCGTCTGTGAGCTAATAGACTTCATCAGGATTGGACGTGCGTTTTTTCAGTTTACATGAAATGAAATGAAATCGTTTATTCTGTAAATAGGATATTAAAATCACTTTTACACGTCATAAAAAAGAAAATCTAGATGTAGCCGACATTTCCTATCTGACTTTCCCTGAGAAGAAATGGCGAAACAAACTCAGGGGTCAAAGTCTCTTTTAAAGTCCAGACATAATCTTGGTCAGATCATGTGAGGACCATGTAGATCCGTGTCTGAAATGGTATTTTGAAGAAAAAACCACACAATGAAGAACGGTCACGCTCCTTAGGAAATTCACCCAGGCCCGACAGAAAAGGAACGTATCTCAGTTATAAATATAACAGAAATAAATTAACACTATTCTGAATATCAGTGGCTAACACCTTTATATTGCCATTTGATTTTGGTTAAGTACAAAATATTTTAAAATTATTTATTTAATGAATAGCAATAACTATTTAAAATGACGCCAATTTAGATAAAAACACAAAAAATAGACAGTCATCAAGCTTTTAGCTCCACTAAAGCTAAAATATTCCTGGTGGAACACAATGTATGGGAGTCTTATTTAGTGCCTTTATTTTAAGTTGTATTATATAATCCCATAATCTTAATTTCAATACCTGCTGCGGCTCAGGTAACCCAGTAACAGTAACAAATCATGCTATCTCACTCTTACATTAGAAGCTTGTGCGTCCTTGGCTTTTGTCCCCCACATACCAAAGTGATAACCGACTGGAGGAATGTTAGTGAAAGACTGAAATCTACCACTTCGTCTCACTTGGAATCCATTCCTGACCTCATAGTCCCAGTCGCAGACAAGACGGGCGCGATCGACTCGTTTACAGAACACGTACAATTCGTATTGACGGATTGTTCACGGGAAGTTCTGGTGATGGAAGACCATCGCTGGAAAGTACCGGCTGACGTACGTGAAGAAAAGAACGCGGCCATTCGTGCCTACGACTACTTCACCTGCGACGCGAACAAAGCATACGCGCACATGTCATTAGTGTTGTGTATTACTTGGGATGCTAGACATCAGGATCACTTTAACCATCCCGCACTGGGCATGGATTATGTTTTAAGAGATATTGACATTGAATAAAACCTTGATTTCCAAATATTGGTTTTATTTTTGTTTCACAAATGGCACTGAAATAGAGTTAATATTGATAAACTCAAACTCGGTGTATTTAGTACCTAGCCATCAAAATATTCCACTATCTATCCAGCTTCTTAATGATACTCTAATCTGTAATCTGCAATGAATCACCGATTAAGACGATTTTAATGAACCCTAACTCGATTGTTATACTAGAAGTTTAAAAATTACATAATCCAGCTGTTTCACCATTCACCTGGATAATTCCATATTTATTGTATCGTGATAGAGTTGCATACAATTACGAATTTTGAAGGTAAATAGGTATAAAAAAAAAAAATTATATCGCCTGAACAAAAACATAAGACAATATTTTGGTGTTAGCCATTGATTTCGCATATAAAAAAAATATATTTTAGCTATATTTAAAAAAAAAAAACTGGAATATGTCTCATTCGTGTCGGGTCTGGAACACAAATGACCGTTCTTCTTTGAGCGGACCTGTCCAATCAGTGTAAGCATTTGTCAGTAATCGTACAGCTCAAATCAATACTTAAGGAGCTCAACGACTCGACGAATAATACCAAAGAAAGGACATTTGGGTAGGCCACATAAAGCGCTCAAAATGCCAGACCATCATTAAAACTTAACTGAGAAAAAGAAAAAAAAAGGAAAATATTTAAAGAAAAAGAAAAATTACCCACATAGTTCTCACATTCACAATAAATTAAAGCAGTAAATATAATACTTTTCAAAGTAAACATTCATGTAAAAATTTTATACAATATTCTGCAATGTCAACTCGTATGTATATAAAATCATGCATAATAATTAAAATGTCAAGTTTTCCAGTTTTATCACAAGGCTAGCAGAGCGAGCAGCTCAATCCCAAGCTTTTTTGTCCTCTAAATAATCAGAATTTTTATAGTACCCTTTTTACTTGGACTTGGAATATTATTAATAGTGAAACGGGAAGGTCTAGTAACCGAAATACTGACTATACCCTGTCAATTATTGACAACATAATAAAATCAGACTCACAAGTCGCCGTGGCCTTTGAAAATTTCTTTTCAGATATTCCCGTTTCAACTACTAAATCCCTAAACTCATCACCTTCTGTTGCTGAGTCTTTGCTTAAGGAAAATGTTAATGTTTGCGAGTCGGAATTTAATTTTGAACATATTACCTGTAGAGATATAATTAAAACCTTTCACACTTTAAATTTAAAAAAGACTGCAGATCTGTGGAGTAATTCTGTAGAAGTTGCTAAGTCTATTATAGACATTGTAGCACCTACTTTAGCTCTTATCTTTAATAATTGTATTGACTGTGGGGAGTTTCCTGACCTTATGAAAAATAGTAAAATAATACCGTTGTTTAAATCAGGTAGTACATCAGACCCCTCAAATTATAGACCTATTACAGTACTACCTACCTTTAGTAAAATTTTTGAGAAATTAATTTTAGACCAATTGCAAAGATTTTTTAATAAACATAAATTACTACATAGCAAACAGTTCGGTTTTACAAGGGGCCGTTTGACTACTGATGCCGGTGTTGAACTGTTAGGACATATTTATAATGCATGGGAAGATAAATCCGATGCCTTGGGCATTTTTTGTGATTTGTCCAACGCATTCGATTGCGTTTTTCATGAAACGTTAATCATGAAACTCCGCCACTACGGGATCCGGAACACCGCTCTGGATCTTCTTATTTCATACTTGAGTAATAGGATTCAGAGCGTTGAAGTCAATGGGAAAAGATCTCCCGGATCTATAGTAAGAATGGGAGTCCCACAGGGCTCAATTCTTGGTCCTTTCTTGTTTCTTATTTATATTAATGACTTGTCTTACCTCATAAAGGATAATCATGATATAGTGTTGTTTGCAGATGACAGTTCACTTTTGTTTAAACTTAAACGTCAGCAGCTGGTTACTGAAGATGTAAATAGCGCGATCTCAAAAGTAGTTCACTGATTTAATGTTAATAATTTACTGCTAAACGAAAAAAAAACCAAATGCATTAAGTTTACGCTACCTCACGTTAGGCAGGTGAAAACTAATGTGTTAATAAAGGGCGAAGAATTGAATCCTGAAGATAGCACAGTATTCTTGGGCTTGACTTTGGATGCTAAGCTTCAATGGGGCCCCCATGTAGATAAACTGTCAAAAAAGCTAAGCTCCGCAGCATATGCTGTTAGAAAAATTCGTAATTTAACTGACATAGAGACAGCCCGTTTAGTGTACTTTAGCTATTTTCATAGTGTAATGTCGTACGGTATTCTGTTATGGGGAAATGCTGCCGACATTCAGACTATCTTTGTTTTGCAGAAAAGAGCTGTTCGATCAATTTATAAATTAAGTCCAAGACACTCTCTCAGAGAGAAATTTAAGGAGATTAATGTAATGACTGTGCCTTCTCAGTATATTTTTGAAAATCTATTATATGCCCATAAAAATATAAAATTATTTAAAAAATACAGTGATATCCATAATATAAATACTAGGAACAAACACAAATTTGTTGTACCTACAACAAGGCTCAAGAAAATAGGTGGCTCGTTTCGATGTCAATGTATACGCTTTTATAATAAACTGCCAAGCCACGTTCAAGATCTAAGCCTTAATAAATTCAAATCATTCATTAAACGTAAATTGTGCCAGAAAGCCTTTTATACTGTTAAAGATTATATTGAGGACAAAAAGGCTTGGGATTGAGCTGCTCCAATTTTTGTACATATTGAGGTAGTTTATTTTTATTGTTTTTTTTTGTTTTTGCTAACTTTATTATTTTATAAACAGTGACATTTAATTATTATTTTATACACAATGACAGGAATATTTACTTGCAAAGTATTATATTATTTTAATTATTGTGAATGTGAAAACTATGTGGGTTATTGCATAATATTTTTTTTCCCTTTCTTTTATTCTCAGTTTGAGTCATATAAGTGGCCTACCCAAATGTCCTTTCTTTGGTATTGATCGTCGCATCGTTGAGCTCCTTAAATTCTGAGTAGAGCTGCACGATTACTGACAAATGCGTGCACTGACTAGTCAGGTCCACTCAACCTGTGTGGTTCTTTCCTCAAAAGACCATTTCAGACACCAATCTACATGGTCTTCACATGATCTGACCAAGAATATGTCTGGACTTTAAAAGAGACTATGACCTCTGAGTTTGTTTCGGCCTTTCTTCTCAGAGTAGTCAGATAGGAAACGCCGACCTCATCTAGTTTTTAAAATATGATTGACGTGTAAAAGTGTTTCTACAAACCTACTTACAGAAATAAAATCATTTATCATCATTTATTTACAAAGTTTGGTTTTAATACAGATTTTAAATCGTTTAATGGGTAAGTTCCGAATGTCAGTAAGAAGTTTGTTGTAAAAGCGTATACATCCATCCATGAACGAGTTGCCTATTCTGTGGAGGCGAGTGCGATGTACAGCAAGATTGTGTTTATTCCTGGTATTTGAACTATGAATATCGGACATTTTCATTTGATTTATTTTTGTGTACATATAATAGATTTTCGTAGTTCAAGTATATATTGAGAGGCTACAGTCAGAATATCTGTTTCTTTGAATATTTCACGAAGTGAATCTCTTGGACCTAGATTGTAAATGGCTCAAACAGCCCTTTTCTGTAAAACAAAGATATTTTTAATGTCCGCACAGGCTCCCCAGAGAAGAATCCCATATGACATAAGTTTATGAAAATAACTAAAATAAACAATTCTGGCAGTATCTACATCAGTAATCTGTCTAATTTTTTTAACAGCATAGGCGGCCGAACTAAGCCTTCCTGACAATTTTTCTACGTGTGGGCCCCATTTTAATTTATCGTCAATAGTTATTCCAAGAAAAACTGTCGACTCAACAGGGTCCAACTCTAGTCCATTAAGTTGAACATTGGTAGTTAACTGCCTAACATTTGGAATTGAAATTTTAATGAGTTTAGTCTTTTTCTCGTTCAGGAGAAGATTATTTACATTAAACCAATGGACAACTTTAGAGAATGCATCGTTAACATGTTCAAAATTGACTAACTGACGTTTGATTTTGGACCTACAATTGAACCCTGCGGAACGCCCATAGTGACCGCAGATCCTGCAGATCTCTTGCCATTAACATCAACCCTCTGAATTCTGTTGTTCAGATAAGAAGTCAGAAGGTCGAGAGCACTGTCCCTCAAACCATAGTGGTGCTGTTTCTTATGAGTGTATCATGATGAACGCAATCGAAGGCCTTAGACAAGTCGCAGAAAATGCCAAGAGCATCCCACGACTCCTCCTAGGCCTCGAATATGCTCTTCAGTAATTCCACGCCCGCGTCTGTAGTTGAACGACCCTTAGTAAAACCAAACTGTTTCAGATGTAGTAGATTATGTTTATTAATGCAATAGGAAGTCGCAGAAGCACAGACTTCGGAGCATGCTTAGTCGGATGGCTTGTGGTATCTAGCCTACTCTAAATCGGTAGTATTATCTATAATTCGTATGGTGTACATAATGAAGAGCATTTTATTCTATTTTATGGAGGGCATCCCGGCCTTAACACTGCAATAAAAATAAAAGAGTAACATCTAAAGAACGACCTAATTTATGTAAAAGAAATAGTTGATAATTTTACAAGGTAAGGTCAATTTGACAAATCATGGTCGATCTCAAAAAAAAAAATATGTTTGAAGATTGGCCGATGGTCTACAAATAAGTGGTTTTAGTACCTATTCCAGTTAAATGATCACTCGGTATCTCTTGTAACTTACACCACGCGTGGCACCGTTGGGTGAGAGCAGCCATTAACTCTGTTATGGGATGGGTAAACGAATTTTTTTTCTTGTTCCCGTACTAGCCACTAAGCGGGGTGCTAGTGCTCCTTTTTTCAAAACAGTTAATAGCCTTCTGGATAGTCAGGAGTTTTTAAAGCTATTACTTTGAATTTTACAGCGGGAAATATAATGTGTATACAACCGGTCTGTTATTTAAAGGTTTTTAATTGTTTTTTTAGTACTAGGTTTGTGTGGTTTGAAATTTAATTAAAGCGATATTCGAATCTAATTTAGTTTGGTTTACCGCATGTTAAGATAGCTAAACTGCGGTCACTGTCAGACTGCATACAAAAGAAAGAGAAGCGCGATGACACAAAGATTGTAATTTATTGCAAATATGAAGCAATTATCTATTTACTCAAAAATGAGTTGAGTAATCGAAAATCGAAAACAACCAAGTTCTGCATACAAATAAGACGTGCTTATTATTAATTAAATACCAACCGTACGTTGATATTTAATACATATATTTTGGATTTAAACTCAAAGTAAAGGGTTAGTTTACCGCTAATTTTTATCAAGATTTTTTTTTAAACTTCTTTAGATTATGTTTATATTACATAGTGAAATTAATTTGTAAAATTATGTCTAACGCGGATAAAAAACTGAGAATGGCGCAAAATCGGTAGATTTTGTGCCATTCTCAGTTTTTTATCCGCGCCAAAAAAAATCAGCTGTTCCCTACATTTAAGTTCGCTGAACTCGTCAAAATGTAGGGAACAGCTGATATTTTTTTCGCGATGTCAAGGTTGATCCCATAGTAAAAGTTGTTCATAATGATGAATGCAATGAGCCCTTAAGAGGTTTAGTATAAACAAAAACGAATGTTGTATATATGTAGAAAGTTCTGTTCCACATTTTTTTTAAAGCTTGGACAGTTTTTTGTACCTAGGTACTACAAACCTTTTAGCAAGAACTCATTGAGTTGTTCCAAGACTACGGGTTTTCTGTTCCTGCCATGTTTTCTTGGCCCCACTTTTCAACAAGATAGTTACCTAGTTCTTCGTCGGAGTTTCAACTTGTAACGTTGACGAGGTTATCAACGAACAAACTGAGAAGTGTTGCATACATGTTTCGTGAACGTTATTCGTTGCAAGATTGTTAAAAGTTTTGCTCGAATATAATACGAGCTGGTTGTTGTCAGATTTTAGTTGGAGCATCTTGAAGGAAAGATTGTTGAGGGAGTATTTTTTTACATTGATGCTCTTACAAACCTACCAATTTTTTTTGTGTGGGAAATTATCAAATAACTTCTGCCGCTCTGAGCGAGAGGGCGTGTCAGACTTTTACTGACTAAAACCCACCCATGTTCCTTCCGTTGCCTGTGTGCCTGGGCCACGATATCCCTTCCGGACAAACTTGCAACCCTGGCAGGCATTAGCTCTAACGGACCCCGTCAGTTGGTGCTGACATCTCTTTGGGGCGCGCGTGGAACACAACGCGCCTTCGACCCGGGCCTGGTCCTTATCGGACGGTGAGCTACCCATAGCTCACCGTCCGCAAGCCCGTGGCTACGGTGGCCGGAAATCGGCTTGCGACTCCCGACGCCCGGGGCGTCTCCTGCGGCGACTAGGGCCGCGAGGGCGCGAACCTTGCCTCTCCCTCAAGCCTTCAGCCACCTCCTTCGCGAGCATTACTGCTTCACAGAAGGAGGTGACGGCCTCCCATGCACTCTCGCTCCAAACCAAAGATATGTTAATACGTGGACGAAGCAAAAGAGGTATGTTAGGATCGGAGCAAGTGCCGTTCCATGTTTCTGCTTGCACCCATGGGAAAAGAAAGTGCTTTTGTATGTGTGATACTGATGTTAGCTAAAGGAAGTGAGAAAGATTACTGTATAGTTTTCAGTGCACAAAAACAGGTGGTAGCAAATAATTTTAAAACAAGAAATAATCTTACTAGGTATGGTATATTAGCCTTGGCCAGACAACAGTTTGTAAGAGAAAATACCAAGGCATTATTTTAATGATGTTCTATGTTAGAGGGTTTGATTTCCGCACTTAGTCCTTCATGTGGACCATTGTGCGTGGGCCATGGCGGCCGTCAGTTGTTTATTCCAACCAACCCACCTCCCATCCAGAAGCTGATTAGGTCTTCTGGTCTGCATAGGATATCTGTGAAGGATCTGGGTGAGCCAAGGGTTTCTGTTCTGATCTGGGCGACGCCTGTGCAGTCAAAGAGCACATGCGCAACGGTTTCTTCAGCCTCCATGCAAGCCCTGCGCAGAGGGCTGTCCGTTATGCCTATTGTGTGGAAGTGTTTGTTTAGTGAGCAGTGTCGCGTGATGGTCCCCGTCACCAGGCGCAGTCCTGGCGCAGTCCTGGCGCAGGCCGTTCCTGTCCAGGCGTAGTAAACGCCTTGTTATCCTGCAGCCCGGTGTCGAGGTCCACCAGTTCTCCGCTTGTGTGTGGGTGAACTCCTGTAGCCACCTGCGTAGTTGGCTAAAGAGGATGGGTACGATAGGTTCAGGTCCACAGACTGACGCGCTGGATGCTCTCCTAGCAATTTTAATGATAATACCTACTGTGTTTAAAAGTGACGTTTTTAAAATCTGGGTATAACAGTAAGGAGGAACCCACAAATCCCGGACGCGAGAGAATACTAAGAAAAAAACGTCTGTAAAATTGACTTGCTGCATACGGTTACGTTGTGCGACGAACTATTTTGTTTTCGAGCAATTCGTTTAACCCTAAAGTATAATTATAATATAACAACATGCCCCCGAATTAACACATAACCTCTTAAAGGGTCATTGTACTGATCATTATAAACACAACCAAAAAAAAATCAGCTGTTCCCTGCATTTATGTTCGAATAACTCGTCAAAATGTAGGGAACAGCTGATTTTTTTTTCGCAATTTCCGGTTTGTTCCCATAGTAAAAGTTGTTCATAATGATGAGTACAATGACCCCTTAAGAGGTTGTGCGTTAATTCTGGGACATGTTGTATAGATATAGTATTTCTCAGTTTAATTTAATACGATCCAGCCTGCCCCAGGCTGTCCTCCGAGGTTCGTACCGAACAGGTGGTGCCCTTAGCGTGTAGTCGCTTAGTTAATAAGTTTATGCCCTGACTGGAGGCCTTAATTTAATGAGGCACCCACAGAAAAGTCCGGTCAAGCTAATCACAACCTCCTACGTTGACGGGCGAAATGCCATTAAAAAAAATGTCCCTTTAGTTGCAACATTTTATATTTTATGAGCATAAAAGTATGTGTGTCTCAGTAATTAAAGGATTGTCCTTGTAAATATGAATGCATTCAAAATACATGAACTTCAAATTGAATGACTGGGCATTAAAAAACTAGGCGTATTATTACTTACTCAAAATATTTCGTACCCTATTATTCACTAGCTGAGCCCGCGGCTGTGCTCAAGTGACTATGTGTTCATATAATGGCATAAGGTATAAGTTAATCTAAAATATTTTGTTCTTCAGTCTACACACCCTTATGTTTCACTCCTAAAGAATTGAGATAAAATCTCCTCGAAACGGTCAACCGGAAATACGTAAATCCTGCGACTGTTCTTTAACTCGAACGGGGCGGACTTAAAACTGTCTCCGTTGCTAGATAATGACGGTATTTCCTGCTTGACGGATTTCACGGTTGAATTAGTAATAACAATCTGTTGTCTTTACTTTCTAGCGTTTAAAATACGATCAGGCCAGTCATTTAGATTTTGTGTACATTTTTGCGGTACTTGCGACGGATCTACTAATTAAAGACTCATGCAGATTGCCGTGATATCGCGGACATGATAGGCACTGCAACGTGTGTTTCACCCGCGATATCGCGCCAGTCTGCACTACCCTTTAGATGTCCTCTGACGCACTCTTAATAATTGTCGTCGTAAAGGGGTTTTTTTTCAGAGTATATTTACTTCTAAAATATTTACATCATTTAAAAACTAATAGACTAAAATAATAATATTATGTACAAGTATAGACGTGTTAATTTAATTAACATAACTGATGAAATGTGGATGAACTATAGGTACTTACACTTCTGTCTAATCCTTCGGGCGTTACAGGTGTGATGTTATGTTATGTTAATTTTGAAATTGCGATATCTTGGTCTCTTGTCTCTGAAATGATGGTTTTTGCAAATAATTCCACAAATAATTCTGCCTTTATTTAATTGTGCACAATTTATTACCTAAATAGAAGCTGTTGACATTACAATATAATATAGAAAGCCACCAGTAAAAGTCATAATTCCCCCCGTACTACCGTACGTACTTCAATATGTCAACATCATCATCATTTCAGCCGAAAGACTTCCACTGCTGGACATAGGCCTCCCCCCAAGAGGGCGGGGGGGTGTAGGGGTTGCCATAATCGCCACGCTTGGCACACGGGTTGGCGATCGCAGAATGGTGTTATGGTGGAATGGTGGTGGTGTGGTGGGGGATATGTAGTTATTTATAATTTTATAGTCAACCTTGTTAAAAGTCAAATAACTTTTTAACAGTAATAAGCAAACATAACTATAAACCCGTTTTGTAACGTAATAACATAAATAGCAATTATTAAAATATGACTCCAACTTAGGAAAACTAACATCATTGGTACACCTAATTTCACTCAACGGTGTAATAAAGTTGAAAACTTTAGTGTTCATAAAATTGTCATTTTAAGGTCTATAAAACTTGTAACTGGGGACTTCAACAGCCACGTTTACAGCTAAGAAAGGACCTTCTTTAGTCCCACAGGTGTCATAAGACCTTAGTATTAGGTATATGGGTAAAAGCATCATCATTTGCCTATTTTTCAAAATAATGTATGTTGGGGTGGTTGCATTTATAACCAAATGCAACTAATATTCAACGACATCACACTTCATTATCACATCACACTAATATTATAAAGGCGAAAGTTTGTGAGTGTGTGTGTGTATGTTTGTTACTTCTTCACGCTCAAACGGCTGGACCAATTTTGATAAAATTTGTATGGAGGTAGCTGACACTCTGGATTAAGACACGTGATTTTTTTGCCATTTTTATAAATAATGGTACGGAACCCTTCGTGCGCGAGTCCGAGTCGCACTTGGCCGGTTTTAGATTATAAATTGTAAGTTTTGTAAACTGCACGGTAATTTTAAATTATTATTGTTATTTTAATAGTGTGGCGAATCTCTCCTATTATTAACATGATTATTATTGACATTTATGATTATTATTTATTGATAAATTGACATATATTTAATTTAATGATACAATGTTTTAATGGGATTATCTGTTTAATGACTGCATGATTATGGTAAATTAATTTAAATAAAATATGTAGCTTTATTTTGTATTAGCACGCCGAAATTAAAGGCAGAATAAGAGAACAATTTTGCACGTTTTACCAACCTTCTGTATCTTATTTATGCAAATAAATGATTTTGATAGGTTACTTTTTATCCCGATATTCCCACGGGATCCAGACTTACGTGGGTGAAACCGTGGGGCGCAGCTAGTTTCCTATATTTTTAGACCTTATTTTTACCGAAAATAGCACCACCCTATTTCATCCCGTGGGTGTCGTAAAAGGCAGCTTAGGGACTAACTAGAGAATGGGCAGCAGCGTTCTCCTATGCATTTACTGCGATCGCCAACCCGCCTGCAAAACGTATCGATTATGGAATATATAGATTAAACGACTTATATACAAAAAATCGTCCGTTTGGTGCTGGACGTAAAGAATAGCACCATCCCATTTGTCGCTAACCCACCTGCGAAGCGTATCGATTATGGAATATATAGATTAAAAGATTTATAAACAAAAAATCGTCCGTTTGGTGCTAGACGTAAAGAATAGCACCATCCCATTTCTTCCCGTGGGTGTCGTAAAAGGCGACTAAGGGACTAACTAGAGAATGGGCAGCAGCGTTCTCTATGCATTTTTAAAACCATAGTGAGATCGCCAACCCGCATGCCAAGCGTGGCGATTAAGGCAAATCCCCCCCTTTTTGGGGGAGGCCTATGTCCAGCAGTGGACGTCTTTCGGCTGAAATGATGATGATACCAAAAATACATTGAATATTATCTACATTTATTAATAACTTTGCCCGCACCTTCGCCCGCATTGATTTCGGAAATTATCCCACGGGGACGTACTACCGGTATAAACGTATCCTATGTTAGGACATAGGCTACCTCCTGGGTTACGACCCAGGTCATGGTCTATCCATATGCCATTCATCAAAATCCATTCAGCCGTTTCTTTTGCAATATTTACCTTAGAATTTAGTTGAAATGAGATAGGCTATTGAAAATGTTGTGTGGCTATGATGACTGTGATTTATACGTTGGATATGACTGTCATGCTATACAAGGGATCGGCAACCTTTTGAGACGGAGGAACCAAAAGTTACAATTACAAAATTTCCCAGTTTTAAAGAGCCATTTTTCTTTTAAAAGAAACGACTTTAAACACGAAATAATATTTATTCAGATACAAACATACAAATGTTTCTAGCAAAAAAACATATTAAAGCCTTTTAGCTAGCTGCTAGAAAAATAAAATAATTAATCCAATATTATAACTACAGTTATTGAATAGTAAATATTTTTTGCGTATGGAATTGCCACAACTTTACATCGAAAGAGCTGCAGGTTGCCGAGCCCTGTCCTATACCTGTCCTAGATGGCGTTACTTTTGGTATGGTCAAGATCTATTTATTTTGTTATACATTGATTTTACATTTAAGGTTAGGTATGCATTCATTAATTCCTGTGTTTTACATAACGTTAAAACTAATGTTTAGAATTGTTTTGGTTTGTATTCAAGATGTCAATTAATGATAGTGTTTTACTAAACAAGGTGGCGCGCTACATCCAGTCCTCACTATTGTTGTTGGCCGGCGAAGCGCGTTGGCTCTTGAGGCAGTCTGTTACCAACTGTGGTGCAAGCAAGTGATATAATAAAAGTATTAAATGTAGCTGTAGCATATAAGTGAGCTTTATTGAAGTAGTAAGTGAGAAATAGTATCGATACGGATAGTATCATAATAAAAGTATGTAAATTCATGTTTTAACCTAAGGATACGTATTCAAATGTACTTACTATAAAGCTACCAAAGTCAAAGTCAAATTGTTTATTTCAAATAGGCACATAAAAGGCACTTTTGAACGTCAATATTTACAAAAAAAAATAGAATTGATTCCTTATTAAAATTATAATTAGTCGCCCCTTCCAAAATGTAGTTTCTTATGGAGAAGAATGGGCAAGAAACTCCACCGGTACTCTTTTAAAATCTTGTACAATATTTTTATAGGTACATTAATTATATAATTATATGTGAAGACGATGCACCTAGAATACAATTACTATACCACAATAGGTAATAAAAGTTAAGAATGAAGCAATGACAGATAAATTAATTATGCGATAGAACATGGTGCTCACATATTTACAAAAATTGTAAAAATTATATACGATTTCCTAAAAAATAACAATAATATCAGTGTGAGTTAAGGTAATCACAGAATTTAAAATAAATGTCATAAAAATAATAAATTATACAATTAAAATAGCAACCTGTTTGATTTTGTCTAGACTCTAGATTGTCCTATGGAGCAGGACCAGCATGTTTCCAAGCATTCTTATCTTGTATATAATCCTCTAATTTGTAATATGCTTGTTTACAAAGTGTTCTTTTAATATGAGTTTTAAATTTTCTTTCATTTAGTTGCATTATATCACAAGGTATTTTGTTGTAACATTTAACACAGTACCCCATAAAAGATGTATGTACTTTAGATAACCTGAAAAATGGTTGATCTATTTTGTCTTTATTTCTAGTATTAAAATTATGTCTATCACTTATTTTATTAAAAAGATGTAGATTTTTCCTTAATACATAATATTTTCATAAATGAATTGGCAAGGTACCATCATATACCATTATTATCTATCAGAAGCAGGTTTATTAAAAAATATACGCACAACCAATCAACTGTATTTATTATTTGTAACAAACAAAACTTAATAGAGAAAAACCTAGCAAACTAATAGAATTAACGAGCAATTAGCTTTTCACTTGGCACTGAGAAAACACGATACTGAGGTGAAGAGACGTCCGTCGCCGTCGGCTGTCGATCCAAAAGAGAGCGTGTGCTCCTCGCGATCTGCAGTTGCCGCGAACTATCCCCACTCTTGACGCAGCTGGTGTGGCCACGCCTCTCGTTCCTTACAACTTCTTTATTCTTCTAACACGGCCGTTCCTGATTGCGAGACGTCCTCGTCCGCTTCTTGGTCACCTGAAGCATGTTAAAAACAACTCATTAAGCCTCATACGTGTTATGTTCTAATAACTGCAATGAAACCAATCATTCAGCTTTCATTCCCATAACATAGCTATGTGAGCGCTCCATAACCATGCTATGGTCATTTTACATACATCTCTGGCATAAATATGAACTATCAAAATAAGACAAGGGGCAATAGATCAATCAGTCATACATACTCATGCTATCAAATTTATCTGAAATTCATTCACAATTCAAATGACAAGAGTTCCGGACCTCTGCCATCATGCAAGTCAGACAATATCAGTCAGGGATCATCAATATCTCTATCTCAGTCAATATCTGTAAACAAAGCCTGAAGGTAAATTAATCTCACGTCACACAACGTCTGCCAGGGCTCAAAGAGCACCTGAAGGTAAATGAATACCACCACGTCATACGACGTCTGCCAGGTCTCAGCGAGCACCTGAAGGTAAATGAATACCACCACGTCATAAGACGTCTGCCAGGGCTCAACAAGATCCTGAAGGTAAATGAATACCACCACGTCATAAGACGTCTGCCAGGGCTCAGCGAGCACCTGAATGTGACAAAGTCACATCTGCCACAAGAACTGCCTTTATAACAGTAAACTTGCGAATACCCGTACTTTTTCAAGCATAAGGGTCTGCCATGACGAATGACATCCGGGACCAACCGCTTAACGTGCTCTCCGAGACACGGAAAAGTCTCGGTATGTAAAGATGGTCACCCATCCACGGAGCAACCCCGGCAAGCGTAGCTTAACCTCATGGATCGACCCGTGTGGCTGTTATTACTTAGCCACGAGCTCCTCATTACGGATAACATATCGGGATTAATGCATATACTTTTTCTGACTCGGCCGTACCTGACCTTCACTGAAACATCAACCAAAGTATTCAAGGCATTAAAATTGAAAGGACAAATATTATAAATATGAGAGTGTAATGAGACTTTAATTAATTTTCTCAACACTCGCTCACTTTTTTTTTTGTTGTTCAGAAGTAACTCCTTCATGATGTAATACGTCCGTTCCCCTAAGACGACTACTGACCAAAGAAAGTGCTAATACTACCGTTAGGCAGGAATAACAAAAACATAATGATAAATATCTTCTTCCAATGATATTTCAGAAAATTTGACAATTCAGGTTACACAAAAAGCCGATTCTACTATTTGGATACCCAATCCAAGAATACATTGCGACGCAGATAATTATCTTTTTAACAATAAAATATTTGAAGGTAGATTGAGAAATTAATTACACTATTGATCAAAAAGTATCAGCTGAAATAATATCATTGCTACTATGCAATTTTACGTTGCGACAAAAGTTGACGTTTGTTTATTTATTTGTTCGTTTCTGAACGTTGTTTAGCGAAACACAAATCTATGGACTGCCCAGTCTTTTTACAAAATGTGCAAACAAGTGATCTTTATCCTTCACTACTATACTAGGCTCTATAAAAAGTAATCGATTCGAATCAGTTTTAGGGTGTTCGGAAATCAATACGCTTATGACCTAATTTACTGCAAACATTTTAAATTAGCAGTCTTAACTAATATGTACGTAGACCTCTTACTACCCTCAGTGACGTGCATATACCGCGTAAGTTGCATATTTCATCGAATAACATCAAATAGTATGCAAAGTCAAAAGTCAAAGTCAAATTGTATTTCAAATAGACCCATATAAGGCACTTTTGTACGTCAATATTTACAAAAAAATAGAATTGATGCTAGTCGCCCCTTCCAAACGGTAGTTTCGTATGGAGAAGAATGGGCAAGAAACTCAGCCGTTACTCTTTTAAAATCTTGTGCCATGCCAGCGATTTCAACGCTCCCTGGACAAATTGCTCTAAATTCGGATTTAAAATAACTCCCAAGTTCGTTCGTTGCAGAACCACACATTGAGCCATTATTTAGCGTCACCCTTTAAACAAGCTCCTACTCGAGAAATACACTCATTATCACCCCAGTTATTTGTTACTCGAGCCCGATCAACTTCCGTACACCAAACGTCTAAATCATGCACAGACGGATCAAAATATCGAAACGTAATATTGGTTGGATCTTACTTGAACTAAAGACGACAATGCTCCACTGATCCTGTTCGCTACATCATACACGGTAGTGTCCCTATGTGTCACCGATGCTTGTGGGTGATCCGGTGACGTCGCAGTAGGTACCTACAACGCTAGGTACCGGCACCTTCCACATCATGAATCTGCACTTCCAAAGGAAAAGGGGTTAATAAAGGCGGGGGTCAAAGGCGCAGGAGTCACCACCGCCGCTGACGAGGAACTCATTCCACTCTCAATCGCATTTAATCGGCCAAGGATAGATTCTAAAGCATCACGTGTTGCACGTTACACATGACCTCCTTTGTCTAGTACTAGAACTTCTATCTTCCAATATAGAAAAAAAGTAACCGTTACTTTATGAATCTATGTGGCGGTATTTATAAAAACAGTTATCACAAAATCTTAACAAATTATTATAAAAAGCGATAGTCAGAACAGCTACAAGCAGTACAGGCGATTCGTGGCGTATCCCACTTCTGATATTATCTATCAGAAGCAGGTTTATTAAAAAATATACGCACAACCAATCAACTGTATTTATTATTTGTAACAAACAAAACTTAATAGAGAAAAACCTAGCAAACTAATAGAATTAACGAGCAATTAGCTTTTCACTTGGCACTGAGAAAACACGATACTGAGGTGAAGAGACGTCCTTCGCCGTCGGCTGTCGATCCAAAAGAGAGCGTGTGCTCCTCGCGATCTGCAGTTGCCGCGAACTATCCCCACTCTTGACGCAGCTGGTGTGGCCACGCCTCTCGTTCCTTACAACTTCTTTATTCTTCTAACACCATTTATTGAGTACGTCTTTCATTGATTTAAATGTGCCCGGTGGCTGAGAGTATGTCATGATCACTGTAATGTCTCGCTGATGGTGGCGCGTGTGTTGGATCATTTAGCTCTCTTCCAAATGGTTGAGCTAAATGGTGCTAATCCATGCGTCATGTTCATGAACGGGCGCCATCAGTAGGGACTGGTCATCTCAGATCAGTAAATACTAACCTTCTTACCCTAGTAGATTATATATCTAATCGATTGGATCGTGGGGGTCAGGTCAATGTCTTGTACTTTGACTTCCGGAAAGCGTTTGATAGGTTCAATAATAATATTCTGCTAGCAAAGCTATGTGCCATAGGATTTCCCCCAGGACTGTTACAGCTCCTCGCTATACTAGAGCTAGACTATCTTCGCGATCGTCAGCAGTTTGTCAGACTGGGCCTTTATGAATCCCAGCCCTATCATACGCGTTCCGGAGTCACTCAAAGATCAATTCTGGGACCGCTTCTCTTTTTGATAATGATTAATGATCTTCCTTTAGTTATTCATCACGCTAGAAGTTTATTATACGCAGATGATTTAAAACTGTTTTCCGAAATTAATTCTGAAGTCGATAGTCTGGCACTGCAGCGTGATATTGAGGCGATATTGGGGTGTGAAGAACAAAATGGAATTTAATTCTTCCAAAAGCTTCGTCATGAGTTTTACTCGAGCACGAAACCCTATCACCTTTACTTATAAATGAATGGTAGCGTTATTACTAGAACATCTGGAATGAAGGATCTAGGTGTCACATTTGACAACAAGCTAACGTTTCATGATCACATGGCAACGGTAGCAAAAGATTAATTTAGGCGATTAGGTTTCATTCTGCGCAATGCTAAAGATTTTAGCAACAGCAGCGCTATTCAATCTATTTTTAATAAACTGGTTCGTACCAAACTGGAGTCCAGCGCATGCGTCTGGAACCCGCACGAAAAGAAGTACACTTTACTCTGAAAAAAGGTACAAAAGGCTTATCTTTGGTATCTATATAAACGGTTGAATGGATATTATCCGTTTATGTATCCTTCGAACTTTCTTTTAGGCTGTTTCGGTTATAATTCTCTCGAGGTTTGAAGAAAAAATGACCAAATTATTAATATGTGTAAGATCCTTCACGGAAAAACAGATGCTCTTGAATTGTATGACGAACTGTCCCATCTTTTTGCTCCAATGAACTATAACCGTAGCAGGAGGCACAGATTGTTCGCCGTGCCTTGGAGTCGAACCGTCGCTCAAGCCCAGTCTCCTGTCCCTCGCACACTCTCTGCGCTCAACGCTCTCTTGGACGCTAAACCTCACTGTGATGTGTTCACGGATGAATGGAAGAAGATCTTGTCAACATGTCTGGAGTATTGTGAGATGAGCGTATGACTGTCGAGTAGCTGTATTCTTTTATTTTTGTACTATAATAATGTGTTGTGTCTTTAACTAATGTAATTGGCCTTTGGCCGTTTTATATTAAAGTAAAAAAAAAAAATATCTTAGCTACCATGGCATATTTTAATTTAATTTAATTTTTATATTGTTTTTTTATTTTTTATTACGCTTGTGTACATAGTTCTCACATGTATTATTTCAACATGAATGATGTAACCAAGATTTTGTAACTATATGTTAATTTAAAAGAGTAGAGTTTCTGGTCCGTTCTTCTCCATAGGTACCTACTAAGCTTTGGAATGGGCTAATGGCTACCTACTAGCTTCATTTTTCTGACCGATTGACCCCTTGACAATTTAAAAGTGCCTGTAATTCGTTTATTTGAAATAAATGTTTTGAGTTTGAGTTTTGAATGTAAAAAAAATAATGAATGAAAGTAAATTATATAATCGGAATATCAGTCGTATGATGATTAAACAGTCGCCTGATTCTAACCTGATTAAAAGGTTAACTAATGATCTCTAACTAATGATCGTGGTTCATAGACTGACCCTCATGTGTCAGTCTATGAACCACGATCATTTCCGGGCCATTGTTTTTTGTTGCATTAGGGTTCCGCACCTCAAAAAGTAAAAAACGGAATCGTTTTTTTTTTGGGTGGAAAATTATCAAATAATTTATCCCGGTCTGGGCGGAGCGGGAGGATGCGCAGACTTGTACTGACTAAAACCCACCCGTGTACCATCATTTGCCTGTGTGCCAGGGCCACGATATCCCTTTCGGACAAACTCGCAACCCTGGCAGGAATTGGCTCTAACGGACCCCGTCAGTTCGTGACTTTGTGCTGACATCTCTTTGAGGCGCGCGTGGAACACAACGCGCCGTTGACCCGGGCCTGGTCCTTATCGGACGGCGTGCTACCCATCGCTCACCGTCCACAAGCCCGCGCCTACGGTGGCCGGGAATTGGCCTGCGACTCCCGACGCCCAGGGCGTCTCTCGCGACGAATAGGGACGTGAGGGCGCTCTCTGGTCCGGTTTAGATTTAATTAAGGCTGCTCGACATTTTATAGTTTGTATATAAATATAATTTTATCTACGATCCTTTTGGATGCGAGTACAGGAACACCTACTCGTGGAACACTGCGTACGCGACACTCGCGGGAGACGTGCTTGTTCTGAAAACCTAGAGTACAAACGGCCTTCTATGCTGTCACGATGAATTTTTGTACATGCTGTCACGATGTACAAAAATTCATTTTTCAAAATATTGGTCGAAAGTTAAAACTATGTTTAAATGTTGCCTTTTACCTTTACGTTAGCCTAGTAGCAAGTTATTTTATGTCTTTAAATTGCAATAACTTTTGACCGAGTGTACCGATTTTATTAAATTTTTAGTTTTATACAAGATTTAAATTTCGTTTCATTTAGTTGAACTAAATTTAATATAAGACTAAAATGTTAACTCATGATACGAACTATCTGTACTATAACTATACTTCAAATCCCTTAAACCTCATAAATATAGAGGTACACAAAAATTTCAATACATGATAATTTTAAAATCAGCCCCTGTTTTACCCCTTTAGGGGATGATTTTCCAAAACCCTGAAACACGTAATTCTTTATTTCTTACCAAACGCATAAAGACATTTCATATCCCTAACTTAAGAAATGCTGGGTTACCCATACAAACTTTCATCCTATATAGCATCATTACTTTTAGGATTATTTTTGAGGTAAAAAGTAGCCTATGCCCTGACAAATTTTATCGAAATCCGTGCAATCGTTAGGCGTGAAAAGGAAATATACATACAGACAGAGTTACTTTCAAATTTATATTTTTAGTATGTCTATATCAAACATGTAAAAAAAAAAACGTAAGAAATAATAGAGATAATAAAATAATACTGATTAGAATATTTATTTAAGTATTTATTTAACAGTTTTTGTACACACTTATAAACAGACAAGAAGAAAGGAACAGAAAAATACATACAAAGGTGATGCTTATTTCTAAAGAAATCTCTACTGAATAATGTTAAGATCCTGTCTAAGTGGTGATTTTCCACGCTTTAAGAATAAATTCTGCTCCACGTTCAGCGATCATAGAGACAGCGCCGTTGATGTTGCCGCTGACTTGCGCCGGCATGACGCTTGCATCGACCACTCTCAAGCCATTTACGCCTTTTACTCGCATGCTGGTGTCAACGACCGAACCCATAGCACATGTGCCCGCATAGTGCCACATTGAACCAGACATACCCAATGCATAGCACTCCCAGAATTCAGCTCCAGACTTGCCTGAGCACAGTCCCGTATCAACCAACGTCGCGTTCACGCTTCTAAAGAATGTCGTGTTTAAAACTTCGGCAAAGTCCGCCAAGCATTCACCCATCAACTTCAAGTCAGATTTATCGCTATACATTCCGGTGTACACGAGTGGATCGACGCTGGGGTTAGTACTTGCAAGTAACACCTGACCACGAGATTTTGTTATCAATAAATTAGGTGCCGAAAAAAACGTCGTCTTACCAATACCCGCTTCGTAAAATCTGTTACAAATGTCGTCAGAGTACTTAAAAACGTTGACACACACTTGCAGTAGCGCGGGCGAGTCGTGTGGAAGAACTAGGTTTATACTCTGGTAGTCTGGATAAGTCTGTGATTTATTTAGCGCCACGTACCCAGTTGTTATTGGTAAAGGAAAAATGTATGGGTTCACAGATGGGATGGGTCCATCGCTTGCTTCCATCTGCATTAATAATATGGCTAAATAGTGGTCCATTAAGTTTTGGCCAACAGGCAAGTCAGCGACCACCGGGATTCCAAGAGACTTGAGGTGTTTCTTAGGTCCTATACCAGACAACATCAACAGTTTAGGGCTGTTGATCCCGCTGGCGGAGACGATCACCTCCTTCTTTGCGTAAAGTTCATAGGTCTCACCACTAGACACCGTCACTTGTACACCGATAGCAGTGCCATTTTGAATCAAAACCTTCGTAGCCGTAGTAGATGTTGCAAGGCAGAGATTTGAGCGTAACCTCGCTGGTCCTAGGTAAGCGATTGCGTTAGTCTGACGAACTCCGTCACCGATAGTTAACAGAGGCTCTGTGTAGCCAAGAAATGAATTCTCCGACGTAATGTCATCTACAAGCTTATGCCCGAGCTCTTCAAATGCTGCCAAATAGTTGATATTGCTATCGCTTTTTTGTCTAGTTATTTTCAACAGCCCGTCTGTACCATGGAGGTTGGCGTAAGATGAATCTAGCAAACCAGGGTCGGTCAAATTTTCTACTCTTTTAAAGTAAGGCAAAACATTTTTATAGTGCCAGCTGTCATCGTTTAAGATCTTTGCCCATTGGTTGTAGTCATTGGAGGCTCCTTGTAGATATATCATGTGGTTGTTTGCAGTGGTGCCTCCAAGCATTCTGCCTTGCTGCAACTCCACGTGGGAGTTCTGTAGGTTCTGAGCTGTGTAGTTGTCGTTCACTGATGTTAAGTTGTAATCGTAGATCGAGCTTGGAAGAACCGCAAATGTGGCTGGCATCTACGAAGGATTAGAACATGTGAACAATAAAATTATTCAAAATACATGACATAGGACGGAATTAACAATAACAGAAGTACTTTTTTTCTGGAGTAAAGTATATTTAGAGTAGTGTATTAGAGAACTGCTCCAAGATTTATTATTATATACAGGTTGGCCCAAATAGTGACGTCTTAAAAAAAAAATATTCATCATGCCCAGGGGTATCCGAGAATATCTTGATAGTTTTCGAGTTATAATTTATGGAAGCCGCTTAAAAAAATAATGACTAGGAATATTTTTTTCAGACTTAACATAATAATAAAAACACAACTTGATTGAAAATGAGGAATTTACGAATTAATTTTAAGTTAATTATAACTCGAAAACTGAATCGCGGGACATCCATAGTACTTTAGGATACCCCTGGGCAAGAGGAATGTAATTTATTTTTTATGACGTCACTAATTGGACCAACCTGTAGATATTTATGTGATTAAAAATTAATTTTAGCTAGAAAGATGACGCCTGCTGAGATGACGATAAATGTAGAAGTTTGGATGAAGATTACAATATGTTCCGCTAACTCTTAAATCAATTGCGATTCGGACAAGAGAATGATGATGATTATGATTTCAAAACTTACAGAGGAATGAGGAACAGGGTGTAAAGTTCACTCATCCTCCATAGAAAAGGGAGGATCCTCTGACCAGACGAGTGTTGTGTCTGGTGGGCAACTGCCCGACGGTTGATGTCGGGATGTTGTTTTGCGTGACGTCAATATGACGCGTAGTTCGCATGTGGCGATGATGATACAGCCACAAACTTTTTAACTCACCTCTGCCTCGAGTGGTGCGTATGGCCCTTGTTCGATTAGCAGAACGTTAACGGTGCTATTAGCTGAGAGTCTGTATGCCAGAACTGATCCTGCTGCGCCGCCCCCCACGATAATGAAGTCATAGGAAGTAGCATCTGTGGAGTGTAAGAGTTTATCATCTGCCTAACCTTTTCAAAACTATGTTAGGGTCGGTTTCCAGTTTAACCGTATACAGTTAGATACCAGTATTTGACATGGAGCGACTGCCTATCTGATCTACGCAATCCAGATACTGGGTAATAAGATACCCCTTGGTAAGACTGGTTGTCAGACTTTCGGACTTCTGACGATCCGTAACGACTGTCAAAGATCCACGAATGTCAGCCGAGAACAACAGTTTAACGTGCTTTCTGAGGCACGAAGGGGTGGTGGTGGTATGTAAAGATGGTCACCCATCCACGGGCCAACCAATAGTTTATCGTAAACATGAGTATATTCACAAAATTAATAAGTAGACTTGTAGACGAAGACAAACTCATGATAATAAACTGCTTGCTGCTTGCCTTAATGCTATCTAATAATTTGAGAGACTGTGACCTTATAATTTCAGTTGGTTTTGCTGTTTCTTCGCAGAGTAGTCAGATAGAAAACACTGACCTCATCTACTTGTTAAGAACCAGATATATGCCTGTGACCTTGAGTGGTTAGCTTGCGTGTTCTGTACTGAACTCACGCAACACGTCGTACGTTCAGCCAGTAATAGGACTCACCCATCAAGGAGCGCTGTCCCTAATTGAACGCATTATTAATTTATTATACACAAAACAAAAGGTGAGGAAGATCAATAATTAAATTATCTTTAAATTGGTGAAGGTTTCAGAAAAATACGCTTGGAAGATTTTGCGCCATTCTCAGTTTTGTATCCGCGTTAGACATAACTTTACAAATTAAATTCACTATGTAATATAAACATAATCTAAAATATTCACATATTAAATTATTGAAAAAATGCTCTAATTTAACATAGATTTTTTCAAATCATTAACACAACTCGTTTAGACGTGATCTTCAGTATAAAATCATTAAAAGTCGGTTATCGTCGCCTTAAAATATGATTGACGTGTAAAAGTGTTTGTATATAGATCTTGTTGGCACAAAACTTCTCCACATCCACGGCGTATAAAATACAATCGTGCCTAACGGCAACATGAAAAGAACCGGTCAAGAGCGAGTCGGACTCGCGCACCGAGGGTTCCGTACGTATATCCTCTCTCGTGTCGGCTTTTTGGCGCGAAATGGGGAGTTGCCACTATACGAACTGAATCAGTCGGTCTGAACCAGATCGGATGGCGAATCCGGCATAATTGACATCGGCCTAATGTAGGTCAATTGACAGATGAGAGGGTAACCTCTTCTGAACCAGCCCATTTGGCACGAAAATGGGTGTGCGCCACGAACGAACTGAATCAGTCGGACTGAGTCAGACCGATTGGCGAATGCTGCATAATTGACATCGGCCTCATTAAGGCCGCTTGGCGAAAGA
The DNA here is from genome assembly GCA_948098905.1 of Tiliacea aurago. Taxonomy (NCBI): domain Eukaryota; kingdom Metazoa; phylum Arthropoda; class Insecta; order Lepidoptera; family Noctuidae; genus Tiliacea; species Tiliacea aurago. The sequence continues at coordinate 4,370,515 of OX402591.1, forward strand.
GACGTTAAATGATGTTGATGATTTCTGAAAAACTGTGCTATTTAGAGACATAATTTTATTTTTCCTGTAATTTTTACATACACTTCTATTACATAGAATAATTTGAGATTTTTATTTATGCAAACTTCAAAGATGAGGGGGGGAACGGTATATTTTTTAATTTTTCATAAAAAGTCGGACACTATGCTGCCTAAAAAAAATGATTGAGAATGCCCCACATACCCTAGTAGCTCTCTCTCTTTTTAATTCTTTCTTGTTTGCAAAATAGTTGAGCAAACGTCATCTAAAACCATTCCAAATTTCAAGTTGATAGCATTAGTAATTCTTGAGATATCCAGGTGTGACAGACAGACAGACTTAGTCTCACCATAAGGGTTCCTTTTTATCATTTTGGTACGGAACCCTAAAAAGAAGTATTTGTATAAACCTACTTGCAGAAATAAATATAAATTTTCATTTATCATTTGCAACTTTGTAATTCCTCATCACTCTGCTGCCCTTGTCCCAATTTATTTGGGGTCGGTAAGACCCTTTTTTCCACACTTCTCTATTAGTCACCATCTCGGTAGTCAGTCCCTTTCTAGCCATACTCGTATCATCTTTCACACAGTCCATCCATCGTCTCTTTGGTCTTCCCCTACTTTTATAGCCATCGAAATTTATACTGAAAACTTTCCTCATTCCTCCGCATCACATGCCCATACCATGACGCACAACTTTTCAGTCACCGATGCCACTTTCCTTGCAAATTTATAATTATTTTCTTAGGATTCAAAATTGCACATCATGTAATTTTAAGCTTTGGAAGAACGAAGGTTTGTATGAAGGAATGTTCCGTGTGGTGCCGGATGTAAATAATAGCACCGCCCTATTTCTTCCCGTGGGTGTCGTAAAAGGCGACTAAGGGACGTACTAGAGAACGGGCAGCAGCGTTCTCTATGCATTTTATTTTCTTAGGATTCAAAATTGCACATCACGTAATTTTAAGCTTTGGAAGAACGAAGGTTTGTACGAAGGAATTTTCCGTGTGGTGCCAGATGTAAATAATAGCACCGCCCTATTTCTTCCCGTGGGTGTCGTAAAAGGCGACTAAGGGACTTACTAGAGAATGGGCAGCAGCGTTCTTTATGCATTTTAACACCATACTGCGATCGCCAACCCACCTGCCAAGCGTGGCGATTATGGGACCCCCCCCTTGGGGGGAGGCCTATGTCCAGCAATGGACGTCTTTCGGCTGAAATGATGATGAAAATGATGATGAAGAACGAAGTGTTTTAGTATATTTTTGGTCTGTAACATCTTTTCTCTAACTTTCTGTGGAAGTGATTTCGTTAAAAGGGACGGAAGTGTGTAACAAGAAGTGATAGCTAGAGCATGGAATAAATAAGTACCTACTTTTTAATAGCTTGGAATTAGTAAGTAATTTATAATACCAAGTACTTTATAATAGCATAAAATTAGTGTACTCATGGAATTAGTAAATTGTAAGTAGAGGGGGTTGAATTTCGACCAGTGGGCGACCACTAGTAATGAATAATTATTCAAATAAAAAAAACAAACTTGTAAAATAAATAAAACTAGTTGTATAAATAAATAATGTGTCTCCGACAGACATAAAAATAACCAGTACATAGTTTGTTGGTACAATAACTTAAAATAATACCTATACTTGTCATATTATAATTATGGGCATAATAATATGATGACACAATAGACGTATTATTGTTATTACGTCTGGTGGCGTTTAATGACCCGCAGTGTTATTTAATTGTGAAGGTCAAATAGCAGTAACCGGTTTATAAGTACAGTAGTACCCAATTGATAAGGCGCGTCGTGAATCTTCGTTCGCACCGAAAAGAAAGTATGGCCCCGAAGATTAACGAAAGAATGCTTAAAACTTACAATCAACCTTAGGTCACTATTGTAAGGTTCATAATACACTGGAGCATCAGAAGTATGGCGGCTGACAAACATGCCACGTGGCGCGCGCTAACATGGCGGCAGCTGCCGACCAATAGCGGTACAGGAAAAAGAACCGCAGTGCGTGGAGCGTGCCGATTGGTCAATAGCATTTCCCGAACTTTTAAAATTCACCTTCTGCGCAGGTACATCGGTAAGCCATATCAATTGGGTACTACTGTAACAGACCTTGAAATAGCTGGAGAAAACTAAACAGAAAATGACCATAAACTTACTCGTAAGGGTGCAATCAGTTGGGTAGCGCCACGCTGTGAGCGCCAAGGAACTGACCACCGTCAGCGCCATCTGTACGGTCTGGATCTCAGACAGAGCTACAGGTGCGGCCGACATTTTACTGGTACACGAAAACAATAAACTCAATACGTTTAGCGCTAAACGAATTTAAAGCATCAAAATCAAAGAAAATCAAAATATTGTACGTTTCTGTGATACATTTGAAAATGTCAGTGGCAGAATTATGTTTAAATATATGTATAAGGTATGTGATACGAGTGGACTTTCCAAATCTATTAGTTAAGTTTATTATTAGAACACATTTTTTTGCAAAGCTACATGTTTGCACATAACTTTGTAAATGCAACCGTAGCATAATCAGCCTATAATGTTTCCACAGCTGGCTGTAATCCACCACATGGGCCCAGTGCAGGTTGGTAGATGTCACATGTCTTTGAATGTTTGGTTCTAGGACATCCCGGTTTCCTCACGATGTTTTCCTTCACCGTTTTGAGACCAGTGATGATGAAATTATTTACACAAACTATTAAAGCGCCTGTCAGAGTTCGGGAGTCGCAGGCCGATTCCCGGCCACCATAGGCACGGACTTGCGGACGGTGAGCGATGGATAGCTCACCGTCCGATAAGGACAAGGCCCGGGTCGACGACGCATTGTGTTCCACGTGCGCTTCAAAGAGATGTCAGCACCAACTGATGGGGTCCGTTAGGGCCAATGCCTGCCAAGGTTGCGAGCCCTGGCACACAGGCAACGGAAGGAACACGGGTGGGTTTTAGTCAGTAAAAGTCTGTCACGCCCTCCCGCTCCGCCCAAAGCGGGAGAAGTTATTTGATATTTTCACACCCCAAAAAACAAAACCTCGAAATAAAGAAAAAAAGAAAGAAAGAAAAATGCATTTATTGGCATTACAGAAAAAAATACACCTTATAACTTCAAAAACAGAAAATAAAAGATAAAAGAAAAATAGAGAGATAAAGATGCTCCCAAAGCAAAACTAGTACCAACGACGCGACCTGTCGTTGACCGTACACAATGTGTTGTATTCGTTTTTATGGGCAAGTAGGTACTTTATTAAGTATTTAAATAATTTTACGGAGTTTTTAATATGAACTATATGTTAAGGTTAGGTATGTGTATAACCAACCTACTTGTATTTGTCTCTGATGTAAAGAAATAATAAGGATAAAATGTGTCAATGTGTCAAGGGAGTTCTGTACAAGATGGCTCATACGAAATAAATATTGTGAACTATAAAATCTTTCTAAACCAGTAAGCCCTCAGTAATATCATAAAACTATATATTATTTTCGGAATCCAAATAAAATTAAACTTACTGCTTGTTTTGCTGTCTGACGTCTAGATAACATTACATTATCACAGAAAAAACGATGACTATTTATATGATAATTTTGAGGACGGGGTTAAGACGGTAAGGCTTTGTATTCAATTACTCCTGAATAATTAAGTATATATGTTTAGATACATATCTATCATGATATTAGATAAAATCTATATCTATACAAATAATTAAATCACAGGAAGTCAAAACTGTACATGGAATATTTTTGGAAAAAAGTGATTGGTCTGGGATCGATTTTAATTTTTAATGCCGTAACTAAAGATTTTTGTCTGTTTGTCTGAATGTATATGTTCCAGCAACGGATAGATTCAGTTCAAATTTTTCATCCTAAAGTCTGGTCAGTCTGTAGGCCATATAATTGTCATGCTATTTGCTACGGGGGATGAGCAATATTGTATTGTTTGTATTATTCTATAGTTTATAGCAAATTGTAAAAAGACGAGCCAAACGGTTAGAACATTGGATATAGTTACAGATTTAACCTTTTAAATGATTATCATCACGCAACTCTATGGGGCTAAACAGTCAATCATCATGACATATATACAGGTAAGTTTTTGAAATGGGGCAGCAAGGGCGTACCTTAACCGTTGTAGCTAACCGAAAACGGTCATAGGAGACTGTCCTTAGCTTTTTCAGACATTTAAGTCTGCATACACAGATTTTGAAAAAAAATACTGTCAGCAAGGACATGGGGAAGTTAAAAAAAAATATCTCAGTAGATACGGTTTCTCATGATGTTCAAAAAACTCTATTCGACCAAGTGAGGTTTGCATACTACGTAGAAGAGTCAGAAATCGCAAAAAAACTTTTCCCATACAATTCATGGGAAATGAGACTACAGCTAAGCTAAATAAATAAATAAATAAGAAGTAAGTAAGACTCCACAAACTGACAGTACTCCTAATCTCACTCAGAGCCACACTGACACACACACACACACACCACAAACACACACACAGACACAACACACTCACACATTTAAGTTGAAACTTGTTCGTAAAGCTGGGTACTGACCAAAGTTACGGGGTGTAATGTAACATTCGCATCGAGCATGTTACGCATCGAGCATGTTACGCCGTGTTCTGAAATCGGTGTAACATGGTCTATTGAACTCTGTGCTCCATATTCTCCAACTAGTCTCAGTCTAGATGTCCGACGACGTGGTTGTGTTGGGATCTTTACAATCTCCAATCTGACCCAAGCGTCTTCTTTCTTCAATTTGTTATACTTAATGTGCTGGATGAGCCGGGTTCCATAACAATGGTTCTTGTCTATATTTTTCAACAAAATGCAGAGTTTTTTCTTTGTCCCACTGCATGCTCCAAGATATAAATGTATACGGATAAATATACGGAATAAAAGGAACAACGTGTGTGCGAGCGCTCGTGACGATTTGTTGCAGCGTACTGACTGAACCGCGTAACACTCAAAGGATTCGTCAAAAAACCGACAGCCGGGTGGAGCACTCAAAGCGAGCATCGAGCGGCTCGTTGCTCGCTGGTTTCCCCGTAACACTACGTACTGACTGCATGAATGCTCGCCGTGTAACATGTTACATTACACCTCGTAACGTCGGTCAGTACCCAGCTTAAGAGTATTATTGCCAAAATTATTATATTTTTTATTTTTACTTTTTATTCACTTTTAACAATATTTTTCTTGTCTAATTAACTTTAATTCATTACATTAACTTTTATTTTGATTTTGTTATTATTAACCGTGTACGATCTTTTTGGATAAAATGAAAATGTACAACTCTGATTCCCAAGATACAGACTCACGTCTAGTTTGGGGATCACCGTTAAAATAGATATGTATGATGTACTCGATTATTAATAAATTATTATTATTAGCTTACTTTTTAGGGTTCCGCGCCTCAACGAAAAACGTAACCCTTATAGGATCACTTCGTTGACGGTCCGTCTGTCTGTCTGTTTTTTATGTCCATTTTCTTAGGAATGCGTGGAGGAATCAAGTTGAAATTAATGTCAAATACGTGGGTCTACGATTCCTTGGAACTCTAAAAAAAGTCAAGCAAAAAATATCAACGCAAAAAAGAAATACAGCCATTTTTATGCGATATATTTTGATACTCAAAAATAAATCATAACGTATAGGGTACTTCCCGTTGACCTAGAATCATGAAAATTGGCAAGAAGTAAGGCCTCACAGGTGAAGTAAAGGAAAAGGTTCGAAAATAGTTAAATTGTAGTTTTATTTATTTACTTTATGCACAAGTAAAAAAACGTACTGTACAAAGGCGCACTTATGCCTGAGACATTTTCTACTAGTCTACCTAAAGGTGATGCAGAGACAAAACAACAGGTGCAACATAATGGAATAATAACTAGAAAAACAAAAATATACATCATTTTCCTACGAAATGTATGGGAAAAGTTTTTTGCGATTTCTGACTTTTCTAGTACTCAAACCTCAGTTGGTCTAATAGAGGTTTTTGATCCTTATAAGAAACAGAATCGATTGGCATAAAAAAAAGTTTTTTGTGAAAACGGCGAATTTTCCTGCTGACTGTACATTTTTTTGAAAATCTGTGAATGGGGATCAAAATTCCATAAAAAATTATGGATAGTCTCTTAAGACCATTTTCGCGTAGCTGTAATGGATAAGGTACTTCCCCTTACTGCCCCGCTGAAAGTTTCCACCGTGTATAGATTGATACACAAAATAACAATCTCAATCACACATATCCATTTTTTTTGTTTTGCGATTATAAACTTACTTTTGCAGTTTGAGAATTGACCATGACGTGTATCGATACATGGGAGAACATTTTAACAACTACAATATTAGGTTTGTTCTTGGGATCCTTGCATCCCAATTACGGAACCCTTCATTGTGCGTGGTCAAACATGCACTTGGCCGTTTTTTTCTTCATCGTAATAGACTACTACTATCGTAATAGAGTACTTTACTTATGATGAATGGCGGCTACAAATGTCAGAAATTGCAAAAAACTTTTCCCATACAAGTCTAAACGTTCTAAATTATTTGAGGGACTATTCCTCAAAATATCAGAAATTACAAGCAAGATACTGTCTCTATTCTGTTGTCAAAGCAAATATAATTAACACGTATTCGTTTTAAAATCAAAGTTTAAAAATGTTGGTCATTTTCGATCAGTTTTCCTTGTAGCAGCCAGTTTATATAAATGTAAGGTAAGTGTTAATGAAAAATCCCGTGTATTTACAATCTCCTGTTATATTATTTTAGTGATAGCCGTTCGTCAGGAAGAACCTGTAAGAATGCATCAGTCAGTGTATCAGTTTTGTGACATTCGGTAATATATGCAAGAACGTAAGCGTTCATTAATTCACTAAAAACGGAAAACTTCACAAGCAATGGGAAATTACTACTGAAGACTGCGAAGTGGACTTCAGGATTAACTGCGTCTTACACGGACAAATGTACGCCACTAGCTCCCGCGTCACCAGTCGTGAGGCTCTGTATATTTTGGCTGTTGAGACCAAAACTTCAAACGTAGTAGGTAAACAGGGAAGTTTTATAAAAATAACATAATATCACGGCTGTATTTCCCGAAGGATTAGGTACAGATGTACCTACAACAGTACACCCATATTTCGCCAGATATGTTTAGGTCCCATGTAATAGACGGCGAGCCTATTTCCATTAATCGGGCACAAATCCCAAATTCGGACTGTTAACAGTTACTGAGAGATTACAGGTGGAAAACCTAATAAATCTTTGCCTGACCCGGGTATTGAACCCAGGACCTCATGCTCAACAGTAGCGCTTGTGGCCAATAGACCAACGAGTAGGTTATTTTAATAAATTGTGGTGTCTTACGACTTCCACTCGAACGAAGTCGCGGGCAGAAGCTAGTACCAAATAAAACAATAAGCCACACCTGTACAAAGATAAACGTTTATGACGAAGTAAAATTGGTTTATAATTGATAAGGCTCCATCAGATAAGTAGTCAGTCTTTCATCTACACTCTCTTATCAGTCAATGTTATAAAAAACGCATTAACCTACCTTTTTGGAATCATCTTATAATAAAATCGATCGAAGCGAAGTCAAAACTTTACATTGTTTTTTTTAAAGTAATTTTGCGAGGTCTGGGAATGATTCAAATACCGAAAACATAATTTTTTTAAATTTTGTTTGCTTACGAGTATCTGAATGTATGTTCCAGCATCACGCAAATACTACCGTTTATTCAAATTTTGCATAGATGTTATGATAATAACATATCACGCTATTTGCTATGGGGATGAGCAATATTGTAACTTGTTCGTATTCTTCTAGTTTACTGCAAATTGTAAAAGACGAGCCAAAATGTTAGAATAGTGCAGATATTTATAGATTTATTAGCCTTTTTAATGGTTATCACCACGCTATACGTTTATAGAGCTAAGCAGTCAATCATGACATACCTATATTGGTATTGATCGTCGCATCGTTGAGCTCCTTAAATTCTGAGTAGAGCTGCACGATTACTGACAAATGCGTCCACTGACTGGTCAGGTCCACTCAACCTGTGTGGTTCTTTCCTCAAAAGACCATTTCAGACACCAATCTACATGGTCTTCACATGATCTGACCAAGATTATGTCTGGACTTTAAAAGAGACTATGACCTCTGAGTTTGTTTCGGCCTTTCTTCTCAGAGTAGTCAGATAGGAAACGCCGACCTCATCTAGTTTTTAAAATATGATTGACGTGTAAAAGTGTTTGTACAAACCTACTTACAGAAATAAAATCATTTATCATTTATACACGGTGGATTTTTGAGATTGTGCAATAAGAGCTGGTACCTTACCCGTTGTCGCTTCAACGTCAAAGTCAAAGTCAAATTGTTTATTTCAAATAGGCACATAAAAGGCACTTTTGAACGTCAATATTTACAAAAAAAAAATAGAATTGATTCTAGTCGCCCCTTCCAAAATGTAGTTTCGTATGGAGAAGAATGGGCAAGAAACTCCACCGGTACTCTTTTAAAATCTTGTACAATATTTTTATAGGTACATTAATTATATAATTATATGTGAAGACGATGCACCTAGAATAAAATTACTATACCACAATAGGTAATAAAAAGAGTTAAGAATGAAGCGATGACAGATAAATTAATTAGGTGATAGAACATGGTGCTCACATATTTACAAAAATTGTAAAAAATATATAGGTACGATTTCCTAAAAAAAATAACAATAACAGTGTGAGTTAAGGTAATCACAGAATTTAAAATAAATGTCATAAAAATAATAAATTATACAATTAAAATAGCAACCTGTTTGATTTTGTCTAAACTCTAGATTGTCCTATGGAGCAGGACCAGCATGTTTCCAAGCATTCTTATCTTGTATATTATTATAATCCTCTAATTTGTAATATGCTTGTTTACAAAGTGTTCTTTTAATATGAGTTTTAAATTTTCTTTCATTTAGTTGCATTATATCACAAGGTATTTTGTTGTAACATTTAACACAGTACCCCATAAAAGATGTATGTACTTTAGATATCCTGAAAAATGGTTGATCTATTTTGTCTTTATTTCTAGTATTAAATTATGTCTATCACTTATTTTATTAAAAAGATGTAGATTTTTCCTTACATACATAATATTTTCATAAATGAATTGGCAAGGTACCGTCATAATATTAATATGTTTAAATAGTTCCCTAAGAGATTCGCGGCGACTTAGATTATAAATTGCTCTGACAGCTCTCTTTTGCAAAATAAAGATTGACTCAATGTCAGCAGCCCGACCCCACAGTAAAATGCCGTACGACATAATGCTGTGGAAGTAGCTAAAATAGACCAAACGCGCGGTTTCTACATCTGTTAACTGTCTTATCTTTCTAACAGCATAAGCCCCGCAAGAGATGTTATATGTGGTCCCCATTGTAATTTCTCGTCTAGAGTGATTCCTAGGAAAACCGTTTGATTAATAAATTCCAGTTTTGCGCCATCCAATATGATATTACATTCACTACTTCTAACATTAGGTAATTTAAATCGAATGCATTTGGTTTTTGCTTTATTTAGTACCAAACGAGCTTCGAGAATGTTCTTAACTTTTTTAAACATTTTGATCTGCATTTACAGATTATGAAATAAATGTAAAATCAGCAAGAAAAAGGGCAATTTTCATAAAATTAAGTCGATCCTGTTTCTTATAAGGGTCAAAATATTGTAATGGACTAGCTCAGGTTTGAGTACTACAAAAGTCAGAAATCGCAATAAACTTCCTTTATCTACATGTCGTAGGAAATGAGACTGGGATGAGAGAGAAGACGATTTATCAGTGTATGGCAATAGTCGAATTATTCCATTACTTCACATTAGGGATCGAATTTATCAAATAGTTACCTTTTAAATGATTTTCTTTTTTTTTTGGGTTGGAAATTATCAAATAACTTCTCCCGCTCTGGGCGGAGCGGGAGGGCGTATCAGACTTTTACTGACTAAAACCCACACGTGTTCCTTAAAATGCCTGTGTGCCAGGGCCACGATATCCCTTTCGGGCACGCTCGTAACCCTGGCAGGACATTTAACACATTAACCGCCAGAGTAATAATGACAAAAATCACAAAAAAAAAAAATTGTGCCAATTGATGTTATGGGTCTAGATATACATAGTATTAAATTTTGGGGTCAATCGGAGGCAGGGTTCCGTAGAAAATTAAAAAAAACTTCACGAGGTCACCGGTACCCTACATGGCGCACAGAAGTAATTATGTTGATTTCTGTTACTTAGGCGCCGTGCGGTCATCTCTCCGGGCACCCGCGCACCTCAGTCGCTTACACGCGCAATTTTATACTAAAAGGTAAAAAAGTTTAATTTTACTACTCGTTTTATTATTCTTCCCATACCATTTATAAATACGTTTGGATTTAAAAAAAATGTTATGTTCTGGGATTTTTAACGTTATTGAAGGTTTATCTTCAATAATTCAAAATATTTTTACGTTACATAGAAACCATGCGAAAGTATTACTCCTGAGCGCCATTCCGGTCACTTACTAATAGGTAATCTATAGAAAACGCGTCCTACGGCGCGTAAATAAACTCTGAAAACAGGTTTACCGTGAGGTCGCCGGTGTCCTACGTGGCGCCTTAATACAAGACCGCCTCCGGTCACTGGTGCCCTACATGGCAGTCAATGTGTTAAGGATCTGAGTCGTCAATCATGACATATTTATAAGAACGGCTTTTTAGTAACTTTCTACACAGATTAAATATCTTAAAAAAGTCTTTTACAAAAAATATTTAACACTGCAGTACACGCGCCCCGTTTTTTACAGGAGTACACGCGTGACCTACTCTATGAGGCCATTTTAAAATGTCAATTATTTGTATATTACTAATCATTTGATTAAAACAATAAGTAGAATGCAAAGGTTATTTAGTTTTGCTTATTTTTACAACCTTGTTTTAGATAAATTATTTAGGAAATGTAAAAAGGAGCAATTTAGTAAACATCACAGAAGTTTTAACAAAAATTGCATTTCTGAGAAAAACGTATTTTTTTACTTATAAATAAACTTAATTACTGTTATCTTTATTTTCGTTGCATTCAGAATGTCAGCCTGGTGATCGACACAAATCAGTTTATCTGAAATCGGTCAAGAACTGCACCACTTTTTTGTCGATCGATTTCGAGCTCTCGAACAGAATGCACATAGACTCGTCCTATCTTTGGAGTCAAATCGTGTTGAACTTCTTGAGATTATTGAGCTGTACTGCCCAAAAGCACTTCTTTTCTGAATTTCAGTTGTCGGTTCCCCACACACACACACTCCCGTGAACACTAAACACTTCCGTGTTTCAACAGATATTATAAGATTGAAGGATATTTCGTGCAAAAAGTTATGCCTTACAATGTATTTGGCAGTGGCGCTCATTTGGTTGGTCTGGTGTCATGTGGTGGTCGTAACCTACGATTTTGGAGTTCGTGTTGCTGACTGTGCATCTTTATGCCAAATAGTTCCGTTCGTCGATATACAATATTAGTTTTAGTATAATATGCGGAACTCGAAACACGTGTCTAGTCTTCTATCTATCTATCTATATATAGAAAAGAAGAAACTGACTGACTGACTGACATATCAACGCACAGCCCAAACCGCTGGGTCTAGAGATTCCAAATTTGGCGCGTAGGTTCCTTGTGAGGTCTAGGGGTGCACTAAGAAACGATTTTTCAAAATTCGCCCTGTAATGGGGTGAAACGGGGGATTGAAGTTTATATGTAAGTCCGTCAGTTTTGAAGTTAGAATCTTCAAGTTTTGGATTTAGGCTGACGATTGAAAATTAATTATTTTACACGTGTCTCAGCGTTTTTGGTAATTCCACCCCCGAAGGGTTAAAAAGGATGATAAAGTTGTTTATGAGAAGTCCTTAATTTTCGAAGTAAAAATCACTAAATTTATTATCTAGGCTTATGGTTGGAAGCTAACGTAACGGTGTTGTTAGAATTTCAACCCTTAAGGAATGAAGAGGGGGATTTAATTTTATTTTAAATTAAAGTTCTATAATTGTAGTGTTCCGTACCTCAAAAGGAAAAAACGGAACCCTTATAGGATCACTTCGTTGTCCGTCTGTCTGTCAGTCTGTCAAGTCCCTTTTTCTCAAAGAAGAAACTGACTGACTGACATATCAACGCACAGCCCAAACCGCTGGGTCTAGAGATTCCAAATTTGGCACGTAGATTTCTTGTAAGGTCTAGGGGTGCACTAACAAAGGATTTTTCAAAATTCACCCTCTAAAGGGGTGAAACGGATGATTGAAATTTATATGAAAGTCCGTCAGTTTTAAAGTTAGGACCTTAAAATTTTGGGTTTAGGCTGCTGATTGAAAATTATTTACACATGTCTCTGCGTTTTCGATAATTCTACCCCTGAAGAGTCAAAAAGGGGGATGAAGTTATTTTTGGAAAGTCCTTAAAAATCACAAAATTAAGTATCTATTATGGTTGGACACTTAACGCAACGATGTTGTTAGAATTTCAACCCTTATAGGCCCGGTCCCACTTAGACGGACTGTCTTTTTTTTTTCACTAAGACAGTCCGTCTAAATGTGAAAATTGTCATATAAATTGTACTGCCACTGGCGTATCCGTCTCTTTAGACGGACCGAGAAAACAGACGGTCCGTCTATGTGGGAACGGGCCCTCAGGGGTAAAGCGGAGGATGAAATTTTGTTTGTAATAAAGTTCTTTATTTTTTAAGTTAAAATCACCAATATTTTGGCTTAGGGTTGGAAACTATAGGCATCCGCTAAGAAGGGATTTTTTAAAATTCAACCTATAAGGGAGTGATAAAGGGGGATTTTATTTGTATGAAAAATTTTATTCCTTGAGTTAATAAATCTGAAACTTGGTACGAATACTAACCTAAGTAAATGATAAAGTTTAAAACTACCCCCTAAAGGGGGATATGGGGATGTCAAAGTTGGTATGGAAGAATTTTAACGCGCGGTCTGATTAACTCGAATCTCGGTGTTTTACGATACAATACCTAACACAGAATATAAAGCCTTACATGTTTTTGGGTTTATTCAAATGTAACCCTTACGGGGCAAAAGGCGGTGACCACTACATAGCGGCGGCCGCTACATAGCGGTGGCCGCTACATACCAGTGGCCGCTACATAGTGGTGGCCGTTACATAGCGGGGGCCGTTACATAAAGGTGGGCGGCCGCTATATAGTGGCGGCCGCTATATAGCGGTAGCCGCTACACAGCGGTGGCCTTTACGTAGAGGCGGCCGCCACACAAGGGTGACCTTCAAAATATAGCGGAGGCCGCCACATAGGGTTGGCCGTTACATAGGGTTGGCCGTTACATAGCGGTGGCCGTTACATAGCGGTGGCCGTTCCATAGCAGTGGCTGCTACATAGCGGCGGCCGCTACATAGCGGAGGCCGTTACATAGCGGCGGCCACTACATAGCGAAGGCCGTTACATAGCGGCGGCCGCTACATAGCGGTGGCCGTGACATAGCGGCGGCCGCTACATAGCGGTGGCCGTGACATAGCGGCGGCCGTTACATAGCAGTGGCCGCTACATAGCAGCGGCCGCTACATAGCGGTGGCCGTTACAAAGCGGCGGCCGCTACATAGCGGCGGCCGCTACATAGCGGCGGCCTCTACATAGCGGAGGCCGTGACATAGCGGGGGCCTCTACATAGCGGGGGCCGTTACATAGCGGCGGCCGCTACATAGCGGTGGCCGCTACATAGCGGTGGCCGCTACATAGCGGTGGCCACTACATAGCGGTGGCCGTTACATAGCGGCGGCTGCCAAATAGCGATGGGTGCCACGTAGCGGTGGCCGCCAAATGGCGGTGGCCGCCAAATAGCGGTGGGTTCCACATAGCAGTGGCCGCCACATAACGGTGGATGCAAAATAGCGGTGGGCGCCACAAAGTGGTGGCCCCCAAATAGTGGTCGGCGCCACAAAGTGGTAGCCGCCAAATAGCGGTGGGCGCCACATAGTGGTGGCTGCCAAATAGCGATGGGTGCCACATAGCGGGTGGCCGCCAAACAGCGGTGGGTGCCACATAGCGGTGGCCGCCAAATAAAGCCCGCTAAAGGCCGGCCGACTCACCGGTGAGTCAGTTGTCCCCACCGTCAAGCCCCACCGACTCACCGGTGAGTCGGCCGTCTCCATACCGTCTCAATTCGTAAATGTTCTAAGTAAAAGTCTAATATTGTCTGTGATAATTTTATTCGATGGTCTGTTAAATATTTTCGTATATGGACCGCTTCCGAACGTAAAATACGCCGTGGCAACATTAAAATAAAATGTTAAAAGTCACGTCAGTTGTCAGTGGTTGTGTTGTGATGTTTTGTGTTTTTAGGTGAAAAGTGCAGTGTTTAGTGAAATAATGATAGGTAAGTGGATACATTTTCATTTATATGTTGATATTACATAATTGTAGATAATAATTGCACGAAATCGCATCATAAAATTCGAATTTTTGAACAAAGAAAATTTACGAAAAAAATCCGTTCTATCGGTCGAATTTGGACTAATTTTGTGTTTTATCGACTGCAAATAGATGAATAATCATAAATTAGTGCATAATACATAGTTTTAGAGAATATTTGCACTAATTATATCATAAATACTTGTGATAAGTATCAAAAAATCAAATGTCAAAAATTGCATCAAAATTGTTAAACTTTGAGGTTAATATCTTTATTTCTTTCCACAAGAATGACTAAGTGTTAAATTAATATGACAGTATAGTTCCCACTTGTGTAGTTTTCACTAATATTCAAAAACAAAATGTTTAATTTATTTTTGAATAAATTCATAAATAAATCAATTAATCAGCCCCCCCATTTCAATTAAATCGTTTTTAAATTAATTATGGTGGTATATTTTTACAAGATATAGGTAGCTATCAGATAATAAAGGTTTATGTAGTATCTTAGTAACATTTTTGTATAAGAAACTACTCGGTGTTACTCCGATGTGAATTTTCAAAGTTTCAAAGATATCATGAGGCCGGCCTCAAGTGCCATGAACTTTGTGATTTATTATTACAACAATGTTACATAGAACTCTCAAAGAAACGCTGTTGTTAGATTTCTTATCTATTCATAATGTAACTTGCAAAATTTAGTGTAAATTGATACAATAGTTTTATCAGAAATAGCCATAACATTGGACCTAAACAATACAGCTGTAATTAGTGGTAATTTTAAAATACAAAACTTGTACCCAGAACCATTTTTTTTATTGTTAATTACACTCACTCTATTCACAAAGCCAAATCTGCTTAACAAAGTATCCTAACCTCTAAAAAAACACTTGAAATGTTTATTGTTTACATTAGCGGCGGAGGTCATAAATCTGTCGGCCATTACGATAAGGAGGCGGGAACGATGGTTTTTTGACGTCTGTTATGTCACAGGGCTTCACAGGGTAAGCCACCACATAGCGGTGGCCGCCAAATAGAGGCGGCCGGCACATAGTGGTGATCACCACATAGCGATGGACGCTACATAGCGGTGACCACCACGTAGTGGAGGCTACCACATAGTGGTGACCGCCACATAGCGGTGGACGCCACATAGTGGTGGACGCCACACGTTCTTAGGGAAGGATTTTACTACGCGTTTTGATATACTCTGAAGTAATTTAAACATAATATCACAATACACATACTCGTAACTAATGATTTTTCAAAAACCTCTTTCAGGCGAAATACAATTTATATCAAAATTATGTTTACTTTGATCAATAAACTTGATAATTTACCCGGATATTCTTAATAAATGAAACGACCGTAAATATACATTTTTGAAAACAAACTTTTAAAGGGGTTGAATTTTGTGGGGGAAAGATTTTAACGTGCCGTTAAATTAATTATATCAGGGTTTTCAAAAAGTCTACCTCTAAAAGGGGTAGTCAATTTTAGAGGGGATTTTATGTTTCAGATTGGCACGTATAGTTTATAATCTGGATTAACACATAGGGTACTAGGTTTTCATCACGGTAGTACGTTCCCGTGATATTTTTTCTGACATTAAAGCGGCGAAGCCGCGGGCAAAAGCTAGTAATTTTATAAAAAGAATCTATGTACAAAATTTCAAAAAGGTATCATGAAAAATCACAAAGTTATAAGGTTATTCGGAGCGGGTTGTCCGTACAAAAACATGCTAACGGCGCCCCCGCGCCTCCAGGGTCATCTTGCGCTCATTGATAATAATTTGGCAGTAGGTACCTAACTGTACGGCAATTGTATTGTAAGTAATTAATTGGTGATAACATGTTCCCTAGCACTTAAATATTTTTGGGACACAATATAACATGGTGTAAAAATTATTGAAATCGATTCAGTTCCTTATTCTGAACAAACTATATTCAGGTTTCGTATATACTAAAAATAATGTTGTATAGCGTGGACCTCGCCTTTCGGTTAGTAGTTGCGAAAGTGCAGCGTTAGCTGAATCTTAAGTGTCGTCTGATTCACAAAATCTTTCAGCTTCAACTTCATGGGATCCTGACTCTCGAACTAGGGCCTGTAAGTCTGGCTCTTTCTGGACTCCATCCTCTTCACTCTCAACAACTTCTTAATCTTCAGTATCAAGTTCATGCAGCCACCTAACCATTTGTAAATTATCTATGACGAAATCTGGTATAAAGCTGTCAAAAAGATACTAAAATAAGAACATACTCAAAGCATTTATTTCAATTAAACCATTTACAGGCACTTTTGAATTGTCAACAAGTCGGTCAGTTACAAATATGAAGCTAGTTGAGAGAAGAACGGGCATGGAACTCCACGGACACTCTTTTAAATTAAAATATTGATACAAAGTATTGGTTAAATCATTAATTTATTGAAATTATATGTGTGAAAACGATGCAAAACGTCAGAAGCGTCCGTGATAAAAAGATTAAAAACAAAACAAACAATTCAAAACTAAAATAATTCAAAATAAGCCGTGGAAGCTAAGAGATGAACAGTCCCAACTGACAGCGCCCGTTCACGAACATGACGCATGGACCAGCACCATTCAGCTCAACCATTTTGAAGGGAGCTAAATGATTACACGCCACCATCAGCGAGACATCTGAGTGAGCATGACATACTCTCGGCCGCCAGGACACATTCAAGTCAATGAAAGACATATTACCCGGTAAATGGTAGCTCTAGTTGTACATTACAAACAGTACAAAATTACACATTTTATTATTTATACCCAGTATATAAATAACGGTGACCAGATGTATGAACGTAGGCGAACCAAAAGGAGTATGAAAGGAGCGTAGCAGGTGGCGTTCTATAGAAGAAGACGTGAGTTTATTTATGTATGTGTGTGTATGTATAAATAATAATTATTTTAAATATACAGCGTGTTACGGAAAGTGTATATCCATACAAACAGTATGAAGAGTTAATCTGGTTCAGAATCTCTGTACAAAAAATCTGCTCAAAAAGAATAACTTTGAAAATGTTTGATATTTTTTTTATTTCTATAGTTTATTAAATTTAAATTATAACAAACGTCTCACCCCACTACGAGGGCCATTATCCATTATCCGAGGCGGCGCGGGCGGTACGTTTGGCGGCGGGATCATA